>JASAUF010000473.1:2768195-4152293 GCA_030180095.1 Magnolia changhungtana | reverse complement strand
TGATTCGATTCAATAATGAAAGAGCACTAAAGTACATTTCAAATGACCAAAAATCAACCCAATCCGACATCAAATGAGGGAGTTATGAGCGTCACCGTTGGATCGCTCGATTTAGAAAGATTAACAATCCAAATTGCGAAATGATGATCAAAGAGTTCCAACGTGCTTTTGGGATATCGAACGGTCCTACAATTAGCCAATTCTATTCCCATTTGGAAGCTTGTCAAGTTAACAGTGCAATGAGTTTAAAATAGAGTAAATTTGACCACTGAAGAGAGAGTTATGAAAGTTACTATTGGACCAAGAGACGAAGGAAAAATTCAGGACTTAAGACTGCGATCCCACTTACCGATGCCCAAATGGTCTCGAAATACGACGATTCCATTTCAAGAATGGAAGAGCACTAAAGTAACTTTCAGATGACCAAAAATTGCCCAATCCGACATCAAACAAGGGAGTTATGAGCGTCTCCTTTGGATGGCACGATTTGGAAAGATTAACAATCCAAATTGTTAAATGATGATCGAAGATTTCCAACGTGCTTTTGGGATATCGAACGGTCCTAGAATTAGCCAATTATGGTCCCATTTGGAAGCTTGTCAAGTTAACAGTGCAATGAGCTAAAAATAGAATAAATTTGACCACTGAAGAGAGAGTTATGAAGGTTACTATGGGACCAGGAGATGAGGGAAAAATTCAGGACTGAGGACAGCGTTCCCAGTTACCGGAGCCCAAATGGTCTCGAAATACGATGATTCCATTTAGGAATGTAAGAGCACTAAAGTACCTTTCAAATGACCAAAAATCCACCCAATCCGACATCAAATAAGCGAGTTATGAGCGTCATTGTTGGATCTCGCGATTTGGAAAGATTAACATTCCAAATTGTGAAATGATGATCGAAGAGTTCCAACGTGCTTTTGGGAAATCGAACGGTCCAAGAATTAGCCAATTCTGGTCCCATTTGGAAGCTTGTCAAGTTAACAGTGCAATGAGCTCAAAATATTCTAAATTTGACCACTGAAGAGAGAGTTATGAAGGTAACTATTAGACCCGGAGATGAAGGAAAAATTCAGGACTAAAGACTTCGATCCCACTTACTGATGCCCAAATGGTCTCGAAATACGACGATTCCATTCAGGAATGAAAGAACACTAAAGTAACTTTCAGATGACCAAAAATTGACCCAATCCAACATCAAACGAGGGAGTTATGAGCGTCTCCGTTGGATCACGCGATTTGGAAAGATTAACAATCCAAATTGCAAAATGATGATCGAAGAGTTACAACGTGCTTTTGGGATATCGAACGGTCCTAGAATTAGCCAATTTTGGTCCCATTTGGAAGCTTGTCAAGTTAACAGTGCAATGAGCTCAAAATAGAATAAATTTGGCCACTGAAGAGAGAGTTATGAAGGTTACTATTGGACCAGGAGATGAACTAAAAATTCAGAACTGAGGACTGCGATCCCACTTACAGATGCCCAAATGGTCTCGAAATACGATGATTCCATTCAAGAATCAAAGAGCAATAAAGTACCTTTTTAATGACCAAAAATCAACCCAATCCGACATCAAATGTGGGAGTTTTGAGTGTCTCCATTTGATAACGCGATTTGGAAAGATTAACAATCCAAATTGCGAAATGATGATCGAAGAGTTCCAAGGTGCTTTTTAGATATCGAACGGTCCTAGAATTAGCCAATTCTGGTCCCATTTGGAAGCTTGTCAAGTTAACAGTGCAATGAGCATAAAATAGAAAAAATTTGACCTCTGAAGAGAGAGTTATGAAGATTACTATTGGACCAGGAGATGAAGGAAAAATTCAGGACTGAGGACTGTGATTCCACTTACCGAAGTCCAAATGGTCGCGAAATACGATGATTCCATTCAAGAATGTAAGAGGACTAAACTACCTTTCAAATGACCAAAAATCCACCCAATCCGACATCAAATGAGGGAGTTATGAGCGTCTCGATTGGATTGCCCGATTTAGAAAGATTAACAATCAAAATTGTGAAATGATGATTGAAGTGTTCCAACGTGATTTTGGGATATCGAACGGTCATAGAATTAGCCTATTCTAGTCGCATTTGGAAGCTTGTCAAGTTAACAGTGGAATGAGCTCAAAATATAATAAATTTGACCACTGAAGAGAGACTTATGAAGGTTACTATTGGGCCAGGAGATGAAGAAAAAATTCAGGACTGAGGACAGCAATCCCACTTACCGATGCCCAAATGGTCTCAAAATACGATGATTCCATTCGGGAATGTAAGAGCAGTAAAGTAGCTTTCAAATGACCAAATATCCACCCAATCCGACATCAAATGAGGTAGTTATGAGCGTCTCTATTGGATCACGCGATTTGGAAATGTTAACAATCCAAATTGCGAAATGATGATCGAAGAGTTCCAGTGTGCTTTTAGGATATCGAACGGTCCTAGAATTAGCCAATTCTGGTCCCATTTGGAAGCTTGTCAAGTTAACAGTGCAATGAGCTCAAAATATTCTAAATTTGACCACTGAAGAGAGAGTTATGAAGGTTACTACTGGACCAGGAGATGAAGGAAAAATTCAGGGCTAATGACTACGATCCCACTTACAGATGCCCAAATGGTCTCGAAATACAACAATTTAATTCAGGAATGAAAGAACACTCATATACTTTCGGATGACCAAAAATTGACCCAATCCAACATCAAACGAGGGAGTTATGAGCGTCTCCATTGGATCACTCGATTTGGAAAGATTAACAATCCAAATTGTAAAATGATGATTGAAGTGTTACAACGTGTTTTTTGGATATCGAACGGTCCTAGAATTAGCCAATTTTAGTCCCATTTAGAAGCTTGTCAAGTTAACAGTGCAATGAGCTCAAAATTGAATAAATTTGACCACTGAAGAGAGAGTTATGAAGGTTACTATTGGACCAGGAGATGAACGAAAAATTCATAGCTGAGGACTGCGATCCCACTTACCGATGCCCAAATGGGTACGAAATACGATGATTCCATTCAAGAATCAAAGAGCAATAATGTACCTTTCTAATGACCAAAAATTAACCCAATCTGACATCAAATGAGGGAGTTTTGAGTGTCTCCATTTGATAATGCGATTTAGAAAGATTAACAATCCAAATTGTGAAATGATGGTCGAAGAGTTCCAAGGTGCTTTTTAAATATCGAACGGTCCTAGAATTTGCCAATTCGGGTCCCGTTTGGAAGCTTGTCAAGTTAACTATGCAATGAGCACAAAATAGAATAAATTTGACCACTGAAGAGAGAGTTATGAAAGTTACTATTGGACCAGGAGATGAAGGAAAAGTTCAAGACTGAGGACTGTGATCCCACTTACCGAAGCCCAAATGGTCTCAAAATACGATGATTCCATTCAGGAATGTAAGAGCACTAAAGTACCTTTCAATGGACCAAAAATCCACCCAATCCGACATCAAATGAGGGAGTTATGAGCGTCTCCATTGATAGCACGATTTGAAAAGATTAACAATCCAAATTGCAAAATGATGATCGAAGAGTTCCAACGAGCTTTTAGGATATCGAACGGTCCTAGAATTAGCCAATTCTGGCCCCATTTTGAAGCCTGTCAAGTTAACAGTGCAATGAGTTCAAAATAGAGTAAATTTGACCACTGAAGAGAGAGTTATGAAGGTTACTATTTGTAACACCCCGGATTTTTGCCAACCTGGGATTAGACGACCTCAGGCAATGGATCAATCCTAATACAGGTTTAACTTCTTAAACGCTCAATTAAAGCCTCAAATCTCTTTTCAAACCAATTTCTTCACAAATCCCACCCTTCACTACCTTGTGCTTTCAATTTTTCAAAGCACTTTAGCCCTAGACACTAACTTAAACTAGCTAAGTAGTAAAACTTGGATCACTTTATATACAAACTACAAAGGCCTAAGTACCATCTCAGACAGAAATCTTACAAGACTAAATCCTTTAGAAATTAAGTGAGATTTAGCTAGTGTTAAACTATAGTGCCTGTGAAATTAGCACCAATCGCTTTAAATACGTTCGCAAGACTCAAAACTTGTAGAATCATTGACGCTAGGTTACCCTAAAACTTAGGATCAATCTCATTGCCCTACCGCTCACGGAGCATCTCGAAACTTCAGATTAGTCTAGACCGCACATCGAAATCCGATTAACACGAAGTTAAGGAACTAGGACCGCCTCACTTTGGGCTTGACAATCATCTAAAAATCAGTCCACCGATGTCCCATGGCCATTCGTTTGGATCCGCGCGAGGAGTGTGAAAAACACTATTCCCTTTACAAAATAAATATCCGGAATAGTGATCTGGCACCATTCGCTTGCGCATCGATAAGCAACCTGCAGACCGTCAGAATCGAGACCAAATTACACCCTCGGATCGTGAAAAAATTTCAGAACATTTACATGTACTTGGAATTTCGGATCGTGGCCCACTGACCGTTGAACTGAAAGTGGTCCACCCCATGTGATCTGGGAATTCGATCGAGTCAAAAACATAATCTCACGTGGATCCATGAGTGGTGAGCTTAAGTCTGACGTTTGGCTCAAGGAGGCCCGCCAGAAGTCCTCCGTTGAGCTGAAACAGGTCCGCTTAGGACATAACCTATGTATACTTTGTTCCCAAGTCTATTTCGGTGAGTTTTGAGACTATATAAGGACCTTAAACCCTCTCTCATGGCAGCCATATGAATTTGGATTTGAGAGAGAGAAAAGAGAGAGAAAGTGTGGGAGATCTGGGAGAAACTCCCGTCGCATTGTTCCCTCGTCTTTGTTCCTCTAAGCTATCGGTGCTTAACCACCTCATTCTTACCACTTTCCCGGTGATTCCGGCGTCATTTCTAGGTAATAAACCCTAACCCTAACCTGTTTGGGGGATTAGACAGTTGTAGGTTAGGAAATAGCTAACCTATTTCGTTCTTTAGGCTGCCAAACTCCCGTATACGGAAGCTAGACAAACCTATCGATTCCGTTGCGATTCTACGACAAAAGGTGCGGACTTTAGGTGTATAGGTTATGGTTTTCAACGCTTTCAATGTCAGATAATGATAGATTCATGATCTGCATGCAATTGCACATGTACAAAGTGCTTTCCGTTTTCAGTTTCGATTAGAATTGTAGAATTTGGAATTTCACATACTCTAGGTATTCGTATAAAATACCGTATACGTATTTTTTATGGAAATATGTTTGACATGTTTAATTGTCGTATGGATATATGATGTATGGATAAAATACTCATTTGGCGAAAGGGTTCGCCTAAATACATGTTTACTAATATACACCATGTATGTAGAAATACGGTATTGTAAGAAGTACCGTATACGTGTATATTTTAGCGATGAGTTTGACATGATTAATTGTTGTATAAATATATTATGTACGTATGAATTAATTTCTTGGCGAAAGGAACCGTCGTAATACAGGTTTGCTTGTATACACTATGTATGTTGAAAATACGTATTCTAGAAAATACTGTATACGTATAAATATTGGGAGATGTATTTATCATGATTTTTGCTGTAGTAATATATTATACATGGATAAAATACTCACTTGGCTAAGGGATAGCCCTATTACATGTTTTGCTAACATACACCATGTATGTTGTAATAGTGTATTCTAAGTGTTTGTGAAAATGACTGAATGAGTATAGAATCCTCATTCGTGCTCGCCATGACTAGTTGTCATGGATTCATGATTGTTGTATTGGCGATACCCCTTTTGACGAAAGGATTTGCCCTAAATCACGCCACGGCCAATATACACCACATATGCTAAAATGTGTGGCCCAAGTGTTTGTGGAAATGACTGAATGAATATGGAACTTGGATTCCTGCTTGCCATGAATTCCGTCGTGGGTGTACGCGTGTTATGATTGGGGCAACTCCCTAGTGAAAGGATTTGGCCTAATGCCTATGTGATCGACATATGTCATGTATGTTGATGCATGTTTGTTTAAGTGTTTCTTGAAATGTCTGAATGAGTAGTAGTTAGCAAATTGTAATGTATAAGGGTGTTGAGATATGATTCTCAACCTCTTTTAACTATGTGTATGATCTCCTTGGATTGTTGTGTGATTAGGAATTGAACATGTATAAACTCATGCTTGTGTTGTGATTCATAACATGCTCAACTGCTTTATGATTATAACTATGTAATGCATATGTTTAAATTTATATTTACGTTGTATGATCCGTCATGGGTGATGGGGGAGCGGTGCAACGAGTGCATGCAACAGCCCTAGCAGCCCTAAACGGATAATACCATACCTTGATTGTATGAGTGGAATCTTGATCCATTACTGCTTTATCTATCTGCAAGTTATCATGTTTGAGGCTATGATTATAGTCCAGACAATCGGTACAAGAATTGAATTCGTGGCTGCGATTCATTTGCCACGTGAGATGTGTTCGACGAACCCGAGTCGTACTTCGGTTGGCGATAGTGGTTGGCCACGCGAAGTGCTTATGCACTTCATGTCGTTCAACTTGTTGTGCGCTCGAGCTAGCCGATCTCGTCAAGTAACCCGATCTGTCTTATGTATGTTCACCATGTTTGGTCGCTACTGCTTGAACCTAGGGCACCAAACTTACCAGTGAAATCCCTTTTAACCATGGTACCTCGATCCGCTAAGACTCATGAGCCGGGCATGGTGGTATGGGACACCGTGGTCAAGCTGTCGGCCTATGCTGGGGCCACGTGCCTCCCCGTAGTGACCAGTGAGCAACCAAACTCGTGAGCCGATTATGGTGGTATGGGACACTATATTCGAGTTTGTCGATACTTACTGCCGAGAGCCGAGTACGATGAGACCTGTACTCGTCTTGACGGGCGACGAGTCCTCTGTAGTATCTTCGAGTATACTCCAAGGTCTGTGATTGGCGACGAGTCTTTCACAACAACTGGAGTATGAGTTGAGCCGAGTATGGTGAGACCTGTATTCGAGCTGACGGCTAGTGATTGAGCCGAGTACGGTGAGACCTGTACTCGAGCTGACGGTCAACAATTGAGCCGCATACGGTGAGATCTGTATCCGTACTGACGGGTGACGAGCCCTTTGTGATGCCTTCGCTACGCCTCTCAAACCATAATATCGTATGAGATTAACTAGGACTGACGCCCCTAGAATGGATCATGTTTGGGAATGATACAAGGGAGGTACCTTAGTTTCCCAATACTGCTGTTTGAAATGGACTAATAATAACTCGGTAATCATGATCATCATCGCACCGCATGTGCTTAGTAGATGTGGCGCACTGAGGGAGTTAAGCATTCGCGAACGTAACATGATGTCGCATGAGGGTGGTTTGGCAAGGGCATACAGCATCATGTCATTTCATTCTCGCACTTAATAAGAGTAGTTAGAATTGTTTGATTTGTACTTCTTGCTTTATCATTACTTGCTTGATTGAATTGATAACATGTTAACCTATGCTTTCTTGTTCCACCGAGTTGATCACTCACTCCCACGTTACGGGACGGTGTTGTACACACCAACCGCATTTGTTGAATTTCGGATGATGGCGATGATTATGAAGCGAGCGGACTACTTCTATGGTGATGAGGAGGAGTTCTCCTATCATGTAACTCTCTGTCGGGTCTCAGAAGACCTGGTACTGCATTGACGGGGTTATGGTACTTGAGATAGAAGATATTACACTTACACATTTGGTATATTTTAGAACTGTACTTGTACTTATTTAACCTAGTAATGTTATCACACTCGGAGACTCATCACACTTTGTATAATTTATCTATCTATCATCGTCTTCCGCTTGTAATTTAATGTCTCGAGTATGATATGCTGTTTTGGCTTAATCTCACTCATGTTCAATGCACGAATACAGTCAACATTCAATCATCATTCATTTTGTTGCATAAGTGATGTTCTGGAACTCGGGAATTGAGTTTATACTCGACCCCCGATTTTCAGGGCGTTACAAGTTGGTATCAGAGCATGATTTGGATTAAACCGGACCTGGGTTATGGTCACACGACGCACACTGACGCACTCTGACTTAGGAGGGAGCGACGGAATGTAGAAACAGTCTTAGGCATCCATGTTCCGTCCAACGGCTAGTTCACTGAAAACGAACGCCGAAATCGAGTATGTATTCAACCATGGTCGCATGGGTCGACCTTAAAACATTTCTAGGTTGTCTAGTGAAGGGTCTAGATCACCATCCACCTCATCCCAATCATTGAGAATCAGTAAAATGTGTGCGATAAACGTGATGAGGATAACTACTCCGAATCCTTGGAGCTTCTCCGGACTCCTACCAGAGACTTCTCGAATCTACAAGAGGAGAAAGCAGAAAATAGAAATAAATTCTAATAAATTCAAAATTGATTAATGAATGACTAAAAAAATGAGTTCACAACCCTTTAAATAAGGATACCAAGTAATGGGAAAGAAATCAGGAACAAACTACAACTAAAACTTCTAGAATTCGCGACTTACTATATATGGGTCGTGATGTCTACTAGTGGGTAAAGTTTTCGGTCAAAAAAAAATAATAAATAGTAAGTGTCCTAAACGACTTCACCCAACCGTTCTCCTAATTATTCTAAACTCTTTTCTCATTGGGCACAACTCCTAAAGCCCAACG
The DNA here is from genome assembly GCA_030180095.1 of Magnolia changhungtana. Lineage (NCBI taxonomy): Eukaryota > Viridiplantae > Streptophyta > Magnoliopsida > Magnoliales > Magnoliaceae > Magnolia > Magnolia changhungtana. The sequence continues at coordinate 4,143,662 of JASAUF010000473.1, read as the reverse complement.
GATGAAGAGAAATCAAACTAAAACTACTATTTTTGGCAAAACGAAATTGAAGCGGGGAAATAACCGTCAATCGGGGGATTTTCTCGCAATTCCGGGCTGCGCAACCCTGCATAGCTGGGTTGGTTGGCTTCATTAGCTCGTTCTACCCCAAATTCATATATTTTACGTCAAATAACTCATTCCGGATTGCAAGATATGTCTGATTGTCCCAAAAATACCTGAAATGGAGCAAATCGGAGTCGGGGGTCTCCCCACTTAAATCTGTTGGGACACAGGGTCGAACTAGGGTGTTTCTGACACCCTGGGAGCATGCTGAACAAGGCCCCACTGCGGCGGCGTGGTTCCGGCGGGGGAACGCGGTCCGGTGGCCCATCTGGTGTGGGGCCGGGGCTGGGATTGGTCGGCCCGACCTCCCCTACCACGTGGCAAGCGCGGTTTGGCCTAAGGTTTAGGATTTTAGGGGTTAGAGCTCCCCTCTCTCTCAAACGCCCCTCCAATCTCTCTTTTCTTCCTATTCTTGCTGTTTTCTCTTCAAATCGCCACTCCAATCGTCTCGTTTCCCATTTTCGGTCATCACCCACTCCCTTCCATCGTTCACAGTAACACCCACCCTCTACCCTTTTCGTTTCCTTTCATTTGGGCTTTTACATGCCCCATTTGGAGCTCGAAAATGTACATACCTCTCAACCCATCCATTTCTCTTTTTTTTTCCCATCTTCATTCCCTGACTGTTGGGCCTCTACAAACCCTGTTGAGGCTCAAGTTCGTGGAGAACCAAAAACTCCAGCCTTTTCTCTCCGTTTCTTTACGTTTCCATGGCCTTATTCGAGGCTATTACGGCTAGTTTCTCGATGTCCACCTTTCTCTCTCTCATGGGAAAGAGGATTACTGCCTTTGGGTGTTTACGTTTTCATGTTGATGGGTGTAGTAGTTGGTAGGATGTTTTAGATGTTTGAGGACGTTTAGGGCCCGTTTGGCCAAATTGCATTAAGTGCGATTGGGTGGATGGAATTGTAAAAGTAATAAGAAATATATGTGTAAGGTATGGTCCCTAGATTTAGTGTATCCCATGGTTTCCGATACTAGGTTTCGAATGTATGCAATTAAACGTAACTCTGAGTTGTCCTTCCAAATTTCACTTAGAAATTCATTATCCTGGGATTTGGAAATCCCATCTCACCCTTCCCAACACAATGCTCATTTTCCAAAGCCTATAAAGTAATTTTAATCCCCGCCCACCCTCCTGCCAAATATGCCATTCCCAATCCCGAAGTGGGATTAGCAATACAGTCCCATTTTAATACAACTTAAGACCATTTGTCAATTTGTGTTGAAGTGATAAAGTCCCTTGATATACATTGACCCACCGCACTCTGATAGCTTAAGCTTTTGGAGTAAATGGTTGATTGACAAATAAACCCTTGGAGTTTTGGACCTAGAGCAGTGCTCTAGATTTCGATGACCTGACCGTAGAGGAAATTCAACAAATTAATAATGTGAACCTTAGGATCCTCTTAGCTGGTATGAGCATATGTGAAATGCTTGGGCGTAGTTAAATTTAACTACAGGCAACTCAGTTCCAATTAGACAACTTTGACCCTAAGTGATAAAACCCTTCCTGGTATTAGAAATGAAGTGAAATCATCTAGCGTATAAGCATAGACTTTGGACTCACCTATGGATTTCCTCTACTCCTAAATTAAGACTAGACTACTGGTTAGGCTAAGGAAAGTAAAAGACTAATTAATTATGCTAAGTCAATTGAATAATAGACTTAGTTATTCGGCTTAACTGACTCAGACCCACTACACAATTTTCTTTCCGTGTTGGCCTGACCATTTGCAACTAAAGGTTTATCCCTTTGCTTTTGAAAAGTATTAGGAGTATGTAGCCGATAGCGACTTTGTCTTTTAGGCCTAAGGAATTACCCAAATGGGCAACAAACAGTTAAGAATTAGGTCAAATGGGCAACAGACAGTTAGGAATTAGGTCTCGAATCTCATGTCATTATAACATACACATTGTACATATGAACTTAGAAAAAATAGTCCTTTGTTGACCTATTCTTTCCAAATACCTTTGTACTAATAAGGTATAAAATTATCTTACAAAGAATAAACTAGACATGACTTGGGAGGGTAAGTTGAGATCGTAATAAAAGTCCTTTGGTATAATTAGGCATCTTGCCTCAAACTCACACCTGCCCGTGACATCAACCACATTGCCCATCATTTTTAGCTCCTCTCGATACCCATAGGTATCAATGCCATAGTACACATCGTCGATGAAAGGCAGACCAATGTATTTCCCATTTCATGTCAAGGATAGGTTATAAATTACACCTTGTTCCGACATACGGATCAGGACATAGCTCTTGAGCCTTGAGGGCGAAAATAAATTTTAAGGGGGGTAGAACATGATGAACCCGCTCTAGTTAGGTCACCTAATACACCTCTTTGACCTGGGTGGCACAGCGGAAACGTGGTGGACCCTACCCCACTGGCCCAGGATCGAAACGGTGCTCGATAAATACGAATATTATAGAAGCCCTAGTAAGTTCTACTATGAGAAAATGTTTTAGGATGATCTAGTAAGATTTGATTCACCCTTTCCTTGGACATAGATAATATCGAGGACTCTCTTAGACTAAGACCTAAAGGGCAACCTTAGAATAAACAATTTGAGCCTTTCAATGATGGACATTCCCTATTCTTAGAGAGTGATCGGACTACGAGTTACTGACATCTACAATCGCTGAAGTTTTCGCGGCTTGACCCAATTCCCAATCTTGGGTGACTATCGATGGACTCTCTGCTGACGAGCGGATGACCAGGATCCACCAGGATTCGGAAGGGATACGATGAGCTTCCTACCCTGGCCCGGTAGATGATCGATGTATCGGGATCAAGCCTACTATAACCGTCTCTCCGTGCTGGTCAAACAATGAAAACAGCTATCTTACTCTAAATAATTGGGGATTGTCGTCGAGACTCCAGATAGGTAAAGAAATAAATTAATTGTAGCAAACCTTCCGGGTATGAGAAATGGATAAAGAAATAAGTTTTAAGGGGGGTAGACTAAAATGAACCAACTAGTACATACCCTACCATGCGTAGAAACTTGGAACCAATAAGTCTTAGGCAAATGAAATAATAGAAATCTTCCCTTATTACCCTTAGCCAATTTTGGGGACGAAATTTTATTTTAAGGGGGGTAAATTGTAACACTCAGGATTTTTGCCAACCTGGGATTAGACGACCTCAGGCAATGGATCAATCCTAATACAGGTTTAACTTCTTAAACACTCAATTAAAGCCTCAAATCTCTTTTCAAACCATTTTCTTCACAAATCCCACCCTTCACTACCTTGTGCTTTCAATTTTTCAAAGCACTTTAGCCCTAGACACTAACTTAAACTAGCTAAGTAGTAAAACTTGGATCACTTTATATACAAACTACAAAGGCCTAAGTACCATCTCAGACAGAAATCTTACAAGACTAAATCCTTTAGAAATTAAGTGAGATTTAGCTAGTGTTAAACTAGAGTGCCTATGAAATTAGCACCAATCGCTTTAAATACGTTCTGCAAGACTCAAAACTTGTAGAATCATTGACACTAGGTTACCCTAAAACTTAGGATCAATCTCATTACCCGGCTGCTCACGGGAGAATCTCGAAACTTCATATTAGGTCTAGACCGCACATCGAAATCGATTAACACGAAGTTAAGGAACTAGGACCGCCTCACCGGGCTTGACAATCATCTAAAAAATCGTCCACCGTATGTCCCATGGCCATTCGTTTGGATCCGCGAGGGAGTGTGAAAAACACTATTCCCTTTACAAAATAAATATATGGAATAATGATCGGTACCATTCACTTGCGCATCGGTGATAAGCAACTGGGCCGTCGAAATCGGACCAAATTACACCCTCGGATCAGGAAAAATTTCAGGAACATTTACATGTACTTGGAATTTCGGATCGTGGCCCACTGATCATTGAACTGAAAGTGGTCTGCCCTGTGTGATCTGGGAATCCGATCGAGTCAAAAACATAATCCCACGTGGATCCATGAGTGGTGAGCTTAAGTCTGACGTTTGGCTCAAGGAGGCCCGCCAGAAGTCCTCCATTGAGCTGAAACAGGTCCGCTTTGGACATAACCTATGTATACTTTGTTCCCGAGTCTATTTCGGTGAGTTTTGAGACTATATAAGGACCTTAAACCCTCTCTCATGGCAGCCATACGAATTTGGATTTGAGAGAGAGAAAAGAGAGAGAAAGTGTGGGAGATCTGGGAGAAACTCCCCTCTGCTTGCGTTCCTCGCTATCGGTGCTTAACCACCTCATTCTTGCCGCTTTCCCGCGATTCCTGGCGTCATTTCTAGGTAATAAACCCTAACCCTAACTCTGTTTGGGGATTAGACAGATTGTAGGTTAGGAAATAGCTAACCTATTTCGTTCTTTAGGTCGCCAAACTCCCGTATATACTGGAAGCTAGACAAACCTATCGATTCCGTTGCGATTCTACGACAAAAGGTGCGGACTTTAGGTGTATAGGTTATGGTTTTCAACGCTTTCAATGTCAGATAATGATAGATTCATGATCGCATGCAATTGTACATGTACAAAGTGCTTTCCGTTTTCGGTTCGATTAGAATTGTAGAATTTGGAATTTCACATACTCTAGGTATTCGTATAAAATACCGTATACGTATTTTTTATGGAAATATGTTTGACATGTTTAATTGTCGTATGGATATATGATGTATGGATAAAATACTCATTTGGCGAAAGGGTTCGCCTAAATACATGTTTACTAATATACACCATGTATGTAGAAATACTAGTATTGTAAGAAGTACCGTATACATGTATATTTTAGCGATGAGTTTGACATGATTAATTGTTGTATAAATATATTATGTACGTATGAATTAATTTCTTGGCGAAAGGAACCGTCGTAATACTGAGTTTGCTTGTATACACTATGTATGTTGAAAATACGTATTCTAGAAAATACTGTATACGTATAAATATTGGGAGATGTATTTATCATGATTTTTGCTGTAGTAATATATTATACATGGATAAAATACTCACTTGGCTAAGGGATAGCCCTATTACATGTTTTGCTAACATACACCATGTATGTTGTAATAGTGTATTCTAAGTGTTTGTGAAAATGACTGAATGAGTATAGAATCCTCATTCGTGCTCGCCATGACTAGTTGTCATGGATTCATGATTGTTGTATTGGCGATACCCCTTTTGACGAAAGGATTTGCCCTAAATCACGCCACGGCCAATATACACCACATATGCTAAAATGTGTGGCCCAAGTGTTTGTGGAAATGACTGAATGAATATGGAACTTGGATTCCTTTGCCATGAATTCCGTCGTCGGGTGTACGCGTGTTATGATTGGGGCAACTCCTAGTGAAAGGATTTGGCCTAATGCCTATGTGATCGACATATGTCATGTATGTTGATGCATGTTTGTTTAAGTGTTTCTTGAAATGTCTGAATGAGTAGTAGTTAGCAAATTGTAATGTATAAGGGTGTTGAGATATGATTCTCAACCTCTTTTAACTATGTGTATGATCTCCTTGGATTGTTGTGTGATTAGGAATTGAACATGTATAAACTCATGCTTGTGTTGTGATTCATAACATGCTCAATCGCTTTATGATTATAACTATGTAATGCATATGTTTAAATTTATATTTACGTTGTATGATCCGTCATGGGTGATGGGGAGCGGTGCAACGAGTGCATGCAATGCTGGTAGCCCTAAACGGATAATACCATACCTTGATTGTATGAGTGGAATCTTGATCCATTACTGCTTTATCTATCTGCAAGTTATCATGTTTGAGGCTATGATTATAGTCCAGACAATCGGTACAAGAATTGAATTCGTGGTCGCGATTCATTCATTACCACGTGAGATGTGTTCGACGAACCCGAGTCGTACTTCCTGGTTGGCGATAGTGGTTGGCCACGCGAAGTGCTTATGCACTTCATGTCGTTCAACTTGTTGTGCGCTCGAGCTAGCCGAGCTCGTCAAGTAACCCGACCGTCTTATGTATGTTCACCATGTTTGGTCGCCATACGCTTGAACCTAGGGTACCAAACTTACCAAAGAAATCCCTTTTAACCATGGTACCTCGATCCGCTAAGACTCATGAGCCGGGCATGGTGGTATGGGACACCGTAGTCGAGCTGTCGGCCTACGTTGGGGCCACGTGCCTCCCCGTAGTGACCGTGAGCAACCAAACTCGTGAGCCGATTATGGTGGTATGGGACACTATATTCGAGTCTGTCGATACTTACGGCGAGAGCCGAGTACGATGAGACCTGTACTCGTGCTGACGGCGACGAGTCCTCTCGTAGTATCTTCGAGTATACTCCAAGGTCTGTGATTGGCGACGAGTCTTTCACAGCAACTGGAGTATGAGTTGAGCCGAGTACGGTGAGACCAGTACTCGAGCTGACGGTCAACAATTGAGCCGCATATGGTGAGATCTGTATCCGTGTTGACGGGTGACGAGCCCTTTGTGATGCCTTCGCTACGCCTCTCAAACCATAATATCGTATGAGATTAACTAGGACTGACGCCCCTAGAATGGATCATGTTTGATAATGATACAAGGGAGGTACCTTAGTTTCCCAATACTGCTGTTTGAAATGGACTAATAATAACTCGGTAATCATGATCATCATCGCACCGCATGTGCTTAGTAGATGTGGCGCACTGAGGGAGTTAAGCATTCGCGAACGTAAGATGATGTCGCATGAGGGTGGTTTGGCAAGGGCATACAAAGATCATGTCATTTCATTCTCACACTTAATAAGAGTAGTTAGAATTGTTTGATTTGTACTGCTTTATCATTACTGCTTGATTGAATTGATAACATGTTAACCTATGCTTTATCTTGTTCCACTGAGTTGATCACTCACTCCCACATTACGAGACGGTGTTGTACACACCAACCAGATTTGTTGAATTTCAGATGATGGCGATGCTTATGAAGCAGAGCCGGACTACTTCTATGGTGATGAGGAGGAGTTCTCCTATCATGTAACTCTCTGTCGGGTCTCTGCAGACCTGGTATGGCATTGACGGGGTTATGGTACTTGGGATAGAAGATATTACACTTACACATTTGGTATATTTTAGAACTGTACTTGTACTTATTTAACCTAGTAATGTTATCACACTCTGGAGACTCATCACAGTTTGTATAATTTATCTATCTATCATCGTCTTCCTCTTGCAATTTAAGAGTCTCTGGAGTATGATATGCTGTTTTGGCTTAATCTCACTCATGTTCAATGCACGAATACAGTCAACATTCAATCATCATTCATTTTGTTGCATAAGTGATGTTCTGGAACTCGGGAATTGAGTTTATACTCGACCCCCGATTTTCAGGGCGTTACACTATTGGACCAGGTGATGAAGGAAAAAATTCAGGTCTGAAGATTGCGATCCCACTTACCGATGCTCAAATGGTCTCGAAATACAATGATTCCATTCAAGAATGGCAGAGCACTAAAGTAACTTTCAAATGACCAAAAATTGACCCAATCCGACTTCAAATGAGGGAGTTATGTGCCTCCCCGTTGGATTACGCGATTTGGAAAGATTAACAATCCAAATTGCCAAATGATGACTGAAGAGTTACATAGTGCTTTTGCGATATCGAATGGTCCTAGAATTTACCAATTCTGGACCCATTTGGAAGCATGTCAAGTTAACAGTTCAATGAGCTCAAAATAAAATATATTTGACCACTGAAGAGAGAGTTATGAAGGTTACTATTGGACCAGGAGATGAAGGAAAAATTCAAGACTGAGGACTGCGATCCCACTTACCGAAGCCCAAATGGTCTCAAAATACGATAATTCCATTCAGGAATGTAAGAGCAGTAAAGTACCTTTCAAATGACCAAAAATCCACCTTATCCGACATCAATTGAGGGAGTTATGAGCGTCTCCGTTGGATCGCATGATTTGGAAAGATTAACAATCCAAATTGCGAAATGATGATCGAAGAGTTCAAATGTGCTTTTGGGATATTGAACGGTCGTAGAATTAGCCAATTCTGGTTCCATTTGGAAGCTTGTCAAGTTAGCAGTGGAATGTGCTCAAATTAGAATAAATTCGACCAATGAAGAGAGAGTTATGAAGATTACTATTGGACCAGGAGATGAAGGATAAATTCATGACTGAAGACTGCGATTCCACATACCGATGCCCAAATGGTCTCGAAATACGACGATTGCATTCAGGAATGGAAGTACACTAAATTAATTTTGAGATGACCAAAAATTGGCTCAATCCGACCTCCAACAAGGGAGTTATGAGCGTCTCCATTAGATCACGTGATTTGGAAAGATTAACAATCCAAATTGCGAAATGATGATCGAAGAGTTCCAACGTGCTTTTGGGATATCAAACGGTCCTAGAATTAGCCAATTTTGTTCCCATTTAGAAGCTTGTCAAGTTAACAGTGCAATGAGCACAAAATAGAATAAATCTGACCACAGAAGAGAGAGTTATGAAGGTTACTATTAGACCAAGAGATGAAAGAAAAATTCTAGACTAAAGACTGCGATCCCACTTACCGGTGCCCAAATGGTCTCGAAATATGACGATTCAATTCAAGAAAGGAAGAGCACTAAAGTAACTTTCAGATGACCAAAAATTGACCCAATCCGACATCAAACGAGGGAGTTATGAGCGTCTCCGTTGGATCACACGATTTAGAAAGATTAACAATCCAAATTGTAAAATGATGATCAAAAAGTTATAACGTGCTTTTGGGATATCTAATGGTCCTAGAAGTAGCCAATTCTGGTCCCATTTGGAAGTTTGTCAAGTTAACAGTGCAATGAGCTCAAAATATTCTAAATTTGACCACTGAAGAGAGAGTTATGAAGGATACTATTTGACCAGGAGATGATGGAAATATTCAGGACTGACGACTTCGATCCCAATTACCGATGCCGAATGGTCTACAAATATGATGATTCCATTCAATAATGAAAGAGCACTAAAGTACATTTTAAATGACCAAAAATCAACCCAATCCGACATCAAAGGAGGGAGTTTTGAGCATCGCCGATGGATCGCGCGATTTAGAAAGATTAACAATCCAAATTGCGAAATGATGATTGAAGAGTTCCAACATGATTTGGGGATATCGAACGGTCCAAGAATTAGCCAATTCTGGTCCCATTTGGAAGCTTGTCAAGTTAACAGTGTAATGAATTCAAAATAAAGTAAATTCGACCACTGAATAGAGAGTTAAGAAGGTTACTATTGGACCAACAGATGAAGAAAAAATTCAGGACTGAAGACTGCAATCCCACTTACCAATGACCAAATGGTCTCGAAATACAACGATTCCATTCAGGAATGGAAGAATACTAAAGTATCTTTCAGATGACCAAAAACTGACCCAATCCGACTTCAAATGAGGGAGTTATGAGCGTCTCCGTTGGATCGCGCGATTTGGAAAGATTAACAATCCAAATTGCGAAACGATGATCAAAGAGTTCCAACATGCTTTTGGGATATTGAACGGTCGTAGAATTAGGCAATTCTGGTCCCATTTGGAAGCTTGTCAAGTTAACAGTGCAATGAGCTCAAAATAAAATAAATTTGACCACTGAAGAGAGAGTTATGAAGGTTACTATTGGACCAGGAGATGCAGGAAAAATATAGGACTGACGACTGCGATCCCACTTACCGATGCCCAAATGGTCTCGAAATATGACGATTCCATTTAGGATTGGAAGAACACTAAAGTAACTTTCAGATGACTAAAAATGGACCCAATCCAACATCAAACAAGGGACTTATGTGCATCTCCTTTAGATCACGCGATTTGAAAAGATTACCAATCCAAATTGTAAAATGATCATTGAAAAGTTACTATGTGCTTTTGGGATATCTAACGATCCTAGAAGTAGCCAATTCTGGTCCCATTTTGTAGCTTGTCAAGTTAATGGTGCAATGAGCTCAAAATATAATAAATTTGACCACCGAAGAGAGAGTTATGAAGGTTTCTATGTGACCAGGAGATGATGGTAATATTCAGGACTGACGACTGCGATCCCAATTACCGATGATGAATTGGTCCACAAATACGATGATTCCATTCAAGAATGAAAGAGCACTAAAGTACATTTCAAATGATCAAAAATCAACCCAATCCAATATCAAATGAGGGAGTTATGAGCATCTCCGTTGGATCGCGCGATTTGGAAAGATTAACAATCCAAATTGCGAAATGATGATGGAAGAGTTCCAACGTGCTTTTGGGATATCGAACGGTCCTAAAATTAGCCAATTCTGGTCCCATTTGGAAGCTTGTCAAGTTAACAGTGCAATGAGTTCAAAATAGAGTAAATTTGACCACAAAAGAGAGAGTTGTGAAGGTTACTATTGGACCAGGAGATGAAGGAAAAATTTAGGACTGGAGACTACGATCCCACTTACCGATGCCCAAATGGTCTCGAAATACAACGATTCCATTCAAGAATGGAAGAGCACTAAAGTAACTTTCAGATGACCAACAGTTGACCCAATCCAACATCAAACGAGGGAGTTATGAGCGTCTTCGTTGGATCGTGCGATTTGGAAAGATTATCAATCCAAATTGCCAAATGATGATCGAAGAGTTCCAACGTGCTTTTGGGATATTGAACAGTCCTAAAATCAGCCATTTATGGTCCCATTTGGAAGCTTGTCAAGTTAACAGTGCAATGAGCTCAAAATAAAATAAATTTGACCACTGAAGAGAGAGAGTTATGAAGGTTACTATTGGACCACGAGATGAACGAAAAATTCAGGACTGAGGACTGCGATCCCACTTACTGAAGCCCAAATGGTATCAAAATACGATTATTACATTCAGCAATGTAAGAGCACTAAAGTACCTTTCAAATAACCAAAAATCCATCCAATCCGACATTAGATGAGGGAGTTATGAGCGTCTTCGTTGAATCGCGCGATTTGGAAAGATTAGAAATCTAAATTTCGAAATGATGATCGAAGAGTTCCAACGTGATTTTGGGATATCGAACGGTCCTAGAATTTGCCAATTCTGGTCCCATTTGGAAGCTTGTCAAGTTAACAGTGCAATGAACTCAACATATTTTAAATTTGACGATTGAAGAGAGAGTTATGAAGGTAACTACTGGTCCAGGAGATAAAGGAAAATTTCACGACTAAAGACTGCGATCCCACTTACCGATGCCCAAATAGTCTCGAAATACGACGATTCCATTTAGGAATGGAACAACACTAAGGTAACTTTCAGATGACTAAAAATTGACTCAATCCGACACCAAACGAGGGAGTTATGAGCGTCTCGGTTGGATCACATGATTTGGAAAGATTGACAATCCAATTTGCAAAATGATGATCGAAGAGTTACAACGTGCTTTTGGGATATCGAACGGTCCTAGAATTAGCCAATTCTGGTCCCATTTGGAAGCTTGTTAAGTTAACAGTGCAATGAGCTGAATATAGAATAAATTTGACCATGAAGGGAGAGTTAGGAAGTTTTCTATTGGACCAGTAGATGAAGAAAAAATTCAGGACTGAGGACTGCGATCCCACTTACCGATGCCCAAATGGTCTTGAAATACGATGATTCCATTCAAGAATCAAAGAGCACTAAAGTACCTTTCTAATGACCAAAAATTAACCCAATCCGACATCAAATGAGGGAGTTTTGAGTGTCTCCATTTGATAACGCGATTTGGAAAGATTAACAATCCAAATTGCGAAATGATGATCGAAGAGTTCCTACGTGCTTTTTGGATTTTGAACGGTCCTAGAATTAGCCAATTCCGGTCCCATTTTGAAGCTTGTCAAGTTAACAGTGCAATGAGCTCAAAATAGAGTAAATTTGACCACTGAAGAGAGAGTTATGAAGCTACAATTGGACCAGGAGACAAAGGAAAAATTTAGGACTAAAGACTGCGATCCCACTTACCGATGACTGAATGGTCTTGAAATACGACGATTCCATTCAGGAATGGAAGAACACTAAAGTAACTTTCAGATGACCAAAAACTGACCCATTCCGACATCAAATGAGGGAGTTATGAGCATATCCATTGGATCGCGCGATTTGAAAAGATTTACAATCCAAATTGGAAAATGACGATCGAAGAGTTCCGACGTGCTTTTGGGATATCGAATGGTCCTAGAATTAGCCAATTCATGTCCCATTTGGAAGCTTGTCAAATTAACAGTGCAATGAGCTCAAAATAGAATAAATTTGACCACTGAAGAGAGAGTTAAGAAGGATACTATTGGAACAGGAGATGAAGGAAAATTGCAGGACTAAAGACTTCGATCCCACTTACCAATGCCCAAATGGTCTCAAAATACAATGATTCCTTTCAGGATTGAAAGAGCACTAAAGTGCCTTTCAAATGAAAAAAAAGCCACCCAATCCGACATCAAATGAGGGAGTTATGAGTGTCTCCGTTGGATCGCACGATTTGGAAAGATTAACAATCCAAATTGTGAAATGATGATCGAAGAGTTCCAATGTGCTTTTGGGATATCGAACGTCGTAGAATTTGCCAATTCTGGTCCCATTTGGAAGCTTGTCAAGTTAACAATGGAACGAGCTCAAAATAGAGTAAATTTGACCACTGAAGAGAGAGTAATGAAGGTTACTATTGGACTAGGAGATGAGGGAAAAATTCAGGACTGATGACTGTGATCCCACTTACCGATGCCCAAATTGTCACGAAATACGACGATTCCATTCTAGAATGGAAGAGCACTAAAGTAACTTTCAGATGACCAAAAATTGACCCAATCCAACATCAAATGAGGGAGTTATGATCATCTCCATTGGATCGCGTGATTTGGAAAGATTAACTATCTAAATTGCCAAATGATGATCGAAGCGTTCCAACGTGCTTTTGGGATATCGAATGGTCCCAGAATTAGCCAATTTTGGTCCCATTTGGAAGCTTGTCAAGTTAATAGTTCAACGAGCTTAAAATAGTTTAAAATTGACCACTGATGTAACATCCCGGATTTTCGCCAACCTGGAATTAGACGTCCTTGGGCGATGGGTCAATCCTAACATAGGTTTAACTTCCCAAACGCTCAATTAAAGCCTCAAATCCCTTTTAAAACAATTTTCTTCACAAATCTCACCCTTCACTACCTTGTGCTTTCAATTTTTCAAAGCACTTTCGCCCTAGACACTATCTTAAACTAGCTAAGTAGTAAAACTTGGATCACTTTATATACAAACTGCAAAGGCCTAAGTACCATTTCAACCAGAAAACAATTAGGATTAAATCCTTTAGAAATTTAACAAAGTTAACTAAGTGCAAAACTCGATTAGCCATGAAATCCGTTGGGATCACTTTAAATACGATCTGCAAGACCCAAAACTTGCAAAATCAGTGACTCTAGGTTACCCTAAAGTTTAGAACCAAACTCATTTCCCGTCTGCTCTCGGGAATGAAACGAAACTTCGTATTAGGTCTAGACCGCACATCGGGAGTTCGATTAACACGAAGCTAAGGAACTAGGACCCCCTCACTAGGCTTGACAATCATCTCAAAAATCAGATCCAGCCGATGTCCCACGGCCATTCGTTTCGATCCGGAGCGAGGGAGTGTGAAAAACACTATTCCCATTCCAAAATAAATATCTGGAATAGTGATCTGGCACCATTCGCTTGCGCATCAGTATTAAGCAACCTGACCGTCAGAATCAGACCAAATTACACCCTCGGATCAGGAAAAATTTCAGGAACATTTACATGTGCTTGGAATTTCGGATCGTGGCCCACTGACCGTTGAACTGAAAGTGGTCCGCCACGTGCGATCTGGGAATCCGATCGAGTCGAAAATGTAATCCCTCATAGATCCATGTGTGGTGAGCTTAAGTCTGACGTTTGGCTCAAGGAGGGCCACCAGAACCTCTCTTTTGAGCTGGAAAAGTGACGAAATACCTATATTAGCAGTAACCCTTGAACAGGAGTCTATTTCGGTGAGTTTTGAGACTATATAAGGACCTTAAACCCTCTCTCATGGCAGCCATACGAATTTGGGTTTTGAGAGAGGGAAAAGAGAGAGGAAGTGAGGGAGAAGTGGGAGAATCTCCCTGCCGTCGTTCCCTTCCACCACACGGGCTGCATCATCCATTTCTTGACGCTTTTCCGGCGTTTTCGGCGTCGTTTCTAGGTAAGAAACCCTAACCCTAATCTGTTTTGGGGTTTAGACTGTTGTAGGTTGTGAAATAGCTAACCTATTTCGTTCTCTAGGTTGCTAAACTACCAAATACGGAAGCTTAGCAAACCTATCGATTCCGTTGCGATTCTACGACAAAAGGTGCGGACTTTAGGTGTATAGGTTATGGTTTTCAACGCTTTCAATGTCAGATAATGATAGATTCATGATCTGCATGCAATTGCACATGTACAAAGTGCCGTCTGTTTTCCGTTTCGATTAAAGATGAAAAATATGGAATTCTACATATTCTAGGTATTTGTAGAAAATACCGTACACGTATATTTTTTGAAAATGTGTTTTACATGTTTATTTGTTATATGGTTATACGATATATGGATAAAATACTTATTTGGCGAAAGGATTCGTCCAAATACATGTTCTACTAATATACACTATGTATGTAGAAATACAGTATTGTAGAAAATACCGTATACGTATATTTTTTGAAAATGTGTTTGACATGTTTATTTGTTATATGGTTATACGATATATGGATAAAATACTTATTTGGCGAAAGGATTCGTCCAAATACATGTTCTACTAATATACACTATGTATGTAGAAATACTGTATTGTAGAAAGTACCGTATACGCATGTATTTGGAGATGTGTTTGCCATGATTATTTGTTGTATAAATATATTATACATTCGTAAATTACTAGTTTGGCGAAAGAGTTCGCCCTAATACATGTTTGCTAACATACACTATGTATGTTGGAATAGTGTATTCTAAGTGTTTGTTGAAATGACTAAGTAAATATGGATTTATGATTTATGTTTGTCATGTGTATTGAATGTAAGAACATGATTGAAATGTACTAGTCAACCCCTTGACGAAAGGACTTGCCCTAAATCACGCCACGGTCAATACACTACATATGTTAAAGTGCGTAGTCCAAGTGTTTGTGGAAATGACTGAATGAATATAGAACTTGGACCCATGCTTGCCATGACTATCCGTCGTGGGGGCACGCGTGTTATAATTGGGGTAGCTCCCTAGTAGAAGGATTTGGCCTAATACCTATGTGATCAACATATGTCATGTATGTGATGTATGTAGTTCAAGTGTTTCTTGAAATGTCTGAATGAGTAGTAGTTAGCAAATTGTAATGTATAAGGGTGTTGAGATATGATTCTCAACCTCTTTTAACTATGTGTATGATCTCCTTTGATAGTTGTGTGATTAGGAATTGAACATGTACAAACTCATGCTTGTGTTGTGATTCATAACATGCTCAACTGCTTTATGATTTTAACTATGAAATGCATATGCTTAAATTTATATTTACGTTGAATGATCCGTCATGAGTGATGGGGGAGCGGAGCAACGAGTGCGTGCAACAGCCCAGGCAGCGCCTAAACGGATAATACCAGACGTTGATTTTATGATTTGAATCCTGATCCATTACTGCTTTATTTATCTGTAATTGATTGTGTTTGTGGCTATGATTATGGCCCAGGCAATCGGTAACGGGATTGAATTCGTGGCTGAGATTCATTTGCCACGTGGGATGTGTTCGACGAACTTGTGTCGTGCATTGCCTGTCGGCAGTGGCTAGGCCACACGAAGTTGTTTATGCACTTCATGTCGTGCAGCTCAACGGGCGATCGTGCTAGTCAAGCTCGTCAAGTAACCCGATCTGCCTTATGCATGTTCACCCTGTTTGAACGCTACTGCTTGAACCTAGGGTACTAAACTTACCAGTGACACCCCCTTTTAACCATGGTACCTTGATCCGCTAAGACGCATGAGCCGGGCATGGTGGTATGGGACACCGTAGTCGAGCTGTCGCCTCTGGCTGGGGCCATGTGCCTCCCGTAGTGACCATTACGCAACCAAACTCGTGAGCCGAATACGGTGGTATGGGACACTGTATTCGAGCTGTCGATACTTACGGCGAGAGCCGAGTACGGTGAGACCTGTGCTCGTGCTGACGGGCGATGAGTCCTCCGTAGTATCTTCGAGTATACTCTAAGGGTCTGTGATTGGCGACGAGTCTTTCACAAAGAACTAGAGTATGAGTTGAGCCAAGTACGGTGAGACCTGTACTCGAGCCGACGGCTAGTGATTGAGCCGAGTACGGTGAGACCAGTACTCAGCCGACGGCCGCACAATTGAGCCACATACGGTGAGATCTCAGTATCCGCGCCGACGGGTGACGAGCCCTTTGCGATGCCTTCACTATGCTTCTCAAACCATAATATCGTATGAGATTAACTAGGATTGACAACCCTAGAATGGATCATGTTTGGGAATGATACATGGGAGGTACCTTAGTTTCCCAATATTGCTGTTTGAAATGGACTAATAATAACTTGGTAATCATGAGCATTATCGCACCGCATGTGCTTTGTAGATGTGGCGCACTGAGGGAGTAAGCATTCGCGAACGTAAGATGATGTCGCTTGAGGGTGGTTTGGCAAGGGCATACAGCATCATGTCATTTCATTTTCGCACTTAACAAGAGTAGTTAGAAATGTTTGATTTGTACTACTTTATCATTACTGCTTGGTTGAATTGATAACATGTTAACCTATGCTTTACTGTTCCACTGAGTTAATCACTCACTCCCACGTTACGGGACGGTGTTTGCAACATCAACCAGATTTGTTGAGTTTCGGTGATGACGATGCTTGTGAAGCGAAGCAGCCGGACTATTTTTATGATGATAGGAGGAGTTCTCCTATCTGTATCTCTCTGGCAGGTCAATGAAGACCTGATATTGTATTGACGGGGCTATGGTACATGGGATAGGAGGCATTACACTTCCTCACATTTGGTACATTTTAGAACTGCACTTGTATTTATTTAACCTGGTAATGTTATCACACTCTGGAGACTCATCATAAGTTATATATTTTATCTATCTATCATAGTCTTCCGCTTGCAAATTTAACTGTCTCTGGAGTATGATATGCTGTTTTGGCTTAATCTCACTCATGTTCAATGCACGAATACAGTCAACATTCAATCATCATTCATTTTGTTGCATAAGTGATGTTCTGAAACTCGGGAGTTGAGTTTATGTTCGACCCCCGATTTTCAGGGCGTTACAAGATGGTATCAGAGCATGATTTGGATTAAACCGGACCTGGGTTATGGTCACACGATGCACACTGACGCACTCTGACTTAGAAGGGAGCGACGGAATGTAGAAACAGTCATGGGCATCCCGACTTCACCAATTGGCGAAGTTCGCTGAAAATAAACGCCGAAATCGAGTCCGTATTGACCCTTGGTCGCACGGGTCGACCTTAAAATGTTCCTAGGCTGTCTATAGATAATGCTAGATTACAATCCAGCTCACCCCAACCGTTGTCAATCGGTAGAATAGAGGATAGGCGTGATGAGGATAACTACTCCGAATCCTCGGAGCTTCTCTAGACTCCTCACAGAGACTTCCCAAATCCACGAGAAAAGAAAAGCAGAAAGTAGGAATAAATTCTAATTAATTCGAATTGATTAATAAATGACTACAAAAAAATATTGAGTTCACAACCCTTTAAATAGGAATACCAAGCAATGGTAAAGAAATCAGAAACAAACTACAACTAAAACTCCTAGAATTCGCGACTTACCATAAGGTGGTGATGTCTACCAGTCATGAAAGTTTTCGGCCAAGAATAATAAGTGTCCTATTTGGCTTCACCAAACCATTCTCCTAATTATTCTAAGCTCTTTACGCGATGAGCGCAACTCCTAAAGCCCAATGGATGAAGAGTAATGAAACTAAAAATTACTATTTTAGTAAAACGAAATTAAAACGGGGAAATGACTGTCAATCGGAGGCTTTTTTCGCAATTCCGGGCTACGCAACCCGCCATTGCGGGGTTGGTTGGCTTCATTAGCTCGTTCTACCCCAAATTCATATATCTTACATCAGATAACTCATTCCGGATTGCAAGTTACGTCCGATTATCCCGAAACTACCCGAAATGGAGCGAATCGGATTCGGGGGCCTCCCCACTTAGATCCGATGGGACCCAGGGTCGAACCAGGGTGCATTTGGCACCTTGGGACTATAGAGAACACGGCCCCACCGTGGCGGCGCAGTTCCGGCCAAGGCGGACCGCGGTCCGGTGGCCCATCTGAGGTGGCTCCAAGGCTGGGCTTGGTCGGCCCGACCTCCCCTACCACGTGGCATGCGCGGTTTGGCCTAAGGTTTAGGATTTTGGGGGCTGGAGCTCCCCTCTCTCTCACATCACCCCTTCCAAACGCCCAAACCTCTATTTCTGATTTTTCTCTCTCAAACCTCCACTCTAATCGCCCATTTCGTTGTTTCATGTCCAACCATACATCCTCCTCCAACGATTACAACATAACCTACCCCCTACCCTCTCCATTCTCTTTCATTTGAGCACTTACATGCCTCATTTGGAGCTCAAATTCGGGTAAGCTCTCAACCCATCCCATCTACTCATTTTCCTCCTTCAATCCCTGCCCGTTGGGGCCTTTACAATCTTTGTTGAGGTTCAAACTCATGGAGGAACAAACCTCCAGCCCTATCTCTCTCTCTCCATCACTTTTCATTCGCTTTTCCTTGGCTCTATCCGAGCATGTACGGCCATTCTCTTGGATGTTTAATCATCCATATTGTTGCCTCGTAGTTCGCATGGGTTACTGTCTTAGGGTGCTTATGATTTCATGTTGATGGTTGTAGTTGTTGGTAGAATATTTTAGATATTTGAGGGCGTTTAGGGCCCGTTCGGCCAATTGCATTAGGTGAGTTTAGGGTGGATAGAATTGAACGGGTAACAATAAATGTATGTGTAAGGTATGGCCCTAGATTGGTTGTATCCCATGTTTTCTAATACCATGTTTGGATTATATGCCATTAAATGTAAACCCTGTTGTCCTTTCAAATTATACTTAAGAATTCATTATCTTGGGATTTGGAAATCCCAACTCACACTTTCCAACACAATGGCTCATTTTCCAAAGCCTATAAAATTAATTTTTATCCCACCCACCCTCCTACCAACCATGTCATTCCCAATCCTGAGGTAAGACTAGTAATGCGGTCCCATTCAATACAACTTAAGACCACTTGCCAAAGGGTGTTGAAGTGATAAAGTCCCTTGATATACATTAACCTACCGCACTCTGATAGCTTAAGCTTTTTGAGTAAATGGTTGTTTGACAAATAGATCCTTAGAGTTTTGGACCTAGAGTAGTGCTCCTAGATTTCGACAGACCTGATCGTAGAGGAAATCCAACAAATTAATAATGTAAATCCCAAGATCTTCTTAGTTATTATGAACATGTGTGAAATGCTCGTGCGTAGTTAAATTTGAGTTCCGGCAACCCAATTCCAATCAGACAACTTTGACCCTAGGCGATAAAACAATTTCTTTATTTAAGAAGGGTATAAAAATCATCTGGTGTATACGCATAGACTTACAACTAGTGGATTACCGCTGCTCATAAGTTGAGCCTAGGCTGCTGATTAGACTAAGAAATGTAAACGACTAGCAATGCTAAGATTATTGAGTGATAGACGTAGTTAGTTGGCTTGTATAGGTTGGAGCGAGACCCCGTTCCGTTGTTGAATCCCCTTAACTCTTAGGGAGCTTGTTTGACGTAGAAACTATTCACGATTAGAGAAAACCTATATACCCCTTGGATTCAATGTTAGGTCACCTGATACGCCCCTTTCATCTGGGTGGTGCAGCTGAAAAGCGGTGGACCCTACTCCACTGGCCCAGGATCGAAACGGTGCTTGTTAACATACGCACATTATAGAAACCCTAGCAAGTTCTACTATGAGAAACCGTTCTAGGATGATCTAGTAAGATTTGATTTACCATTTCCTTTGACATAGATAATAACGAGGACTCTCTTAGACTCAGACCTAAAGGGCAACCTTAGAATAAACAATTTGAGCCTTTCAATGATGGACATTCCCTACTCTTAGAAAGTGATCGGACTACGGAGTTACTGAAATATACAACTGCGAAACATTCACGGCTTGACCCAATTCTCAATCCTGGGTGACTACCAGCGGACTCCCTGCTTGACCGAGCAGAAGACCAGGATCTACCAGGACTGGGAAGGGATACGATGAGCCTTCTACCCTGGTCAGGTAGATAATCGATGTATCGGGATCGAGCCCACTATTACCGTCTCTCCGTGTTGGTCAAACAATGAAAATAGTTATCTTACTCTAAATTGTTGGGAATTGTTGTCGAGACTCCAAATAGGTAAAGAAATAAATGGTAGCAAACCATCAGGGTATGAGAAATGGATAAAGAATTAAGTTTTAAGGGGGGTAGACTAAAATGAACCAGCTGGTATATACCCTACCACGCGTGGAAACTTGGAATCAATAAGTCTTAGGCGAATGAAATAATAGAAATCTTCCCTTATTACCCTTAGCCAATTTCGGGGATGAAATTTTGTTTTAAGGGGGGTAGATTGTAACATCCCGGATTTTCGCAAACCTGGAATTAGACGTCCTTGGGCGATGGGTCAATCCTAACACAGGTTTAACTTCCCAAACGCTCAATTAAAGCCTCAAATCCCTTTTTAAACAATTTTCTTCGCAAATCTCACCCTTCACTACCTTGTGCTTTCAATTTTTCAAAGCACTTTCGCCCTAGACACTATCTTAAACTAGCTAAGTAGTAAAACTTGGATCACTTTATATACAAACTGCAAAGGCCTAAGTACCATTTCAACCAGAAAACAATTAGGATTAAATCCTTTAGAAATTTAACAAAGTTAACTAAGTGCAAAACTCGATTAGCCATGAAATCCGTTGGGATCGCTTTAAATACGATCTGCAAGACCCAAAACTTGCAAAATCAGTGACTCTAGGTTACCCTAAAGTTTAGAACCAAACTCATTTCCCGTCTGCTCTCGGGAATGAAACGAAACTTCGTATTAGGTCTAGACCGCACATCGGGAGTTCGATTAACCCTGCAGCTCAACGGGCGATCGTGCTAGTCGAGCTCGTCAAGTAACCCGATCTGCCTTACGCATGTTCACCCTGTTTGGACGCTACTGCTTGAACCTAGGGTACCAAACTTACCAGTGACACCCCCTTTTAACCATGGTATCTTGATCCGCTAAGACGCATGAGCCGGGCATGGTGGTATGGGACACCGTGGTCGAGCTGTCGGCCTACGCTGGGGCCATGTGCCTCCCCGTAGTGACCATTGCGCAACCAAACTCGTGAGCCGAATACGGTGGTATGGGACACTGTATTCGAGCTGTCGATACTTACGGCGAGAGCCGAGTACGGTGAGACCTGTGCTCGTCTTGCCGACGGCGACGAGTCCTCCGTAGTATCTTCGAGTATACTCAAGGGTCTGTGATTGGCGACGAGTCTTTCACAAAACTAGAGTATGAGTTGAGCCAAGTACGGTGAGACCATTACTGAGTGACGGCTAGTGATTGAGCCGAGTACGGTGAGACCTTTACTCGAGCTGACGGCCAAGAATTGAGCCGCATACGATGAGATCTGTATCCGCGCTGACGGGTGACGAGCCCTTTGCGATGCCTTCACTATGCTTCTCAAACCATAATATCGTATGAGATTAACTAGGATTGACGACCCTAGAATGGATCATGTTTGGGAATGATACAAGGGAGGTACTTTAGTTTCCCAATATTGCTGTTTGAAATGGACTAATAATAACTTGGTAATCATGAGCATCATCGCACCGCATGTGCTTTGTAGATGTGGCGCACTGAGGGAGTAAGCATTCGCGAACGTAAGATGATGTCGCTTGAGGGTGGTTTGGCAAGGGCATACAGCATCATGTCATTTCATTTTCGCACTTAACAAGAGTAGTTAGAAATGTATGATTTGTACTACTTTATCATTACTGCTTGGTTGAATTGATAACATGTTAACATATGCTTTACTGTTCCACTGAGTTGATCACTCACTCCCACGTTACGGGACGGTGTTTGCAACACCAACCAGATTTGTTGAGTTTCAGGTGATGGTGATGCTTGTGAAGCAGAGCCGGACTACTTCTGTGATGATAGGAGGAGTTCTCCTATCTGTATCTCTCTGGCAGGTCAATGAAGACCTGATATTGTATTGATGGGGCTATGGTACATGGGATAGGAGGCATTACATTTCCTCACATTTGGTACATTTTAGAAAGCGCACTTGTATTTATTTAACCTGGTAATGTTATCACACTCACGGAGACTCATCATAAGTTATATATTTTATCTATCTATCACGTCTTCCGCTTGCAAATTTAACTTGTCTCTAGAGTATGATATCTTTGTTTTTGGCTTAATCTCACTCATGTTCAATGCACGAATACAGTCAACATTCAATCATCATTCATTTTATTGCATAAGTGATGTTCTGGAACTCGGGAGTTGAGTTTATGTTCGACCCCCAATTTTCAGGGCGTTACAACTGAAGAGAGAGCTAAGAAGGTTACTATTGGACCAGGAGATTAAGGAAAATTCAGGACTGAGGACAGCGATCCCACTTACCGATGCCTAAATGGTCTCGAAATATGACGATTCCATTCAGGAATGAAAGAGCACTATAATACCTTTCTAATGATAAAAAATCAACCCAATTCGACATCAAAAGAGGGAGTTTTGAGCGTCTTCATTTCTTCACGCGATTTGGTAAGAATAACAATCCTAATTATGAAATCATGATCGAAGAGTTCCAACGTGCTTTTGGGATGTCGAACGGTCCTAGAATTAGCCAATTCTGGTCCCATTTGCAAGCTTGTCAAGTTAACAGTGTAATGAGCTCAAAATAGAGTAAATTTGACAACTGAAGAGAGAGTTATGAAGGTTACTATTGGACCAGGAGATGAAGGAAAAATTCAGGATTAAAGACTGCGATCCCACTTAACGATGACCAAATGGTCTCGAAATACGACGATTCCATTCAGGAATGGAAGAACACTAAAGTAACTTTCAGATGACCAAATCCGACATTAAACGAGGGTGTTATGAGCGTCTCCATTGGATCGCACGAATTAGAAAGATTAACAATCCAAATTGCAAAATGATGATCGAAGAGTTCCAACGTGCTTTTGGGATATCGAATGGTCCTAGAATTAGCCAATTTTGGTCCCATTTGGAAACTGGTCAAGTTAACAGTGCAATGAGCTCAAAATAGAATAAATTTGACCACTGAAGAGAGAGTTATGAAGGTTACTATTGGACTAGGAGATGAAGGAAATATTCAGGACTAAAGACTGTGATCTCACTTACCGATGCCCAAATGCTCTCCAAATACGATGGTTCCATTCAGGAATGAAATAGCACTAAAGTACCTTTTAAATGCCCAAATATCCACCAAATCCGACATCAAATGAGGGAGTTATGAGCATCTCCGTTGGATCGCACCATTTTGAAGGATTAACAATCCAAATTGCAAAACGATGATCGAAGAGTTCCAACGTGCTTTTGGGATATCGAACGGTCCTAGAATTAGTCAATTCTGGTCCCATTTGGATGCTTGTCAAGTTAGCAGTGTAATGAGCTCACAATAGAATAAATTTGACCACTGAAGATAGAGTTATGAAGGTTACTATTGACCAGGAGATTAAGGAAAAATTCAAGACTGACGACTGCGATCCCACTTACCGATGCCCAAATGGTCTCAAAATACGATGATTCCATTCAGGATTGAAAGAGCACTAAAGTACCTTTCAAATGACCAAAAACCCACCTAATCTGACATCAAATGAGGGAGTTATGAGCATCTCCGTTGGATCGCGCAATTTTGAAAGATTAACAATCTAATTGCGAAATGATGATCGAAGAGTTCCAACGTGCTTTGGGGATATCGAACGGTCCTAGAATGAGGCAATTCTAGTCCCATTTGGAAGCTTGCCGGTTAAAATTGCAATGAGCTCAAAATAGAATAAATTTAACGATTGAAGAGAGAGTTATGAAGGTTACTATTGGACCAGGAGATGAAGGAAAAATTCAGGACTGAAGACTACGATCCCACGTACCGATGCCCAAATGGTCTCTAAATACGACGATTCCTTCAGGAATGGAAGAACACTAAAGTAACTTTCAGATGACCAAAAATTGACCCAATCCGCATCAATCGAGGGAATTACGAGCGTCTCCGTTAGATAGTGCGATTTTGAAAGAATAACAGTCCAAATTTCAAAATGATGATCGAAGAGTTCCAATGTGCTTTTAGGGTATCGAACGGTCCTAAAAGTAGCCAATTCTGGTTCCATTTGGAAGCTTGTCAAGTTTACAGTGCAATGAGCTCAAAATAGAATAAATTTGACAACTGGAGAGAGAGTTATGAAGGATACTATTGGACCAGGATATGAAGGAAAAATTCAGGACTGAAGACTCTGATCCCACTTACCGATGACCAAACGGTCTCAAAATACGATGATTCCATTCAGGAATGGAAGAATACTAAAGTAACTTTCAGATGACCAAAAACTGACCAAATCCGACATCAAACGAGGGTGTTATGAGCGTCTCCATTGGATCGCACGATTTGGAAAGATTAACAATCCAAATTGCAAAATGATGATCGAAGAGTTCCAACGTGCTTTTGGGATATCGAACGGTCCTAGAAGTTGCCAATTTAGGTTCCATTTGGAAGCTTGTCAAGTGTACAGTGCAATGAGCTCAAAATAGAATAAATTTAACAACTGGAGAGGGAGTTATGAAGGTTACTATTGGACCAGTAGAAGATGGAAAATTTCAAGACTGACGACTGCGAACCCCCTTACCGATGCCCCAATGGTCTCCAAATACAATGATTCCATTCAGGAATGAAAGGGCACTAAAGTACCATTCAAATGACGAAAAAACAACCCAATCGAACATCAAATGAGGGAGTTATGAGCGTCTCTATTGCATCACGAGATTTGGAAACATTAACAATCCAAATTGTAAAATGATGATCAAAGAGTTCCAACGTGCTTTTGGGATGTCTAACGGTCGTAGAATTAGCCAATTCTGGTCCCATTTGGAAGCTTGTCAAGTTAACAGTGCAATGATCTTAAAATAGAATAAATTTGACCACTGAAGAGAGAGTTATGAAGGTTACTATTGGACCAGGAGATGATGGAAAAATTCAGGACTGAGGATTGCGATCCCACTTACCGATGCCCAAATGGTCTCGAAATACGATGATTCCATTTAGGAATGAAAGAGCACTAAAGTACCTTTCTAATGACCAAAAATCAACCCAATCCGACATCAAATGAGGAGTTATGAGCGTCTTTGTTAGATAATGTGATTTAGAATGATTAACAATCCAAATTGCTAAATGATGATCGAAGAGTTCCAACGTGCTTTGGGATATCAAACAGTCCTAGAATTTGCCAATTCTAGTCCTGTTTGGAAGCTTGTCAAATTAACAGTGGAATGAGATCAAAATAAAATAAATTTGACCACATAAGAGAGAGTTATGAAGGTTACTATTTTACAAAGAGATAAAGGAAAAATTCAGGACAGAAGACTACGATCCCACTTACCGATGCCCAAATGGTCTCAAAATACGACGATTCCATTCAGGAATGGAAGAACACTAAAGTAACTTTCAGATGACCAAAAATTGACCCAATCCTACATCAAATGAGGGAGTTACGAGCATCTCCGTTGGATCGCACGATTTGGAAAGATTAACAATCCAAATTGCCAAATGATGATCGAAGAGTTCCAACGTGCTTTTGGGATATCGAACGGTCCTAGAATTAGCCAATTCTGGTCCCATTTGGAAGCTTGTCAAGTTAACAGTGCAATGAGTTCAAAATAGAGTAAATTTGACCACTGAAGAGAGAGTTATGAAAGTTACTATTGGACCAGTTGATGAAGAAAAAAATCAGGACAAAAGACTGCGATCCCACTAACTGATGCCCAAATGGTCTCGAAATACGACGATTCCATTCAGGAATGGAAGAACACTAAAGTAACTTTCAGATGACCAAAAATTGACCCAATCCGACATCAAACGAGGTAGTAATGAGCGTTTCCGTTGGATCACGCGATTTGGAAAGATTAACAATCCAAATCGTAAAATGATGATCCAAGAGTTACAACGTGTTTTTAGGATATCGAATGGTCCTAGAATTAGCCAATTTTGGTCCCATTTGGAAGCTTGTCAAGTTAACAGTGCAATGAGCTCAAAATAGAATAAATTTGACCACTGAAGAGAGAGTTATGAAGGTTACTGTTGGACCAGGAGATGAACAAAAAATTCAGGACTGAGGACTACGATCCCACTTAACGATGCCCAAATGGTCTCGAAATACGACGATTCCATTAAGGAATGAAAGAGTACTATAGTACCATTCTAATGACCAAAAATCAACCCAATCCGACATCAAATGAGGGAGTTATGAGCGTCTCCGTTGGATCGCGCGATTTGGAAAGATTAACAATCCAAATTGCGAAATGATGATCGAAGAGTTCCAAAGTGCTTTTAGGATATCGAATGGTCCTAGAATTAGCCAATTCTGGTCCCATTTGGAAGCTTGTTAAGTTACCAGTGCAATGAGCTCAAAATAGAATAAATTTGACCACTAAAGTGAGAGTTATGAAGGTTATTATTGGACCAGGAAATGAGCGAAAAATTCAGGACTAAGGACTACAATCCCACTTACCGTTGCCCAAATGGTCTCGAAATATGATGATTCCATTCAGGAATGAAAGAGCACTAAAGTACCTTTAAAATTACCAAAAATCATCCCAATCCGACATCAAATGAGGGAGTTATGAGAGTCTCCGTTGGATCACGCCATTTGGGAAGATTAACAATCTAAATTACGAAATGATGATCGAAGAGTTCCAACGAACTTTTGGGATATCGAACGGTCCTAGAATTAGCCAATTCTGGTCCCATTTAGAAGCTTGTCAAGTTAACAGTGCAATGAGATCAAAATAGAATAAATTTGACCACCGAAGAGAGAGTTATGAAGGTTACTATTGTACCAAGAGTTGAAGGAAAAATTTAGGACTGAAGACTGCGATCCCACTTACCGATGCCCAAATGGTCTCAAAATACGATGATTCCATTTAAGAATCAAAGAGCACTAAAGTACATTTCTAATGACCAAAAATTAACCCAATCCGACATTAAATGAGGGAGTTTTGATCGTTTCCATTTGATAACGCGATTTGGAAAGATTAACAATCCAAATTGCGAAATGATGATCGAAGAGTTCCAAGGTGCTTTTTGGATTTTGAACGGTCCTAGAATTAGCCAATTCCGGTCCCATTTTGAAGCTTGTCAAGTTAACAGTGCAATGAGCTCAAAATAGAGTAAATTTGACCACTGAAGAGAGAGTTATGAAGGTTACAATTGGACCAGGAGACGAAGGAAAAATTCAGGACTAAAGACTGTGATCCCACTTACCAATGACCGAATGGTCTTGAAATACGACGATTCCATTCAGGAATGGAAGAACACTAAAGTAACTTTCAGATGACCAAAAACTGACCCATTCCGACATCAAATGAGGGAGTTATGAGCATATCCGTTGGATCGCGCGATTTAGAAAGATTTACAATCCAAATTGGAAAATGACGATCGAAGAGTTCCGACGTGCTTTTGGGATATCGAATGGTCCTAGAATTAGCCAATTCATGTCCCATTTGGAAGCTTGTCAAATTAACAGTGCAATGAGCTCAAAATAGAATAAATTTGACCACTGAAGAGAGAGTTAAGAAGGATACTATTGGAACAGGAGATGAAGGAAAATTGCAGGACTAAAGACTTCGATCCCACTTACCGATGCCCAAATGGTCTCAAAATACAATGATTCCTTTCAGGATTGAAAGAGCACTAAAGTGCCTTTCAAATGAACAAAAATCCACCCAATCCGACATCAAATGAGGGAGTTATGAGTGTCTCCGTTGGATCGCACGATTTGGAAAGATTAACAATCCAAATTGTGAAATGATGATCGAAGAGTTCCAATGTGCTTTTGGGATATCGAACGGTCGTAGAATTTGCCAATTCTGGTCCCATTTGGAAGCTTGTCAAGTTAACAATGGAATGAGCTCAAAATAGAGTAAATTTGACCACTGAAGAGAGAGTAATGAAGGTTACTATTGGACTAGGAGATGAGGGAAAAATTCAGGACTGATGACTGTGATCCCACTTACCGATGCCCAAATTGTCACGAAATACGACGATTCCATTCTAGAATGGAAGAGCACTAAAGTAACTTTCAGATGCCCAAAAATTGACCCAATCCAACATCAAATGAGGGAGTTATGATCGTCTCCATTGGATCGTGCGATTTGGAAAGATTAACTATCTAAATTGCCAAATGATGATCAAAGAGTTCCAACGTGCTTTTGGGATATCGAATGGTCCCAGAATTAGCCAATTTTGGTCCCATTTGGAAGCTTGTCAAGTTAATAGTTCAACGAGCTTAAAATAGTCTAAATTTGACCACTGAAGAGAGAGCTAAGAAGGTTACTATTGGACCAGGAGATTAAGGAAAATTCAGGACTGAGGACAGCGATCCCACTTACCGATGCCCAAATGGTCTCGAAATATGACGATTCCATTCAGGAATGAAAGAGCACTATAGTACCTTTCTAATGATAAAAAATCAACCCAATCCGACATCAAATGAGGGAGTTTTGAGCGTCTTCATTTCTTCACACGAATTGGTAAGAATAACAATCCTAATTGCGAAATGATGATCGAAGAGTTCCAACGTGCTTTTGGGATATCGAACGGTCCTAGAATTAGCCAATTCTGGTCCCATTTGCGAGCTTGTCAAGTTAACAGTGCAATGAGCTCAAAATAGAGTAAATTTGACAACTGAAGAGAGAGTTATGAAGGTTACTATTGGACCAGGAGATGAAGGAAAAATTCAGGATTGAAGACTGCGATCCCACTTACCGATGACCAAATGGTCTCAAAATACGACGATTCCATTCAGGAATGGAAGAACACTAAAGTAACTTTCAGATGACCAAATCCGACATTAAACGAGGGTGTTATGAGCGTCTCCATTGGATCGCACGAATTAGAAAGATTAACAATCCAAATTGCAAAATGATGATCGAAGAGTTCCAACGTGCTTTTGGGATATCGAATGGTCCTAGAATTAGCCAATTTTGGTCCCATTTGGAAACTGGTCAAGTTAACAGTGCAATGAGCTCAAAATAGAATAAATTTGACCACTGAAGAGAGAGTTATGAAGGTTACTATTGGACTAGGTGATAAAGGAAATATTCAGGACTAAAGACTATGATCTCACTTACCGATGCCCAAATGCTCTCCAAATACGATGGTTCCATTCAGGAATGAAATAGCACTAAAGTACCTTTTAAATGCCCAAATATCCACCAAATCCGACATCAAATGAGGGAGTTATGAGCATCTCCGTTGGATCGCACCATTTTGAAGGATTAACAATCCAAATTGCAAAATGATGATCGAAGAGTTCCAACGTGCTTTTGGGATATCGAACGGTCCTAGAATTAGCCAATTCTGGTCCCATTTGGATGCTTGTCAAGTTAACAGTGTAATGAGCTCACAATAGAATAAATTCGACCACTGAAGAGAGAGTTATGAAGGTTACTATTGGACCAGGAGATTAAGGAAAAATTCAGGACTGACGACTGCTATCCCACTTACCGATGCCCAAATGGTCTCGAAATACGATGATTCCATTCAGGATTGAAAGAGCACTAAAGTACCTTTCAAATGACCAAAAACCCACCTAATCTGACATCAAATGAGGGAGTTATGAGCATCTCCGTTGGATCGCGCAATTTTGAAAGATTAACAATCTAAATTGCGAAATGATGATCGAAGAGTTCCAACGTGCTTTTGGGATATCGAACGGTCCTAGAATGAGGCAATTCTGGTCGCATTTGGAAGCTTGCCAGGTTAAAATTGCAATGAGCTGAAAATAGAATAAATTTAACGATTGAAGAGAGAGTTATGAAGGTTACTATTGGACCAGGAGATGAAGGAAAAATTCAGGACTGAAGACTGCGATCCCACGTACCGATGCCCAAATGGTCTCTAAATATGACGATTTCATTCAAGAATGGAAGAACACTAAAGTAACTTTCAGATGACCAAAAATTGACCCAATCCGCATCAATCGAGGGAATTACGAGCGTCTCCGTTGGATCGTGCGATTTTGAAAGAATAACAGTCTAAATTGCAAAATGATGATCGAAGAGTTCCAATGTGCTTTTAGGGTATCGAACGGTCCTAGAAGTAGCCAATTCTGGTTCCATTTGGAAGCTTGTCAAGTTTACAGTGCAATGAGCTCAAAATAGAATAAATTTAACAACTGGAGAGGGAGTTATGAAGGTTACTATTGGACCAGTAGAAGATGGAAAATTTTAAGACTGACGACTGCGAACCCCCTTACCGATGCCCCAATGGTCTCCAAATACAATGATTCCATTTAGGAATGAAAGGGCACTAAAGTACCATTCAAATGACGAAAAAACAACCCAATCGAACATCAAATGAAGGAGTTATGAGCGTCTCTATTGCATCACGCGATTTGGAAAGATTAACAATCCAAATTGTAAAATGATGATCAAAGAGTTCCAACGTGCTTTTGGGATGTCTAACGGTCGTAGAATTAGCCAATTCTGGTCCCATTTGGAAGCTTGTCAAGTTAACAGTGCAATGATCTTAAAATAGAATAAATTTGACCACTGAAGAGAGAGTTATGAAGGTTACTATTGGACCAGGAGATGATGGAAAAATTCAGGACTGAGGATTGCGATCCCACTTACCGATGCCCAAATGGTCTCGAAATACGATGATTCCATTTAGGAATGAAAGAGCACTAAAGTACCTTTCTAATAACCAAAAATCAACCCAATCCAACATCAAATGAGGAGTTATGAGCGTCTCTGTTAGATAACGTGATTTAGAACGATTAACAATCCAAATTGCGAAATGATGATCGAAGAGTTCCAACGTGCTTTGGGATATCAAACAGTCCTAGAATTTGCCAATTCTAGTCCCGTTTGGAAGCTTGTCAAATTAACAGTGCAATGAGATCAAAATAAAATAAATTTGACCACATAAGAGAGAGTTATGAAGGTTACTATTTTACAAAGAGATAAAGGAAAAATTCAGGACAGAAGACTACTATCCCACTTACCGATGCCCAAATGGTCTCAAAATATGACAATTCCATTCAGGAATGGAAGAACACTAAAGTAACTTTCAGATGACCAAAAATTGACTCAATCCTACATCAAACGAGGGAGTTACGAGCATCTCCGTTGGATCGCACGATTTGGAAAGATTAACAATCCAAATTGCCAAATGATGATCGAAGAGGTCCAGCGTGCTTTTGGGATATCGAACGGTCCTAGAATTAGCCAATTCTGGTCCCATTTGGAAGCTTGTCAAGTTAACAGTGCAATGAGTTCAAAATAGAGTAAATTTGACCACTGAAGAGAGAGTTATGAAAGTTACTATTGGACCAGTTGATGAAGAAAAAATTTAGGACAAAAGACTGCGATCCCACTTACTGATGCCCTAATGGTCTCGAAATACGATGATTCCATTCAGGAATGGAAGAACACTAAAGTAACTTTCATATGACCAAAAATTGACCCAATCCGACATCAAACGAGGGAGTAATGAGCGTTTCCGTTGGATCACGCGATTTGGAAAGATTAACAATCCAAATCGTAAAATGATGATCCAAGAGTTACAATGTGCTTTTGGGATATCGAATGGTCCTAGAATTAGCCAATTTTGGTCCCATTTGGAAGCTTGCCAAGTTAACAGTGCAATGAGCTCTAAATAGAATAAATTTGACCACTGAAGAGAGAGTTATGAAGGTTACTGTTGGACCAGGATATGAACAAAAAATTCAGGACTGAGGACTGCGATCCCACTTACCGATGCCCAAATGGTCTCGAAATACGACGATTCCATTAAGGAATGAAAGAGCACTATAGTACCTTTCTAATGACCAAAAATCAAGCCAATCCGACATCAAATGAGGGAGTTATGAGCGTCTCCGTTGGATCGCGCGATTTGGAAAGATTAACAATCCAAATTGCGAAATGATGATCGAAGAGTTCCAAAGTGCTTTTAGGATATCGAATGGTCCTAGAATTAGCCAATTCTGGTCCCATTTGGAAGCTTGTTAAGTTACCAGGGCAATGAGCTCAAAATAGAATAAATTTGACCACTAAAGAGAGAGTTATGAAGGTTATTATTGGACCAGGAGATGAGGGAAAAATTCAGGACTAAGGACTACAATCCCACTTACCGTTGCCCAAATGGTCTCGAAATATGATGATTCCATTCAGGAATGAAAGACCACTAAAGTACCTTTAAAATTACCAAAAATCACCCCAATCCGACATCAAATGAGGGAGTTATGAGAGTCTCCGTTGGATCACGCCATTTGGGAAGATTAACAATCTAAATTACGAAATGATGATCGAAGAGTTCCAACGAACTTTTGGGATATCGAACGGTCCTAGAATTAGCCAATTCTGGTCCCATTTAGAAGCTTGTCAAGTTAACAGTGCAATGAGATCAAAATAGAATAAATTTGACCACCGAAGAGAGAGTTATGGAGGTTACTATTGTACCAAGAGTTGAAGGAAAAATTTAGGACTGAAGACTGCGATCCCACTTACCGATGCCCAAATGGTCTCGAAATAAGACAATTCCATTCAGGAATGGAAGAACACTAAAGTAACTTTCAAATGACCAAAAATTGACCCAATCCGACATCAAACGAGGGAGTTATGAGCGTCTTCGTTGGATCGCCCGATTTGGAAAGATTAACAATCCAAATTGCAAAGTGATGATCAAAGAGTTACAACGTGCTTTTTGTTTTTGGTTTTTTTTCCTTTTTCTTTTATATACAAATATGTGTGTGTATGTGTGTGTGTGTGTGTATAGACATATGTATATAAATATGTTATATGATAGTGTACATAGATATGTGGTGGGCCCCACATGGGACCCACCTGTGAAGTGAATATATGGTGTACGTATACACCAGGACGTTGAAACAGAGAATATTTTGTATATGTATATATAGCTGAATGACTCACCTACCACCATTGAAACATTCATATGACCACAAAATTTTTGTATCACAATAAAGTTTTCTATGTTGTCAGTTCATCCCGATAAGAATGAACTTATAAATGGTTGGGATGACATATAAACATCAAGGTGGAGCTCGGGAAGGTTTCAACGGTAGGAAATTCTTTCCCCACTCTTTCCCCTCATATGGCCCACTTGAGTTTTGGATCTGCTTGAATTTTGGTAGCATGTCCTAAAACGATCTCACAAAATGGATGGATGGAGTGGATTACTCACAAACATCAAGGTTGGCCCCACCTTACTTCTCATTATAGTTTTCAAACACGATTTTCGAGATTAATAGTTGTTTTCCATGTATAACCAAACACTAAATGAATCAAAACATGTATTTAATCCCTACATCATATGTGATCCAAACACCAAAGTGAATAGCTCACTCTCATGGCATTAAGAGATAATCCACAAACAAGTGCATTTATTGCAAAAAAGCAATTCCATCCCACTTAATACCATCTAATTCCATGCGCCAAACACCCCCTTAGTGGATTTGTTAAATATGTTGGAGAAGCCCATACTGGAGTAGAAATATGCTCTCGTAAACATAATCGATTTTGCCTCGATCGGCGTGATTTTCGGATAGGATTTCGTCAGATCGACTTGCCCTAGTACGATATGAGATTCTCTTCGGATATTTTTGTTCCGAGGTCATGGTGGTCATGTCAGTTGATCAATCTTATTACCGAGTTATAAGCTTGACTGATTTAGCTCGATAGGCGGGTCCTTCATCGGAGCCCAGCTTGGCTTCTTTGATGGTATACACATCGGTGGCTCGAAGAGATTTATCTGCTGATTCTTTACGCGTGTCTCATATGGCTGACCAATTTGGTTTTTCCCATAACATAGACCATTGAAATCTTCTGAAGGCCTAGAAAATTTTTGGACCAGGTGGCACTTGATCGTAATGAAAATCACCTTATGAACGGCTTGGATGATATATAAACCCAATGTTGAGACCCATGAAAATTCCAATGATGGGCCTCTCCATACCCACCGTTTCTCATGGTATGACTCACTAGAGTCTTGAATCTGTCTCATATTTTTGTGTTATCATCCTGACATGAATTCGCAAAATAAATGGACAAAGTGGATTTTATACAAACATCAGTGTAGGCTCCACAGAAACTTGTGTCCGAATCAAATGAAAAGGAAGCAAGTAGGATTTGAGAACGAATGGTTTTAACACTCAACATCACACATGGTGCCTCAACGTATGAGAGATCCAAGATTAATTTTCACATGGTGGATCATGCATTTATGATTTCTTGGCCAAAAAATCATGAGCATGTTCCTATTATATCCCACACTTGTACACACAAAATAAGCACCTAAATGGATCAATGATTTTTATTCAACTTGGAAGTCTGAATTACTTAATGAATCCACAACTTGACTTTTTTTGGCTAGGCATGGTGGGCCGCACCTAATGAATGTGTTGGGGGGACCGCGGAAGCACATAGAGATGAATCTAGGATAGCAATCCAATAACATCAAGCAAACACAAAGAGAACATATCGATTTAACATGAAAAAACCCTTTCGGGAAAAAATCACGGTACAAAGTGACAGATGATCACTATGAAAGTAGAAATTACAAAGAGAAAGTGCTTACATGATTCGAATAACTCTCCCTTGTTATACCCTTTGAAACCATATGACTATTTAGAAACCCTTAGAATACCTCCCAATCCCGTTTACACCCATATATATAGCCTTGGAAAGAATCTCAAATGAAATCGGAAACAAATTTCGCAGATCCAGCGGATCCGCAAAATTCTGCGCAAAACATTCGATGTCATCGAAACTTATCCTTCGATGATATCGAAGCAGGGTCGATGACATCGAACTAACACCAAAACTGTCCAGAGATAAAACCCGATTTTTCATAAAATCCCAATTGCATCGATTGATGTTTGATGTCATCGAAGGTTCAATCAAACATCTATCGATGACATCAAAAAAAGTGCACAGATAAGTCAATGACCAACTGGAGAAAATCCGAATAACCTAAATGGGATCGAGCACTGTTCGATGTCATTGAAGGTGACATCGAACAGTCTGTCAATTACATCGACAGATCCAGCAATAGACTAGATTTAAGACATCTATTACAACAAAATGTTCCAGATATAACATACGTGCAGTGAAGCCCTCCCTCTACCACACACAAGATTTAGTCATGGTCGCCATTGGGCAAATGACCACTTAAAAAAAGAGTTGTAAAGTTAACAGTCCTAGAATTGGCCAATTCTGATCCCATATGGAAGCTTGTAAAGTTAACAGTGCAATGAGCTCATAATATTCTAAATTTGACCACTGAAGGTTACTATTGGACCAGGAGATGAAGGAAAAATTTAGGACTGACGACTGTGATCCCACGTACAGATGCCCAAATGGTCTCGAAATACGACGATTCCATTCAGGAATGGAAGAGCACTAAATTACCATTTAGATGACCAAAACTTGACCCAACCCGAGAGGAAGGTATTGGACGGTGTGGATCTCTCAAAAGATGGCCGTACTAACCTCGCCAGCAACACAACAAACTTCTTCTTCATGTACGCATGGCTGATTTTCCACCTGGTTGCGCGGTCCGCGCAACGATAGACTTCCTTGAGCTGCTCGCGCAACTGCTTTCGTCCATTGCACGTTCCGCGCACCAGCAACTCTCCCTTGCGCGGTCCGGGAAACTACAATTCTCTCTCTCGCTCCTCACTTCTTCTACTCCATTTCTCACTTTTCCTTGCACGGTCTGCACAACTGTACTTTTTCTTGCGCAGTCCGGCGCAACCACGTAGTTCCTTGCACGGGTCGGCGCAACCACAGCTCTCCCTTGTGCGGTTCGCGCAACCAGCAGCTCTTATGGTCTCCTCACTTCTTCTTCTTCATTTTCTGGCCCACCAATCTGATCCAACCCTTCAAATGAATCAGGGAGGGGTATCTATAGGCCCCACCACTCTTATAAAGTGGTGATCACCACCACTTATCTATTCACATATGGATGTCTTCTTTTCTTAAACCATGGCATCCACCAAGCTCCTTCTTAAGTGGTGGTGTACAGCCTCTCTTCACTAAAATGACACATGTGCATGCTTTATTACCAAAATACCCTTTTGAATGTATTTTTACTGAAATACATAAACTACCCTTAGAGATGGATTTTTACCAAAATACCTAAACTTCCCTTAGACATGGATTTTGACAAAAATACCTAAAGTACCCTTGGACATGGATTTTTACCAAAATACCCCCGACATGGATTTTTACCAAAATACCCCTGAAGTGGATTTTTACCAAAATACCCCCAACATGGATTTTTACCAAAATACCCACAAAGTGGATTTTTACCAAAATACCCCCGAAGTGAATTTGTACCAAAATACCCCCGACATGGATTTTTACGAAAATACCCCTAACATGGATTTTTACCAAAATACCCCTGACATGAATTTTTACCAAAATACAGATATGCAACCCTGTATCATGAAATTCTCTGACCATTGCAATGAGATATTTTTTGTGCCTCAACAGATGCCCCCTCGATCCTTCTTTGATTGATTCTTGAAATCAAATGGAGGATCGATCTTCCTCTGCCCGAATAACTTGAATGAACTGCAACTGAAGGATGAATGGATAATTATGCTTGCATGGAAGACTGGATGATCGCGTTTGATCAGAAGATTGAGTGATCGTGTTCGATTAGAAGACTGGAATGCTCGTGCTCGACCGGAAGATTTGAATGCTCACATTTGACTAGAAGACTGGAATGCTCATATTTGACTAGAAGATTTGAATGCTCGCGCTCGAATGGAAGATTTGAATGATCCCTGCTCGACTGGAAGACTTGGATGATTGCACTCGAACGGAAGACTTGAATGCCCCCAACCAGTACTGTCGAGCGGATGTTTCACTAGAGAAGATGAGATTCTATTTTGTCAAAACTCATCTTTGCAACAGCTGTGACGACTTTGTCTTTGAGCAACTTGACCAGAGAGCTATCTTTCAACATCGCTGCGGCTGCAACGGTCTCTTTGATCAACTCCAGCGATTCTTTCCTTTAATTCTACAACGATCTCTTTGATCAATCTCCAGTGACTTTTTCCTTCAATTCTGCAACGGTCTCTTTGATCAACATCATTGCTCTTACCACAACAACCTTTTTTATTGTTTCCTTTATTTATGATCTACATAATCCGATCTTTCAAGTGATAATCTTTCCTGCCAAATTAATCGAAATTAGTATCTCAAGATATTATAACTCTTTCAATTTAGCCTTAATAAGCATTGATAATTTTGAAATTTATATTAAAAACTTCTCTTATCTTTTAGGTTGATTGTGATATTCGCAATATGATAATAATTTAATCATTTCATCGTTGTGCTTTGTCATCGTGCTTCGTATTGCATTCTTTATATTCTTTATATCGCGCTCTTGGAGATTTCATCTCCAACTCCAAAGGTTCAACCGCTGAGTCTTTTGTCGAGTCTTTTCTAGTTAGTGCTCTTTAGCATTTCTTCATAGACTTTTCTTGGGATCTTTGCTGATTCTGAAAAATAGACAAGACTTCTCTCAATTTTTCCTTATTAGCTTTTCAAAGGATGTAGAAGTTACTGATGATGATTCTGTTTGTTCTTTATCTCCATCAGATCTGGTACTTGAAGTCTTATGATATCATTACTAGGATAGTGAGAAGTTACGATACGTCATATAAATTCTTCATCATGTATAAGAGATTATCAGAAAGACCAAGGCATAGATTACTGATGAAGACATAGATCCTGCCCCCTTTCCAGGTCAATGTCGCATAAAGATTTCTTCAGAAGATAATATTTCCGAAGTGAAGCCTGCTGATACTCTTGAAGGATGGATAATCTTTGCTGCTCCTTTTAACGAATCCAAAGAATATATTTGAATATTTATATTATCCAGAAAAGAATGATAATTCTTTACTAGTTTATTCTCTGTCCCCTTTTGAGAATCTTGTGCGATAATATTTGTCTATTCATCAAGAAGGCGAGAAACGAAAAGACCTTACGGCTTTTGTCAATATATTAATTGACCTTGAAGGCTTGAACTTTTGAGTAGATAATTGCCAATATCTTGAAGGCATTTGTTGTCTTTGTAATTTGAACCTGATTCAAGAGAAACGCATTTTTGCATATTATTTGCTCAAATTTAAAATTTTCATCAAGCAATTGTATATTTGAGCATATCTAAAATGAAATGTGTATCTGTAGCATTTTGAATGCTATACTTAGTTTTTGCTTTTCATATTTGAGCATTTTGAATGTTGCGCATAATTTATGCTTTCTAAGCAGTGGAGATAATATACTTTTGACTAACCATACTTTAACTGGACAAGACTGACCTTGACTTGACTTGACTGGACTTGACTTGACTCGACTCGACTAGTCTAGATTGAACTAGACCGGACTGGACTGGACTAGTCTAGATTGAACTAGACTGAATTGGACTAGTCTAGATTGAACTAGACTAGACTGGACTGGACTGGACTGACACCTACACACACAGTTTAGGCTCTTGAGTAGTGGAGCACACACAGTTTAAGCTCTTGAGTAGTGGAGCCGGGTCTCACGTGATGGTCTTTGTAACTCTTAGGAGTTCGCTGGACTTGTCACTACTTAGGGAGTTCACAAACCGCGATCCATCAAAGGGGCCCAATGAAGCTACTGGGGTCGTGAACTCGGTTGGAATTATGCACAGGGTTGGCCGCTGTAACTCTCTAGAGTTCACAAAGCTCGCAAGGCTACCTTTGGGGTACCAAACCTAGGGCCACTAGTCCATCAATGAGTAGGTTTAAGCCCTTCCTCATGAGTTAGTACTTAAATCAAACTGTAGATCTGGGGGGTCTTACGCACAGTTGGTCTATCTAAAGCTCACATTGCGGCCCTTATTTTCTTCATCTACAAGGTCGATCCCATTCACGGGAGGGCACTTTCCTCCGTTCCCCGTGACGCTGCTAGAAAGCTATACAGACAGCATGGGGGTTACGCGTGACCGGCCATTGGGGACTTTTAGCCTTTTAGGCTTTTGGTCGCTGGCTTCGTCAGCTGCTCGCATGGGTATATGTACGATGGCCTTCACCAGCTTTTTAGGGCCACTGGCTTCTTGTCGTTGCCCGAATGGCGATCTTGATAGGTCTTATGCGTAGCTGGCCCTCTTAGAACTTCTAATCCTTTTAGAGTTTGATCCTTTTAGAGCTTCTGGCCCTTTTAGAGCTTGATCCTTTTAGAGCTTGATCTTTTTTCAGATTTGGCTCTTTTTGGGATTTGGCCCTTTTTTGGGATTTAACCCTTTTTAGGATTTGGCCCTTTTAGGATTCGGCCCTTTTAGAGCTTGGTTAGACTGCCTTAAATGATATGTAACAATAAATGATAAGCAACCATCATTGTCATCAACTTTATATGTGGTTGGCTATATAGTTTATTCCATTGCCAATAAGATGATCAATAATTGATATTTTGCTGCTGCTGATAATGCTTTGAGAATATTCATATTATGTTTGAAATAGTGTATCAGCTTGGCAATGATAGCAATTTTGATAAGCGATTGATGGCGACAGCGATAATTGCTAATTTTGGCGATAATCATTGGTAGTTACCGATAGAAATCTTTGGCGTCAGCGACAGTCGTCAATGCTTGACAGCAATCATCAATGTTTGGTAGCGATCATCATTAGCGCTTGGCGGCGATCATCCATGCTCGACAGCGATCATCAATGCCTGGTAGTGATCATTATTAGCGCTTGGCGGCGATCATCCACGCTCGGCAGTGATCATCAATGCCTTTTCATTTGGCGATCGTCATTGACGCTTCGCATTTGGCAATGACTTGATACACTTGAAAGCCTGCATTTCATTCATATACACAAGAGAAATACATTCTATGGTGAGAAATATATTTCACACTTCTTACTCACCTGTCTTGCTTTGGCAATGACTTAATATGCTTGAAAGCCTGTTTTACTTTGGCGATGGCTTGATATGCTTGAAAGCTTGCATTTCATAAAAGAAATACATTTTATGGTGATAAATATATTTCACAATTCTTATCACCTGTCTTGCCCTCTTTTGATTAGGAAGCATTGCTCTGGGAATCTTCGTAATCAAAATCACGATGTTGCGACCTTTAACAAATATGCTGACGCCGCATAATTTCATTCTTTTGCTCAAGATTAGCTTTGCCCTCGGTCTCGAACTAATCAGGCCTGTGTACTCTTACCTTTTTTCTTCTTTTTTTTTCTTATGTCGCACACCTTAACAATTTTGCTTTTATCAACCGTCTTCTGTAACTTGTTCTTTAAGCCATTCACTTTTCTTTCTTCTTCAATTGTATCTTCTTGTCTTTCGCAATCCTTTTGCTCCTCTACTTGTCGGCGACAATTATTAATGCTTAATAGCAATCGTCAATGCTTGCTAGCATTGTGCCTGCTTTTGCCCCCAGCTTTAACCTACAAAAATTGATATAGATAATATACAATTATCATATTGGGGAATTAATGATTACCTCATATGGGATTATGAGATTTTGGCATTCTGAGACTTTGCTGGCATTCTGAAACTCTACTTATCTTGCCCCCTGAATAATTGTGCCATGAATCTTCTGAATCAAAATGCTGTGATTCTTATTGGTCAAAACGCTGTAATTCTTCCTGGTCAAAACGATGTAATTCTTCTGCCAAGTGATTTTCTTCCATCGCAATCATATGTCATTACTTTCTCCTTTATTTCATATGTCTTCTTTTATGACAATTTTACTATTGTCAATCATCTCTTGTAGAATATTATTTTATTCTTTGCTTCATTTCCTTTGAATATTGTAATCGTGGCAGTTTGATTGCCTCTGTAGCTAGCGATTGATTCCTCATAAGCAGTATATCATTCTTCTTTGACCGTATGTTTCATGTAATCCTTGAATTGTCCGAACCCTTTCATTACTTTCTTACTTGTAAAATTACCGATGTTCTCTTTAGTGGAATTTCAACTTTTTACCTTTGACCATCCTTCGTTTTGCTTTCTTTCTTTGGCAGTACCTGCTGCTACTCTCTTAAGACCTTCAAACAGTTGATTCATATGAGAGTTTGATCAGCTTCACTTTGACCCTTCGCAAATTACAAATTTAACTTGATCTTTACTTTATCAAGTTGTGACAATGCCCCTAGGGTTCTCTCTTATCTGAAGGTTTTCTTAAGATTTACTATTGTTCACGGTAGTCG
This sequence comes from Magnolia changhungtana, assembly GCA_030180095.1. NCBI lineage: Eukaryota > Viridiplantae > Streptophyta > Magnoliopsida > Magnoliales > Magnoliaceae > Magnolia > Magnolia changhungtana. The sequence goes on along the minus strand of JASAUF010000473.1, from coordinate 4,102,077 downwards.
TTCAAATGTACTGTTATCCGTACTCGGCAGGATGATATTCCTTTCACCAAATCTCAGACGTCGTCATCAGCTTGATCGAATCTTCATTGTCCCTGGCATTGTCTGTCTTTGATTGAAACTGATTTGATCTTCTCTGACACTTTTTTGGTGGAAGTCTATTGGACGTGAAGTAAACAACTGTATTAGTTGAGAGAAAGTTCGCTGCGATATATCTGTCATTTATAACAAAATGTTAGTTATTTTATTTAAATAAAATTGTACTTTGCTTTTAGAGATGAAGGGGAGGATGTTCCCACTGAGAGTCGCCATTTTGGTGTCTATACAGACGTCAAAAAGTGATAAATGTTCTCTGAATATTTTTTAAGCTATCATCGAATAATAATCCCCAGCAGAGTCGCCATTTTGTTTCGACAAGAAGACAAATGTGTTTGATTTAGGGGATTTATCAATGATAACAAAGAATTTGTTAAGAGAACATTGATCACATTTATCTGAGTTCATTTACATCCTCTGATTCCCTTGATTCTGAAAATAAAGTACAATTAATGCAATGCAATGAATGAAAGGGAAGACAGTCAGATAGAAATTTCAGCAGCATTCCGACCCTACTTTGGTCATCTCCTAGGTACTTAGAAGGAATTGACGAATCGATCAGCAAATCTCCAAGGAGATAGAAATTTCGGCAGCATTTCGGTGCTATTTTGGTCATCTCCTAGGTACTTAGGAGGAATTGTTGATCTGATCAACTAGTCTTCAATGAGATGGAGCATCATTCCGGTCATTCTTCCTTAAAATACATAGCAGCCCATTAAAGTGTGGCCAGGTCCCAAAGAAATCAGGCCAATCATGTTAAACGGGCCTAAAAAGTCCCCAAAAATGTAAGATCATGGGGTTGTCACTGTCCGTTTAGCTCAAAACTTTGTATGCAGCCTTAGAACCACAAATTAGTTGTACACGTCAGATTTCACCTCCTAGATCCTTGTAGAAATAGCCAAATTGACAAATCAGCCCCTGAAATCATGATTCGCGGCCCGCCAGATATCTGGATATACTTTAAAATTGGTCTCAATGCGTTAAACATAGTGGCAAAGCAAATGGACGGAGCAGATTTCCCACGAACATCACGTTGAGACCATATGTACATCGCATGTACATGAAGTCCAAGTGCACAAGACATGCATGGAATTTACCAAACTCGGTAAGCGTGTGCTGACCGACTCTTCTTCTTCATTTCTCAAAAATGCACAGCGTCTTCATTGCGCCAGTTGTTTTTGTGCAGTGGGGTACACTCACTACTCGATTGAGTGATCTGAGCTGTCCATTCTCTTCAGAGGATGGGCCTTACCCTCGCCTAGCTCTCCTTTTGTCTCCATGAAACTGATTACAAGATCTTAACCATTGAATACGGAATGGACGGCGGAGTAGATAACCTTGCGGGCCACGCTGATTTCACTTCAAAATCGGTCCTTACTCGATGGTTTTTCGTCCTGAATAGAATGGACGGAGTGGATTTTTTAAAAAACTTCAGTAAAAGGGCCACCAAACTTCACAGAGTCGACGTACGTCGACTCTTGTTAAAAACAAAGGCTCCGTCTTTCTGCTGTGGGCCACCATCGTGCAGGGAATGACGGATCTGAGTCGTCCATCAAGTAGAGGGCGAAAAACCAATCGAAACCATGCTAAGCTTTGGTGACCATGCTCATCCATATGATCGTTATGGCGATCGTAAACGGACCATTGAGCCTCCATTGCAGCTTGATTATCTTAGTGGGACACATCATCGGTTGATCAAAACTGGCCTTTCACGGTCGAAATTCTAAGAGGAAGGTATTAGACGGTGTGGATCTCTCAAAAGATGGCCGTACTGGCCCCGCCAGCAACACAACAAACTTCTTCCTCTTGTATGCATGGCTGAATTTCCGCCTGGTTACGCGGCCCACGCAACGGCAGACTTCCTTGCATGGCTCGCGCAACTGCCTTCGTCCATTACCGCGCACCAGCAACTCTCCCTTGCGCGGTCCGCGCAACTGCATCGCTCTCTCTCTCTCACTCCTCACTTCTTCTACTCCATTTCTCACTTTTCCTTACGCGGTCCGGCGCAACCACATGCTTCCTTGCGCGGGTCAGCACAACCACAGCTCTCCCTTGCGCGGTTCGCGCAACCAGCAGCTCTCACGGTCTCCTCACTTCTTCTTCATTTTTTGGCCCAGCAATCTGATCCAACCCTTTAAATGAATCAGGGAGGGGGTATTTATAGGCCCCATCACTCTTATAAAGTGGTGATTACCACCACTTATCCATTCACATATGGATGTCTTCTTTTCTTAAACCATGGCATCCACCCAGCTCCTTCTTAAGTGGTGTTGTACAGCCTCTCTTCACTAAAATGACACATGTGCATGCTTTATTACCAAAATACCCTTTTCAATATATTTTTACTGAAATACCTAAACTACCCCTGGAGATGGATTTTTACCAAAATACCTAAACTACCCCTAGACATAGATTTTTACCAAAATACCTAAACTACCCCTGGACATGGATTTTTACCAAAATACCCCCGACATGGATTTTTACCAAAATACCCACGAAGTGGATTTTTACCAAAATACTCCCGACATGGATTTTTACCAAAACACCCCCGAAGTGGATTTTTACCAAAATACTCCCGACATGGATTTTTACCAAAATACCCCTGACATGGATTTTTACCAAAATACAAATTATGCAACCCTGTATCATGGAATTCTCTGACCACTGCAATGAGATATTTTTTGTGCCTCAACATAGTTCAATGAGCTCAAAATAGTCTAAATTTGACCACCGAAGAGAGAGTTATGAAGGTAACTATTGGACCAGGAGATGAAGGAAAAATTCAGTACTGAAGACTGCGACCCCACTTATCGATGACTAAATGGTCTGGAAATATGATGATTCCATTCAGGAATGGAAGAACACTAAAGTACCTTTCAGATGACCAAAAATCGACCCAATCCGACATCAAACGAGGGAGTTATGAGCGTCTCCGTTGGATCGTGCGATTTGGAAAGATTAACAATCCAAATTGCAAAATGATGGCTGAAGCGTTCCAACATGCTTTTGGGATATAGAACGGTCTCAAAATTAGCCAATTCTGGTCCCATTTGGAAGCTTGCCAAGTTACCATTCCAATGAGCTCAAAATAGTCTAATTTCGACAACTGAAGAGAGGGTTATAAAGGTTATTATTGGACAAGGAGATGAAGGAAAAATTCAGGACCAACGATTGCGATCCCACTTACGGATGCCCAAATGGTCTCGAAATACGACGATTCCAATTCGAAATGAAAGAGCACTAAAGTTCCTTTCAGATGACCAAAAATTGACCCAATCCAACATCAAACGAGGGAGTTATGAGTGTCTCCATTAGAACATGCGATTTGGAAAGATTAACAATCCAAATTGCAAAATGACGATCGAAGAGTTCCAACGTGTATTAGGGATATCAAACGGTCTCGGAATTAGCCAATTCTGGTCCCATTTGGAAGCTTGTCAAGTTAACAATCAAATGTGGTCAAAATAGTATAAATTCAACCACTGAAGAGATAGTTATGAAGGTTACTATTGGCCAAGGAGATGAAGGAAAAATTCAGGACTAACGACTACGATCACACTTACGGATGCCCAAATGGTCTAGGAATATGACGATTCCAGTCAAGAATGAAAGATCACTAAAGTACCTTTTAGATGACCAAAACTGGACACAATCTGACATCAAACAAGGGAGTTATGAGCGTTTCAGTTGGATCGCGCGATTTGTAAAGATTAGCAATCCAAATTGCAAAATGACGATCAAAGAATTCCAACGTGCTTTTGGGATATCAAACGGTCTCAAAATTAGCCAATTTCGATCCCATTTAGAAGCTTGTCAAGTTAGCATTCAAATGAGCTCAAAATAATCTAAACTCGACCACTGAAGGAAGGGTTATGAGGGTTACTGTGGGACAAGGAGATGAAGGAAAAATTTTGGACCGACGACTGCGATCCCACTTATGAAAGCCAAAATGGTCTCGGAATACGACGATTCCAGTCAGGAATGAAAAAGCAATAAGTACATTTTAGATGACCAAAAATCGACCCAATCCGACATCAAACGAGGGAGTTATGAGCGTCTCCATTGGATCCCGCGATTTGGATAGATTAACAATCCAAATTGCAACATGACGATCGAAGAGTTTCAACGTGCTTTTGAGATATGAACGATCTCGAAATTAGCCAATTCTAGTCCCATTTGGAAGCTTGTCAAGTTAACAATCAAATGAGATCAAAATATTCTAAATTTGACCACTGAAGAGAGAGTTATAAAGGTTACTGTTGGACAAGGAATAAAGGAAAAATTCAGGACCGACGACTGCGATCCCACTTACGGATGCCCACATGGTCTCGGAATACGATGATTCCAGTTAGGAATGAAAGAGCACTAAAGTACCTTTCAGATGACCAATAATTGATCCAATTTGACATCGAACAAGGGAGTTATGACCGTCTCCGTTGGATCGCGCGATTTGGAAAGATTAAGAATCCAAATTGTAAAATGACGATCAAAGAGTTCCAATGTGCCTTTGGGATATTAAACGGTCTCAGAATTATCCAATTATAGTCCCATTGGTAAGCTTGTCAAGTTACCATTCCACTGAGGTCAAAATAGTCTAAATTCGACCACTGAAGAGAGAGTTATGAAGGTTACTGTTGGGCAAGGAGATGATGGAAAAATTCAGGACCCACGACTGCGATCCCACATACGGATGCCCAAATGGTCTCGAAATACAATGATTCCAGTCAGGAATGAAAGAGCACTAAAGTACCTTTCAGATGACCAAAAATTGACCCAATCCAACATCAAATGAGGGAGTTATGAGCATCTCCGTTGGATCACACGATTTGGAATGATTAACAATTTAAATTGCAAAATGACAATCGAAGCATTCCAACGTGCTTTTGGGATATAGAACAGTCTCAGAATTATCCAATTCCGGTCCCATTGGAAGCTTGTCATTCTAATGAGCTCAAAATAGTGAAATTTCGACCACTGAAGAGAGAGTTATGAAGGTTACTATTGCACAAGGAGATTAAGGAAAAATTCAGGACCAACGACTGCGATCCCACTTACGGATGCCCAAATGGTTTCGGAATACGATGATTCTGGTCAGGAATGAAAGAGCACTAAAGTACCTTTCAGATGACCAAAAGTCGACCCAATCTGACATTAAATGAGGGAGTTATGAATGTCTCTGTTGGATCGTGCGATTTGGAAAGATTAACAATCCTAATTGCAAAATGACGATCGAAGAGTTCCAACGTGCTTTAGGGATATCGAACGGTCTCAGAATTAGCCAATTCTGGTCCCATTTGGAAGCTTGTCAAGTTACCATTCCAATGAGCTCAAAATAGCCTAATTTTGACCACTAAAGAGAGAGTTATAAAGGTTACTGTTGGACAAGGAGATGAAGAAAAATTAAGGACCAATGACTGCGATCCCACTTACGGATGCCCAAATAGTAACCTTCATAACTCTCCCTTCAGTGCGACGATTCCAATCCGGAATGAATGTGCACTAAATTACCTTTCAAATGACCAGAAATCGACCAATCCAACATCAAATGAGGGAGTTATGAGCGTCTCCATTGGATCCCACGATTTGGAAAGATTAACTATCCAAATTGCAAAATGACGATCCAAGAGTTCCAACGTGTTTTAGGGATATTGAACGGTCTCAGAATTAGCCAATTCTGGTCTCATTTGAAACTTGTCAAGTTAATAATAAAATGAGGTCAAACTAGTCTAAATTCAACCACTGAAGGGAGAGTTATGAAGGTTACTATTAGACAAGGAGATGAAGGAAAAATTTAGGACCAACGACTGCGATCACACTTACGGATGCCCAAATGGTCTCGGAATACGACGATTCCAGTCAGGAATGAAAGAGCACTAAAGTACCTTTCAGATGACCAAAAGTCACCCAATCCAACATCAAATGAGGGAGTTATGAGCATCTCCGTTGGATCACGATTTGGAATGATTAACAATTTAAATTGCAAAATGACAATCGAAGCATTCCAACGTGCTTTTTGGGATATCGAAAAACGATCTCGAAATTATCCAATTCCGGTCCCATTGGAAGCTTGTCATTCTAATGAGATCAAAATAGTGAAATTTCACCACTGAAGAGAGAGTTATGAAGGTTACTTTTGCACAAGGAGATTAAGGAAAAATTCAGGACCAACGACTGCGATCCCACTTACGGATGCCCAAATGGTTTCGGAATACGATGATTCTGGTCAGGAATGAAAGAGCACTAAAGTACCTTTCAGATGACCAAAAGTCGACCCAATCTGACATTAAATGAGGGAGTTATGAATGTCTCTGTTGGATCGTGCGATTTGGAAAGATTAACAATCCTAATTGCAAAATGACGATCGAAGAGTTCCAACGTGCTTTAGGGATATCGAAAGATTAACGGTCTCCGAATGAATCGAGCAGCCAATTCTGGTCCCATTTGGAAGCTTGTCAAGTTACCATTCCAATGAGCTCAAAATAGCCTAATTTTGACCACTAAAGAGAGAGTTATAAAGGTTACTGTTGGACAAGGAGATGAAGAAAAATTAAGGACCAATGACTGCGATCCCACTTACGGATGCCCAAATAGTAACCTTCATAACTCTCCCTTCAGTGCGACGATTCCAATCCGGAATGAATGTGCACTAAATTACCTTTCAAATGACCAGAAATCGACCAATCCAACATCAAATGAGGGAGTTATGAGCGTCTCCATTGGATCCCACGATTTGGAAAGATTAACTATCCAAATTGCAAAATGACGATCCAAGAGTTCCAACGTGTTTTAGGACAAGATATTGAAAAATTGGTCTCGATCCCATTAAAGCCAAATGGTCTCGGTCTCATTTGAAACTTGTCAAGTTAATAATAAAATGAGGTCAAACTAGTCTAAATTCAACCACTGAAGGGAGAGTTATGAAGGTTACTATTAGACAAGGAGATGAAGGAAAAATTTAGGACCAACGACTGCGATCACACTTACGGATGCCCAAATGGTCTCGGAATACGACGATTCCAGTCAGGAATGAAAGAGCACTAAAGTACCTTTCAGATGACCAAAAGTCAACCCAATTCGACATTAAACGAAGGAGTTATGAGCAACTCCGTTGGATGGTGCGATTTGGAAAGATTAACAATCCAAATTGTAAAATGACTATCAAAGAGTTCCAACGTACTATAGGGATATCGAACGGTCTCGGAATTAGCCAATTCTGGTCCCATTTGGAAGCTTGTCAAGTTAACAATCAAATGAGGTCAAAATAGTCTAAATTCGACCACTGAAGAGAGAGTTATGAAGGTTACTATTGGACAAGGAGATGAAGGAAATTTTTCAGACCGACGACTGCGATCCCACTTACGGTGCCCAAATGGTCTCGGAATACGACGATTCCAGTTAGGAATGAAAGAGCACTAAAGTACCTTTCAGATGACCAAATGTCACGCCCCGAACTCGGAAACCGGGCTCACAAAAATCCCGATCGCCGAATCCAACGTGCTTTTAGCCGACGAATCTCCATAGAACCCCATTCTCGGCTCCTAAGTTAGCGCCCATACGCCAGGGTCTAGATCTGGGATGCTGACAAGGAGGATTTCTAATAATCTGAGCACAACCACAAGCATAACCCATGAACAATAACCACAAGAACACCATCACGAAATCAACTATGAACAAAAACTTTAAGTACAAGGCGTAAGAAAGGGAAATACAAGATAATGCTAATAACAAAATGACTCAGGAAGCTTCAACGTGCTTTTGCCAAACACTCCAACCGCAATTATCCAGACTACGGCCCGTTTGGACGATCATGTTACGCATCAATCGTGTCATAATAGCTTATATGACTAGCTTAGAGGGTGGTGTAAGGTGTGTGCAATATGAGCGTGCTCGAATACATGGTCGAGTAATGCGGAAACATGCTCGATGAGTACATGAACACAATGAAACCACTAAAGTACCTTTTCAGATGACTATGCGCAAGACAAGATATGAGTGCACCGGGATCATACCAAGACCATGCGATGCAAGATGCGATCAAGCATGCCAATCCTCATGTCAATACGGTCTCGATTAGCGGTCCTTCGGTCACCATTTGGATCTAGTACACTCTTACGCCACCCATTAGCTTAAAATAGTCCCTTTCCTGGACGCACAACCGAAAGAGCGAAAGAGACCTCACTATCCGGAAAAAAATTCGCCAATATCGATCCCACTTACTCGATCGATGGTCTCGACCGATTCCTCAAGCCGGTCAAACTCAACCTAGAAATTGCCCCTCACTCGTAAAGATTAACGGGTAAGGTCACACCCCTTTCCAACCGACCACGACACGTTGGGAGACGCGGCCTCCTAGTATTCGGCCCTCATGCGCTCGTACATCCACTCGAGGTCAAAACGTTGGAGTCATCCTCTTATAAAGGTTACCATCGGGTTTGAGGGATTTTCACCCGACGGACATCTATGGCGGTCTCGTACCACGCTGTAGAACCAAACATTTCACTAAAGTATTTTAATCCAAAAACCCACGATGTGTCATCAAACGAGGGAGGCTATGGCCTCCATTGTCGCTAGGGCATTTGGACAAGAACTACAATCACACAATGCAAGTGCATGAGTCACACTACCAAACGGTCATGCAACAATCCTAGCGTAAACCATGCGCTCATGTAGGGTCAACTTGTCCGCCTCACCCATCGAAGGAGCCCATAAACAAGCTTACGTTGGACAAGGAGATGAAGGCATATTCAGGACTATGATCACCCCTCATACCCAAATGGTCTCATATATGATGCGTATGATCATGAATCTATACTAAACATGTATATAGGGGATGGAGCTCTCCGTTGGATCGCGAGAGATGGGCCTCAGATTGCTGATCAGAGTACAAGTATGGACCTATCGGTGGGCTCTAGGGAGAGTCGTAATACGGACATTTAACCAACATTACTCGTACAATGTGGACGTCAAACCAACATTGTCCCCAGAGGCATAACCTATCATCAAACATCATTACACATACTATGGAGGAATCCCTCATTGCAATGGACCCTAAGGACATCCTGTTGGGCCTCGACCCATGAGCCTTACATTCTTCGAATGGGCCGCATCATATGGGCCTTTTATAAATCAAGTGTGCCACATCAAAGGGGCCTTATGTACATTGTAATGGGCCATGTCCCATGGGCCTTTGAAAACATCACATTGGGCCTTAACCCATGGGCTCCAAATACATCACAATAGGTCAAAATAGCCTCAACCCACGGGCCCTAATTCATTACAATGGGCCTTAACCCATGAGCCCCAAATACATCACCATGGGCCCCATAACATGGGCCTTACATTCACATCAAGGTGGGCCTCAACAATGGCCTCATACACATCAAGGTGGGCCTCAATAACGGATAAATATGGTAGGGTGGGCCTTGGAATCACTTGGGCTTTGTATATACCAAGGTAAAATGACGTGGGGTCCACCATATATATATAATAAAATATATATAATATATATATATACAATGTTAATAATATAATATTATATATATATACATATATATATATATATATATATACATATACACACATACACTCTCACACACACGCTCACACACATGTGCATGCTCACACACATGCACACGTACACACTCACACACGCACGCACACACACCCATGTACGAGGGAGTTACCACCGTCCCCGGGATCGGTGATTTGGAAACAAATAAATTGCATTACGATCAAAGAGCTCCCACCGTGCTTTTGGACGGTGGGATTAAAACACATACATAATTTTGGGTCCCATGTGGGGTCCCACCATGAGCTTATCTTCCATCCACTCGAAGTCCATAAGGTCACACAGACACGAAAGAAGGGGCAAAACAAATTTCACTTGATCCGAAACTTCATCAAACGTGAATCCATCGATGGGTTTCAACCGTAGAGTTCAATTCTCACTGCTTTAGTTTCTTATGAAGAGTGGGCCACCCGAGATCTAAGATTGACCGATTTTGAGGTCCCATTTCTAAATTCGCCCACAAGATGGGTGGTGTGGATACAAAATATACATCATGGTGGGGTTTCACGGACTGACAAACGCGGCAAATCCCACTGGCATGTCCAAATGGTCTCAGCAATACACTCCCTCTCTTGAAAGTCTTTTTTTTTTTTTCGATGACCATAAACTTATTTTTTTGCGGTTTTTGATGCGTGGGGCCCACATTAGATTAATCCACCCCAATGACGATCGAAGGTTTTCATGGCCCGAGACGGATCAAACAAGTCCAATATCCAATTCTAGTTTTTAGAAGCTTGTCAAGAACCATTTCAATGAGGTTTTCTAATGGTAGAAACTGAAGATTGAGTTCAATGTTATGGCCCATCGAAAGGAAAAATTCAAGATTGACCCCCCATTTTTCGGCTCAACGCCTAAAATGGTCTAATCGAGAAATAGGATGAACGGCACATGATTAAAAACATACCTCATGGTAGGGCTGCGCATGAACAATGAAAGAGCAATAAAGAACCACCCCAAGACCCAAAACCTTTCCTCTTTTTTTTTTTCTCTGTTTAACAATCAAATCAAAATGACGATCGGCGTCCAATGTGTTTTAGGGATATCGAGCACGGTCTCTGGACAATTATTCATTTGGAAGCACATGTATGTATGGTGGGCTCCACATGGATGTGGTCCACCACTAGATAAATCTTATTCTCTTTGTATATATATATATATATTTTTTATCATCAAAGGTAGGGCCCACATGGCTTGGATGGCCATGGGGTCCATGATATAGCACTAAAGTACGGTTTGGACACAACATACACTCATCGTGTGTGCCACAAAATGATCAAAGAGAGGGAGAGAGAGAGAGAGAAAAATCCAAATTGAGAGTGGGACACGTGAGATGGAGGGCTCCGCCACTATGAGCCCTCCCTCCCTTGCAAGCAATCATACATTAAGTGGGTCCCATTACACGTGGGCCCAACAAATCGAAAATCAACGGTGGAGATCCTTTCTCCACCAAATGTAAGATCTATATGACCCTATCCATACAAGGAAAGTAAATATCATGATGGGGTCCATGGAGAATGGCCCCATCACGGAATGATCATGAGGATCAAGGTGGGCCATTGGCCACACACTAGGGTCCAAAGTGAGATCCACACCATTGATCGGTTTGGCCTCACTTGGCCCATCATAAAATATGAAAAAACTAGCCTATAGAGCACCCACCGGTTGATCTCTTCGGTCCGTTGGAATGCCACCTCCTTGTGCTCCTCTTTGATGGTGGAGATGAGAAATGGATGGCTAGGATGATGGGTTTTGGAATGGGAAAGGTGGGCCACACAAACTCTCTTTTTCACTTGGAAGCCATGGACGTGTGGGCTATCTCCTTGCTTGGAAATGGTGTGAGAAAAGAGGGAGAGAGAGAGAGTTGTAAGGAGAGAGGGATGGGAGATGTGAGGTGAGTGATGTGAGGTGATGGATGTGGTACTTGACTAGGTATGGGTGTGTAAGAGAGAGGGTAAGAAAGAGTTGACTTTTGAGAGAGAAAGCATGGGTTGCTTGTACTTGACATTAAAGTGATTGATTGATTGATGAGATTGATTTAACATTGTGTAGAGATTCTCTTGGGATCGAGAAAGCGCGGCGTTTCTTCGAAATAAATGCCGACTCACATCTTCATGGGAGTTATGATCGTCGGATCGATCGTGAGTCGCGGAAAGATTGGAAGCCAAATTGCAAAATAAGGGTTACTGTGGGACAAGGAGATGAAGGAAAAATTCAGTCGAATGATATAAAGGGTCTCGGATTAAACCGACTTGAATCTAAAGGATACGACTTTTACGATGACGATCGCAACGTCGATTATCGATCGTGTTGATTGCCGATTTTGAAAGATTAAGAATCGGAAATGATCGCGAGATTCATCGTGCTTTTGGGATATCACAAACGAGTCTTTAACTAGGATACGGGTCTTTTGGAAGCTTGTCTCCCATTCCTAATAAAAATTTCTAAATCCTCGAAATTTACACTACCATCGCAACTAAACGTAACTCATAAGAGGATAGGGAATATAACATTATGTATGATCAAAACACAGTACAACATACATCAAACATCAAAAGACGGGGATGACGCACATGAATCTCAACGATTTGCAATGATTAACAATCCAATTTGCAAAATGACGATCAAAGAGTTCCAACGTGCTTTAGGGATATCGAACGGTCTCAGAATGAGCCAATTTTGGTCCCATTTAGAACTTGTCAAGTTAACAATCAAATGAGGTCAAAATAGCCTAAATTCAACCACTAAAGAGAGAGTTATGAAGGTTACTATTAGACGAGGAGATGAAGGAAAAATTCAGGACCGACGACTGTGGTCCCACTTACAGATGCCCAAATGGTCTCAGAATACCATGATTCCAGTCAGGAATGAAAGAGCACTAAAGTACCTTTCAGATGACCAAAAATCTACCCAATCGGACATCAAACGAGGGAGTTTTGAGCGTCTCCGTTGGATCACGTGATTTGGAAATATTAACAATCCAAATTGTAAAATGATGATGGAAGGGTTCCAACGTGCTTTTGGGATATCAAACGGTCTCAAAATTATCCAACTCTAGTCCCATTTGGAAGATTGTCGAGTTACCATTCCGATGAGGTCAAAATAGTCTAAATTCGACTACTAAAGAGAGAGTTATGAAGGTTACTGTTGGACAAGGAGATGAAGGAAAAATTCAGGACCAACGACTGCGATCCCACTTACGGATACTCAAATGGTCTCGGAATATGACGATTCTCGTCCAAAATGAAAGAGCACTAAAGTACCTTTCAGATGACCTAAAATTAATCCAATCCGACATCAAACGAGGGAGTTATGAGCGTTTCGTTGGATCACACAATTTGGAATGATTAAGAAGCCAAATTGCAAAATGACGATCGAAGAGTTCCAATGTGCTTTTGGGGTGCCGAACGGTCTCGAAATTAGCCAATTTCGGTCCCATTTGGATCCTTGTCATGTTACAATTCCAATTAGCTCAAAATAGTCTAAATTTGCCCACTGAAGGGAGGGTTACTATTGGCCAAGGTGATGAAGGAAAAATTTAGGACTAACGACTGCGATCACACTTACGGATGCCCAAATGGTCTCGAAATACGACGATTCCAGTGAAGAATGAAAGAGCACTAAAGTACCTTTCAGATGACCAAAACTGGACCCAATCCGATATCAAACGAGGGAGTTATGAGCGTCTCAGATGGATCGCGCGATTTGTAAAGAATAACAATCCAAATTCCAAAATGACGATCAAAGAGTTCCAACGTGCTTTAGGGATATCGAACAGTTTAGAATTAGCCAATTCTGGTCCCATTTGGAAGCTTGTCAAGTTAACAATCAAATGAGGTAAAAATAGTCAAAATTCGACCACTGAAGAGAGCGTTATGAAGGTTACTATTGGACAAGGAGATGAAGGAAAAATTTAGGACCGATGATTGAGATCCCACCTACGTACGCCCAAATGGTCTCGGAATACCACGATTCCAGTCAGGAATGAAAGAGCACTAAAGTACCTTTTAGATGACCAAAAATCGACCCAATCTAACATCAAATGAGGGAGTTCCGAGCGTCTCTGTTGGATCGCGCGATTTGTAAAGATTAAGAATTCAAATTGTAAAATGATCATCAAAGAGTTCAAACATGCTTTTCGGATATCAAACGGTCTCAGAATTATCGAATTCTTGTCTCATTTGGAAGCTTGTTAAGTTACCATTCCAATGAGGTCAAAATAGTCTAAATTCGACCACTGAAGAGAGAGTTAGTAAGGTTACTGTTGGACAAGGAGATGAAGGAAAAATTCAGGACCAACGACTGCGATCCCACTTACGGAAGCCCAAATGGTCTCGGAATACGACGATTCTGGTCAGGAATGAAAGAGCACTAAAGTACCTTTCAGATGACCAAAAGTTGACCCAATCCGATATTAAACGAGGGAGTTATGAGCATCTTTGTTGGATCGCACAATTTGGAAAGATTAACAATCCAAATTGCAAAATGACGATCGAAGAGTTTCAACGTGCTTTAGGGATATCGAACGGTCTCGGAATTAGCCAATTCTAGTCCCATTTGGAAGCTTGTTAAGTTAACAATCAAATGAGGTCAAAATTATCTAAATTCAACCACTAGAGAGAGGGTTATGAAGGTTACTATTGGACAAGGAGATGAAGGAAAAATTCAAGACCGGCGATTGCGATTTCACTTACGGATGCCCAAATGGTCTCGAAATACTACGATTCCAATCAGGAATAAAAGAGCACTAAAGTACCTTTTAGATGACCAAAAATCGACCTAATTCGACATCAAACAAGAGAGTTATGAGCGTCTCCATTGGACCAAGCGATTTGGAAAGATTAACAATCCAAATTGCAAAATGAGGATTTAAGGGTTCTAATGTGCTTTTGGGATATCGAACGGTCTCAAAATTAGCCAATTTCGATCCCATTTGGAAGCTAGTCAAGTTACCATTCCAATGAACTCAAAATAGTCTAAATTTGACCACTAAAGGAAGGGTTATGAGGTTTATTGTGGGACAAGGAGATGAAGGAAAAATTAAGGACCGACGACTGCGATCCCACTTACGGAAGCCCAAATGGTCTCGGAATACGACGATTCCAGTCAGTTATGAAAGAGCAATAAGTACCTTTCAGATGACCAAAAATTGACACAATCCGACATCAAATGAGTGAGTTATAATTGTCTCCGTTGGATCGCACGATTTGAAAAGATTAAGAATCCAAATTGCAAAATGACGATCTAGGAGTTCCAACGTGCTTTTGGTATATCAAACGTCTCAAAATTATCCAATTCTAGTCCTATTTGGAAGCTTGTCAAGTTACCATTCCAATGAGCGCAAAATAGTCTAAATTTGACCACTGAAGGGAGGGTTATGAGGGTTTCTATTGGCCAAGGACATGAAATAAAAATTCAAGACTAACGATTGCGATCACACTTACAGATGCCCAAATGGTCTCAGAATACGAATGACGATCAAAGAGTTCTAACGTGCTTTTGGGATTTTAAAAAAGTATTAAAATTAGCCAATTTCGATCCCATTTGGAAGCTTGTCAAGTTGTCATTCCAATGAGCTCAAAATAGTCTAAATTCGACCACTGAAGGAAGGTTTATGAGGGTTACTGTGGGACAAGGAGATGAAGGAAAAATTCAGGACCAATGACTGCGATCCCACTTACGGAAGCCCAAATGGTCTCGGAATATGACGATTCCAATCAAGAATGAAAGAGCAATAAGTACCTTTCAGATGACCAAAAATCGACCAAATCCGACATCAAACGAGGGAGTTATGAGCGTATTCGTTGGATCGCGTGATTTGGAAAGATTAACAATCCAAATTGCAAAATGACGATCGAGAATTTCAACGTGCTTTTGGGATATCGAACGATGTTAAAATGTAACATCCCAGATATTTGCCAACCTGGAATTAGACGTCCTTAGGCAATGGGTCGATCCGAACACCTTATTAACTTGTCATAACTCAATCCCAAAGTCTAAAATCGTTTTTTAACCCTTTTCTTTCACAAATCTCACCTTACACCACTTCGTTCTTTAAATCTTTCTAAGTACTTTCACATTAGACACTAATCTTAAAGTTTAGGTGATGAAGAACAATACTCAAACTCAACATTACTGTAAATAGTACATACATAAATAAAATGGGCCTTTGACCATTAACCTTATGGAATCGTCGACGAATAGGTTATTGAGAAACATCAGCCTCTGCTGCCCTAGGACCTTCTATTGTAATTAGGGTGTGATTTAGTTAAGTACTAATTACTTGGATCACTCGATCTAATTACCACCTCAGACAGAAATCTTACAGGACTAAATCCTTTAGAAATTAGGCGAGAATTAGCTAGTGGTAAACTAGATTAGCTACGAAATCCGCCCAATCCACTTTAAATACGATCTGCAAGACCCAAAACTTGTAGAATCAGCAACGCTAGGTTACCCTAAAATCTAGGATCATTCTCATTACCCGGCTGCTCTCAGGAGCATCATGAAACTTTGTATCAGATCTGGACTGCACATCGGAAGTCTGAATAATACAAAGTTATAGGATTAGGACCGCCTTGTTGGGCTTGACAACCATCTCGGAAATCAAATCCAGATAGTGTCCCAGTGTTATTTGTTTAGCCCGGAGCGAGGAGTGTGAGAAAATATAGTTTTCTTTAGAAATTAAATAAAATTTAAGTAATCTGAGACTTGATGTTTACGGGCCAAATATAAGTAATCAGACCGTCGGAATCTGACCCAAATATACCCTCGGATCAGGAAACATTTCATATACATGGCAGTGTACTTGAAATCCCCGATTGAGATTTGTTAACCGTTGAACTGAAACTGGTCCGCCACATGCGATCTGGAAACCTGACTGGAACGAAACCTCAACTGAACCTAGATCCAGTGTTAGTGAGCTTAATTTCAATCGTACACTGAAAAGGAG
Source organism: Magnolia changhungtana (assembly GCA_030180095.1). Lineage (NCBI taxonomy): Eukaryota > Viridiplantae > Streptophyta > Magnoliopsida > Magnoliales > Magnoliaceae > Magnolia > Magnolia changhungtana. The sequence continues at coordinate 4,085,467 of JASAUF010000473.1, read as the reverse complement.
CTACCAGAAGTGCTCCGTTAAGATGGAACAGACCCACTTTGGCTATAACCTAAGTATACCTTAACACCGAGTCTATTTCTGAGAGTTCTGGACCTATATAAGGACCTTAAACCCTCTCTCATTCCTCCCATACGAATTTGAGAAAACCTAGGAGAGAGAAGAGAGAAAAGAGAGAGAAAGTGTGAGAGAAGTGAGAGATTCTTCCTGCCGTTCTACCCTGTCGATCTACAGGCTTAACCATCATTTTCTAATCACTTTCCCAGCGATTCCGACTTCGTTTCTAGGTAAGAAAACCCTAACTCTAACCTGTTTTAGGATTTGAATTGATTCAAGTAGCGAAATAGCTAACGTATCTCGTGCTATAGGTTGATATATTGTCGTAGGCGAAGACTTAGAGATTCTAGCGTATTTTTTACGATTCAACGGTAAAAGGTGCAAACTTTAGACATATAGGTTATGGTTTTCAACGCTTTTAATGTCAGATAATGATAGATTCATGATCTACATGCAATTGTACATGTACAAAGTGCTGTCCGTTTCGTTTTTCAGTTACATGTTAGCTATGTTGAATATACTGTATTCTTCATATTTGTAGAAAATACCGTATACGTATGAAATACAAATTTATGCTTAACATGATTATTTGTCATGGCTATATGATTGTATGTATGCGACAACTCTCTAGCGAAAGGACTTGCCCTAAATCACGCCATGGCCACTATATGCTATATGTGTTAAACTGTGTAGCCCAAATGTTTGTGAAAATGACTGAATGAATATGGAACTTGGATTCCTGCTTGCCATGACTATCCGTCGTGGGTGCACGCGTGTTATAATTGGGGCAACTCCCTGGTGAAAGGATTTGGCCTAATACCTATGTGATCAACATATGTCATGTATGTCAATGTATGTAGTCTAAAGTGTTTGTTAAAATGTCTGAATGAGTAGTAGTTAGTAAATTGTAATGTATAAGGGTGTTGAGATATGATTCTCAACTCCTTTAACTATGTGTATGATTTCTTTAGATATCTATGTGATTAGGAATTGAATATGTACAAACTCATGCTTATATTGTACTTCATAACATGCTCAACTGATTGTACGATTTTATCTATGTAATGCATATGTTTAAATTCATGCTTAAGTTGTATTCCATAAAAGCCGTGAAGGGTGATGGGGGAGTGGTGTAACGATTCCGTGCAACAGCCCTGACAGCCCTAAGCGGACAATATTGGATATTTGACTGTATGAGTGAAATCTTGATCCATTACTGCTTTGACTCTCTGTACTTGAATGTGATTGGGGCTATTGTATAGTCCAGGCAATCGGTAACGGGATTGAATTCGTGGCTGAGATTCATTCGCCACGTGAGATGTGTTCGACGAATCCGAGTCGTACTTCAGTTGGCGATAGTGGTTGGCCACGCGAAGTGCTTAGGCACTTCATGTCGTTCAACTTATCGTGCGCTCGAGCTAGCCGAGCTCGTCAAGTAACCCGATCTGTCTAATGTATGTTCACCATGTTTGGACGCTACTACTTGAACCTAAGGTATCGAACTCACTAGTGCAACCCTGTTAACCTTAGTACCTCGATCTGCTAAGACTCATGAGCCGGACATGGTGGTATGGGACATTGTGGTCGATCTGTCGGCCTACGCTGGGAGGATGTGCCTCCCTGTAGTGACCAGTGAGCAACCCAGACTCGTGAGCCAAATATGGTGGTACGGGACACTGTATTTGAGTTGTTGGCCTACACTGCTTTGATGGGTGATGGGGGAGTGCTGTAACGATTCCGTGTAACAGCCCCGACAGCCCTGACCGTACCCGATGTAGTGGCCTCGAGCATACTCTAAATCTGCGGAGAGGCGACGAGCCTTCCCGTAGTAAGCAGAGTATAAACTAGGCCTGTATTGATAAGGTGATGGGGGAGTGGTGCAATGATTCCGTGTAACAGCCCTGACAACCCTTGCAGCGACCTAGAACCACACTATCGTATGAGATTATCTAGGATTGACGACCTTAGAATGGATCATTATTTGGGAATGATATAAGGAAGGTACCTTAGTTTCTCAATCCTGTTGTTTGAAAAGGACTAATAACAACTCAGTAATCATGCTCATCATCACACTGCATGTGCTTGGAAGATATGGAGCACTGAGGGATGAAAGCATGCAGCGGACGTAAGATGGTGTCGCATGAGGGAGTATGTTGGTGAGGGCATGCATCATGACTGCATTTCATCCTTGCATTAATAAGAGTAGTTAGGATTGTTTAATTGTTCTGCTTTATCATTACTGCTTGACTGAATTGATAACATGTTAACCTATGCTTTACTGTTCCACTGAGTTGATCACTCACTCCCACGTTACGGGACGGTGTTCCGGACATCCACCAGATTTTGTTTGATTGCAGATGGCGACGCTACGCCTGAGGCGGAGCTGGACTTTTGTGACGACGAGGATGCCTTCTTGTATATGTTGTATTCTGGCGGCTTCATGCGAGCTGTGTCTTGATCGACGGGGTTACAGGATTGCTGATTAGATGTCATTACATTTTTTTTTGTATATTTTGGACTTGCACATGTAATTATTTAACCTGGTAATGTTATCACACTCTGGAGACTCACCACAGTATATATATTTTATATATCTATCGTAGTCTTTCACTTACAATTTAACTGTCTCTGGAGTATGATATGCTATTTTGGTATAATCCCATTCATGTTTCAATGATCTCATCATAATCATCATTATCTGTGTTGCATAAGTGATGCATTAGAACTCGGGAGCTGAGCTTTGCTCGACCCCCGATTTTCAGGGCGTTACAAGATGATATCAGAGCATAATTTGGATTAAACCGGACCTGAGTTATGGTCACACGATGCACTCTGACGCACTCTGACTTAGGAAGGAGCGATGGAAATAGAAACCGACTTAGGATTTTCCAAATTCGTCGAACGGTGAAACCGACCGAGATCGACCGCTGAGATTGGGCCCGTACACACCCATGATCACGCGAAACAATCCCGAATCACTTCTAGACCATCAGTTGTCGGGTTTGAATCGTTCCTTAGAAACGAATGTCCTTAGGCTGTGGGTTAACCACAACACCTTACGCTTAATCTCAAAGCCTAAAACCTCTTTTTATATAATTCCTTTAAAATCTCACCCTCCACCACTGTATTCTTCATTTATTTTAAGCACATTCATAATACACACCAATCCTAGGGTATAAATGATGAAGAACAATACTGAAACTAAAAATTACCATAAATAGGAAATAAATGGATAAAATGGGTTTTGACCCTTAACCTTTTAGAATGTAACCAAATAGATGGGTTAGTTGGATAGATTAGCGCCTCCTACCCCAAAATCATATGCTACATGTCACATAAACTCATTCCGGTTAGCAAATTGGCCCCGAAAACACCTCAAATGGAGTCGGGGGCCAAACGGAGCACTTATAGGGGGACCCAGGGTGGGCCCCACACATTTTTGGGACCTAGGGGGCAGGAGGGCCTTGCCAGTTGGTCCAGGGGGTGGGGAGGCCCTCGCCAGGTCGGCGAGGCCTCGCTAGCCAGGGCGGGCCGCTCGGGCCGATGGCCTTTGGGGTCTAGTGGGACCCCCTGGTATATGGGTCGTTCCTTAAAACCCTAAATGCACACTTCCTTCACAAACTCCACCCCCAAGCTCTCTTTTCTCTTCCAAGTTGTTGTTTCCTCTCTCAAATCTCCCTTCCGTCCACCCATTTCGTCATTCCCTGGGCAAACACGCATACCATCACTATTTTCTGCAGTAGCCAACTTCCAACCTCTCCATTCTCTCTCATTTGAGCCCATACATCTCCCATTGGTGGCTCAAAATTGTGTAAGCTCTCCAACCCATCCTACCTCTCCACTTTCCTCCTTCAACTACTGTCATTTGAGCCTTAGCACACCCCTTGGAGGCTCAAATCAGTAGAGAACCAAAGAAACTGATCAGGGTCAAATATTGCATCTCAGACCCCGACTATTGCTTGATTTTACAAACAAGATAACGCTTAACTTCATATTTTAATTGTATTTTTGTTACAGGATGAAATCAGGAGCGTTGATTGAAAATTGATGTAAAAAGCGTGGATTTGACGTTCCAAAGTCACCAGAGCACACGATGGACTCCAGAAAACCAATAGTGAAGATTTTACACGCCTGAGATTTGAGGAAAGCAAGCCAAAGGGGCTCGAAAAGGGTCCAGAATGCAAGATCACATAGTTCCCGTCATCCAATTGACTTGAAACTTCATACATGTGATGGGGGCCATAAATTAACCGTACATATTAAATTTCAGCCATTGAGGATCTCGGGAAGTGGTCTAACGGCTAAATCAGCCCCTTAATTCATTAAGTGGGGCTCGCTAGATATCTGGATATACATCAATTTTGGTCCTGACGGTGAAAATAATATGAGAAAAAGGATGGATGGTGCAGATTTCTCAAAAAAACATTACAGTGGGCCCTGTGTATGCAGTGTGTACACAGTGCATATGTACACTAGCGGCAAATAAGCACCGCACATTACAACCACCCCGGCACCGTTGACACCCGCGACCAGTGTTCTTCGTCGAAAACGGCTCTGCTCCGTTCCGTCTCCGGCTCTGCGAAACCGACCCGCCGGTTTGCAGTTGTGGACCCCACCTATTGTCCAAATGGACAATCCAAGCCATCCATCCGCTTCCTGGGGCAGCCCTAACTATCACCTAGCTTTCCATTTTAGTCCATATAGGTGTACGCTCGTGAATTGTTAGCAAATAGAAGATGGACGGCGGAAGTAAAGATCAGGTGGGACACACCAAAACAGAAGAAAACCGGTCATTTCCGACCGGTTTTCTGTTCTTATCCCAGTGAATGGAGTGGATTTCTAGAATACCAAGTATGTGGACCCCACCATCACAACAGCGTCGTTTTCGCGTCCGCGTAGCGTCCGACTGCTGTCCATTTTTACGGTGGATTGTGGGCCCCGTACGTCACCTGTACGGCCGATCCAAGCCGTCCATCGTGTAGAGGGCTTCGAGAGCTTCAAAACCATGCTGATATTCCACTCCCATGCGTACACACATGCGTGATACAGAGGTCACAAACAGGCGGTCTTGTGACATTCAAAACTGATTTCGTTGTGATTTCTTCTCTGGGCCGCGTCAATGGACATTCAAAACCACCCATTCTTGACTGAAATTTCGTCCTGAATCCAATGGACGGGGTGGATTTTCCAGAAAACACTTCTGTGGGGCCCACCGATCACGGCTGCAAAAAATTGCACTTCGTGTCCTTCTACGACTCTGCCGCCGACTCCAGCCCTCCAACAGCTATAAAAGAGGAATTATGGACGTGGGAAATTCATTCAGAAACAGGGAATTCCAGATCCAGAGCAAGGGAGAGAAGAAAGAGAAGAAAGAAGAGAGAGAGATCGATTGGTTTGGTGTTTTATTTTTATGAATTTTGTTTGATCTTTTTAATGGATTTCATAGGTCACTAATCTCTCAGCTAGGGCTGAGATGAAGCCCCTAATTTGATTAGCTCTTGTATTGGTTGATTTACTTTGAATATTAATTAATTTGTTTCTTTCTTTAAGTGGGCTTGATTGGTTTAAATTTTATACTTCTCCATCTATGAACTTGACTAAAGTATATATATGGATGTTGTCTGGATGCTTATTATAGATGCTTGTGTCTGATCAAGAATAGGTTCCCTATAGAGGAAGAAACAGGGTGCTTAATGAACTGTACATTCCATGTGCCCGACCAAGGACATGGGATGTGTTATTCATGGCATTGCTTAAAGGAATTAGACATTCTGTATGCCCGATTAAGGACACAGATTGTGCTTTCTCTATATAAGTGGTATCAATCTAGATCAAGGTGAATCAACAGACAAAACAAGGGTTAGGATAATTAGGGGTGGATTCGAAAGTCCTAGTGCTCTCTCTTTGATTGAATTTTCTTCTCTGTTCTTAATTATTTTTTTTCTAGAATTGTGCTTAGTAGTTCATTCCATTAATTGTTGGATTAATTAAGGAGAGTCATAGATTTGAATTGTGACGACCAGTCCTCGTGGGAACGATCTCGTAATATGTACCATATCTACATCTGATTCGTATACTTGCGAGTTTAAAAATCATTTAAATCATGTTGGTTTAAATAAAACATCAAATTTTTGGCGCTGTTGCCGGGGACTGTTTCATTCCAAATTGAATTTAGGATTCTCTCTTATCATAATTCATAGCTTAGGATTTTACTGACTTAGAGTTTTTTTTTTTCTTTATTTTAGAAAACTTATTTTTTTTTTTTTGTTTACAGGAATTGAGGAAGGAAGCTACTAAGTGAAGGAGGAACTTCTTAAAATTTCTGACATCAATCATCTCCTTTTCCGGGTTCTTTCTTCCCATTCTTATTTACATAGTTTTAACTTGTTTTAGAATCTTATAATTTCTAGGTCTAGTTTTATTTCTCTTAGGTTGCTTCTTAGTTTAGTTTTTTTTTCTTACATTGCAATAACATAGTTTATGCTAGGACGTAGATCTCTGAATATAGAACTAACACCGTTTGATCCTGAAATAGAAAGAACACTTCGTGAAAGATTGAGAAATAATCCTATTGAAATGGCAAATGAGAATGAAGTTAAAGCTCTCAAAGATTATTCAGCTCCTGTCCAATTTAATGCGCCTTCATGCATAGTGTTGCCAACCACTACGACAGTACACTTTGAACTTAAACCTGGAGTCATACAATTGTTGTCATCCTTTTATGGATTGGACAAGGAGGACCCATATCATCATGTGAAAGAATTCTTAGACATTTGCTCCACCTTTAAGTTCCAAAACTTCTCAGACAATTCAATCCGCCTACGCCTGTTTCCTTTTTCTTTACAGGATAAGGCGAAAGCATGGTTAAATTCTCTAGAAGTTGGATCTATCACTACATGGGACCAATTGTCTAAGAAGTTCTTAAACAAGTTCTTCCCCGTTCACAAAACCAATGCCCTCCGTAGAGAAATTACTAACTTCACACAAAAAGAGGGCGAGCACTTTTATAACGCCCTGAAAATCGAGGGTCGAGTAGTAACTCAACTCTCGAGTTCCAGAACATCACTTATGCAACAAAATGAATGATGATCGAATGTTGACTGTATTAGAGTAGTGAACATGAGTGAGATTAAGCTAAAACAACATATCATACTCCAGAGACAGTTAAATTTGCAAGCGGAAGACTGTGATAGATAGATAAAATATATAAACTATGATGAGTCTCCAGAGTGTGATAACATTACCAGGTTAAATAATTACAAGTACAGTTCTAAAATATACCTAATGTGAGGAAGTGTAATGTCTCCTATCCCAAATACCATAGCCCCGTCAATACAATACCAGGTCTTCAGAGACCCGTCAGAGAGTTACATGATAGGAGAACTCCTCCTCATCAACATAGAAGTAGTCCGGCTCTGCTTCATAAGCATCGCCATCATCTGAAATTCAACAAATCTGGTTGATGTGTACAACACCGTCCCGTAACGTGGGAGTGAGTAGCTAACTCAGTGGAACAATAAGGCATAAGTTATCATGTTATCAATACAGTCAAGCAGTAATGATAAAGCAGTAAATCAAACACTCTTAGTTACTCTGATTAATGCAAGTATGAATGCAGGTATGATGGATGTCCTCACCGACATACTCCCTCATGCGACACCATCTCACGTTCGGCGGCATGCTTACATCCCACAAGTGCTCTACATCTTCCAGGCACATGCGATGCATGATGAGCATGATTACCGAGTTTTTAATTAATCCATTTCAAACAAATAGGATTGGGAAACTAAGGAACCTCCCTTGTATCATTCCCAAACATGATCCATTCTAGGGTCGTCGATCCTAGTTAATATCGACGATGGTGTGTTTTCTAGGTCATCTGCAGAGGGTCATCGGCGTGGCATTACGCATACAAGGTTACACCACTCCCCATCACCCCTTAAACAATTCATCACAATACGAAAACAGGCCTAGTTCATACTTTATATACCGCGGTGAACCCTAAGGCGCACCGCGATGTCGAGTATGCTCGAGGTCACTACAGGGTCCGTCTGGGCATGTTGCTCTCATACGTTGCACCACTCCCCCATCACCTTATCAATGTAGGCCGACAGCACGAATATAGTGTCCCATACCACCATAATCGGCTCACGAGTTTGGTTGCTCACTGGTCACTACGGGGAGGCACTTGGCCCCAGCGTAGGCCGACAGCTCGACCATGGTGTCCCATACCACCATGCCCGGCTCATGAGTCTTAGCAGATCGAGGTATCATGGTTAAAAGGGTTTTCACTGGTAAGTTTGGTACCCTAGGTTCAAGCAGTAGCGACCAACCATGGTGAACATACATTAGACAAATCGGGTTACGTGACGAGCTCGGCTAGCTCGAGCGCACAACAAGTTGAACGACATGAAGTGCATAAGCACTTTGCGTGGCCAACCACTATCGCTAACCGAAGTACGACTCGAGTTCGTTGAACACACCACGAATTCAATTCTGGTACCGATTGTCTGGACTATAATCATAGCCCCAAACACAATCAAGTACAGATAGATAAAGCAGTAGTGAATCAAGATTCAACTCATACAATCGAGGTTTGGTAGTATCCGTTTAGGGCTGCCAGGGCTGTTGCACGCATTCGTTGCTCCACTCCCCCATCACCCATGACGGATCATACAATGTAAATATAAATTTAAACCTATGCATTACATAGTTAAAATCATAAAGCAGTTGAGCATGTTATGAAGCACAACACGAGCATGAATTTGTGCATGTTCAATTCCTAATCACACAACTATCCAAGGAGATCATACACATAGTTAGAAGAGGTTGAGAATCATATCTCAACACCTTTATACATTACAACTTGCTAACTACTACTCATTCAGACATTTCAAGAAACACTTAAACAAACATACATCAACATACATGACATATATCGATCACATAGGCATTAGGCCAAATCCTTTCACTAGGGAGTTACCCCAATCATAACACGCATACACCCACGACGGATAGTCATGGCAAGCAGGGATCCAAGTTCCATATTCATTCAGTCATTTCCACAAACACTTGGGCCACACATTCATTCAGTCATTTCCACAAACACTTGGGCCACACATTTTAGCATATGTGGTGTATATTGGCTGTGGCGTGATTTAGGGCAAATCCTTTCGTCAAAGGGGTATCGCCAATACAACAATCATGAATCCATGACAATTAGTCATCGCGAGTACGAATGAGAATTCTATACTCATTCAATCATTTTCACAAACACTTAGAATACACTATTACAACATACATGGTGTATGTTAGCAAAACATGTATTAGGGCTATCCTTTAGCCAAGTGAGTATTTTATCCATGTATAATATATTACTACAACAATTAATCATGATAAATACATCTCTCAATATTTATACGTATACAATATTTTCTAGAATACGCATTTTCAACATACATAGTGTATACAAGCAAACATGTATTACGGCGATTCCTTTCGCCAAATAAGTAATTTATCCATATATTATATAATCATACGACAAATAATCATAGCAAACACATTTCCAAAATATACATGTATACGACACTCCTTACAATACAGTATTTCTACATACATAGTGTATATTAGTAAAACATGTATTTAGGCGAATCCTTTCGCCAAATAAGTATTTTATCCATACGTCATATATCCATACGACAAATAAACATGTCAAACACATTTCTAAAAAAATACGTATACGGTATTTTATACGAATACCTAGAGTATGTGAAATTCCAAATTCTACAATTTTAATCGAAACAGAAAATGGAAAGCACTTTGTACATGTGCAATTGCATGTAGATCATGAATCTACCATTATCTGACATTAAAAGCGTTGAAAACCGTAACCTATACACCTAAAGTCCTCACCTTTTGTCGTAGAATCGTAACGGAGTCGATAAGTTCGCTAAGCTTCCGTATACGGGAGTTTGGCAACCTATAGAATGAAATAGGTTAGCTATTTCATAACCTACAACCTATACAACCCTAAAACAGGTTAGGGTTAGGGTTTCTTACCTAGAAACGACGCCGGAATCGCCGGGAAAGCGATGAGAATCAGGCGGTGGAGCCCGAATAGCGGCAGGGAACAGCAGCAGGGAGTTCCTCCCACATCTCCCACACTTTCTCTCTCTTTTCTCTCTCTCAATCTCAAATTCGTATGGCTGCCATGAGAGAGGGTTTAAGGTCCTTATATAACCTAAAAATTTACCTAAATAGACTCCTGTTCAAAGTATACTTAGGTTATAACCAAAGTATCCTTGAGCCAGAGGTCGGACTTAAGCTCACTAACGCTGGATCTACGTTCTATTAAGTTTTCGTTTCGGTCGGGATTCCAGATCACGCGTGGCGGACTAGTTTCAGTTCAACGGTCAGCGAATCTCGATCGGAGATTCCGAGTACATATAAATGTGTATGAAATTTCTCCTGATCCGAGGGTGTAATTTGGTCAGATTCTGACGGTCTGGTTGCTTAAAACTGATCCGCAAGCAACGAGTCTCAGATTACTATTCAAGATATTTATTTTCAAAGAAAACAAGTGTTTTCACACTCTCTCGCTCCAGACTCAAGCGAACAGCCATGGAACACTGTTTGGATTTGATTTCTGAGATGGTTGTCAAGCCCAGCGAGGCGGTCCTAGTTCCTTAACTTCGTGTTAATCGGACTTCCGACGTGCAGTCCAGATCCGATACGGAGTTTCGAGATGCTCCCGAGAGCAGCCGGGTAATGAGATTGATCCTAGATTTTAGGGTAACCTAGCGTCAATGATTCTACAAGTTTTGGGTTTTGCAGATCGTATTTAAAGTGATTGGTGCTAATTTCACAGGCACTCTAGTTTAACACTAGCTAATCCTCGCCTAATTTCTAAAGGATTTAGTCCTGAGAAATTTCTGTCTGAGGTGGTACCTGGGCATTTGTAGTTTGTATATAAAGTGATCCAAGTTTTACTACTTAGCTAGTTTAAGATAGTGTCTAGGGCAAAAGTGCTTTGAGAAATTGAAAGCACAATGTAGTGAAGGGTGGGATTTGTGAAGAAAATGGTTTGAAAAGGGATTTGAGGCTTTAATTGAGCGTTTAAGAAGTTAAACCTGTATTAGGATTGACCCATTACCTAAGGACGTCTAATCCCAGGTTGGCAAAAATCTGGGGTGTTACAATCTACCCCCCTTCAAACAAAATTTCATCCCCGAAATTGGCTGAGGGTAATAAGGAAAGATTTTATTATTCCTTTTGCCGAAGTTTTATTGATTTCGAGTTTCCACGCGTGGTAGGATATATACTAGCCTAGTTCATTTTAGTCTACCCCCCTTAAAACTTATTTCTTTATCCATTTCTCATACCTTGATAGTTCGCTACAATTTATTTCTTTACCTATTTGGAGTCTCGACGACAATCTCCAATTATCTAGAGTAATATAGTTGTTTTCATTGTTTGACCAACACGGAGAGACGGTAATAGTGGGCTCGATCCCGATACATCGATCATCTACCGGGCCAGGGTAGGAAGCTCATCGTATCACTTCCGAATCCTGGTGGATCCTGGTCTTCTGCTCGGCCAAGCAGTGAGTCCATTGGTAGTCACCCAGGATTGAGAATTGGGTCAAGCCGCGAATGTTTCGCAGTTGTATATTTCAGTAACTCCGTAGTCCGATCACTCTAAAACCGTAGGGAATGTCCATCATTGAAAGGTTCAAATTGTTTATTCTAAGGTTGCCCTTTAGGTCTTAGTCTAAGCGAGTCCTCGATATTATCTATGTCCCAGGGAAGGGTGAATCAAATCTTACTAGATCATCCTAAAACATTTTCATAGTAGAACTTGTTAGGGCTTCTATAATGTGCGTATGTTAACGAGCACCGTTTCGATCCTGGGCCAGTGGAGTAGAGTCCACCACGCTTTCGCTGTGCCACCCAGATCAAGAGATGCAATAGGTAACCTAACTAGATTTGGCTCATAATGTTCTACCCCCCTTAAAATTTTATTTTCACCCTCAAGGCTCAAGATTTATGTCCTGCTCCGTATATCGGAACAAGGTGTAGTTTAGGATCTATCCTTGACATGAAATGGGAAATACATTGGTCTGACTTTCATCGACAATGTGTACTATGGCATTGATACCTGTGGTTACAGAAAGGAACTAAAGAATGATGGGTATTGTAGTTGATTGCAGGGACAGGTGTGAGTTTGAGGCAAGATGCCTAATTCTACCAAGGAGTTTGGTCACGGTCCAGAATTATCCTATTTAATCGTGTCTAGCTTAATAGGCATGCTATCTTTCTACGTTCATAAGCACAATATGTATATGCCGACATGGCATATGATTTAGGACCTGATTCTTAACTGTCTGCTGCTCACTTGGGAAATTCCTTAGGCCTAAAAGGAAATATTTCTATTGGCTATATATTCTTACACTTCTCAAAGACAAAGTTATAAGCTTTTGGTTATAAGTGGTCAAGCCAACACGGAAGGAAAGTTGTGTAGTGGGTCAGAATCGGATACATGGACCTTCTGCCTCGCGAAGACAGAAAATTGTTGTATCAGTTCTTAATCCTAGTTGATCCCGACCTTCTGCTTGATCAGAGCATAGAGTTCATTGGTCACCATCAGGATTGAGAATTCGATTCAAACCGCGAATACCTCGCTTATAGGTAGTGTCTCTGCTCCGTGTTCCTGATTGTACTAAGTCCTTGAGAAGGCAATTCTAAGGGTTATGTTGATTTGACCTAACATTAAATCCAAGGGATCTATAAGTTTTCTCTGGGCGTGAATAGGTTCTACGTTAAACAAGCTTCCTAAGAGTTGTTAAAGAAGCCTATGAGTACCAAGGGGATTTAACGAAGGAACGGGGTCTCGCTCCAACCTAATCAAGCCGACTTACGCTAGATGGTTTCTAATACAAGAAATTGGTTATCGCTTAGGGTTAAAGTTGTCTAAGTGGAATTGAGTTGCCCGAACTTGAATTTAATTACGCTTGAGCACTACACACCTGTTTATACTAGCTATGAAGGTCCTAGGGCTCATATTATGTATTTATTGGGTTTCCTATACTGTCAAGTCTGTCGAAATCTAGGAGCACCGCTTTAGGTCCAAATTCCAAAGGCCTACTTGGCCAGCGATCTTAAGTTGTACTAAGTGGAACTGCATTACTAATCCGACTTCAGGATTGGCAGTGGCATGGTCGGTAGGAGGGTGGGTGGGATAAAAATAAATTGTATAGGCTTTGGAAAATGAGCCTGGTGTTGGAAGAGTGTGAGATGGGATTTCCATATCCCACGATGGGGAATTTCTAAGTGTAATTTGAAAGAAAATTTTGGAATTTACGTTTAACTGCATACACTCCAAATATGGTATTGGAAAACATGGGATACACCCAAACCCCATGAGATCGAGAAAATGGCCGTAACCAATTCGAATAGGGCCATGGAAAATGAATGAAAAGTGAAGGGGAGAGAAAGTAAGGGCTGGAGGTTTGTTCCTCCACGAGTTTGAGCCTCAACAGATGTTTGTAAAAGCCCAAATGAAAGGAAAGAAATGTAGGAAATGAAGAAATGGAAGGGGTAGGGAACTTACACGTTTTTGAGCTTCAAATGGGGGTGTAAGGACCCAAATGAGAGAGATCGGAGTGGGTAGGGAGGTGGGTACTGCTGTGAACGAAGGACGTGGATGGGTTGTGGTCGAAATCAGCAAATTGGGTGATTGGAAGGGAGTTTTGAGAGAGAGGACAGCAACTTGGAGGGGAAAAGGGATCTTGGAGGGGGAATTTGTGAAGGAAGTAGGGATTTGGGAGGAAGGAAAAGGATGGGACCCATGCCAGGGGGGTCCCACAACCCCCAAAGAGAATCGGCCCGAGCCGCGGGCCCGACCCAGCAAGGAAACCGGCGAGGCCTCGCCAAAAAAATTTGAAAATTTAAAAAGGGGGCCCCATGGTCTTGTTCGTACAGTCCCCTGGGCCTCAAAAATCACTGGGTCCCACCTTGGGTACACCCGGAAGTGCTCCGTTTGGCCCCCCGACCCCGATTCGCTCAATTTCGGGTAGTTTCGGGCAAACCGGACATATCTTGCAATCCGGAACGAGTTATCTGACGTAAAATATATGAATTTGGGGTAGAACGAGCTAATGAAGCCAACCAACCCCACTATGTCGGGTTGTGTAGCTCAAAATTGTGAAAAAAAACCCTCCGATTGACGGTCGTTTCCCTGTTTCAATTTCATTTTACTAAAATAGTAGTTTTAGTTTGATTACTCTTCATCTGTTGGGCTTTAGGAGTTACGCTCATTGTGAAAAGATCTTAGAATAATTAGGAGAATGTTTTGGTGAAGCCAAATAGGACACTTCTTATTTTTGGCCGAAAACCTTGCGCACTAGTAGACATCACAACCTTATAGTAAGTCGCGAATTCTAGGAGTTATAGTTATAGTTTGTTTCTGATTTCTTTCTCACTACTTGGTATCCCCATTTAAATGGTTGTGAACTCATTTTTAATTATTCATTAGTCAATTTCAAATTTATTAGAATTTATTTTTAGTTTCTGCTTTCTTTTCTCGTAGACTCGAGAAGTCTCTGTGAGGAGTCCAGAGAAGCTCCGAGGATTCGGAATAGTTAACATCATCACTCTTATTACCGATTTTCAACGGTTGGGATGAGGTGGATTGTGATCTAGACTCATTAATAGATGGCCTAGGAATGTTTTAAGGTCGACCCGTGCGACCATGGTTGAATACGGACTCGATTTCGGCGTTCATTTTCAGCGAACAAGTCGTTGGACGGGACAGGGATGCCTAAGACTGTTTCTACATTCCGTCGCTCCCTCCTAAGTCAGAGTGCGTCAGTGTGTGTCGTGTGACCATAACCCAGGTCCGGTTTAATCCAAATCATGCTCTGATACCATCTTGTAACGCCCTAAAAATCGAGGGTCGAGTAGTAACTCAACTCTCGAGTTCCAGAACATCACTTATGCAACAAAATGAATGATGATCGAATGTTGACTGTATTAGAGTAGTGAACATGAGTGAGATTAAGGCAAAACAACATATCATACTCCAGAGACAGTTAAAATTGCAAGCGGAAGACTGTGATAGATAGATAAAATATATAAACTATGATGAGTCTCCAGAGTGTGATAACATTACCAGGTTAAATAATTACAAGTACAGTTCTAAAATATACCTAATGTGAGGAAGTGTAATGTCTCCTATCCCAAATACCATAGCCCCGTCAATACAATACAAGGTCTTCAGAGACCCGTCAGAGAGTTACATGATAGGAGAACTCCTCCTCATCACCATAGAAGTAGTCCGGCTCTGCTTCATAAGCATCGCCATCATCTGAAATTCAATAAATCTAGTTGGTGTGTACAACACCGTCCCGTAACGTGGGAGTGAGTAGCTAACTTAGTGGAACAATAAGGCATAAGTTATCATGTTATCAATACAGTCAAGCAGTAATGATAAAGCAGTAAATCAAACACTCCTAGTTACTCTGATTAATGCAAGTATGAATGCAGGTATGATGGATGCCCTCACCGACATACTCCCTCATGCGACACCATCTCACGTTCGCGGCATGCTTACATCCCACAGTGCTCCACATCTTCCAGGCACATGCGATGCATGATGAGCATGATTACCGAGTTTTTAATTAATCCATTTCAAACAGCAGGATTGGGAAACTAAGGTACCTCCCTTGTATCATTTCCAAACATGATCCATTCTAGGGTCGTCAGTCCTTGTTAATATCAGACGATGGTGTGTTTTCTACGTCACTGCAGAGGCTGTCAGGGCTGTTATGCACAAAGATTACACCACTCCCCCATCACCCCTTAAACGATTCATCACAATACAGAAACAGGCCTAGTTCATACTTTATATACCGCGGTGAACCCTGAGGCGCACTGCGATGTCAGAGTATGCTCGAGGTCACTACAAAGGGCTGCCAGGGCTGTTGCTCGCATGTGTTGCACCACTCCCCCATCACCTTATCAATGTAGGCCGACAGCACGAATATAGTGTCCCATACCACCATAATCGGCTCACGAGTTTGGTTGCTCACTGGTCACTACGGGGAGACACGTGGCCCCAGCGTAGGCCGACAGCTTGACCACGGTGTCCCATACCACCATGCCCGGCTCATGATTCTTAGCGGATCGAGGTACCATGGTTAAAAGAGTTTTCACTGGTAAGTTTGGTACCCTAGGTTCAAGCAGTAGCGACCAACCTTGGTGAACATACATTAGACAAATCGGGTTACGTGACGAGCTCGGCTAGCTCGAGCGCACAACAAGTTGAACGACATGAAGTGCATAAGCACTTCGCGTGGCCAACCACTATCGCCAACCGAAGTACGACTCGAG
The DNA here is from genome assembly GCA_030180095.1 of Magnolia changhungtana. Classification (NCBI taxonomy): domain Eukaryota; kingdom Viridiplantae; phylum Streptophyta; class Magnoliopsida; order Magnoliales; family Magnoliaceae; genus Magnolia; species Magnolia changhungtana. The sequence goes on along the minus strand of JASAUF010000473.1, from coordinate 4,069,025 downwards.
TTCGTCGAACATATCTCACGTGGCAAATGAATCACAGCCATGAATTCAATTCTGGTACCGATTATCTGGACTATAATCATAGCTCCAAACACAATCAAGTGCAGATAGATAAAGCAGTAGTGAATCAAGATTCAACTCATACAATCGAGAATGGTAGTATCCGTTTAGAAATTTGCTGTGTACATTGCACGCATTCGTTGCTCCACTCCCCCATCACCCATGACGGATCATACAATGTAAATATAAATTTAAACCTATGCATTACATAGTTAAAATCATAAAGCAGTTGAGCATGTTATGAAGCACAACACGAGCATGAATTTGTGCATGTTCAATTCCTAATCACACAACTATCCAAGGAGATCATACACATAGTTAGAAGAGGTTGAGAATCATATCTCAACACCCTTATACATTACAACTTGCTAACTACTACTCATTCAGACATTTCAAGAAACACTTAAACAAACATACATCAACATACATGACATATATCGATCACATAGGCATTAGGCCAAATCCTTTCACTAGGGAGTTGCCCCAATCATAACACGCATACACCCACGACGGATAGTCATGGCAAGCAGGAATCCAAGTTCCATATTCATTCAGTCATTTCCACAAACACTTGGGCCACACATTTTAGCATATGTGGTGTATATTGGCCGTGGCGTGATTTAGGGCAAATCCTTTCATCAAAGGGGTATCGCCAATACAACAATCATGAATCCATGACAATTAGTCATGGCGAGTACGAATGAGAATTCTATACTCATTCAATCATTTTCACAAACACTTAGAATACACTATTACAACATACATAGTGTATGTTAGCAAAACATGTATTAGGGCTATCCTTTAGCCAAGTGAGTATTTTATCAATGTATAATATATTACTACAACAATTAATCATGATAAATACATCTCTCAATATTTATACGTATACAGTATTTTCTAGAATACGCATTTTCAACATACATAGTGTATACAAGTAAACATGTATTACGGCAATTCCTTTTGCCAAATAAGTAATTTATCCATATATTATATAATCATACGACAAATAATCATAGCAAACACATTTCCAAAATATACATGTATACGGCACTCCTTACAATACAGTATTTCTACATACATAGTGTATATTAGTAAAACATGTATTTAGGCGAATCCTTTCACCAAATAAGTATTTTATCCATACGTCATATATCCATACTACAAATAAACATGTCAAACACATTTCCAAAAAAATACGTATACGGTATTTTATACGAATACCTAGAGTATGTGAAATTTTAAATTCTACAATTTTAATCGAAACAGAAAACGGAAAGCACTTTGTACATGTGCAATTGCATGCAGATCATGAATCTACCATTATCTGACATTGAAAGCGTTGAAAACCGTAACATATACGCCTAAAGTCCTCACCTTTTGTCGTAGAATCGTAACGGAGTCGATAGGTTCGCTAAGCTTCCGTATACGGGAGTTTGGCAACCTATAGAATGAAATAGGTTAGCTATTTCATAACCTACAACCTATACAACCCTAAAACAGGTTAGGGTTAGGGTTTCTTACCTAGAAACGACGCCGGAATCGCCGGGAAAGCGATGAGAATCAGGCGGTGGAGCCCGAATAGCGGCGGCAAGCAAAGAGGAGTTCCTCCCACATCTCCCACACTTTCTCTCTCTTTTCTCTCTCTCAATCTCAAATTCGTATGGCTGCCATGAGAGAGGGTTTAAGGTCCTTATATAGCCTAAAAATTTACCGAAATAGACTCCTGTTCAAAGTATACTTAGGTTATAACCAAAGCGGGACTTTTTCAGCTCAACGGAGGACTTCTCGCGGGCCTCCTTGAGCCAGAGGTCGGACTTAAGCTCACTAACGCTGGATCTACGTTCTATTAAGTTTTCGTTTCGGTCAGGATTCAAGATCACGCGTGGTGGACCAGTTTCAGTTCAACGGTCAGCGAATCTCGATCAGAGATTTCGAGTACATGTAAATGTGTATGAAATTTCTCTTGATCCGAGGGTGTAATTTAGTCAGATTCTGACAGTCTGGTTGCTTAAAACTGATCCGCAAGCAACGAGTCTCAGATTACTATTCAAGATATTTATTTTCAAAGAAAACAAGTGTTTTCACACTCTCTCGCTCCGGACTCAAGCGAATAGTAGTGGAACACTTGTTTGGATTTGATTTCCGAGATGATTGTCAAGCCCGGCCGAGGCGGTCCTAGTTCCTTAACTTCGTGTTAATCGGACTTAGACGTGCGATCCAGATCCGATACGGAGTTTCGAGATGCTCCCGAAGCAAATGGGTAATGAGATTGATCCTAGATTTTAGGGTAACCTAGCGTCAATGATTCTACAAGTTTTGGGTTTTGCAGATCGTATTTAAAGTGATTGGTGCTAATTTCACAGGCACTCTAGTTTAACACTGGCTAATCCTCGCCTAATTTCTAAAGGATTTAGTCCTGAGAAATTTCTGTCTGAGGTGGTACCTGGGCCTTTGTAGTTTGTATATAAAGTGATCCAAGTTTTACTACTTAGCTAGTTTAAGATAATGTCTAGGGCGAAAGTGCTTTGAGAAATTGAAAGCACAAGGTAGTGAAGGGTGGGATTTGTGAAGAAAATGGTTTGAAAAGGGATATGAGGCTTTAATTGAGCGTTTACGAAGTTAAACCTGTGTTAGGATTGACCCATTGCCTAAGGACGTCTAATCCCAGGTTGGCAAAAATCCGGGGTGTTACAACTTTCATGAATGTTGGGAAAGATGGATGGACTTGCTTCTTAAATGTCATCACCATGGTTTTGAGAAATGCAACAAGTTCAATACTTCTATGACGGTGTAACACCCCAGAACCGTCGCATGGTTGATGCCACCAGTGGAGGGTCATTCATGACCAAAAGTGATGTCGAAGCGTGGAACTTCTTTGAAACCTTGTGCAAAAATTTCCAGCAATGGGACTATTCAAATAGAGGTGACAGAAGTCCCCAACCACAAAAGAGAGGTGGTATATATGAGATAGGAGTCGTGCCAGAGCTGTGCGCCAAGCTTGATAACCTGACAAAGAAAGTTGATGCTCTGATATTAAATAATGGACCTCCACAAATAGCTCAAGTCGAGGCATGTGCCACATGTTTTAGTCCTGCCCATTCTATGCAGTCTTGTCCATCTGGTGTAGCATCCCCAGAATTTCTCTCTGAACAAGTACATGCTATGAACACTTTTCAAAAACCTGGGAATGATCCTTACTCGAACACATACAACCCAGGGTGGGCTAGACATCCAAATTTCTCTTGGGCAAAAGGACCACAACAAGGAGGACCATCTGGAAATCCTCCCATGCAACCGCACCTCCAAGTTGGCAGTCAACAACTTCAACAGTTTCCACAATATCAACAACTACCTACACAATCAAGGAAACCATCTCTTGAGGATACACTCCATCTTTTTATGCGAGTTCTCTCCAATTCCAAAAGACACCCAACAAACCTTACTAGCCAACCAAAGAAAGCTTACATGCAAATACGCAATCCATTGCCAAGCTGGAAGTACAAATGGGTCAACTAGCTGCCACATTGAGTGAGAGAGAAGGGCAAGTTCCCTAGCCAACCTGAGGCTAATCCAAAGGGACAGTATGAGATTGGCTCTAATTCCAACCAAGGGCAATATCATGAACAGGCCAAATCGATCACTACCCTTAGGTCAGGCAAGTAGATTGATAACAGAATTGAGATGCCTAGGGATGAATCAAATTCTAAAACAGAAGATCAAGATGAAACAGAGAGTCACACCAATGCATCCAAAGTCCAAAAGCTCTCTGACTCTCCAAGAGCCACTAATGTGCTACCTTACGTGCCCAAAGCACCCTTTCCTCAACGTCTGACACCAATGAAGAAAAAAAATAACTTTGATGAAATCTTGGATGTGTTCAAAAAAGTGCAAGTCAACATCCCGTTGCTTGACGCTACCAAACAAGTCCCTGCTTACGCTAAGTTTCTGAAAGATTTATGCACTCAAAAGCGTAAGCAGAATGTTCATAAGAAAGTCTTCCTTGCAGAGCAGCTCAGCTCCATGATTCAACAATACACCCCTCCTAAATTTAGGGATCCAGGAGCTCCCACCATTTCTTGCGGCATAGGAGATCATAAGATCGGGAAGGCATTGCTTGATTTAGGGGCAAGCGTCAATTTGTTACCATATTCGGTTTATGAGCAGCTAGGACTTGGTGAATTGAAACCGACTAAGGTAACATTACAATTGGCTGATAGATCTGTCAAGGTGCCCCGGGGTGTTATTGAAGACATGTTAATCCAGGTTGATAAATTTTATTTTCCAGTGGATTTCATAGTTATAGATACTCACCGTCCGAATCTTCATAGTCGATCCCAATCATCTTGGGTCGTCCATTTTTGGCCACATCTAATGCTATTATAAATTGCCAGAATGGAGTTATGAAATTGTCCTTTGGTAACATGAATATTAAACTCAATGTTTTTAATGCAGGACAACAATCCGTAGATTTGGATGACATATCTGAAGTGGACATGATCGAGAGTCTCGTGCAGGACTCCTTCCGTAAATCTTTTGAAGATCCACTTGAGACCTGCTTAGCACAATATGGCATGGACTTTGACATCGATAGTCCCATCCACGAAGTCAATGCACTGCTCGACTTTACTCCTATATTGGAGACTGAAAAATGGAAAGCGAAAGTAGAACCTCTTCATCCCCCTGAGACTCTTCCTGAAAGCACAGTTTTTAACTCTGAGAAGACAAAGGCGAGTAGGCTGCTTAATTTTCTTAGAGCATATAAGGCAGTAATTGAACGGAAGATAGCGAAATTACAGGGAGTATGTCCCACTGTATGTATGGATCATGCTATGGAAATGTCGCGTGAAATGCAAAGGAAGTGTGATCCTAACATGGAAGAAGTCGTGCGAGCAGAAGTCCTTAAATTATTTGACGACAGTGTCAGTTACCTCATTACAGATAGCACAGCTCATGGGAACTCACATCACTTGTCTGGGATCGGTTAATTAAGGTATTGAGGTAATTTCTTTGGCGGACCCTGGTTATAAAGATTATTTCATTCATGGTCCGTTCTTGTCTGGCTGAAGACGTTAAACTTAGCGCTCCTGGGAGGCAACCCAGCCTTTTGCTTTATTGTATTGCTTTTTATTTCATTCCTTTTCATTTTTCTAGTTAGTTAGTTCAATGTTTGTGGGTAACATTACTGCAAACCCTCACGAGACTATAACTCGTCCACTAGGGGTAACTTAGGGTTTTAAAGGCTTGTTGCATGTGCTAAATGCAATCGAGAGCACCTGCGAAAGTGGTATAGGTAGGATCTTCTTTTGTTTTTCTTTTTGTTATTTTTTCTTCTGTTGATTTCTCTCTTGTGCTAACTCGCTTTTACGTTGAAATTTTTTGAGAAAGCTTCTTGATTCTTCATCCAGGTATTATCTTTCCATCACTCCTCTTTTACTTTCATTGTCCCATGTGCATTGCTTGCTTATTTCTTTTACATTGAGGACAATGTAGATTTTAGGTTGGGGGTGGGAGATTAGGTTACCTAATCAGTATTTTCTTGGTCTTGAGCAAAATTTGTGAAAATTTAAATTTTTTTTTGGAATTTCTATTGAATTCAAAGTGATTTTGAAGGATAGTTGTGATTTTAACATTATAAGATATATGATGTTGGTAACTTATGACTCTTGAATTCGCCCATCTGCTTGATTTCACAGTCAATTTTGAATTGTTAATCCATGATTAGAAGTTGTAAACATTGATTGAGCCATGATTTCACATATCACATCTCGCTTACACATTAAGTTTTCGGTTCGATAACTAAATGATTAACTTGGTAAAAAGAAAAATTAAAAGGCTAAGTCACATAATCTTCACCATAGGTTTGCTCCCTATAGGTGCAGATTTGATTCTCCATAGTTGACATATGAAAAAAAAAAAAAATTTAATTAGGCGACAAGTTTTCACCATAGGTTTGCTCCCTATAAGTGAGAATTTGATTCCCCTCATTTGCGTTACTGCTCATAAAGAAAATCAAAGGCTGGTAAAATGAAAAGTTAATCTGTGAGATAAGTGTTGGTTTCAAGCTTGGTTGTCACGAATTACTAATGATATCATGAAATTGACAATTGGATCTTTTAATGTTGTAAGCCGAGATTACACTATACACTCATGGAACTCAATGTTTAAAATTGTTCTAATGAATGGATTAATAGTTTGAAATTAATTATGAAATCTACCGAGAGCTTGATTCCAAGAGAAAAATTCCACACACCAATCATGAATCTTAGATTTTTCACATCTCAGCTATCTGTTCACAAGTCACTTGAGTTTACAGGAATTGTCTTTTATTTTTGAAATTATTTTTCGCATGTTTTGCTCGGGACTAGCAAAATGCTGGTTGGGGGTTGTGATCAGGGTCAAATATTGCATCTCAGACCCCAACTATTGCCTGATTTTACAAACATGATAACGCTTAACTTCATATTTTAATTGTATTTTTGTTACAGGATGAAATCAGGAGCGTTGATTGAAAATTGATGTGAAAAGCGTGGATTTGACGTTCCGAAGTCACCAGAGCACGCGATGGACTCTAGAAAACCAATAGTGAAGATTTTACACGCCTGGGATTTGAGGAAAGCAAGCCAAAGGGGCCCGAAAAGGGTCCAGAATGCAAGATCACATGGTTCCCGTCATCCAATTGACTCGAAACTTCATACATGTGATGGGGGCCATAAATTAACCGTACATATTAAATTTCAGCCATTGAGGATCTCGGGAAGTGGTCTAACGGCTAGATCAGCTCCTTAATTCATTAAGTGGGGCCCGCTGGATATCTGGATATACATCAATTTTGGTCCTGACGGTGAAAATAATATGAGAAAAAGGATGGACGGTGCAGATTTCTCAAAAAAACATTACAGTGGGCCCTGTGTATGCAGTGTGTACACAGTGCATATGTACACTAGCCGCGCACCGCACAGCCACCCCGATCAGCGAACCATTGACCCGTGGCTCTTCGTCGAAAACGGCTCCTGCCGTTCCAGCATCTGCGAAACTGACCCGCCGGTTCGCAGTTGTGGACCCCACCTATTGTCTAAATGGACAATCCAAGCCGTCCATCCGCTTCCTGGGGCAGCCCTAACCATCACCTAGCTTTCCGTTTTAGTCCATATAGGTGTACGCTCGTGAATCGTTAGCAAACGGAAGATGGACGGCGGAAGTAAAGATCAGGTGAGACACACCAAAACAGAAGAAAACTGGTCATTTCCGACTGGTTTTCCGTTATTATCCCAGTGAATGGAGTGGATTTCTAGAATACCAAGTATGTGGACCCCACCATCACAACAGTACCGTTTTCGCGTCCGCGTAGCGTCCAACCACTGTCCGTTTTTACGACGAATTGTGGGCCCCGTACGTCACCTGTACTGCCAATCCAAGTCATCCATCGTGTAGAGGGCTTCGAGAGCTTCAAAACCATGCTAATATTCCATTCCCATGTGTACACACATGCGTGATACAGAGGTCACAAACAGGTGGTCTTGTGACGTTCAAAACTGATTTCGTTGTGATTTCTTCTCTGGGTCGCGTCAATGGACATTCAAAACCACCCATTCTTGACTAAAATTTTGTCCTGAATCCAATGGACGGGGTGGATTTTCCAGAAAACACTTATGTGGGGCCCACCGATCATGGCTGCGAAAAATTGCACTTCGTGTCCTTTTATGACTCTGCCGCCGACTCCAGCCCTCCAACAACTATAAAAGAGGAATTATGGACGTGGGAAATTCATTCAGAAACAGGGAATTCCAGATCCAGAGCAAGGGAGAGAAGAAAGAGAAGAAAGAAGAGAGAGAGATCGATTGGTTTGGTGTTTTATTTGTATGAATTTTGTTTGATCTTTTTAATGGATTTCATGGGTCACTAATCTCTCAGCTAGGGCTGAGATGAAGCCCCTAATTTGATTAGCTCTTGTATTGGTTGATTTACTTTGAATATTAATTAATTTGTTTCTTTCTTTAAGTGGGCTTGATTGGTTTAAATTCTATACTTCTCCATCTATGAACTTGACTAAAGTATATATATGGATGTTGTCTGGATGCTTATTATAGATGCTTGTGTCTGATCAAGAACAGGTTTCCTATAGAGGAATAAACAGGGTGCTTAATGAATTGTACATTCCGTGTGCCCGACCAAGGACATGGGATGTGTTATTCATGGCATTGCTTAAAGGAATTAGACATTCTGTATGCCCAATTAAGGACACAGATTGTGTTTTCTCTATATAAGTGGTATCACTCTAGATCAAGGTGAATCAACAGACAAAACAAGGGTTAGGATAATTAGGGGTGGATTCGAAAGTCCTAGTGCTCTCTCTTTGATTGAATTTTCTTCTCTGTTCTTAATTGTTTTTTTCTAGAATTGTGCTTAGTAGTTCATTCCATTAATTGTTGGATAAGTTAAGGAGAGTCATAGATTTGAATTGTGACGACCAGTCCTCGTGGGAACGATCTCGTAATACGTACCATATCTACATCTGATTCGTATACTTGCGAGTTTAAAAATCATTTAAATCATGTTGGTTTAAATAAAACATCAAAACCAGCCCTATTCCCCTTTTCTTCACTTTCCATGGCCTTCTTCGAGTTCATTGCAGCTATTTTCTCAATTTCCACCTTTCTCTCTCTCATGGGAAAGAGAAAGGGTGCCCCTCCTCTGTCGCCAGACTCAGATGCCTAGTCATCCATGCCGATGTTTGCAGCTTGTTTTGGTTGCTGCTTTAGGATATGTTTATGATTTCATGTCGATAGGCCTAGTAGTGTAATGTTTGGTAGAATGGTATAAGTGTTTGAAGCTTTGTTGTATTAGCTCACAGGCATCTTCTGTCACGGGCCTTGTAAGGCTACATCCCATGTATTGTGGCGATTTTTTTTTCTTTTTTGGTTAAATGAAATGCATGAAGCTCCTTTTGTTATCAAAGGTGTTGACTGCTTAACAAGTTGGAGTTGTACTTACAATTGTGAACTCCTTCCACCCCTCCATCATTACTCCTCTAAACCCATCTCTTACTCTTCTTGGCCTCACCATTTCACACCCATATGGGCACAACGATCCACATTTTTGTGTCCCATAACTTTCACAACCTCTAAATGTTGGGACATTTAGGGCCCATTCGGCCAACTGCATTAGGTGAGTTTAAGGCGGATAGAATTGTAAAGGTAACAATAAATGTATGTGTAGGGTATGGTCCCTAGATTGGGTGTATCCCATGTTTTCCAATACCATGTTTGGAATGTATGCAATTAAAAGTAAATTCCGAGATTTCCTTTCAAAACTACACTTAGAAATTCATCATCATGGGATTTGGAAATCCTATCTCACACTTTCTAACACAAGGCTTATTTTTCAAAGCCTATAAAATTAATTTTAATCCCCTCCCACCCCCTACCAAACATGCCACTCCAAATCCCGAGGTGGGATTAACAATGCAATCCCATTTAATATAATAGTCCCTTAGAGTTTTAGACCTAGAGTTGGTACTCCTAGATTTTGCAAACAAATATGGCAGTATGGGAAATCCAATAAATTAATAACGTGAACCCTAAGACTTCCTTAGTTGGTATGGGTATCTGTGTAGTGCTCGAGCGTAGTTACATTCAAGTTTGGGCAACTCAATTTCAATCAGACAACTTTGACCCTAAACAATAAAACAATTTCTTATATTAGAAAGGGTATAAAATCATCTAGTGTATAAGCATAGACTTTGGATTACAACCAGTGGATTACCGCTACTCCTAAATTAAGACCAGACTACTAGTTAGGCTAAGGAAGGTAAAGGACTAATTAATTATGCTAAGCCAATTGAATAATAGACTTAGTTATTCGGCTTAACCGACTCAGACCCACTACACAACTTTCCTTCTGTGTTGGTCAAACCACTTACAACCAAAAGTTTGTTACTTCGCCTTTGAGACGTGTTTCATGTCAAGGATAGGTCCTAGATTGCACCTTATTCTGACATACAGATTAGGACATATATCTTAAACCCTGGGGGTAGAACATTATGAGCCCAATCTAGTTAGGTCGGTTAATACACTTCTTTGATCCGGGTGGTGCAGCGGAAGCGTGGTGGACCCTTTCCCCACTGGCCCAGGATCGAATGGAATTGATCCAGACTGTACGTAAAGATAGGTCACTAAATAGGATCTGAATCTTCCTTAAAATGTAAAGCAATTAGGGTTCAAGTATTAAATAATTTCATATTACAGAATAAGCCTAACAATGGGTATGAACTGAATTACAATAGCCAAGGTCAACGTATCTACAACTGTGCTCGTTAAATACGAACATAATAGAAGCCTGTTCTACTATGAGAACCCGTTTTAGGATGATCTAGTAAGATTTGATTTACCATTTCCTTGGACATAGAGAATAACGAGGACTCTCTTAGACCAAGACCTAAAGGGCAACCCAAGAAATAAGACATTTAAACCTTTCATTGATGGACATTCCTTAAGCTTTTAGAGTGATCGGACTACAGAGTTACTGAAATATATAACTGCGAAGCATTCGCGGCTTGACCCAATTCTCAATCCTGGGCGACTACCAATGGACTCACAGCTTGGCCGAGCAAAAGACTAGGATTTACCAGGACTAAGAAGAGATACGATGAGCTTTCTACCCTGGCCAGGTAGATGATCGATGTATCGGGATCAAGCCAACTATAACCGTCTCTCCGTGTTGGTCAAACATTGAAAACAACTATTTTACTCTAAATAGATGGGAATTGTCGTCAAGACGTCAAATAGATAATGAAATAAATCGTATAAACTTATTAGAGAAAAAGTAAGGGATAAAGAAATAAATTTTTAAGGGGGGTAGTGCCTAAAATGTACTAGACTAGCATGCACAATATACACACTACTGCGCATATAAACTTGAAATCAATACGTCTTAGGCAAATGAAATAATAGAATTCTTACTTATTACCTTTAGCCAATTTCGAGGACGAAATTATTTTTAAGGGGGGTAGATTGTAACATCCCAGATTTTTGCCAACCTGGAATTAGACGTCCTTAGGCAATGGGTCGATCCGAACACCTTATTAACTTGTCAGAACTCAATCCCAAAGTCTAAAATCACTTTTTAACCCTTTTCCTTCACAAATCTCACCTTACACCACTTCGTTCTTTAAATCTTTCTAAGTACTTTCACATTAGACACTAATCTTAAAGTTTAGGTGATGAAGAACAATACTCAAACTCAACATTACTGTAAATCTGGGATTAGACGTCCTTAGGCAATGGGCTTTTGACCATTAACCTTATGAATCGTCGACGAATAGGTTATTGAGAAACACCTCGGATTTTGACCATTAACCTTATGAATCGTCGATGAATAGGTTATTGAGAAACATCAGCCTCTCCCGCCCTAGGACCTTCTTCTGTTGTAATTAGGGCATGATTTAGTTAAGTATTAATTACTTAGATCACTTGATCCAAGTACCACCTCAGACAGAAATCTTATAAGACTAAATCCTTTAAAAATTAGGCGAGAATTAGCTAGTGTTAAACTAGATTAGCTACGAAATTCGCTCGATCCACTTTAAATATGATCTGCAAGACCCAAAACTTATAGAATTAGCGACGCTAGGTTACCCTAAAATCTAGGATCAATCTCATTACCCGGCTGCTCTCGAGAGCATCATGAAACTCCGTATCAGATCTGGACCATACATCGGAAGTCCGAATAATACAAAGTTATAGGATTAGGACCGCCATGCTGGGCTTGACATCCATCTCGGAAATCAAATCCAGATAGTGCCCCAGTGCTATTCGCTTGAGCCCGGAGCGAGGAGTGTGAGAAAACATAGTTTTCTTTAGAAATTAAATAAAATTTAAGTAATCTGAGACTTAATATTTGTGGGCCAAATATAAGCAATCAGACCGTCGGAATCTGACCCAAATACACCCTCGAATTAGGAAACATTTCATATACACAGCAGTGTACTTGAAATCCCCGATCGAGATTCGTTGACCATTGAACTGAAACTGGTCCGCCACGTGCGATCTGGAAACCCGACTAGAATGAAACCTCAGCTGAACCTAGATCCAGTGTTAGTGAGCTTAAGTCCGACCGTACACTGAAAAGGGGCCGTCAGAAGTGCTCCGTTGAGACGGAACAGACCCACTTTGGCTATAACCTAAGTATAATTTTACCCCGAGTCTATTTCCGAGAGTTTTGGACCTATATAAGGACTTAAACACTCTCTCATTCCTCCCATACGAATTTGAGAAAACCTAGGAGAGAGAAGAGAGAAAAGAGAGAAAGTGTGACAGAAGTGGAAGATTCTTCCTGCCATTCTACCCTGTCGATCTACAGGCTTAACCATCATTTCTAATCACTTTCCCAGTGATTCCGACTTCGTTTCTAGGTAAGAAAACCCTAACTCTAACCTATTTTAGGGTTTGAATTGATTCAAGTAGCAAAATAGCTAACGCATCCCATGCTATAGGTTGATATATTGTCGTAGACGAAGACTTAGAGATTCTAGCGTATTCATTACGATTCTATGGCAAAAGGTACGGACTTTGAAAGTGCACATGGTCGTACCCTGGTTTGTCAAGTTGCGTGTATAGTGAGTCAGACTGGCTGCAGAACTCGATAGGAAGATTATTTCAAGCGTCTGCCTCAACCGAATGTGTGGAAGCTCGCAACAGGTAAATCATAGCCTCACATCCAGTGTCCCAAAACACCAGGTGATTAAAACCCTTAAAACAAGATAGACATCTTAGGGTTTTGTGGTGGGAAAATTTTTTCAAAATAGGAAAATCTCTAAGTTTTTCTCACCCTATCGATTCTATCGAAGCACCCTCGATATGATCGACCTGCACTGTCGATGTCCTCGATACCTTAACAATATTATCGAAAAGAGGACCAAAAGTGTCCAGTAATTAAATATTCATCTGGACGGATTTATCGATATATCGATACACCTATCGATATCATCGATAAAAGCACTAAACATGTCCAGTAACTTCATAACATATCTGGATGAATTATTGATGTATCGATACACATATCGATACCATCAATATTCAAATCTAGAGACCATCAGGAGTGGCTCGATAAGATCGACAAGCAGATTTTCGGCGCCCCTGTTTTTTAAAGAAAATCTTAAAATTCATCAATATATCGATGACTGTCCGATACGATCTGAAATCAAATATCGATAAGGATCGAGGTTCAAGATGATATCGATGGTGCCTTAATGCATGACATTTCTTTACAAAGAAGCTATTTCGAAATCAAATATCGATAAGATCGGAGGTCCATCGATGATATCGATGGTGGGCGCACATTTCTTACAGCAGTTATTTCAGGATGTTTTTAACTATGATCGAGGGCTCTTCGATTTAATCGATATTAAAATATCGATGATATCGACACCTGATCGATCGCATCGAACTAAGCCATATTTTGTCCAGCAAGTTCAAAGCTAAATCTACTAGAATTATCGATGCCTTGACTCAGATCTCGATATCATCGACATTCAAATTCCGATGACCTTGACGGTTCCCCCGATCATTCATGAAAACCTGAAATATTTTCAAAGTCAAGTCTCTCTCATTTTTCATGTGTTGAGGGATCAACCCAGTCATCAATGGAATCAGAGTTCAAAATCCGATGACATCGACAACTGTTTCGATTCATCGACCTATTGGCAAGGAGTTTCAAAAGCGTATGACATCGAGTCCGAGTCATCGAGCAGACCATCGATGCTATCGAGAGTATACGCTCGATGGTATCGAACCTGCTCGATGATATCGAACTCTGTCATAAATGTGACCGTTTTATATCTGTTGGAACTACTTGCCTATATATAGAGGACTAGTTCTTTGTTGTTGTAAGAGAGAAACGAGAGAGCTTTTGTGTGTTTCAACTTGCATCTTATACCTAAAGCCTTTCTCTCTAGGGAGTTCATCCTCCAAATCCACCCTTACCATTGATATCAAATAGAGTGGATTGGGGAATGAACTTCCGCATTCAAGGATCCTCCAGCTACTACCTTAATGGAAAATCATTATGCTGGGATGCCTTGAATGCATAAGAGAGGAACCACTCTATCTTCCTTATAGGAAAATCTTTAGAGAGTAGGTTTCCATCTCACCTTTGACCCAACCCAAAGCTAAGCATTGGTATATCATCTTGTGTTGCGGATCAAGGGACCTGAAGACTCTTCGTCAATAAGGAGGAGAAGATCTTTGGCGTTGTGCTTAACCGGACTCATCAACTTATCTGTAAGTATCCAGAGTCCAGAGGACACTTGTGATCATTCCTTCCTAGGTCTTGGTCCTAAGTGGTTCTCACCCTTTGAAATCCTCAAGGAGGCCTCCGAAGGGAGTGTACGCAGTGGGTGAGTTGTGTGGACCCTTGCTCTATGGAAAGCATAAACATCTGGTTAGAAGTGAACCAGCAAAACTCTTGGTTTGAAGTGAACCGCGTAAAATCTCTGTAAAGTTTGAATGTGAACCTGATTTAAAACCTTAGGTTTGTGGTGAACCCTGGGAAACCTCCTTAGTGAAATCTGGTACACTCAAGGGTTGAGTGCGACAGTCGGGAGTGGAGTAGACAAGTAGTCAAACCACTATAAAAATGACTGTGTTTGTGATTGCTTTTCCATATGTGTGATTCATGACAATGCATTCATATTCATATATCTGAACACATCTCTCTCACACACACAGTCATATACAACATAGACTAAGTTGCATATTATTATATCTTGATTAGTTTGTGATTGGATCCTCTATTTGGCCTGGAAGCCAATAGAGTTACATTTGAGTAATCTTGATAGTTGCATATCTATAAGGATTAGTGTAATAGGATTTTGAATAAACAGTAAAAACTTTTAAAATTCCTATTCACCCCCCCCCCTCTAGGACATATTGGCATATTCCGACTTCATCTCAAGCGGTCTTCACGGCTATTTCAATCTGTATCAAAGCGGGTCTCTCTTTAAGGGCTTCACTGCCTAGAGAGTGATCTTGACTGAAGCTGAGAATATGGTCAAAGGAGAGGGCTCATCAGTCACTAGACCTCCAGTATTTAACGGTTCAAATTATGCATACTGGAAGGCTAGGATGCACTACTTTCTGAGATCTTTGGATCATGACGTTTAGGATATAGTTGAAAGTGGATATGTGCCACCTACTGAACAAATTGTACTTGATAGTGGCATAACAATCACAGAGCCTAAATCCAAAGAAAAGTGGACAGTATTCGACAAAGAAAGGCAAACATCTGAAGCCAAGGCTATGAATGTTATCTACTATGCCGTGTCCTAGGATATATTCAATCAGATAAGTATGTGTGGGACATCAAAAGAAGCATGGGATTTACTGGAAACAACCCATGAAGGCACAAGTACTGTGAAGAGGTCCAAACTTCAACTACTAACCTTACAGTTCGAAAGTCTCAGAATGAAAGAGCATGAGACATTTATGGAGTTCTTTACAAAACTGAATATCATTTGTAACTCCATGGGTGGATTGGGAGAGAAGGTCCCGGTTCCTAAAATTTGCAGGAAAATTCTAAGATCATTGCTGGAACGCTTCAATCCCAAGGTAACAATAATTGAGGAGTGTAGGAATATAGACGAAATGAAAGTAGAAGAACTAGTAGGTTCCCTACAAACTTTTGAACTACACTTCACTCAATCCCAAAAATCCAAAAACACTGTCCTAAAAGCTTCAAAGAAAACAACTCATGAGAACAGTGAAGGTGAACGAGGGGATGATGATGAGGAAGTGGCTTTGCTGGCACAAAGATTCAGAAGATTCTTTTAAAAGAATCGCGGCCATCCTTCTAGAGGAAGAAGAGTGGACAACAAACCTTCTCCATGCAGATTTAAATCAAAAGAACTACAATGCTATGCCTGTGAAAAGTATGGACACATTGCTACTAAATGCCCAAACAGAAAAACCAAGGGCAAGGCAATGGGCGCCACATGGGATGATACGGATAAGTCAAATTCAGAATCTAGTAACTCAAAAGGCAATGAAGATCAGAAATCATTAAAAATTCTTATGGTCTTCAATGCTCCGACCAACCCAACTGAATCTGAGAGCGAACAGCAAGCCACAGAATCATTTCCATCTGACAATGAGGAATCTGACACTGAAAATGAAGAAGAAGAAAAAGATAAGTTGCAAGATGCTTACAATCAACTCTATACTCATAGCATCAACATTCTTAAGAAACTTGGAATCTCGGAAAACAAGAAGGTACTTCTACAAAAAGATCTGGATAAAACACTGGAGATCAATTCTCATCTAATCATTGATCTACAGCAATATCATGCAGAAAATGACAAGTTGGAAAGAATCAACCTATCCCTAAAAACTGAATCATCTAAGCTTACCAAACAAATTGAATTATTAGAAGATGAGAATAGGCATCTCAAGAATGAGAATCACACACTCCGCTATGACTTAGAAAAATCAAGAAAATTTGCTGAAATAAACTATAAATTCTCTCAAAGTGGTGAAAAGCTTGAAAGGATGTTAGGGATAGGAAGGCCTGGAAAGGACAAAAGTGGCCTAGGGTATGAGAAAACTAAGAACAAAATAGGAAATGCAGCACCAAAAAGTAAATCATCGACTGCTTCAGGAAGCAACGTAAGAATCTCTCCAGTATGTCATTTATGTGGTGATATGGGTCATTACAAGGTCGAATGCCTAACATCTAGATGGACTTCACATAACTCTGGACAAAATCACATTGGAAAATTCAAACCGATCAGAGAAACACAGAATGTTAAGAGTCCATCTAGGGAAAACACTCATCTATCACCACCTAAGATACAAGACAAGAGAAAGAAGTTTATTTCAAAATGGGTAGAAAAAGAAAAATAAAATTGTCTTATGACTAATCTTCACATACCCTGAAATTCCAAGCGTAGAAGGTCAGGTCCAAGTCATGCATCTAGACCTGGATATTTACTAAAATGATGAAAATTTTGCTGAGCTCTAAATGATACATCTGAGGTTCTTAACCTAAAATTTTGTATATAAACATACATATGTTTATAATTTTGGTGTGAACAGAAATTGTACATAATTTTTTAAAGTATACTATTGATTCATAGAAACTCTAAAAGTATACTTGATGGATTGTTTAAATGCTGAAAATTGAAAATCTTCATCTTCGATATAAGTATCGATATGACATTCTCGAGTCATCGATAGAAGGTCGATATTATCGACGCATCCTTCGGATATGAATAGTCGGGTGGCCAAGAATGGTATCGAAGACAGACTCGATGGGATCGATAAGCAACCTCTCGATATTATCGAAACAATGGTCGATCATATCGAAAGATGTTGCCTAATATAAGCCGATAGAACGCGAAAAGGGGGATTTTATTCTAAAATTTCTAATTTCTTTCCCTGCTCGCTGTTTTCAATCGGACGGTTCGCAACTTTGTCAGAAAACCTCAGGACATCCAATATACGGTAATATCCTCCCTAAACATCAAGATTCACTTCTTTTTGGATATTCCCTCTTCTAGTGTGGTGCGTTTTCTTTTCTGCACTCTTTTTGTTGTCATGGGAAAAGACAAAGAAAAAGTGTCGTCTTAGGGAGAATCATCCAGGTCTACCTAACAAAAAGTCCTCGCCTCTAGAGAAAGAGCGAGGGCCCCAGAAAGTGGGATCCCCACTAGGCAACGATCACAGACTTCACGAGGTGGGTCCCAAACCGAACCTTCGGCACCACCTCCTCCAACTGAAGCAAGTTCTTGACCACCAAAATATATGGGCAGAAAACTTATTCAAGAGAGAAAGGTTGACAGGGAATGCCTCACACCATACAAATTGGAACCCCGGTTGGCCGCAATAGATTGGCTGCTCTTTTTGAATTTTGGTGGGCCATGCCAACTTAAGAGAACATGAAATTTTCTTGCCGCATGTCATTCACCGGTGGCTGATCCTCCGTCCTTCATGGTATCATTAGGAGCTGATGATGCATTTATCACACCAACTACAATAGCTGAAGCCATCGAACTTAACATGGCTCCAGAAGGTATCCCAGAAATGGATCTTGAAGACATGGACATTCGATCTAAGGTCACAAAATACCTCTGCAATGGTAAGGACATCCCTTGGTACCAAGGGAATGCATTAAAGTCTAGGTATATGGATCCCCAGTTTCGAATCTTGCATGGTATCTTCACAACAAACATCTATCCTAGAAGTACCAACAGATCTGACCTCACCGGGCTCATGACCATGATTGTCTACTCAGTTGCCAGTGGGACAAAGGTCTGCCTTCCATCTTTAATTGTTTCTCAGTTGGTAAATGCAATTCACACATCTAGGGACCTCCATCTACCATATCCCTGTATTATCAATATGATATGCAACAAAATCGGGTTCCAATCAACTACTGATCCAGTATTCCCTCTCCAAACTTTTAATAAAAGAATATCCAGAAAATGGACTTGGAGTTTCACGAATACAAGGAGAAGCCGGAGGAAGAAATCCAGGCGGAAGAAGTTGGTGATCCCATGGAAAAGACGGAAATGGCTGAAGATGCACCTCCTGGATCTGATCCAGCCCCATCCACGTCATCAGTCGGGCTTGGCAAGAGGTTCAAAATGGACAGAATCGGAGCAATCTAGAGAGATATTCATTCTGTACGTGAGCAGTTGATAGTGTTGGAACAAGTCATCCAGAAAGTGCAACAATCTATACAACAGTTGGTGGATCTGCTGACATGCCGAAGGGACGACACGATGCCATCTTACTCTGCTCCGTAAGGCCGGGTCATGCATGCTATCATACACACTACACTATTATCTCCATGATTGAACATCTGTATCTTTTTGGATGTTCTTCGCTAACACTGGTGTGTATGACAGCCCTTTAAGATATGCATTTTTTTTGGAGTGTATATGCCCACAGATGGGCTAATGTTGATGAATGTTGTTGGGTGCCCATATATGGGTTTGTTTTTTTTTTTTTTTGTAACTGCTGTGTGGAGCAGTATCTTTGGTGGTTTTCTAAACAGTTTTTTTTTTTTGTTGGGATTTCCTACCGTCTGGGGCAATTTTGGTTCTGTTATGACTGAATATAATTCATACCTTTAAGGTTATCTAGTTCCCTTAGTTTGTGTGATGGAATACATATAATGTGTTTAATGCTTAATTGATTTACTGTTATCACTGCTTTCCTTAAACTGATATGCATATACTTGCCCTGACCACAGATGGCTTCTTATAATATTTTGATCGTTACTCATCTGCCTCTTGTATGCCTGGTTTCTCCCATGAAATTCATTCTTCAGTCAATATCACTTACTATATCTTTACCAATGACTGACAAAAAGGGGGAGAACAGTTCAAAACACCCCGAGCGAAAAATTGTGTATCTATCTATGTTCATGCAGGTGTTAGGGGGAGCAGCTGCAAGAAAGAGGGAGTTTTGAATTAAGGGGGAGCGGATACGGATACTTTAAGAATGTGTACATGGGTTAGAAAACATTGTAAAATTGTGTAAATACATGTACACACAATTTAGGGTGTGCTTAGAAGTGTTCTAAGGTGTTTTGGGTATTTTTGTCACGTAATTGACAAAGGGGGAGATTGAAAGTTCACATACTAGTACCTTGGTTTGTCAAGTTATGTGTATGGTGAGTCAGACTGGCTGCATAACTCGATAGGAAGATTATTTCAAGCGTCTGCCTCAACCGGATGTGTGGAAGCTCACAACAGGTAAATCATAGCCTCACATCCCGTGTCCCAAAACACCAAGTGATTAAAACCCTTAAAACAAGATAGACATCTTAAGGTTTTGTGGTGAGAAAACTTTTTCAAAATAGGAAAATCTCTAAGTTTTTCTCACCTTGTCGATTCAATCGAAGCACCCTCGATATGATCGACCTGCACTGTCGATGTCCTCGATACCTTAATGATATTATCGAAAAGAGGACCAAAAGTGTCCAGCAACTAAATATTCATCTGGACGGATTTATCGATATATCGATACACCTATCGATATCATCGATTAAAGCACTAAACATGTCCAGTAACTTCATAACATATCACGGACGAATTATCGATGTATCGATACACATATCGATACCATCGGTATTCAAATCTCGAGACCATCGGGAGTGGCTCGATAAGATCGACAGGCAGATTTTTGGCGCCTCTGTTTTTTTAAAGAAAATCTCAAAATTCATCGATATATTGATGACCGTCCGATATGATCTAAAATCAAATATTGATAAGATTGGAGGTCCATCGATGATATCGATGGTGGGCACGCATTTCTTACAGCAATTATTTCAGGATGTTTTTAACTATGATCGGGGGCCCTTCGATTTAATCGATATTCAAATATCGATGATATCGACACCTGATCGATCGCATCGAACTAAGCCATATTCTGTCCAACAAGTTCAAAGATAAATCTACTGGAATTATCGATGCCTCGACTCAGATCTCAATATCATCGACATTCAAATTACGATGACATCGACGGTTCCCCCGATCATTCGTGAAAACCTGAATATTTTCAAAGTCAAGTCTCTCTCATTTTTCATGTGTCGAGGGATCAACCCAGTCATCGATGGAATCGGAGTTCGAAATTCGATGACATCGACAACTGTTTCGATTCATCGACCTATTGGCAAGGAGTTTTAAAAGCGTATGACATCGAGTCCAAGTCATCGAGCAGACCATCGATGCTATCGAGAGTATACGCTCGATGATATCGAACTCTATCATAAATGTGACCGTTTTATATCCACTGGAACTTCTTGCCTATATATAGAGGACTTGTTCTTTATTGTTGTAAGAGAGAAAAGAGAGAGCTTTTGTGTGTTTCAACTTGCATCTTATACCAAAAGCCTTTCTCTCTAGGGAGTTCATCCTCTAATCCACCCTTACCATTGATATCAAATGGAGTGGATTGGGGAATGAACTTCCCCATTCAAGGATCCTCCAGCTACTACCTTAATGACTAATCATTATGCTGGGATGCCTTGAATGCATAAGAGAGGAACCACTCTATCTTCCTTATAGGAAAATCTTTAGAGAGTAAGTTTCTATCTCACCCTTGACCCAACCTGAAGCCAAGCATTGGTATATCATCTTGTGTTGCGGATCAAGGGAGCTGAAGACTCTTCGTCAACAAGGAGGAGAAGATCTTTGGCATTGTGCTTAACGGGACTCATCAACTTATCTGTAAGTATCCAGAGTCTAGAGGACACTTGTGATCATTCCTTCCTAGGTCTTGGTCCTAAGTGGTTCTCACCCTTTAAAGTCCTCAAGGTGGCCTCCGGCGGGAGTGTACGAAGTGAGTGCATTGTGTGGACCCTTGCTCTATGGAGAGCATAAACATCTGGTTAGGAGTGAACCAGCAAAACTCTGGGTTTGAGGTAAACCGCGTAAAACCTCTGTAAAGGTTGAAGGTGAACCTGATTTAAAACCTTAGGTTTGAGGTGAACCATGGAAAACCTCCTTAGTGAAATCCGGTACACTGAAGGGTTGAGTGCGACAGCCACGAGTAGAGTAGACAAGTAGTCAAACCACTATAAAAATGACTGTGTTTGTGATTGCTTTTCCATATGTGTGATTCATGAGAATGCATTCATATTCATATATCTGAACACATCTCACACACACACAGTCATATCCAACATAGACTAAGTTGCATATTGTTATATCTTGATTAGTTTGTGATTAGATCCTCTATTTGGCCTGGAAGCCAATAGAGTTACATTTGAGTAATCCTGATAGTTGCATATCTATAAGCATTAGTGTAATAGGATTTTGAATAAACAGTAAAAACTTTTAAAATCCCTATTCACCCCCCCCCCCCCCTCCTCTAGGACTTATTGGCATATTCCGACTTCATCTCAAGTGGTCTTCTTCGCTATTTCAGACTTTAGACGTATAGGTTATGGTTTTCAACGCTTTCAATGTCAGATAATGATAGATTCATGATCTACATGCAATTGCACATGTACAAAGTGCTGTCCATTTTATTTTTCAGATATACGTTAGCTATGTTGAATATATTGTATTCTTCGTATTTGTAGAAAATACCGTATACGTATGCAATATGGATTTGTGCTTAACATGATTATCTATCGTGACTATATGTTTGTATGTATGCGACAACTCCCTAGCGAAAGGACTTGCCCTAAATCACGGCACGGCTACTATACGCTATATGTGTTAAAATGTGTAGCCCAAGTGTTTGTGGAAATGACTGAATGAATATGGAACTTGGATTCCTGCTTGCCATGACTATCCGTCGTGGGTGCACGCATGTTATAATTGGGGCAACTCCCTAGTGAAAGGATTTGGCCTAATACCTATGTGATCAACATATGTCATGTATATCGATGTATGTAGTCTAAAGTGTTTGTTGAAATATCTGAATGAGTAGTAGTTAGTAAATTGTACTGTATAAGGGTGTTGAGATATGATTCTCAACTCCTTTAACTATGTGTATGATTTCTTTAGATATCTGTGTGATTAAGAATTAATATGTACAAACTCATGCTTATGTTGTACTTCATAATATGCTCAACTGATTGTACGATTTTATCTATGTAATGCATATGTTTAAATTCATGTTTAAGTTGTATTCCATAAAAGTTGTGAAGGGTGATGGAGGAGTGGTGTAACAATTTCGTGCAACAGCCCTGACAGCCCTAAGCGGACAATATTGGATATTTGACTACATGAGTGAAATCTTAATCCATTACTGCTTTGACTCACTGTACTTGAATGTAATTGGGGCTATTGTATAGTCCAGGCAATCGGTAACGGGATTGAATTCGTGGCTGAGATTCATTCACCACGTGAGATGTGTTCGACGAACCCGAGTCGTACTTCGGTTGACGATAGTGGTTGGCCACGCGAAGTGCTTAGGCACTTCATGTCGTTCAACTTGTCTTATGCTTGAGCTAGCCGAGCTCGTCAAGTAACCCAATCTGTCTAATGCATGTTCACCATGTTTGGAGGCTACTACTTGAACCTAAGGTACCGAACTCACCAGTGCAACCCCGTTAACCTTGGTACTTCGATCTGCTAAGACTCATGAGCCAGACATGGTGGTATGGGACACTGTGGTCGAGCTGTCGGCCTACGCTGGGGCGATGTGCCTCCCCGTAGTGACCAGTGAGCAACCCAGACTCGTGAACCAAATACGGTGGTATAGGACACTGTATTCGAGCTGTCAGCCTACACTGCTTTGATGGGTGATGGGGGAGTGGTGTAACGATTCAGTGTAACAGCCCTGGCAGCCCTGACCGTACCCAGTGTAGTGGGTTTGAGCATACTCTGAATCTGCAGAGAGGCGACGAGCCTTCCCGTAGTAAGCAGAGTATAAACTAGGCCTATATTGATAAGGTGATAGGGGAGTGGTGCAACGATTCCATGTAACAGCCCTAGCAACCCTTGCAGCAACCTAGAACCACACTATCGTATGAGATTATCTAGGATTGACGACCCTAGAATGGATCATTATTTGGGAATGATATAAGGAAGGTACCTTAATTTCCCAATCCTGCTGTTTGAAAAGGACTAATAACAACTCAAAAATCATGCTCATCATCGCACTGCATGTGCCTGGAAGATGTGGAGCACTGAGGGATGAAAGCATGCCGTGGACGTAAGATGGTGTCGCATGAGGGAGTATGTTGGTGAGGGCATGCATTATGACTGCATTTCATCCTTGCATTAATAAGAGTAGTTAGGATTGTTTGATTGTTCTGTTTTATCATTACTACTTGACTGAATTGATAACATGTTAACCTATGCAGATGGCGACGCTACTCCTAAGGCGGAGCCAGACTTTTGTGACGACGAGGATGCCTTCTTGTATATGTTATATTCTGCAGGCTTCATGTGAGTCGTGTCTTGATCGATGGGGTTACAGGATTGCTGATTAGATGTCATTATATTTTTTGTATATTTTGGACTTGCACATGTAATTATTTAACCTGGTAATGTTATCACACTCTAGAGACTCACGATAGTATATATATTTTATATATCTATCACAGTCTTTCACTTGTAATTTAATTGTCTCTGGAGTCTGATATGCTGTTTTGGTATAATCCCGTTCATGTTTCAATGCTCTCATCATAATCATCATTATCTGTGTTGCATAAGTGATGTGTTGGAACTCGGGAGCTGAGCTTTGCTCGACCGTCGATTTTCAAGGCGTTACACGAAATTGGCCAATTCTAGTTTTATTTAGAAGCTTGTCATGTAACCATTCCAATGAGATTAAAATAGTCTAAATTCGACCACTGAAGAGAGAGTTATGAAGGTTACTATTGGACAAGGATATGAAGGAAAAATTGAGGACCGACGACTGCAATCCCACTTACGGTTGCCCAAACGGTCTCGGAATATGACAATTCCAGTCAGGAATCAAAAAGCACTAAAGTACCTTTCAGTTGACCAAAAATTGACATAATTTGACATCAAACGAGGGAGTTATGAGCGCCTCCGTTGGATCGAGCGATTTGGAAAGATTAACAAACCAAATTATAAAATGACAATCGAAGAATTCCAACGTGCTTTTGGGGGATCGAATGGTCTCAAAATTGGCCAATTATGGTCTTATTTAGAAGCTTGTGAAGCTACCATTCCAATGAGCTCAAAATAGTCTAAATTCGACCACTGAAGAGAGAGTTATGAAGGTTACTATTGGACAACAAGATGAAGGGAAAATTCAGGAACGACGATAGCAATCCCACTTACGTATGCCTAAATGGTCTCAGAATACGACGATTCTAGTCAGGGATGAAAGAGCACTAAAGTACCTTATAGATGACCAAAAATTGACCCAATCCGACATCAAACGAGGGAGTTATGAGTGTCTCTATTGGATTGCAAAATGACAATCGAAGAGTTCCAACATGCTTTTGGGATATCGAACGGTCTCAAAATTAGCCAATTTCGGTCCCATTTGGAAGCTTGTCAAGTTACCATTCCAATGAGCTTAAAATAGTCTAAATTCGAAACCTGAACGGAGGGTTATGAGGGTTATTGTTGGACAAGGAGATGAAGGAAAAATTTAGAACATCCCACCTACAGAAGCCCAAATCATCTCGGAGTACGACGATTCTAGTCAGGAATGAAAAAGCACTAAAGTACCTTTCAGATGACCAAAAATTGACCCAATCTAACATCAAACGAGGGAGTTATTAGCATCTCTATTGGATGACACGATTTGGAAAGATTAACAATCCAAATTGCAAAATGACGATCAAGAATTTCAACGTGCTTTTGGGATATCTAATAATCTCAAAATTGGCCAATTCTGGTTTTATTTAGAAGCTTGTCAAGTTACCATTCCAATGAGCTCAAAATAGTCTAAATTCGACCACTAAAGAGAGAGTCATGAAGGTTACTATTGGACAAGGAGTTGAAGGAAAAATTGAGGACCGATGACTGCAATCTCACTTACGGATCCCCAAATGTTCTCAGAATATGACGATTCCAGTCAGGAATGAAAGAGCACTAAAGTACCTTTCAGTTGACCAAAAATTGACCTAATCTGACATCAAACGAGGGAGTTATGAGCGTCTCTGTTGGATCGCACGATTTTGAAAGATTAACAATCTGAATTGCAAAATGATGATCGTAGAATTCCAACGTGCTTTTGGGATATCAAACCCTCTCGAAATTGGCCAATTCTGGTCTTATTTAGAAGCTTGTCAAGTTACCATTCCAATGAGCTCAAAATAGTCTAAATTCGACCATTGAAGAGAGAGTTATGAAGGTTTCTATTGGACATCAAGATGAAGAAAAAATTAAGGACTGATGACCACGATCCCACTTACGGATGCCCAAATGGTCTCAAAATACGACAATTCTAGTTAGGAATGAAAGAGCTCTAAAGTACCTTTCAGATGTCCAAAAATCGACCCAATCCGACATCAAACAAGGGAGTTATGAGCGTCTCCGGTGGATTGGATTATTTGAAAAGATTAATACTCCTAATTGCGAAATGACGATCGAAGAGTTCCAACATGCTTTTGGGATATCGAACAGTCTCAAAATGAGCCAATTTCGGTCCCATTTGGAAGCTTGTCAAGTTACCATTCAAATGAGCTTAAAATAGTCTAAATTCGACCCCTGAACGAAGGGTTATGAGGGTTACTATTGGACAAGGAGATGAAGGAAAAATTCAGAACTTCCCGCTTATGGATTCCCAAATGGTCTCTGTGTACGACGATTCTAGTCTGGAATGAAAAAGCACTAAAGTACCTTTCAGATGACCAAAAATTGACTCAATCCGACATCAAACAAGGGAGTTACGACCGTCTCCATTGGATCGCGTGATTTGGAAATATTAACAATCTAAATTGCAAAATAATGATCGAAGAGTTCCAACGTGCTTTTAGGATATGGAACGGTCCCAGAATTAGACAATTCTGGTCCCATTTGGAAGCTTGTAAAGTTAACAATTGAATGAGCTCAAAATTGTCTAAATTCAAACACTAAAGAGAGAGTTATGAAGGTTATTATTGGACAACGAAATGAAGGAAAAATTCAGGACCGACGACTGAAATCCCACTTAAGGTTGCCCAAATGGTCTCATAATATGACGATTCCAGTTAGGATGACAGAGCACTAAAGTAACTTATAGATGACCAAAAATCGACCTAATCTGACATCAAACGAGGGAGTTATGAGCGTCTCCGTTGGATCTCGCGATTTCGAAAGATTAAGAATCCAAATTGCAAAATGACGATTGAAGTGTTCCAACGTGGTTTTGGGATATCGACCGGTCTCAAAATTAGCCAATTCGGGTCCCATTTGGAAGCTTGTCATGTTACCATTCCAATGAGCTCAAATAGTCTAAATTCAACCCCTGAAGGGAGGGTTATGAGGGTTACTGTTGGGCAAGGAGATGAAGGAAAAATTCAGGACCGACAACTGTGATCACACAACGGATGCCCAAATGGTCTCGGACTACGACGATTCCAGTCAGGAGTGAAAGAGCAATAAGGTACCTTTCAGAAGACCAAAAAGTGACCCAATCCGACATCAAACGAGGGAGTTATGAGCATCTCCATTGGATCGGGCGATTTGGAAAGATTAACAATCCAAATTGCAAAATGTCGATCGAGAATTTCAACGTGCTTTTGGGATATCGAACAGTCTCGAAGTGGGTTAATTCTAGTTTTATTTAGAAGCTTGTTAAGTTACCATTCCAATGAGCTCAAAATAGTCTAAATTCGGCCACTGAAGAGAGAGTTATGAAGGTTACTATTGGACAAGGAGATGAAGGAAAAATTGAGGACCGACGAATGCAATCCCATGTATGAATGCCCAACTGGTCTCAGAATACGATGATTCCAGTCAGGAATGAAAGAACACTAAAGTACCTTTCAGATGACAAAAAATTGACCCAATCTCACATCAAACGAGGGTGTTATGAGCATCTCTGTTGGATCGCGCGATTTAGAAAGATTAACAATCCAAATTGCAAAAATGACGATCGAGAATTTCAAAGTGCTTTTGGGATATTGAACGGTCTCGATATTTGCCAATTCTGGTTTTATTTAGAAGCTTGTCAAGGTATCATTCCAATGAGCTCAACATAGCCTAAATTTGACCACTGAAGAGAGAGTTATGAAGGTTACTATTGGACAACAAGATGAAGGAAAAATTAAGGACCGACGACCGCAATGCCACCTATGGATGCCTAATTGGTCTCAGAATATGACGATTCTAGTCAGGAATGAAAGAGTACTAAAGTACCTTTCAGATGACCAAAAATTAACCCATTCTGACATCAAACGTGGGAGTTATGAGCGTCTCTGGTGGATTGTATGATTTAGAAAGATTAATAATCCAAATTGCAAAATGACGATCGAAGAGTTCCAATATGCTTTTGGGATATCGAATGGTCTCGAAATTAGCCAATTTCGATCCCATTTGGAAGCTTGTCAAGTTAGCATTCCAATGAGCTCAAAATAGTCTAAATTCGACCCCTGAATGGAGGGTTACGAGGGTTACTGTTGGACAAGGAGATGAAGGAAAAATTCAGAACATCCCACTTACGGATGCCCAAATGGTCTCGGAGTATGACGATTCTAGTCAGGAATGAAAAAGCAGTAAAGTACCTTTCAGATGACCAAAAATTGACCCAATCCGACAACAAACAAGGGAGTTATGAGCATCTTCGTTAGATTGAGCGATTTAGAAAGATTAACAATCGAAATTGCAAAATGATGATCGAAGAGTTCCAACGTGCTTTTGGGATATGGAACGGTCCCAGAATTAGCCAATTCTGGTCCCATTTGGAAGCGTGTCAGGTTAATAATCGAATGAGGTCAAAATTGTCTAAATTCGAACAGTGAAGAGAGAGTTATGAAGGTTACTATTGGACAAGGAGATGAAGGAAAAATACAGGACCGATGACTACAATCTCACTTAAGGATGCCCCCAATGGTCTCAGAATATGACGATTCCAGTTAGGAATGAAAGAGTACTAATGTAACTTACAGATGCCCAAAAATCGACCTAATCCGACAACAAACGAGGGAGTTATGAGCATCTCCGTTGGATCACGCGATTGCGAAAGATAAATAATCCAAATTGCGAAATGACGATCGTAGAGTTCCAACATGCTTTTGGGATATTGAACGGTCTCAAAATTAGCCAAATTTCAGTCCCATTTGGAAGCTTGTCAAGTTACCATTCCAATGAGCTCAAAATAGTCTAAATTGGAGCCCTAATGGGAGGGTTATAAGGGTTACTTTTGAACAAGGAGATGAATGGAAAAATTCAGGACCTACGACTGCGATCCCACTTATGGATGCCTAATTGGTCTCATAATACGACAATTCCAGTCAGGAATGAAAGAGCACTAATGTAAAAATCGACCCAATCCGACATCAAATGAGAGAGTTATGAGCGTTTGCATTGGATCGCACGATTTGGAAAGATTAACAATCCAAATTGTAAAATGACGATCGAAGTGTTCCAATGTGCTTTTAGGATATCGACCGGTCTTAAAATTAGTCAATTTCGGTCCCATTTGGAAGTTTGTCATGTTACCACTCCAATGATCTCAAAATAGTCTAAATTCGACCCCTGAAGGGAGGGTTATGAGGGTTACTGTTGGACAAGGAGATGAAGACCGATGATAGTGATCACACTACGGATGCCCAAATGGTCTCGGAATACGACGATTCCAGTCAGGAATGAAAGAGCACTAAAGTACCTTTCAGAAGACCAAAAATTGACCCAATCTGACATTAAACGAGGGAGTAAAGAGCATATCTGTTGGATCACCCGATTTGGAAAGATTAACAATCTAAAAGGCAAAATGACGATCGAAGAGTTCCAACGTGCTTTTGGGATATCGAACGGTCACGAAATTAGCCAATTATGGTCTTATTTAGAAGCTTATCAAGTTACCATTCCAATGAGCTCAAAATAGTCTAAATTTGACCACTGAAGAGAGAGTTATGAAGGTTACTATTGGACAAGGAGATGAAGGAAAAATTGATGATTGATGACTGCAATCCCACTTACGGATGCCCAAATGGTCTCGGAATACGACGAATCCAGTCAGGAATGAAAGAGCACTAAAGTACCTTTCAGATGACCAAAAATTGACCCAATTCGACATCAAACGAGGGAGTTATGAGCATCTACGTTGGATCGCACAATTTGGAAAGATTAACAATCCATATTGCAAAATGACGATTAAAGAGTTGCAACATGCTTTAGGGATGTCGAACGGTCTTAGAATTAGCAACTTCTAGTCCCATTTGGTAGTTTGTCAAGTTAACAATCCAATGAGCTGAAAATAGTCTAAATTCAACCATTAAAGAGAGAGTTATGAAGGTTACTATTGGATAAGGAGATAAAGGAAAAATTCAGGACTGACGACTCCGACCCCACTTACGCATGCCCAAATGGAATCAGAATATGACGATTCTAGTCAGGAATGAAAGAGCGCTAAAGTACCTTTCAGATGATAAAAAATTGACGCAATCTGACATCAAACAAGGGAGTTTACGATCGTCTCCATTAGATCACGTGATTTGGAAAGATTAACAATCCAAATTGCAAAATGACGATCGAAGAGTTTCAACGTGATTTTGGGATATTGAATGGTCTCAAAATTAGCCAATTTCGGTCCCATTTGGAAGCTTGTCAAGTTACCATTCCAATGAAATCAAAATAGTCTAAATTCAAGCCCTGATGGGAGGGTTATGAGGGCTACTGTTGGACGAGGAGATGAATGAAAAATTAAGGATCGACGACTACAATCCCACTAACGGATGCCTAAATGGTCTCGGAATAGGACGATTCCAATTAGGAATGAAAGAGCACTAAAGTACCTTTCAGATGACTAAAAATTGACCCAATCCGACATCAAACGAGGGAGTTATGTGCGTCTCCATTGGATCGCGCGATTTGGAAAGATTAACAATCCAAATTGCAAAATGATGATTGACTAGTTCCAACCTGCTTTTGGGATATCAAACGGGCTCGAAATTAGCCAATTTTAGTCCCATTTTGTAACGCCCAAAAATTCGGGGGTCGAGCATAACCCAACTCCTGAGTTCCAGATCATCACTTACGCAACATAGATGATGAAGATTGAATGTTGTCTGTGTCAGTGCAATAAACATGAGTGAGATTATACTAAAACAGTAATTCATACTCCAGATCAATTGTATAAAGGCAAGCAGAAGACTGAAACTATATATATAAGGTATGTAAGGAAACAAAACCATCATGATCACCAGAGTATGAACACTAACTGAGTATCCATATACATGTATTGTTTCTCAATCAAAAGGTCAAAATATAACTAAGAGATAGATCCTGAAATCCCTGTGATCCAGTCGGCCTAAACAAAGCCGTCAGAGTACTGCATGTATGAGAACTCGTCCTGGTCCTCATCGTAGTCTGGCTCCACCTCCTAAATCGACGTATCATCTATACCTGAGACAGAGTCTGGTTGGTGTGTACAACACCGTCCCGTAACGTGGGAGTGAGTAGCTAACTCAGTGGAACAATAAAGCATAGGTTAACATGTTATCAATTCAGTCAAGTAGAAATGATAAAGCAGTACAATCAAACAATCCTAACTACTCTTATTAAATGCAAGTATGAAATGACATGATGAATGCCCTTGCCAAACTACCCTCATGTGACACCATCTTACGTTCGCGAATGCGTTCATCCCTCAGTGCTCCACATCTACTAGGCACATGCAGTGCGATGATGAGCATGATTATCGAGTAGTTATTAGTCCATTTCAAACAGCAGTATTGGGAAACTAAGGTACCTCCCTTATATCATTCCCAAACATGATCCATTCTAGGGTCGTCAATCCTAGTTAATCTCATACGATGGTGTGTTTCTAGGTCGCTGCAAAGGCTGTCAGGGCTGTTACGCACAAAGGTTACACCACTCCTTCATCACCTTTATAACAATTCATCACTATACAGATACAGGCCTAATTCATACTATATACACTGCGGCAACACTCGTTGCCTCACCACAAATTCAGAGTATGCTCGAGGTCACTACAAAGGGCTGCTAGGGTTGTTACGCACAAAGGTTACACCGCTCCCCCATCACCTTATCAATGTAGGCCGACAATACGAATATAGTGTCCCATACCACCATAATCGGCTCACGAGTTTGGTTGCTCACTGGTCACTACGGGGAGGCACATGGCCCCAGCATAGGCCGACAGCTCGACCACGGTGTCCCATACCACCATGCCCGGCTCATGAGTCTTAGCGGATCGAGGTACCATGGTTACCGGGATTCTACTGGTAAGTTTGGTACCCTAGGTTCAAGCAGTAGCGACCAAACATGGTGAACATACATTAGACATATCGGGTTACTTGACGAGCCTGACTAGCTCGAGCGCACAATCAGCTGAACGACATGAAATGCAGAAGCACTTCGCATGGCCTAACCACTGTTGCCAACTGACGTACGACTTGGGTTCGTCAAACACATCTTACGTGGCGACATGAATCTCAACCACGAACTCAAGTCTGGTACCGATTGCCTGGACGATAAACATAGTCCCAAACTCAATCCTTATTCACAACATGTGGAGTAAAGCATAATGAACAAAGTAATTCAAGCAAGTTAACAAGTATGTCATAAAGCATATTATAAAGCATGTTGTAAAGCATGTTATAAAGCACCATATAAACAAGAACTACAAACACATATATTTCATAAGTAAGCAGTTAAGGTAAACAACCACATGGAGGAAATCATACATGTCTCTAAGGTAGTTGAGAATCCCATCTCAACTCCTACCTAAGACACCATCAGCCAAACACTTACTCTCACAAGCATTTTTACAAACACTTAGAATACACTATTGCAACATACATAGTGTATGTTAGCAAAACATCCATTAGGGCGAGTCCTTTTGCCAAACAAGTATTTTATCCATATATAATATATTCATATAGTAAATAGTCATAGCAAACACATGTCCAAAAGTCATACGTATACAGTACTTTCTACAATACACTATTTCTACATACATAGTGTATATTAGCCAAAACATGTATTAGGGCGAATCCTTTTGCTAAATAAGTATTTTATCCATATATCGTATATTCATACAACAAATAATCATGGCAAACACATTTCCAAAATTTATACGTATACGGTATTTTCTACAATACTTAGAATATGTGAAATTCCATATTTTACATCTTTAATCGAAATGGGAAACAAACAGCACTTTGTACATGTGCAATTGCATGCAGATCATGAATCTATCATTATCTGACATTGAAAACGTTGAAAACCGTAACCTATACACCTAAAGTCCTCACCTTATACCGTAGAATCGCAACGAATCAGCTAGGTTTGCTAAGCCTCCGTATTCGGCAGTTTGGTAGCCTAAAGAATGAAATAGGTTAGCCATTTCATAACCTACAACCTTCACACCCCAAAACAGATTAGGGTTAGGGTTTCTTACCTCAAAACGAAGTCGGTATCACTGAAAAAGTGACAAGAACAGAGTGGTGGAGCTTGGGTAGTGGTAGGAAACAGTAGCAGGGAGTTTCTCCCACGTCTCTCACTCTTTCTCTCTTTTCTCACTTCTCTGTCCAGGGTTTCTCTCAAATTCGTATGGTTGTGAAAGAGAGAGTTCTAAGGTCCTTATATAGCCTAAAAATGCACTAAACTAGACTTAAGGTTAAGGTATACTTGTGTTATAACCAAAGTGACACTGTTTCAGCTCAACGGAGGATTTCTGGCGGGCCTCCTTGAGCCAAAAGTCGGACTTAAGCTCACAAACCCTAGATCCAGGTAAAGTTAAGTTTTCATTTCAGTCAGATACCCAGATCACGCATGGCGGACCAGTTTCAGTTCAACAGTCGGCGGGTCTCGATCCGAAATTCCAAGTACATGGAAATGTTTGTGAAAATTTTCCTGATCTGAGGGTGTATTTGGGTCAGATTCTGACGATCTGGTAGCTTACAAATTGACCGCAAGTAACAAATCTCAGATTACTATTCCAGATATTTATTTTGTAAAGAAAACAAGTGTTTTCACACTCCTTCGCTCCGGACTCAAGCAAACAGCCGTGGGACACTGTCTGGATTTGATTTCCGAGATGGTTACCAAGCCCAGCGAAGTGGTCCTAGGTCCTTAACCTCGTATTATTCGGACTCCCGATGTGCGGTCCAGACCTGATATAAAGTTTCAATGTGCTCCCGAGAGCAGACGGTAATGAGTTTGATCCTAGATTTTAGGGTAACCTAGCGTCAATGATTCTACAACTTTTGGGTCTTGTAAATTGTATTTAAAGCGATTCAAACGGATTTCATGGCTACTCTAGTTTAGCACTTAGTTAACTTTGTCAAATTTCTAAAGGATTTAATCCTAAGTGATTTCTGGTCGAGGTGGTACTCGAGCCATTGTACGGAAATTTTTGAGTCATTACACATTTGGAAGTTTGTCAAGCTACCATTCCAATGAGCTCAAAATAGTCTAAATTCGAGCCCTGAAGGGAGGGTTATGAGGGTTACTGTTCGACAAGGAGATTAAGGTAAAGTTCACGACCGATGACTGCGATTCCACTTACGGATGCCCAAATGGTCTCGGAATATGACAATTCCAGTCAGGAATGAAAGAGCACTAAAGTACCATTCAGATGACAAAAAATTAACCCAATCCGACCTCAAACGAGGTAGTTATGAGTGTCTCCATTGTATCGCGCGATTTGGAAAGATTAACAATCCAATTTGCGAAATGATGATCGAAATGTTCCAACGTGCTTTTAGGATATCGACCGGTCTCGAAATTAGCCAATTTCACTCCCAAAGGGAGGGTTATGAGGGGTTACTGGTGGACAAGTAGATGAAAGAAAAATTTAGAACATCCCACTTATGGATGCCCAAATGGTCTCGGAGTACAACGATTCTAGTTAGGAATGAAAGAGCACTAAAGTACCTTAAAGATGACCAAAAATCGACCCAATCCGACATCAAACGAGGGAGTTATGAGCGTCTTCGTTGGATTGCGTGATTTGGAAAGATTAACAATCCAAATTGCAAAATGACGATCGAATAGTTCCAACCTGCTTTTGGGATATTGAACGGTCTCGAAATTAGCCAATTTCAGTCCCATTTGGAAGCTTGTCAAATTACCATTCCAATGAGCTCAAAATAATCTAAATTCGAGTCTTGATGGGAGGATTATGAGGGTTACTGTTGGACAAGGAGATGAATAAAAAATTCAGGACCAATGACTGCGATCCCACTTACAGATGCCCAAATGGTCTCGGAATAGGACGATTCCAGTCAGGAATGAAAGAGCACTAAAGTAAAAATCAACCCAATTCCACATCAAATGAGGATTTGGTTTCAAATAAGAAACAAATGCGTTCAATTTGGGAAATATCTTATCTAAGCATAATAGAGAATGAGTATTTGAAACGATCATCACACTTTATTGATACTGAGTTCATTTACATCATTTTAGTATCCCTTGATTCTAAGATAAATTATTCGGAATAAAGGAATTATTATGAGTTCAACTATCATAGTCAAATATGAAATTTGGCAGCATTTCGTCAGTGATTTCAATCATCTCCTAAGACTTAGGAGGAATATGCTCTTCTGATGATTATTCTCCTTTAGACTTAATCAGAAGGAACTTGAAGACTTCAACCATTTCGGCAGCATGATGGCCCCTTATCCTCACAGACTGCAGGGCAGTCTGGTTGCACGGACCCGCGGAATGGATGTCGGTTGCGTGAACCCGTGCAAACCACCGTAGCCATCTCTCTCACCTTCGATCTTCCTCCTTGCTCCGCTTCCTCTCGAAAATCTTCAATCCTCCCAAATGGAGGGGAGGGGGTATTTATAGGCCCTCGCATGTTTGGTGTCGTGGGACCCACCTTTCAATGCCTTAGACCCTTTCACAAAGAACCAATTCTGAATTTCATTATGCGAACCCGCGCAACTGATATTTTGATTGCGCAGTCCGGTGCAAAGGACATCGGTACGCGGACCCGCGCAAACCCCTCTTAAGCTACTTCATTCTTCTTTTTTCCAATTTTCTTTTTATCCAATCTTGCTTTAATCCTTTCTTTATCACCATTTTTTATGCCTCAACAGATGCCCCATCGATCCTTCTTTGATTGATTTATGAAATCAAATGGAGGACCGATCTTCCTCTACTCGAAGAACTTGATGAACTGCAACTTTGAAGAATGACTAGATGATCATGCTTGAACGGAAGACTTGAATGATTGCGCTTGAACAGAAGACTTGAATGATTGCGCTCGAACGGAAGATTTGAATGCTCACGTTTGAACGGAAGATTTGAACGCTTACGTTTGAATGGAAGATTTGAATGATCACGCTTGATGATCGCGCTTTATCGGAAGATTTGAATGCTCACGTTTGAACGGAAGATTTGAACGCTTACGTTTGAACGGAAGATTTGAATGATCACGCTCGATGATCACGCTTGATCGGAAGACTTGAATGCCCTCGGCCAACCGCGTCGAGCAGATGTTTTAGTAGAGAAGGTAGCATTTTCTTTTCATCGAAACTTGTCACTGTAATAGTTGTGGTAACTTCATCTTTAAGTAACTTGATCAGAAAACTTTCTTTCAACACCGCTACTGCTGCAATGGTCTCTTTTATCAACTCTGGCGACTCTTTTCTTCAACTTGTATCTATGGGGTTGTTCTTTAATGTGGCTCCTATCGCAACAACTTTTTCGATTGTTTCTTTTATTCATGATCTGCATAATCCAATATTTCTTTCCTACCAAATTGATTGGAATTAGTATCTCAAGACATTATAATTTTCCAATTTAGCTTCATGAAGCATTGATAATTCTGAAATATATATTGAAAACTTCTTCTCTCTTTTAGGTTGATTGTGATATTCACTATGTCATCGTGCTTCGCATTGTATTCTTTGCTCATTATATCGCACTTCTTAGAGATATCATTTCCAGCTCCAAAGGTTCAATCACTGAGTCTTTTTTTTACATAGACTTTTCCTTAGATCTTTCCTAATTCTGAAAAATAGACAAGACTTCTTTCAATTTTCATTTAATAACTTAGAATTTACTGATGATGATTCCAATTGTTCTTTGTCTCCATCAGATCTGATACTTAGAGTCTTGCGATATTATTACTAGAACAATGAGAAACTATGGCATCATATTATTACTAGAACAATTAGAAACTATGGCATCGACATATGAATTCCTTCGCCACGCATAAGAGATTATTAGAAAGACCAAGGCCTAGATTACTCTGAAGACATAGATCCTGCCCCCTTTCCAGGTCAACTTCGCATAATGATTTCTTTTAGAAAATAATATTTTCGAAATAATGCCTACTGATACCCCTGAAGGATAGATAATCTTTGTTGCTCTTTTAACGAATCCAAAGAATATATTTGAATCTTTATATCATCCGGGAGAGAATGATGATTCTTCACTAGTTTATTCTCTGCCGCCTTTGAGAATCTTGTGCAATAATGTTTCTTTATTCATCAAGAAGGCGAGAGACGAAAAAACCTTACGGCTTTTGTCAATATATTAATTGACCTTGAAGACTTGAACTTTTGAGTAGATAATTGTCAATATCTTGAAGACATTTACTGTTGATGTAATTTGAACCTGATTCAAAAGAAACACATTTTTGCATGTTGTTTACTCAATATTTAAAATTTTCATCAGGCAATTGCATATTTGAGCATATCTAAAATGAAATGTGTATATGCAGCATTTTGAATGTTGTGCATAGTTTATGCTTTTTGAGCAATGGTGCTAGTGTACTTTGACTAACCATACTTTAACTGGACAAGACTGAACTTGACTCGACCAGACAAGACTTGACTGAACTGGAGGACCAGATTTGACTGAACTGGACTTGACATTGGGCTCAAAGAGCAAGATAGTTTACCGCCGATTTCGGGCTGGGCTCAAGGACCAAGATAATGTACCGCCATTTTTGGGCTGGGCTCAAGGAGCAAGATAGTTTACCGCCGATTTCGGGCTAGGCTCAAGGAGCAAGATAGTTTACCGCCGATTTCAGGCTGGGCTCAAGGAGCAATTATAGTTAACCACCAATTTCGGGCTAAGCTCAAGGAGCAAGATAGTTTACCACCGATTTCGAGCTGGGCTCAAGGAGCAATTATAGTTTATCACCGATTTCGAGCTGGGCTCAAGGAGCAATTATAGTCTACCTCCGATTTCGGGCTGGCCAATTTCGGGCTTTTTAAATCATTGAAGCTTTGTAGGTCTTATGCGTAGTTGGCCATATAGACTTGGCTAGGCAGCCTTAAATGATCATTTGCTATTACTGTCGTAAGATTTGTGTGGTTGGCCATATAGGCTTATTCCACTACTTATTTCACTGTCATGAATGGTGAATCAATAATTAATACATCGCCACTGCTGATATGTTCTGACAATGCTTATGGTTAGGATGGTGTATCAACTTAGCGATGATAACAATTTCAATAAGGTGAGATAAAATAATTTTGTATCAGCAATTGATGACAACAACGATAATTACTAATTTTGGCGATAATCATCGATGCTTTTCATTTGGCGATCATGCTTTGCATTTGGTGATTGTCATTAGTGCTTCGCATTTGGTGATTACTTGATATGCTTGAAAGCTGGCATTTTATTCATATACAAAAGAAATACATTCCATGCTGAGAAATACATTTCACAGTTTTTTACTTACCTGTCTTGCCCCCTTTTGATATTGGAAGTATCATACTGATACCTTTCAAAATTAAAATAGCGGTCATCTCCTGAACTGGCAGGTATTGCAATGCATATCTGCAACGAATATGCTTTTTATCATGACTTTACATCTTTTACCTCACTCACTTCTTTTCATTTGAGTATTTAGGCTATGACAGCACGATCTTGTCAATTACTGACAGTTCATCGTACGAAGCATGTTATCGTCTTTTAATGCGGATGCCCTCAGAATTTTCTTTATCGAGTTTCTGTCATTATTCTCCATTTTTCTCTTTCTATCATTCTCTTTTCATCGCAATTTCTCCCTTATCGATCATCTTTTGTAACTTTTTCTTGAGGGAATTACAATTTTCCGTATGATGTCAAAATTTATAGTGATAATGGCAATAATCCATTCTTCTTGTATTTTCAATTTCTTTAATGTGTCTTAGCCGAGGTAATTCAATACGCTTCATAGCCAACAATTGATTCAGCATAGGAAGTATATCTTTTCTTGAGAATGCATATTTCATACGGTCTTTATTTTGCCTGGACCTTTTATATGTCATTATAACCGCACGACCATTTCTATTTTCTTCATTGCTATCTCTTTCAACATTTTGATAATCTTCTTTAGTTTCTTCTTTCCAAGTTATGTGGGCTGATCTTGACTGAAAAGCAAACACTCTTCCCATCATCTTTTCAAGAGTATAAGCCTTTGTAGCAAAATTACGAAAAGTTCTCCAATCTTTACTAATCAGGTGGCATGCCAGTTCTTGTAACGCCCTGAAAATCGGGGGTCGAGCATGAACTCAACTCCCGAGTTCCAGAACATCACTTATGCAACAAAATGAATGATGATTGAATGTTGACTGTATTCGTGCATTGAACATGAGTGAGATTAAGCCAAAACAGCATATCATACTCCAGAGACAGTTAATTTTGCAAGCGGAAGACTATGATAAATAGATAAAATATATAAACTATGATGAGTCTCCAGAGTGTGATAACATTACCAGGTTAAATAAATACAAGTACGATTCTAAAATATACCAAATGTGTAAGTTTATTGTCTTCTATCCCCGACTACCACAGCCCAGACAATACGTACCAGGTCTTCAGAGACCCGTCAGAGGGTTACATGATAGGAGAACTCCTCCTCATCACCATAGAAGTAGTCCGGCTCTGCTTCATAAGCATCGCCATCATCTGAAATTCACAAATCTGTTTGGTGTGTACAACACCGTCCCGTAACGTGGGAGTGAGTAGCTAACTCAGTGGAACAATAAAGCATAAGTTATCATGTTATCAATACAGTCAAGCAGTAATGATAAAGCAGTAAATCAAGCACTCCTAGTTACTCGATTAATGCAAGTATGAATGCGGGTATGATGGATGCCCTCACCGACATACTCCCTCATGCGACACCATCTCACGTTCGCGGCATACTTACATCCCACGATGCTCCACATCTTCCCGGGCACATGCGATGCATGATGAGCATGATTACCGAGTTTTAATTAGTCCATTTCAAACAAAGAAGATTGGGAAACTAAGGTACCTCCCTTGTATCATTCCCAAACATGATCCATTCTAGGGTCGTCGGTCCTAGTTAATATCGAACGATGGTGTGTTTTCTAGGTCACTTCTGAGGTCAGCTGTGGTCATTACGCACAAAGGTTGCACCACTCCCCCATCACCCCTTAAACGATTCATCACTATACAACTATACGAGAAACGAGCCTAGTTCATACTCTATATATCACGGCGAACCCTAAGGCACGCTAGCAACTTGAGAATATGCTCGCGGTCACTACAAAGGGCTGCTTGTGTACGCATTACGCACAAAGGTTGCACCACTCCCCCATCACCTTATCAATGTAGGCCGACAATGCGCGAATACGGTGTCCCATACCACCATAATCGGCTCACGAGTTGAGTTGCTCACTGGTCACTACGGGGAGGCACGTAGCCCGGCGTAGGCCGACAGCTCGACCACGGTGTCCCATACCACCATGCCCGGCTCATGAGTCTTAGCGGATCGAGGTACCATGGTTAACGGGATTTTCACTGGTAAGTTTGGTACCCTAGGTTCAAGCATTAGCGACCAAACATGGTGAACATACATTAGACACACGGTTTACTTGACGTGTTCGGCTAGCTCGAGCGCACAACAAGTTGGGCGATATGAGGCGCAGAAGCACCTCGTGTGGCCAACCACTATCGCCAACCGAAGTACGACACGGGTTCGCCAACACATCATGCGTGGCGGAACAAATTCCAACCACATCTTCAAGTCTGATACCGGATGCCTGGACTATGAACATAGTCCCAAGCTCAGTCAAGTCCTAACTATAACACATGAAATACGGCATGATAGCATGGTAATTCAAGAACACTAGCAATCATAATATAAAGCATATCATGAAGCATGTTAATAGACAAGTCACAAAGCATGTTCAAAAGCATGTTATAAAGCATTTATGCAAATAGGGATACAAATACTTATATTTCATAGGTGAGTGGTTAGAGTGAACAACCACATGGAGAGTGTCATATGTGACTCTAAGGTAGCTAAGAACCCCATCTCAGCACCCACTTAAGGTCCTAACACTTAAACACTTACACTCACAAGTGAATGCACCAACACTTGGAATGCACTATTTCAACATACACAACGTATGCTAGGGAAATGTATACTAGGGTTGTCCCTTTACCAAACTAGTACTTTATACATATACATCATATTCATACAGCGATTAAACATGGCAATCACATCAGCAAATTTTATACGTATAGGGTACTTCCTCGTATACCCAATTTCGACATACATAGTGTTTACAAAGGAACATAGGTTACGGTGATTCCTTTCGCCAAACTAGTAATTTAATCATGTATTGAATAATCATACATTAAATAAATATGTCAAACATTATTCCAAAAGAAATACGTACACGGTATTTATAAAATACGTAATTTCGACATACGTCGCATTTACAAGTGAACATATATTTTGGCGGTTCCTTTCGCCTAACTAGTATTTTATTCATATATTATATAATCATACATTAAATAAACATGTCAAGCATTTATCCAAAAAAAATACGTATACGGTATTTCTACGTATACCTAGAATATGTGAAATTCCATATTTCACAACGTTAATCGAAACAGAAAACGGAAAGCACTTTGTACATGTGCAATTGCAAGCAGATCATGAATCTACCATTATCTGACATTGAAAGCATTGAAAACCGTAACTTATACACTTAAAGTCCTCACCTTTGCTTTTTGAAACGCAACGAATCAGCAAGGGTAGCAAATCTTCCGTATACGGGAGTTTTCTAGCCTAAAGAGCGGAATCGGTTAGTTGTTACACAACCCACATCGATCCCACCTCAAATCAGACCTAGGGTTAGGGTTTCTTACCTTCAAATGGGATGGAAACCGTCGGAAAAACAATGAGAATCAGGCGGTGGAGCCCGAATAGCGGCAGGGAACAGCAGCAGGGAATTCCTCCCACATCTCCCTCACTTTCTCTCTCCTTTCCCTCTCTCAAATCCAAATTCGTATGGCTGGAATGGGAGAGGGTTTAAGGTCCTTTTATAGTCAAAAATATTCCCAAAATAGACTCAGGTTCAAGGGTTACTGCTAATATAGGATATTCGTCACTTTTCCAGCTCAAATGAGTGTTTCTGGTGGCCCCCCTTGAGCCAAACGTCAGACTTAAGCTCACCACACATGGATCTATGTGGGATTACGTTTTCGACCTGATTGGATTCCCAGATCGCACGTGGCGGACCACTTTCAGTTCAACGGTCAGTGGGCCACGATCCGAAATTCAAGTACAAGTAAATGTTCCTGAAATTTTCTTAATCGAGGGTGTAATTTGGTCGATTCGACGGTCGGGTTGCTTATCGACGCGATCGACGAATGATGCCAGATCACTATTCCAGATATTTATTTTGGCATGGGAATAGTGTTTTTCACACTCCCTTGCTCCGAATCGAAACGAATGGCCGTGGAACATCGGATGGAGCTGATTTTGAGATGATTGTTAAGCCCAGTGGGGCGGTCCTAGTTCCTTAGCTTCGGGTTAATCGGACTCTCGATGTGCGATCTAGACCTAATCTGAAGTTTCGTTTCATTCCGAGAAGCGAGACGGAAATGAGTTTGGTTCTAAACTTTAGGGTAACCTAACATCAATGATTCTCACAACTTTTGGGTCTTACAGATCGTATTTAAAGCGATCCTAACGGATTTCATGACTAATCGAGTTTAGCACCTAGTTCACTTTGTCAAATTTCTAAAGGATTTAATCCTAAGTGATTTTCGTCTGAGGTGGAACTTAGTCCATTGTAGTTTGTATATAAAGTGATCCAAGTTATGCTACTTAGCT
This sequence comes from Magnolia changhungtana, assembly GCA_030180095.1. Taxonomy (NCBI): domain Eukaryota; kingdom Viridiplantae; phylum Streptophyta; class Magnoliopsida; order Magnoliales; family Magnoliaceae; genus Magnolia; species Magnolia changhungtana. The sequence goes on along the minus strand of JASAUF010000473.1, from coordinate 4,026,312 downwards.
AGTTTAAGATAGTGTCTAGGGCGAAGGTGCTTTGAAAAATTGAAAGCACAAGGTAGTGAAGGGTGGGATTTGTGAAGAAAATGGTTTTTAAAAAAAAGGGTTTGAGGCTTTAATTGAGCGTTTGGGAAGTTAAACCTGTGTTAGGATTGACCCATTGCCTAAGGACGTCTAATCTCAGGTTGGCAAAAATCCGGGGTGTTACAGTTCTGGTCTCATGCTTTCTAAACATAGTTCTATTTATTCTGATTCCCGAAGAGGATGTTGACATGATACTGCCAAGCCCTTCCATCGACTGATGAATTCTTCAACTGATTCATTTTCTTCTTGGCGTATAGAGGCCAGTTCGATCAAACTAACTTCTCAGTCCGAAGAGAAAAAGTTTGACATAAAAGCATCCTGCATTTGTTACCAGGTATGAATAGATCCTGGAATTAAACCTGAATACCATCTGAAAGCTCTTCCTGTCAGAGAAGATCCAAATAATCGCAGACAATATTGAGGAATTCTAGAGAAATTTCCCATCTTTGCTATGAAATGCATCATTTGCTCTTCTGGTGATCCGTCCCCGTTAAATTTCTAAAAGTCAGGGTGTTTGAAATCAGCCGAAAATGGCATGTCTTCTATTTCAAGGGGATACGGTGTCTAATATCAAAACCTTTTATTCTGACTTCGTTCATTCTCTAGATGAGTAGACTCGACAACCATTTGCCGAATTTCTTCCTGCGTTATATTCTGAGTAATATTAGGCATCGATTTTTGAAATCTAACTGCTTGCGGTTGTGGCCTTTCTACTTGTGGTTCAATGTTGTTCAGAGCAATTACTGTCGAAATATTAGGAACTTCTTCAGTCACATGCTCATCTAGTGAAAACTGATCAGGCTGATTAATATCTGTCGATGAGCTTTCTGTTTCTTTATACTTTAATTGTCTTGATATTGAAGCAGGAAGTGAGCACCGCGCTACAAACGCTGTTGAAGAAGATGAACTATTATCTGATTTGAAACCAGCGTCCTATCGCTTCGAAGGACTAGCTGACTCAAATCGTGGCATTCTCAATACATGAGTTTGCATAAAATCTTTTGCATGAGGTGTTGTGAGTGAACATTCATTAATTACGGTCGCCTTCCCTTTATTTTTCTGAACTTACAATGATTCTGTAGAAGATGTCTTTACGTTTATAGTTGACGATATCGGAAGACCTTCTAGAGTGACATGCCTTTCTGTTTTTCTCGAATGAGATGATTGTATGACCGAAGCAGACTGTGTCTCACGACACTTCACACAATCAACCTAGTACTTGGCGAGATGATGCTTCTTGCGGGAGTAGATTGAGCTTTTTGTCTTTTAGATATTACTATCCTCCATCCTCCCTCATCTTGTTGAGCTACTAGAGAAACAGAGATCATTCCATCCATCACGTGAAATTCCCTACTCATGATCATAGCAGACTTTGCTTTCTCTGACACTTTCTACTTACTCTATTGTGAATCCAGTCAAAGTGAAATGGAAGTTCACTTTTCTTACAGGAGTTACCATTAGTTGTAACTTGTGATTGAATTCAAAAACCTTCGAACATGAAATATAACCATAGTTAGCATTTGAAGAATCAAATAATCTATCTTAGAGATGAAGGGGAGGATGTTCCCACTGAGAGTCGCCATTTTTGCGTCAGTAAGACGCCAAACTTGTGATGAAAGTTCCATAACTACCTCAATGTTAATGTTTAAATAAGATAAAATTTCCCCAGTAGAGTCGCCATTTTTTTTCGAACAAGAAACAAATGCGTTCAATTTGGGATATATCTTATCTAAACATAACAGAGAAAGAGTATTTGAAACGATCATCACGCTTTAGTGATACTGAGTTCATTTACATCCTTCTAGTATCCCTTGATTCTAAGATAAATTATTCGAAATAAAGGAATTATTATGAGTTCAACTGTCATAGTCAAATATGAAATTTGGCAGCATTTCATCAGTGATTTCAGTCATCTCCTAGGACTTGGAGGAATATGCTCTTCTGTTGATTATTCTCCTTTAGACTTGATCAGAAGGAACTTGAAGACTTCAACCATTTCTGTAGCATGACGGCCCCTTATCTTCATATACTGCAGGACAGTCTGGTTGCGCAGACCCGCGTAACGGATGTTGGCTGCGCGGACCCGTGCAAACGACCGTAGCCTTCTCTCTCACCTTCGATCTTCCCCCTTGCTCCATTTTCTCTTGAAATCTTCAATCCCCCCAAATGAAGGAGGGGAGGGGTATTTATAGGCCCTCGCACGTGTGGTGCCTCGATCTTGGTGCCATGGGACCCACCTTTCAATGCCTTAGACCCTTTCACAAAGAACCAGTTCTGAATTCCATTGTGCGAAGCTTGTCAAGTTAACAATCTAATGAGCTGAAAATAGTCTCAATTTGACCACTAAAGAGAGAGTTATGAAGCTTACTATTGGAAAAGGAGATGAAGGAAAAATTCAGGACTGACGACTGTGATCCCACTTACGGATGCCCAAATGGTCTCAGAATACGACGATTCCAATCATGAATGAAAGAACACTAAAGTACCTTTCAGATGACCAAAAATTGACCCAATCCGACATCTAACGAGGGAGTTATGAGCGTCTCCATCAGATCGGATGATTTGGAAAGATTAACAATCCAAATTACAAAATGACGATCGAAGAGTTCCAACGTGCTTTTCGGATATCGAACGGTCTCTAAATTAGCCAATTCCGGTCCCATTAGGAAGCTTGTTAAGTTACCATTCAAATGAGTATAAAATAGTCAAAATTCGACCACTGAAGAGAGAGTTATGAAGGTTACAATTGGACAAGGTGATGAAGGAAAAATTGAGGACTGACGACTGCAATCCCACTTACGGATGCCCAAATGGTCTCAGAATACGACGAATCTGGTCAGGAACGAAAGAGCACTAAAGTACCTTTCAGATGATAAAAAAATTGACCCAATCCGACATCAAACGAGGAAGTTATGAGCGTCTCCGTTAGATTGCCCGATTTGGAAAGCTTAACAATCCATATTGCAAAATGACGAAGAGTTGCAACGTGCTTTAGGGATATCGAACGGTCTCGGAATTAGCCAATTCTGGTCCCATTTAGAAGCTTATCAAGTTAACAATCTAATGAGTTGAAAATAGTCTCAATTCAACCATTAAAGAGAGAGTTATGAAGGTTACTATTGGACAAGGAGATGAAGGAAAAACTCAGGACCGATGACTGCGACCCCACTTACGCATGCCCAAATGGTATTGGAATACGACGATTCCAGTCAGGAATGAAAGAGCACTAAACTACCTTTCAGATGACCAAAAATTGATCGAATCCGACATCAAACGAGGGAGTTATGACCGTCTCCATTGGATCACGCAATTTAGAAAGATTAACAATCTAAATTGCAAAATGACGATCGAGAATTTCAACGTGCTTGTGGGATATCGAAAAGTCTCGAAGTTGGCTAATTCTGGTTTTATTTAGAAGCTTGTCAAGTTACCATTCCAACGACCTCAAAATTATCTAAATTCGGCCACTGAAGAGAGAGTTATGGAGGTTACTATTGGACAACGAGATGAAGGAAAAATTAAGGACCAACAACCGCAATCCCACAAACGGATGCCCAAATGGTCTCAGAATACGATGATTCTAGTTAGGAATGAAAGAGCACTAAAGAACCTTTCAGATGACCATAAATCGACCCAATCCAACATCAAATGCAGGAGTTATGAGTGTCTCTGGTGGATTGTACGATTTGGAATGATTAATCATCCAAATTGAGAAATGACGATCGAAGAGTTCCAACATGCTTTTGGGATAGAGAACAGTCTCGAAATTAGCCAATTTAGGTCCCATTTGGAAGCTTGTCTAGTTACCATTCCAATGAGCTCAAAATAGTCTAAATTCGACCCCTGAACGGAGGGTTATGAGGGTTACTGTTGGACAAGGAGATGAAGGAAAAATTCAGAACATCCCACTTACGGATGCCCAAATGGTCTCGGTGTACGACGATTCTAGTCAGGAATGAAAAAGCACTAAAGTACTTTTCAGATGACCACAAATCGACCCAATCCGACATCAAACAAGGGAGTTATGAGCGTCTCCGTTGGATCGCACGATTTGGAAAGATTAACAATCCAAAATGCAAAATGATGATCGAAGAGTTCTAACATGCTTTTGAGGTATGGAACGGTCCCATAATTAGCCAATTCTGGTCCCATTTGGAAGCGTGTCAAGTTAACAATCGTACGAGCTCAAAATAGTCTAAATTCGATTACTGAAGAGAGAGTTATGAAGGTTACTATTGGACGAGGAGATGAAGAAAAAATTTAGGACCGACGACTGCAATCACACTACGGATGCCCAAATGGCCTTGGAATACGACCATTCCAGTCATGAATGAATGAGCACTAAAGTACCTTTCAGATGACCTAAAATTGATCCAATTCAACCACAAATGAGGGAGTTATGAGTGTCTCTATTGGATCGCTCGATTTGGAAAGATTAACAATCCAAATTGTAAAATGATGATCGAGAATTTCAACGTGCTTTTGGGATATTGAATAGTCTCAAAATTGGCCAATTCTGGTTTTATTTAGAAGCTTGTCAAGTTACCATTCCAATGAGCTAAAAATAGTCTAAATTCGACCACTGAAGAGAGTTATGAAGGTTACTATTGGACAAGGTGATGAAGGAAAATTTGAGGACCGACGACTGCAATCCCACTTACGGATGCCCAAATGGTCTCGGAATACGACGATTCCAGTCAAGAATGAAAGAGCACTAAAGTACCTTTTAGATGACAAAAAATTGACCCAATCTGACATCAAACGAGGCAGTTATGAGCGTCTCTATTGGATCGCACGATTTGGAAAGAATAACAATCCAAATCGCAAAATGACGATCGAAGAATTCCAACATGCTTTTAGGAATCGAACGGTCTCAAAAGTGGCCAATTCTGGTCTTATTTAGAAGGTTGTCAAGTTACCATTCCAATGAGCTCAAAATAGTCTAAATTCGAGCACTGAAGTGAGGGTTATGAAGGTTACTATTGTACAACGAGATGATGGAAAAATTCAGGACCGATGACTGCAATCCCACTTATGGATGCCCAAATGGTTTCAGAATATGACGATTCTAGTCAGGAATGAAAGAGCACTAAAGTACCTTTCAAAGGACCAAAAATCAACCCAATCCGACATCAAACAAGGGAGTTATGAGCGTCTCCATTGGATTGCATGATTTGGAAAGATTAACAATCCATATTGCAAAATGATGATCGAAGAGTTCCAACATGCTTTTGGGATATCGAACGGTCTTGAAATTAGCCAATTTCGGTCCCATTTGGAAGCTTGTCAAGTTACCATTCCAATGAGCTCAAAATAGTCTAAATTCGACCCGTGAACGGAGGGTTATAAGGGTTACTAATTTACAAGGAGATGAAGGAAACATTCAGAACATCCCACTTACGGATGCCCAAATGGTCTCGGAGTACGATGATTCTAGTCAGGAATGAAAAAGCAGTAAAGTACATTTCAGATGACTAAAAATCGACCTAATCCGATATCAAACAAGGGAGTTATAAGCGTCTATGTTGGATAGAGCGATTTGAAAAGATTAACAATCCAAATTGCAAAATGATGATCGAAGATTTCCAACGTGCTTTTAGGATATGGAACGGTCCTAGAATTAGCCAATTCTGGTCCCATTTGGAAGCTTGTCAAGTTAATAATCGAATGAGCTCAAAATTGTCTAAATTCGAACACTAAAGAGTGAGTTATGAAGGTTACTATTGGACAAGGAGATGAAGGAAAAATGTAGGACCGACCACTGCAATCCCACTTAAGGATGCCCAAATGGTCTCAGAATATGACGATTCCAGTCAGGAATGAGAGAGTACTTGTAACATCCCAAAAATCGAGGGTCGAGTAGTAACTCAACTCTCGAGTTCCAGAACATCACTTATGCAACCAAATGAATGATGATTGAATGTTAACTGTATTAGAGTAGTGAACATGAGTGAGATTAAGCCCAAACAACATATCATACTCCAGAGACAGTTAAATTTGCAAGCGGAAGACTGTGATAGATAGATAAAATACATAAACAATGATGAGTCTCCAGAGTGTGATAACATTACCAGGTTAAATAATTACACGTACAATCCTAAAATATACCAAATGTGTAAGGTCCTCTAGTCAATATCCCAGAAAGCCCCGTCGATCAGGACACGGCTCACAGGAAGCCGTCAGAAGACAACCAATACAAGCAGGCATCGTAGTCATTGCAAAGGTCCGGCTCTACCTTAGAAGTAGCGTCGCCATCTGAAATCAGACAATGTCTGGTGGGTGTTCGAACACCGTCCCGTAACGTGGGAGTGAGTAGCTAACTCAGTGGAACAATAAAGCATAGGTTAACATGTTATCGACTTAGTCAAGCAGTAACGATAAAATAGTACAATCAAACACTCCTAACTACTCTTATTAATGCAAGTATGAATGACATGATGTATGCCCTCACCACACCCTCCCTCGTGCGACACCATCTCACGTTCACGGCATGCTTTCTTCCCTCAGTGCTCCACATCTTCCAGGAACATGCAATGCATGGTGAGCATGATTACCGAGTTGTTATTAATCTATTTCAAACAGCAGGATTAGGAAACTAAGGTACCTCCCTTATATCATTCCCAAACATGAACCATTCTAGGGTCGTCAGTCCTAGTTAATATCAGACGATGGTGTGTTTTCTAGGTCACTGCAAAGGCTGTCAGGGCTGTTATGTACAAAGGTTACACCACTCCCCCATCACCTCTTAAACGATTCATCACTATACAGAAACAGGCCTAGTTCATACTCTATATACCGCGGCAAAACTCTAAGGCTCACTGCGATTTCAGAGTATGCTCGAGGTCACTACAAAGGGCTGTCAGGGTTGTTGCTCGCATTCGTTGCACCACTCCCCCATCACCTTATCAATGTAGGCCGACAGCACGAATATAGTATCCCATACCACCATAATCGGCTCACGAGTCTGGTTGCTCACTGGTCACTACGGGGAGGCACATGGCCCTAGCGTAGGCCGACAGCTCGACCACGGTGTCCCATACCACCATGCCCGGCTCATGAGTCTTAGCGGATCGAGGTACCATGGTTAAAAGGGTTTTCACTGGTAAGTTTGGTACCCTAGGTTCAAGCAGTAGCGACTAAACATGGTGAACATACATTAGACAAATCGGGTTACATGACGATCCTGACTAACTCGAGCGCACAATCAATTAGATGACATGGAGTGCATAAGCACTTCGCGTGGCCTAACCACTGTCGCCAACTGACATACGACTCGGGTTCGTCAAACACATCTTACGTGGCGACATGAAACTCAACCACGATCTCCAATCTGGTACCAATTGTCTGGACTATAGACATAGTCCCAAACTCAATCAATTCTCATCCATAACATGTGGAGTAAAGCATGATAAACAAAGTAATTCAAACATACTAGTAGACATGTTATAAAGCATGTTATAAAGTATGATATAAGGCATGTTGTAAAGCACTTCGTCAATAGGAATACAAACACATATGTTGCAAGTAAGCGGTTTAAGTAAACAACCTCATGGAGGTAATCATACATGTCACTAGGGTAGTTGAGAATCCCATCTCAACACTCTCCTAAGGCATCAACATTCAAACACTTGCTCACACAAGCATTTTCACAAACACTTAACATACACTATTTCAACATATATAGAGTATGTTAACAAACATGTATTAGGGCGAATCCTTTTGCCAAGCAAGTATTTTATGTACACATAATATATTTATACAACAATTAATCATGGCAAACACATCTCTAAAATATACATGTATACGGTACTTTTACAATACAGTATTTCTACATACATAGTGTATATTAGTAAAACATGTATTTAGGCGAATCCTTTCGCCAAATAAATATTTTATCCATATATCGTATATCCATACAACAAATAATCATGTCAAACACATTTCCAAAAAATATACGTATACGGTATTTTCTACGAATACCTAGAATATGTAAAATTCCATATTCTACAACTTTAATCGAAACAGAAAATGGAAAGCACTTTGTACATGTGCAATTGCATGCAGATCATGAATCTATCATTATCTGACATTGAAAGCGTTGAAAACCATAACCTATACACCTAAAGTCCGCACCTCGTGTCGTAGAATCGTAACGGAGTCGATAGGTTTGCTAACTTCCGTAATCGGCAGTTTGGCAACCTATAGAATGAAATAGGTTAGCTATTTCATAACCTACAACCTTCACATCCCCAAAACAGATTAGGGTTGGGTTTTCTTACCTAGAAACGATGCCGGGATCTCCAGGAAATCGATGAGAAGGGTGGTTGAACACGTATAGCAGCGGCAGGGAGATGCTCCCACATCTCCCACACTTTCTCTCTCTTTTCTCTCTTTCTCTCCTAGGGTTTTCTCAAATTCGTATGGCTGCAATGAGAGAGGGTTTAAGGTCCTTATATAGCCTAAAAACTCCCCGAAACAGACTTCTGGACAAGGTTTACTTAGGTTATAACCAAAGCGGAACTTTTTCAGCTCAACGGAGGACTTCTAGCGGGCCTCCTTGAGCCAAAGGTCGGACTTAAGCTCACTGACTATGGATCTAGGTTCTATTAAGTTTTCGTTCCAGTAGGATTCTCAGATCACGCGTGGCGGACCAATTTCAGTTTGACGGTCAGTGGGTCTCGATCGGAGATTCCGAGTACATGTAAATGTGTATGAAATTTCTCCTGATCCAAGGGTGTAATTTGGTCTGATTTTGATAGTCTGGTTGCTTAAAATTGATCCGCAAATGAGAGATGCCAGATTACTATTCAAGATATTTATTTTATAAAGAGACATGTGTTTTCACACTCTCTCGCTCCGGACTCAAGCGAACAGTCGTGGGACACTGTTTGAGTTTAATTTCTGAGATGGTTGTCAAGCCCAGCGAGGCAGTCCTAAGTCCTTAACCTCGTATTATTCAGACTCCCAATGTGCGGTCCAGATCTGATACGGAGTTTCAACGTGCTCCCGAGAGCAGTCGGGTAATGAGTTGGATCCGAGATTTTTGGGTAACCTAACGTCAATGATTCTACAAGTTTTGGGTCTAGCAGATCGTATTTAAAGCGATTCTAACTGATTTCGTAGCTAATCTAATTTAACACTTGGTTACTTTGTCTCATTTCTAAAGGATTTAGTCCTATAAGATTTCCGTCTGAGGTGGTACCTAGGCCTTTGTATTTTGTGCATAAAGTGATCCAATTTATACTACTTAGCTAGTTTAAGATAGTGTCTAGGGTGCAAGTACTTAGGAAAATTGAAAGAACAAGGTGGGGAAGGGTTGGATTTGTGAAGGAAATGGGTTCAACTGTAGTTTTAGACTTTGGGATTGAGTTCTGACTAGTTAATAAGGTATTAGGATCGACCCATTGCCTAAGGACGTCTAATCCCAGGTTGGCAAAAATTCGGGATGTTACAGTACTAATGTAACTTACAGATGACCAAAAATTGACCTAATCCGACAACAAAAGAGGGAGATATGAGCATCTCCGTTGGATCGTGCGATTTCGAAAGTAAACAATTCAAATTGCGAGATGACGATCAAAGAGTTCCAACGTGCTTTTGGGATATCGAACGGTCTCAAAATTAGCCAAATTTCTGTCCCATTTGGAAGCTTGTCAAGTTACCATTCCAGTGAGCTCAAAATAGTCTAAATTGGAGCCTTGAGGGGAGGGTTTTAAGGGTTACTGTTGGACAAGGAGATGAATGAAAAATTCAGGACCGACGACTGCGATCCCACTTACGGATGCCTAATTGGTCTCAGAATATAATGATTCCAGTCAGGAATGAAAGAGCACTAAAGTAAAATCGACCCAATTGGACATCAAATGAGGGAGTTATGAGCGTCTCCATTGGATCGCGCGATTTGGAAAGATTAACAATCCAAATTGCAAAATGACGATCGAAGTGTTCCAACGTGCTTTTAGGATATTGACTGGTCTCAAAATTAGCCAATTTCGGTCTCATTTGGAAGCTTATCATGTTACCACTCCAATGATCTCAAAATAGCCTAAATTCAACCCCTAAAGGGAGGGCTATGGGGTTACTGTTAGACAAGGAGATGAAGGAAAATTTAAGACCGACGACTACGATCATACTACGGACCCCCAAATGGTCTCAAAATACGATGATTCCAATCAGGAATGAAAGAGCACTAAAGTACCTTTCAGAAGACCAAAAATCGACCCAATCCAACCTCAAACGAGGGAGTTAAGAGCATATCCGTTGGATTACGCGAACTGGAAAGATTAACAATCCAAGAGGCAAAATGATGATCGAAGAATTCCAACGTGCTTTTGGGATATCGAACGGTCTTGAAATTGGCCAATTATGGTCTTATTTAGAAGCTTGTCAAGTTACCATTCCAATGAGCTCAAAATAGTCTAAATTCAACCACTGAAGAGAGTTATGAAGGTTACTATTGGACAAGGAGATGAAGGAAAAATGGAGGACCGACGACTGCAATCTCACTTACAGATGCCCAAATGGTCTCGGAATACAACGAATCTGGTCACGAATGAAAGAGCACTAAACTACCTTTCAGATACCAAAAATTGACCCAATCCGACATTAAACGAGGGAGTTATGAGCGTCTCCGTTAGATTGCACGATTTGGAAAGATTAACAATCCAAATTGCAAAATGACGATCAAAGAGTTCCAACGTGCTTTTGGGATATCGAACTGTCTCAAAATTAACCAAGTCTGGTCCCAATTGGAAGCTTGTCAAATTAATAATCCAATGAGCTCTAAATAGACTAAATTCGACCACTGAAGAGGGAGTTATGTAGGTTACTATTGGACAAGGAGATGAAGGAAAAATCAGGACCGACGATTGCGATCCCACTTACGCATGCCCAAATGGTATCGGAATACTATGATTCCAGTCAGGAATGAAAGAGCACTAAACTAACTTTCAGATGACCAAAAATTGAACCAATCTGATATCAAACGAGGGAGTTACGAGCGTCTCCATTGGATCGCGTGATTTGGAAAGATTAACAATCCAAATTGCAAAATGACGATCAAAAAGTTCCAACGTGCTTTTGGGATATCGAACGGTCTCAAAATTAGCCAATTTCAGACCCATTTGAAAGCTTGTCAAGTTACCATTCCAATAAATCAAAATGGCCTAAATTCGAGCCTTGATGGGAGGGTTATGAGGGTTACTGTTAGACATGGAGATGAATGAAAAATTCAGGACCAACGACTGCGATTCCACTTACGGATGCCCAAATGGTCTCGGAATATGACGATTCCAATCAGGAATGAAAGAGCAATAAGGTACCTTTCAGAAGACCAAAAATTGACCTAATCCGACATTAACCGTGGGAGTTATGAGTGTCTCCGTTGGATCATGCAATTTGGAAAGATTAACTATCCAAATTGCAAAATGACGATCGAGAATTTCAACATGCTTTTGGGATATCGAACGGTCTCGAAGTTGGCAAATTCTGGTTTTATTTAGAAGCTTGTCAAGTTACCATTCCAATGAGCTCAAAATTGTCTAAATTTGGCCACTGAAGAGAGAGTTATGAAGGTTACTATTGGACAACGAGATGAAGGAAAAATTAAGGACCTACAACCGCAATCCCACAAACGGATGCCCAAATGGTCTCAGAATACAATGATTCTAGTTTGGAATGAAAGTGCACTAAAGAACCTTTCAGATGACCAAAAATCGACCCAATCTGACATCAAACGCAGGAGTTATGAGCATCTCCGGTGGATTGTACGATTTGGAAAGATTAATAATCCAAATTGCAAAATGACGATCGAAGAGTTCCAACATGCTTTTGGGATATCCAACAGTCTCGAAATTAGCCAATTTAGGTCCCATTTGGAAACTTGTCTAGTTACCATTCCAATGAGCTCAAAATAGTCTAAATTCGACCCCCGAATGGAGGGTTATGAGGGTTACTGTTGGACAAGGAGATGAAGGAAAAATTCAGAACATCTCACTTACGGATGCCCAAATGGTCTCGGAGTACGACGATTCTAATCAGGAATGAAAGAGCACTAAAGTACCTTTCAGATGACCAAAAATCAACCCAATCCGACATCAAACAAGGGAGTTATGAGCATCTTCGTTGGATCGCGCAATTTGGAAAGATTAACAATCGAAATTGCAAAATGATGATCGAAGAGTTCCTACATGCTTTTGGGCTATGGAACGGTCCCAGAATTAGCCAATTTGGTCCCATTTGGAATCGTGTTAAGTTAACAATTGAACGAGCTCAAAATAGTCTAAATTCGATCACTGAAGATATGAAGGTTACTATTAGACAAGGAGATGAAGGAAAAATTCAGGACCGACGACTGCAATCACACTACGGATGCCCAAATGGTCTCGGAATACGACCATTCCAGTCATGAATGAACGAGCACTAAAGTACCTTTCAGATGACCAAAAATTGACCCAATTCGACCACAAATGAGGGAGTTATGTGTGTCTCTGTTGGATCGCACGATTTGGAAAGATTAACAATCCAAATTGCAAAATGATGATCGAGAATTTCAACGTGCTTTTGGGATATTGAATAGTCTCAAAATTGGCCAATTCTGGTTTTATTTAGAAGCTTGTCAATTTACCATTCCAATGAGCTAAAAATAGTCTAAATTCGACCACTGAAGAGAGTTATGAAGGTTACAATAGGACAAGGTGATGAAGGAAAAATTGAGGTCTGACGACTGCAATCCCACTTACGGATGCCCAAATGGTCTCGGAATACGACGTTTCCAGTCCGGAATGAAAGAGCACTAAAGTACCTTTTAGATGACAAAAAATTGACCCAATCTGACATCAAACGAGGGAATTATGAGCGTCTCTGTTGGATCGCACGATTTGGAAAGAATAACAATCCAAATTGCAAAATGATGATCGAAGAATTCCAACATGCTTTTGGGAATCGAACGGTCTCAAAAGTGGCCAATTCTGCTCTTATTTAGAAGGTTGTCATGTTACCATTCCAATGAGCTCAAAATAGTCTAAATTCGACCACTGAAGTGAGAGTTATGAAGGTTACTATTGTACAACGAGATGAAGGAAAAATTCAGGACCGATGACTGCAATCCCACTTACGGATGCCCAAATGGTCTCAGAATACGACGATTCTAGTCAGGAATGAAAGAGCACTAAAGTGCCTTTCAAATGACCAAAAATCAACCCAATCCGACATCAAACAAGGGAGTTATGAGCATCTTTGTTGGATTACACGATTTGGAAAGATTAACAATCTGAATTGCAAAATGACAATCGAAGAGTTCCAACATGCTTTTGGGATATCGAACGGTCTCGAAATTAGCCAATTTCGGTCCCATTTGGAAGCTTGTCAAGTTACCATTCCAATGAGCTCAAAATAGTCTAAATTCGACCCGTGAACGGAGGGTTATGAGGGTTACCATTTTACAAGGAGATGAAGGAAATATTCAGAACATCCCACTTACGGATGCCCAAATGGTCTCGAAGTACGACGATTCTAGACAGGAATGAAAAAGTAGTAAAGTACATTTCAGATGACTAAAAATCGACCCAATCCGACATCAAACAAGGGAGTTATAAGCGTCTACGTTGGATCGAGTGATTTGGAAAGATTAACAATCCAAATTGCAAAATGATGATCGAAGATTTCCAACGTGCTTTTGGGATATGGAACGGTCCTAGAATTAGCCAATTCTTATCCCATTTGGAAGCTTGTCAAGTTAATAATCGAATGAGCTCAAAATTGTCTAAATTCAAACACTAAAGAGAGAGTTATGAAGGTTACTATTGGACAAGGAGATGAAGGAAAAATATAGGACCGATCACTGCAATCCCACTTAAGGATGCCCAAATGGTCTCAAAATATAACGATTCCAGTCAGGAATGAGAGAGTACTAATGTAACTTACAGATGACAAAAAATTGACCTAATCCGACAACAAACGAGGGAGTTATGGGCATCTCCATTGGATCGCGCAATTTCGAAAGATAAACAATCCAAATTATGAAATGACGATCAAAGAGTTCCAACGTGCTTTTGGGATATCGAACGGTCTCAAAATTAGCCAAATTTCTGTCCCATTTGGAAGCTTGTCAAGTTATCATTCCAATGAGCTTGAAATAGTTTAAATTGGAGCCTTGAGGGGGGGGGGTTTTAAGGGTTACTGTTTGTAACGCCCTGAAAATCGGGGGTCGAGTAGTAACTCAACTCTCGAGTTCCAGAACATCACTTATGCAACAAAATGAATGATGATTGAATGTTGACTGTATAAGAGTAGTGAACATGAGTGAGATTAAGCCAAAACAACATATCATACTCCAGAGATAGTTAAATTTGCAAGCGGAAGACTGTGATAGATAGATAAAATATATAAACTATGATGAGTCTCCAGAGTGTGATAACATTACCAGGTTAAATAATTACAAGTACAGTTCTAAAATATACCTAATATGAGGAAGTGTAATGTCTCCTATCCCAAATACCATAGCCCCGTCAATACAGTACCAGGTCTTCAGAGACCCGTCAAAGAGTTACGTGATAGGAGAACTCCTCCTCGACATCATAGCAATAGTCCGGCTTTGCTTCATAAGCATTGCCATCACCTAAAACTCAACAAGTCTGGTTGGTGTGTACAACACCGTCCCCTAACGTGGGAGTGAGTGATCAACTCAGTGGAACAATAAAGCATAGGTTAACATGTTATCAATGCAGTCAAGCAGTAATGATAAAGTAGTACAATCAAACAATTTTAACTACTCTTATTTAATGCAAGTATGAAATGACATGATGTATGCCCTTACCAAACCACCCTCATGCGACATCATCTTACGTTCGCGAATGCGTCCATCCCTCAGTGCTCCACATCTACCAGGCACATGCAGTGCGATGATGAGCATGATTACTGAGTAATTATTAGTTCATTTCAAACAGCAGTATTGGGAAACTAAGGTACCTCCCTTGTATCATTCCCAAACATGATCCATTCTAGGGTCGTCAGTCCTAGTTAATCTCATACGATATTATGGTTTGAGAGGCATAGCGAAGGCATCACAAAGGGCTCGTCACCCGTCAGCACGGATACAGATCTCACCGTATGCGGCTCAATTGTTGACCGTCGGCTCGAGTACAGGTCTCACCATACTCGGCTCAATCACTAGCCGTCAGCTCGAATACAGGTCTCACCGTACTCGGCTCAACTTATACTCTAGTTGCTGTGAAAGACTCGTCGCCAATCACAGACCTTGGAGTATATTCGAAGATACTACAGAGGACTCGTCGCCCGTCAGCACGAGTACAGGTCTCACCGTACTCGGCTCTTGCCGTAAGTATCGACAGCTCGAATATAGTGTCCCATACCACCATAATCGGCTCACGAGTCTGGTTGCTCACTGGTCACTATGGGGAGGCACGTGGCCCCAGCCTATGCCAACAGCTCGACCACGGTGTCCCATACCACCATGCCCGGCTCATGAGTCTTAGCGGATCGAGGTACAATGGTTAAAAGGGATTTCACTGGTAAGTTTGGTACCCTAGGTTCAGGCAGTAGCGACCAAACATGGTGAACATACATAAGACAGATCGGGGTACTTGACGAGCTCGGCTAACTCGAGCGCACAACAAGTTGAACGACATGAAGTGCATAAGTACTTCGCGTGGCCAACCACTATCGCCAACCGAAGTACGACTCGAGTTCGTCGAACACATCTCACGTGACAAATGAATTGCAGCCACGAATTCAATTCTAGTACCGATTGTCTCGACTATAATCATAGCCCCAAACACAATCAAGTGCAGATAGATAAAGCAGTAGTAAATCAAGATTCAACTCATACAATCAAGGTCTGGTAGTATCCGTTTAGGGCGCTGTGGTCATTCTGCACGCATTCATTGCTCCACTCCCCCATCACCCATGACGGATCATACAATGTAAATATAAATTTAAACCTATGCATTACATAGTTAAAATCATAAAGCAGTTGAGCATGTTATGAAGTACAACACGAGCATGAATTTGTGTATGTTCAATTCCTAATCACACAACTATCCAAGGAGATCATACACATAGTTAAAAGAGGTTGAGAATCATATCTCAACACCCTTATACATTACAATTTGCTAACTACTACTCATTCAGACATTTCAAGAAACACTTAAACAAACGTACATCAACATACATGACATATGTCGATCACATAGGCATTAGGCCAAATCCTTTCACTAGGGAGTTGCCCCAATCATAACACGCGTACACCCATGACGGATAGTCATGACAAGCAGGAATCCAAGTTCCATATTCATTCAGTCATTTCCACAAACACTTGGGCCACACATTTTAGCATATATGGTGTATATTGGCCGTGGCGTGATTTAGGGCAAATCCTTTAGTCAAAGGGGTATCGCCAATACAACAATCATGAATCCATGACAATTAGTCATGGCGAGCACGAATGAGAATTTTATACTCATTCAATCATTTTCACAAACACTTAGAATACACTATTACAACATACATGGTGTAAGTTAGCAAAACATGTATTAGGGCTATCCTTTAGCCAAGTGAGTATTTTATCCATGTATAATATATTACTACAGCAAATAATCATGATAAATATATCTCCCAATATTTATACATATACAGTATTTTCTAGAATACGTATTTTCAACATACATAGTGTATATAAGCAAACATGTATTACGGTGATTCCTTTCACCAAATAAGTAATTTATCCATATATTATATAATCATATGACAAATAATCATGGCAAACACATCGCTAAAATATACACTTCTTACAATACCATATTTCTACATACATGGTGTATATTAGTAAACATGTATTTAGGCGAACCCTTTCGCCAAATGAGTATTTTATCCATACATCATATATCCATACGACAAATAAACATGTCAAATACATTTCCATAAAAAATACGTATACGGTATTTTATACGAATACCTAGAGTATGTGAAATTCCAAATTCTACAATTATAATCGAAACAGAAAATGGAAAGCACTTTGTACTTGTGCAATTGTATACAGATCATGAATCTACCATTATTTGACATTGAAAGCGTTGAAAACTGCAACCTATACACCGAAAGTCCTCACCTTTAGTCGTAGAATCGTAACGGAGTTGATAGGTTCGCTAAGCTTCCGTGTACGGGAGTTTGGCAACCTAGAGAACGAAACAGGTTAGCTATTTCATAACCTACAACCACCCAAGCCCCAAATCAGATTAGGGTTAGGGTTTCTTACCCAGAAACGGAGCTAGAATCGCCGGGAAAGCGATGAGAATTAGGCGGTGGAGCTCGTGGAGTGGCAGGGAAGAGTGGCAGGAAGGATCTCTCACAACTCCCACACTATCTCTCTCTTTTCTCTCTCTCTCAAATCTCAAATTCGTATGGCTATGAGAGAGGGTGCTCTAAGGCCCTTATATAGCCTAAAAAGTCTCTGAAATAGACTTATGTTCAAGGTACACTTGGGTTATATCCAAATCGGTTCTAATTCAGCTCAAAAGAGGGTTTCTGGCGGCCCTCCTTGAGCCCAAAGTCGGACTTAAGCTCACTAATACTGAATCTACGTTCTATTAAGTTTTCGTTTCAGTCAGATATCCAGATCACGCGTGGCGAACCAGTTTCAATTCGACGGTCAGTGGGTCTCGATCGGAGATTTCGAGTACATGTAAATGTGTATGAAATTTTTCCTGATCTGAGGGTGTAATTTGGTCAGTCGGCGACGGTGTGGTTGCTTAAAATTGATCCGCAAGCGACGAGTCTCAGATTACTATTCAAGATATTTATTTTTAAAGAAAACAAGTGTTTTCACACTCTCGCTCCGGACTCAAGCGAACAGCCGTGGGACACTGGTTGGGTTTGATTTCCGAGATGGTTGTCAAGCCCAACGAGGCGGTCCTAATTCCTTAACTTCGAGTTATTCGGACTTCCGACGTGTGGTCCAGATCTGATACGGAGTTTCGATGTGCTCCCGAAGCAAATAGGGTAATGAGATTGATCCTAGATTTTAGGGTAACCTAGCGTCAATGATTCTACAAGTTCTGGGTCTTACAGATCGTATTTAAAGCGATTCAAACGGATTTTGTAGCTAATCTGGTTTCGCACTTAGTTACTTTGTCTCATTTCTAAAGGATTTAGTCCTAAGTGATTTATATGTAGGGTGGTACTTAGTCCTTTGTAGTTTGTATCTAAAGTGATCCAAGTTATACTACTTAGCTAGTTTAAGATAGTGTCTAGGGCGAAAGTGCTTTGAAAAATTGAAAGAACAAGGTAGTGAAGGGTGGGATTTGTGAAGGAAATGGGTTAAGGAGCGATTTTAGACTGTGGGATTCAGTTCTGACAATTTAATAAGGTTTTAGGATCGACCCATCGCCTAAGGACGTCTAATCCCAGGTTGGGAAAAATCTGGGATGTTACACTGTTGGACAAGGAGATGAATGAAAAATTCAGGACCGACGACTGCGATCCCACTTACGGATGCCTAATTGGTCTCAGAATATGATGATTCCAGTCAGGAATGAAAGAGCACTAAAGTAAAATCGACCCAATTGGACATCAAATGAGGGAGTTATGAGCGTCTCCATTGGATCGCGCGATTTGGAAAGATTAACAATCCAAATTGCAAAATGATGATCGAAGTGTTCCAACGTGCTTTTAGGATATCCACCAGTCTCGAAATTAGCTAATTTCGGTCCCATTTGGAAGCTTATCATGTTACCATTCCAATGATCTCAAAATAGCCTAAATTCAGCCCCTGAAGGGAGGGTTATGAGGGTTACTGTTAGACAAGGAGATGAAGGAAATTCAGGACCGACGACTGTGATCATACTACGGATGCCCAAATTGTCTCGAAATACGATGATTCAGTCAGGAACGAAAGAGCACTAAAGTACCTTTCAGAAGACCAAAAATCGACCCAATCCGACATCAAACGAGGGAGTTAAGAGCATATCCGTTGGATCACGTGATTTGGAAAGATTAACAATCCAAAAGGCAAAATGACGATCGAAGAATTCCAACGTGCTTTTGGGATATCGAACAGTCTCAAAATTGCCCAATTATGGTCTTATTTAGAAGCTTGTCAAGTTACCATTCCAATGAGCTCAAAATAGTCTAAATTTGACCACTGAAGAGAGTTATGAAGGTTACTATTGGACAAGGAGATGAAGGAAAAATTGAGGACCGACGACTGCAATCTCACTTACGGATGCCCAAATGGTCTCGGAATACAACGAATCTGGTCACGAATGAAAGAGCACTAAAGTACCTTTCAAATGACCAAAAATTGACCCAATCCGAGATCAAACGAGGGATTTATGATCGTCTCCGTTGGATTGCACGATTTGGAAAGATTAATAATCCATGTTGCAAAATGACGGTCAAAGAGTTGCAACATGCTTTAGGGATATCGAACGGTCTCAGAATTAGCCAATTCTAGTCCCATTTGGAAGCTTGTCAAGTTAACAATCCAATGAGATAAAAATAGTCTCAATTCGACCACTAAACAGTGAGTTATGTAGGTTACTATTGGACAAGGAGATGAAGGAAAAATTCAGGACCGACGACTGCGACCCCACTTACGCATGCACAAATGGTATTGGAATACGACGATTCCAGTCAGGAATGAAAGAGCACTAAACTACCTTTCAGATGACCAAAAATTGAACCAATCTGACATCAAACGGGGGAGTTACATGCGTCTCCGTTGGATCGCGTGATTTGAAAAGATTAACAATCCAAATTACAAAATGACGACCAAAAAGTTCCAACGTGCTTTTGGGATATCGAACGGTCTCAAAATTAGCCAATTTCTGTCCCATTTGGAAGCTTGTCAAGTTACCATTCCAATGAAATCAAAATAGTCTAAATTCCAGCCTTGATGGGA
The DNA here is from genome assembly GCA_030180095.1 of Magnolia changhungtana. Classification (NCBI taxonomy): domain Eukaryota; kingdom Viridiplantae; phylum Streptophyta; class Magnoliopsida; order Magnoliales; family Magnoliaceae; genus Magnolia; species Magnolia changhungtana. The sequence continues at coordinate 4,006,319 of JASAUF010000473.1, read as the reverse complement.
GGGTTATGAGGGTTAATATTGGACAAGGAGATGAATGAAAAATTCAGGACCGACGACTGCCATCCCACTTACGGATGCCCAAATGGTCTCGGAATAGCACGATTCCAATCAGGAATGAAAGAGCACTAAGGTGTAAAATCGACCCAATCCAATGTCAAATGAGCGAGTTATGAGCGTCTCCGTTGGATCACATGATTTAGAAAGATTAACAATCCAAATTGAAAAATGACAATTGAAGTGTTCAAACATGCTTTTCGAATGTCGACCAGTCTCGAAATTAACCAATTTCGGTCCCATTTGGAAGCTTGTCAAGTTACCATTCCAATGAGCTCAAAATAGTCTAAATTTAACCCCTGAATTGAGGGTTATGAGGGTTACTATTGGACAAGGAAACGAAGGAAAAATTCAGGACCGACGATTGCGATCATACTACGGATGCCCAAATGGTCTCAGAATACGACGATTCCAGTCAAGAATGCAAGAGCCCTAAAGTACCTTTTAAAAGACCAAAACTTGACCCAATTCGACACTAAACGATGGAGTTATGAGCATCTCCATTGTATCATGCGATTTAGAAAGATTAACAATTCAAATGGAAAAACGACGATCGAAGAATTCCAACAGGCTTTTGGGATATTGAACGGTCTCGAAATTGGCCAATTATGGTCTTATTTAGAAGCTTGTCAAGTTACCATTCCAAGGAGCACAAAATAGTCTAAATTTGACCACTGAAGAGAGTGTTATGAAGGTTACTATTGGACAAGGAGACGAAGGAAAATTTCAGGACTGACGACTGCGATCCCATTTACGGATGCCCAAATGGTCTCGAAATACGACGATTCCAGTCAGGAGTGAAAGAGCACTAAAGTAACTTTCAGATGACCAAAATCGACCTAATCCGACATCAAACGAGGGAGTTATGAATGTTTCTGTTGGATCGCGCGATTTGGAAAGATTAACAATCCAAATTGCAAAATGACGATTGAGAATTCCAACGTGCTTTTGGGATATCGAATGGTCTCAAAATTGGCCAATTCTGATATTATTTAGAAGTTTGTCAAGTTGTCATTCCAATGAGCTCAAAATAGTCTAAATTCTACTACTGAAGAGAGTGTTATGAAGGTTACTATTGGACAAGGAGATAAAAGCAAAATTGGAGACCGACGACTGCAATCCCACTTACGGATGCCCAAATGGTCTTAGAATATGACGATTCCAGTTAGGAATCAAAGAGCACAAAAGTAACTTTTAGATGACCAAAAATTGACCCAATCTAACATTAAACGAGGGAGTTATGAGCGTCTCCGTTGGATCGTGAGATTTTGAAAGATTAACAATCCATATTGCAAAATGACGATCGAAGAGTTGCAACATGCTTTAAGGGATATCGAACGGTCTCAGAATTAGCCAATTCTGGTCCCATTTATAAGCTTGTCAAGTTAACAATCCAATGAGCTGAAAATAGTCTCAATTTGACTACTAAAGAGAGAGTTATGAAGGTTACTATTGGACAAGGAGATGAAGGAAAAATTCAAGACCGACGACTGCGATCCCACTTACAGATGCCCAAATGGTATCGAAATACGACGATTCCAGTCAGGAATGAAAGAGCACTAAAGTACCTTTCAGATGACCAAAAATTGACCCAATCCGACATCAAACGAGGGAGTTATGAGCGTCTCCATTGGATCGCACGATTTGGAAAGATTAACAATCCAAATTGCAAAATGATGATCAAAGAGTTCCAACGTGCTTTTAGGATATCGAACGGTCTTGAAATTAGCCAATTTCGGTCCCATTTGGAAGCTTGTCAAGTTACCATTCCAATGAGCTCAAAATAGTGTAAATTCGACCCCTGAAGGGAGGGTTATGAGGGTTACTTTTGGACAAGGAGATCAAAGAAAAATTCAGAACATCCCACATACGGATGTCCAAATGGGATCGGAATACGACGATTCTATTCAGGAATGAAAGAGCACTAAAGTACCTTTTAGATGACCAAAAATTGACCCAATCTGACATTAAACGAGGGAGTTATGAGCGTCTCTATTGGATCGTGCTATTTGGAAAGACTAACAATCCAAATTGTAAAATGACGATCGAAGAATTCCAACGTGCTTTTGGGATATCGAAAAGTGTCGAAATTGGCCAATTCTGGTCTTATTTAGAAGCTTGCAAGTTACCATTCCAATGAGCTCAAAATAGTATAAATTCGACCACTAACGAGAGAGTTATGAAGGCTACTATTGGACAAGGAGATGAAGGAAAATTTTAGGACCGACTGAGATCCCACTTAAGGATGCCCAAATGGTCTCGGAATACGACGATTCCAAACAGGAATGAAAGAGCACTAAAGTACCTTTCAGATGACCAAAAATTGACCCAATCCTGCATCAAACGAGGGAGTTATGAGCATCTCCATTGGATCGACCGATTTGGAAAGATCAACAATCTAAATTGCAAAATGATGATCGAAGAGTTCCAACATGCAGTTGGGATATCGACCAGTCTCGAAATTAGCCAATTTCAGTCCCATTTGGAAGCTTGTCAAGTTACCATTCCAATGAGCTTAAATAGTCTAAATTAGAGCCCTAAAGGGAGGGTTATGAGGGTTACTGTTCGACAAGGAGATTAAGGAAAAGTTCACGACCGACGACTGCGATCCCACTTACGGATGCCCAAATGGTCTCGGAATATGACAATTCCAGTCAGGAATGAAAGAGCACTAAAGTACCTTTCAGATGACCAAAAATCAACCCAATCCGACCTCAAACGGGGTAGTTATGAGTGTCTCCATTGTATCATGCGATTTGGAAAGATTAACAATCCAAATTGCGAAATGATGATCGAAATGTTCCAACGTGCTTTTGAGATATCGACTAGTTTTGAAATTAGCCAATTTCGGTCCTAAAGGGAGGGTTATGAGGGGTTACTGTTAGACAAGTAGATGAAGGAAAAATTCTGAACATCCCACTTACGGATGCCCAAATGGTCTCGGAGTACAACGATTCTAGTCAGGAATGAAAGAGCACTAAAGTACCTTTCAGATGACCAAAAATCAACCGAATCTGACATCAAATGAGGGAGTTATGAGTGTCTCCGTTAGATCGCGTGATTTGGAAAGATTAACAATCCAAATTACAAAATGACGATCGAAGAGTTCCAATGTGCTTTTGGGATATTAAACGGTCTCGAAATTAGCCAATTTTGGTCCCATTTGAAAGCTTGCCAAGTTACCATTCCAATGAGCTCAAAATAGTTTAAATTCGTGCCCTGACGGGAGGGTTATGCGGGTTACTGTTGGACAAGGAGATGAATGAAAAATTTAGGACCGACGATTGTGATCCCACTTACGGATGTCCAATTGGTCTCAGAATAAGTCGATTCCAGTCAGGAATGAAAGAGCACTAAAGTAAAAATCGACCCAATCTGACATCAAATGAGGATTTGGTTTAAAACAAGAAGCAAATGTGTTTGATTTGGGATATATCTTATCTAAACATAATAGAGAAAGGGTATTTGAAACGATCATCACACTTTATTGATACTGAGTTCATTTACATCCATTTAGTATCCCTTGATTCTAAGATTGTAACGCCCTGAAAATCGAGGGTCGAGCATAAACTCAACTCCCGAGTTCCAACACATCACTTATGCAACATAATGAATGATGATTGAATGTTGTCTGTATTAGTGCATTAACATGAGTGAGATTAAGCCAAAACAGCATATCATCTCCAGAGATAAGTGAGATAGCAAGCGGAAGACTGTGATAGATATATAAACTATATAAACTGTGGTGAGTCTCCAGAGTGTGATAATGTTACCAGGTTAGCTAATTACAAGTACAATTCCACAAGATACCAAATTGTGTAAGGTCGTCTAGTCGACATCCTTGTAACCCCGTCGATCAAGACACGGCTCACATGAAGCCACCAGAAAACAGCATATACGAGAAAGCATCCTCGTCGTCACTAAAGTCCAGCTCCGCCTCAGAAGTAACATCGCCATTTGTAATCAGATAAAGTCTAGTGGGTGTCCAGAACATCGTCCCGTAACGTGGGAGTGAGTGATCAACTCAGTGGAACAATAAAGCATAAGTGTAACGCCCTGAAAATCGGGGGTTGAGCATAAACTCAACTCCCGAGTTCCAGAACATCACTTATGCAACAAAATGAATGATGATTGAATGTTGATTGTATTCGTACATTGAACATGAGTGAGATTAAGCCAAAACAGCATATCATACTCCAGAGACAGTTAAATTGCAAGCGGAAGACGATGATAGATAGATAAAATATATAAACTGTGATGAGTCTCCAGAGTGTGATAACATTACTAGGTTAAATAATTACAAGTACGCTTCTAAAATATACCAAATGTGTAAGTGTAATATCTTCTATCCCAAGTACCATAGCCCCGTCAATGCGGTGCAGGTCTTGAGAGACCCGTCGAGAGAGTTACATGATAGGAGAACTCCTCCTCATCACCATAGAAGTAGTCCCACTTTGCTTCATAAGCATCGCCATCATCGAAATTCAACAAATCGGTTGGTGTGTACAACACCGTCCCGTAACGTGGGAGTGAGTGATCAACTCGGTGGAACAAGATAAAGCATAGGTTAACATGTTATCAATTCAATCAAGCAGTAATGATAAAGCAGTACAAATCAAACAATTCTAACTACTCTTATTAAGTGCGAGAATGAAATGACATGATGCTGTATGCCCTTGCCAAACCACCCTCATGCGACATCATCTTACGTTCGCGAATGCTTAACTCCCTCAGTGCGCCACATCTACTAAGCACATGTGGTGCGATGATGATCATGATTACCGAGTTATTATTAGTCCATTTCAAACAGCAGTATTGGGAAACTAAGGTACCTCCCTTGTATCATTCCCAAACATGATCCATTCTAGGGTTGTCGGTCCCTAGTTAATCTCATACGATATTATGGTTTGAGAGGCGTAGCGAAGGCATCACAAAGGGCTCGTCACCCGTCAAGCACGGATCTGATCTCACCGTATGCGGGGCTCGTCACCGAATATGCGGCTCGATTCTTGTCCGTCGGCTCGAGTACAGTCTCACCGTACTCGGCTCAATCACTAGCCGTCGGCTCGAATACGGGTCTCACCGTACTCGGCTCAACTCATACTCCGATTCTTTGTGAAAGACTCGTCGCCAATCACGGACCTTGGAGTATACTCGAAGATACTACGAGGACTTGTCGCCGTCGGCACGAGTACAGTCTCACCGTACTCGGCTCTCGCCGTAAGTATCGACAAATGGAATATAGTGTCACATACCACCATAATCGGCTCACGAGTCCGGTTGCTCATTTGGTCACTACGGGGAGGCACGTGGCCCAGCGTAGGCCGGCAAACTCGACCACGGTGTCCCATACCACCATGCCCGGCTCATGAGTCTTAGCGGATCGAGGTACCATGGTTAAAAGGGATTTCACTTGGTAAGTTTGGTACCCTAGGTTCGGCGAAGAGCGACCAAACATGGTGAACATACATAAGACGGATCGGGGTACTTGACGAGCTCGGCTAACTCGAGCGCACAACAAGTTGAACGACATGAAGTGCATAAGCACTTCGCGTGGCCAACCACTATCGCCAACCGAAGTACGACTCGGGTTCGTCGAACACATCTCACGTGGCAAATGAATCGCAGCCATGAATTCAATTTTGGTACCGATTATCTGGACTATAGTCATAGCCCCAAACATGATAACTTGCAGATAGATAAAGCAATAATGGATCAAGATTCCACTCATACAATCAAGGTATGGTATTATCCGTTTAGGGTCGCCATTGGTCATTGCACGCACTCGTTGCTCCGCTCCCCATCACCCATGACGGATCATACAACGTAAATATAAATTTAAACATATGCATTACATAGTTATAATCATAAAGCAGTTGAGCATGTTATGAATCACAACACAAGCATGAGTTTATACATGTTCAATTCCTAATCACACAACAATCCAAGGAGATCATACACATAGTTAAAAGAGGTTGAGAATCATATCTCAACACCCTTATACATTACAATTTGCTAACTACTACTCATTCAGACATTTCAAGAAACACTTAAACAAACATGCATCAATATACATGACATATGTCGATCACATAGGCATTAGGCCAAATCCTTTCACTAGGGAGTTGCCCCAATCATAACACGCGTATACCCACGATGGATAGTCATGGCAAGCAGGAATCCAAGTTCCATATTCATTCAGTCATTTCCACAAACACTTGGGCCACACATTTTAGCATATATGGTGTTTATTGGCCGTGGCGTGATTTAGGGCAAATTCTTTCGTCAAAATGGTATCGCCAATACAACAATCATGAATCCATGACAATTAGTCATGGCGAGCACGAATGAGGATTCTATACTCATTCAGTCATTTTCACAAACACTTAGAATACACTAATACAACATACATGGTGTATGTTAGCAAAACATGTATTAGGGCTATCCTTTAGCCAAGTGAGTATTTTACCCATGTATAATATATTACTACAGTAAATAATCATGATAAATGCATCTCCAAAATTTATACGTATACAGTATTTTCTAGAATACGCATTTTCAACATACATACTGTATACAAGCAAACATGTATTACGGCGATTCCCTTCGCCAAGCATTTATTTTATACGCACATAATATATTTATACGACGATTAATCATGACAAACACATCGCTAAAATATACATGTATACAGTACTTCTTACAATACCGTATTTCTACATACATAGTGTTTATTAGTAAACATGTATTTAGGCGAATCCTTTCGCCAAATAAGTATTTTATCCATACGTCATATATCCATACGACAAATAAACATGTCAAACACATTTCCATAAAAAAATACGTATACGGTATTTTATACGATACGAATACCTAGAGTATGTGAAATTCCAAATTCTACAATTCTAATCGATACTGAAAACGGAAAGCACTTTGTACATGTGCAATTGCATGCAGATCATGAATCTATCATTATCTGACATTGAAAGCGTTGAAAACCATAACCTATACACCTAAAGTCCGCACCTTGTGTCGTAGAATCGTAACGGAGTCGATAGGTTCGCTAAGGTTCCGTATACGGAGTTTAGCAACCTAAAGAACGAAACAGTTAGTTATTTCATAACCTACAACCTATACAACCCTAAAATAGATTATGGTTAGGGTTTCTTACCTAGAAACGACACCGGAATCACCGGGAAAGTGATGAGAATCAGGCGGTGGAGCCCGAATAGCGGCGAGGGAATGACAGCGGGGAGTTCCTCCCACATCTCCCTCACTTTCTCTCTCTTTTCTCTCTCTCAAATCCAAATTCGTATGGCTGGAATGGGAGAGGGTTTAAGGTCCTTATATAGTCTAAAAATTTTCCAAAACAGACTCCAGGTCAAAGTATACTTATGTTATAACCAAAGCGGACCTGTTTCAGCTCAACGGAGGACTTCTAGCGGGCCTCCTTGAGCCAAAGGTTGGACTTAAGCTCACTAACGCTGGATCTACGTTCTATTAAGTTTTCATTTCGGTCGGGATTCCAGATCACGTGTGGCGGACCAGTTTCAGTTCAACGGTCAGCGGATCTCGATCGGAGATTCCGAGTACATGTAAATGTGTATGAAATTTTTCCTGATCCGAGGGTGTAATTTGGTCGATTCTGACGGTGCAGTTGCTTAATACGATCCGCAAACAAATGATGCCGATCACTATTCCAGATATTTATTTTGTAAAGGGAATAGTGTTTTTCACACTCTCTCGCTCCGGACGCGATCGAATGGCCGTGGGACATTGTCTGGACTTGATTTCCGAGATAGTTGTCGAGCCCAGTGAGGCGGTCCTAATTCCTTAACTTCGAGTTATTCGGACTTCCGACGTGCGGTCCATATCTAATACGGAGTTTCGATGTGCTCCCGAGAGCAGCCGGGTAATGAGATTGATCCTAGATTTTAGGGTAACCTAGCGTCAATGATTCTACAAGTTTTGGGTCTTGCAGATCGTATTTAAAGCGATTCAAACGGATTTCGTAGCTAATTTGGTTTCACACCTAGTTACTTTGTCTTATTTCTAAAGGATTTAGTCCTAAGTGATTTCTGGTCGAGGTGGTACTCAGGCCTTTGTAGTTTGTATATAAAGTGATCCAAGTTATACTACTTAGTTAGTTTAAGATAGTGTCTAGGGTGAAAGTTCTTAGAAAAATTGGAAGATCAAGGTGGTGAAGGGTGAGATTTGTGAAGGAAATGAGTTCAAAGGCGGCTTTAGACTTTGGGATTCAGTTCTGACAAGTTAATGAGGTATTAGGATCGACCCATTGCCTAAAGACGTCTAATCCCAGGTTGGCAAAAATCCGGGGCGTTACAATAGGTTAACATGTTATCAATTCAGTCAAGCAGTAATGATAAAGCAGTACAATCAAACACTCCTAAATACTCTTATTAATGCAAGTATGAATGCAGTCATGATGCATGCCCTCACCAACATACTCCCTCATGCGACACCATCTTACGTCCGCGGCATACGTTCATCCCTCAGTGCTCCACATCTTCCAGGCACATGCAGTGCGATGATGAATATGATTACCGAGTTGTTATTAGTCCTTTTCATACAGCAGTATTGGGAAACTAAGGTACCTTCCTTATATCATTCCCAAACAATGATCCATTATAGGGTCATCAATCCTAGATAATCTCATACGATGGTGTGGTTCTAGGTCGCTGCAAGGGTTGTCAGGGCTGTTACACGCACTCATTGTACCGCTCCCCCATCACCTTATCAATACAGGCCTAGTTTATACTCTGTTTACTACGGGAAGGCTCGTCGCCTCTCCGTAGATTCAGAGTATGCTCGAGGTCACTACATCGGGTACGGTCAGGGCTGCTAGGGCTGTTACACGAAATCGTTACACCACTCCCCCATCACCCATCAAAGCAGTGTAGGCCGACAGCTCGAATAATGTGTCCCATACCACCGTATTTGGCTCACGAGTCTGGGTTGCTCACTGGTCACTATGGGGAGGCACATCGCCCCAGCGTAGCCCGACAACTTGAACACGGTCTCCCATACCACCATGCCCGGCTCATGAGTCTTAGCGGATCGAGGTACCAAGGTTAACGGGGTTGCACTGGTAAGTTTGGTACCTTAGGTTCAAGCAATGGCATCCAAACATGGTGAACATACATTAGACAGATCGGGTTACTTGACGAGCTCGGCTAGCTCGAGCACATGACAAGTTGAACGACATGAAGTGCATAAGCACTTCGCGTGGCCAACCACTATCGCTAACCGAAGTACGACTCGGGTTCATCGAACATATCTCACATGGCGAATGAATCTCAACCACAAATTCAATCCCGTTACCGATTGCCTAGACTATACAATAGCCCCAATCACATTCAAGTACAGAGAGTCAAAGTAGTAATGGATCAAGATTTCACTCATATAGTCAAATATTTAATATTGTCCGCTTCTGCTTAGGGCTGCCAGGGCTGTTGCACGGAATCGTTACACCACTCCCCCATCACCCTTCACGACCTTTATGGAATACAACTTAAACATGAATTTAAACATATGCATTACATAGATAAAATCATACAATCAGTTGAGCATGTTATGAAGTACAACATAAGCATGAGTTTGTACATATTCAATTCCTAATCACACAGATATCTAAAGAAATTATACACGTAGTTAAAGGAGTTGAGAATCATATCTCAACACCCTTATACATTACAATTTACTAACTACTAGTCATTCAGACATTTCAACAAACACTTTAGACTACATACATCAACATACATGATATATGTTAATCACATAGGTATTAGGCCAAATCTTTTCACTAGGGAGTTGCCCCAATTATAACATGCGTGCAACCAGGGCGGATAGTCATGGTAAGCAGGAATCCAAGTTCCATATTCATTCAGTCATTTCCACAAACACTTGGGCTACACATTTTAACATATATAGCGTATAGTGGTCGTGGCGTGATTTAGGGCAAGTCCTTTCGTCAAAGGGGTACGCCTATACAACAATCATATATCCATGACAATTAGTCACAGCGAGTGCGAATGCAAATTCTATACTCATTCGGTCATTTTCACAAACACTTAGAATACACTCTTTTAACATACTTAACGTGTACTAGCAAAAACATGTATTAGGGCGAATCCTTTCGCCGAGTGAGTATTATACATATATATAGCATGTTTATATAGTAATTAATCATGGCTAGCATACTTTCAAAATTTGTACGTATACGGTATTTTCTACAAATATGAGGAATACAGTATATTCAACATAGTTAACGTATAACCGAAAAACGGAACGAACAACACTTTGTACATGTGCAATCGCATGCAGATCATGAATCTATCATTATCTGACATTGAAAGCGTTGAAAACCATAACCTATACGTCTAAAGTCTGTACTTTTTGTCGTAGAAGCGTAATAAACTCGATAGATTCGCTAAGCTTTAGTATACGGCAATTTGGCAACCTATAGAATGAAATAGATTAGTTATTTCATCATTTGCAATGTTCATAACTCTAGATCAGATTAGGGTTAGGGTTTTCTTACCTAGAAATGGAGTTGAAAATGCCGAGAATGCGATAAGAATGATGTAGTTAGGCACGGATAGCAGCAGGGTAGAGTGGTAGGGAGATGCTCCCACAACTCACAACCTTTCTCTCTCTTTTCTCTCTTTTCTCTCCTAGGTTTTATCAAATTCGTATGGAATGATAGAGTGAGGGTTTAAGGTCTTTATATAGGTCTAGAACTCATGGAAATAGACTCAGGGTCAAGGTATACTTAGGTTATAGCCAAAGTGGGTCTGTTCCGTCTCAACGGAGCACTTCTGGCGGCCCCTTTTCAGTGTACGGTCAGACTTAAGTTCACTAACACTAGATCTAGGTTCAGCTGAGGTTTCGTTCTAGTCAGGTTTCCAGATCGCACGTGGCAGACCAGTTTCAGTTCAACGGTCAACGAATCTCGATCAGGGTTACAAGTATACGGATATGTGCTGGGAAATTCCCTGATCCTAGGGTGTAATTGGGTTAGATTTTGACGGTTTGATTGCTTATATCAAGCCCGCAAGTGACAAGTCTCAGATTACTTAAATTTATATTTTATTTCTAAATATTTTCACATTTCTCACACTCCTCGCTCCAGGCTCAAGCGAATAGCACTGGGACACTATCTGGATTTGAGTTTCGAAATGGTTGTCAAGCCCAGTAAAGTGGTCCTAATCCTATAACTTTGTATTATTCGGACTTCCGATGTGCGGTCCAGATCTGATACGGAGTTTCGTGATGCTCCCGAGAGCAGACAGGTAATGAGATTAATCCTAGATTTTAGGGTAATGTAGCGTCGATGATTCTACAAGTTTTGGGTCTTGCAAATCGTATTTAAAGTGGATCAAGCGGATTTCGTAGCTAATCTAGTTTAGCACTTAGTTACCTTTGAAGGATAAGGTAGTGAAAGGTGAGATTTGTGAAGGAAAAGGATTAAAAAATGATTTTAGATTGTGGGATTGAGTTCTGACAAGTTAATAAGGTGTTAGGAGCGACCCATTGCCTAAGGACGTCTAATTCCAGGTTGGCAAAAATTTGGGATGTTACAAAGATTGATTATTCGGAATAAATGAATTATTATGAGTTCAACTGTCATAGTCAAATATGAAATTTGGCAGCATTTCGTCAGTGATTTCAGTCATCTCCTAGGACTTAGGAGGAATATGCTCTTCTGATGATTATTCTCCTTTAGACTTGATCAGAAGGAACTTGAAGACTTCAACAATTTCGGCAACATGATGACCCCTTATCTTCACAGACTGCAGGGCAGTCTGGTTATGCGGACCCGCGCAATGGATGTCGGTTGCACGGACCCGCGCAAACCACCGTAGCCATCTCTCTCACCTTCGATCTTCCTCCTTGCTCCGCTTCCTCTCAAAAATCTTCAATCCTCCCAAATGAAGGAGGGGAGGGGGTATTTATAGGCCCTCGCATGTTTGATACCTCGATCTTGGTGCCATGGGACCCACCTTTCAATGCCTTAGACCCTTTCACAAAGTACTAGTTCTGAATTCCATTGTGTGAACCCCCGCAACTGACATTTTGGTTGCGCGGGCCCGTCCAAAGGACATTGGTTGCGTGGACCTGCGCAAACCCCCCTTATGTTACTTCATTCTTCTTTTTTCTGATTTTCTTTCTTTCTTCTCTTGCTTCAATCCTTTTTTTATCACCATTTTTTATGCCTCAACAGATGCCCCCTCGATCCTTCTTTGATCGATTCATGAAATTAAATGGAGGATCGATCTTCCTCTACTCGAAGAACTTGATGAACTGCAACTTTGAAGAATGACTGGATGATCATGCTTGAACGGAAGACTTGAATGATTGCGCTTGAATGGAAGACTTGAATGATTGCACTTGAACGGAAGATTTGAATGCTCATGTTTGAATGGAAGATTTGAACGCTTATGTTTGAACGGAAGATTTGAATGATCAAGCTCAAGCTCAATGATCGCGCTTGATTGGAAGATTTGAATGCTCACGTTTGAACGGAAGATTTGAACGCTTACCTTTGAACGAAAGATTTGAATGATCACGCTCGATGATCGCCCTTGATCGGAATACTTGAATGCCCCCGGCCAACAGCGTCGAGCAGATGTTTTAGTAGAGAAGGTAGCATTTTCTTTTCATCGAAACTTGTCACTGTAATAGTTGTGGCAACTTCATCTTTAAGAAACTTGATCAGAAAACTTTCTTTCAACACCGCTGCTGCTGCAATGGTCTCTTTTATCAACTCCAGCGACTCTTTTCTTCAACTTGTATCTACAGGGTTGTTCTTTAATGTGGCTCCTATCGCAACAACTTTTTCGATTGTTTCTTTTATTCATGATCTGCATAATCCAATCTTTCTTTCCTACCAAATTGATTGGAATTAGTATCTCAAGACATTATAATTTTCCAATTTAGCTTCATGAAGCATTGATAATTCTGAAATATATATTGAAAACTTCTTCTCTTTTTAAGGCTGATTGTGATATTCGTTTTGTTATCGTGCTTCGCATTGTATTCTTTGCTCAATATATCGCACTTCTTGGATATATCATTTCCAGCTCCAAAGGTTCAATCACTGAGTCTTTTTTTAACATAGACTTTTCCTTAGATCATTACTGATTCTGAAAAATAGACAAGACTTCTTTCAATTTTCATTTAATAACTTAGAATTTACTGATGATGATTCTGTTCGTTCTTTGTCTCCATCAGATCTGATACTTAGAGTCTTGCGATATCATTACTAGAACAATGAGATACTATGGCTTCGGCATATGAATTCCTTCGCCATGTGTTGGAGCATAAAAAATAAATTACTAAGAAGATAAGTTGCGCGGGTCGTGGAACTAAGAAAATTGGTTGCGCGGGTCGCGGAACCAAGAAGATTGGTTGCGCGGGTTGAGGAAAGAACATCCGTTGCGCAGATCTCGGATCTAAGAAAATAGGTTGCGCGGGTTGAGGAAAGAATATCCATTGCGTGGGTCGCAGAATCAAGAAGGTCCGTTGCGTGGGATGCAGAAGCAAGAACATAAGTTGCGCGGGTCGCGGAAGCAGGAAGACGGGTTCACCGTATCGCGTAATCAAGATGACATGTTGCGCGGGTCGCGGAACCACGAAGTCCGTTGCGGGGGTCTCACAAGCAATCAAGGATTGACACATGTGTGAGGCCTATAAATACCCCGCTCCTCTCATTTGACGGACGGAAAATTCTAGGAAACTAGAGTGGAGCGACTGAAGGTAGAGAACAGGGGCAAAGATCAGTTGCACAGACCGCGCAACATGGTTGTCGATTACGCGAACCGCGCAACAAGCTTACCCTTTGCGCGGACCGCGCAACAAGCTTACCCGTTGCGCGGACCGCGCAACCAATTTAGTGGTTACGCAGGTCGCAGAACTGAGTCGGCAGGCCAACTTCATATGAAGGTCAAAATGCTCTTGGATCTGATCTTCAAGCCTCCTTCTTTGAAGAGAAAGATCAGTTGATGAATTCAATATTCCTCCTAAGTATTAGGAGATGACTGAAGAAGCTGCCGAAGTACTGCTGAAATTTCTATTTCTAAGGAGATTGAATGATGAATTTAGCAATTCCTCCTAAGTACCTAGGAGATGACTGAAATGGCGCCAGAATGCTGCCAAAATTTATATTGAACTATGACAGTTACACTCAGAATAATTCTTCTATTCTAAATAATCCACCTTAGAATCAAGGGATGTAGAAAGGATGTAAATGAACTCAATATTAATGAAAGTATGATGATTGTTCCAAGTATTCTCTTTGCTATGCTTGAATAAGATTAATCCTCAAATCAAATACATTTGTTTGCTTGTCGAAACAAAATGGCGACTCTGCTGGGGACTTTTCTTATTTTAGCATTAACATTGAGATGATTAGGAACTCTCACCATAGTTTGGCGTCTTCAAGATGCCAAAATGGTAACTCTCAGTGGGAACATCCTCCCCTTCATCTCTAAGGTAGATCATCTTAGCCTCTAAATACTAATTATAGATGTGTTTCACTATTGAAGGTGTCCAAATTCTACTACAAATTACAAGCAATGGCAATTCCTGCAAGAGAAACAAGCTTTCATTTTACATCAACCGGGTTCGTGATAAAATATACACCGAAGCAAGCTCTCGCATATATGAATCAGTCTCCTACAAGCAAAAGCAACATGATTCAAGCGACAGCTAGAGTCGTATCTGCCTCACCCCAACCATCAGATGGTGACAAAGGCTGGACCGTTGTAATGTCCCACAAGACAAAGGCACGAAATGCAAAAAATGCTCAAACAAATTTGCCTTCACCGAAAGTAAGAGGGCCTGTAACACGTAACACAGTCAGGAAGTATCCTGAACTTGCTCCGCCTGCAATATATCCCGAACAAGTAATCCCACAAGTGGCTTTGCATGATTTTCCGGTTTTAGTTGCCCCAAGGGTAAGGTGGACGAAAGAACAGAAGGGCAAAGCATTAATAGCAGTTTCACCAACATCTGTGTCTCCCCAGACAAGTTCACTGATGTCTATATCACCTTAATTGATTGACAACTCCAAGAGTGTAGAGAAGTCAAACGAAACCCCAGCTTCTCCTTACTTTGTAAGTCCTGCCATGTCTGCATACTCTCGCCTTACTCCAACTACAGCTTCATCAAAGAGTGGCGAAGCTATAGCATATGTGACTGAGACAAACCAAAACAATATACCGACTGTGGAGGATCGCATCAGTGAGATGGCGGAAGCACAAAGAACGCTAACAGAGGAGTGTAGACACCTCAAAGAGGCCTTGACAACCCTTGCGCATAATGTAGCTCAGATGGCGGCTCCGCCAATTATGGGTACTGTGAATGGACAGGAAAACTGGCCTGAAGGCTCTCATCCACAAGGGGAAGGATGAAGAGGGTCTGTTCCCACCGTGAGAACCATAACACAAGATGATATAAGACAAGTCGTTGAAGAGACTGTAAGAATAGAAAGAGAACGTGAAAATACTGGCCGCTTTAGATATCGTACCCCATATCCAAGAGAGGTGGAAGATATTCCATTTTCGGCGAATTTCAAACATCCAAACTTTCAGAAGTTCAACGGGAAGGCTCACCGGAAGATCATCTGATGCACTTCATTACCAGTATGGGGAATTTTTCTACAATACTACAGTACTGCTTGAGATTGTTTGGGTCATCATTAACGCACAAAGCATTTCGGTGGTATTCCAGCTTAACTCCAAGGTCGATACGAACTTGGGAATAAATGCAGGACACCTTTATGTCAAATTTTTTCTCCTCAGAACGTGATGTTAGTATTACAGAATTGGCCTCCATACGACAGAGAGAAGGAGAACCGGTAAGAAAATTCATAGACAGATGGAAAACATTAGGAGCCTCATGCAAACAATTACCAGAAGAAAAGGAATAGGACAAAATGTGTCTGAATTCCATGGAAACGGGAATCGCGTTCGGACTCACTAGCGACGACATTAGAACGTTCCGTGATCTAGTCACCAAGGCTCATGCTTTGGAACTAATGACTCGTAAAATGCCAGCATTCCATCACGAGATAGCTAGGAGAGTGCCTGGCAGAACGAATGTGAATGTTGTCGATCGCGATAAAAAGATCAAAGATGCAAGGGACTCAAGGGACAAAAGGCCAAAATGAAAAGAGGGATAGAATCAGTCAAGAAATAGATATGACGGAAAAAGACCCAGAATGCTTAACTCTCATGAAGGGTTTGACTTCGATAAAGAAGATGTTGTCCCCATGATGAAATAGCTGCTAAAAGTTGGCACGATAGAATTGCCAGAACCCAAGTGCCCCGAAGATGTGACAAAAACCAGAGAAAGAGATTTTTGCCATTATCATCGCCTAGTAGGACACCCGACGGAGAATTGCTACATGTTAAAGTGTATAATACAACGGATGATAAAAAAGGGCAAAATAATAACCGGTGAAGGAAGAGAGAAGAACATGAGGGTGACAGTAAATATGCTCATGATCCGGGAAAAGGCCTGAGCAATGAAAGAAAAAGAAGGTCAAAAGATAACAAAAAAAGTAGCAGTTATTACGTTACGATCGGGAAAGAAAATGACAAGCCCTGTGAAGTAAAAGTCAGGGATTGTAAGGAAAGAAGTCATCATGACGTAGAATAATGTTGATGAAAATGAAAGCAAGGGTGAAGCAATGAAGGTAACATATGGCGTAGTTAGTCATTTGAAGGGAATACCAGCACGGCTAAGCATCTATGACGCACTCAAGTTATCAGAGGAATTTCGATAAAGTCTAATCCAAGCATTGTCTGATCACAATGTTAGTGAGACTTTGCTGACAGAAATGAAACATGAAAGACACAATGAACAAGCAGATTGCCTACCAGTCATCTCATTCTCCGATGATGATTTGATTGGCGAGATGGAATACAACAGGCCACTAATGATAGAAGGTCATATCTGTGGGAAAAAGGTAAAATGGATTATGATAGATAATGGGTCTGCAGTAAACCTTTTGTCACTCTCAATGGTAAGCAAATTGGGTTATCGTCGTTCTGATCTATGCCCTAGTGGAATGATGATACAAGGCTTCAATCAAGATGGGCAACGCACGCTGGGTAAGATTACGGTGACGCTGGAAGTAGGGGAATTAACTACTAATGTCGTATGTCATGTTATAAATGCCATGACAACGTACAATCTTCTCCTGGGAAGGCCGTGGATACATCGGTACAGTATCATACCCTCTATTTTGCACCAATGTTTCAAATACTATAAGGATGGAATATAGTGTAAGGTGATGGCTGATGCAAAACCATATACAGAAGGTGAGTCTTTCTTTGCAGACGCAAGCTCTTACAGAGGGTTTGCAATAGAAGCAAGAGACAATGATGAAGACAGAACTTTAGAAGATATTCAAGTAAACAATATCCGAGAAGAAAGGGCAGAATCCTCTGGGACCGCAGAAGTAAAGAAGAAGTTATATTTCGTACCAAAGCATCTGAGACAACCAGGGCAACCGTCGCTAACTTTATTATCGCCAGAACAGCTGAGAATTTTGTAGTCTAATTATACAATGCCGCTGCCAAATGTTGAAAGGTGTAAGCCATTTTCAGCCACTCTGAAAAGATTCCAAGTTAAGGCTAGCGTAAAACACCCTAAGCTAATAGAATTCTATGCTGCAGTGAAAATAGAGCCAAGAGAAGAAATCAAGAGTAATGTATATCAAGGTAGGTTGACACCACAAAATCTAGAAAAATATAGTTCAGTGAGTAAGAAAATCATGAGAAACATGGGTTTTGATTGTAAAAAACCCATTGGGTTGAATCAAGGGAAGGGAATGTAAATCCCTCTTAGAATTAATCAAGGAAAGCAGAGGAAATTTCAAGGACTAGGGACAGAATCATCAGTAAACATGACTGTAGCCACACGAGTACCAGAAGAGGACCCTGAAGTGATCAAGTATCCTGAAACGGCACCGAGGCAAATGGAAGACGGGGGGCAACCAACAATAGACAGTTTGCGAGAAATAAATTTGGGCACAGAAGAAGAACCGAGGAACACATTTATCACTGTTGGTCTTTCTGAACAGGAAGCTGGGAAATACATCCAACTTCTCAAAGAAAATAAAGACATCTTCGCCTGGACTTATGCAGAGATGCCAGGTTTAGAGCCATTTGTAGCAATGCACCGATTAAATGTCTCCAAAGAGAAAAAGCCAGTTAAGCAAGTGCAAAGACGATTCCATCCAGACTTAGTTCCATTAATTGAGGAAGAGGTTAACAAGATGATAAGAGTTGGGTTCATCAGAGAAGTCAAATATCCTAGATGGATATCGAATATTGTCCCTATGAAAAAGAAAAATGGACAAGTTAGAGTGTGTATTGACTTTAGGGATCTAAACGAGGCCTGCCCGAAAGATGACTTTCCACTTCCGATAACAGAGTTGTTGATTAATAGTACGACTCAGTATGCCATTATGTCCTTCATGGATGGCTACATGGGGTATAATCAGATTAGAATGGCACCTGAAGATGAGGAAGCAACAGCATTCAGAACGCCGCTTGGAATTTTTTGCTATAAGGTTATGCCATTTGGTCTTAAAAATGTGGGAGCAACATATCAAAGGGCAATGCAAAATATCTTCCAAGACATAATGCATAGACATGTAGAATATTACGTAGATGACTTGGTAGTCATGTCGGGAGATCATCAGAAGCACCGCGAACACTTGACATCGGTCTTCCGCCGATTGAGAAAGAAACAGTTAAAAATGAATCCAACTAAATGTGCATTCGGAGTGTCTTCAGGTAAATTTCTTGGTTCGTTATACAGTATAGGGGCATCAAGATCGACCTCGAGAAAGTTAAAGCCATTCAAAATATGCCTGCACCAACAACACTGAAAGAATTGAAAAGCTTGCAAGGAAAGCTGGCGTATATTCGCCATTTTATTTCAAATTTGGCAGGAAGATGTTAGCCATTGTCGCATTTAATGAAGAAAGATACAGAGTTCGTATGGGACCAAGCCTGTCAGAATGCATTTGATTCGATAAAGGAATCTATTTGAAAACAACCGCTTGATCTTGTGACTCTCAGATAAAAGGAAAACCACTTATTTTATATATATCTGCAACTGAAAATTCTTTGGGTGCTTTGTTGGCTCAGGTAAATGAAGCCAGGAAAGAGATTGCTCTTTATTATCTAAGTCGAACGTTGGTGGGTGTAGAATGTAATTATACCCCGATCGAAAAGGAGTGCCTGGCACTGATATTCGCAACACAGAAACCGAGACATTATTGTCTCTCCCATGAGATAACTTTAACCTTAAGAGCAGACCCGATAAAGTTTCTGATGACAAGACCACTATTGTCGGGAAGATTGGCCAAATGGATGTTGTTGCTCTCAGAATACACTATTACATATGAATCGGCAAAAGCAGTAAAAGGACAAGTAGTGGCAGATTTTCTTGCAGCACATCTTGTGGCAGAATGCGAGACCATCAACGACGACTTCCTAGACGAACAAGTGATGCTGAATGATCTGCAAAGCCCATGGCAGATGTATTTTGACGGTGCTGCTCAAACATCAGGAACAGGGGTAGGAGTGATATTCATCACTCCTCAAGGCGATTTGTTACCTTACTCCTTTGCATTGGGGACTACATGCACAGTAACGAGGCCGAGTACAAAGCTCTCATTATTGGGATGGAAATAGCTCAACAAATGCAGATAAAAGCGTCGCATATCTTCAGAGATTCTAAATTAATTATAAGTCAATTGACAACTGAATTTGAGGTAAGGAAGCAGGAACTATTGCCTTATTGTCGGAAAGCACAGAAATTACTAGAACAGTTCTGCCATGTAGAAATCAAGCATATACCGTAGTCCGAAAATACGAAAGTGGATGCTTTGGCTAGTTTGGCGGCAGCAATGTCTTACCCTAATCGAAGTCCTCTCCAAGTAACTATTGAAGAAAGAAGGTTTCTACCATCTTTAGAGGTCATCGAAGAAGTTGTCGATACACTTCCGATATCATGCTTAGAAATAACGACAGATGATTGGCGCCAGCCTTTCATTGACTATCTCAAATATAATATTCTGCCAGAAGATCAAGTACAGAAGCAGCAAATCAAGCAGCGGTTAAGCAGATTCATCATATGCAGTGAAGTGTTGTACATGAAATCTTACAATGAAGTGCTACTACGTTGTTTAGACAAACAGGAAGTAAGCCAAACATTGCGGGAAGCACACTCCGGTGAATGCGGAGCACATCAGGCTGGTCGAAACCTATTTCACAGAATACATCATATGGGTTATTATTGGCCCACGATGTTCAAAGACACAATATATTACGGAAAATGGTGCCATGAATGTCAAATTCATGTAGACGTTACACATATTCCTCCAGAAGATCTGCATCAGTCTATCGCCTCTTGACCCTTCACCGCTTGGGGACTTGACATAATCGGTCTTGCAGGAGGTGTTGTGAGTGAACATTCGCTGATTACGGTCACCTTCCCTTTATTTTTTTGAACTTGCAATGATTTTGTGGAAGATGTCTTTACGGTTATAGTTGACGGTATCGGAAGACCTTCTGGAGTGACAGGCCTTTCTGTTTTTCTCGAATGAGATGATCGTATGACCAAAGCAGGACTGTGTATCACGACACTTCACATAATCGACCTAGTACTTGGCGAGATGATGCTTCTTGCGGGAGTAGATCGCGCTTTTTGTCTTTTGGATATTACTATCCTCCATCCTCCCTCATCTTGTTAGCTACTGGCAAAACAGAGATCGTTCCATCCATCTTGTGAAATTTCCTACTCTTGATCAAAGTGAAACAACAACTTTACTTTCTCTGACGCTTTTTACCTACTTTATTGTGAATCCGGTCAAAGTGAAATAGAAGTTCACTTTTCTTGCAGGTGTTGCCATTGATTGTAACTTATGGCTGAATTTAGAAACCTTCGAACATGAAACATAACCATTGTTAGCATTTGAAGAATCAAATAATCTATCTTAGAGATGATGGGGAGGATGTTCCCACTGAGAGTCACCATTTTGGCATCAGCAAGACGCCAAACTTATGATGAAAGTTCCATAACTATCTCAATGTTAATGTTTAAATAAAAAATTTCTCCAGCAGAGTCTCCATTTTGTTTCGAACAAGAAACAAATGCATTCGATTTAGGATATATCTTATCTAAACATAACAGAGAGAGTATTTAAAACAATCATCACACTTTATTGATACTAAGTTCATTTACATCCTTCTAGTATCCCTTGATTCTAAGATAGATTATTCGAAATAAAGGAATTATTATGAGTTCAACTGTCATAGTTAAATATGAAATTTGACAGCATTTCATTAGTGATTTCAATCATCTCCTATGACTTAGGAGGAATATTCTCTTCTGCTGATTATTCTCCTTTAGACTTGATCATAAGGAACTTGAAGACTTTAACCATTTCGGCAGCATGGCGGCCCCTTATCTTCACAGACTGTAGGGCAATCTGGTTGCGCGGACCCGCACAACGGATGTCAGTTATGCAGACCCGCGCAAACCACCGTAGCCTTCTCTCTCACCTTTGATCTTCCTCCTTGCTCCACTTCCTCTCGAAAATCTTCAATCTTGCCAAATGAAGGAGGGGAGGGGGTATTTGTAGGCCCTTGTATGTGTGGTGCCTCGATCTTAGTGCCATGGGACCCATATTTCAATGCCTTAAACCCTTTCACAAAGAACCAGTTCTAAATTTCGTTGTGCAAACCAGCGCAACTGTCATTTCGGTTGCGCGGTCCCACGTAAAGGACATCGGTTGCGCGGACCAACATTAACCCCCCTTAAGCTACTTCATTCTTCTTCTTTTTCAATTTTCTTTCTATCTTCTCTTGCTTCAATCCTTTCTTTATCACCAATTTTTATGCCTCAACAGATGCCCCCTCGATCCTTCTTTAATTGATTCATAAAATCAAATGAAGGATCGATCTTCCTCTCCTCGAAGAACCTGATGAACTGCAACTTTGAAGAATGACTGGATGATCATGCTTGAACGAAAAACTTGAATGATTGCGCTTGAACGAAAGACTTGAATGATTGCACACAAACGGAAGATTTGAATGCTCACGTTTGAACGGAAGATATAAATGCTTACGTTTGAATGGAAGATTTAAATGATCATGCTCGATGATTGCGCTTGATCGGAAGATTTGAATGATCACGTTTGAACGGAAGATTTAAACGCTTACGTTTGAAAGGAAGATTTGAATGATCACGCTCGATGATCGCGCTTGATCGGAAGACTTGAATGCCCCCAGCCAACAGAGTCGAGAAGATGTTTTAGTAGAGAAGGTAGCATTTTCTTTTCATCAAAATTGTGAAATGATGATTGAAGAGTTAAAACATTCTTTTGGGATATCGAACTGTCTCGAAATTATCCAATTTTAGTCCCATTTGGAAGCTTGTCAAGTTACCATTCTAATGAGCTCAAAATAGTCTAAATTCGAGCCCTGATGGGAGGGTTATGAGGGTTATTGTTGGACAAGGAGATGAATGAAAAATTTAAGTCCGACGACTACGATCCCACTTACAAATGCCCAAATGGTCTCGGTATAGGACGATTCCAGTCAGGAATGAAAGAGCACTAAAGTAAAAAAATCGACCCAATCCGACATCAAACGAGGGAGTTATGAGCATCTCTGTTGGATCACGCGATTTGGAAGGATTAAAATCCAAATTGTGAAATGACGATCGATGTGTTCCAACGTGCTTTTGGGATATCGAGCGGTCTCGAAATTAGCCAATTTCGATCCCATTTGGAAGTTTGTCAAGTTACCATTCCAATGAGCTCAAAATAGTCTAAATTCGACCCCAGAAGGGAGGGTCATAAGGGTTACTGTTAGACAAGAGGATAAAGGAAAATTTTAGGACCAACGACTGCAATCCCAATTACGGATGCACAAATGGTCTTAAAATACGATGATTCCAGTCAAGAATCAAAGAGCACTAAAGTATCTTTCAGATGACCAAAAATCGACCCAATCCGACAACAAACGAGGGAGTTATGAGCGTCTCCGTTGGATTGCGCGATTTAGAAAGATTAACAATCCAAATTACAAAATGACGATCGAAGAATTCCAATGTGCTTTTGGGATATCGAACGGTCTCGAAATTGGCCAATTCTGGTCCGATTTAGAAGCTTGTCAAGTTACCATTCCAATGGGCTTAAAATAGTCTAAATTTGACCATTGAAGAGAGAGTTATGCAGGTTACAATTGGACAAGGAGATGAAGAAAAAATTCAGGACCGACGACTTCAATCCCACTTACGGGTGCCCAAATGGTCTCGGAATACGATGATTCCAGTCAGGAATGAAAGAGCAATAAAGTACCTTTCAAATGACCAAAAATTGACCCAATTCGACATCAAACGAGGGACTAATGAGTGTCCCCGTTGGATTGCGCGATTTACAGATTAACAATTTAAATTGCAAAATGACGATCAAAGAATTCCAACGTGCTTTTGGGATATTGAACGGTCTCGAAATTGGCCAATTCTTGTCCTAATTAGAAGCTTGTCAAGTTACGATTCCAATGAGCTCAAAATAGTCTAAATTTGACCACTGAAGAGAGAGTTATGAAGGTTACTATTGGACAAGGGGATGAAGGAAAAATTAAGGGCCGACGACTGCAATCCCAATTACGGATGCCGAAATGGTCTCGGAATACGACGATTCTTGTCAGGAATGAAAGAGCACTAAAGTACCTTTTAGATGACAAAAAATTGATCCAATCCGACATCAAACAAGGGAGTTATGAGCGTCTCCATTGGATCGCTCGATTTAGAAAGATTAACAATCCAAATTGCAAAATGAAAATCGAAGTGTTTCAACGTGCTTTTGGGATATCAACCAGTCTCGAAATTAGCCAATTTCGGTCCCATTTGAAAGCTTGTCAAGTTACCATTCCAATGAGCTCAAAATAGTCTAAATTTGACCCTTGAAGGGAGGGTTATGAGGGTTACTGTTGGACAAGGAGATGAAGGAAAAATTCAGGACCGACAACTGCAATCCCACTTACGGATGCCCAAATGGTCTCAGAATATGACGATTCCAGTCAGGAATGAAAGAGCACTAAAGTA
This sequence comes from Magnolia changhungtana, assembly GCA_030180095.1. Classification (NCBI taxonomy): domain Eukaryota; kingdom Viridiplantae; phylum Streptophyta; class Magnoliopsida; order Magnoliales; family Magnoliaceae; genus Magnolia; species Magnolia changhungtana. The sequence goes on along the minus strand of JASAUF010000473.1, from coordinate 3,982,106 downwards.
CCTTTCAGATGACCAAAAATCAACCCAATCCGACATCAAACAAGGGAGTGATGAGTGTCTCCATTGGATCATGCAATTTGGAAAGATTAACCATCCAAATTGCAAAATGAAGATCGAAGATTTCCAACATGCTTTTGGGATATCGAACAGTCTCGAAATTGCCCAATTCTGGTCTTATTTAGAAGCTTGTCAAGTTACTATTCCGATGAGCTCAAAATAGTCTAAATTCGACCCCTGAAGAGAGAGTTATGAAGGTTCCTTTTGGACAAGGAGATGAAGGAAAAATTCAGGACTGACTACTGCAATCCCACTTACAGATGCCCAAATGGTCTCGGAATACGACGATTCTAGTTATGAATGAAAGAGCACTGATGTAGCTTTAGATGACCAAAAACTGACCCAATCTGACATCAGACAAGGGAGTTAAGAGCGTCTCTGTTGGATCGCACGATTTGGATAGATTAACAATCCAAATTGCAAAATGACGATCAAAGAATTCCAACGTGCTTTTGGGATATCGAACGGTCTCGAAATTGGCCAATTCTAGTCTAATTAAGAAGCTTGTCAAGGTAACATTCCAATGTGCTCAAAATAGTCTAAATTCGACCACTGAAGAGAGAGTTATGAAGGTTACTTTTGGACAAGGAGATGAAGGAAAATTTAAGGACTGACGACTGCAATCCCACTTACGGATGCCCAAATGGTCTCAGAATATAACAATTCCTGTCAGGAATGAAAGAGCACTAAAGTACCTTTCAGATGACAAAAAATTGACCCAATCCCACATCAAACGAGGAAGTTATGAGCGTCTCTGTTGGATCGCGCGATTTGGAAAGATTAACCATCCAAATGGCAAAATGACAGTCGAAGAATTCCAACGTGCTTTTGGGATATTGAACAGTCTCAAAATTACCCAATTCTGGTCTAATTTAGAAGCTTGTCAAGTTACCATTCCAGTGAGCTCAAAATAGTCTAAATTTGACCACTGAATAGAGTTATGCAGGTTACTATTGGACAAGGAGATGAAGGAAAAATTCAGGATCGACGACTGCGATCACACTACGGTGCCCAAATGGTCTCGGAATACAACGATTCCAGTCAGGAATAAAAGAGCACTAATGTTCCTTTCAAAAGACCAAAAATTGACCCAATCCGACGTCAAATGAGGGAGTTATGTGCATCTCCATTGGATCTCGCGATTTGGAAAAATTAACAATCCAAATGGCAAAATGACGATCGAAGAATTCCAACGTGCTTTTGGGATATCGAACGGCCTTGAAATTGGCCAATTATGGTCTTATTTAGAAGCTTGTCAAGTTATCATTCCAATGAGCTGAAAATAGTCTAAATTCGACCACTGACGAGAGAGTTATGAAGGTTACTATTGGACAAGGAGATAAAGGAAAAATTGAGGACCGACGATTGCAATCCCACTTATGGATGCCCAAATGGTCTAAGAATATGTCAATTCTACTTAGGAATGAAAGAGCACTAAAGTACTATTTAGATGACCTCAAATTGACCCAATCTGACATCAAACGAGGGAGTTATGAGCGTCTCCATTGGATGGCGCGATTTGGAAAGATTAACAATCTATATTGCAAAATGATGATCGAAGAGTTCCAACGTGCTTTAGAGATATCGAACGGTCTTAGAATTAGCTAATTCTGGTCCCATTTGGAAGCTTGTCAAGTTAACAATCCAATGAGTTGAAAATAGTCTCAATTCGACCACTAAAGAGAGTTATTATGGTTACTATTGAACAAGGAGATGACGGAGAAATTCAGGACCGACGACTGTGATCCAACTTACGGATGTCCAAATGGTCTCGGAATACGACGATTCCAGTCATGAATGTAAGAGCACTAAAGTACCTTTCAGATGACGAAAAATCCACCCAATCTAACATCAAACGAGGGAGTTATGAGCGTCTCCGTCGGATTGCATGATTTAGAAAGATTAACAATCCAAATTGCAAAATGACGATTGAAGAGTTCTAACGTGCTTTTGGGATATCGAACAGTCTCAAAATTAGCCAATTTCGGTCCCATTAGGAAGCTTGCCAAGTTACCATTCCAATGAGCTCAAATAGTCTAAATTCAACCCCTGAATGGAGGGTTATGAGGGTTACTGTTGGACAAGGAATGAAGGAAAAATTCAGAACATCCCACTTACGGTTGCTAAATGGGCTCGGAATACGACGATTCTAGTCAGAAATGAAAGAGCACTAAAGTACCTTTCAGTTGACCAAAAATTGACCCAATCTAACATCAAACGAGGGAGTTGTGAGCGTCTCCATTGGATCGCGCTATTTGGAAAGATTAACAATCCAAATTGCAAAATGATGATCGAAGAATTCCAACGTGCTTTTGGGATATTGAACGGTCTCAAAATTGGCCAATTCTGGTCTTATTTAGAATCTTGTCAAGTTACCATTCCAATGAGCCCAAAATAGTCTAAATTCGACCCCTGAAGAGAGAGTTATGAAGGTTACTAATGGAAAAGGAGATGAAGGAAAAATTCAGGACCAACGACTGCAATCCCACTTACGGATGCCCAAATGGTCTCGGAATATGACGATCCCAGTAAGGAATGAAAGAACACTAAAGTACCTTTCAGATGACCAAAAATCAACCCAATTTGACATCAAATGAGGGAGTTATGAGCATCTCCATTGGATCATGTGATTTGGAAAGATTAACAATCCAAATTCCAAAATGACGATCGAGGAGTTCCAACATGCTTTTGAGATATCGAACGGTCTCAAAATTAGCCAGTTTCGATCCCATTTGGAAGCTTGTCAAGTTACCATTCCAATGAGCTCAAAATAGTCAAAATTCGAGTCTTGAGGGAAGGTTATGAGGGTTACTGTTGGACAAGGAGATTAAGGAAAAATTCATGACCGACAACTGTGATCCTACTTAAGGATGCCCAAATGGTCTCGGAATATGACGATTCTGGTCAAGAATGAAAGAGCACTAAAGTACCTTTCAGATGACCAAAAATTAACCCAATCCAACATCAAACGAGGGAGTTATGAGTGTCTCCGTTTTATCGCGCGATTTGGAAAGATTAACAATCCAAATTGCGAAATGACGATCAAGGTGTTCCAATGTGCTTTTAGGATATCGACCAGTCTCGAAATTAGCCAATTTCAGTCCCATTTGGAAGCTTGTTAAGTTACCATTTCAATGAGCTCAAAATACTCTAAATTTGACCCCTGAAGAGAGGGTTATGATGGTTACTATTGGACAAGGAGATGAAGGAAAGATTCAGGACTGACGACTGCGATCCCACTTACGGATGCCGAAATGGTCTCGGAATACGACGATTCCAGTCAGGAATGAAAGAGCACTAAAGTACCTTTCAATGACTAAAAATTTACCCAACCCGACATCAAACGAGGGAATTATGAGCGTCTTCATTGGATCACGCAATTTTGGAAAGATTAACAATCCAAATTTCAACGTGCTTTTGGGATATCGAACGGTCTCGAAATTGGCCAATTCTGATCTTATTTAGAAGCTTGTCAAGTTACCATTCCAATGAGCTCAAAATAGTCTAAATTTGACCATTGAAGAGAGAGTTATGCAGGTTACTATTGGACAAGTAGATGAAGGAAAAATTCAGGACCGACGACTTCAATCCCACTTACGGGAGCCTAAATGGTCTCGGAATACGACGATTCCAGTCAGGAATTAAAGAACAATAAAGTACCTTTTAGATGACCAAAAATTAACCCAATCCGACATCAAACGAGGGACTTATGAACGTCTCCGTAGGATTGTTCGATTTAAAGATTAACAATCCAAATTGCAAAATGACGATCAAAGAATTCCAACATTCTTTTGGGATATCAAACGGTCTCAAAATTGGCCAATTCTTGTCCTATTTGGGTTACTGCTGGACAAGGAGATTAAGGAAAAACTCACGACCGACGACTACGATCCCACTTACGGATGCCTAAATGGTCTCGGAATATGACGATTCCAGTTAGGAATGAAAGATCACTAAAGTACCTTTCAAATGACCAAAAATCGACCCAATCCGACATCAAACGAGGGAGTTATGAGCGTCTCTGTTGGATCGCGTGATTTGGAAGGATTAAAAATCCAAATTATGAAATGACAATCGAAGTGTTCCAACGTGCTTTTTGGATATCGACCAGTCTCAAAAATAGCCAATTTCAGTCCCATTAGAAAGCTTGTCAAGTTACCATTCCAATGAGCTCAAAATAGTCTAAATTCGACCCTTGAAGGGAGGGTTGTGAGGGTTACTATTGGACAAGGAGATGAGCACTAAAGTACCTTTCAGATGGCCAAAAATTGACCTAATCCGACATCAAACAAGGGAGTTATGAGCGTCTCCGTTGGATTGCGCGATTTGGAAAGATTAACAATCCAAATTACAAAATGAAGATCGAAGAATTCCAATGTGCTTTTGGGATATCGAACGGTCTCGAAATTGCCCAATTCTGGTCTTATTAAGAAGCTTGTCAAGTTACCATTCCGATGAGCTCAAAATAGTCTAAATTCGACCCCTTAAGAGAGAGTTATGAAGGTTACTATTGGACAAGGAGATGGAAGAAAAATTCATGACTGACGACTGCAATCCCACTTACGGATGCCCAAATGGTCTCGGAATACGACGATTCTAGTCAGGAATGAAAGAGCACTAAAGTACTTTTCAGATGACCAAAAATTGACCCAATCCAACATCAGACAAGGGAGTTATGAGCGTCTCCGTTAGATCACGCGATTTGGAAAGATTAACAATCCAAATTACAAAATGACGTTTGAAGAATTCCAACGGGCTTTTGGGATATCGAACGATCTCAAAATTGAACATTTCTGTTCTTTTTTATAAACTTGTCAAGTTACAATTCCAATGAGCTTAAAATAGTCTAAATTCGACCACTGAAGAAAGAGTTATGATGTTTACTATTGGACAAGGAGATGAAGGAAAAATTCAGGATCGACGATTGCATTCCCACTTACGGATGCCCATATGGTCTCGAAATACAACGATTCCAGTCAGGAATGAAAGAGCACTAAAGTACCTTTCAGATGACCAAAATTGACCCAATCCGACATTAAACGAGGGAGTTATTTGCGTCTCTGTTGGATCGGGTGTTTGGAAAGATTAACAATCCAAATTGTAAAATGGCGATCGAAGAATTTCAACATGTTTTTGAGATATCGAACGGTCTCGAAATTGGCCAATTCTAGTCTTATTTAGAAGCTTGTCAAGGTACCATTCCATTGAGCTTAAAATAGTCTAAATTCGACCACTGAATAGAGAGTTATGAAGATTACTATTGGACAAGGAGATGAAGGAAAATTTCAGGACCGACGACTATAATCCCACTTATGGATGCCCAAATGGTCTCAAAATACGATGATTCCTGTCACGAATGAAAGAGCACTAAAGTACCTTTCAGATGACCAAAAATTGACCCAATCTGACATCAAACGAGGGAGTTATGAGCATCTCTGTTGGATCGCGCAATTTGGAAAGATTAACAATCTAAATGGCAAAATGACGATCGAAGAATTCCAACATGCTTTTGGGATATCGAACGGTCTCGAAATTGGCCAATTATGGACTTATTTAGAAGCTTGTCAAGTTACAATTCCAATGAGCTGAAAATAGTCTAAATTCGACCACTAAAGAGAGATTATTGGACAAGGAGATGAAGGAAAAATTGAGGACCGATGACTGTAATCCCACTTACGGATGCTCAAATGGTCTCGGAATACGTCGATTCCGGTCAGGAGTGAAAGAGCACTAAAGTACCATTTAGATGACCAAAAATTGACCCAATACGACATCAAACGATGAAGTTATGAGCGTCTCCATTGGATCGCGCGATTTGGAAAGATTAACAATCCATATTGCAAAATGACGATCGATGAGTTCCAACGTGCTTCAGGGATATCGAACGATCTTAGAATTAGCCAATTCTGGTCCCATTTGGAAGCTTGTCAAGTTAACAATCCAATGAGCTGAAGATAGTCTCAATTCGACCACTAAAGAGAGAGTTATGATGGTTACTATTGGACAAGGAGATGTAGGAAAATTTCAAGACCGACGAATGCGATTCCAGTTACGGATGTGCAAATGCTATCAGAATACAACCATTCTAGTCATGAATGAAAGAGCACTAAAGTACCTTTCAGATGGCCGAAAATTGACCAAATCTGACATCAAACGAGGGAATTGTGAGCTTCTTCATTGGATCGCACGATTTGGAAAGATTAACAATCCAAATTGCAAAATGACAATCGAAGAGTTCCATTGTGCTTTTGGGATATCGAACGGTCTCAAAATTAGCCAATTTCAGTCCCATTTAGAAGCTTTTCAAGTTACCATTCCAATGAGCTCAAAATAGTCTAAATTTGACCCCTAAAGGGAGGGTTATGAGGGTTACTGTTGGACAAGGAGATGAAGGAAAAATTCAGAACATCCCACTTACGGATGCCTAAATGGGATCAAAATTTGATGATTCTATTCAGGAATGAAAGAGCACTAAAGTACCTTTCAGATGACCAAAAATCGACCCAATCCGTCATCAAATGAGGGAGTTATGAGCATCTCCATTGGATTTCGCTATTTCGAAAGATTAACAATCCAAATTGGAAAATGACGATCGAAGAATTTGAATGTGCTTTTGGGATATTGAATGGTCTCGAAATTGGGCAATTCCGGTCATATTAAGGAGCTTGTCAAGTTACGATTCCAATTTGCTCAAAATAGTCTAAATTTGACCACTGAAGAGAGAGTTATAAAGGTTACTATTGGACAAGGAGATGAAGGAAAAATTCAGGACCGACGACTGCAATCCCACTTACGGATGCCCAAATGGTCTCGGAATATGACGATTCTAGTCAGGAATGAAAGTGCACTAAAGTACCTTTCTGATGACCAAAAATTGACCCAATCCGACGTCAAACGAGAGAGTTATGTGCGTCTCCGTTCGATCGCGTGATTTGGAAAGATCAACAATCCAAATTGCAAAATGACGATAGAAGAGTTCCAACATGCTTTTGAGATATCGAACGGTCTCAAAATTAGCCAATTTCGGTCCCATTTGGAAGCTTGTGAAGTTACCATTCCAATGAGCTCAAAATAGTCTAAATTCGAGCCCTGAAGGGAGGGTTATGAGGGTTACTGTTCGACAAGTAGATTAAGGAAAAATTCACGACCGGTGACAGCGAACTCACTTACGGACGCCCAAATGGTCTCGGAATACGATGATTCCAGTCAGGAATGAAAGAGCACTAAAGTACCTTTCATATGACCAAAAATCAACCCAATCCGACATCAAACATGGGAGTTATGAGTGTCTCCATTGTATCGCGTGATTTGGAAAGATTAACAATCCAAATTGCGAAATGATGATCGAAATGTTCCAACGTGCTTTTGGGATATCGACCGGTCTCAAAATTAGCCAATTTGGTCCCAAAGGGAGGGTTATGTGGGTTACTGTTGGACAAGGAGATGAAGGAAAAATTCAGAACATCCCACTTACGGATGCCCAATTGGTCTCGGAGTACAATGATTCTAGTCATGAATGAAAGAGCACTAAAGTACCTTTCAGATGACCAAAAATTAACCCAATCCTACATCAAACGAGTGAGTTATGAGCATCATAGTTGGATCAAGCGATTTGGAAAGATAAACAATCTAAATTGCAAAATGATGATCGAAGAGTTTCAACATGCTTTTAGAATATGGAACGGTGCCAGAATTAGCCAATTCTGGTCCCAATTGGCTAATGAGCTCGGAATACGATGATTCTGAGCTCAAAATAGTCTAAATTTGAACGCTGAAGAGAGAGTTATGAAGGTTACTATTGGACAAGGAGATGAAGGAAAAATTCAGGACCGATGCTGCAATCCCACTTATGGGTGCCCAAATGGTCTCGGAATACGACGATTCCAGGAAGGAATGAAAGAGCACTAAATTACCTTTCAGATGACCAAAAATTGACCAAATCTGACATCAAATGAGGGAGTTATGAGCGCCTCTATTGGATCGCGCGATTTCGAAAGATTAACAATCCAAATTGTGAAATGACGATCGAAGAGTTCCAACGTACTTTTGGGATATCGAACAGTCTCAAAATTAGCCAATTTTGGTCTCATTTGGAAGCTTGTCAAGTTACCATTCCAATGAACTGAAAATAGTGTCAATTCGACCAATGAAGAGAGAGTTATGAAGGTTACTATTAGCAAGGAGATGAAGGAAAAATCCAGGACCGATGACTGCGATCCCACTTACGGATGCCCAAATGGTCTCGGAATACGATGATTCTAGTCAGGAATGAAAGAGCACTAAAGTACCTTTCAGATGACCAAAAATCAACCCAATTCGACATCAAACGAGGGAGTTATGAAAGTCTCCATTGGATCGCGCGATTTGGAAAGATTAATAATCTAAATTGCAAAATCATGATCGAAGAGTTCCAACGTGCTTTTGGGATATGGAAGAATGCCAGAATTAGCCAATTCTAATCCCATTTGGAAGCTTGTCAAGTTAACAATCCAACGAGCTCAAAATAGTCTAAATTCGACCACTGAAGAGAGAGTTATGAAGGTTACTATTAGATAAGGAGATTAAGGAAAAATTTAGGACCGACACTGCAATCCCACTTACGGATGCCCAAATGGTCTCGGAATACGATGATTCCAGTCAGGAATGAAAGAGCACTAAAGTACCTTTCAGATGACCAAAAATCGACCTAATATGACATCAAATGAGGGAGTTATGAGCATCTTCGTTGGATCGCTCGATTTGGAAAGATTAACAATCCGAATTGCGAAATGACGATCGAAGAGTTCCAATGTGCTTTTGGTATATCGAACGATCTTGACATTAGCCAATTTTGGTCCCAGTTGGAAGCTTGTCAAGTTACCACTCCAATGAGCTCAAAATAGTCTAAATTCGAGCCCTGATGGGAGGGTTATGAGGGTTACTTTTGGACAAAGAGATTAATGAAAAGTTAAGGATCGACGACTGCGATCCAACTTACGGATGCCGAAATGATCTCGGAATAGGACGATTCCAGTCAGGATTGAAAGAACACTAAACTAAAAATCGACCCAATCTGACATCAAATGGGGAATTATGAGCGTCTCCGTTGGATGGCGTGATTTGGAAAGATTAACAATCCAAATTGCAAAATGGCGATCGAATTGTTCCAACATACTTTTGGGATATCGAATGGTCTCGAAATTAGCCAATTTTGGTCCCATTAGGAAGCTTGTCAAGTTACCATTCCAATGAGCTCAAAATAGTCAAAATTTGACCCTTGAAGGGAGGGTTATGAGGGTTACTGTTGGACAAGGAGATGAAGGAAAAATTCAGGTCTAATGACTGTGATGACACTATGGATGCCCAAATGGTCTCGAAATATGACGATTCCAGTCAGGAATGAACGAGCACTAAAGCACCTTTCAAATGACCAAAAATCGACCCAATCTGACATCAAGCAAGGGAGTTATGAGCGTCTCCGTTAGATCACGCGATTTGGAAAGATTAACAATCCAAATTACAAAATGACAATCGAAGAATTCTAATGCACTTTTGGGATAACGAACGGTGTCAAAATTGGCCAATTATGGTCTTATTTAGAAGCTTGTCAAGTTAACATTCCAATGAGCTCAAAATAGTCTAAATTTGACCTCCGAAGAGAGAGTTATGAAGGCTACTATTGGACAAGGAGACGAAGGAAAAATTCATTACTGACGACTGTGATCCCACTTACGGATGCGCAAATGGTCTCGAAATACGACGATTCCACTTCAGAGTGAAAGAGTACTAAAGTACCTTTCAGATGACCAAAAATCATCCCAATCCGACATCAAACGAGGGAGTTATAAGCGTCTCCGTTGGCTCGCGCGATTTAGATAGATTAACAATCCAAATTGCAAAATGACGATCGAGAATTCCAACGTGCTTTTGGGATATCGAACGGTCTCGAAATTGGCCAATTCTGGTCTTATTTAGAAACTTGTCAAGTTACCATTCCAATGAGCTCAAAATAGTCAAAATTTGACCACTAAAGAGAGAGTTATGAAGGTTACTATTGGACAAGGAGATGAAGGAGAAATTGAGGACCAGCTACTGCAACCCCACTTATGGATGCCCAAATGGTCTCGGAATACGACAATTCCAGGTAGGAATGAAAGAGCACTAAAGTACCTTTCAGATGACCAAAAATTGACCTAATCTGAAATCAAACGACGGAGTTATGAGCATCTTCGTTAGATCACGTGATTTGGAAAGATTAACAATCCAAATTGCGGAATGACAATCGAAGAGCTAAAACGTGCTTTTGGGATTCTCGGTCCCATTTGGAGACTTGTCAAGTTACCATTCTAATGAGCTCAAGATAGTCTAAATTCAAGCCCTGATGGGAGGTTATGAGGGTTACTGTTGGACAAGGAGATGAATGAAAAATTCAGGACCGACGACTGTGATCCCACTTACGGATGCCCAAATAGTCTCGGTATAGGACAATTCCAGTCAGGAATGAAAGAGTACTAAAGAATAAATCTACCCAATCTGACTTCAAACGAGGGAGTTATGAGCATCTCCGTTGGATCGCGTGATCTGGAAAGATTAACAATCCAAATTGCGAAATGACGATTGATGTGTTCCAACATACTTTTGGGATATTGACCAGTCTCAAAATTAGCCAATTTAGGTCCCATTTAGAAGCTTGTCAGTTACCATTCCAATGACCTCAAAAGAGTCTAAATTTTACCCCTTAAGGGAGGGTTATGAGGGTTACTGTTGGGCAAGGAGATGAAGGAAAAATTCAGGACCGACGACTGCAATCCCACTTACAGATGCCCAAATGGTCTCAGAATACGACGATTCTAACCAGGAATCAAAGAGCACTAAAGTACCTTTCAGATGACCAAAAATCAACCCAGTCCGACATCAAACAAGGGAGTTATGAGCATCTCCGTTGGATCACGCGATTTGGAAAGATTAACAATCCAAATTGTAAAATGACGATCGAAGAATTCCAATGTGCTTTTGGGATATCAAATCTCAAAATTTTCTAATTTCGGTCCCATTAGGAAGCTTGTCAAGTTACCAATCCAATGAGCTCAAAATAATCTAAATTCGACCCTTGAAGGGAAGGTTATGAGGGTTACTGTTGGACGAGGAGATGAAGGAAAAATTTAGGACCGATGACTGTGATCACACTACGGATGCCCAAATGGTCTCGGAATATGACGATTCCATTCAAGAATGAATGAGCACTAAAGTACCTTTCAAATTACCAAAAATCGATCCAATCTGACATCAAACGAGGGAGTTATGAGCGTCTCCGTTGGATCGCGCGATTTGGAAAGTTTAACAATCCAAATTGCAAAATGACAGTCGAAGAATTCTAACGTGCTTTTGGGATACCGAACAGTCTCGAAATTGGACAATTATGATCTTATTTAGAAGCTTGTCAAGTTACCATCCAATGAGCTTAAAATAGTCTAAATTTGACCAGTGAAGAGAGAGTTATGAAGGCTACTATTGGACAAGGCGACGAAGGAAAAATTCAGGACTAACGACTGTGATCCCCTTACGGATGCGCAAATGGTCTAAGAATACGACGATTCTAGTCAAGAGTGAAAGAGAACTAAAGTACCTTTCAGATGAACAAAAATCGTCCCAATCCGACATCAAACGAGGGAGTTATAAGCGTCTCCGTTGGCTCGCGCGATTTAGGTAGATTAACAATCCAAATTGCAAAATGACGATCGAGAATTCCAACGTGCTTTTGGGATATCGAACTGTCTCGAAATTGGCCAATTCTGGTCTTATTTAGAAGCTTGTCAAGTTACCATTCTAATGAGCTCAAAATAGTCAAAATTCGACCACTGAAGAGAGAGTTATGAAGGTTACTATTGGACAAGGAGATGAAGGAAAAATTGAGGACCGGCAACTGCAATCCCACTTATGGATGCCCAAATGGTCTCGAAATACGACGATTCCAGGTAGAAATAAAAGAGAACTATAGTACCTTTCAGATGACCAAAAATTGACCTAATCTGAAATCAAATGATGGAGTTATGAGCGTCTCCGTTGGATCGAGTGATTTGGAAAGATTAACAATCCAAATTGCGGAATGACAATCGAAGAGCTAAAACGTGCTTTTGGGATATTGAACGGTCTATAAATTATCCAATCTCGGTCCCATTTGGAGACTTGTCAAGTTACCATTCTAATGAGCTCAAGATAGTCTAAATTCGAGCCCTAATGGGAGGGTTATGAGGGTTACTGTTGGACAAGGAGATGAATGAAAAATTTTGGACCGACGACTGTGATCCCACTTACGGATGCCCAAATGGTCTCGGTATAGGATGATTCCAGTCAGGAATGAAAGAGCACTAAAGTAAAAATCGACCCAATCCGACTTCAAATGAGGGAGTTATGAGCGTCTCCGTTGGATCGCGCGATCTGGAAAGATTAACTATCCAAATTGTGAAATGACGATCGATGTGTTCCAACATGCTTTTGGGATATCGACCAGTCTCAAAATTAGCCAATTTCAGTCCCATTTGGAAGCTTGTCAAGTTACCATTCCAATGACCTCAAAAGAGTCAAAATTTGACCCCTGAAGGGAGGGTTATGAGGGTTACTGTTGGGCAAGAAGATGAAGGAAAAATTCAGGACCGACAACTGCAATCCCACTTATGAATGCCCAAATGGTCTCGGAATACGATGATTGCAGCCAGGAATCAATGAGCACTAAAGTACCTTTCAGATGACCAAAAATCAACCTAGTCCAACATCAAATGAGGGAGTTATGAGCGTCTCCGTTGGATCGCGCAATTTGGAAAGATTAACAATCCAACTTGCAAAATGACGATCGAAGAATTCTAACATGCTTTTGGATTATCGAACGGTCTCGAAATTGGCCAATTTTGGTCTTATTTAGAAGCTTGTCAAGTTACCATTCCAATGAGATCAAAATAGTCTTAATTTGACCATTGAAGAGAGAGTTATGAAGGTTACTATTGGACAAGGAGATGAAGGAAAAATTCAGGACCGACGACTTCATTCCCACTTACAAGTGCCCAAATGGCCTCAGAATATGACGATTCTAGTCAGGAATGAAAGATCACTAAAGTACCTTTTATATGACCAAAAATCGACCCAATCTAACATCGATGAGGGAGTTATGAGTGTCTCTGTTGGATTGCGCTATTTAAAGATTAACAATCCAAATTGTAAAATGACGATCAAAGAATTCCAACATGCTTTTGGGTTATCGAATGGTCTTGAAATTGGCCAATTCTGATCCTATTTAGAAGCTTGTCAAGTTACCATTCCAATGACCTCAAAATAGTCGAAATTCGACCACTGAAGAGAGAGTTATGAAGGTTACTATTGGACAAGGAGATGAGGAAAAATTCTGGACCGATGACTGTAATCCCACTTACGGATGCCGAATTGGTCTCGGAATATGATGATTCCTGTCAGGAATAAAGGCGCACTAAAGTACCTTTCAGATGACCAAAAATCAACGCAATCCGACATCAAACGAGGGAGTTATGAGCGTATCCGTTGGATCACGCGATTTAGAAAGATTAACCATCCAAATTGCGAAATGACAATCGAAGTGTTCCAAGGTGTTTTTGGGATATCGACCAGTCTCAAAATTAGCCAATTTTGGTCCCATTTAAAAGCTTGTCTTGTTCCCATTCCAATGAGCTCAAAATAGTCTAAATTTGACCCTGAAGGGAGTGTTGTGGGGGTTACTGTTGGACAAGGAAATGAAGAAAAAATTTAGGACCGACGACTGCGATCACACTACGAATGCCCAAATGGTCTCGGAATACAACGGTTCCAGATAGGAATGAAAGAGCACTAAAGTACCTTTCACATGACCAAAAATTGACACAATCTGACATCAAACGAGGGAGTTATGAGCGTCTCCATTGGATCGTGAAATTTGGAAAGATTATCAATCCAAATTGCAAAATGATGATCGAAGAATTCCAACGTGCTTTTGGGATATCGAATGGTCCTAGAATTATCCAATTCTGGTCCCATTTAGAAGCTTGTCAAGTTAACGATCCAATGAGCTCAAAATATTCTAAATTTGTCCACTGAAGAGAGAGTTATGAAGGTTACTAATGGAGAAGGAGATGAAGGAAAAATTTAGAACCGACGACTGCAATCCCACTTACGAATGCCCAAATGGTCTTGGAATATGACGATTCCAGTAAGGAATGAAAGAGCACTAAAGTACCTTTCAGATGACCTAAAATCGACCCAATCCGACATCAAACAAGGGAGTTATGAGCATCTCTGTTGGATCGCGCGATTTGGAAAAATTAACAATCCAAATTGTAAAATGAAGATCGAAGAATTCCAACGTGCTTTTGGGATATCGAACGGTCTCGAAATTAGCCAATTCTAGTCTCATTTAAAAGCTTGTCAAGTTACGGTTCCAAAGAGCTCAAATAGTCTAAATTTGACCACTGAAGAGAGAGTTATGAAGGTTACTATTGGATAAGGAGATGAAGAAAAAATTCAGGACCGACGACTGCAATCCCACTTACAGATGCCCAAATGGTCTTGGAATACGACGATTCTAGTCAGGAAGGAAAGAGCACTAAAGTACCTTTCAGATGAACAAAAAATGACCCAATCTGACATCAAACGAGGGATTTATGAGCGTCTCCGTTGGATCACGCAATTTAGAAAGATTAACAATCCAAATTGTAAAATGACGATCGAAGAATTCCAACGTGCTTTTGGGATATCTAACGGTCTCAAAATTGGTAAATTCTGGTCATATTTAGAAGCTTGTCATGTCACCATTCAATGAGATCAAAATAGTCTAAATTTGACCCCTGAAGAGAGAGTTATGAAGGTTACTATTGGACAAGGAGAAGAAGGAAAAATTCAGGACCGATGACTGCAATCCCACTTACAGATGCCTAAATGGTCTCGGAATACGATGATTCTAGTCAGGAATGAAAGATCACTAAAGTACCTTTCAGATGACCAAAAATCGACCCAATCCTACATCAAACAAGGGAGTTATGAGCGTCTCCGTTGGATCGTATGATTTGGAAAGATTAACAATCCAAATTGCAAAATGACGATCGAAGAATTCCAACGTGCTTTTGGGATATCGAATGGTCTTGAAATTGGCCAATTCTGGTCTTTTTTAGAAGCTTGTCAAGTTACCATTCCAATGAGCTCAAAATAGTCTAAATTCGACCACTGAAGAGAGAGTTAACATGGTTACTATTGGAGAAGGAGATGAAGGAAAAATTCGGGACCGACGACTGCATTCCCACTTATGGATGCCCAAATGATCTCGAAATATGATGATTCTAGTCCGAAATGAAAGAGCACTAAAGTACCTTTCAGATGACCAAAACTGGACCCAATCCGACATCAAATGAGGGAGTTATGAGCGTCTCCGTTGGGTCGCGTGATTTGGAAAGATTAACAATCTAAATTCCAGAATGACCATTGAAGAATTCCAACGTACCTTGGGGATATCGAATGGTCTCGAAATTGGCCAATTCTGGTCTTATTTAGAAGCTTGTCAAGTTACCATTCCAATGAACTCAAAATAGTCTAAATTCAACCACCAAAGAGAGATTTATGAAGGTTACTATTGGACAAGGAGATGAAAGAAAAATTCAGGACCAACGACTGCAATCCCACTTACGGATGCCCAAATGGTCTCGGAATGCGAAGATTCCAGTCAGGAATGAAAGAGCACTGAAGTACCCTTCAGATGACCAAAAATCGACCCAATCCGACATTAAACAAGGGAGTTATGAGCATCTACATTGGATCACTCGATTTGGAAAGATTAACAATCCAAATGGCAAAATTACGGTCGAAGAATTCCAACGTGCTTTTGGGATATTGAACGGTCTCGAAATTGGCCAATTCTAGTCTTATTTAGAAGCTTGTCAAGTTACCATTCCAGTGAGCTCAAAAAAGTCTAAATTTGAGCACTAAAGAGAGAGTTATGCAGGTTACTATTGGACAAGGAGATGAAGAAAAAATTCAGGACCAACGACTTCAATCCCACTTACGGATGCCCAAATGGTCTCAGAATACAACAATTCCAGTCAGGAATGAAAGAGCACTAAAGCACCTTTCAGATGACCAAAAATTGACCCAATTCGACATCAAATGAGGGAGTTATGAGCGTCTCCGTTGGATCGCGTGATTTGGAAAGATTAACGATCCAAATTGCGAAATGACAATCAAAGTGTTCCAAAGTGCTTTTGGGATATCGACCGGTCTCGAAATTAGTCAATTTCGGTCCCATTTAGAAGCTAGTCAAGTTACCATTCCAATGAGCTCAAAATAGTCTAAATTCGACCCCTGAAGGGAGGGTTATGAGGGTTACTGTTGGACAAGGAGATGAAGGAAAAATTCAGGACCGACGACTGCGATCACATTACGGATGCCCAAATAGTCTCAAAATACAACGATTCCAGTCAGGAATGGAAGAGCACTAAAGTACCTTTCAGATGACCAAAATTTGACCTAATCCGACATTAAACGAGGTAGTTATGAGCATCTCCGTTGAATCATGTCATGCCCCAAACTCAGAAACCGGACTCACAAAATTCACAATCGTCAAATCCGACGCCGACAGCCTCCGTAGTGCCCCATTCTCGGGTCCCGACACTCATATGCCAGATTCCGATCCTGAGATCCTACAAGGAGGATTTTCAGTATTATTTATTTTGTAATGGAGCATAACCAAGTCACAAAACAACATCACCACATATCCACTATATAAAAAACTTTAAGTATAATGAGGAAAGGAAAATACAAGGTGATCAAAAAGCTCTAAAATAGTCAGATGCGCGCTCCTTCCTCAGCGCTGCTGCTGTCCAACGACACCTGCACGCAACGGTCGTGCATAAGCTTACAAAAGCTTAGAGGGTGGTGTAAGTGTGTGCGCAAGGCAAGTGCCAAGTGCACAATATCAGAGTAATGCGGAAATATGCGGATAAGTCCATGAATGTTATCAGCTGTACCAAAACTATGTGATGCAAGACATGAATGCTATCGACCATACCAAGGCCATGCGATGCGAGGCCTATGTAGCTAAATGTCATATGCGAGATGCAAAGCAAGCATGCCAGTACTCATCAAGTACACATATCAGTACAGTTCCTCTCTGAATATTACCGGGGTCTAATACACCTCACACTGACTGACTCCTCCCTAGCTGTACAGTCAAACAAGTGGAAGAGACCACACTATCTGCATGACCAGTAGTCTGCTAATACCTACCCGGCTCATTGATAGCAGACTCATTTGCGAGCTGGTCAAACTCAGCCTAGCTTATAACCCCCTCACTCGGGCGCTCATGTATCCACTCAGTCGAGACGTTGGAGCATCTCCTAATACCAAAAAGGTTCTGAGATTTCACCCAAGGACATCCTAAGTGCCCATAATGCTAGGGCCAATATTTCCAGTAACAGATATGACATACACGATGTGTCTGTAGAGGCCACAACCTTGATGTCGCTAGGGCGTGTAGTGATCAAATCACGCATATGCGGGATGCATGAGTCACATCGTCAAATCATGCAGCAATCCTACGCATACCACGCGCTCATGTGGGGGCACTCCGTCTCATAAGGAGTCCCATAAATGTCTCAGCCCAACGGCTTATGCTATGATCAAACATTCCTCATATCAAGCATACATATGATGTGTATGGGCATGAATCATGGAGCTATACTAAGCATGTTATAAAGTGATGAATTGTCCTTACAATGAAGATCGGCCTAGATGGGCTACACACAATAAGTACGGGCCTATCACTGGGCCCTAGGGAGAGTTATAATGCGAACATTTAACCAACATTTTCTTACAATGTGGATGTCAAACCAACATTGCTCCCAAGGCATGGCCCGCCATAATATCATCACACAAACCATGGGGGAATCACACATTGCAATGGACCCTAAGGACATCCCTTTGGGCCTTGACCCATAGACCTTGGATACATCAAATGGGTCGCATCATATGGGCCTTATATAAATCAAGTGGGCCACATCAATGGGCCTTATGTACAATGCAATGGGCCATAACCCCTAGGCCTTGAAATACATCACAGTGGGCCTCATAACATGGGCCTTACATTCACATCGAGGTGGGCCTCAACAACGGCCTCATACACATCAAGGTGGGCCTCAACAATGGGCCATAAATATAACAAGATGGGCCTCATATATATACCAAGGTGGGCCTCAATGGACGGCCACAAATTGTAACGCCCTGAAAATTGGGGGTCGAGCAGAAGCTCAGCTCCCGAGTTCCAACGCATCACTTATGCAACATAGATAATGATGATTGAATATTGTTTGTATTAAGGCATTAAACATGAGTGGGATTATACCAAAACAGTAATTCATACTCCAGATCAAAGTATAAATGCAAGCGGAAGACTAAAAGCTGTATATAAATATATATAAAATAAACAAAACCATCTCGATCTCCAGAGTATGAACACCAACTGAGTCACCATAAACATATATTTGTTTTGGAATCAAAATGCCAAAAATAAGAGTACAACTAGAATGATAAACCCTGTAATCCCGTCGATCCAGGCAGTGTAAACAAAGCCATCAGAAAACTGCATGTACGAGAACTCGTCCTGGTCCTCGTAAACATCCAGCTCTGCCTCCTGAATCATCTCGCCATCTGCACCTAAGATAGAATCTGGTTGGTGTGTACAACACCGTCCCGTAATGTGGGAGTGAGTGATCAACTCAATGGAACAATAAAGCATAGGTTAACATGTTATCAATTCAGTCAAGCAGTAATGATAAAGCAGTACAATCAAACAATCCTAACTACTCTTGTTAATGCAAGTATGAAATACAATCATGATGCATGCCCTTCGCCTAACCACCCTCATATGGCACCATCTTACGTCCACGGCATGCGTTCATCCCTCAGTGCTCCACATCTTCCAGGCACATGCAATGCGATGATGAGCATGATTACCGAGTTGTTATTAATACCTTTCAAACAGCAGGATTGGGAAACTAAGGTACCTCCCTTATATCATTCCCAAACATGATCCATTCTAGGGTCGTCAGTCCTAGATAATCTCATACGATAGTATGGTTCTAGGTCGTTGCAAGGGCTGTCAGGGCTGTTACACGGAATCGTTGCACCACTCCCCCATCACCTTATCAATACAGGCCTAGTTGTACTCTTATTTCTATGGAAGGGTCATCGCCTCCACGTAGACTCAGAGTACACTCGAGGTCACTACAAAGGGCTGCCAGGGCTGTTACACGGAATCGTTGCACCACTCTCCCATCACCTAATCAATGTAGGCCGACAGCTCGAATACAATGTCTCATACCACTGTATTCGGCTCACGAGTCTGGTTGCTCACTGGTCACTACAGGGAGGCTCGTGGCCCAAGCGTAGGCCGACAGCTCGACCACGGTGTCCCATACCACTATGCCCTGCTCATGAGTCTTAGCGGATCATGGTACCATGGTTAACGGGATTCCACTGGTAAGTTTGGTACCCTAGGTTCAAGCAAAGGTATCCAAACATGGTGAACATACATAAGGCGGATCGGGTTACTTGGTGAACTCAACTAGCTCGAGCGCACTATCAATTGAACGACATGAAGTGCATAAACACTTCGGGTGGCCTAACCACTGCCGCCAACCGAAGTACGACTCGGGTTTGTCAAACACACCCTACGTGGCGAATGAATCTCAGCCACGAATTCCATTCTATTACCGATTGCCTGGACTAACTCATAGTCCCAACTTCATTTCATTTCAACAGGTAAGCATATGTGACAGTCAAAGCAGTAACAAATCAAGATTCCAAATCATAACAATCAAAGGTCCAACATTGTCCACTTTAAGGCTGTCAGGGCTATTGCACGGAATCGTTACACCACTCCCTCATCACCCTTTACAGCTTTGCTTTTGCATTTTATGGAATACAACTTAAACATGGATATTCCATTTCATCCATCTAGCATATAAGATACTCAAGCAGTAATGGAGCAATAATTGCATAATTACAATCACATGAACATATTAAGAGGTGCAACACAATCATGAATTCACACATATTCATTCCATAAATAATACAGACATCATATTGTAAACATACATGGAGGAAATCATACACATAAATAAGGTAGCCGAGATTCATATCTCAACCCTCATACAAGTACTCTTAAGTAACAACTAACACATTCAGACATTTTCACAAACACATACATCATCATACATGGTGTATGATGTTCACACATGTGTTAGGCCAAATCCTGGCACTAGGGAGTTGCCTCGTATATCACGTGCATATATCCATGACGGGTGATCATGGCATGCATGAATACAGGTTTCATATCCGTTGGAACATTTTCATAAACACATGGGCTACACATTTAACACATATAATGTATTTTTGCCGTGACGTGATTTAGGGCAAGTCCTTTCGCTAAGGAGTTGTCACACATGTATTAAGCATATATTCACGACAATTAAACATGTTAAGCACAAATCCAAATTCCAAAAAAATCAAACATTTCAACATATGCATAGAATAGCCTAAATCCTACATATCTCATATAAACTCGTATAACGAAACAGACGACACATTTTACATGTGAAATAGCATCCACGTTAGTCATAAATCATTAACTGACATTGAAAGCCTTGAAAACCATAACCTATACACCTAAATCTGCACCTTACGCCGTAGAAGCGTAATGAACTCGATAGATTTGCTAAGTCTTCGTCTATAGTGATTTGGCAACCTATAGAACGAAATAGATTAGCTATTTCATCATTCGCATTGATCATAACCCTAGAACAGATTAGGGTTAGGGTTTCTTACCTAGAAACGATGTCGGAAGTACCGGAAAAGCAATTAGAAAGAGGTGGTTAAGCTTGTATAGTGGCAGGGTAGAGCATCAGGGAGATCCTCCCACTTCTCTCACACTTTCTCTCTCTTTTCTCTCCTCTCTCCTAGGGTTTTCTCAAATTCATATGGGCTGAATGAGAGAGGGTTTAAGGTCCTTATATAGGCTAAAACATCACCAAAATAGACTCAAGGTCAAGGTATACTTAGGTTATAGCCAAAGGAAGTCCGTTTCGATCCAACGGAGCACTTCTGGCGGCCTCTTTTCTGTGTATGGTCGAACTTAAGCTCACTAACATTGGATCTAGATATAGTTAAGTTTTCGTTCCTGTCGGATTCCCAAATCACGCGTGGCGGACCAGTTTCAGTTCAACGGTCAGTAAAACTCGATCAGAGATTTCAAGTACACTGACACGTAGGGGCAAATATCCTTAATCCGAGGGTGTATTTGGGTCAGATTCCGATGGTCTAGTTGCTTATAAATTGTCCGCAAGCGACACGTTCCAGATTACTTAAATCATTTTTAATTTAATAAGAAAATCTCATTTTCTCACACTCTCTGCTCTGGCCTAAAGTTGTATGTTTCTGGACATAGTTAGAACTTGATTTTCGGGGTGGTTTTCAAGTCCAACTAAGTGGTCATAATGATGTAGTTTCATAGTAATCGAACTTTCGACGTGCGGTCCAGATCCGATACGAAGTTTCAACGTGCTCCCGAGAGCAAACGGGAAGAGAGTTTGGTCCTAGATTTTAGGGTAACCTAGCGTCAATGATTCTACAAGTTTTGGATCTTGCAGATCGTATTTAAAGTGATTCAAGCGAATTCTACTGATTGTTTAGTTTAGCACTTAAACAAGTCCCTAATTATGACAAAATACGGTCCTAAGGAGGTTTTACACCCCTTTCTGGCATTTATAGTTAGTTTATTATTTTAATTATTTTTTTAATAGTTCATCATCAAGTCTACTTCATCTCCACCAAATTTCATTAGGTTTAGTGTCGTAGAAAAATTCTAAAAATTTCAGAAGCGGCAGCTATTCAAACTAATGACTTTCGGACAGTTGTCACCATGATGTATATTAAACTATATTAATTATTTTATTATATTTTTTACTTATTTTTATATAAAACTACACTTATTAATCTTCAATCTGGTTTTTGAATTACCTAAATCAGAGTTATAACGAAGGAGATATGACTTTTCGAAGTCAGACCAAAATCATAGGAAAAGTGGCCGAAAACGGGCCACTGACCCGTTGCGGCCCTGCCAGGTCCGCATTTTGGCGAGGCCCTCGCCGCTTGCTGACCTGTTTTGGGTGATTTCGCCATCCGATATTCGAAATAGATGTATTTTACAACCCAGGATGAGTTATTCGACGTGAAATATATGGTTTTGGGGTAGGAGAAGCTGATCTATCCAGATAGCCTACTTATTTCATGAGATTCCAAAAGGTTACTAGTTAAAAACTCATTTTATTTATTTATTTACTATTCATAGTAAATTTTAGTTTAAGTATTGATCAACATCACCTAAACTTTAAGATTTGTGTCTAATATGAAAGAACTTGGAAAATTTTGAAGGATAAGGTAGTGAAAGGTGAGATTTTGTGAAGGAAATGTGAGGTTTTCAAGAAAATGGTTTGAAAAGGGATTTGAGACCTTTAAATTGAGTGTTTGAGAAGTTAATCAGGTGTTAGGATTGTCCCATCGCCTAAGGACATCTAACTCCAGGTTGGCAAAAATCCGAGACGTTACACAAATAAATCAAAATGGGCCTCATACATGTACCAAGGTGGGCCTCAATGGACAACCACAAATAAATCAAGATGGGCCCCATACAAATACCAAGGTGGGCCTCAATGGACGGCCATAAATAAATCAAGATGGGCCCCATACATATACCAAGGTGGGATCCACTTGAACTATAGATCTGCTTTATTTTTAGCCTCAAGCCCTAAAACAAACTTTTAAAATGGTTGGACAAATTGGATGCAACACATGCATCATGGTGGGTTCCACATGAACTATGAATCTGACTCATTCTTCTGCTCATGCCATAAAATGAGCTCTTAAAATGGTTAGAGGGTTTGGATGTAACACATGCATCATGGTGGGTCCCACTTTCATTAGAAAGTATGAATAAAACACATACATCATTATGGGTTCCACCGTCCACCTAGACGGTGGAAATAGAACACAAATATCACTGTGGGATCCACCGTCGGCCTGGACGGTGTGAATAAAACACATATATCATTATGGGGCCCACCATAATGTTTATAAGCCATCCAATCCGTTCATAAGGTCACACAGACCTAGATGAAGAGTAAAAACAAATTTCATATTGATTTAAAACTTCTGTGAACCCAAAAATGGGTTTCAATGGCAGATGGTTCAACCCCACTGCTTCCCATGACGTGGGCCACCTGAGCTTTGGATGTGGCTGATTTTTAGAGGGCAGCCTACTGCCCTAAGGGCCTACAAAATGGACGGTGTGGATATACAAAACATACATCATGGTGGGGCCCACGGCTGGGACCGTGGGTCCCTGTGTCCGCCTGCCTACATACCACAGGCGCTACCTATGCCTCTGACAGCAGCAGCGTCTGCTGCATATAGTTATTATTATTTTGTTTTTGAAAACCTTGTTTTTTCATGGTTTTTCATGTGTGGGCCGGCATCAGTGGAATCCACCCTAGCCATTGGATTCTACGGCTCGAGACCAACCAAATGAGTCCAATATTCGTTATATTTTGGCGCATCAAAACAACAGGGTGGATTTCAATGGTAGACACCTTGTTTGCTATACTATGGCCCACCTGAGAGTCGGATTAACCTCATTTTTTAGCTCAACGCCTAAAATGGTATGGGGAAAAGGATGGACGGCATGGATTGAATGTATACATCAATGTGGGGCCTATACAAACAAAGCCAAAAAAAATCAAACAAATATATTTATTTTCCTAGTTCACGTCCAGACGTTGGACGGTCCTGGGATTAACAAATGCATTTAAGGTGGGCCCTGCTTATGTGGGCCACCACATGGCTGGGTGGTGTGGAACAACACATATAAAGTGGGCCCCACCTTCAAATGGCTTGGCTAACATACATTCTTCATGGTGGGGTCCATCCGGGTGGGCCACACGGCCACATCATCACATGAAAAGAAATGAAAAAGAGAGGGAGAGAGAGAGAGAGAGAGAGAGAGAATGGGAGTGGGACACATGTGATGGAGGGCTCTGCCACTATGAGCCCTCCCTTATAAGCAATCATACATCAAGTGGGTCTCATTACACGTGGGCCCATCAAACCGAAAATCAACGGTGGAGATCCTTTCTTCACCAAATGTAAGGTCTAGATGACCCTATCTATACAAGGAAAATGAACATCATGATGGGGTCCATAGAGAATGGCCCCATCATGGAATGATCATGAGGATTAAGGTGGTCCATCGAACACATCAAGGGTCCAAAGTGAGATCCATACCATCGATCGGTAGGCCTCACTTGGCCCATCATAAGAACATGAAAATCTAGCCTATAGAAGCACCCACCGTTCGATCTTCTTGGTCTGTTGGAACGCCGGTCTCCTTGTGCTTCACTTTGATGGAGGGTGATGAGAGTTAAATGGCTAGGATGAAGGTTTTTGGGATGGGAAAGGTGGGCCACACAAAGTCATTATTCTCTCTTGGAATGCATAGATGTGCTTTTTTTTGCTAGCTTGGGAGTTATGTTGAGAAATGAGAGAGAGAGAGGGTTATAAGGAGAGAGAGTGAGAGATGGGTGATGGATGTGAGTGATGGGTGAGGTGATGGTGTACTTGACATGTATGGGTGTGTAAGAGAGAGGGTGAGAAAGAGTTGACTTGATGGTTGCTTGACTTGGGGAGAAAGAAAGCATTGATTGATTGATTGATTGATTTGAGTGATTGATTGATGGGATATGTTGTAGAGATTCTCTTGGGATTATAAATGCATAGTATTTTTCTTCGAACTGAACGTCGGCCCACATCTCCCTACCAGGGTATCAGATCGGTGCATGAGTCACGGCGTTGGAACTGCGGCGACAGTGCGGTAGCAATGGTATAAGTCTCGGATTAAGCCGACTCAAATCTACAGGATACAACATAGGGTCACACGCAAACATCGATTATTGTTGAGGGTCAAATATTGCATATCAGACACCAATTATTACCTAGAGTTATGAACATGATACTATTTAATGGACCGATTTAACTGTGTTTGTGATACAGGATATATTTGAGAGCTTGGATTACAAAATGGTGTTAAACGCATGGAATTAATGTTCTGATGATGCCAAGGTAAGGGACAGGTTCCAGAGGACCAAGATCGATGGATTTACATGCCAGAGATCCGAGAAAATTAAGCCGTTCACGTTAAAGAGGCCTAAAAGCCCTCCAAAATGCAAGATTATAGAGTCTCCACCATTTGATCGGTTCCAAACTTTATACGTGGCTTGAGGACCATAAATGAACCGTACACGTCGAATTTCAGCCCTCGGATCCCTGTTGAAGAGGCCCAACGAACAGATCAGCCCATAAACCGTTGATTCTAGGCCCACCTGATATTCGGATATGCTTCAATGTTGGTCTCAACGGATGAAATGAGCTGACAAAACAGATGGACGGATCGGATTTTTCATATAAAATACAGTGGACCCCACATATAAAGTGGAGTGCATAGTGTGCTGCACTCCCGTACCATACCGGTCGAGCAGCCCGGTCAAAGCCGGGGTTGACCCGACCCTCTCTGTGTAATCAAACAGTGGGCAGGCGCTGTTGGGCCAGCCGCACATTGTGGGCCCTCATCGTGGGTCCATTCCATGATCCGGACCGTTCATTCACGTCCGGGGGTGACCACGACTTGTCCATGGTGCCCTTTTGATCCCATGCATGTATAATCCGTAGATCTCTGTTTAAACGTAGGACGGACAGCTAGGTTACAATTCAATGGGCCACACCTAACTTGATCCAAGACCAGCCATCTCTCAATGGTTTTTCATTGTGATTCTAATGGACGGCGTGGATTTCCCATTAGAATTCAATCATGGGTCCACCGACTTTCACAGCATCGACGTGAAGCTCTGTTTCGCAACAGAGCTTGCGATTTTCTTTGTGGGCCCCCATCATGGGTCCATTCCATGATCTGGGTCGTCCATTAGAATTCCACGGGTCAGCTGGCAAATTCCTAGGTGTCAAGTTTTCAAGAAATAGTGAGGATATGATTTCAGCCCTTCAAACGAAGGATGGACGGTGTAATGAAAAACTACGTGGGCCACATCAATAGACGGCCAAAAATATACCATTCTAATTGAAATCTCGAGAGTATTTCAGTGGACGGTGTGGATTGCTCCTTCGGCATCAAGAATAGGTCCCTTCGAGAATCAGCGTAAGTTGATTTACGCAGGACTGCGCATCCGAAAAAGGATCCGGACGATCTGGGACTGTCTGCGAGTTTGGCTAGGATCGGACCATCAATCCTAGCCATCCAAATCAATCTCTCAGGCTGGCCGATCATCGCCAAGGAGTCTGAACGGCTCATATCTCACTCTTTGAGGATCATTCCGCTAAAAGCTTCACCTAGATGCACCTGCGACATCTTTTGTTCGCTGCGAGAGAAGCTGCGGAGGATGCTCTCACCGACTTCAGCTTCCATTCCTTCATTGCTATAAAGAAAAGAGAAACTCAATGGAGGAGGGGACTTGGCTTCGGCTAGAACATGGATACGTGACAGAGAGAGAGAGAGAGAAGATATTAGAGTTTTGTTTTGTTTTCTTTTTCTTTTATTTTCTTTTATATATTTGTTTAAGGGATTGGGCCCATTCATGTGGGGCTAAACCTCTTAGCTAGGGCTAAGAGGTGAAGCTTGTGGCATGATGGGAATAACTCTATGCTTTGATTCATGTTTTTTTAATTGAACTATCTTTTGATTCTGGTTTGATTTTAAGGAATGCGTTTAGTCTTTAAGGGTTTGTTGTGACTGACATTACAATAGATCTGCAACGGCTTGAGTATTTCTGTAACGCCCTGAAAATCGGGGGTCGAGCATAAACTCAACTCCCGAGTTCCAGCACATCACTTATGCAACAAAATGAATGATGATTGAATGTTGACTGTATTTGTGCATTGAACATGAGTGAGATTAAGCTAAACAAGATATCATACTCCGAGAGGCAGTTAATTTTGCAAGCGGAAGACTATGATAGATAGATAAAATATATAAACTATGATGAGTCTCAGTGTGATAACATTACCGAGGTTAAATAAATACAAGTACAGTTCTAAAATGTACCAAATGTGTAAGTTTATGTCTTCTATCCCCGATTACCACATTCCCAGACAATACGATGCACGGGTCTTGAGAGACCCGTCAGAGAGTTACATGATAGGAGAACTCCTCCTCATCACCATAGAAAGTAGTCCGGCTCACGCTTCATAAGCATCGCCATCATCTGAAATTCAACAAATCTGTTTGGTGTGTACAACACCATCCCGTAACGTGGGAGTGAGTAGCTAACTCAGTGGAACAATAAGGCATAAGTTATCATGTTATCAATACAGTCAAGCAGTAATGATAAAGCAGTAAATCAAACACTCCTAGTTACTCTGATTAATGCAAGTATGAATGCAGGTATGATGGATGCCCTCACCGACATACTCCCTCATGCGACACCATCTCACGTTCGCGCATGCTTACATCCCACAGTGCTCCACATCTTCCAGGCACATGCGATGCATGATGAGCATGATTACCGAGTTTTTAATTAGTCCATTTCAAACAGCAGGATTGGGAAACTAAGGTACCTCCCGTGTATCATTCCCAAACATGATCCATTCTAGGGTCGTCAGTCCTAGTTAATATCAGACGATGGTGTATTTTCTAGGTCACTGCAGAGGCGCCAGGGGCATTACGCATAAAGGTTGCACCACTCCCCCATCACCCCTTAAACGATTCATCACTATACAGAAACAGGCCTAGTTCATACTCTATATATCGCGGTAAACCCTAAGGCGCACTGCGACTTCAGAATATGCTCGCGGTCACTACAAAGGGCTGCCAGGGCTGTTACACACAAAGGTTACACCACTCCCCCATCACCTTATCAATGTAGGCCGACAGCGTGAATATAGTGTCCCATACCACCATAATCGGCTCACGAGTTAAGTTGCTCACTGGTCACTACGGGGAGGCACGTAGGCCGACAGCTCGACCACGGTGTCCCATACCACCATGCCCGGCTCATGAGTCTTAGCGGATCGAAGTACCATGGTTAAAAGGGTTTTTGGTAAGTTTGGTACCCTAGGTTCAAGCGATGCGACCAAACATGGTGAACATACATTAGACAAATCGGGTTACATGACGAGCTCGGCTGGCTCGAAGCGCACAACAAGTTGAACGACATGAAGTGCATAAGCACTTCGCGTAATAACCACTATCGCCAACCGAAGTACGACTCGAGTTCGTCGAACACATCTCACGTGGCGACATGAAACTCAACCGCGATCTCCAATCTAGTACCGATTGTCTGGACTATAATCATAGCCCCAAGCACAATCAATTGTCATCCATAGCATGTGGAGTAAAGCATGATAAACAAAGTAATTCAAGCATGATAAATAAAGTAATTTAAACATGCTAGTAGGCATGTTAAAAGCATATTATAAAGCATGATAAAAAGCATGTTGTAAAACACTACATTAATAGTAATACAAACACATGTATTGTTAGTAAGTGTTTTAAGTGATCAACCTCATGGAGGTAATCATACACGTCGCTAGGGTAGTTGAGAATCCAATCTCAACATCCTTAAACATTACAATTTACTAACTACTACTCATTCAGACATTTCAACAAACACTTTAAAATACGGAATCAACATACATGACATGTGTTGATCACGCAGGTATAAGGCCAAATCCTTTCACTAGGGAGTTACCCCAATCATAACACGCATACACCCATGACGGATAGTCATGGCAAGCAGGAAACCAAGTTCCATATTCATTCAGTCATTTCCACAAACACTTGGGCCACACATTTTAGCATATATAGTGTGTATTGGCCGTGGCGTGATTTAGGGTAAATCCTTTCGTCAAAGGGTATTGCCAATACAACAATCAATTATCCATGACAATTAGTCATGGCGAAACACGAATGAGAATTCTATGCTCATTCGGTCATTTTCACAACACTTAGAATACACTATTACAACATACATGGTGTATGTTAGCAAAACATGTATTAGGGCTATCCTTTAGCCAAGTGAGTATTTTATCCATGTATAATATATTACTACGACAAATAATCATGATAACTATATTTCCAAAATTTATACGTTATACTGATATTTTTTAGAATACGCATTTTCAACATACATAGTGTATACGAACAAACATGTATTACTGGCGATTCTTTTCGCCAAATAAGTAATTTATCCATATGTCATATAATCATATGACACATAATCATGGCAAACACATTTCCAAAATTTGTACAGAAGCGGTATTTCTAGTATACGCAATTTCAACATACATAGTGTTTTCAAGTGAACATAGATCTCGGCAATTTCTTTCGCCAAGCTAGTATTTTATTCATATATTGTATAATCATATATTAAATAAATATGTCAAACATTATTCAAACGAAATACGTATACGGTATTTCTAACATACACAATTTCAACATATCAGCATTTACAAGTGAACATGTATTTTGGCGATTCCTTTCACAAACTAGTATTTTATTCATATACTATAAATTCATACATTAAATAAACATGTTAAACATTTTCCCAAAAAAAAATACGTATACGGTATTTCTACGTATACCTAGAGTATGTGAAAATCCATATTTTACAACGTTAATCGAAACAGGAAACGGAAAGCACTTTGTACATGTGCATTTACACGCAGATCATGAATCTATCATTATCTGACATTGAAAGCGTTGAAAACCGTAACTTATACACTTAAAGTCCTCACCTTTGCCTTTTGAAACGCAACGAATCAGCAAGGGTGGAAGAACTTCCGTATACGGGAGATTTCTAGCCTAAAGAGCGGAATCGGTTAGTCGGTACACATCCTACATCGATCCCACCTCAAATCAGACCTAGGGTTAGGGTTTCTTACCTTCAAATGAGACGGAATACGCCGGGAAAACGCCTAGAATAGGGCGGTGTAGGCCGAATAGCGGCAGGGAACAGCAGCAGGGAATTCCTCCCACATCTCCCTTACTTTCTCTCTCTTTTCTCTCTCTCCCTCTAGGGTTTTCTCCAAAATTCATATGGTTGTGAGAGGGGCTGTTCTAAGCCCCTTTTATAGCCACAAACATTACGAAATTAGACTCAGGTTCAAGGGGTACTGCTAATATAGGATTTTCGCCGCTTTTTCAGCTCAAAAGGGAAGCTCTGGTGGCCCTCCTTGAACCAAACGTCAGACTTAAGCTCACCATAGATGGATCTACGTGGGATTACGTTTTTGACTCGATCGGATTCCCAGATCGCACGTGGCGGACCACTTTCAGTTCGACGGTCAGTGGGCCACGATCAGAAATTCCAAGTACATGTAAATGTTCTGAAATTTTCTTAATCCGAGGTGTAATTTGGTCGATTCTCGACGGTCGGGTTGCTTAATCTTGACGCTGCGTCAACGAATGATGCGAGATCACTATTCCGGATATTTATTTTTGGATGGGAATAGTGTTTTTCACACTCCTCGCTCCGATTCGAAACGAATGGCCGTGGAACATCGGATAAAGCGATTTTGAGATGATTGTTAAGTCCAGTGGGGCGGTCCTAGTTCCTTAGCTTCGGGTTAATCGGACTCCCGATGTGCGATCTAGACCTAATCTGAAGTTTCGTTTCATTCCCCGAGAAGCGGACGGAAATGAGTTTGGTTCTAAACTTTAGGGTAACCTAGCATCAATGATTCTGCAACTTTTGGGTCTTGCAGATCGTATTTAAAGCGATCCTAACGGATTTCATGGCTAATCGAGTTTAGTACTTAGTTAACTTTGTCTCATTTCTAAAGGATTTAGTCCTAAGTGAATTCTGGTCGAGGTGGTACTCAGGCCTTTGGAGTTTATATATAAAGTGATCCAAGCTATACTACTTAGCTAGTTTAAGATAGTGTCTAGGGTGAAAGTTCTTAGAAAAATTGGAAGATCAAGGTGATGAAGGGTGAGGTTTGTGAAGGAAATGAGTTCAAAGGCGGCTTTGGACTTTGGGATTCAGTTCTGATAAGTTAATGAGGTATTAGGATCGACCCATTGCCTAAGGACATCTAATCCCAGGTTGGCAAAAATCCGGGGCGTTACAATCTACCCCCCTTAAAACAAAATTTCGTCCCCGAAATTGCCTAAGGGTAATAAGGAAAGAGTGAATTATTTCTCTTGCCTAAGTTTTTATTGGTTCCAAGTTTCTACGCGTGGTAGGGTATGTACTAGCTGGTTCATTTTAGTCTACCCCCCTTAAAACTTATTTCTTTATCTGTTGCTTATACCCTGATGGTTTGCTACAATTTATTTCTTTACCTATTTGGAGTCTTGACGACAACTCCCAACAATTTAGAGTAAGATAGCTGTTTTCATTGTTTGACCAACACGGAGAGACGGTAATAGTGGGCTCGATCCCGATACATCGATCATCTACCGGGCCAGGGTAGGAAGCTCATCGTATCCCTTCCGAATCCTGGTGGATCCTGGTCGTCCGCTCGTCAACAGAGAGTCCATCGGTAGTCACCCAGGATTGGGAATTGGGCCAAGCCGCAAAAACTTCGCAGTTGTAGATGTCAGTAACTCCGTAGTCCGATCACTCTCTAAGAGTAGGGAATGTCCATCATTGAAAGGCTCAAATGGTTTATTCTAAGGTTGCCCTTTAGGTCTTAGTCTAAGAGAGTCCTCGATATTATCTATGTCTAAAGAAAGGGTGAATCAAATCTTACTAAATCATCTTAAAACGGTTTCTCATAGTAGAACTTACTAGGGCTTCTATAATGTTCGTATTTATCGAGCACTGTTTCGATCCTGGGCCAGTGGAGTAGGGTCCACCATGCGTTCGCTGCGCCACCCAAATCAAGAGATGCAATAGGTAACCTAACTAGATTGGGCTCATAACGTTCTACCCCCCTTAAAACTTATTTTCACCCTCAAGGCTTAAGATTTATGTCCTGCTCCGTACATCGAAACAAGGAGTAATTTACAACCTATCCTTGACATGAAATGGGATGCGATCTCCTACTACATTGGTCTTCTTTTCATCAATGTTGTGTATTATAGCATTGATACCTATGGTCATGGAAATGAGCTAAAGATGAAGGGTATTGTGGTTGATTCGGGGTCAGGTGTGAGTTTGTGGCGAGATGCCTAATTCTACCAAGGAATTTGTCGCAGTCCAGACTTATCCTATTTAATAGGCAGGCTATCTTTTTACGTTCATAAGCACAATACGTATGCCGACATGGCATGCGATTTGGGACCTAATTCTTAACTGTCTGTTGCCCATTTGGGCAATTCCTTAGGCCTAAAAGACAGTCTCTACCAGCTATATACTCCTAACACTTTTCAAGGACAAAATTATAAACTTTTAGTTGTAAATGTCGGGCCAACACAGAAAGAATGTTGTGTAGTGGGTCTGAGTCGGATACATGGATCTTCTGCCTAGCTAGGGCAAAAAATTGTCATATCATTTCTTAATCCTGGCTGATCCCGACCTTCTGCTTGATCAGAGCATAGGGTTCATTGGTCACAACCAGGATTGAGAATTCGATCCAAACCGCGAATACCTCGCTAATGTGTAGTTTCTCTACTCCGCGTTCCCATTGTACTAAGTCCTTGAGAAGGCGATTCTAAGGGGTGTATTGATTTGACCTAACATTAATTCAAAGGATATATAAGTTTTCTATGAGCGTGAATAGTTTCTATGTCATACAACCTTCCCATGATTTATTAAAGGAGCCTATGAGTATTAAGGGGTCCGACGAAGGAGTGAGGTCTCACTCCAACCTAATCCAGCCCATTAATTAAGTCCATCTTTCAACTATCTTGCAATTATCTTAGCATAATCAGTCTTTTACGTTAGTAGTAGAACCAGTAGCCTAGTCTCAATTTATGAATAGTGGTAATCTATTAGTCTATACTTACACACTAGATGATTTCAGATCATTTCTAATACAAGAAATTATTCATCGTGTAGGGTCAAACGTTGTCTAAGTGGAATTGAGTTGTCTGTACTTGATGCTCGAGCCTTTCACACATGCTCACACCAGCTAAGAAGATCCTGGGGCTTACATTATTAATTTGTTGGATCTCCTATACGGTCAGGTCTGTCGAAAACTAGGAGTATCGCTCTAGGTCCAAAACTCTATGGCCTATTTGTCAAACAACCATTTACTCTAAAAGCTTAAGCTGTCAGAGTGTGGTGGGTGAATGTATATCAAGGGACTTTATCACTCCAACATGATTTGGCCAGTGGTCCTAAGTTGTATTGAATGAGACTACATTGCTAATCCTACCTCGGGATTGGGAGTGGCA
The DNA here is from genome assembly GCA_030180095.1 of Magnolia changhungtana. Taxonomy (NCBI): domain Eukaryota; kingdom Viridiplantae; phylum Streptophyta; class Magnoliopsida; order Magnoliales; family Magnoliaceae; genus Magnolia; species Magnolia changhungtana. The sequence continues at coordinate 3,948,631 of JASAUF010000473.1, read as the reverse complement.
TGTTTGGTAGGAGGGTGGGTGGGGATTAAAATTAATGGTATAGGCTTTGGAAAATGAGCCTTGTGTGGGAAAGCACGAGATGGGAGTTCCAAATCCCAGGGTAATGAACTTCTAAGTGTTATGGGAAAGGAAAATCTAAATTTACTTTTAATTGCGTACATTCTAAACATGATGTCGGAACACATGGGATACACCCAATCTAGGGGCCATACCCTACATATACATTTATTATTACTTTTACAATTCTATCCACCGTAAACTTATCTAATGTAATTTGGCCGAACGGACCACTAAACGTTCTCAAATACTTAAAACATTCTACCAACTACTACACCTATCAACAGGAAAACATAACCACCCTAAGATAGTAGCCCATGCAAACTACAAGACAACATATGGATGAGCTCGGATAGAGCCATGGAAAATGAGGATAAGGGAAATGGGGGGCTGGAGTTTTTGGGTTCTCCATGGACTTGAGCCTTAACAGGGATTGTAAAGGCCAAAAAGGTAGGGATTGAAGGAGGAAAATGAGTTGATGGGATGAGTTGAGAGCTTACCCGAATTTGAGCTCCAAATGAGGCGTGTAAGTGCTTAAATGAAAGAGAATGGAGAGGGTAGGGGGTAGGTTATGTTGTAATCGTTGGAGGAGGATGTATGGTTGGAGATGAAACAACAAAATGGGCGATTTGAGTGGAGGTTTGAGGGAGAAAAATCAGAAATGGAGGTTTGGGCGTTTGGAAGGGATGAAATGGGAGAGTGGGGTGCTCCACCCCTTTAAAACCCAACCATTTGCCAAAATGGCACGTGCCGAGGGGGTAGAGGGGTCGGTAGACCAACCCCATGCTTGGAACCTCGCCGGAAAAGCGACCGGACCGCGGTCCGCCGCCGGTGCCGCGGCGCCGCCGCGGTCGGACTTGGCCGGAACCGCGCCCCGCGGTGGGGCCATGTTCTCTGTGGTCCCAAGGTGCCAAATGCACCCTGGTTCAGTCTAGGGGGTTAGTGGATTAACGTGGAGGGGCCCCCGAATCCGATTCGCTCCATTTCGGGTAATTTCGGGATAATCGGACATAACTTGCAATCCGGAATGAGTTATCTGATGTAAAATATATGAATTTGGGGTAGAACGAGCTAATGAAGCCAACCAACCCTGCTATGCCGGGTTGCGCAGCCCAGAATTGCGAGAAAACCCTCCAATTGGCGGCCATTTTCCCGTTTTAATTTTGTTTTACCAAAATAGTAATTTTTGTTTGATTACTCTTCATCTGTTGGGCTTTAGGAGTTGCGCTCATCGCGTAAAGAGCTTAGAATAATTAGGAGAATGGTTTGGTGAAGTCAAATAGGACACTTACTATTTTTGGCTGAAAGCCTTGCGCACTAGTAGACACCATGACCTTAGTAAGTCGCGAATGCTAGGAGTTTTAGTTGTAGTTTGTTTCTGATTTCTTTCCCATTGCTTGGTATTCCTATTTAAAGGGTTGTGAACTCATTTTTAGTCATTCATTAATCAATTGTGGATCTATTAGAATTTATTTCTAGTTTTTGCTTTCTTTCCTCATGGATTCGAGAAGTCTCTGCGAGGAGTCCAGAGAAGCTTCGAGGATTCGGAGTAGTTATCCTCATCACGCCTATCGCACATTTTACTGATTCTCAATGATTGGGATGAGGTGGATTATGATCTAGACCCTTCACTAGACAACCTAGAAATGTTTTAAGGTCGACCCGTGCGACCATGGTTGAATACAAACTCGATTTCGGCGTTCGTTTTCAATGAACTTCGCCAATTGACGAAATCGGGATACCTATGACTGTTTCTACATCCCGTCGCTCCCTCCTAAGTCAGAGTGCGTTAGAGTGCGTAGTGTGACCATAACCCAGGTCCGGTTTAATCAAAATCATGCTTTGATACCATCTTGTAACGCCTTGAAAATCGGGGGTCGAGCATAAACTCAACTCCCGAGTTCCAGCACATCACTTATGCAACAAAATGAATGATGATTAAATGTTGAATGTATTTGTGCATTGAACATGAGTGAGATTAAGCCAAAACAGCATATCATACTCCAGAGACAGTTAATTTTGCAAGCGGAAGACTATGATAGATAGATAAAATATATAAACTATGATGAGTCTCCAGAGTGTGATAACATTACCAGGTTAAATAAATACAAGTACAGTTCTAAAATGTACCAAATGTGTAAGTTTACTGTCTTCTATCCCCGCACCACAAATTGAGCAATACGATGCCAGGTCTTGAGACCCGTCGAGAGATTACATGATAGGAGAACTCCTCCTCATCACCATAGAAGTAGTCGGCTCACGCTTCATAAGCATCGCCATAATCTGAAATTCAACAAATCTGTTTGGTGTGTACAACACCGTCCCGTAACGTGGGAGTGAGTAGCTAACTCAGTGGAACAATAAGGCATAAGTTATCATGTTATCAATACGGTCGAGCGAATGATAAAGCGAAATCAAACACTCCTAGTTACTCGATTAATGCAAATATGAATGCGGGTATGATGGATGCCCTCACCGACATACTCCTCATGCGACACCATCTCACGTTCGCGCATGCTTACATCCCACAGGTGCTCCACATCTTCCGGGCACATGCGATGCATGATGAGCATGATTACCAAGTTTTTAATTAGTCCATTTCAAACAAATAGGATTGGAAAACTAAGGTACCTCCCTTGTATCATTCCCAAACATGATCCATTCTAGGGTCGTCAGTCCTAGTTAATATCAGACGATGGTGTATTTTCTAGGTCACTGCAGAGGCTGCCAGGGCTGTTACGCACAAAGGTTGCACCACTCCCCCATCACCCCTTAAACGATTCATCACTATACAGAAACAGCCTAGTTCATACTCTATATATCACGGCGAACCCTAAGGCGCACTGCGACTTCAGAATATGCTCGCGGTCACTACAAAGGGCTGCCAGGGCTGTTACACACAAAGGTTACACCACTCCCCCATCACCTTATCAATGTAGGCCGACAGCGTGAATATAGTGTCCCATACCACCATAATCGGCTCACGAGTTAAGTTGCTCACTGGTCACTACGGGGAGGCACGTAGCCCCAGCGTAGGCCGACAGCTCGACCACGGTGTCCCATACCACCATGCCCGGCTCATGAGTCTTAGCGGATCGAGGTACCATGGTTAAAAGGGTTTTCACTGGTAAGTTTGGTACCCTAGGTTCAAGCAGTAGCGACCAAACATGGTGAACATACATTAGACAAATCGGGTTACATGACGAGCTCGGCTAGCTCGAGCGCACAACAAGTTGAACGACATGAAGTGCATAAGCACTTCACGTGGCCAACCACTATCGCCAACCGAAGTACGACTCGAGTTCGTCGAACACATCTCACGTGGCGACATGAAACTCAACCGCGATCTCCAATCTAGTACCGATTGTCTGGACTATAATCATAGCCCCAAGCACAATCAATTGTCATCCATAGCATGTGGAGTAAAGCATGATAAACAAAGTAATTCAAGCATGATAAATAAAGTAATTTAAACATGCTAGTAGGCATGTTAAAAGCATATTATAAAGCATGATAAAAAGCATGTTGTAAAACACTACATTAATAGTAATACAAACACATGTATTGTTAGTAAGTGTTTTAAGTGATCAACCTAATGGAGGTAATCATACACGTCGCTAGGGTAGTTAAGAATCCAATCTCAACATCCTTAAACATTACAATTTACTAACTACTACTCATTCAGACATTTCAACAAACACTTTAAAATACAGGAATCAACATACATGACATATGTTGATCACAGAGGTATAAGGCCAAATCCTTTCACTAGGGAGTTACCCCAATCATAACACGCATACACCCATGACGGATAGTCATGGCAAAGCGTGAAACCAAGTTCCATATTCATTCATCATTTCCACAAACACTTGGGCCACACATTTTAGCATATATAGTGTGTATTGGCCAGTGGCGTGATTTAGGATAAATCCTTTCACAAAGGGGTATTGCCAATACAACAATCAATTATCCATGACAATTAGTCATGGCGAGCACGAATGAGAATTCTATGCTCATTCAGTCATTTTCACAATACTTAGAATACACTATTACAACATACATGGTGTATGTTAGCAAAACATGTATTAGGGCTATCCTTTAGCCAAGTGAGTATTTTATCCATGTATAATATATTACTACAGCAAATAATCATGATAACTATATTTCCAAAATTTATACGTATACAATATTTTCTAGAATACGCATTTTCAACATACATAGTGTATACGAACAAACATGTATTACAGCGATTCTTTTCGCCAAATAAGTAATTTATCCATATGTCATATAATCATACGACACATAATCATGGCAAACACATTTCCAAAATTTGTACAGAAGCGGTATTTCTAATATACGCAATTTCAACATACGTAGTGTTTTCAAGTGAACATAGATCTCGGCAATTTCTTTCGCCAAGCTAGTATTTTATTCATATATTGTATAATCATATATTAAATAAATATGTCAAACATTATTCCAAACGAAATACGTATACGGTATTTCTAACATACACAATTTCAACATACGTCGCATTTACAAGTGAACATGTATTTTGGCGATTCCTTTCGTCAAACTAGTATTTTATTCATATACTATATATTCATACATTAAATAAACATGTTAAACATTTTCCCAAAAAAAATACGTATACGGTATTTCTACGTATACCTAGAGTATGTGAAAATCCATATTTTACAACGTTAATCGAAACAGGAAACGGAAAGCACTTTGTACATGTGCATTTACACGCAGATCATGAATCTATCATTATCTGACATTGAAAGCGTTGAAAACCGTAACTTATACACTTAAAGTCCTCACTTTGCCTTTGGAAACGCAACGAATCAGCAAGGGTGGAAGAACTTCCGTATACGGGAGATTTCTAGCCTAAAGAGCGGAATCGGTTAGTCGGTACACATCCTACATCGATCCCACCTCAAATCAGACCTAGGGTTAGGGTTTCTTACCTTCAAATGAGACGGAATACGCCGGGAAAACGCCTAGAATAGGGCGGTGTAGGCCGAATAGCGGCAGGGAACAGCAGCAGGGAATTCCTCCCACATCTCCCTTACTTTCTCTCTCTTTTCTCTCTCTCCCTCTAGGGTTTTCTCCAAAATTCGTATGGCTGTGAGAGGGGCTGTTCTAAGCCCCTTTTATAGCCACAAACATTACGAAATTAGACTCAGGTTCAAGGGGTACTGCTAATATAGGATTTTCGCCGCTTTTCCAGCTCAAAAGGGAAGTTCTGGTGGCCCTCCTTGAACCAAACGTCAGACTTAAGCTCACCATAGATGGATCTACGTGAGATTACGTTTTTGACTCGATCGGATTCCCGTATCGCACGTGGCGGACCACTTTCGCTTCGACGGTCGGTGGGCCACGATCGAAATTCCAAGTACATGTAAATGTTCTGAAATTTTTCTTAATCCGAGAGTGTAATTTGGTCCGATTCTGACGGCCGGGTTGCTTAATATCACTTGACGCGTCAACGAATGATGATGCCGATCACTATTCCAGATATTTATTTTTGGATGGGAATAGTGTTTTTCACACTCCTCGCTCCGATTCGAAACGAATGGCCGTGGAACATCGGATAAAGCGATTTTTGAGATGATTGTTAAGCCCAGGGGGCGGTCCTAGTTCCTTAGCTTCGGGTTAATCGGACTCCCGATGTACGATCTAGACCTAATGAAGTTTCGTTTCATTCCCGAGAGCAGACGGGAAATGAGTTTGGTTCTAAACTTTAGGGTAACCTAAGCGTCAATGATTCTCGCAACTTTTGGGTCTTGCACAGATCGTATTTAAAGCGATCCTAACGGATTTCATGGCTAATCGAGTTTAGTACTTAGTTAACTTTGTCTCATTTCTAAAGGATTTAGTCCTAAGTGAATTCTATTCGAGGTGGTACTCGGGCCTTTGGAGTTTATATATAAAGTGATCCAAGCTATACTACTTAGCTAGTTTAAGATAGTGTCTAGGGTGAAAGTTCTTAGAAAAATTGGAAGATCAAGGTGATGAAGGGTGAGGTTTGTGAAGGAAATGAGTTCAAAGGCGGCTTTGGACTTTGGGATTCAGTTCTGATAAGTTAATGAGGTATTAGGATCGACCCATTGCCTAAGGACATCAAATCCCAGGTTGGCAAAAATCCGGGGCGTTACAATTTCCTTTTCATTATCATGATTATGCAGTTAAGAAGCCCTGTTGATCACCATCGCCCCTTGGACATGGTTGGATGATGGCACTCTTCTTAACACTCATACATCACTCAGATTGGCTACAGATTGGTTTAATTCTGTTGTTTGCTTTGACTCATGGGCATGGTTTTGTGATGGAATCCATTCTAAGTTACACCTGTCTTATCTCTTGAAAACTAGATTAAAGGAAGTTCAGATTGATTTTCAGGCTATATCTTCCAACTGGATGAAGATGGGACTCGAACTCCAGTTAAGTTCGTGAATCAAGCCTAGATCTCCCTGATTTCTATAAGTGGATCCTTTGAATCCCTAGTTTCCTACCTCTGATTTCTACAAGTTTTTAGTTGATTATTCATCATTATTCTCATATTTACTCCTGATTTAGATTTCATCTTATCCTAGTTCTAGTTCTAGTTAGTTTCAGATTACGTACAGGTTTCAGTCCCTGTGGATTCGACCTCGGTCTCACCGAGTTTATTACTACATCACAACCCTGTACTTGGGGATTGAACAAGTTTTTGGCGCCATTGCCGGGGATTGACAACGACATTTCCTGAAGTTAACTCGTTTTAGGATTAGTTTAAGATTAGGACTTTTCTGATTTTTAGGGTTCATTTTTAGAATTTTCTAATTCCAGGTTTTCCTTTAATTTTTAGAATTTTTCTTTCAAGTAACTTTCTATTTTTAGAACTTTTCTATTTTTAAGCTTTCATTTATTTTAGAAATTTTTTCCCTTTTAGAAACTAACATTACTTTCTATTTTAGGATTAGGATTTCTAATTTAAAACTTTCTAACTTTAGGTTTAGAACTTTCCTCTTTTGTTTTTAGAAACTAGGTTAGTTATTTTCCTTTTTAGAAACTTTATAATTCTAGGTTTAGGAAACTTTCCTTTTCTAGAAACTAACTTTGTTTCCACCTTAGAATTTTCTAACTTTAGAATTTTTATTTTTAGGAACTAATCTTTTTTTGGTTTCTTTTGCAGGATCTTAACATAGGAACTTCTCATTTGGTACCTTCCTTCTAACTTCTCCTTCTCTTACTTTACATATTGCTGTAGGATCTTTTCTTCTATTTTTCTTAGGATTAGATTTAGATTGAGGGTTTCACCATGTATATGCACGAGTGGGAACGTCAATATGCTGAGATAGCTTTTGAGCATGCGAAACAGTGTGAAGGGATGTATGATAATTACAATCAACATCAACCTATGTCTCAGAATTTTCCTGAACCAATCATCGAGAACCGACCTGAGCATAACACTCCATCGGTTAAGAAGTCCTTATGCGATCATATACGGGAGAACAATTCCACCCCACGAACAGTACGTGAGTGTTGGGGTTATCATAACTATGGGAGTGAGAATTATTCTCACCCATCCGAGAAAAAGAAAACAATGCATGATTATATTATGAGTGATAATAGGTATTACCTACCATCAGATTCTCCCACCTATGATCCGTATGACTATAATCAGTGAAAACATCAATGTTGGAAAGATGAAACAACAACCTATTATAATGATTATTCTTTTGGATCTCCTACCTTTGAGATTCAACCAAAATCGATCCAAGAGAATTCATTTCAAAGTAACACAGACTCTTCTGCGGACATGAGAAAATTACTAGAAGAGCTTGAATCATGCCTTGATAGGTTAATGGAGGCTAATGCACCTCAGCCTCAACCCAATCCAATTCTCCATACACAACCCCATACCTATGATCAATGGAAACATCAAAATTGGGAAGTTGAATCAATAATGCATCATGGCAACGATTCTCTTGGGTCCTATACCTCTAAAATCTAACAAAAAATGATCCAAGAGAATTCACTTCAGAATTCCATACAAAATATGGAGCTCATTCAACAAAACACGCTCCAAAGATTTCAAGAACTTGTAAAAGATGTACAACAGTGGAGTTCACGTGATGCGACTATGGAAGATAGTGCAATTGAGAATGAAGAGTTGGATTGTATTGATGAGCACATGGTTCAATTTTCCTATGAGTCGATCTCAATGACTGTCCAAAGGAATGATCAAGAGACATGGGTGTCTTTCAAATATAATGATAGTAACACACTTCACTCACATGACACGCATGATTACACTAATGCAGTAGAGGTTAGTTTATTCAAACCTCAACCCAATCTAGGAATAGAATGTGAGGAATGTGATCCCGTCCCAAGAGCACACTGCACGGAACTTGACGATGATGAGTATTGGGATTCAATCTCAAGTGTGGCCCCTGCCAATGATCAAGAGGTTCAGGAAGTTGTCAACCATAATGATCTACTCCACCTGTCTGACATGACTGATTTGAATGTGGAGAATGAACCAATTTTAACTAACCCTTCTAACCCTTGTGATGCATGTTTAGACCACTCCCCTGAATTGAATGATGATATGATGCAGGAGATGGACGAACCACTTAATATGACTCTTGAAGTTGAAACCACCCAGTTGAGGTCACCATCTGAACTATCAAATTTTTACGATTCAACGCCTCGATTGAGTAGTTTCAATGAACAGAGTGACCACATCGATGCTTCCCCTATTGATTTTCAATCTGTCTGTACAGGACTGAAACAAGAGAGCGTACCTCCATCCACTTTCAAGGATGATGGATTCTTGGGACAGATCATCACGAGCTCCAATGTGGAAAATAAGTCATGCTCAGCTGAACTTCTCAACTCTTTGGATGATCGTTTGGCACACTTTGCATATTCAAACGATCTCATGTCAAAAGGAAAAGTGGATGCCTTGCAAGACAACATCCTGGTAGTCATCACTGACCGAGAGAACCCTCACTCTGAAGCCCCTCCTTCCCCAGGCCCTGAATGTTTACCACTAAAAGAAGAGGAGCTGAAAATTGAATCGAAGCCTGGAACTTCGGAATGCATTGAGACTACATTACTTCCTGAAAATTTTTCTGAATTTTATTTACCTGTAGTCTTTGATTCACCATGGGATACTAACTTTGAGACTTTTTTTGACACAGGTGAATCATATATACTTTGGATACCTCAGGCGAATCAACGACAAATTTTTTCTAAGGTACATAAGTCTCTCCGGCCATTCATGCTCCAGGGCATCAAAGTCTATTGCAAAAAGGGCTTTTGGATATCCTGTTGAGAAACCTACTGAGAAATTTATCTAGATATTGGCCGGAAGAGGAACCTTATGACATTACTGAGTAGTCTTTCCCCTGCTTTCATAGGATTAGGGTAGTTTCTTTAGTCTGACTGAAGATGTTAAACTTAGCGCTCTTGGGAGGCAACCCAGCTTTTGATTCCATGATTAGTCAATTCAATGTTTGTGGGTAACATTGCTGCAAACCCTCACGAGACTACAACTCGTCCACTAGGGGCAACCTAGGGGTTTAAAGGCTTGTTGCATACGCTAAATGCAATCGAGAGCACCTGCGAAAGTGGTATAGGTAGGAGTTTATTTTTGTTATTTGTGTTTTACTTGTGTTGGTTTCTCTCTTGCGCTGACTTACTCTCTCGCTGATATTTTTGAAAAAGTATCTCGATTCATTATCCAGGTACTATCTTCCCATCACTTTTCTTTTACTTTCGTTGTCTCATATGCATTGCATGCTTATATCTTGTACATTGAGGACAATGTAGATTTTAGGTTGGGGGTGGAAGATTAGGTTTCCTAATCAGTGTTTTCTTCGTCTTTCGCAAAAATTGTGAAAATTTTTAATTTTTCTGGAATTTTTTATGAAGTCGAAGTGATTTTGGCGGCCATCTTAGATTTAGAATTACAAGATGAGTGATGTTGGCAATTTATGACTCTTGGATTCCGTATTTGTTAGATTTCACAGTTAAGTTTGAACTATTAATCCTTGATTAGAGGTTTTAAACATTGATTGAGTCATGATTTCATAAGACGCATCTCGCTTGCACATTACGGTTTCAGTTTGATATTGAATTATAATTTGGTAATCACGGAAAATTTGCCTATCATGATCAATTGAAGAAAAAGAAAATTGCAGTAAAAAAAAAACAGATACCTTTAGAAAAGGTTGGCAAATAATCTTCACCATAGGTTTGCTCCCTATAGGTGTAGATTTAATTCCCCGTGGATAATATGTGAAAAAGGGTTAGGTGTACGATCTTCACCATAGGTTTGCTCCCTATAGGTGATGATTTGATTCCCCTTCTTAGCATTATGCTAATGGAAAAATCAAAGTTAAAAGAATGAAAAGATGATCTGTGAGGCAAGTTTTGAATTCTCTTGTTGGTTACCAATGATATCCTGAAATAGAAACGTGAATTTTAATGATGATAAATCGAGATTAGACTATACACCCATGGAACTTAATGTTTAGAATTGTTTTAATTGATGGATTAATACTTTGAACTTGATTATGAAGTCTACCATGCTCTTAGGAGAAATTAATGCTCAACATTCATGAATCTTACACTTATAGTATTTGGATGGTTTTCCAAAAAAATCACTTGAGTTCATAGAAATTATCCTGTAATTCTCAACTTATTTTTCGCATACTTTGCTCGGGACTAACAAAATGTTGGTTGGGGGTTGGGTTGAGGGTCAAATATTGCATATCAGACACCAGTTATTACCTAGAGTTATGAACATGATACTATTTAATGGACCGATTTAACTGTGTTCGTGATACAGGATATATTTGAGAGCTTGGATTACAAAATGGTGTTAACGAATGGAATTAATGTTCTGATGATGCCAAGGTAAGGGACAGATTCCAGGGGACCAAGATCGACGGATTTACATGCTAGAGATCCGAGAAATTTAAGTCGTTCACGTTAAAGAGGCCTGAAAGCCCTCCAAAATGCAAGATTACAGAGTCTCCACCATTTGATCGGCTCCAAACTTCATACGTGGCTTGAGGACCATAAATGAACCGTACACGTCGAATTTAAGCCCTCAGATCCCTGTGGAAGAGGCCCAACGAACAGATCAGCCCATAAACCGTTGATTCTAGGCCCACCTGATATTCGGATATGCTTCAATGTTGGTCTCAACGGATGAAATGAGCTGACAAAACAGATGGACGGATCGGATTTTTCATATAGATTACAGTGGACCTCACATATAAGGTGGAGTGCATAGTGTGCTGCACTCCCGCACCACACCGGTCGAGCAGCCCGGTCAAAGCCGGGGTTGACCCGACCCTCTCTGTGTAATCAAATAGCGGGCGGGCACTGTTGGGCCAGCCGCATGTTGTGGGCCCTCATCGTGGGTCCATTCCATGATCTGAACCGTTCATTCACGTCCGGGGGTGACCACGACTCTGTCCATGGTGCCCTTTTGATCCCATGCACGTATACTCCGTAGATCTCTGTTTAAACGTAGGACGGACAGCTGGGTTACAATTCAATGGGCCACACCTAACTTGATCCAAGACCAGCCATCTCTCAATGGTTTTTCATTGTGATTCTAATGGACGACGTGGATTTCCCATTAGAATTCAATCATGGGTCCACCGACTTTCACAGCGTCGACGTGAAGCTCTGTTTCGCAACAGAGCTTGCGATTTTCTTTGTGGGCCCCCATCGTGGGTCCATTCCATGATCCGGGTCGTCCATTAGAATTCCACGGGTCAGCTGGCAAATTCCTAGGTGTCAAGTTTTCAAGAAATAGTGAGGATATGATTTCAGCCTTTCAAACGAAGGATCGACGGTGTAATGAAAAACTACGTGGGCCACATCAATAGATGGCCAAAAATATACCATTCTGATTGAAATCTCGAGAGTATTTCAGTGAACGGTGTGGATTGCTCCTTCGGCATCAAGAATAGGTCCCACCGAGAATCAGCGTAAGTTAATTTACGCAGGACTGCGCATCCGAAAAAGGATCCAGACGATCCGGGACTATCTGCGAGTTTGGCTAGGATCGGACCGTCAATCCTAGCCATCCAAATCAATCTCTCAGGCTGGCCGATCATCGCCAAGGAGTCTGAACGGCTCATATCTCACTCTTGGAGGATCATTCCACTAAAAGCTTCACCCAGATGCACCTGCGACATCTTTTGTTCGCTGCGAGAGAAGCTGCGGAGGATGCTCTCACCGATTTCAATTTCCATTCCTTCATTGCTATAAAGAAAAGAGAAACTCAGTGGAGGAGGGGACTTGGCTTCGGCTGGAACATGGATACATGAGTGAGAGAGAGAGAAGATATTAGAGTTTTGTTTTGTTTTCTTTTTCTTTTATTTTCTTTTATATATTTGTTTAAGGGATTGGGCCCATTCATGTGGGGCTAAACCTCTTAGCTAGGGCTAAGAGGTGAAGCTTGTGGCATGATGGGAATAACTCTATGCTTTGATTCATGTTTTTTTAATTGAACTTTCTTTTGATTCTGGTTTGATTTTAAGGAATGCGTTTAGTCTTTAAGGGTTTGTTGTGACTGACATTACAATAGATCTGCAACGGCTTGAGTATTTCCTTTTCATTATCATGATTATGCAGTTAAGAAGCCCTGTTGATCACCATCACCCCTTGGACATGGTTGGATGATGGCACTCTTCTTAACACTCATACATCACTCAGATTGGCTACAGATTGGTTTAATTCTGTTATTTTCTTTGTCTCATGGGCATGGTTTTGTGATGGAATCCATTTTAATTTACACCTGTCTTATCTCTTGAAAACTAGATTAAAGGAAGTTCAGATTGATTTTCAGGTTATATCTTTCAACTGGATGAAGATGGGACTCGAACTCCAGTTAAGTTCATGAATCAAGCCTAGATCTCCCTAATTTCTATAAGTGGATCCTCTGAATCCCTAGTTTCCTACCTCTGATTTCTGCAAGTTTTTAGTTGATTATTCATCATTATTCTCATTTTCACCCCTGATTTAGATTTCATCTTATCCTAGTTCTAGTTCTAGTTAGTTTTAGATTACGTACAGGTTTCAGTCCCTGTGGATTCGACCTTGGTCTCACCGAGTTTATTACTACATCACAACCCTATACTTGGGGAGTGAACAATTATAGGTCGCGGATTGCCGGACTTCGACGGGAAGGATCGCGACAGTCGATGGAACAGTACGGACTAGGATACGGATCTTACAGATCACGCGATTTGGAAAGATTAATAATCCATATTCCAAAATGATGATCGAAGAGTTCCAACGTGCTTTTGGGATATCGAACGGTCCCAGAATTAACCAATTCTGGTCCCATTTGAAAGCTTGTCAAGTTAACAATCCAATGAGCTCAAAGCAGTCTAAATTTGACCACTAAAGAGAGAGTTATGAAGGTTACTATTGGACAAAGAGATGAAGAAAAATTTTAGGACCGACAACTACAATCCCACTTACGGATGCCCAAATGGTCTCGGAATACGACGATTCCAGTCAAGAATGAAAGAGCACTAAAGTACTTTTCAGATGACCAAAAATTGACCCAATCCGACATCAAACAAGGGAGTTATGAGCGTCTCCACTGGATCGCGCGATTTGGAAAGATTAACAATCCAAATTGCAAAATGATGATTGAAGAATTCCAACGTGTTTTTTGGATATCGAACAGTCTTAAAATTGGCCAATTCTGTTCTTATTTAGAAGCTTGTCAAGTTACCATTCCAATGAGCTCAAAATAGTCTAAATTCGACCACTAAAGAGAGAGTTATGAAGGGTACTATTGGACAAGGAGATGAAGGAAAAATTCAAGACCGACGACGGCAATCTCATTTACGGATGCCCAAATGGTCTTGGAATATGATGATTCCAGTCAGGAATGAAATAGCACTAAAGTACCTTTCAGATGACCAAAAATCGACCTAATCCGACATCAAACGAGGAAGTTATGAGTGTCTCCGTTGGATTGCGCGATTTAAAAATTAACAATCCAAATTGCAAAATGACGATCAAAGAATTCCAACATGCTTTTGGGATATCGAACGATCTCGAAATTGGCCAATTCTGGTCTTATTTAGAAGCTTGTCAAGTTACCATTCCACTGAGCTCAAAATAGTCTAAATTCGATCACTAAAGAGAGAGTTATGAAGGTTACTATTGGACAAGAGATGAAGGAAAAATTCAGGACAGACGGCTGCATTCCCACTTGATGCTTAACGACTGAACGAGAGCTTCGTCTATCAACGAATAATGGATTCACTCCATTGTTGGCATTGCTCTGTTTTTCTCCTTTCCTATCAGCCAGTTCTGAAGCACACTGTCACTAATAGGGGGACATCATATCTGCTGAAAAATGGACCCCCAATCTAGTAGGGCGCACTATAGTGCACTCCAGGCAGCCAATCACACACCACTTTACATAAGGGTTGATTACCCATGGAGTCAAAGTAATAACCGTCGATCTTTAATTAGGACGAAGACAAATAAGAACAATCAGACTCTTACCTAAAGATGAAGTTAGGCTTGGATAAGGACACTAGTTGGGTGACTCATAAAAAAATGTTTTTTTTAGCTGAAAATACTTGAGCATCATTTAAAATAGACAAATTTTATGCATCATATTCAAAAGGATCCTGCGCCAAAATAAAAAACTAGGAAATTTTTAATCATATTCAAAAGGACCCTCTTTAGTACTAGTCACAATTCAAACAGCTAGGTTTCTTTTTATAAGGATCCAAATTCATATGATTTGGCCCATTTCTTGTGATCCAAACATTTGACATGGGCCATTTCGATGGATGAAAACATTGACATGCTTGTGCCATTAAGTGGATCCAAATTGTTCATATGATTCGGCTCATTCGGCGATCTAAACTCATCATATGATTGAAGCTGCTTTTTAGAATCCATGGCAATGGATATGCTAAGTTGATCCATGCCTTAAATTTTGTAGGACCCTCATCATCTCTACAAATGATCCAAACTGTTCATATGATTTAGCCCATTTCTAATGATCCAAACCTTTGACCTGCTTGGGCCATATCAATGGATCAAAACCTTTAACGTGCTTTGGCCATTTCGGCAAATTTGAACTTCTTATATGAATCGGCCTGTTTAGAAATCCAAATATATCATATGATTTGTGCTGTCGTCAGTGATCTAAACTCATCATATGATTGAAGCCTCTTTCCATGTCCCATCCCAATGGATATGTTAAGTTTGATCCATCTATTCATAATATTTAAAGTTGGTTCTCAGTGATCCGCATCGTTAATTTTGTAGGACCATCTTCAATTCTAAACACAATTCAAACAGTCAGGTTTCTTTCTATAAGGATCCAAATTCATATGATTTGGCCCATTTCTAGTGACCCAAACCTTTGACATGGGCCATTTCGATGGATAAAAAACATTAACATGCTTGAGCCATCTACTGGATCCAAATTGTTCATATGATTCAGCTCATTTGGCGATTCAAACTCATCATACGATTGAAGCTGCTTTTCATGATCCAAACTCATTATATGATTGAAGTTGTTATTCATGAACCATGCCAAAGGATATGCTAAGTTGATCCATGCCCTATATTTTGTAGGACCATCCTCAGCTTTACAAATGATTCAAACTGTTCATATGATTTGGTCCATTTCTAGTGATCCAAACCTTTGACATGCTTGGGCCACTTCAATGAATCAAAACCTTTGACGTGCATTGGCCATTTCAGCAGATTTGAACTTCTTATACGATTCGGCACATTCAGCGATCCAAATACATCATATGATTCGTGCTGCAGTTAGTCATCTAAACTCCCCATATGATCATCCCAATGGATATGTTAAGTTGATTCATCTATTCATAATATTTGAAGTTGGTTCTTAGTGATCCACATCGTTAATTTTAATAGGACCCTCTTCCGTTCTATCCACAATTCAAATAGTCAGGTTTCTTTTTGCAACGATACAAATTTATATGATTTGGCCCATTTCTATTGATCTAAACCTTTGACATGGGTCATTTCGATGGATAAAAAACATTAACATGCTTGGGCCATTCGATGGATTCAAATTGTTCATATTATTCAGATCATTCGATGATACAAACTCATCATACGATTGAAGCTGTTGTTCATGATCCAAACTCATCATATGATTGAAGTTGTTTTTTTGTGATCCATGGCAATGGATCTGCTACGTTGATCCATGCCCTAAATTTTGTAGGACCTCATAAGCTTTACAAATGATCCAAATTGTTTATATGATTTGGCCCATTTCTAGTGATCCAATCATTTCACATGCTTGGGCCATTTCAATGGATCAAAACCTTTATCGTGGTTGGGCCATTCCAGTGGATATGAACTTCTTATATGATTCGGCCCATTCAACGATACAAATACATCATATGTTTCGTGCATTTTTTAGTGATCTAAACTCATCATATGATTGTAGCCTTTTTCCATGACACATCCCAATGGATATGTTAAGTTGATCCATCTATTCATAATATTTGAAGTTAGTTCTCAGTGATCCACATCGTTAATTTTGTAGGACCATCTTCAATTCTATACACAATTCAAATGCTCGGCCATCAACAAAGGACGTTAAGTTTCTTTTTACAAGGATCCAAATTCATATGATTTGGCACATTTCTAGTGATCCAAACCTTTGATATGGGTCATTTCGATGGATAAAAAACATTGACATGCTTTGGCCATCTACTGGATCGAAATTGTTCATATGATTCAACTCATTTGGCGATCCAAACTCATCATACCATTGAAGCTGCTTTTCATGATCCAAACTCATCATATAATTGAAGTTGCTATTCATGATCCATGGTAATGGATATGCTAAGTTGATCCATGCCCTAAATTTCATTGGACCATCTTTAGCTTTACAAATGATTCAAACAGTTCATATGATTTGGCCCATTTCTAGTGATCCAAACCTTTGACATGCTTGGGCATTTCAATGGATCAAAACCTTTGATGTGGTTTGGCCATTTAAGCGGATTTGAACTTCTTATACGATTTGACACACTTAACGATCCAAATACATCATATGATACGTGTTGCCGTTAGTGATCTAAACTCACCATATGATTGAAGCCTCTTTCCATGACCCATCCCAATGGATATGTTGAGTTGATCCATCTATTCATAATATTTGAGGTTGGTTCTTAGTGATCCACATCGTTAATTTCAATAGGACCCTCTTCCGTTCTATCCACAATTCAAACAACAGTTTCTTTTTACAACGATGCAAATTTATATGATTTGACACATTTCTATTGATCTAAACTTTTAACATGGGCCATTTACAAGTAACACTATATTTGCAAGATTCAAAATTCATATGTTAATAATTATACGAATTCGATGGATAAAAAACATTGACATGCTTGGGCCATTCAATGGATTCAAATTGTTCATATTATTCGGATCATTCGGTGATACAAATTCATCATACGATTGAGGTTGTTGTTCATGATCCAAACTCATCATATGATTGAAGTTGTTTTTTGTGATCCATGGCAATAGATATGCTAAGTTCATGATCCCAACTCATCATTTGATTGAAGTTATTTTTTGTGATTCATGGCAATAGATATGCTAAGTTGATCCATGCCCTAAATTTTTTAGTACCCTCTTAAGCTTTATAAATGATCCAAATTGTTCATATGATTTGGCCTGTTTCCAGTGATCCAATCATTTCACATGCTTGGGCCATTTCAATGGATCAAAACCTTTGACGTGCTTGGGTCATTCCAATGAATTTGAACTTCTTATATGATTCCGCCCATTCAACGATACAAATGCCTCTTATGATTTGTGCTACTGTTAGTGATCTAAACTTATCATATGATTCAAGCCTCTTTCCATTACTCATCCCAATTGATACAGTATGTATCCTTCTATTCATAATATTTGAGGTTGGTTCTAAGTTATCCACATCGTTAATTTTGTTAGACCCTCTTCAGTTCTATACACAATTCAATTAGTCAGGTTTCTTTTTATAAGGATCCAAATTCATATGATTTGGTCCATTTCTAGTGATCTAAACCTTTGACTTGGGCCATTTCGATGCATCAAAAACATTGACATGCTTGGGCCATTTAGTGGATCCAAATTGTTTATATGATTCGACTCATTTGGCGATCCAAACTCATCATACGATTGAAGCTACTTTTCATGATCCAAACTCATCATATGATTGAAGTTGTTGTTCATGATCCATGGCAATGGATATGCTAAGTTGGTCCATTCCCTAAATTTTGTAGGATCCTCTTCAGCTTTACAAATGATCCAAACTATTCATATGAGTTGGCCCATTTCTAGAGCTCAAACCTTTGGCATGCATTGGTCATTTCAATGGATCAAAACCATTGATGTGTTTGGGCCATTTCAACTGATTTGAACTTTTTATATGATTCGACCCATTCAGCAATCCAAATGCATCATATGATTTGTAATGATTCACGCAATGGTCCATCCAAATGCATCATATGATCTAAACTCATCATATGATTAAAAACTCTTTACATGACCCATCCCAATGGATATGTTAAGTTGATCCATCTCTTCATAATATTTGAGGTTGGTTCTCAATAATCCACATCATCAATTTTGTAGGACCCTCCTTAGTTTGATACACAATTCAAACAGTCATGTTACTTTTTACAATGATCCAAATTCATATGATGGGCTTCTGTACGGTGATACAAATCGTTATTATGGCAATGTGTGTTGGGTATCTAAACCATTCATATGATGCAGCCAGTTTTCATTTTCTTAAACTTTTAATTTAATATGCATGGATCATTTCAATTGATCTAATCCATTCATCTAGTTGGTTTATAGTGATCCAATTCCTTAATACGATTGGGGCCATTTTCATTTTATCCAAACTCTTCATGTGATTTAGGTTGTTTCTAGTGAATCCTATGATTTAGGTCGTTTCTAGTGATCTAAACCAAATGATATAATAATATGTGTTCAACAATCAAATCTCTGACTAGTCACATGATCGAGGTTGTTTTTAATGACGCAAGCCGATTGATTTACTAAGTTGATTTGTATCATTCACATGATTGACTATTTGTAGGCTTGTTCAAATGATTATGCCTATTTTCAATGATCCAAACTATCCATATGATTGTTTTATTACAATGATTGTGTAGATTTTTAGTAATCGAAATCGTTGGTATGGTTGGGACCTTATTTAGTATTCCAAACTGTTTTTGTGATTGGGCCATTTTCGGTTTCAAACTAGTTGATATGTTGTATTTTGTTTTCCACAATTGAATCAGTTAGTTCATGTTTTGTAGCCTAGGTGGATGCCACATACAACCAAGTTCTTTTAGGGAGGAGGAAACTAGTCATAAAATTTGTCAACATTTTGCAATTGAATGTAGATTGTTTAGGTATTCGTATTCCAGTTCTTAAGTATTTATTTGTGAGCCGCTTATTCTATAGTTACGATATTTCCTGTTTGTGATACTTAGTGCATGGGTCAACCTTGCCTATGATTGATTCAAATCTCAAAGATCCTATATATGATTGGGGCCTTGTTCAGTGTTTCGAGCCTTTCGTATAATGGGGCATGTTTTAATGGTCCAATTCTTATGGGCCTTGTTCAGTGTTTCGAGCCTTTCATATAATGGGCATGTTTTAATGGTCCAATTCTTATGATTGGTCTATTTCCAATGATTGATGTGTTAAGGCATGTTTTTAGTAATCTAATTGGTTGATGTGATACGTCCCATGGTGGATGTTGAATTGTGATTTTTCACATGTAAGAGATTGATACATGAATCATCAACGGTGGACCATTTTCAATTATCTAAGTTAATGTTTCCCAACCCACTATGAATGCTACAAATTGATCATATGATTGGGTCCAATTGTAATAGTCCAAATTGTTGAAATGATTGGACTCATTTTAATTATCTGAGCCATTCTTAATGA
The DNA here is from genome assembly GCA_030180095.1 of Magnolia changhungtana. Classification (NCBI taxonomy): domain Eukaryota; kingdom Viridiplantae; phylum Streptophyta; class Magnoliopsida; order Magnoliales; family Magnoliaceae; genus Magnolia; species Magnolia changhungtana. Next base: position 3,928,570 of record JASAUF010000473.1, on the reverse strand, counting down.
TTGGGCCTACATTTTGTGATTCAAATTGTTAATATTGTAGGGTGCCTGTTATCATTATAACAAATTAAGGTAGGGCCTATTTTCAGTGATCTAATTAATATGGTAGGGCTTGTTTTCAATGATCCAATGGTTAATATTGATTAGGAACATTTTCACCCATACGAATATTGGATATGGTTGTGTAACGCCCTGAAAATCGGGGGTCGAGCATAAACTCAACTCCCGAGTTCCAGAACATCACTTATGCAACAAAATGAATGATGATTGAATGTTGACTGTATTTGTGCATTGAACATGAGTGAGATTAAGCCAAAACAAAATATCATACTCCAGAGACAATAAATTAGCAAGCGGAAGACTGTGATAGATATATAAAATATATAAAATCTGTGATGAGTCTCCAGAGTGTGATAAAGTTACCAGGTTAAATAATTACAAGTAAATTATACCAAGTTGTGTAGTATGATCTAGTCAACATCCCTGTAGCCCAGACAATCAAGGTACGGCTCTCACGAAGCCGCCAGAAAACAGCATATACGAGAAAGCATTCCCGTCGTCATAGAAGTCCGGCTCCGCCTCAGAAGTAGCGTCACCATCTGCAATCAGACAAAATCTGGTGGGTGTTCAGAATACCATCCCGTATCGTGGGAGTGAGTGATCAACTCAGTGGAACAATAAAGCATAGGTTAACATGTTATCAATTCAGTCAAGCAGTAATGATAAAGCAGTACAAATCAAACAATTCTAACTACTCTTATTAAGTGCGAGAATAAAATGACATGATGCTATATGCCCTTGCCAAACCACCCTCATGCGACATCATCTTACGTTCGCGAATGCTTAACTCCCTCAGTGCGCCACATCTACTAAGCACATACGGTGCGATGATGATCATGATTACCGAGTTATTATTAGTCCATTTCAAACAGCAATATTGGGAAACTAAGGTACCTCCCTTGTATCATTCCCAAACATGATCCATTCTAGGGTCGTCAATCCTAGTTAATCTCATACGATATTATGGTTCGAGAAGCATAGCGAAGGCATCGCAAAGGGCTCGTCACCCGTCAGCGCGGATACGAGATCTCACGGTAGGGGGCCAAATGCTTGGCCGCAGGCCGAGTACAGGTCTCACCGTACTCGGCTCAATCACTAGTCGTCAGCTCGAGTACAGGTCTCACCGTACTCGGCTCAACTCATACTCTAGTTGCTGTGAAAGACTCGTCGCCAATCACAGACCCTTGGAGTATACTCGAAGATACTACGGAGGACTCATCGCCCGTCGGCACGAGCACAGGTCTCACCGTACTCGGCTCTCGCCGTAAGTATCGACAGCTCGAATATAGTGTCCCATACCACCATAATCGGTTCACGAGTCTGGTTGCTCACTGGTCACTACGGGGAGGCACGTGGCCCCAGCGTAGGCCGACAGCTCGACCACGGTGTCCCATACCACCATGCCCGGCTCATGAGTCTTAGCGGATCGAGGTACCATGGTTAAAAGGGATTTCACTGGTAAGTTTGGTACCCTAGATTCAAGCGGTGGTGTCCAAACATGGTGAACATACATTAGACAGATCGGGTTACTTGACGAGCTCGGCTAGCTCGAGCGCACAACAAGTTGAACGACATGAAATGCATAAGCACTTCGCGTGGCCAACCACTATCGCCAACCGAAGTACGACTCGGGTTCGTCGAACACATCTCACGTGGCAAATGAATCACAGCCACGAATTCAATTCTAGTACTGATTGTCTGGACTACAATTATAGCCCCAAACATGATAACTTGCAGATAGATAAAGCAGTAATGGATCAAGATCCAACTCATACTATCAAGGTATGGTATTATCCATTTAGGGCTGCCAGGGCTGTTGCACGCACTCGTTGCTCCGCTCCCCCATCACCCATGACGGATCATACAATGTAAATATAAATTTAAACATATGCATTACATAGTTATAATCATAAAGCAGTTGAGCATGTTATGAATTGCAACACAAGCATGAGTTTATACATGTTCAATTCCTAATCACACAACAATCTAAGGAGATCATACACATAGTTATAAGAGGTTGAGAATCATATCTCAACACCCTTATACATTACAATTTGCTAACTACTACTCATTCAGACATTTCAAGAAACACTTAAACAAACATACATCAACATACATGACATATGTCGATTACATAGGCATTAGGCCAAATCCTTTCACTAGGGAGTTGCCCCAATCATAACACGCGTACACCCACGACGGATAGTCATGGCAAGCAGGAACCCAAGTTCCATATTCATTCAGTCATTTCCGTAAACACTTAGGCCACACATTTTAGCATATATAGTGTATATTGGCCGTGGCGTGATTTAGGGAAAATCCTTTCGTCAAAAGGGTATCGCCAATACAACAATCATGAATCCATGACAATTAGTCATGGCGAGCACGAATGAGGATTCTATACTCATTCAGTCATTTTCACAAACACGTAGAATACACTATTACAACATACATGGTGTATGTTATCAAAACATGTATTAGGGCTATCCTTTAGCCAAGTGAGTATTTTATCCATGTATAATATATTACTACAGCAAATAATCATGATAAATGCATCTCCAAAATTTATACGTATACAGTATTTTCTAGAATACGCATTTTCAACATACATAATGTATACAAGCAAACATGTATTACAGCGATTCCCTTCGCCAAGCAAATATTTTATACGCACATAATATATTTATACGAAAATTAATCATGACAAACACATCGCTAAAATATACATGTATACGGTACTTCTTACAATACCGTATTTCTACATACATAGTGTTTATTAGTAAACATGTATTTAGGCGAATCCTTTCGCCAAATAAGTATTTTATCCATACGTCATATATCCATACGACAAATAAACATGTCAAACACATTTCCATAAAAAATACGTATACGGTATTTTATACGAATACCTAGAGTATGTGAAATTCCAAATTATACAATCCTAATCAAAACTGAAAACGGAAAGCACTTTGTACATGTGCAATTGCATGCAGATCATGAATCTATCATTATCTGACATTGAAAGCATTGAAAACCATAACCTATACACCTAAAGTCCTCACCTTGTGTCGTAGAATCGTAACGGAGTCGGTAGGTTTGCTAGGCTTCCATATACGGGAGTCTGGCAACCTAGAGAACGAAACAGGTTAGCTATTTCATAACATGTAACCTATACACCTCAAAACAGGTCTAGGGTTAGGGTTTATTACCTTAAAACAGATTCGGTATCGCCGGGAAAGCGTCTGGAAAGAGGCGGTGCAGCCCGTGGAGCGGCAGGGAAGTATGGCAGGGAGAAGCTCCCACTTCTCCCTCACTTTCTCTCTCTTTTCTCTCTCTCAATCTCAAATTCATATGGCTGCCATGAGAGAGGGTTTAAGGTCCTTATATAGCCTAAGAATTCCCCAAAACAGACTCCAGGTCAAAGTATACTTATGTTATAACCAAAGCGGACCTGTTTTAGCTCAACGGAGGACTTCTGGCCTCCTTGAGCCAAAGGTTGGACTTAAGCTCACTAACGCTGGATCTACGTTCTATTAAGTTTTCATTTCGGTCGGGATTCCAGATCACGCGTGGCGGACCAGCTTCAGTTCAACGGTCAGCGGATCTCGATCGGAGATTCCGAGTACATGTAAATGTGTATGAAATTTTTCCTGATTCGAGGGTGTAATTTGGTCAGATTCTGACGGTCTGGTTGCCTAATACTGATCCGCAAACAAATGATGCCAGATCACTATTCAAGATATTTATTTTGTAAAGAAAATGGTGGTTTTCACACTCCCTCGCTCCGGACACGATCGAATGGCCATGGGACATTGTCTGGACTTGATTTCCGAGATGGTTGTCGAGCCCAGTGAGGCGGTCCTAATTCCTTAACTTCGAGTTATTCGGACTTCCGACGTGCGGTCCAGATCTGATACGGAGTTTCGATGTGCTCCCGAGAGCAGCCAGGTAATGAGATTGATCCTAGATTTTAGGGTAACCTAGCGTCAATGATTCTACAAGTTGGGTCTTGCAGATCGTATTTAAAGCGATTCAAACGGATTTCGTAGCTAATCTGGTTTCACACCTAGTTACTTTGTCTCATTTCTAAAGGATTTAGTCGTAAGTGATTTACTCGGTCGAGTGGTACTGTGCCTTTGTAATTTGTATATAAAGTGATCCAAGTTATACTACTTAGCTAGTTTAAGATAGTATCTAGGGTGAAAGTTCTTAGAAAAATTGGAAGATCAAGGTGATGAAGGGTGAGATTTGTGAAGGAAATGAGTTTAAAGGCGGCTTTAGACTTTGGGATTCAGTTCTGACAAGTTAATGAGGTATTAGGATCGACCCATTACCTAAGGACGTCTAATCCCAGGTTGGCAAAAATCCGGGGCGTTACAATCTACCCCCCTTAAAACAAAATTTCGTCCCCGAAATTGCCTAAGGGTAATAAGGAAAGATTTCTATTATTTCATTTGCCTAAAACTTATTGATTTCGAGTTCCTACGCGTGGTAGGGTATATACTAACCTGGTTCATTTTAGTCTACCCCCCTTAAAATTTTATTTTCACCCTCAAGGCTCAAGGTTTATGTCCTGCTCCGTACATCGGAACAAGGTGTAATTTAGGACCTATCCTTGACATGAAATGGGATGCGATCTCCCACTACGTTGGTCTTCTTTACATCAATGATGTGTATTATGGCATTGATACCTATGGTCATAGAAAGGAGCTAAAGATGAAGGGTATTGTGGTTGATTCGGGGTCAAGTGTGAGTTTGTGGCGAGATGCCTAATTCTACCAAGGAATTTTGTCGTTGTCCAGACTTCTCCAATCTAATCATGTCTAGCTTAATAGGCAGGCTATCTTTTTACGTTCATAAGCACAATACGTATGCCGACATAGCATGCGATTTGGGACCTAATTCCTAACTGTCTGTTGCCCATTTGGGCAATTCCTTAGGCCTAAAAGACATAGTCTCTACCAGCTATATACTCCTAACACTTTTCAAGGACAAAATTATAAACTTTTAGTTGTAAATGGTTGGGCCAACACGGAAAGAAAATTGTGTAGTGGGTCTGAGCCGGATACATAGACCTTCTGCCTCGCGAAGACAGAAAATCGTCATATCAGTCCTTAATCCTAGCTGATCCCGACCTTCTGCTTGATCAGAGCATAGGGTTCATTGGTCACTACCAGGATTGAGAATTCGATTCAAACCGCGAATACCTCGCTAATGTATAGTTTCTCTGCCCCGTGTTCCCGATTGTACTAAGTCCTTGAGAAGGCAATTCTGAGGGTGTATTAATTTGATCTAACATTAAATCCAGTGGATATATAAGTTTTCTATGAGCGTGAATAGTTTCTATGTCATACAACCTTCCTATGAGTTATTAAAGGAGCCTATGAGTATCAAGAGGATTTCAACAAAGGAACGGGGTCTCGCTCCTACCTAATCAAACCGACTCACTAAGTATATCACTCAATTATCTTAGCATTTTTTTTTTGTCATTTACATTTCTTAGCCTAATCAACAGCCTAAGCTCAACTGATGAGTAGCGGTAATCCACCAGTTGTAATCTAAAGTCTATGCTTATACACCAGATGATTTTATATCATTTCTAATAAAGAAAATTATTTGTTCATTTGGAATTGAGTTGCCCGAACATGAATGTAGCTACGCTTGGGCACTTCACATATGCTCAAACCAACTAAGGGGGTTCTAGAGTTTACATTCTCAATTGGTTGGATTTCCTATACTGTCAGGTCTGTCGAAGCACTGTTCTAGGTCCAAATTCTATGGGCCTATCTATTAAACAACCATTTACTCCAAAAGCATAAGCTATCAGAGTGTGGTGGGTTAATGTATATCAAGGGACTTTATCTCTTCAACACTATTTGGCCAGTGGCCTTAAGTTGTATTAAATGGGACCGCATTACTAATCCTACCTTGGGATCGGGTGTGACATGGTTGGTAGGAGGGTGGGAGGGGATTAATTTTATAGGCCTTGGAAAATGAGCCTGGTGTTGGAAAAACGTGAGATGGGATTTTCCATATCCCACGATGGGGAAATTTCTAAGTGTTATTGGAAAGGAATTCTCAGAATTTACTCTTAATTGCGTACATTCTAAACATGGTGTCGAAAGACATAGGATACACCCAAACCCCATGAAATCGAGAAAGTGGCCGTAACCAATTCGAATAGGGCCATGGAAAGTGAATGAAAAATGAAGGGGAGAGAAAGTAAGGGATGGAGGTTTGTTCCTCCATGAGTTTGAGCCTCAACAAATGTTTGTAGAAGCCCAAATGAAAGGAAAGGAATGTAGGAAATGAAGAAATGGAAGGAGTAGGGAGCTTACATGTTTTTGAGCTTCAAGTGGGCGTGTAGGCATCCAAATGAGAGAAACGAAGAGGGAAAGGAGAAGAGGGCTGCAATGCACGATGGGTATGGATGGGTTGTGGTCGAAATCAACAGATAGGATGATCGGAAGGGCGGTTTTGAAGAAAAAACAAATGGGGTTGGGAGAGAGAAAATGGCTTGGAGGGGAGGTTTATGAAGGAAGTGGTGTTTGGGAGGGTTTTCGATGGAGGGGACATACATCGGGGAGGTCCCAAGACCCCCAAACTCGGTCGGCCGAGTCATGGCCCACCTCAAGAAGAAACCGCGAGGGCCTCGCCAAAAAATTTTTGATTTTGCAAAAGGGGCCCCCATGGTCATGTTCCTCAAGTCCCCTAGGCCCCAAAAAACACTGGGTCCCACCTTGGATCCCTCCGGAAGTGCTCCGTTTGGCCCCCCGACCCCGATTCGCTCTATTTCGGGTAGTTTCGGGCAAACAGGACATATCTTGTAATCCGGAATGAGTTATCTAACGTAAAATATATGAATTTGGGGTAAGACGAGCTAATGAAGCCAACAACCCAACTTTTATGCTTTGGTTCTTGAGTGACAAATTGTGAAAACCCCTCCGATTGACGGTCATTTTTCTGTTTCAATTTCGTTTTACTAAAATAGTAGTTTTGGTTTGATTACTCTTACTCCGTTAGGTTTTAGGAGTTGCGCTCATCGTGTAAGGGGCTTAGAATAATTAGGAGAACGGTTTGGTGAAGTCAAATAGGACACTTACTATTTTTGGCCGAAAACCTTACACACTAGTAGACATCACAACCTAGGAGTTTTAGTTGTAGTTTGTTTCTGATTTCCTTCCCATTACTTGGTATCCCTATTTAAAGGGTTGTGAACTCATTTTTTTCTTTTGTCAATCATTAATCAATTTCGAATTTATTAGAATTTATTTTTACTTTCTACTTTCTTTTCTCGTAGACTCGAGAAGTCTCTGTGAGGAGTCCAGAGGAGCTCCGAGGATTCGGAGTAGTTAATATTTCAACAGTTGGGGTGAGGTGGATTGTAATCTAGAATCATCTATAGACGGCCTAGGAATGTTTTAAGGTCGACCCGTGCGACCAAGGGTATTCGTTTCTAGGGAATGACTCAAACCCATCGACTGACGGCCTAGAGGTGATTCGAGATTGTTTCGTGTAATCATTGAGGCCTACGGGTCCAATCTCTACGGTTGATCTCAACCCATTGTGTTATTTGGTGATATTAGAGAACCTAAGACTGTTTCTACGTTCCGTCGCTCCCTCCTAAGTCAGAGTGCGTCAGTGTGCGTCGTGTGACCATAACCCAGGTTCGGTTTAATCCAAATCATGCTCTGATACCAACTTGTAACGCCCTGAAAATCGGGGGTCGAGCATAAACTCAACTCTCGAGTTCCAGAACATCACTTATGCAACAAAATGAATGATGATTGAATGTTGACTGTATTTGTGCATTGAACATGAGTGAGATTAAGCCAAAACAGAATATCATACTCCAGAGACAATAAATTAGCAAGCGGAAGACTGTGATAGATATATAAAATATATAAAATCTGTGGTGAGTCTCCAGAGTGTGATAAAGTTACCAGGTTAAATAATTACAAGTAAATTATACCAAGTTGTGTAGTATGATCTAGTCAACATCCCTGTAGCCCCGACAATCAAGGTACGGCTCTCACGAAGCCGCCAGAAAACAGCATATATGATAAAGCATTCCCGTCGTCATAGAAGTCCGGCTCCGCCTCAGAAGTAGCGTCGCCATCTGCAATCAGACAAAATCTGGTGGGTGTTCGGAACACCATCCCGTATCGTAGGAGTGAGTGATCAACTCAGTGGAACAATAAAGCATAGGTTAACATTTTATCAATTCAGTCAAGTAGTAATGATAAAGCAGTACAAATCAAACAATTCTAACTACTCTTATTAAGTGCGAGAATGAAATGACATGATATTGTATGCCCTTGCCAAACCACCCTCATGCGACATCATCTTACGTTCGCGGATGCTTAACTCCCTCAGTGCGCCACATCTACTAAGCACATGCGGTGCGATGATGATCATGATTACCGAGTTATTATTAGTCCATTTCAAACAGCAATATTGGGAAACTAAGGTACCTCCCTTGTATCATTCCCAAACATGATCCATTCTAGGGTCGTCAATCTTAGTTAATCTCATACGATATTATGGTTCGAGAAGCATAGCGAAGGCATCGCAAAGGGCTCGTCACCCGTCAGCGCGGATACAGATCTCACCGTATGCGGCTCAATTGCTGGCCGTCAGCTCGAGTACAGGTCTCACCGTACTCGGCTCAATCACTAGTCCGTATCAGCTCGAGTACATGTCTCACCGTACTCGGCTCACTCATACTCTAGTTCTTTGTGAAAGACTCGTCGCCAATCACAGACTCTTGGAGTATACTCGAAGATACTACGGAGGACTCGTCGCCGTCAAAGACGAGCACGGTCTCACCGTACTCGGCTCTCGCCGTAAGTATCGACAACTCGAATATAGTGTCTCATACTACCATAATCGGCTCACGAGTCTGGTTGCTCACTGGTCACTACGGGGAGGCACGTGGCCCCAGCGTGGGCCGACAGCTCGACCACGGTGTCCCATACCACCATGCCCGGCTCATGAGTCTTAGCGGATCGAGGTACCATGGTTAAAAGGGATTTCACCGGTAAGTTTGGTACCCTAGGTTCAAGCAAGATGGCGTCAAACATGGTGAACATACATTAGACAGATCGGGTTACTTGACGAGCTCGGCTAGCTCGAGCGCACAACAAGTTGAACGACATGAAATGCATAAGCACTTCCGTGGCCAACCACTATCGCCAACCGAAGTACGACTCGGGTTCGTCGAACACATCTCACGTGGCAAATGAATCACAGCCACGAATTCAATTCTGGTACTGATTGTCTGGACTACAATTATAGCCCCAAACATGATAACTTGCAGATAGATAAAGCAGTAATGGATCAAGATCCAACTCATACTATCAAGGTATGGTATTATCCGTTTAGGGTGCCAGGTTGTTGCACGCACTGTTGATCCGCTCCCCATCACTCATGACAGATCATACAACGTAAATATAAATTTAAACATATGCATTACATAGTTATAATCATAAAGCAGTTGAGCATGTTATGAATCGCAACACAAGCATGAGTTTATACATGTTTAATTCCTAATCACACAACAATCCAAGGAGATCATACACATAGTTATAAGAGGTTGAGAATCATATCTCAACACCCTTATACATTACAATTTGCTAACTACTACTCATTCAGACATTTCAAGAAACACTTAAACAAACATACATCAACATACATGACATATGTCGATCACATAGGCATTAGGCCAAATCCTTTCACTAGGGAGTTGCCCCAATCATAACACGCGTACACCCACGACGGATAGTCATGGCAAGCAGGAACCCAAGTTCCATATTCATTCAGTCATTTCCGTAAACACTTGGGCCACACATTTTAGCATATATAGTGTATATTGGCCGTGGCGTGATTTAGGGAAAATCCTTTCGTCAAAAAGGGTATCGCCAATACAACAATCATGAATCCATGACAATTAGTCATGGCGAGCACGAATGAGGATTCTATACTCATTCAGTCATTTTCACAAACACGTAGAATACACTATTACAACATACATGGTGTATGTTATCAAAACATGTATTAGGGCTATCCTTTAGCCAAGTGAGTATTTTATCCATGTATAATATATTACTACAGCAAATAATCATGATAAATGCATCTCCAAAATTTATACGTATACAGTATTTTCTAGAATACGCATTTTCAACATACATAATGTATACAAGCAAACATGTATTACAGCGATTCCCTTCGCCAAGCAAATATTTTATATGCACATAATATATTTATACGAAAATTAATCATGACAAACACATCGCTAAAATATACATGTATACGGTACTTCTTACAATACCGTATTTCTACATACATAGTGTTTATTAGTAAACATGTATTTAGGCGAATCCTTTCGCCAAATAAGTATTTTATCCATACGTCATATATCCATACGACAAATAAACATGTCAAACACATTTCCATAAAAAATACGTATACGGTATTTTATACGAATACCTAGAGTATGTGAAATTCCAAATTATACAATCCTAATCAAAACTGAAAACGGAAAGCACTTTGTACATGTGCAATTGCATGCAGATCATGAATCTATCATTATCTGATATTGAAAGCGTTGAAAACCATAACCTATACACCTAAAGTCCTCACCTTGTGTCGTAGAATCGTAACGGAGTCGGTAGGTTTGCTAGGCTTCCGTATACGGGAGTCTGGCAACCTAGAGAACGAAACAGGTTAGCTATTTCATAACATGTAACCTATACACCTCAAAACAGGTCTAGGGTTAGGGTTTATTACCTTAAAACGGAGTCGGTATCACCGGGAAAGCGTCTGGAAAGAGGCGGTGCAGCCCCTGGAGCGGCAAGGAAGTATGGCAGGGAGAAGCTCCCACTTCTCCCTCACTTTCTCTCTCTTTTCTCTCTCTCAATCTCAAATTCGTATGGCTGCCATGAGAGAGGGTTTAAGGTCCTTATATAGCCTAAGAATTCCCCAAAACAGACTCTAGGTCAAAGTATACTTATGTTATAACCAAAGCGACTGTTTCAGCTCAACGGAGGACTTCGGGCCTCCTTGAGCCAAAGGTTGGACTTAAGCTCACTAACGCCGGATCTACGTTCTATTAAGTTTTCATTTCGGTCGGGATTCCCGATCACGCGTGGCGGACCAACTTCAGTTCAACGGTCAGCGGATCTCGATCGGAGATTCCGAGTACATGTAAATGTGTATGAAATTTTTCCCGATCCGAGGGTGTAATTTGGTCGATTCTGACGGTCTGGTTGCCTAATACTGATCCGCAAACAAATGATGCCGATCACTATTCAAGATATTTATTTTGTAAAGAAATGGTGGTTTTCACACTCCCTCGCTCCTGACACGATCGAATGGCCATGGGACATTGTCTGGACTTGATTTTCGAGATGGTTGTCGAGCCCAAGGTGAGGCGGTCCCAATTCCTTAACTTCGAGTTATTCGGACTTCCGACGTGCGGTCCCGGATCGATACGGAGTTTCGATGTGCTCCCGAGAGCAAAATGGTAATGAGATTGATCCTAGATTTTATGGTAACCTAGCGTCAATGATTCTACAAGTTTTGGGTCTTGCAGATCGTATTTAAAGCAATTCAAACAAATTTCGTAGCTAATCTGGTTTCACACCTAGTTACTTTGTCTCATTTCTAAAGGATTTAGTCCTAAGTAATTTCTGGTCGAGGTGGTACTCAGGCCTTTGTAATTTGTATATAAAGTGATCCAAGTTATACTACTTAGCTAGTTTAAGATAGTATCTAGGGTGAAAGTTCTTAGAAAAATTGGAAGATCAAGGTGATGAAGGGTGAGATTTGTGAAGGAAATGAGTTTAAAGGCGGCTTTAGACTTTGGGATTCAGTTCTGACAAGTTAATGAGGTATTAGGATCGACCCATTGCCTAAGGACGTCTAATCCTAGGTTGGCAAAAATCCAGGGCGTTACAGGTTGTGCCATTTCAAGTGATTCAAATTGTTCACTTGATTGGGCCTATTGTAAGTGATCCAAACCCTTTATATCATTGTGGCCATTTTAATGATCTGAACCAATATATGTTGAGGCCTCTGTTCACCAATCAATTTTGTTGATTATTACTAGCCCTCATTGGATGTGGTAAGGACAAAAATTGTTAGTGGAGCAATCTTGACATATAATATTTCTATCTTTTGTAGTTAAGTGTGGAGTATAGTTATTTTTCTTTACTAATTGTTCATCTAGCTAGCCTATATTCAACGATCCAAATCGTTAATATGGTAAGATTTATCTAAACCCTACCACGGTTGATCCAAACCCTTCATATGATATGCTGGTTTCCAATGATGCAGACCTTTGACATGCTTGGGCCATTTCAATTGATTTGATATGATTGGCTTATACTTAGTGATCCAACGCTTCATATGATTGGGGTTGCTTTTAGTGATCTATGCTCTAAATATCATTAAGGTCGTTTTCGGTGATACATTATATACAATGATAGTGCCTTTTAATTGTTTATTGTGATGGATGTTTTTAAATGGCGACTAATTTCAATGAACAAGATGTATGAAGATATACATTAATATATTAATGAGGTCTACCAAAAATTCTAATAGGTGATACAGTATGTACAATGATAATGCACTTTAATTGTTAATGGGGAAGAAACTATGGTCATACAGAGCTCCACCATAATCGACAACGTTCTCTTGACTTGTGGGAAGAAAGAGGGTGCTGACAATCAATAATTTGCAAAGAAGATCCCTTACCCTTCCTAACATATGTATAATGTGTCTAGGAGATGTAGAGTCAATTAATCACATCTTCATTCATTGCGTGTTTGCTTGAAAGATGTGGGACTACTTTCTCAATGCTCTCCATACAAGCTTAAGTGAAACCGGATTCTGCTGTGGACCTTTTGAGGTCATGGCATTCAGGAGGGGTGGGAAAAGCTTTGTGGAGATTGCTTTTATATATGAGATGTTTTTAGAATAGGAGTTCTTTGCATGTTGTGGCCATTAGGGAAATTAAATGTATTTTTTGGGCTGGGCTTCTTATGTAAAGCCAGTTAATCCTACTAATCTCTTATATGTTTTTTAATTGTGTAAGTGGGTTGTTTTCTTTTACGCATTTTTTGGCATTTTAATGAAGCTCTCTCAAAAAGGGGGAAAAAAAAAAGGCATTTTGAAATGAGCCATAGCTAAATTCTTTTGTTGGTGTTAGGTTTTACTTAGACCAAAAATCTAAAACAAAAAACAAGTTGGAAAGACATAAATAAAGAAGAAATATTTTTTTTTTTTTTTTAAAGGTAAAAAGTATGAAGAATCTAAACTAAAGATGATTTTTGAGCAAGATTTCCTAGTAGGTGAAAACTAAATGCCCCAAATTTGTTGTTGGAATGACCTTTTATCAATAAATGAAACTCCATATACAGATTTACTTCTTGATCTCTAAACTATAGATTATTTGAAAATACCACTTATGAATGATATTTTTGTTCGAGGCAAACTAATCTTCATGCTAAGTGTCTTTCCAATTTTAGGATACTCTTGATCTTAGTAGGGTTTGACAGTTTACACATATAACTAATTACACCCTAAGTACACAATACACAACTTCACTAAATGTTGAATATCATTCACCTCCAATAGAAGGATAGTCAAATACATACTCAAGGATGAGCCTACCTCAATCCTTTTTTCTCATTTTACTTAGCTTTTTTATTTTTATTTTTCTTAACCTATTACTCTGTTTGTTCTTCGTGATTGATTTTATCTTTAACATCTACTAGTTTCTACTGATTGTATTAGGACCTGTTTGTTAACACTGAAAGGTTTTACTTAATGCGGAATTTGGAAAGTGCTCGATGTTAAGTGTTGTTTGTTAAACAATGAGATTGGTGAGTTCGACAGATTGAGATGATAAACAATGAGATTATTTCAAGAAAGCACTGAAATCAGCCTCCTGTTGGAAGAAAGATTCGGGGAAGTGGGTTTCTATGTTTTTTTATTTTGAATGGATTATTTAAATTTGACTTTTACTAGTTGGGTTGTTGCTTTGTGTTTGTTTTTTGTTTGCTCTCTCTCTCTCTCTCTCTCTCTCTCTCTCTTCTTGACAAAGGGAAGGTTTAGCTGAAGAAGAGGATAGTGGAAATTACTGAATTTTTTTATCTGATTATGTTATGTGTTACTCTTTTTTACTATTCTTGAGAAATGGGATCTTTAGAGTTGAATGTTTCGGCCTGAGTTTGTGCGATTGAGATGCATTTTTCTGTTCTTTTTTATTGTTTTGCTGAAATGGATTTCTTTGATATGTTAGAATTCTTCAGAAAGTTGAGTCTATCAGAATTAGGTAGTATAGATGCTGAATATTTTGTTCAATTCAGTGAAATGTGTGTGTTTTTTTTTTCACTTCAAAGCCTTTTTTATCAGGTTTATCTGATGCAGAGTACAATTCTATTCTTTCATTCAAAAGAAAGAATGTAACCTATTTTTGCTTCCAGCTAGATTTTTAGTACGGGTGGCTTTTGATTGGCCTTAAATTGTACTAGTAAAAGGTACCTTGGTTAGAAAAAAGGTTAATGTGATGTTGGAAGTTGGATATTTTGACTGTAGGCATTTAGGTAGAAATTAAAGTTCTAGAAGTATTCCTTTAGTTGTATAAGCAGGTAGGTGCATATATGATATAGTTGTTGCAATAACCTTGAAGAATCCAACACTTGCTTCAATAAAAACTCTTCAAAACCCACATCATCTCTGATGCACCTATCTGATTTGCTGCATCTCTCCATTCAATTCTCTTCTTGACGGTGTTTCTCCATATGGTGACTCTGTTTCTTGCTATAACTCACTAGTGTTATCAAACTCCATCGTCCCTTTCTTCTTGGAGAGCACTTCCTTTACAGGTGTTGTAGATTACAATCTCCTGCACCTAGCTTACTGTTGGGCCCACCTTGCTGTTTTTATGGCATCCAACCTGCCCATCTTCATCACCCCACCATGAAAATTGGACCCCAGAATTCTAAATGGTTTGTTTGTTATCCCTAATCGGAACATGAGCAATGGTTAAGGATCTGGATCAAGGATTGGAAATGCATACATATACAAGTTATTAAATTGAAACCCAAAAAAGATGGTAGGGATGAAGCACATGCCTTGAGCCATGTGATCCAGAAATGCATGGTCACACTTAAGAGTGCTTGGGCCAAATGATGAAGGATCATGATCTGGTTGTCCATTCATCTTACAATGTAGATCTCTATTGGATCACCTACTCTTTATTTCTCAATCTATGTGTGTGCTGAGGATAGGTAGCTCCTCGTGATATATAAGTTTTCAGCTAGAAAGAATACTTATTTTCTATATATGCACTATTTTTGGCCTTTTTTAATTCAAAAAATCATTTTTTATTTAATGTGTTGTTGTTTTAATGGTAGAATATGATGTGTTAATCATATTAGAACATATTAATGTCCATTTTACAGATTCTTATTGTGATTTTATATTTTCTTATATTGGACAGGTTTTGGACCTTCATAGGGTTTAGAACAAAAAATCATCTTTATTGATTAGATTCTGAAAACTGTATATAAATTTAAAATAGCGAGTAGACTCACAATCTCACATAGACAGGTCATATCTATTTATATCTAGTATCTATCTACCTGAAATGTCTGCGTCTGGTTAACAAGTGAGGATATTGGATGGCAACATTGTCAGAGGGTTGGTGGTACTAGGCACCAAATGAAGTGCAACTATTGTGATAGACTAGTAACTGGTGGAATTACGCGTCTCAAACAACATTTGGCACATCGAAATGGTCAAGTTACGGGATGTACTAAAGTACCAAAAGAGATAATGATTTTAATGTAAGCCAGTCTGGATGAGTCGAAGGGTAAACGTGTTGCTGGACAAAAGAAGAAACATGAGATTTTGGATGCGACTCGACAGGATATGTTTAGTCCTAAATATATGGGCGTTCATGATGAAGATATTATTGATTCTGACGAAGATTCAGATCGGAAATTAACTATAGCTAGGAGAGAGAGCTTACGTCTAACTCGTGGAGAGGAAGAACGTCGCCGCATGTTTGGCGCGAGTGAGTCAATACGTGATACAAGGGGGGCAGTGGGAGTGGGACTAGGAGTGCGACTACTTCTGCAGATGGGGATAGGTTTAGTGGGTTACGACATATGTTTGGGAGCCAATGAGAGACATCTTCACGTGATGCCCCTACACATTTGGATGAAGAAGTAAATGAGCCTAGGAGACCTTCTATTGATCCAATCATGTTTAGGAAAGAATCAACTAAACAAAAGAAGATAAAACAAATGTGGAGTAGAACTTTCGTTGAGAAGCTAGGTACGGTAGCAGCAAATACATGCCAACATACCTCTTAACGCGGCCAATTCTCCATATCAGCAGGTGGTAATTGATGCAGCAGCAAAAGTAGGTGAAGAAATTAAAGCTCCCACGGCTAGGGATATTATGGAGAAACGTGGCTACCTTTAAACCTGTATGGCAGCCAGAGGATGCACGATCATATATGATGGTTGGACTGGCCCAACCAGACGCAGCATGATCAACTCATGGTGTACTGCTACTTAGGAACTATATCCCACAAGTCAATTGATGCCTTAGAAGTAATAAAATATTCTAATTATATTACTGGACCAATGGATAAAGTTGTGGATGAGATCAGAAAGGAGAATGTAGTGCAGATTATAACAAATCATGATGCATCATATAAGCTTGCAGGACATAAGTTGATGAAAAAGAGACCACATCTTTTTTAGTCACCATGTGTTGCCCATTGTATTGATCTTATATTGGAAGATCTTAGGAAGAAGAAGAATGTTAAGGAAATGGTCGAAAGGGCAAGAGAAGTGACAACGTTTATTTATAACCATAATCAAGTAGTCGCAATAATGAGAAAGTTCATGAAAGGACGAGAGTTGTTGAGGCCTGCAACGAATAGATTCGCAACAAACTTTATAGCATTAGAGAGTTTATATCGACATAGGGGAGAATTGAGTGAGATGTTCACTTCTCGAGATTGGCTCAACAAAAAACATGGGCAGAAGACATCAGGGACGCCGGTGACTACATCCATTTACAGTAACTATTTGGTTGGTTCAGGTTCAAGGTAATGGCATGTATCCAGCAAGAAATGTGCCTTTGAATTGTATTGTGATATAACTGCCCAACTCCTATCTTTCCCATCAAAGGAATTAAAAGACAGCCTCCCACCAAAGTCTCCCAATGAAAAACCTTCTTCAAAACTTTGGCGTCTATAGCCTCTCATCAAAACTTGTATTTTTTTTTATCGTCTTCAGAACTTTACTAGAATCATTCTTGTTTGTCAATTTTTTATTTTTTATTTTGTGAGAATTTGCTTGTTGTCAAAACTACAGTTGTGTATTCTTGTACTTTTGTTTGTAATAGAAGGAGATTTCTTTGGCTTTCCCCATTTTTTTAAAAAGGCAATTGTGAGACCTGTATCCTAACCCGTACCGTTTCATAAGCTCCTGCGGTCTTCCCGATCGAATTTCGACGAGCCGCGACCTACAGATTTTGCTTGCGATGACCCTTAAGTTCAATCATGTAAACCCAACCCGGACCGACCAGGAATTAGCACCATAGCGACCGCCTTGTCGCTGCAGTTCTAACGCCGCGTCTCGTGGGGCAATCCGAGTTGTACATCAAAAGATTTGGCCATGCTTTATTTGGACCTTGATCGCATTTGTGAGACCCACCTATTACAATGGCACACTTTTCTAAGCCATCATGGGGTAATGTGTTAGGTAATTATTCCCTCCCCTTTTCCCAAAAGTCAACATCTACCCTTACCTAGGCATTAATGATGGCCTTACAAAGCCATCATTACATATCTCTCTCTCTTACCTCTTTGTCTCCTTCTTCATTTCTATTCCTTACAATCCCCAACCGACCATGGAAGCTCCCAAATCTAGCAACTTCAAGCTTTAGCCCATCCTAATCAAACCCTCCAAACCCCATCTCCACCGATGAAGTCCCTCCCTTGAAGCTGAGAATACCAAAGGTGGAAGAAGAAGGAGATCTAAAGTCTTGAGGTGGGTGTCTTCTATGGTTAGATCCCTCTTTCTCTCTCTCCCTCCTCTCTTTATTTTCTTTTTATGATATGTGTGTATGGCCCACCTGATCGACAATCTGGACTGTCCAGATTTTCTGGACGTCCAGCAAATGGGGCCTGTCTTGTTGCCAGTTTTGGGTCAGCTAGGATGGGGAAAATAACAAATATCGGTTTAGTCCGTGTGGACCCCACCATGATTGATGTATTTCATCCATGCCCGTGTGAGGTGGCCACGTTCACATGGGACCCACCTTGATAAAAGTATCCATGCCGTCCTTCCAGCGTCCAGGGACACTGGACAACGTGCTTTGGAATGTGAACCGATAGTGGGTGGTACTCACACCAGAGGAAATAAGATAATAATAATAATAATAATAATAATAATAATAATAATAATAATAATAATAATAATAATAATAATCATTAAAAAGTATTAGCTTGTTTAAGTCTTTCTTTTTTTTGGTGAGCAACTCATGCAGGCCCCATCTTGATGCATTGATCTAATCCATGCCATCCATTCTATTATTCAGCTCATTTTAGGCATTGAGCCGAAAAATGGAGTCAATTCGTTAATCAGGCGGGCCATACCATAGGAAACTGTATTTTCCTACCGTTCAAGACTGTTAGGACCCACCTTGTTGTATCCTCACGCCAAACATGCCGAATATTGGACTTGTTTGGTGTATTTCGAGCCCTAGAATCCATTGGACGGAATGGATTCTCAGGTAGCGGGCCCCACATATGATATTTTGCAGGAAAAAAAAAGCATGGAGGCAGCATTGTTGCTGCTGTCAGAAGGCAGCAGACGCTGGCTGCGCACCTGCGAACGGTGGACGGGCAGGGCAGCAACCCATGCCTCCAGCCATGGGCACCACCATGATGTACATTTGTCATCCAACCCGTTCATTGGGTGGGTCCCTCCCTCGAGTGGGCCCCCTCCAAAGATCAGGCCCATCCAAAGCTTAGGTGGCCCACATCACAAGAAACAGTGGGGCTGAACCACCTGCCACTGAAACCCTTTTTGGTCCCACAGAAGTTTTGGATCAAGATGAAAATTGTTTTTTTTTCTTTTCACCCAAGTACATGTGACCTTATGAATGGATTGGATGGCATATAGACATATTGGTGGGCCCCACATGGGACCCACAGTGATGTATGTGTTACACTCACATAGTCCACTGACGGTGGGCGGTGGATCCCATCATGATTTGTGTTCTATCCACACCGTCCACACTGGACGGTGGGACCCACCCCTACGTGTGGACAGTGTGTGTGCAGTGTGTGTGAATAGTGTGTGTGTACGGTGTGTGTGCAGTGTGTGTGAGCGGTGTGTGTGTACGGTGTGTGTGCAGTGTGTGTGTACGGTGTGTGTGTGTGTGTGTGTGTGTGTGTGTGTGCGGTGTGTGTGTGTGCAGTGTATATGTGTGTGTGTGTGTGTGTGTGTGTGTGTGTATATATAATATTGTATTATATTATATCTAATATTGTATATATTATATCTATTATACATAGATTATATACGATATATACTTAATGATAGGCCTTCATGGGACCTACCATGATGTGTTGTATCCACACCGTTCGATCATTTTAACAGATAATTTTAAGGCTTGAGATCAAAACAAGACAGATCTATAGTTCGAGTGGACCCCACCTTGGTATATGTATTTGTGGCTTGTTATTAAGGCCCACCTTGATATGCATGAGGCTTGTTATTGAGGCCCACCTTGACATGCATAAGGCCTGTTATTGAGGCCCTCCTTGATATGCATGAGGCCCGTTATTGAGGCCCACCTTGATGTGTATGAGGGCCCATTATTGAGGCCCACCTTGACATGTATGAGGGCCCGTTATTGAGGCCCACTGTCATGTGTATGAGGCCCGTTGTTGAGGCCACCTTGGCATATATGAGGACCATGTGATTAGGCCCATTTTGATGTATTCTAGGGCCCATGGGTTGAGACCCATTGTGATGAATAAAGGCCCGTGGGTTGAGACCCACTGTGATGTGTATAGGGCCCATGGGTTGAGGCCCATTGTGATATATTTGGAGCCATGGATTGAGGCTCATTGTAATGTGATCCCACCGTGGTTTTTGTGTTGACCTTTATGGCAGGCCATGTCGTGTGAGCAATGTTGGTTTGACGTCCACATTGTAAGATTAATGTTGGTTAAGTGTCCGCATTGTCACTCTCCCTAGGGCCCATTGATAGGCCCAACTTGTTGTGTATGAGGCCCATGTGCAGGGCCCACCTGTGATGTATATTAGGCCCATGTGTAAGGCCCACCCATTGTGTATTAAGACCCATGGGTTGTGGCCCATTGTGATGTATTTCTGCCTAGATAGCAAAGCCCGATGTTATGTATAAGAGGCCCATGGGATATGGTCTATTGTAATGTACACGCGGCCTGCATATGGGGACCATTATAATGATACATATGGCCTTGTGTGAGGACTAATGTAATGCATGTGAGGCTTATGTGATGAGGCCCACTTCGATATACATGAGGCCCATTAGTGCGGCCCATTGATGCAACACACTTGATGTGCATGAGGCCCATTGGTGTGGCCCATCCATGAGGCCCATTGGCGCATTCCGATTTGATATAAATGAAGTCCATTGGTGCGACCCATGTAATATAACTCATGTGATGTGGCCCACTTGGCATGCGAGGCCCATTATGATGTATTCAAGGCCCATGGGCGTGGCCCAATGTGATGCATATGTGGTCCATGAGTGAGGCTCATAGCAATGTATGTTAAGCCCTTGTGTAAGGCCATGGGTCCACTATACGTATGGCTCTATGTGGACCACTCCTTAGGGTGTGATGTCGGTTAAATGTCCACATTGTGACCTTTCCTTAGGCCGATTATCTTAACTGATTGCCGATTGCCGATTGACATGACCGATTTACCGATTTTGATTATCGATCGATCTGATTGTCGTAACCGATTTGCCGATTCTGATTATCGCTCGATCCTGATTATCGTGGTCGATTACCGACTCTAATTGACGTGACCGATTTGTCAATTCTAATTATCAATCGATTCCAATTGTCTTGGCCGATTGCCGATTGCCGATTACCTTGACCGATTTGCCAACTCTGATTATCGATCGATCCGATTGTTGTGACCGATTTGCCGATTCTGATTATCGATCGATCCCGATTGTCGAGGCCAACTCCGATTGTCGAGGCCGAGTCTGAGTGTCTATTTTGATTGATTGAGGCCGATTTTGATTGTCGAGGCTGATTGTTGAGACCTATATGGTGTATATACGACTCGTAGTTGAGGCCCAATGTGATGTATGTTAGGCCCATGTGAAAGACCCATCGTGATGTGTATTAAGCTCTTGAGTGAGGCCTATGGTGTTGTATATTTGGCCCTCGTGTGAGGCTATGGGCTCACGATATGTTTGGCTCTATATGGGTCATTCCTTGGGGGCAATGTCGGTTAAATGTCCACATTGTCGAGGCTGATTGTTTTTGTCGATTGTTGGTATCGGTTATTGATACCGATTATGAGTATGTGACAGCATAACATCATAATACATGCCCATACGCATCATCTGCATGTTTATTATGAGATGTGATTGATCATTGCATATGTCATAGGGCAGGCTGTCCATAGGACTCCCTGATAGGCGGAGTTGCCCCACATGAGTGCACGGTATGCACAAGGTTGATGTATGATTGGACTGTGTGACTCATGCATCTCGCATTTGTGTGATATGACCACCTTACGCCCTAGCGACATCAGGGCCGTAGCCTCTACAGGTATTTCATGGATGGCCAGATGGGACACCGAAAATTTGTTCTACATGGGGTGCTATAGATATCCCTGGGTGAAAGTCCATAAACCCTCTTGGTTCCAGAGCTTGCTCCAACGTCTAGACCGAGTGGATACACGAGCCCATGAGGGCCCTATACCGTTAGGCCACGTCTCTCACTGTGTCATGGTTGGTTGGAAGGGGTGCGGCCTTACCTGCCCGAGAGGAGGGGATAATGCTAAGCTGAGTCTGACCAGCTTGAGGAATGGGTACGCTATCGACGAGTCGGGCCCGATATTGGCAGGCGGATAGTGAGGTCTCTTCCACCCACCTTGTTGCCCGCGATAGGGCGGCAATCTGGTTTGAAGTGTAATAGACCCTGGTGATAATCCCAGAGAGAAACTGTACTAATATATGGACTTATTGAGTAGGAGTTGCATACTATGCATTCATTTTATTCACTATCCACTCGGGCTGGTGGTATGTAACTAATTATTGTGTACTTTCACATGGCGAGGATTTCGGTTGGGCGCGCGACTAACCTGAGATCAGGAGTTTACCACAGTGAGTCTGACTATCCAAATTTAGGTATGGGACTGGTTTGGATAGAAGTCCCTTGTGATGGACCCCATAGCCTGCGATACTACATACTATCATCCCGACTTCACTCCAGCCTATCCATTTCATTCGTACCGCATATTACATTGCATCCGCAGTACTTAGCATTTTGGGTTGTCATGTTTCTGTATTGAAATGATCGTTAGCATTCATACCTTGCATCGCATAGCCTTTGTATGGCTGAAGGCACTCATAGACTTATCAGTATATTTCCAATTATTTCGATATTGTATGATTTATGGCATTACATCCTCGGCATCTAATATTTGGCTTTCTTTGACTCCTCATTTGTATAGTTGATTTGCATTGGATACCCTGATATTGTATGACTCACGGACTGTCAGTGTTTTCTCTTACTCTGATATTGCTTACTTGGCACTTACCTTGTGCACACACTTTCACCACCCACTAAGCTTTCTATAAGCTTATGCACGATAGATGCGTGCAGGTGTCGTTAGGTTACAGTAGCGTTGAGCTTGGAGCATTCAGCAGACTTATGGAGTTTTGATTTTTGTCATATGTATTTCCCTTTCAGTACTGTATTCAACAGTTTATATTAGTGGATATATGATGATGATGTTGCCTTTATGATTTGGGTATACTTGTGGTTATGCTTATCACGAGATAAATGTACACTGAAAAAAATCCTCCTTGTAGGATCCCAGGATCGAAATCTGGCGCATAGGCGCTGGGAACCGAGAATGGGGTACTACTGAGGCTGTCGGCACCGGATTCGATGATCAGGGTTCTTGTGATTCCGATCTTCGGGTTTAGGGCGTGACAGCAATGGCTACGGATCTAATCTTACTTTGGTTACGGATCTAGCACATTGGCTACGAACCAGCTATAAAAAAAAAAAAAAAAAAATGTAGCTATTAACCTATAGCTATGAATTTAGTCTGTTGCCTTTTCTCCTTTTTTGGTAGTGATCAATAAAATGTTGTAACTATTAAGAGGATGTACTATAGTTCAAAAAAATCGTTGGATACTAAAATATTTCCAACCCCTCACCTTTATAATTCATGTTGTTGAACTCCTGTTCCATCATTTTTTTTATATCTAAAAAAGTCATATTGTTTTTGTGCATTTCTTCAATGTTGTTGTAATATCTACTCCAATTGTTGATTTTTTAATGTGTTTTAAGAGGACAGGTTTTTCAATGATATGCCTACCACATCGCATAAGAGTAATGCAAGACTGCCCATTTTTAGAGGTTTGTGTCCTTATATCACATATGATGCTCTTGTGCATCTTTGGAGGGACAACATGTCTAATTTTGTTTCGGATCTGTCACACAAGAAATGGTTATTATAAGCATGGATGGTTTTGTACTTGATCTAATATCCAAAATTATGTTGTATCTTTGCCTTGGATCACCTGGGAAGTTTTTGAAGGAAAAGAAAACACGTGTGTGTGTGTATATATATATATATATATATATATATATATGGGAAAAGGTACTATGCGGTCGAGCTCACGATAAGCTCCCATGAGGTCAAGCTGTGTGGGCCCCACAGTGATGCGTGCCGACCATCAACACCGTGCATTTGATGGGTCCCCTTTAAATTATGGGATATCCTAAAAATCAGCCGTATACGGAACTCAGGTGGGCCATACGGGCCATACCATCTAAAATCATGTGAAGACATGCCAAAAACATATAAAAGCACTTGGTGGGGCCCACCTAAGTTTTTAATGCTGTTAAAACTTGGTCTGAACCCTCATCCAAGTGGGACACACATAATGGATGGGCTGGATTTGCAAACCACATCTCGGTGGGCCCAAAAAAAATGATTATTAATGTTTTAATGGTGCACGCCCCTCTCAACTTCTGTATGTGGTGTGGCCCACACAAGTCACGGATTGACTTGATTTTTTATAGACCTAGGCCCACGATGGAATGGTGCATCTGACTGATGGGGTAGATGTTTGAAACGCATCACGGTGGGGCCCACACAGCTCAACCTCATGGGACGTTCCACCTTTTCCCTACACATATATATATATATATATATATATGTTATCACCGATATATCCCTTCTTCTCTTTAGTTATGTATATATTATATCACCAATATCACCCGTCATCTCTATAGTTCTGTAGTTTGTATGCATTACAGCACTTTATCAAGATTTTTGATGTCATGAGAATAGCCTTATCAGCCATGAAACTATGAATACCCAATATCCATATGCGTAAGCTGAATTGCGCAACTCTGATTATTCGTGTATAGACTTGATGTAAAGCATATGTAATTACATATGTCTTCTAGTTGTCTTCGAGTTCGCACACCAGTGAGAGGGTTTCTAAGAATGATCATTTACCACGTCTATTCTTTTTTTATATGGTCATACAGAGCTCCACCATGGGCGACGACGTTCGTTTGACTTGTGGGAAGAAAGAGGGTTCTAACAATCAATAATTTGTAAAGATCTCTTATCCTTCCCAACATGTATAATGTGTATGGAAGATGTAGAGTCAATTAATCACCACTTCACTCTTAATCTTAGTAGGGTTTGATAGTTTACACATATAACTAATTACGCCCTAAGCACACAATACACAACTTCACTAAATGCAAAATATCATTCACCTCCAATAGAAGGATAGTCTCTAGGTAGAGGGATTTTTGAGATCCATGTAAAAGCAGATCCAATCTACTATAAGACGTGGATTGTTTTCTAAATGATCCATCGGCCCTCAAGTTCGAGAGAAGTTTACTTTAGAGGACATGCGGTGTTTTTCTTGGATTTTGAATTTGTTGAAAGATTACCATGCTAGCTAAAAGAAATATAAGATTATTCTAAAGTCCAATTTTCATGATTGCAATTGTTTGATCTTCCAATGTTTCTCTTCATATTTTCCAGTTGAAGAAATATGCATTTATGGATGGGCATTGTTTTATAGAGATCCTTTCCACTGACTGAAGAAGAGTATCTACTGAGGTTTGATGATGTTGCAAACACATTGAAATGCTGGGGAGTTGTCTCACATATTCGGAATAGGCTCGCTAAATTGAAGGAGCGGCCTCGGATAGGAAAGGTAAAATTACCAAAAAAAAAATGTTGGATATGTGCTTGCTAAAAAAAAACTTCGTGATGAGACTATAATGGTTCTTTATTTTTGCAAGATATTTTCTTCCATTTAAAGTAAACTAGTCTGGTCCATATGGTGAAGAGTCAAATTCATTGATACTTTGGACGAGGATGGCGAATGATGATCCATATGCACAACATGTGGTATACATGTATTGATCCAAACTCAAATCATGGGGCCATCTTTAGACGAGGCGGGCCTCAAATTCAGATTGTTTGGGAAATTGTAAGTTTTAACCTCTTACTAATGGAAATTTATTCTTTGAATTTTCTTCATTCCTTAATTTTCATTTTAGAGTCCATTTGACAATCACTAATTAGATGGTTTCGTTCTGCTTAATATTTGAATCATGCAACATCTAGAACTAGGCCTAGGATTGGAAGCTTTGGATAGAGGTGCACATGTTTGCTGCATGTACAGTGGCTACATGCACAAATGATGGATCATCAGATGTATCGAATGCCTCTTCCAATTCAATTATGTGACTAATTTTATCTTCCTTGTTGTAATATCATATGAGTAATCATCATCATCATCTTCTTCTTCTTCTTCTTCTTCTTTTTTCTTTGGAAAGATAAACTAGCTTCTATTAAGAAACTAAAATAGGAGTATAACAAGATATTAGTCCAGCTAGCATCGCCTAAAACTACTATTAAGGAACTAAAATAAGAGTACAATAGGACTTTAATCCAGATTCCAGCCAGCATCATCTTGGCTAGGCTAACATAAACACCTTACACCCAACAAACATGCATCACCTAGGTATCTATGAGATCAAACACCATATTGTCTTGATGCTCCTTGTTTGGTATATATGTATTCCAATATTTTAAATAGCTCTATTATGTAGTGTATAGCGTAGCGTAGCATAGCCTCAATGATACATAGCTCATGAAAATAGCTTAACTCGCATGTAGCCTATGCTACATCATAATTTGCATATGCTACACATTATGTAGATTATGTTACACGCTATGTAGCTCACATCATGTTTTCAATGATTTGTTACATTTTTCCATTTCCAATAAAAATTAATTTACCTTTGTAATACTTTTAGTAAAATAATATAAATAACAACATTAAATTAGTTTCATTGCTCTTTCTTTACCTTTATACTTAATCATTGCCCTTTCCTATTACTTTTGGTTGCATTTTGTTGCATCAAATATCTTGAAATTTTGTTAATAAATCTCCACATTAAGCCTGTACATCTAAAATCAAGGCATTCCCACTAAGACCTAGCTAGAGATGGATGATCATGGCAGGGGTCCTGTGGGGCTCACTGTGATGTATGTGTTTTATCTACGTAGTCCACTTGTTTTGAAAGATCATTTTAAGGCATGACTGAAAAAGAGATAAATCGAAGGCTTGAGTAGACAACACCATAGGAAGAAGTGACAATGACACCTACCGCTAAAACCTTCTTAGGGTTCACCGTGATGTTTATTTGTCATTAAGCCTGCTCATAAGGTCACACAGACTTGAATGAAGGGAAAACATAAATATCAATATGATTCCAGACTTTCGTAACCCATAAGAGGTTTTCAACGATAACTATTCAATCCCCACTATTTCGATCTAAGAGACCAAAGGGGCTCATGTCCTAAAATGATTAGTGAAAATGGATCGATGACATGAATAAAACACATACATCAATGTGGGCCCCATAGAGTCCCTATTAGGACCGTCCATCTCTGGCTAGTACTACCCCCACCAAGACCTAAGAGACCCAAGGGGCTCTCTTAGACCCACTATGGTGCATGCATTTTATCCACGCCGTCCATCCATTTTAATAGATTATTTGGGGTATAAGCCCAAAAAGAAGGCAGATCACACCACATGAAGTAGTGGTGAAAGTTACACCCACCTTTGAAACCTTCCTAGGGCCCACCATGATGTTTGTTTTTTGTTCACCCTGTTCATATGGTTAGTTTGACATGGATGAAGATAAAACATAAATAACTGATTGATCCAAAACTCTATAGCCCTTAAGGGCTTGTTGGACTAGATGTATTAGGTGGGGTTAGATGGGATTGTATTCATAATCTCATTTAATCCGTGTTCAAAACTATTCAAGTTGTAGCTTCTTAAAACTTGAGTGGCTTATCTTGAAATTATAATAGTAGCCATGCAATCCTTGATCTATCATATGATGGGGCACAATTTTACTTCAGATTTGCCTCATTATTTGAGGGTTAATATAAATTAATTTCTATGCTGAATCGATGGTGTAGATTCAACACAAAAGATATGGTGGGGCCCACATATTTGGGTCATGTACATCAATAGGAAGCAGTCACAACTAATCCAGGACCAAACCCAACCCAATACGACATCTTCAAACATGGATTAGTTGGTGATAGATGATGAGGGTCGAATATTACATATCAGACCCCGATTATTACCTGATTTCACGTACATGATAATGCTTAATGTCATATTTTAATTGTGTTTTTATTGCAGGATGTAATCAGAAGCGTGGACTGAAAAAAGAGTATTAAAAGTGTGGATTTGATGCTCTGAAGTAACCAAAGCAAGGAACGGACTCCAGAGGACCAATATTGAAGAATTTACAGGCCAGGGAACTAAGAAAATTAAGCCGTTCCCATTAAACAGGCCTGAAAACCAGTCAGAATGCAAGATCACAGGGTTCCCGCCATCCGATTGACTTAAAACTTCATACATGGGATGAGGGCCATGAATTAATCGTACATATAAAATTTTAGCCCTTAAATCACTCTAGAAGTGCCCCAATGGACAGATCAGACCCTAAAATCTGGATTCTTGGCCCACTTGCAATCTGGAAATACCTCAATTTTAGTCCCTACTGTTTAAAAGATATGAGAGAAGAGATGAACGGAACGGATCTCTCATATCCATCATCATGGACCCCACCGGAGTTGAGAGTGCACAATGCATAAGTGCACTTGATGTGCACTGGATTGCACCGCACGGTCAAAGTCGGTTTGACCGACTACAATTCAAAAAATGGCAAGAGCCGTTCTCTGTTTCAAAACAGGGACCTGCGGTCCTCTGTTGTGGGCCACAATCAAGATTCTAGGGTCCAATCCGGACCGTCCATTGGCTTTCCAAGGCCCATATTACCAAGGCCTAGGCGAAAATATTTGAAGAAACAAAGAGACTAGGATCCTAGCCATTTAAATGTTGGACGGACGGCAGAGAATAATATCATGTGGGTCTCATCAACAATAGATGAAACTCACATATTTCTGACCAAAATTCTGAGAAGAATTCGGTGGACGGGCTGGATTTCTCAAATAACTATGATCATGGGTCCCACAGAAAAACCACCGACTCTCCTTCTCAAATTCAAATACGGCAGTTGCCGTTTTCGTTTTTCTTAACAGGGACTTACGGTCTTCTGTTGTGGTCCACCATCACGCGTCGAAAGTCCAATCCGGACCATCCATTAGACCACAATGGCCCACAGTACCGTCGCCTAGGGGGCGGTATTTCAAATAGCGGCAGAGATCGGTTTTTAACCGTTCAAACTAAGGTTGGATGGTAGCACAAAAGATTGTGTGGACCACACCAAAACAAAAGAAAAATGGCATGTCTGACCGTTTTTCCGTGCTGATCTCAATGAACGGAGTGGATTTTGTATCAAAGATCATATGTGGGGGCCACCAATACATCAGCGTAAGGAGTTACGCACGTAACCGACTTTCCAGTTTCGAAGTCTGCTGCGTAAACAAGCCTTCCGTATGTTTATCAGCCTATAAAAGCAAGGAACGTTGGAAAAAGAAGGAAGGAGAACCAGACCAGATCCAGAGCTTGGAAAAGAAAGAGAGAAGAAGAAAGAGAAGAAAGGAAGAGAGAAAGGAGGATGTTTTTATTTTATCAATCTTATTTTTCTGTCTCCCTAATTGAATTTATGGATTGCTAATCTCTCAGCTAGGGCTGAGATGAAACCCCTAATTTGAATATCCATTCTTATATGTTGAATTTACTTTAATTAGATTGGTTTGTTTCTTTCTCTAGCGTGCTTGATTGGGTTAAATTTTGTACTTCTCCATCTATGAACTTGACCAGAGTCTATATATGGATGTTGTCTGGATGCTTATTCTAGGTGC
The DNA here is from genome assembly GCA_030180095.1 of Magnolia changhungtana. NCBI lineage: Eukaryota > Viridiplantae > Streptophyta > Magnoliopsida > Magnoliales > Magnoliaceae > Magnolia > Magnolia changhungtana. The sequence goes on along the minus strand of JASAUF010000473.1, from coordinate 3,898,838 downwards.
TTGTGTCTGATCATGAACAAGTTTCCTATAGAGGAAGAAACAGGGTGCTTTAATGAATTGTACATTCTATGTGCCCGACCAAGGACATAAAATGTGGTTATTCATTACATTACTTTAGGAGATTAGACATTCTGTATGCCCGACTAAGGACACAGATTGTGCTTTCTTTATATAAGTTGTATCAATCTAGATTAGGGTGAATCAACAGACAAAACAAGGGATAGGATAATTAGGGGTGGATTCGAAAGTCCTAATGCTCTCTCTGATTGAATTTTCTTCCCTATTCTCTGTGATATTTCATAGATTTGTGTTAGTAATTCACTCTATTATTTGTTGGATTAGTTAAGAAGAATCGTGAATTTGAATTGTGACGACTAGTCCTCGTGGGAACGATCTTGTAATACGTACCGTATCTACATTTGATTCGTATACTTGCGAGTTTAAAAATCATTTAAATCAGGTTGGTTTAAATAAAACATCAATAGAAACACTCAAGGTGACCACATGTTACATCCCAAACATGAATTGTGAGAAATGGTATGTATCTTTTGCAATCCCAAGTCTTAATCCAAACATGGATTGAGTTCAATACTGCAGGATTAAAGATACTCTTTTCAATTCCAAACATGACATTACGAAACATAGATAAACTCAATCCATAGACAATACCTTACACATGTATTTATTGCAGCTTTTGCAATTTCATCCACCTTAATCACACCTAATGTAGTGGGCCAAACAAGCCCTGAGAGGTTTTCAGCTGTAAGCATTCTATCCCCATTGTTTCGTGTGCTTCACCTAGGCCCTTGATCTGTGTCCTTTTTGGATTCTTGCTCTACAATGATCGGTCAAAATGGATGATGACGTTAATAAAACACATACATCAAGGCGGCCCACATAGAACCTCTGCTAGGGGATGATGTTTTGCTAGTGACCTAACAATAGCCAGCTAGCTGGTATTGAAGCCCTGTAAACCCAACAGTGATATTTGTGTTCTATCCACGCAGTCCACCTACTTTGCAACCTCATTTTAGGGCATGAGCCAAAAAAATGAGGCAGATCCAAATCTCAGATGAACCACACCACAAGAAAATAGTGTCGATTCAACATCCACCACTAAAAACTTCACAAGGCCCACTATAATGTTTATTTGGCATCCAACTTGTTGATAAGATCACAGACACGGATGAAGGAAAAACAGTAATATCAACTTGATTGAAAACTTCCATGACCCCCCAAAATAGTTTTCTAAGCATTCAATCCCTCCTGCTTCGTGTGGTGTGATCGACTTGAGATTTGTATTTGTGTCAGTCTTAAAATAAGTGGGAAACGGATTGGCTACTCCCCTTGCCACTAACCCGTGGCTGGTGGTCAGTGCTCTGTGGGCCCTACCATGGTGTATGTGTTTCATCCATGCCGTTCATCCATTTTTAAAGATCATTTTATGGTGTTTCGACATAAAAAACAAAAGTTTTTGCTTTGGGAACTAATCTTATTCAAGCATAACAAAAGAGTATTCAGAACAATCATCATATTTTTATTAATATTGAGTTCATTTACATCCTTTCTATATCCCTTGATTCTAAGACAGATCATTTAGAATTGAAGAATTATTCTAAGTGCAATTGTTATGGTTCAATATAAATTTCAGTAGCACTCCGGCACTATTTCGGTCATCTCCCAATACTTAAGAGGAATTACTGAATTGATCAACTAATCTTCTTGGAGACAAAAATTCCGCAGCACTCCGTTAGCTTCTTCAGTCATCTCCCAATACTTAGGAGGAATGTTGAATTAATCAATTAATCTCTCCTTTCAAAGGAGGTTTGAAGATTCAGTACCATTTCAGCTCCTGCACAAAGTTGATTAACTAATCTATTATGCGACCCGCGCAATCAATAAATTGGTTGCGCGGTCCGCGTAACACACATCTTGGTTGCACGGTTAGCGCAACTGATATAGCTGGTTGCGCGGTTCATGCAACTGATCCTTGCTTCTCCATTCTACCTTCAGTTGCTCTGCTCCAGTTTCTGAAATATCTCTCTCTCTTCAAATGAGAGGAAGAGCGGGGTATTTATAGGCCCCTCACATGTGTTAGTGATCTTCATTGATTGCGCGACCCGCACAACTGCCTTCCTCATCGTGCAATCAGTGCAACTGTCTCCCTAGTTACGCGATCCACGCAACTATCTCCCTGGTTACGCGATCTGCGCAATTGTTATCTCGACTGTGGGACCCGCGCAACTGAATCACTTAATTGCGCGACCCGCGCAACCTGTCTTTTTCCATCAGTTGTCTTCTAAATACCAATCTTTCCCTTTTATGATGATAATTTTTATGCTCTAACAGATGCCCCCTTGATCCGTTCTTTGTTGCGTTAATCAAAGAGTAAGGATCAACTCATGCCGAAAAACCCTTGCTTGTTGGTTCAGTTTGTTGCACGACCGGCGCAACCGACATCCGAAGACCGTACTCAGTCTTTTTCCTATAAATAATGAAATCTGCTCATTTTCCATATTCTGAAGTTTTCTGCAGCGAAGCCCTTACAAACTCCCCCCCCCCCCCAACGCAACGTCTTTTCGTCGCGTAAGGCCTTTTGAACCGTTACGATGTCCGCGTAACTCCGATTATATTGCGCAATCCGTGCAACCAAGAATTCTGCTGCGCGATCCGCACAACTGCCAACCTTCTGCGTGACCCGCGCAACTGCCATCTTAGCAGATCTTTGAAACTTAGCTTGTTTTTCTTCATCATGGCTCGCACCAAGAGAACTTTTACTGCCATCAACCCTCCTTCCAATCAACCATCCCATCAAGAGCTACCAAATACTGATGCTTATCACACTACAACTCCTCAGGCAACAGAATCGCCATCTTCTCCAGCTCAACTCTCGTCTAAGTGTTTCAAGACAACTGCTAGGCATCCCGCCTATATAAAAGAGCCTGTACTACCCACTTTTGACTTCACTTCACGGATCAAATCATTATCATCCCCTATCCACAGAGCTATCGCCACAGGCGACCTGACCATGCCTCCAAAGCATGGTCGCGAATATGATTGGGATGAGTGGTTGAAGACCACAGCACATCATCAGACGAGTAGTCAAAGACCACCTGTTAGAGAAGATACTCCTCCTTCTAGGCCTAAGAAGCATCGTCGGAACAAGGCCTGAGAATTTCAAGAGAAGATCAAGGAACATAATCGGAAAAAACTCAATAACTCCCTGGAATCAGTGCGCGAAGTACAGGGTGTCATCAGATTTGACAACCCATATAGACGAGGTGTTATCTCTCTTCCACTTAGCATGCACCGCCATCACTCTATGCTAGTCTGCAAACCTAGAGATTACTTATCCGCAGAAAGGTTGGCTTATACGGAGTCTTGGTCCTTTAAAGAACCCAGATTATTAGAAGGAATCCTACAGCCACCAAGACCGAGACAGCGAATAGGCGATATTCACTCCATGGTTTTTCTCGTCCCTTCTTACGATGTCCATAGTCTATATCCGTCTCTCTTCAATGAAACACTCAAGCAGTGTTTTAGCTACCATCCCCAACTCTGGAGTCTAGAAGAATTCATAACCAGAGGCCTTCTGACTCCCCGAAATTATTATTCCGAATGGGCTACGACAGTTTTATCAAAACATGATAAGATTTTGTCGGACATCGGCATCTTTCTGGCAGTAGAAGCAACGTCATATCCTTTTTCCAAAGAATCTTCTATTTTAAAGGCGTTCCTCAATTATTGGTGCCCTTTCACCAATTCTTTTCATCTCCCTGAAGGTGAGATGAGCATCACACTATGGGATATCCATAGAATTGCAGGTTTACCAATCATCGGCCAGTTCTTCGATGAATTCGTTCCCACTAACGAAGAGTTCGCTTTCATCTCATCCCCTGATCGCATCCCTTTCATCTCAGAGTCAACCATCGAACTCTTCAAAGAGATGTCGAAATTTCCAAACATCCACAAGATTCACCCCATGCAATGGTTGGCGCATTTCAGACGAGCTTTGAAGTAATTCCCTTCTTCTCCAACCCCTTTTTATTACAATTTAATGTGTGTATATATATATATATATATATATATATATAAAACTTTGACCTCATTTGTTTACCTTTCCAGATTCAATGGTAATCATTTGCGAGAGCTTGAATGCCTTAGGAAGGGCATAAGAGGTCGTGCTGAATATTCCGTTCATGGGGAACTTGCAGCCTTTATTGCATACTGGTTGAGCGTGGTGGTCTTCCCCAATTCTAAATCAGCAGATGTTATTCGTCCTTCGATATTCGTAGTTGCAGGTGCTATGGCTGAAGGAGTGAGGTTTTCTCTTACCCCACTCGTCCTTTGTTCAATCTACAGAGGTTTTGGAGAAATAGCGTGCCACATAAAAAGTCCTTTTGTCGGCTCTGCCTCAACTTATATGCCGTGGCATTATTTTCTAGGTTGGCTCGGTGTATACTTTCCCTGGACTTTCGAAGTTCCAGAAAAAGCCTATGTTCACCCTTCCAAAGCTCCTCTCTACTTTTTCCAGAAGAGGTCCATGGCCAAAAGATCTTATGACTGGGCGAAGTATGCCATTTCTTCCGATGCTAAGATAAACTACTTCCACTTCAGCCTTCCCCGCTATATTGTGGATACTGAGAAGGCGGACACTGACTCACTCTCTCCAGTAGAAAGGGGATTTTTCATATCTATCAGATCATGCAACCTGCCCTTGAGGGAAGAGACCGAGTTCTGGAGAGAACCATATTATCCAAGTCATTTCGTACATCAATTCGTTTTTGACCAGGCAGTACCGGAAGACTGTGGACTGGTTACTCGAAGGATGCGTTGTTACGGGACTGGTCCATTTAATTGGGCAATGATCTGGAAGCAATTATTGGGGCGGGCTAATTCTTCCTTCATCATCCCAGGATGTGATCATACTCCAAGAGCATCATACAATCACATGAGATGGTGGGTGCACCAATCGTACCTAGTCCGAAAAAGTCTTCCAGTGGCACAACCGGTCTGGCTTCCTCCCCCCAAGCTCAAAGGTCGCACTTTTGAAGCAGGCATCGGTTTCATTGCAGAGACCAGTCATGCTCCTTCGGGTAGTCGTCGTATCATGATTTCAGTAGACGAACCCATTCGCGAGATAAAACTCAATAACACTCTTGAAGGATGGACAGCATACGGTGATACTCGCAAGTTTGAGCAAATTCCCCTCTATCGGCCGCACAGAGAAGAAGTTACAGTAGAGTCTCCCATTCAACCAGAGATTAATGTTAGTCCGCCCAATCAACCTTCTTCTTCCACCTTCCCTCAACAATAACCAGTTCCTTCTCCTACATCTGAGACTGTTCGCCTTCCGCAGCGGCCAACTTCTTCTCCAATGACAAGATCCCGCATGCACGCTCAAGCTTCTCCACAGGGAGAGACTACTACCATTACCGTTCCAGCTCAAGCTACTGCAGGTACTCAGCCAGAAGATTCCCAACTTCCTCTCTCTAAAGGCAAACAAGTTGTTATCGAGGATTCAAGCACAGAGGATACTGTTGGTGAAGATTCAACTTCTTCAACTTCTTCGTCTGGGGATACTTCCTCTGATGAGAGTGAAATAGAAGGGGAGAATCAAGAAGACGCTTATGAAGAGGGAGAAGCGAATATCAATGACGAAGATGGGACAATTGCAGAAAACATCCCTGCTAACGAAGGACATATCCCTTCAACTTCTGAGGCCATTCCTACAAAGACTTCCCCTGTAGTGAGGGAAGAAGAAGAACCCCTTGATCATGGAGAATACGGATATTCGCCGCGTAAGATAATTTCGCTATCGCCTTTTCACTTTTGTTCTTCCTTTCTGTCTCATCTCACTCATTTTATTTCAGGTGGTCATGCTACGAATACAGAATCACATAGCGTTTCTCCTCTGAATCTGCCCCCTGTCGCATCATCAGTCTCCCCGCGATCAGTGGAGCGGGAGATCGCTTTTCCAGAAGAGCCAACTAACTCGCTCATCCCTGTTACTGCCGCCCCGAGTGCCGAAAACAGAGCTCCATCTTTTGCACAGCACCAAATAGCGAGTGAGTACCAGGCCAAGAAGGAACGAATGAAAGCCTACCTACAAAAAGCTCGAGAACTAATCAGCAAGTTCCCGAAGTGCAGCATCAACTTGATCCCCAGAGCCAAAAAACTCTAAAGCAGACATGTTGGCAAAATTGGCCATCGCAGCTGAAGACAATATCCCAAGATCTATCCTAATCAAGTTCCTCACTGAACCAAATGTCAACAACAACATCTCGGCCACGGTCCTCCCAATAAACTTAGAGTCGACCAAAATGGATCCAATAACCGATTACCTCAAGGAGGGAAAGTTACCCAAGGACTGACAAGAGGCGCGCAGGCTCCGAACCAGAGCTGCTCGTTACACTATGGTCGGGGACATCTTGTACGAAAATGGATTCTTCCTTCCCTATCTCAGGTGCCTCCAATCCGAGGAAGCCAAGTATGTTCTGAAAGAGATCCACAAAGGCATTTGCGGAAATCACTCCGGCGGCCGAGCCCTCGCCCACAAGGTCATCCGACATGGGTATTTCTGGCCGACTATTCAAGCGAACGCCCGACAACATGTTTGGGAATGCAACAAATGCCAACAATTTGCGGCAATAGCCCGACAGGCCGGCAACTGACCCCTACGACCAGACCATGGCCATTCACCTAATGGGGGGATCGACATCATCGGCCCCCTACCAACCGGCAAAGAGCAAACCAAGTTCTCGATTGTCGCGGTCGACTATTTCACTAAATGGGCCAAGGCCGAGCTGAGCCCCTAGTCAAGATCACTGAGCAGAAGATTACAGACTTCGTCTGAAAGAACATATGCAGGTACAGGATCACCCACACGATCATTTCGGACAACAGGAAACAATTCAACAATAAACAGTTTCAAAGCATGTGCGAGAACCTCGGAATCCGAAACGTCTACTTGTCACCTCAACACCCGCGGGCCAACGGACAGGTCGAAGCAATCAACAAGATTATCAACAATCACCTCTGGACAAAGCTTGAAAAAGACAAATGGTCATGGACCGAAGAGCTCCCTCACGTCCTCTGGGCATACCGAACTACTTCCCAGACAGCCACAGGGGAAACTCCTTTTTCCTTGGCTTTTGGGGCAGAAGTCATTATCCCAGTTGAGATCGGACTCCCGACTGCTCGAACCCACTCCCACGACGAAGAGCAGAACGCTAAACTAATGTTACTAAATCTCGACCTCATCGAGGAGAGAAAGGAACAAGTGCAGGTCAGTCATTTCTACAATTCCAAGCTAAAAATAAGAAGGTTCCGAGCTGGGGATCTCGTCCTCTGGAGAACCTTCTAGAACACCAAGGAACCCAGCTCGGGAACCTTGGGACCGGACTGGGAAGGACCTTACGTGGTGATAAGCACGAGCCGACCAGGAACGTACCGACTCGAGGACGTGGAAGGTCAACTCCTGCTGCACCAATGGAATGCCAAGCATCTTAAAATGTACTATGCATAGGGGCCAACCTGCCCCTAGAGCGAAATCTACTCTCCTACTATGTTTATTCGAGCATGGAAAGTTTGCTTCCTACTTCGATATCAACAAAATCCCCGAGTCGGGACAATTTTGCTTTCTACTTTAATATCTATGAACGGACCATCTACTAAAAGTCTAATAAGGGCTTCTCACAATACATTGGAAGAACAGCCTTAATTAAGGGACCGACCCTTCAAGAAGAGGTCGGACCCTGTAGTATCGACACTACTCAAGTTACGCGATTCGCGTATTTGACCCATGGAAAACTGTTTGGACGTCGCAACTTAAGCCGACCTTCCTACTTAGAGAATTCGCACAAATGAACAATATGGCAAAAATCCGTTGTATTAATAAAGCTCTAAGGAGCATGTTACATCAACAAAAAAAAAAAAAATTATAGTTGTAAGAGGGAAAGCAAAAGCAACTAGGCCGTAGGGGGCTGCTCGAAAGGCGTCTCCTCTAGAGATACCTCAGAGTCGGAGTCAGCATCCTCAAAGGCCGAGAGATCAAGCTCGGGATGTGCTCCCTTCACATCCTCAAGACATCTCTCGTACCCGGCGCCATACAGAGCATCCCTGTCCTCTGTGTACTCCTTGGAGGACTTGAAGTCCTCTACAGCCGTTGTCTAGGCCTCCTTAACCTTCACATCAAAGGAGCGCCTCAACACAGCTAAGTTCGACTTCCATCGAGCACCTCTCTCCAAGGCATCGTTGAGTAGTTTCTTCGACGCCTCCAGCTCGGCCGCCAAACTCTCCACTCGAGCTTTCGAGGCAGTCCGAAGTTGGTTGGCCTCCTCGCGGAGTCGCCTGGCTTTAGTGCTGGACTGCTCGGCTTCAACACGAAGTTACTCGACCTCAACCCCCTTCCGCAGTAACGTCGCCTCCGCCACTTTCACCTCCTCCTGGAGGTGCGACATCTCGCAATGTACATTATGCAGGGCAGGGGCGTATAATTTTAAAAAAAAAAAAAAAAAAAAAAAAAAAAAAAAAAAAACGAAAGACAACAAATGTTAGACTAAACTCAAAAACACAAAAATTTGGAGTCGACCTAAGAAAGAGGAAACTCGCTCTGAGGAAGAGCCTTAAGAGCTGGAGCAGGGTCCCCTCCGCTGGCGCATCCATCGTGCTGGTAAAATCAGCATCGAAAATATGTTGATCCACCCAGGGCAAGAGGTTCTCTAGCGCGATCCGGACCGACTTGAGAGGCCTCTGACCCTATCGCGGCCACCAGACGAGCCCCCTACCTAGGGCGTAGGAAGTTCGGTCGTCTCCGCAACCGCTCACCAAGCAACCTAAGCTCCATCAGGAGGAGCCGACCCAATGGTCTCCTTGATCATGACAATAGCAAGAGTCGGGGCCGACACGTTCTCCACAACTTCCTGAGCCGCAGAGGATGAAGCTCCAACCTTTCCCTTGCTTTTGGAGGAGGTGCCTTACGCTTTGAAGGCATCGCCTCAGGCATATCTGCACAGTGAAAGAAGAGTTAGCGAAAAATTCATGTAGTACGTTGGGTCCTAAACAAGCAAGAGCTATACCTGTCAGGGCAGTATCAAGACCTAATTTAAGCAGGAGCTCGGGCGCAAGAAGCTCCCTTTAAGACCTCAGATCAGCTTCCACCAACCTTGCTCCGACTATTCGAGCGAGAGCTTCCAGGCCAACACGCTAGGATACTTGGGAAGAACAACAAAGAAGACACATTAAGTCAGGATACAGAGAACGACCACGTAAAAAAGAAAAAAGGGGAAGCTAAGTCCTAACAATACCGACCTGGCGCAAAGAATGAAGTCGGGACCCAAGAGCGAAGCCTAGACACTCCTAGCACTTCCCAATCTCCTGACGCCCAGAACCATTTGTTCTTCCAATTCTTGTTGGAGGTCGGGACATCCGTGATCAAGGCCTTACCAGTTCCCCGTCAGGCAGAGAAATAATATTAACCCTCACGCAGAGGGCTAGATTTCACTTGGTATAGGTGGAGAAACTCGTCCACAGTCAGCTCGAGTTGGTCAAGCTCGAACTAAAGGATGAATGACCCCACCAACGCTCTCCAAGCATTAGGGATTAGCTACCCTAGAGCTAACCCTAAATGCGCGAGGACTCGCCTCACTATTTGTTACAGAGGGAGCATGAGGCCGCACTGGAGGGCGACCTGGTAAATGGCCACCTCTCCTTTTAGGGGGTTGTTAGGAAGCTTGCCCGGTGAGGGAGCTCGGAGTACCACGAACTCCAGGAAATGGTACCCTGACCTGATCCTCACAAGGTCGGCCTCCTTCAGAATGGACTCCACAGGCCCCTTTTCCTCCTCCGACGGGAACTCCCAGTCCTCCTCTGTTGTTGGGAAGTCCTCTTCCGCTTCAGTGGGCCGCTCCACCGGGGATCGTTCGAGCACCCGTGAAGATTCCGACGTCCGAAAATCGACGTCGATCATCATCATCAGGGGTGATGGCGGGTTCGACATGGGGCGTAGATTCTTTGCCCCGCCATCGCTACCTGGGGCCCACTCCCATGAGACCGAAGTTTCCGGCATGGCTATGGGCCCAAGAATGCTGAAAATAGAGAAGAAAAAAGAAAGAAAATAAAAGGTAAGGGATGGGAAGACGAAAACGGAGCTCACCGAGGGGCGGTGCCACCTGAGATGCTCGCCGGAGAGGGCGTCACCGGGATTCGCCTAACACTAAGGAAGAAGAAATAGTTCGACAAAGCGGGGAGGTAAATAACCCTGCCCGACGATTAGGGCATCCCCTTTTATAGGGGAGTCACATATACGAGCATTTATTGCTCCCAATCAATGCACAGCCGAAAAGCGGTTCCTCAGCTCTCCCATTTTGACACGTGGCGCACTCCCACTCATTGCACGACTCCACGATCGAGGTCAGGCCACGCATCACCACCTCATTTGCCCGGTGCCGAAAAGGCGCCGTGACAGCCCACGTGACCTCGCGTCATGGCACGCCACCTCAATAGCATCGTACCATGATTACTGATATGCCTTGATACTTGGACCTACCGTCTTATTTAGCATTAATGGCAGGACGACCTGACATCCTGAGTAATAATAATCCGACCTGACCATGTTCGACCTACTTCTCAAGCCTATTCTATGTACTTGGAAGTAGGGGGGTTTACTGTTATGGGGAAAATGGACCAAACCCACAAAAGAAAGGTCAGGTCAGAAACCCATGTATCCAACTCAACAAACGGTTCCAAAGCCCAATGGATGATATCAAGTTCGATGGCCCAAGTGCTATAAACCATGAGGAAGCTTAAACGCTCGACTAAACGGGAAGGTCGGCACTCATGGCCGACACCTCAAAGTCGGCACGACCCAGATCTCCTACTTCTCTCTGGATTAGAAGACCAACTCAAACCCATATATAAGCAATGAGAAGAGGCTATTAAGAGTCATGAAGAAGTTAAAGGCTACAGAAATTAGACATCACAAAGACCTTTATAAATGGAAGGCCATCACATTGTTTAGCATACGTGGACGAGCTCCCTCATGTCCCCCGAACAATACTCAACAATGTCTCCAGCGCGTGGCCATTTCCTTGGTCCGACCTCCAAGGGAGGTCGATCAAATTAAGCTCGGTCTCTAACTAACATCCCTATGTCAATTCCTGTTAGTCCGACCTTATCTAAGGGAGATAAGCCCGAAATCTTCTCTAGAGATCGCGGGATTCATCCGTGACATAATCATGATCCCGAGATCCTCTCCAGGATCTCAGGAGATCCTCCTACTCAACAGGAAAATCCGTTCCATGTTATCGCCTCTCCTCAACTATAAATAGAGAGGCCTCTAATGATGAGAGGTACGCACTATCTTTAACCCTAAACCCTCGATATTCAACTAGACCCAGATTATGTCCCTAACTTGGGCATTGGAGGGTCCCCTGCTCTAGCTAGGGTCTTCCTTGTCCATTCCTTGTGCAGGCAAACCGGACCAGAAAAAAGTCAACCAGCAAACAACATCAACAAAAATAAAGACAAAAAAGGCTATAACATGGGGAGAAAGGAAATAAGAGACTTTCATTGATTTATTTTGGGCATCCTTGCAATCTCTCTAAGTACGAGTTACCATTTTTCTTTCTCACAGAAGGGCCAAGCCATGGGTCAGCATTGCTCTCAACAATACAAACGCACCCAACCTTTCCCAGGTTATTATTTTTTAATTGAGAGAGAAACTCTCAAGTCCAACCAGTTTAGAAATTAGAAATTAATTAATGTTAATAAATATACCAGAAGGGCACCACCATTGTGCTAATGTGAATCCAACGAGATGATCACGTGCTTCAGCCCATGTTATGCCAAGGGCACAAAAATAAGTCCCTTCCATGATTCAGGAAGACCACAATTGGAAACTGTGTACATGAGAGAAGGAAAAAAGATGAATTATTAAAAGAAAGAAAAAAAAAAAGTCTCCTCTTTTCTTATCACAATCAATGAAATATTTGAAGTTGATTTCGTCCTTGAACATGCGTCTCAGATCACCAGATATAAGGACAAAACATTGGTCAGGACCCACGTGTAGAACACGGACAATACAGCGCCAACCGGAATGGTGACTACCCAAGAAGCCACAATCTCCTTCACTGTCTCAGCCCTTACTCTGTTCAGTCCTCTTGCAAATCCCACACCCATTACTGCCCCGACGAGCGTGTGAGTCCCGGATATGGGTAGGCCCAGTTTGGATGCTCCCAGTACCACCGAGGCGGCTGCAAACTCAGCCGCGAAACCCCTTGTTGGTGTCAGCTCCGTGATTTTCTTCCCAATCGTTGCTATGACCCTATAACCCCACATCATCAGCCCTGCCACTATCCCAAATCCGCCCCATGCAAGAATGTCGGTCGGAATGACAATCTCGGCTCCACTTGCACCTCCTTGTAGGATCGACAGTGCTGCGGCCAGTGGGCCTATTGCATTGGAGACATCGTTGCCCCCATGGGCGAATGACATGAAGCAGGCAGAAAGGACTTGCATGTAGCCAAAGACACCGTATACAATTTCCAGCTGGGTCCCAGTGGGGCCTGCTATGTTGGAAAGGAACCCTAACTTCTGATGAAGGGATGTGTCCTCTTTTGATTCTGATTCTGATTCTGCTTTCGCTCCTGATTCCTCCGAGGTTAGGAGGTGCCCAAGCTGTTTGTGGATGACTCGGCAGACTAGAAATGCACCAGCAGTCCCACAGGCTAAGGCTTGGGCAAAGACCAGATGAAGGTTCTTGCTAAGTGGGAATGCTGCAAAGGAGATGCCAGTTATGCCCATGAAAACAGCAATAGGGGCCGCTGCTGCAGCAGCCTGTCCTGGATTTGGAGCACTGTACACGAACTAGAGAAAAGGGCAAGAGAAGAAACACGGACAACAATTCAGAGTGTAATTTAGTTCTCTTATCTATATACTCAAATAGGGTAATATTAGATGCTGCAACAGCGAAAGATTTGTGTGCTGCTGTTCAGAGTTTCAGCTTTACTCAGGTGGAGCCCATGGTTCCGTGATCCAAACTATTGATATGATGTGCTGTATTTTATTTCCTAGCTGACTGCTTGTTGGCCACCTATTGAAGGGTTAGGATTCCTCCAATCTGGGAGACTTTTTATTTTTATTTTTTTGGTGCATGGACCATCAACAGTGGGGTCCATGATACCAATTGTTTGGATCACTGAACCATTTGCCCCACTTGTATAAACTGAAAACCCATGAGCAACTGTACAGTCTCTTGCCAGAGCATTGAATACTACCTCAAGTATGGTAATTTAATGCTGCCAGAGTATGAAAGATTTTAAGAGTTAGTCCCATATAGAGTTTTGGCATACCCTTCGGATGCATTTGTAAACGAGGAATGAGACTGCTGCACCCATGACAGGGGAGATGATCCATGATGCAATGACCCTTGCTAGTGAACTCCAGAAGACAGCACCCACTCCCCCATAGATGAGCCCAAATCCAACCATTGCTCCTACTATACAGTGAGTGGTGGAGACAGGCCAACCATAGTAAGATGCTACCTGAATAGCACACATGAACAAATGCATAAACGTCATTAAATTGGAAAGGTAGGGAATTTGTATATGTTTTGGCGCTACTTTGTTGTTATTCAGACCCAAAATTTGAGTTCATAAGTTAGTTCCAAGTAATAGATGTCTTCTGATGGATAATGCAAATGAAAGAGGCCCAAGTACAATCCTTCCTAGCAACCTTTCTATTATTTGACCATCTTGTCAGACCTCATAAAAATCCAGAGTCCCAAGTCTAAATATGTCTATTACATACCAGGTGGAATCAAAACAAAATGCATAAGCAATTTTGGCACAACATACAATTGACAAAGCATTTCAAAGTTGGAGACTATGCTGCCCAAATATACCAACGTCCTCAATCATAATAACAAACAGCCAAGAGCATGAGAAAAACAGAGTTCTTTGAAGCAAAGTGATCCCACAGGGCAGAAAAGAGGCAGTTATCTAGATGTCAAGAAGCCAGAGCACCAAGGACCCATCTACACAGGCAAGGGAAAAAAAAGAAGGGACACACGCTCTCCCTCTGGGTATGTGTGCACATGCACGTACTAAATCTCAGCCATCTAAATCAAGCACCCCACTATAATGGGATAAAACCCAAGAAAAAAAAAAAAAACATTTACCAGAAGATTCTAAGCCTAAAAATCTCATTAATGTGCATTTATTGGCAGATTTGAACATTTAACTCGCTTTTTAACCGGGGTTGATGTTGGACAGAGAATACTTTAACTGGGAGAGAAAACAGGTCTAACTGGTTCCAACTGGTTCCTACATCACTAATAAAGTCCAGCAGTTGTTATGTGCAAAAATCAAATCTGAATGGAAAAGTTTGGCTTGCTTCGTTATGCACAATGGGACCTGACAATGCTTTGAAACAGCAAGACATTGTGCAAACCAGCAGGAAGCTCATCAAGAAGATTATATTAGAGGCATCTTTGGTGCTTGTCCTATCCCAATTAGCCGAAGGATTTAGAAGATCAGATGGTTGAATTGGCAGAACAGTGACTTGATCATATCAAGGAAACAAATGGGAAATATATGACAGCAGTTGGTTTAGTTGGGTCCTTTTATTCATTTTACTTTCGTTTCTGTTAAAGGGCTGCTGATTGATTTTATTGGTAAAAACATTTGTAGCTGGGTTTAAATTGATGCAAATTGGAAATGAAACGGATCGATGTACTAGATAAACTGCACTTGACCAAAACAGATTAGTTATTCTAGAATGGTTGGCCACTTTGCCAAAAGCAGATCAGTACACTGTTTTTAAATGGGAAACTAATCAACCTTCCTAAAAGGATGAATCGAGTTTATTAACATAGTGCCTATCAACCAACTATTGTTTCCTAATTTAATTAGGAAAATTGGTTTAAAAAAGAATGCCGCTGTTCAAAGAAAAAACAATTAAAAACAGAGAGGGTAAGCCAACTAACATTACAAAGTTTGTTATTATGTTTTGTCTTCGATAGGGTCCTTGTTAAGTAGATATAAAGGGTTCAGTTTCTTTTTCGATGATCAAGATTAAAGGAAGTAAAGAGCTAAGATTAAAGTTTAGGTTTGTGTCCTAAGTATTCTCAATTCAACTTCAAAAGAACAACATTATCAGTGATAGAGGACCTCTTGATTTTGGATTTCTGTGTAAAAAAGGTGCAGGGTGCTGTCCCAGCATGCCTAAGTATTCTCAATTCAACTTTAAAAAAACAATGTTATCTTCTTCTTCTTTTTTTTCTTATTCTTTTTTTCGAAGATTGAGAATATACATTAAAAGGGAGCCGAAGCAACCCAAAAAACAAGCAAACCAGACCCGAAGACAAAAACAAGGAAGAAAAACCTAGCAAACAGCTATACAAAAAGAGTAAAGGAAAAAACCTAACCAAAAGCCATACAAAAGAAAGGAAAAGAACTAAAGAAAACCTAACCAAAAGCTATACAACCCAGAAGAAAGCCTTAAACTGAGAGGCCCTGTGAAAACGACAACCTGATAAGAGAACACTAATGATGGGGAAATCACACGCACACGCACGCCCCCCTACGCACGTATGCAAGGAGGGCCCCACCATCGATCTGGATCGATGACGACGTCCAGGGAGGGCCTCCTAGTTAGAGGACTGCGTTTTGGTTCGTCAGAGTGAACCCAATAGTCATGTGAATCTCAACCATGGGTTCTCATGATCGTGGTCCATTATTCTAATTAATCTAGTACTTTGGGTTTTACTTATTATTGTTAGTAGGAATATCATGGACGGTTTAGATTGCTTTGATTAGTTGTTATTTTTAATTACTTTGTCTCTAAGTAATAGGTTACGCACATGGCGCGGGTTTTGGGGTATAGGGTTTTATTATAAATAGGCACCCTTTGTAGTATTTTTTTTCCCATTTAAGATTAATAAAATTCCTACGTTTTTCTGCTCCTCTAAATTTCTGAGTTGTGGAGATTCAATTGGGTGTGAAACCCTCCCTCGAAGAGTTGACTACCGTGGTGCGAAGCCACACCTATCCCGATTCGCCCCCACCTTCTTTCATCCATATTTCTCTACTCCTACAAGCATTCCATCTGCAAATCAATCAATATTTGCAGGCGTTTCCCCATCTATAGCAGATTTCCAGAATTTCGCTCTACAGGAGGGCTGAAACTTTAGCGGAACACCACGCACAAACCATGAATCGGATCGAGCTGTGATTTGGGGGTTTTGGAGTCCATCCTTGGCCGACCAGGGCCAAGGTGGCCTTTTTCAGAATAGCGGGCCCCACACACATGCGGCCGGGATCACACGCACGTGCGTCTGTGCCATTGCTGCTGTCCACACATGCGGTACTTCTCTGGTTGGTCTCTCTCCCCTCTTTCACTCCTCTTTCACCCAAAACTCCTAAACCTAACCCTAAATTACTCAAATCCCCAATTTTATGCCCTATCTTCAACCTTAGGATTCCCCCAATTGAAATTTCTGAATCCCTTGGATTGGGGGAATTATTTCTGTGCATGTGTGGATGAATTTATCCTCCTTTGATTCTTGTTTGGTCTATAATTTTGATTGATCTGGCCCTAGCATGTGTAGGCCTGGATCTGCATAAGATTCCCCTTGATTGAGTGTTTGAACTTTTATGTGGGATGTGGAATTTTGTGTAATTGTTTCTGAATTAGTGTGATCTAAAGCCTGAAAATCTTGCACATCATACTTGAATTTCATGTCCTGCATCAACTGAGCATCGAGAGGATGACTAATAGCCAGAGATAGAGTTGCTTCAATCCAAAAGAAAGGATGACAGATCTGTTGCTAAGAGACAGCTCTGCAGAGGAATCCTTGACATCCCTAAGAATCAAAGCCGAAACCCTTGAAGGAGAATACGAGATATTCTGGAAACCGCACTTGTTTTGTTTAATCCAGATGGCCCAAAGAGGCTATAAGAAATAAACGTTACACAGCTTTGAAGTCGGAACCTATTCTGCCTTGGTGCCAGGCGAACAGCAGACCCAAGATGGATTCGGGCATCACCCAGGGAAAGTGAAACTTGGCAAGGATGGGATAACAAACTTCCACAGAAAAAGGAAGAAAGAGATTGAAGGATGGATTCTGAGTTACCATTACAGAGAAGACAGACACTTGGGAGCATCATTCCACGCTTTTGTAGATTATACATTGTGAGGATCCTTCCTCTAGCTAGGAGCCAAACAAAAGCTGACACCTTGGGTGGGGCTCCATATAACCAGAAGAAGGGAAGACCATATTAGAGGAGGATCTGCAATTCCTAATGAGTTGCTCAAAGGATTTTGTAGTGAAGGTGCCAGAGAGAACAACCGGATTAAGGAATCCACTGTGTCTGGGGAAGGCTGGATGCCTCATAAAAGCTTCAGAAGGTCTGGGAAATGATCAGCCTCCATCTTTGAAAGAGCCCTCCTACAAGGCAGACACCAGACCCCTGAACTGACATTGGAGAAGTGATTAGCAACATAAATAGATACATTATCAATGACGAAGGAATTCTTGATTTTGGATTCCTGTGTAAAAAAAAGGTAAAGGGTGTTGTGCCCAGCACGCTTTCTACATTGGGATATGAATAGCTACAGGGAATCATGTTGAGACTCAAATATTGCATATTTATCCTCTCAATTGCATTCTGTTTCCATGAATTTCAGTGTTAATTTGATATACTTATTTGTGTTTTATGCATGCGAGGTGATTCGGAGCTAGAGGATGAAAATGTGCTTAAAGTGATGGAATTATAACTCAAAAGAAGATATAGTGAAGAATTGAATATTCCAAGGTCATGAAGGAGGATTTGAAGTGCTAGGCCATCGCATGGCCTAGTGTGCCCTCGCGTGCCCCGTGTGCCCCTCCCAGGCCATCGCATGGCCCGGAAGGGGCAAGGATCAAGGAAACCAAGTACAAAAAGATGAAAAGTGAATATTCAAACTAAAGTTGGAAAATGAAAAAAATCGGCATAGGTCCTTCGATCATCTCGATTGACCATCGATAGGACTCGATGAGATCGAGCCACCTATCGAGAAAATCTGGATTTTCCAAATCAATTGTTGGACAGTTCATTCAATCCCATCGAACACACTTTGATCATATCGAGAAATTCGAGAATTTTCAAGTCAATTGCTAGACAAATTCTATTTCCAAATCAATCCAATCGAACACACTTTGATCCCATTGACAACTTGTCGATATGATCGAAGTTCCCATCGTTAGAAGTAGCAAGTGCGTAAATCAAAGTCAGTTTGCGAATTTTCTTGAAAAGTGCGTAACTTGGGTCTCAAAAACTATAAAAATGAGTCTTTTGGACGTTCTAATCAATCAAGGGTTTAGGAAGTGATTTCAAGTGAGTTGAAGCTCTTTTGGCGCCGTTCTTCCTCAATCAATCCTCCCTAGTTTGCTTTTATTTTTCTCTTGTTTAAGATGTTAGTCATGCTTGGCTAATCTCTTAGCTAAGGCTAAGGGGATGAACCTTTTGATGGATTTTTTATATTTAATTTGTTTTCAATGAAAGTTATTGGTTTTATATCTTGAATTGTGATTTTGTATGTGATTGAATTCCTAGATTGGAGAAGCAATCAATCTGTAAAATTGATTGATCCATTGTCGCCTCTGGGTACATTAGATGATTTTGATTCCCTGTGATTGATTACCTAGTTCTTCATGAGAGATCAACCTACCATAATTTTAATCTATGTTGGATACGTATGATTGAATTTACTGTATTATCTTCCACTTGGAACAGATTGGAATCCAATTATAGTTGAGTTATCAACTCGAGAAGACGAATTAAGTTCAAGTTCCATTGATTGGAGATTCTTGGATTCTTAGTTGCTTTTATTAATTGTTTAAACCATTTAATTCATTTTCTACTAGATTAAAAACCAGGAAAACTATTTAGCTTTCGTTGTGTTCTCACTAATTCCATGTGGTTCAACCTCGGTCTCACCGAGAATATTTTACTTCCCAGTACTACACTTGGATTGTCCAGCAAGTTTTTGGCGTCGTTGCTGGGGAATTGCGCTGAGAATACTTGGGTTTAGGTTAGGGTTTTGATTTCTTGCTCTAACCTAGGGTTTTTCTTTTAGGATTTGATTCTAGAAGGTTTAGTTCTAATTAGGTTTTTTTACAGATTTTTTAAAAACTAACATCGTTTTGGTTTTTGTTTTGTAGCATCCTTAATCCTAGTTCTTCTAAACTGGTAACTCTGTTCCCTCATCTTATTCTTATTGCTTTTTAGTTTATTCTAATTATTGTAAGATTTTTAATTTTTGTTGTAGGATTTTATTTTCTAGGTTTAGGTTTAGAACTTTGTATCCTGTGCATGGTTAATGCCCAAGTGGGTAAGGGATCATAGACAGCGACTTCTAAGTGAAGGAAGTTTAGTCGATAGGCTCTCCATTCACCGCCGAGTTCGAAAATACGTGAATACTCCTAAACCATCCCAAACCATGGTTGTTAATGCTCAAAACATGGCTAAGCAAGAGCCATACCTTGATGAGAATATTGATGCTGAACCTAACACGCCACCGGCAAGGGCGGTGCGTGATGAGAACGAGGCGCACTACATTCCTCCGGTCAGAACTTTAAGAGACTACCTACAACCGGCAAGGACAACCACACCATCTTGCATGATTTTTCCAGTTAATGCAGGTAATCCAGATTTCAAACCAGGAGTGATCCAACTCCTTCCTAAATTCCATGGATTTCATTCCGAAAGCCCATATCTACTTCTTAAAAAATTCGATGAGATTGTAGCAACCTTGCATTACAACGACGTCTCCCAAGATGTAATTCGACTTAAGTTGTTCCCCTTCTCTTCAAAGGAAAGAGCCAAGTCATGGCTTCATTCGTTGAGACCACACTCAATAGGGGCATGGGCCGAGATGACCCGGGAGTTCTTTAAAAAGTTCTTCTCAATTCATAAAACCAACACTTTAAGGCATGCCATCATGAATTTCTCCCAAAAGGAAGACAAGACATTTTTCCAATGTTGGGAGAGGTTCAAGGAATTCTTACTTGCATGCCCACACCATGGATATGAAATTTGGCAAGTAATTAGTTTCTTATATGATGAACTAACCTCGAATATGCGCCAATTTTTCGAGATGATGTGCAATGGTGAGTTCATGACCAAGGATCCTGAAGAGGCATGTAATTACTTTGATAGGTTGGTTGAAAATGCACGGTTATGGGATACCACCAATCTATCAAGTAATGTCAAGCCTACGCCTAAACAGAAAGGGAGAATATGCATCCTTAAATAAGAGGATGATGTTAATGCAAAGATTGCAGGTCTCACCCGAAAAGTTGAGGCCATAGAACTCAGGAACGTGGAAGCCGTCTAACCCACCAATGCGGTTGTTGAGAGTGCTTGTGGCATATGTGAGAGTGATGCACACCTTTCTAAGGATTGCCCTACAATCCCAGCTTTTCAGGATGTGTTGCAAGCTCAAATAAATGCCATGAATGCTTACCAACGCCCATTTAGTGCGCCTAATTCTAACACATACAATCTGAGTTGGCAGAATCATCCTGGGATCTCATGATCGTGGCCCACTAATCAGATTAAGTTCATACTTTAGGTTTTGCTTATTTATATTATTTAGAACATCATAAACGCTTTAGATTTCTTTGATTGGTTTTTAATTTTAGTTTACTTCATCGCCAAGTAATAAGTTGCGTACATGGCGCGAGTTTTGGGGTATAGGGTTTTCCTTATAATAGGTACCCCTTATAGTTCTTTTGATTCATTGAAGCTTAATAAAAATTCCTACTTTATTTTTCTACTCTCTTAGTGAGTTGTGGAAGAATTCAAAAGTGGATGTGAAGCCCTCCCTTTTCGAGGACTAAATACGTGGTGTGAAACCACATCTATCCCCATCCGTCCATATCCTCTCTCATCCATATATCTCATCTTCTATCATTATTATTGCTTTGAATTTCCCAGCTTTTTCAACTATTCATCCCCCTACAGCCAGTTTCTAGAATCTGGACCTGTAGGAGGGCTGAAACTTCGGCGGAGCACTACGCCTCGACCTTACGTCGGATCGTCGTCAAACTTGGAGGGATTGGAGGTCTCCCCTGAACGACTAAGGCCTAGGTGTCACTTTGGGGAGGCGAGCTTCCATCGGGGAGGCGGGCTTCCATCACACGTGCGGTCAGCCCACCCGCGCATGTGCGTCAACCCCAGGCCACCATCTGCGCGCAGGAGCTTTCTCCAGGTCAGGTTTTTCCCTGGTTTTCCTCTTTTCATTCCTATTTCCTAAACTCTAGCCTTAGTTTGCATTAGATCTAATTTATTTGCCCCTTTTTTCACCCCTAGGATTCCTTGAATTGAGATTGGGGAATCCCTTGGATTAGGAACTGTTTGCTATGCATGTGTAGTTGATTTCTATTTCCCTTTGAGCATCGTTTGGTTTATAATTTTTATTGGTCCAGTCTTGGCCTGTGTAGGCCTAGACCCGCATAAATTCCCTTTTACTTGAATGTTTGGACTTTTTATGTGGGATATGGAATTTGTGTAACTGTTTCTGAACTAAGGTGATTTTAAGCCTGAAATTTCACACATCATGTTTAATTTCATGTCTTGCATCACAATCCCAAGCACATCATTAATAAAAGAGGAAGCAAAGTCCTGCCCATCAGCAAAAGTACAGGATTTTGCAATGTGGAACCATATCTAGTGATCCAAGCCATTGACCTGATGGGCCCCGCCTTGGGTAGGGATGCCTTGAAAATCGTTTACAGTGGTGCATTCTAAGCCTTCAAACAGTGGCCTACAAAAAGCTGGTTATGGAGAAAACACAGAAATGGTCCACATTCAACGTAAAATAGTTTGAAGACCAAAGCTGGGATATCTTCCCCCGTCGATGTTGAATCCCATCAGATTGATGGTTTCAATCACAGAAATATGGGCGGATCATGCAGGTCAGTGAACCATACATTTACCGATAAGCAGGACCAAAAAGTTCCTATTAGTAAAAATCACAATCACATGCTCCCAACAATACTCTAATTATTTATAGTTTACAATAGACTCAAGTAAGAAGCTAGAAATGATCACAAACACAATAAAAGCTGTATTTGGTTCAGCCTTTTAAATGGTGAATGGTGGGTAGTGTAGCATTCACCTCTCCAAAGCGTGAGACCTAAGTTACGGAGTGTATGCACGCACTACTTTAATTAAGGTTACATCATGAAATTTGATGCAATTGAACACGAACTAAAATAATAGAGAAAATGGGGAAAGTATTAAGTATATGATTAAAAAATAGCAACAGAACTGATTTAATACTGTTGCTTATACTTTTCCCTCAATCATTGAAACATTAACTAATTTTTAGTGAAAATAGCAAAGTAACAAATCATTGTAAACATAAATTTATTTTAATGTTTTTACTGAAAAATAACTTAATAGTGTAAGCTACATAGCATGTAACATAGCCTGAAGCAGATGCTAATTAGTGTGTAGCATATGCTACATGCGACTTAAGCTATTTTCATGAGCTACATAGAGTGAAGGCTAAGGTATATGATGTAGAATAAGGTTTAAAACACTGATTTATTTGCACGAGTTAATGGAATTGGAAACTGTGAGCCTAATCAAGAGATTACGACGATAGCTAATGATGTTTCCAAGCAACCTTGATGAGGAAGGAGCCTCAAATTGCAGTTACAATTTTTTCAACCTGACTAGAGTGACAAATGCCATTGCAATTAGCTAATTTCCTGATTACTGGATTAGCAATCACAATTTCATTTTATCGTGCAAAAAACGGAAGCCCTCAACCTAATGTATGCGAATGCAACTAAAGTGAAGAAATGCATCAGAATCAAGATTTATTTCAACACAACTTATGACAGTAATTCAAAGACTTCAAAAAGGGATATGCACCTGCAACCAGGTGCCAGCAGCGGCCAAAGAAGAGAGCAAGCCAGCAAAGAGCAAAGAATCCTTCCCTTGGAAGATGCCTGCAACAAGGATCCCCTTCTGCATTGTATTAGTAACATGGGTTCCCATCAGCAATGCCCCTGAGAACTCCAGCACGGCCGCCATCAGTACGGCCTGGCGCAACGTGAGTGCCCCAGAGCCAACAGACGTCCCCATGGCATTGGCGACATCATTCGCCCCAATGTTCCAAGCCATGTAGAAGCCCAAGAGGAGGGTGATGTACGAAAGCACCTTGGTTTTCAGCCCCAATCCTTGCCCGAGAGAGTTCATGAGGAGTGGGAAGGTGAAGGCTGCTACAGCAGTGCAGATGGAGATTGCAGAGGCCGTTCGTGATGAGATGTGGAAGGCCTTGGCCATTTCAGACAAGTCAGCGGATTTGGCATCGGATTCTGATGTTTTCCCTTGCTGGGGCTGAGCTTGGGCCTGGGATTGGACTTGTTCTTCTTCTTCTTCACCCCCTCCTTCGCCATTGGCGTCAGCAAAAGAAGAGAGTGTTGCGCAAGGAGAGAGGAGGAAGTGAGGGTTGGAGATTGGTAAAGGGAGGAGGATTTTGGAGGAGGAGATTATGGTAAAATCTCGCTTGGGGAAGGGGTATTTATGGAAAAAGAGAGAGCGGGGGCGAGGATTGTCGAGAAGAAAAGGGGGCGGAGCTCTTGCTTTGGTGGAAGAGAAGGGAATGGTAGTGGAGTAAGTCATGACGGGAGAGAGGAGTAAGAGAGGAGGGATTTGCTGATAAGGGAAGAGCTAGGGTGGAATCTGAGCCATTGGGGTTGGGAGGAAGAAGAAGAAGAAGAAGAAGAAGAAGAGAGAGAGAGAGAGAGAGAGAGAGAGAGAGAGGTAAGAGGTATAATAGCATAGTGCATTTTGGAAGAGGGATGAGAAGAGGAGATGGGACTTTGTTTGTATTTGGGTTTGGTGGTGAGAGGTGTTTAGGCGGGGAGTGAAACGAGTGGTGAAGAACGCTTGAGAAGAGTTACTTTGAATCTTTGATCCACAAGTCCATGTCCATGTCCCCCCATATATCCACATAACATCGTATCCTCTCTCTCTCTCTCTCTCTCTCTCTCTCTCTTTATCACTGCGTTCTCCACCTCTAGATTAGTCTGGAAAGCAAAAGCCGCAGGTAACCGAAATATGGTAGAGCTACCTCTCTCTACATTACACCTGGCATGCTTACCTGAAAATCAGGTCCGTCCATTTGCGAGGTACGAGCATGGACGACTTATGTATCAAGAATTGCAACTATCAAAGGATTCTATCCTTCTGATCTGTGACCATTGAAGTGATGGTGTAAAACAAAAAACAGTTAACTGTGAAGAGAAATGCTCCAGTGCTCATAGTTGGGTTAGTCGTTTTAGATAGTTTAATCCATTGCTCCAGACTCCCCCAACGAACATTCCATGAGCTACCATGCAAACATTTAAACCTTTTGATAGATAGATTTTAATACAGACGGTCAAGACAGTTTACACAGAAATATAACTCCAATCGACAATTTTGGTAGGCCCATCAAGTAATGGAATGCTTATCACTTTTTTTCCGGCGAGTGAACCGTCCAATCCATGGCTATTGGAAATAAGGCCAACTCAATGATGGATTGGACCATCTAATAAATAAGATTTTTGCATTATAACCCGTGAAATGTGCTGTTAACTTAATGGACAGTTCAGATTGATTGATTATATTGTCCAATTAAACCGATGCAACTAAGGGCCTGTTTGAATTTTCATGATACATGAGTAAATAAGTAATTATTATTTTTTCACCGGTTTGAAAATGTTAGAGTAATTCCACCATCGGGTCGCGATATAGTAATAACTCAGTAAGACCGAGGTCTAATCCACACGGATTAAACTTGTATGTAGTCTAAAAATAACTATAACTAGAATTAGAAAAATATCTAAATTGGAATCTGAATAATTGAGAGTAATGGTGAATAATGTTGATTAAAACTTGTGAATTTAAATGTGAGGAAGTAGAGTGCCAAGGATTTACTTGTAGCTATCAAGATACTACCTTAGTTGATTTAAGGAATACATTTGGAATTGGAGTCCTATCATATTCAATTGGAAGATAAAGCGATTTAAATCAAATATGAACGTTTCATTGACCTAATTCTTAATGGAGGAGAATTGTGATGATTGGAAGAGATTCCATCACACAACCATGCCCAGGAGACGATGGTGAACAACAGGATTTACCAATCTCACAATCTCAAAACAGAAAAAGAATATATCTAAAGCTATTACAGCATCTATTGTAATTTGAGTCACAATAAATCATAAAAAACTGAAAATATTCATTTAAATATCAAACTAGAAATCAATGAGGTTTAATAAGAACAAGAATTAAAGCAAAATAAACATCCAAACACGCTACAAGCTTCACCTCTTAACCCTAGCCAAGAGGTTTAGCCAACCATATACATGATTGAAACTATATCTCTTAAACAAAGAATGAAAAATAAACTAGGGAATGAAAAAAACTCTTTGACAGCTGCTCCACCCTTGTGATATGCTTCTTGAGACATTTCCAAACTCTAGAAGATACTTTGGAGCATCTTAGGGAGTCTTATTTATAGTTGTAGAACTCCAACTTTCGCACTGAATTGGAAAAATCTAGAAACCGCCTCAAATTTACACACTCTGAGCAGTTTTCCAAAACAGACTCAGAGTTGAAACCGCCTCAAATTTACGTACTTACGCAGTTTTCCAAAATGACTCGAAGTTTCATAATATGCATTTTCAAGATAATTTCAGGAATATGTTTGTTTTCAGGACAATTTCAAGATTCTTTTTATTCACTTCAAATCTTTGATTCTCTTCATTCCTCACTTAGTTTTCTTAGATCTTTGGCATGTAAATTCTTCGTTAATGACTTCCAAATCTCCAAATCTTCATTTAGTAATCTTTTGAGCATAAATCTTCTTTTTAACATCAATTTCACTATCATGTTTATAAATAAATAAGGGGAAATATGCATAATTAAATCGATTAAGCACTATCATGTTTATAAATAAATAAACATGCATAATTAAATAGATTAAGCACTATCATGTTTATAAATAAATAAGGGGAAATATGCAATATTTCACACTCAACACACACCCCAAACAGCATTTTGTAAGTCTCGAGCAAAACATGCGTGAAGTGATCTTCAATCTTCAAAGTTCAAATCACTTTAAAAAAACAATCTTTTATACAATCAAGTATGAATGAGTATAATCTAAATAAGCGAGAGTGCAATTTTGAAAACGTAGAGCTGAATTACACGAGCAATCAATCAAAAAGTTTCTTTATCTATCATTTAAGAGCATAAGTTCATATATCAAAATTTTCCAATGTGCTTAGTGAATTCTATTTACTTTCCATAACATACTACTATTTCATAATGTTAGCCATGCTCATCACCTCAAGTTTTATTGAATAATTAAGTACTGATTCCGAACTTATCACATTTTCCTCCTTTTTCTAGTTTTTTATTTTATATCGACGGTCCCTTTTATTTATTCATTCTTTTCAGACATTCCATTTCTTTCCAGTCTTTTTATCATACATTACTTTTTTGTCAATCTCTCTATTTTTTTAAGTAGTTATTTTCATCTTTTTAAGGTGGATAAAATTTTCTAGACTTAATTCTCAATATCTATTAAGGATACACATACTAAAAATGAGAAATTTTAGTACAATTCACAAAAAGCAATTTAAATGTGGCTTGTCACTTAGATTTACATGATATTTAAACTTCCTCTTAATCAATTAAATGCAAGAATTTAGACAATAGTCTACTCGGTTGATTAAACTCCAACAATTCAAAGTTCAATCTCTTATCTTATCATCATACTCAAAGCATTCTTAATTCCACAAATTATCATTTCCCAAACATGTTTTTAACTTGAAATTTTAAAAATTTTCACAATTTATGCTTAAAACTAAAAAAATACTGATTAGTTTACTTAATCCACACCCCCAACCTAAAACCTATTTGTCCTTAATGTAAAAGATATGAGCATGTAATGCACATGAGACAACGAAAATAAATGGGAAGTGATGGAAAGATAATACCTGAAGAAGGAGATTTGAAGCTTTTCCAAAGTTCTTAACATGTTAATGGGTTAGCATGAAGACTAAACAAACCGAAATCAAACTATTCTAATCCTAAATCCTATGAAAGCAATAAACCTAACTATACCTCCATCATACTAGGAGGTCAATCCTAGTACACAGGATCAGTCGGAGGCATGGACATGTACTCTGAATCAAACTTCTCAACAAATGGCTTGAGACGATGTCCATTTACTTTGAAAACAATGTCATTCACTGGATTCTTTATCTCGATGGTCCCATGAGGATAAACAGTAGTAACAATGAAAGGGTCGGTCCAACAAGATCGAAGTTTTTCCAGAAAAATATGTAACCGAAAATTGTATAAAAGGACTTTTTGGCTAGATGTGAATGATTTTCGAAGGATATTCCGATCATGAAACACCTTCATCATATCCTTGTAAATTCTTGAGTTCTCGTATGCGTTCCAAATTTCTTCAAGTTCATTCAATTGAAGTTTGCACAGCGAGCCAGTGTTATCCAAGTTAAAATTTAGATTTTTAATAGCCCAGTAGGCTTTATGTTCCGACTCTACAGGTAAGTGGCAAGCTTTCCCATAGACGAGTCTAAAGGGAAACATTCCGATTGGCGTCTTAAAAGTTGTACGGTAAGCCCATAAAGCATCGGATAAGTGGATTGACCAATCCTTATGGTCAGGGTTAACCGTTTTTTCCAGAATTTGCTTAATTTTTCTATTGAAAATCTCAGCTTGCCCGCTTGTCTGCGGGTGGTATGGAGTGCTCACCTTATGAGAGGTGTCATATTTCTTCATTAAGTTCTCAAATGGCGTATTATAAAAGTGTGAACCTCCATCACTAATGATGGCCCAAGGTGTTCTGA
Source organism: Magnolia changhungtana (assembly GCA_030180095.1). Taxonomy (NCBI): domain Eukaryota; kingdom Viridiplantae; phylum Streptophyta; class Magnoliopsida; order Magnoliales; family Magnoliaceae; genus Magnolia; species Magnolia changhungtana. The sequence continues at coordinate 3,870,910 of JASAUF010000473.1, read as the reverse complement.
ATCGGGAAAGAATGTTTTCTTTTAAAAATCTAATCACCATTTTATGATCATTATTCCGGCACGGGATCGCTTCGACCCACTTAGTAACATAGTCTATTGCTAATAAAATATAAATATTTCCAAAGGATTGTGGGAATGGCCCCATGAAATCGATGCCCCAGCAATCGAATGCTTCAATGATAAGAATTGGGTTTAGTGACATCATATTTCTATGGGACAATCCTTCCAATTTCTGACAACGCTCAAAAGCTTTGCAAAACTCATGAGTATCTTTGAATATAGTGGGCCAGTAAAAGCCACACTACAGAATTTTGGTCGTGGTCTTTTTAACAGAAAAGTGACTATTAAGGCCTGAGAGTGACAAAAAGAGATGACACTCTGATGTTTATTTCTAGCACATATCTCCGTAGAATTTGGTCTGGGCAATATTTAAACAAATAAACATCATCTTAAAAGAACTTGCGTACCTCGATGAATAATTTCTTCTTATCTTGCGCAGTCCAATATGTTAGTGTGAAACCTATGGCAAGATAATTCGCAATATCAACAAACCAAGGTAATTAGGAAAGTTTAAACAATTGTTCATCAGGGAACATGTCATTTATCAGTGTTGGTTCAAGGGAATCAGGAAGATCAAGCATAGAGAGATGATCAGTCACTACGTTCTCTACTCCATTTTTATCCCGTATTTCTATGTCGAACTGTTGGAATAGAAGGATCCATCTTATCAAGTGGGGCTTGGGATCGTTCTTAGAAAGAAAGTACTTTAGCACCGCATGATAAGTGTAAATGATGATTTTGGATTCGATCAAGTAAGACCTAAATTTTTCCAAATCAAACACTATGACTAAGAGTTCCTTCTCCATAGTAGAGTAGTTCACTTGGGCCGAATTTAGAGTTCTACTTGCATAGTGAATAACGTAGGGCTTCTTTTCTTTTCTCTGGCCTAACACTGCCACAATAACATAGTCAGATGCATCGACACAATCTCAAAAGGGATGCTTCAATTGGGTGGTTGCATGATAGGTGCAGTAGTTAACATGCCCTTAAGCTTAGTGAAAGCTTCTTAGCATTGTTCAGTCCACTCGTATAGTACATCCTTTTGAAGTAGATTGTAAAAAGGACGAGAGAGATGACTAAAGTCTTTTATGAATCATCTATAGAATCCGACGTGTCCTAGGAATGATCGCACGTCACGTACGTTCTTGGGTGGAGGTAGGTTAGAGATAAGATCAATTTTTGCATTGTCTACCTCAATTCTTTTGGATGAAATTATGTGTCTAAGCACAATTCCCTTGGGAACCATGAAATGACATTTCTCCCAATTCGGAACCAAATTCTTTTCCTCGCATCGCTTCAACACACATTTAAGATTTTCCAAACACTCGCTAAAGGACGGACCAAAAACAGAGAAGTCGTCCATGAAGACCTCTAAATATTGCTCCACCATGTCAGAAAAATACTCAATATTCATCGCTTAAAAGTAGCAAGGGCATTACATAGTCCAAATGAGATCCTTTGGTAAGCAAAGGTGCCAAAGGGACATGTGAATATTGTCTTCTCTTGATCTTCAAGGGCATCTCTATCTGATTGTAGCCCAAATATCCGGCAAGGAAGCAATAATAAGAGTGACCGACTAGCCTTTCTAAAATTTGATCAATGAAGGGCAAAGGAAAGTGGTCCTTCCTTGTGATGGTATTAACTTCTTATAGTCAATGCACATTCTCCAACCAGTAGGAACTTTAGTTGGCACGAGTCTATTGTTGGCATTGGCTACAATGGTGATTTCGGACTTCTTAGGAACTACCTGAGTTGGACTCACTCATTGACTGTTGGATATAAGGTATATAATACCCACATCCAATAACTTAATTACATCAGCCTTAACTACTTCTTTCATATTTGGATTGAGTCGATGTTGTAGTTGTCGGGAGGTTTTCGCATTATCCTCAAGATGAATGCGGTGAGTACAAATCAAAGGATCAATTCCCTTGAGGTCCACAATCGACCATCCAATGGCTCCTTTATGCTCAATGAGAATAGAAATAAGTATACTCTCTTGTTCCTTCTCAAGGTGAGAAGAGATCACCACCGGGTATGTCTCATCTTAACTAAATAGACATATTTAAGATCAGCTGACAAAGGTTTTAGGTCAAACTTCTTTACTTTGAGGCTAGACGGTAGAGGCACTACATTGGTTTGGGGCAATTTCTTAAATTATGGCTTCCACTGATTAACTTCAAGTACCGACATAGCATCAAGCAAGGCATTTATCTCCCTAATCATGTCATCATCTAAATCAAGGGAGTGAGCTAGGCAAGTTTCTAGAGTGTCAGAGTATAGGAGTACTCTATCTTCCACAAAAGAATCGATCATGTTAATGTCATGGGTATCGTCATCATCCTCTGACTGTTTGTTCATGTTGAAAAAGATGTTGAGCTCCAATGTCATATTTCTGATAAATAAATTCATAATTTCATTCCTACAATTAATGATGACATTTGATATAGTAAGGAATGGGCGATCAAGAATGACGAGAATTTAAGTGCTTACATCTATGATGAGTTGAGTATCCAGGATGATAAAATCTACTGGATAGTAGAATTTATCAACTTGGACCAACACATCCTCAATCATCCCCCTCGGTACACGAACTAAGCAATCGACAAGTTGTAATGTGGTTTGTGTAGGTTTTAATTCACCTAGACCCAATTGTTCATAAACCAAGTAACGGATCAGATTTACACTTGCTCTTAAATCAAGAAGTTTGTGCTCAATCCAGTAGTTCCCAATTATACAAGTGATGGTTGGGCTACCGAGATCTTTGTATTTTTGTGGCACATCTTTCTTGAGGATGACACTCACTTTTTCTGTTAAAAAGATTTTCTTTTGTATGTTTTACCATCTTTTGTTCATACATAAATCTTTCAGAAATTTAGCATATGAAGGGATTTGTTTAACGACATCTAGTAGATGGATGTTGGGCTTCACTTGATTAAGCACCTCTAGAATATCCTAAGAGTTAGAGAGAGGTTTTGGTGCAATCAACCGTTGAGGAAATGGTGCAATCGGCTTACTTTGAGGTTCTGGTTCTAACCCATGTGTAGCATTACCAGGTCTATCATTCTCATCTATTTCTAGGTCCGTAGGCTTTTCAGCCCTCACTGGAGTAGATTTGTCAATTATCTTCCCACTCCTAAGAGTGGTGATAGACTTAGCCTACTTCATCTGTTTTGAAGAGCTTGGGTTACTAATTTCATATTGCTATTTTGGGTTGGGGAGAGGCTAAGCCAGAAGGATCTCTTTCTCCCTAATCGAATTTTTTGTTTGAAGCCCTTGTATGGCCTTTGTAAGGTCTTGAAAGGCTTGTAGCATACCCTGATTAAAAAGCTCTTGGTTTTGTATATGTTTTAAGACCGGATCCTCTTGAGGTTTCCTTTGATTCAAAAATTGGTTAAGGATCCCTTGAGTAGCCGTTTGTCCATTCCTCCAACTGAAGTTTGGATGGTTCCTCCATCTTGAGTTATATGTATTTAAGGTGGGTCCACTGAAAGGGTTTTAGAAGTTGTTTATGGCATTTGATTGCTCATTCCATATCTCTTAAAAAGCAGGAATTGTCGGGTAATTCTCAGTTGTATGTATGTTACAAGCACAAATACCACAAACAATTTCCACAGTCTTTTCGAGTTCTACCTTCTTAAGTTTTATGGCCTCAACTTTTCTTGTGAGTTTAGCCACTCTTGTATTTATATTATCTTCCTCTTTTAAAACATAAATTCCACCTCTTTCCTTTGATTGGGTAGGCTTAAAAGTGGTAATTCCTTAAGAGGTATCCCATGATTGCGCATTTTCAGCAAGTTTATCAAAATAATCTCACTCATCATCGGCTTCCTTATTCATGAATCCCCCATTACACATCATCTCCACAAATTAGCGCATGGGTGAGGTCAATCCCTCATAGAAAAAGCTTCTTATGTGCCATGTTTCGTAGCCATGTTGTGGGCATAAATTTATGAGATCCTTAAATCGCTCACAACATTAGAAGGTCTCATCCTCTTTTTGCACAAAATTCATGATTGTTTTCCTTAAGGTATTCATTTTATGATATGGGAAGAACTTCTTAAGGAACTCCTTTGTCATCTCAGCCCATGTGCCAATGGACTTTAGTCTTAAGAAATATAACCATGACTTGGCCTTTTCTTTCAAAGAGAAAGTAAACAATTTCAGCCTAACTATATCCTCAGACACGTTTGTGAAGTGTAGTGTAGATATTATTTCATCAAACTCTTTTATATGCAAGTATGGACTTTGAGATTCTAGTCCATGAAACTTAAGGAGGAGTTGATTTACCCTTGGTTTAATATCCACAGTTCATGCATTCAATGGAAATATCATGCTGGAAGGTGTGCTCACCCCTGCCGATTGTAAATAATCTCGTAGAGTAGGTGGCGGGGGTGCATTATGCACCTCGTTTTCATCTTGGGCTTTCTCAACTATGTGTTGAGGTTGATGTGCGGCCATAACTTCTACTGACTCAAAGGATCTTAAGTGATATCTAATTTGATGATGGATAGGCAACCCTTCGACTAATCTTCATTCACTTAAGAGACATCGAGTGTTATCACGAGCCCACTTGGGCATGAAACACTCTCAGCCCTCAAGTAACTAAACAATTAAACCTAAAAAGAAGACTAGAAAAATTAAAACAAATAAGAGATCTAGAAAAGATAAGAGAGAGTGTTGGAACAAAATTACCGAATAAGAGTTGCTATGTTAGGATTCTACAAAACAGAAAACAATGTTAGTTTCTAAAAATAATTTCAGAAAAAATACTAACCTGAAAGCATATTAAAAAAATAAACCCTAATCTCAACCCAATTCTAATACCAATTAATTCCAGAAAAACGTACCCGTAGTCCTCAGCAACGACGCCAAAAACTTGTTCGCAACCCCTAGTGTAGGGTCGTGATGTAGTAATAACTCGGTAAAATCGAGGTCGAATCCACAGGGACTAAACTTATACGTATTTTGAAAATAACTAAAACTAGAACTAGAAAAAGATCTAAATTGAAATCTAAATAATTGAGAGTAATGGTGAATAATGTTGATTAAAACTTATGAATTTAAATGTGGGAGCTAGAGTGCCAAGGATCCACTTGTATCTATCAAGATACTACCTTACTTGATTCAAGAAACGCAATTGGAATTGGAGTCATATCCTATCCAATTTAAAGATAAAGCAATTTAAATCAAATCTGAACTTTTCATTGACCTAATTCTCAATGGAGGAGAATTGTGATGATTAGAAGGGATTCCATCACCCTACCATGCCCAGGAGACGATGGTGAACAACAGGATATACCAATCTCACAATCTCAAAACAGGAAAAGAAGATATCCAAAGCTATCATAACATCTATTGTAATTTGAGTCACGATAAATTATAGAAAACTGAAAATATTCATTTAATATCAAACTAGAAATCAATGAGGTCCAACAAGAACAAGAATCAAAGTAAAATAAACATCCAAACATGCTACAAGCTTCACCTCTTAACCCTAGTTAAGAGGTTTATCCAATCATAGACATGATTGAAACCAAATCTGTAAGACCCGTATCCTAGCCTATACTCTTCCGTTGACTCCCGCGATCCTTTCCGTCGAATTTCAGCAACCTGCGACCTATGATCAATGTTTGTGCACGACCTTAAGTCGTATCCTGTAGATTTGAGTTGACTTAATTTGAGACGTGTACTATTGCGACCGCATCGTCGCCGCGGTTCCGACGCCGCGACTCGCGCATCGATCCGATACCCTGGCAGGGAGATGTGGGCCGGCGTTTATTTCAAAGAAAACACCCCGCGTTTGCAATCCCAAGAGAATCTCTACAATATGTCCCATCAATCAATCAATCAATCAATGCTTTCTTTCTCCCCAAGACAAGCAACTACCAAGTCAACTGTTTCTCACCCTCTCTCTTACACACCCATACATGTCAAGTACAACATCACCTCACCCATCACTCACATCCATCACTCTCTCTCCTTACATCCCATCTCTCGCTCTCTTTCTCTTCACATTTTCCAAGCAATAAATCCAACCAAGAGAGTGGACGTCCATGGTTTTCTAAGAGAGGAAGTGCATGTGTGTGGCCCACTTTCCCATTCCAAAACCCTCATCCTAGCCATTCATTTCTCATCTTCCACCATCAAAGTGAAGCACAAGGAGATTGACTTTCCATCGGACTAAGAAGATCACATGGTGGGTGCTTATTAGGCTAGATTTTCATGTTTTTATGATGGGCTAAATGAGGCCTACCGATTGATGATATGGATCTCACTTTGGACCCTTGATGTGGCCGATGACCCACCTTGATTTTCATTATCATTCCATGATAGGGCCATTCTCCATGGACCCCATCATGATGTTTACTTTCCTAAGATCTAAAGAGGTCATCTAGACCTTCCATTTTGGTGGAGAAGTAATCTCCACCGTTGATTTTTGATTTGGTGGGCCCACATGTATTGGGACCCACTTGATGTATGATTGATTGCAAAGGAGGGCCCAGAGTGTCGGGGTCCCTCCATCACACGTGTGTGTCTATCTCTCTCTCCCTCTCTCCTTCATTTCTTTTGTTGTTGTTGTATGTGATTGAGGTGACCGTGTGGCCCACCTGGATGGACCCCACCATGAAGCATGTATTTGATCCAACCCATTTGTAGGTGGGGCCCACTTTATATATGTGTATGTTCCACACCACCCAGCCATGTGGTGGCCTACCTAAGCAGGGCCCACCCTTATGATTTATTTGCACACCCAAAAAGAGTCCAGCGTCTGGACGTTGAGTGGAAAAACACAAATATTGCCTTAGTTCAAGGCTTTTGGGAGGGGCTGCTCATGCAGGCCCCACCTTGATGTGTGTATTCAATCCAAGTCGTCCATCCCTTTCCCTAGCTCATTTTAGGCATTGAGCCAAAAAATGGAGTCAATCCGATGTCCTGGTGGGCCATAGCATAGGAAATAGCGATTTTCACCGTTTAAATGTACTCTGTTGTTGCTGTACCCCAGAATATACCGCACATTGGGCTCGTTTGGTTTGTCTCGAGCAGTAAAGACCAATGGCTGGGGTGGATTCACTTGATGCGGGCCGCACATGCAAAAAACTGTGAAATTACACGATTTCAAAAAAAAATAAAAATTATACACACACACACACACACACACACACACACACACACACACAATACAACGACCACTACGCTGGCTGTTGTTAGAGGCGCAGTGCCGTCTGGCTGGCGGAGGCGGCAGTGTGGCGAGGACCCACGGCTCCAAATGGGCCCCACAATGATGTATATTTGTCATCCAACCCGTTCATTGGGTGGGTCCCTTCCTAAAGTGGCCCCCCTCCAAAAATCAGCCCCATATGGAGCTCAGGTGGCCCACATCACAGGAAACAGTGGTGATGAATGTCTACCATTGGGACCTTTTTTTTTGGTCCAGAAGTTTTGAATCAAGATGAAATTTGTTTTTCCTTACCTGCCAGGTCCGTGCGACCTTATCAACGGTTGGATGGAAAGCAAACATTATGGTGGGCCCCCCGTTGGACCCACAATGATATATGTGTTTTATTCCCACCGTCCAGGCGGACGATGGAGCCTACACTGATGTATGTGTTCTATGTGCACCATCCACAGCTGTGGACGGTGGAAGCCCACCTTGGCCTATGTATGTATCCACACTGTCCACTGCTGGACGGTTAGTGGGACCCACCATGATGCATGCATTGCATCCATTCCTTCCATCCATTTTGAGAACCCATTTTATGGCTTATGGCAGGGGCAAATGAAGGAGTCAGATCCATGGTTCAAGTGGATCCCCACCACTATTTGGAGTGCGGTCCAGTTGATCTTTGGATATAATTCATTATATATATATACACACACATTTTAATGTATTTGTGGCCATCCATTGAGGTCCACCTTGGTATATGTATGAGGCCCATTTTAATTTATTTGTGGCCATCCATTGAGGCCCACCTTGGTATATGAATGAGGCCCATTTTGATTTATTTGTGGCCGTCCATCGAGGCCCACCTTGGTATGTGGATGAGACCCACCTTGATGTATTTGTGGCCTGTTGTTGAGGCCCACCTTGATATTTATAAGGCCCATGTGATGGGACCCATATCGATATATTTATGGTCCGTTGTTGAGGCGCACCTTGATGTGTGTGTGAGGCCGTTGTTGAGGCCCACCTTGATATGAATGTAAGGCCCATGTGATTAGGCCCATTTTGATGTATTTGTGGCCCGTTATTAAGGCCCACCTTGATGTGTATGAGGGCTCGTTATTGAGGCCCACCTTGATGTGTATGAGGGCTCGTTATTGAGGCCCACCTTGATGTGTATGAGGGCCCGTCATTGAGGCCCACCTTGATGTGTATAAGGGCCCATTATTGAGGCCCACCGTCTTGTGTATGAGGCCCGTTGTTCAGGCCACCTTGACATATATGAGGACCATGTGATTAGGCCCATTTTGATGTATTCTAGGGCCCATGGGTTGAGGCTCATTATGATGTATTAGGGCCCATGGGTTGAGACCCATTGTGATGTATAAAGGCCGTGGGTTGAGACCCATTGTGATGTGTATAGGGCGTATGGGTTGAGGCCTATTGTGATGTATTAGGGCCCATGGGTTGAGACCCATTGTGATGTATAAAGGCCGTGGGATGAGACCCACTGTGATGTGTATAGAGCCCATGGGTTGAGGCCCATTGTGATGTATTTGGAGCCCATGGGCTGAGGCCCATTGTAATGTGATTCCACCGTGGTTTATGTGTTGACCTTTATGGCGGGCCATGCGTTGCTAGCAATGTTGGTTTGACGTCCACATTGTAAGAATAATGTTGGTTAAATGTCTGCATTATAACTCTCCCTAGGGCCCATTGATAGGCCCATACTCGTTATGCGTAGGCCATCAAGGCCCATCTTCGTTGTGAGGATAGTTCATCACCATATAAACTGCTTAGTATAACTCCATGATTCATGCCCATACGCATCATATGTATGCCTGATATAAGGAATGTTTAATCATAGTATATGCCATTAGGCAGACCATTTACGAGACTCCTTATGAGACAGAGTGCCCACATTATCGCGCCGTACGCGTAGGATTGCTGCATGACTGGATAGTGTGACTCATGCATCTCGCATATATGTGACTTGATCATTGTACGCCCTAGCGACATCAGGGCCGTGACCTCCATAGGCACATCGTGGATGGCTAGATGGGACATCGAAAATATTTGGTTCTAACACTATGGGCACTTAAGATGTCCTTGGGTGAAAATCCCAGAACCTCCGAGGCCAGGAGTAGCCCCAACGTCTAGACTGAGTGGAACATGAGCGCCCGAGTGCCGAATACCAGTAGGCCGAGTCTCTCACTGTGTCGTGGTCGGTTGGGAGGGGGGTATGGCCTTATCCGCCTGAGTGAGGGGGCTATAAGCTAGGCTGACTATGACCAGCTCGTAAATGGGTTCGCTATCGACGAGTCAGGTAGGTATTGGCAGACTACTGGTTAGGCGGATAGTAAGGTCTATTCCGCTCGTTGGGCTGTGCAGCTAGGGAGGACGCAGTCGATGTCGAGTGTAATAGACCCCGGTGATTTTCCCAGATAGCAACTGTACTGATATGTGGACTTATTGAGCAGGAATTATATATCCATTCATTTATTCATTCACTATCCACTCGGGCTAGTGGTGCGTAATTATTTGTTACGTGTACCATCGCATGGCCACGATTTCGGTTGGGCACGCGACTAACCTGAGATCAGGAGTTTACCACATGGTGTCTGACTATCCAAATTTAGGTATGAGACTAGTTTGGATAGAAGTCCCTTGTGATGGACCCCATAGCCTGTGATACTTCGTACTATCACCCCGACTTCACAGCATGGTCATTTCATTCGCATCGCATATCACATTGCATCTGCAGTACTTAGCATTTTGAGTTACTATGTTTTTGCACTTATATGGCCTAGATAAGGTTGATGGTATTCGCGGCTCGTCAGGATTTGCATATTGCATTGCATCCTCAGCATCTATTATTGTCTTATTATGTTTTGCATCGCATAGCTTTGGTACAGCTGATAGTACTCATGGACTTACCAGTATATTTCCACTTACTCTGATATCGTATGATTCATGATCTTGTTAGTATTTTCACTTATTCCGATGATGTATGATTTATGGGCTTTATGGTATACTTGACACTTATCTTGTGAACACACTTTCACCACCCTCTAAGCTTTTGTAAGCTTATGCACGATAGATGCGTGCAGGTGGCGTTAGGTTGCAGCAGCGTTGAGCTTAGAGCGTGCAGCTGTCCTCTGGAGCTTTGATTTCGATATATGTATTTCCCTTTCCGCATTGTATTCGAATGATTATATTAGTGGATATGTGATGATGATGTTGCCTTTATGATTTGGGTATACTTGTGGTTATGCTTCTTATGAGATAAATATACGTTGGAAAATCCTCCTCGTAGGATCCCAGGATCAAAATCTGACGTATGTATGCTGGGGGCCGAGAATGGGGTACTACGGAGGCTGTCGGCACCGGGTTCGGCGATCGGGATTCCTGTGAATCCGATTTTCGGGTTTGGGGCGTGACAAAATCTATTAAAAAAATCATGAAAAATAAACTAGGAAAGAAGAAAAACTCTTTAGCGGCTTCTCCACCCTTATGCTATGCTCCTTGAGACATTTCCAAACCTTAGAAGATGCTTTAGAGCATCATAGGAAGTCCTATTTGTAGTTGTGGAACTCCAACTTTCGCACTGAGTCGGAAAAATTAAGAAACCGCTTCAAATTTATGCACTTTGCACAGTTGTTTCGACAAGGAAACAAATGTATTTGATTTAGGAGAATTATCTTATTCAAACATAACAATGGAATAATTATAAAGACAACCGTCATATTTTATTGATTCTGAATTCATTTACATCCTCTGGTATCCCTTGATTCTAAGGTAGTTTACAAAGAACTCATTACAAATGTCAATTATTATAGCTAAATATAATTTTCGACAGCATAACGGCAATGATCTCAATCATCTCCAATGACTTAGGAGGAATAGACAAATCGATCAACAGTCTTCAAGAGAACGAAGATTCCGGCAGCATTTCGGTACTATTTTGGTCATCTCCTGAAACTTAGGAGGAATACGTCTCTTCATCGATGATTCTTCCTTTCTCTTGATCAAGAAGAACTTGAAGCTTTGAAGACTCCAATCATTCCGACAGCATTTCAGCCCCTTGCTGTTAAAAACTGCCAAGCAATAGGTTTGCGCGGGTCCGCGCAAACGATATGCTTTGCGCGGGTCCGCGCAAACCATAAGAGCCTTCTGCTGCTTTGCGCGGACTGGCGCAAATTTTCAGGAGTCCAATACTCCTTTGCGCATAGCCGCGCAAAGTGCAGGAGTCCAATACTCCGCACCTTCTATCTTCTCTTTCGTCTTTTCTTCACTTCTGAAATCTTCGAACCCCTTTTTAGAGAAGGAACGGGGTATTTATAGACATTTCCACCAATGGAAATCTCAGATCTGGTCGATGTGGGACAAAATATCATCCAACCATTTTATTTCACCATCATGGACTTTGCGCGGACACGCGCAAACGATATGCTTTGCGCGGTCTCGCGCAAACCCTCAATCCCGCGCAAACTATCTCCTGTGCAATCTCTTTACTTTGCGCGATCCGGCGCAATTCTTTCACTTTGCGCGGTCTGGCACAACTATTTCACTTTGCGCGACCTCGCGCAAAGTAGACTTGAATCGTGATTTCTTGTTTCTTCAACTTGCTTTCTTGATATTTTTTCTTCTTCACTTCCTTGCTTATTTTATGCCACAACAGATGCCCCCTTGATCCGTTCTTTGCTTTTTCAGAAAAACAAAGGAAAGGATCAAATCTCTCCTTTTTATAAGGTTTGCGCGACCTCGCGCAAAGCTCCGGTCGAGTGCCGTACTCGGTCAAAAATACTATAAATAGTCCAACGACTTAGTCATTTTCACGAACTTTTCTCTGCTGAAACTCTGCTCTGGCGATTTTATTCCGCGCAAACCTCCCACTTTGCGCGACCCCGCGCAAACCGTTTCACTTTGCGCGACGTCTTCTGAACTTGAAATTTTCCGCGCAAACCCTTATACTTTGCGTGACCTCGCGCAAAGTACTCTGCACTTAGAAATTTTTTCAACACTTAGCCATTTTTCTTCTTTCTTCATTTCTTGCTCTTTGACTTATCTTCTTTCCTCTATCTTTCATTATGGCTCGTATCAAACAAACAGCTCGTCTTGTGTCTCCTTCAGACTCGCCTCCTTCTGATCAACCACCTGCTAAAAGAACAAAAACAACTTCTAGAAATCCAGCTTATTTCAAAGAACCCGTTCTCCCCACTTTTGATTTTTCCGATCGCATTAAGTCTTTACCCTCCCCTATTCATAGATCCATCTCCTTGGGAGATATTAAATGCCCGCCAAAACATGGAAGGGAATAGACTGGGATGAATGGCTCAAGACCACAGCCCACATTCGTACCGATAGTGAGAGACCACCTCTCCGCGAAGATACTCCTCCCGCTTCTCGCTCGAAGAAAACTCGCCGCAATAAGGCGAGAGAATTTGCAGAAAAGATCAAAGAACATAAGAAAAAGCGGCTTCAGAACTCGTGGGACTCAGTGCGAGTTGTCGAAGGTGTCATGAAATTTGACAATCCTCATGCAGAGGGCATGACAATCATTCCTATCAAGGTATATCGCCATCAGTCTATGCTAGACTGTGAATCCAAAGATTGTGTCCATGGCGAGAGGTTGATGTATACCGAATCATGGGCCTCAAGAGAGCCCCAAATCTTAGAAGGAACCATTCAAGCTCAGAAGCCGCGACAGAAGATAGGAGAAGCTCGTCCCATGATCTTCTTAACTCCATTCCACAGTCCTCATGATCTCTTTCCTTCTCATTTCTATGAGACGGTGCGACAACGCTTCAGAGATCGAGAACAGCTTTGGGGCCAGGCAGAATTTCGCATTAGGGGCTTGTTAACTGCTCGTCGCTACTATTCTGAATGGGCGGAAGCTATCTTGCTGAAGCATACGAGCACTCTTGCAAAGATAGGCCTTTATGATGCAATAAAAGTAACCTCAAAATACTTCTATCGGGAACCCAATGTCCTAAAAGGCTTCCTTGAATACTGGTCGCCTACAACCAACTCCTTCCATCTTCCTTATGGCGAAATGAGCATATCTCTTTGGGATCTTCATCGTATAGCTGGTCTCACAATAACAGGCAAATTCTATGATGAATTCATTCCGACAAACAGAGAATTGGCCTTCGTATCTTCTCCAGACCGTAAACCTTCCATCTCCGAAACTACCATAGAGCTGTTCAAAGAGATGGGCAAATTTCCCAACTTCCACAAAATTCCCCCTCTGCAATGGCTGGCTCATTTCTCTAGGGGTCTCAGGTATTTATCAATCTGATCATTATTCTCTTTCTTTATATTCTTATTATTTAGCCATTCCCGTATATTAACCTCCTTCATTTTTCTTTGAAGGTTTCGTGACTGCCGCTCGAAAGAATTAACTAAGCTTCGAGATGCAATAAGAGGAAAGCCAGTAGATTCTTCTATCTATCTTCATCCTCCTTTGTTGTGGTGGTGCTTTAGTAAATATTCTCTCGCCCCTCTGTATTATGTTCTAGGGAAGAAATTTAGAGAGCTGGAATTGCACATACTATATTCCTTGGAGAAGAGCCATGCATCTCATCCTGGAGAGATTTGTAGAAAGATATCATTGAGAAGATCCCATCCGTGAAATCAAGCAACGCCATATCAACACTTTGGATGGCTTTCTTTGCCGCTCACGGAGATCCGAGAAGAATTTGAGAAATCTCGTTTGCTCGATTCTTATGATCAAACCGTGCAAACCAAAAAATGCGTTGTTATGGAACTAGTCCTCTTAACTGGACCATGATATGGAAACAATTGCTTTAATAAATGTGAAGGTACATCTTCTCCATCTCACCTGCAGAGAGCTATGATTCCATATTAGGAGAAGGACAATCGGAGAGATTTGCGAAGAAGGACCCATATTGGTACTTCCACATCTCCTCCACAAATCTCGTCTGGTCCTACTCCATCTTCTCCGATGACTAGATCAAGAACGCGTTTGCAATCATCATCCCCTATTCCTCCAGAAAGAACTCGACCAGCCTCTGCTTCCCCTATAGTCCAAGAGCCTGCACCGGAGAGCAGCCAACCCGTTTCTTATAAAGGGAAGCAGGTTATCGTTGAAGAAGTTGACGAAGAAATTTTGGAAGATGAAAGTTCAACTTCATCATCAAGTACAACTGAATCTTCGCAAGATGAAGATAGCGGAGATAGTGATAATGGTGAAGATAAAGATGATGACTTTGAAGAAGGTGAAGTTGATATTGGCGAAGAAGAGGAAACAGCTGCGAAAGAAGTTGAAATAGAATCTTCCTCGCTAATTGCTAAGACTCCTTCTAGCATTAATGTTCTGCTAAATCTCCTGTAGCTGAGGAAGATGAAGAAGAGCCTTTAGATTATGGAGAATATGGGTATTCACCAGGTAAAGGAAAATTTCGTATACATAGTTTAATTTATATTTTAACAACTATTATTTATCTAAAATCATTGTGTCTCCCTTTTTAGGTGCTCAAGTTGCAGAAATAGGTGCTATCTCTTCAGTGAACCCTCTTGCGGTATCTTCACCAAGGGCACCTGTAATTCCATTGGTAGTACAGAGAGTAGTGGCTCGTGAAATTATATTTCCTACAGAAACTACTGACTTGCCAACTCCGGCTACCAGAGATTCCAGTACAGAAGCTAGAGCACCATCTTTTGCTGATATGGTGGGACTTGGTCCTTCCATAGCTCAAAGAGCTTCTCCTTCTGTCAGTCGTGTCCCAGTGACAGGTATATATATATGCGCTGCTTATCTTCACTCAAGACTATATATATTTCATAATAATATATTGAATATCCTTCTTTTTTACTATAGGAACTCATCCCTGCAGCGGTGCGGCTAGTTCTAATTCGGTAGCCACTACTTCTAAACTATCATCCTTTGCGAAGATCCCTGTTCACAAAATGCTTATGGTGAAACATTCTCTGTTAGCAATAATCCATATCTTTAGAAATCCTGATCAATGGTTAGACTTGGATGTTGCTATAGAAATTTTGGAAAGCTCCGCCAAGATGGCCAGAATCGACATATCTCCTTTGCGGGATTCACTCCTCAAATTTTGTGATTCCGTAATTTCTTTGGCGTCGGTAGAGAATGTTACAATTGCTCCTAAGATTTTAAAGTGTAGAAGGCAGTTGGCTTCATCACAAGAACAAGCCCTTCTGACAGCTTCATCAATTTCTAAACTTGAACAAGAGCATATAATTCTTCAGGATCAATTAAAGATTCATGTTGATGAAAGCAAGACTATTCAAGACCGCATTGCAATTTTAAAGGAAGAAATCTCTCAACTGGAGAGGAAGAACCATGAACAGGTTTTAATCATTCAGGATGTTGAAGAAAAGATACGGGTGAATGCTCAATCTATTGATGTTGAAAAATCCGCACAACTTCAAGGTAAAGAAATGATCGCTTCTTTGGAGAATAAGCTTGCTGGCGTTCCTGATCATGCGAGACTTATTTTTGAAGAAAAATCTAGACATGATGCAGCTCAGGCGCAATTGAAAGAAGATTTGCTCAGATATTTAGAAGCAATGGGGATTACAGAGGATCTTTGAATCATGTAATTTTAAACATGTGATATTTGCTTTCTTGTTTCTTGGATGTAGTTTATCATATATCTCATGATAGTATTTTGGGATGTTTATGATGGTATTTTTTATCTTGCATATTGATGATATTTATACTAATATTATCAAATTATATTTATACTTTATATAATAATTTTATTATATTTATATTTTTTATTAATATTATCAAGTTATATTTATTCTTTATATAATAATTTTATTACACATTATTATTTTTTTTTTTTTACAATTTCTAAACCTTTTATGCTTTGTTAGTACGGGATTTTCTAGGTGAGTATTTAAATTGGCGGTACTAAGTTTCAATTCAATTAGCCACACGCAGTTTATGCTCATGAGTAGTGGAGCGTGCGCACACACACAGTTTAAGCTCATGAGTAGTGGAGCATTTATGGGTCTTATGTGATGGCCACTGTAACTCTCTAGAGTTCGCTTTTGGGCTTCTCACTGCCTTGAGCTCACGGTCACGGTCCATCAGAGGGGCCCATTGACGCTACCGGATGGTGAACTGTTGGATTTACGCGCAGGGTTGGCCACGGTAACTCTCTAGAGTTCACAGGGCTCGCAAGGCTACCTTTGGGCACCAAATCTAGGGTCGCCAGTCCATCAATGAGTAGGTTTAAGCCCTTCCTCACGAGTTACTACTGAAATCAAACCCTAGACCTGGAGGGTCTTACGCACGGTTGGCATAAAGCTCGCACTGCGGCCCCTATTTTCTTCGTCTGCAAGGTCGAGCCCATTCACGGGAGGGCATTTTCATCCGTTCCCCGTGGCGCTGCCGGAAGCTATACAGACGGCATGGGAATTACGGTGACTAGTCTTCGCGGATTTATGGCCTTTTAGGCTTTGAATCCTTGACTTCGTCAGTTACCCGCATGGGTGCGCACGATGGTCTTCGCGGGCTTTTTAGGGCCACTGACTCCTCGTCGCTGCCCGAATGGCGATCTTCATAGGTCTTACGTATAGTTGGCTGACTCTTTTAGAGCTTGATCCTTTGAGAGCACTTTTTTTTTTTTTTTTGCGAGCTTGATCTTTTTTGATTTGGCTCAATTTGGCTCTTTTAGGATTTGGCTTGGCTATACTGCCTCTTTGCTTTTAATAATGTCTTCAAGAAAATCCGTGCCTTGTAAGGCGATAATATTTATCTTCAATCTTCAAGAAGATCCCATGCCTTGTAAGGCCATAATATTTATGATCATCATCATTGCCAATATAATATATATTTCCGAAATATCTTCAAGAAGACCGGCAATAATATTTATACTTTTGATAGTACTTTCAAGGAAATTTCTTATCTTGTAAGGCAATAATGCTTTTGTCATATCCTTGCAAGAGAATCCGTGCCTTGTAAGGCAATTTTCAAGAGAATCTTCAAGATAATGATATTGTCTTTATCATACTTATTTGGTGATGATGATGATCATATATATTTTCCGGTATATTTTCTGGATTTTGATGCTTGATAATTGACATGCTTATGAATTTCCTCTTCATAGCTTCTTTTGTTGACATATAGACATGATTTTATTCATCTTTGCCCCCTTTTGATACAGAATCATTATGCTGATAATATTCCGGATCAAAATCCATACGTCTATTTTTAGGGATAGTATCTTTTGATGAAGCGGGCGTTGATGAGTACACCAGTATCCTGTCCTTCTTGATTTGTGATTTTATATGCCCCATTGGAATATACTTCTTTTACCACATATGGACCACCCCATTTAGGCTCGAACTTGCCCCCTGTCCGGCGAGTGACCACTATAGGTCTTTTCAACATTAACACCATATCCCCTTTTTTGAAAGAGCGGTATTTGACCTGTTTATCAAAGGCAGCCGATATTCTGGCCTGATATGATTGCAATCGTTCTTTTGGCTAAGACGTTTCTCATCAAGCAAATCTAATTCTTTCAGCCTTATTTTTGCATTCTCATCATCCGTTATAGACTGATGTACTGCTATTCGTAGTGATGCCACCTGCATTTCAATTGGGATAACTGCCTCCATACCGTAGATTAATGAATACGGTGTCGCCCCTGTTGCTGTACGATGAGTAGTTCTGTAGGCCCATAATGCTTCTTGTAACTTTTCATCCCAATCGCGCTTATTACATGTCACTGTCTTCTTCATTATCTTGACAATTGTTTTGTTAAACGCCTCTGCTAGTCCATTGGCTAGGAGGATAGTAAGGTGTTGAAAAAGAATGTTGATACCGAACTTCGACATAACTTTTCCATACCTCTATTTTTAAAAGGGGTGCCATTATCGATGACGATCTTCTTGAATACCATGACGGTATATTATAGCATGCTTGGATAAAATTGACCACGTCTTTCTCTTTAACACTACGCAGCGATCGCTTGGTCCATTTGGAGAAATAGTCATGTTTGCTGAATATCTTGTTTTCCTTTAGACGAAGGAGGATTTATGGGACCAATTACGTCGAGTCCCAGTGAGAAAGGCCAAGAAGCAACATACTGATGTAATTCTTCCGAGGAACATGTATTATATCTCCGTGTATTTGACATTCATGACATCGTTTTGCATATTCTATCGCATCTTTAAACATAGTAGGCCAATAATAACCCATTCGATGCACTCTATGGCATAAATTCCGGCCAGCTTGATGTGCTCCACATTCACCTGAATGTGCCTCCCGCAGCATTTTGTTTGCTTCTTGCTTGTCCAAGCACCTTAACAGCATTCCATTATAAGATTTTCTATATAATACTTCGCTGCATATGACAAATTTGCTCGATCGCTGCTTAATTTGCTGTCTTTGTGCATTGTCTTCTGGCAAGATATTATATTTGAGATAATCAACAAAAGGCTGCCGCCAATCATCCATTGTTATCTCCAAACAGGATATAGGCAACATTTCAACGGTTTCTTCGATAACCTCTGCAGATGGCAGGAATCTTCTTTCTTCTATAGTTACCTGAAGAGGACTCCGGTTTGTGCAGGATAAAGCCGCTGCCAAACTGGCTAAAGCATCTGCTTTTGTATTCTCTGACCGCGGTATGTGTTTAATTTCCACATAATAAAACTGTTCAAGCAACTCAAGTGCCTTAGATAATAAGGCAAAAGTTCTTCTTTCCTTACTTCAAATTCTGTTGTTAATTGATTTATAATCAATTTAGAATCTCCGAAGATATGCAATGATTTTATTTCCATTTGCTGTGCTATTTCCATTCCGATGATAAGAGCTCTGTATTCAGCTTCATTGTTTGTGCATGCGGTACCCAATGTGAAAGAATATGGTAATAAATCGCCCCGAGGTGTAATGAATATCACTCTTGCCCCGGCTCTCGATACTCGAGCAGCACCATCAAAATATATTTGCCAAAGATTCTGAGATTCAGCCAACATAACCTGTTCATCTGGGAATTCATCATTGATTTCTTCATTTTCTGCTATAGGATGTGCTGCGAGGAAGTCTGCCATAACTTGTCCTTTCATTGCTTTCATGAGTTTATACGAAATAGTATATTCGATAACAACAAAGACATCCACTTGGCTAGTCTTCCCGATAACATTGGCCTGGTCATCAAGAATTTTATCGGATCTGCTCTTGAGATCGAGTTATATCATGGGAGAGACAATAATGCCTCAACTTTTGCACAAATGAATACCAACGCCAAACATTCTTTTTCAATCGAGAATAATTGGATTCTCGCCCCCATCGTGTTCGGCTTAGATAATAAAGAGCGCCTCTTTTAAAACTATTTCATTTACCTGTGCCAACAAAGCACCCAAAGAATTTGTAGCGGCAGATGTATATAAGATAAGTGGCTTACCTTTCACTGGAGCTGTTAACACCGGCGGCTGTTTTAATAATTCTTTAATTGAGTCAAAGGCATTTTGACAGGCGTGATCCCATACGAATTCCGTATCTTTCTTCATTAATCGTGAAAATGGCTGACACCTTCCTGCAAGGTTCGAAATGAAGCGACGAATATATGCCAATTTTCCTTGTAAGCTTTTTAATTCCTTCAACGTTGTTGGTGGCGGCATATTTTGAATAGCTTTAACTTTTTCTGGATCAATTTCGATTCCTCTGCAGTGCCGCATAAACAAAGCCGAGGAATTTGCCGGAAGACACTCCAAATGCACATTTAGCCAGATTCATCTTTAATTGCTTCTTTCTGAGTCGTCGGAAGACTGATGCTAAATGTTCGCGGTGCTCTTGATGATCTCCGGATCTGACTACCAAGTCATCAACATAGCATTCGACATGTTTATGCATCATATCTTGAAAGATATTTTTCATTGCCCTTTGATATGTTGCCCCAGCATTTTTGAGACCGAAAGGCATAACTTTATAACAGTAAATTCCAAGCGGCGTTCTGAAGGCCGTCGCCTCTTCATCTTCAGGCGCCATCCTGATTTGATTATAGCCTGCATATCCGTCCATAAAGGACATGATAGCATACTGAGTAGTGCTATCAATTAGTAATTCTGTTATTGGGAGAGGGAAATCGTCTTTTGGACATGCTTCATTCAGATCTCTGAAGTCAATACATACTCTAATCTGTCCGTTCTTCTTTTTCACCGGAACAATGTTTGATATCCATTTGGGATACTTAACTTCTCTGATGAACCCAACCTTTATTAATTTATTTACTTCCTTTTCGATTAACGGAATTAGGTCTGGGTGAAATCGCCTTTGTGCTTGCTTTACTGGTTTCTTTTCTTTGGAAATATTTAATCGATGCATTGCTACAGAGGGTTCCAGTCCCGGCATTTCTTCATATGTCCAAGCGAAGACATCTTTATTTGCTTTGAGAAGTTGGCCATATTTCTCAGTTTCCTGATCTGAAAGGCTAACGCTGATGAATGTGTTCCTTGGCTCTTCTGCTGTTCCCAAATTTATTTCTCGCAGGCCATCTATCGTCGGTTGCCCCGTCTTCTATTTGCCTTGGAGCGGTTTCAGGATATTCAATTACCTTAGTATCTGGTGTAGCTGAGGTCATGTTAACTGATACTATATTTACTGCTGATTCTGCTCCCAATCCTTGGAATTTTCTTCGCTTTTCCTGATTAACCCCGAGAGGGATCTGAATTCCTTTCCCATGATTCAAGCTGGGTTTGTCACAATCAAAACCCATATTTCTCATGATTTTCTTGCTTGCTGCACTGTATTTCCTCAAATTTTGCGATGCTAACTCTCCATGATATATATTGCTTATATTTTCATCCTTCACTTCTGATGCAGCGTGAAACTCTATTGGTTCAGGATATTTAACACTGGCTTTGACTTGAAATGTTCTTGGAGCGGCTGCAAATGGCTTACATCTTTCGATATTGGGTAATGGCACTGTGTAATTGGACTGTAAGACTTTCAGCTGTTCTGTCGACAATAGTGTCAACGGCGGTTGTCCCAGTTGTCTCAGGCGCTTTGGTACAAAATAGAACTTTTTTCTTGCTTCTCACCACTGAAGATTCTCGCTTCTTCTTCTTTAACTTTATTTATCCTAGCATCTTTTACGATTCTCTTCCCATCATCATTTCTCATTTCTTCAGAGAAACATTTATAATAGCTAGCATCTGCAAAGAAAGACTCAGCTTCTGTATAGGGTTTTGCATCAGCCATTACTTTACACTGCATCCCATCTTTACAGTATTTGAAGCACTGGTGTAGAGTAGAAGGTATAATATTGTACTGATGTATCCACGGCCTTCCCAAGAGAAGGTTATATGTCGTCACATCATTTATAACGTGACATACAACAGTAGTGATTAATTCTCCCACTTCTAATATCACCGTAATTTTACCGAGTGCGCGTTGTCCATCTTGATTGAACCCTTGTATCATCATCCCGCTGGGATGCAAGTCTGAACGACGAAAACCCAATTTAGTAATCATTGAGAGTGGCAAGAGATTTACTGCGGACCCATTATCTATCATAATCCTTTTTATCTTCTTCTCGCAAATGTATCCTTCTATCATCAATAGCCTGTTATGTTCCTTTTCACTAATTAAATCATCATCAGAGAAAGATATTACTGGTAGACAATTCATTTTTTTCATTATTTCTTTCATCCTTCATTTCTGCCAGTAAAGTTTCTCTCACATTGTGATCAGATAGTGCTTGAATCAAACTCTGTCGAAATTCTTCTGACAACTTGAGCGCATCGTAAATACTTAATCGTGCCGGTATACCCTTCAAGTGACTAACTACATCATAAGCCACTTTTTTCGCTGCATCTTTAATATTCTGTCTTTTCGCCTTCTTTCCTTATGATTCCTGCCTTTTGCTTTGCAGGACTTGTTATCTGCTTCCCCGATCGCAACGTAATCATTGTTGCATTTCTTACCGACCTTCGATCTTCCTTCTCTTTCAGTCCCTGAGTCTTTTCTTGAATTGACAATACATTTACTGTCGCCCTTGCATTCTTTTCTTTGTTTCCGCTGGTTATTATATCACCTCTATTTATCATTCGCTGTATAATGCATTTTAATGTATAACAATTTTCTGTCGGATGTCCTACTAGGCGATGATAACGGCAAAAATTTCTTTCTCGAGTCCTCGTCACATCTTCAGGACGTTTTGGTTCTGGTAATTCCAGGGTACCTGCTTTTAACAATTGTTGCATCATCGGTACCACGTCCTCTTTATCAAACTCGAATCCTTCATGAGAATCGAGCATTCTGAGCTTTTTTCCACCGTATCTGTCCCTTGCTTGATTCCAGCCTTCTTTTCCTTCCGGCCTTTTATCTCTTGAGCCCCTCGTATCTTGATTCTTCTTATCCCGATCGATGGTGTTGATGTTTGTCCCGCTGTGTATTCTTCCGATGGCTTTCATGATGAAATGCCGGCATTTTGCGAGTCATCAGTTCCAATGCATGGGCTTTGGTAGCCAGATCGCGAAAGGTTCCGATATCAGCGCTGGTGAGTCCAAACGCGATTCCTGTTTCCATAGAGTTCAGACACATTTTGACTTGTTCCTTTTCTTCCGGCAACTGCCTGCATGATGCCCCCAGTGTCTTCCATCTGTCTATGAATTTTTCGACTGGTTCTCCCTCTCGCTGCCGTACTGAAGCTAATTCTGTGATGCTAACATCGCGCTCTGACGAGAAGAAGTTTGACATGAAAGCATCTTGCATTTCTTCCCATGTGCGTATGGATCCTGGTGCTAAATTTGAATACCACCTGAAAGCTTTACTCGTCAATGATGACCCAAATAAGCGTAAACAGTATTGAGGTATCGTGGAAAAATTCCCCATGCTGGTGATGAAATGCATCAGGTGTTCTTCTGGTGATCCTTCCCCATTAAATTTCTGAAAATCTGGATGCTTAAAATTGGCTGGGAATGGAACATCCTCTACCTCTCTTGGGTAGGGTGTTCGGTATCTGAAACGACCGGTATTTGCGCGCTCCCTTTCTATTCTGACCGCTTCTTCGACGACTTGTCTTACGTCATCTTGTGTTATAGCTCTTGTCACCGGAACGGACCCTCGGGATCCTATCCCCTGCGGACGGGAACCTTCAGGTTGGTTCTCTTGTCCATTTGTTGCTCCCATCATGGGTGGAGCCACTATTTGGGCTACATTATGTGCCAGAGTTGTCAGAGCTTCTCTGAGGTTCCGGCATTCATCCATTAGCACTCTTTGTGCCTCCGCCATTTGATCAACACGTTCTTCAGTAGTCGGTCTATTTCCTTGACCTGTCTCTGCCATGTATACCGCGGCCTCTTGACTGTTCGTCGAAGCTGTTATTGGAGTAAAACGAGAGTATGTTGACGTAACAGGACTTGTAAAGAGGGGAGAAATTGGAGTCTCGTTTAATTCTTGTGTACTTCCCGTGCTTTTAACCGATCGAGGTGATACAGTTATAGGTGAGCTTGTTTGAGGCGATGTGGGCATCGGGGATCCTATCATCAGTGCTTTGCCTTTCTGTGCTTCTGTCCATTTGGTCTTCGGGGCGACCAAAGCTGGAAAATCTTGTGACGAGAACTGCGGAGCAGCTTGTTCAGGATAAATCGCCGGAGGAGCAAGCTCGGGTTTTCTTCTTGCTATGCTCCGCGTGATTGGTCCCTCAGCTCTTGGTGCAAACAATTTCGCTTTGCGGTTTTTTAAGGTTTTTGCTTTCGTCTTTCTAGACAAGACCAAAGTCCAGTTCTCATCACTTTCTTGTGGTTGAGGTGAAACGGAAATGACTCCCACTGTTACTTGAGTCACTTTGCGCCTGCTTGTAGTGCTTGCTTTCGTATGCTCAGGAGTTCGGCTTGGCGCATATTCAATTACGAACCCGAGCGATGAATCGGAAGTTCACTTTTCTCGCAATATTAGCCATTAGTAGTGTTGTGTGATTGAATTTAGGTACCTTCAATAATAAAACATACCTGAAATTAGTACATGAAAGACTAAGTAAACTATCTTGGAGATGAAGGGGAGGATGTTCCCACTGAGAGTCGCCATTTTGGCGTCTAATAGATGCCAAAAATAATGACGAGAATCTTATAACTTTCCCAATGTTAATGTTAAATAAGACAATAATCCCCAGCAGAGTCGCCATTTTGTTTCGACAAGGAAACAAATGTATTTGATTTAGGAGAATTATCTTATTTAAACATAACAATGGAATAATTATAAAGACAACCGTCATATTTTATTGATTCTGAATTCATTTACATCCTCTGGTATCCCTTGATTCTAAGGTAGTTTTCAAAGAACTCATTACAAATGTCAATTATTATAGCTAAATATAATTTTCGACAGCATAACGGCAATGATCTCAATCATCTCCAATGACTTAGGAGGAATAGACAAATCGATCAACAGTCTTCAAGAGAACGAAGATTCCGGCAGCATTTCGGTACTATTTTGGTCATCTCCTGAAACTTAGGAGGAATACGTCTCTTCATCGATGATTCTTCCTTTCTCTTGATCAAGAAGAACTTGAAGCTTTGAAGACTCCAATCATTCCGACAGCATTTCAGCCCCTTGTTGTTAAAAATCGCAAGCAATAGGTTTGCGTGGGTCCGCGCAAACGATATGCTTTGCGCGGGTCCGCGCAAACCATAAGAGCCTTCTGCTGCTTTGCGCGGACTGGCGCAAATTTTCAGGAGTCCAATACTCCTTTGCGCATAGCCGCGCAAAGTGCAGGAGTCCAATACTCCGCACCTTCTATCTTCTCTTTCGTCTTTTCTTCACTTCTGAAATCTTCGAACCCCTTTTTAGAGAAGGAACGGGGTATTTATAGACATTTCCACCAATGAAAATCTCAGATCTGGTCGATGTGGGATAAAATATCATCCAACCATTTTATTTCACCATCATGGACTTTGCGCGGACACGCGCAAACGATATGCTTTGCGCGGTTTCGCGCAAACCCTCAATCCCACGCAAACTATCTCCTGTGCAATCTCTTTACTTTACGCGATCCGGCGCAATTCTTTCACTTTGCACGGTCTGACACAACTATTTCACTTTGCGCGACCTCGCGCAAAGTAGACTTGAATCGTGATTTCTTGTTTCTTCAACTTGCTTTCTTGATATTTTTTCTTCTTCACTTCCTTGCTTATTTTATGCCACAACAACAGTTTTCCAAAATAGACTTTTAAAACTTTCATTTTTTAGACTCGGAGTTTTAAAATATGTTTTTTTCAGTACAATTTTTAGGAATATGTTCTTTTAGGACAATTTTTAGGATTCCTTTTCTTTTTCTTTACTTCAAATCTTCAATTCTCTGTATTTCTCAATTGGTTTCCTTGGATCTTTGACATGTGAATTCTTCATTAATAACTTCCAAATCTCCAAATCTTCATTTAGTAATCCTTTGAGCATAAATCTTTCTTTGGCATCAATTTCACCTTAAGCTCTCGAAATCACCTCGCACAAGAAAACATGCATAATTAGATCGATTAAGCACTATCATGTTTATAAAATTAAGGTATAAATAGGGAAAAATATGTAATATTTCACACTCAACACACCCCCAACCAGCATTTTGTTAGTCCTGAGCAAAACATGTGTGAAGAAATCCTCAATTCTCAATGTTCAAATCACATTCAGAAAGCAATTTTTTGTGCAATCAAGTATGAATGAGTATAATCCAAGATGCGATAGTGAAAATTTGAAAATATAGAGCCGAATCACACAAGCAATTGATCAAATAGGTTCTTTATCAATCATTTAAGAGCATAAGTTCATATATCAAGTTTTTCGAATGTGCTTAGTGAATTCTATTTACCTTTCATAACATACTACTATTTTATAATGTTAGTCATGCTCATCACCTCAAGTTTTATTGAATAATTAAGTACTGAATTTGAACTTATCACCTTTTCATTCTTTATCCATTTTTTTATTTTATATCGAAGGTCCATTTTATTTATTCATTCCTTTCAGACTTTTCCTTCCTTTCCAGTCTTTTCATCATACATGACCTTTTTTGTCGATCTCTCTGTTTTTTAACTAGTTCTTTTCATTTTTTTAAGGTGGATAAAATTTTCCAGACTTAATTCTCAATATCTTTCAATGATATACATACTAACAATGAGAAATTCTAGTACAATTCACAGAAAGCATTTTGAATATGTCTCGTGACTTAGATTAACATGATATCCAAACTTTCTTTTAATCGATTAAATGAAAGAACTTAAGGAATAGTCATACTCAGTTGATCAAACTCCTACAATTTTAGATTCAATCTATTATCTTGTCATCATACTCAAAGCATTCTTAATTCCACAAATTATCATTTCCCAAACGTATTTTTAGCTTGAAAAATTGAAAAATTTCACAATTTTTGCTTAAAAGTAAGAAAACACTGATTATTTTACCTAATCCACACCCTAACCTAAAACCTACATTGTCCTCAATGTAAAAGATATGAGCATGCAATGCACATGAGATAATGAAAAGAAGAGCGGATAGCTTTTTCATAGCAATCAGAAAGATGAGATTTTTCCAAAACAGAATTTTGAAGTTCTTGTTTTAATTTAAAGAAATTTTCTTTTTAAAGTTTTAACTTGATAGTAATCTTACAACTTTCCCTGTATAGGGCATTACAGGCATCCCGAAGTTCTTCTTCATTTTCATTTTCAGGGTCACTCCTGAGATTTTCATAGTCAGATGAATTGTAACTATCTGAGGAAGTGACTCTGGCTATAGTCATTAGAGCCTTTACTTCATTTGAAGTTTCTAGTTTTGATTCATCCGGCTCAGAAGAAACTTCAGATCTGGATGATTCATCCTAAGAGGTTAGCATGCCTCTTCTTTTTAGCTTGTCCCTTTTTGGACACTTATTTGCCAAATGCCCATATTCATGGCAATTGAAACACTAACTATCTTTTAGAGATTTTCAATTTTTAGATTTTCCTTTTCTCTTCTCAAAAGTTTTTTGAAAATCTACTCTTTTCTTATTTTAAAAATCCTGTAAATCTTTTTAGCAAGTAAATCCATATCATCCTCTGAGTTTTCATAATCAGAATTAACATCACTATCTTTTGAAATAGGTTTGGATGATTTAAGAGCTATGGACTTACCTTTGGGAGCTTTAGAATTTAACTCATAGGTTTGAAGTGAACCAACTAACTCCTCAACCTTCATTTGATGTGTCTCTCAGTTCCTGAATGGCAGTAACTTTGGAATTAAACCTCTCAGGAAGTGATCGTAGTATCTTAGCACAAACTTTGCTTTCTGGGATCCCATCTCCTAGACCCCACATAGATTTGACTATGTCATTTAGTTTCGTATAAAAGTCCATGAAAGACTCATTTTCTTCCATACGAATTTCCTCAAACTTACTAGTGAGGATATGAAATTTAGACTTTTTGACAATAGTCGTTCTTTTGTGAGTCATTTCAAGAATGTCCCAGGCTTGTTTTGTTGTATCACATGAAATAATTCTTTTGGATTCATCAGGTGATAGAGCACATGTAATTGCATTTAAAGCCTTAGCATATGCACTGCTTTCATTTTTTTGAGGTGTGGTCCATAAATAATAAGACGATTCTTTAATGGACTTGGTTCCATCACTGCCTAGAACCTCAGACACTAGTGGTTTCCATTTGGTCACTTTGGCTTACCACACGCTTTCATCAATGGATTTCAAGAAAATTCTCACTCTGACTTTCCAATAAGCAGAGTTTGAGCCATCAAATGGTGGAGGCCTAGTAATAGATAGGCTATTGAAATTTGGCATAATGAAAGCTCTAGATCGATAAGCTCAAGGAAATTAATCTAAGAAAATGAGCAACTTAGCTCTGATACCACTTGAAAAGGGTGAGCTCTCAGTCCTAGGGGGGTGAATAGGACTATGCCAAAATAAAAAAATACAGAACATAAATAATAAATAACTGAATTAAATGCAGATCTCAATCGTAATAGTATTGGGAAATTGATTCAAACCTTTGTTCAAAGGACAACCTTACACCAAAAACAAATGTTTATGGTAGGACAACTTGATTTCTTGAACTCAGTAAGGATCGAGATCACAAACTAAAACAAGAGGCAAATAATGGAAGCTATCTATTTCAATCATTCCCCACATGTACATTAAAGAAAGAATTACAAACATTCATCACACATCTATCACATACATCATCATCCACCTCAAACACCAAGATATATAGTGGTTCAGTTTGTACACTAATTGTTCTTAAACAGCAACACCTACTCCACTCCCAATAATCACAACCCATGTGATATTGGCATTCAATATAAAACAAGGTTTTCTCAGGTTCACCTTAAAACTTATACAGTTGTGTTTTCAATTAGGCTTACACAATCAAAACCCCGCGCTGAGATTTTCTGGTTGATCTCAGTCATAACCAATACAGAGATTTTTCTGGCTAATCTCAAACAAAACCAAATAACCAAATAACAAATACGTATCTTCTTCTTGAAGATGCCGCTTGATGTAGCCGATGAACCGCTTCGATTGATGTAGATGTTCAATGTTCAACACATATAATCAAGGGTTCTAGGTTCTAAATAGATTTTAAATTAACTCAAACCTTGGGCTACTTGTTTGAATTCCTTAGATCTCAAAGGGTAGAATGAAACTCCCTTAAAAAAATAGATTTACAAAGCAGAGATCAAGGAATTACAAAGCAAATAAGCTATTAAAAATAATATAAAATTACTGGACTATGGCTTGATAATGATAGGGACTTTTCTCTCAGAGTGGAAGCTTTTGTAACACCCCGGATTTTTGTCAACCTGAAATTAGACGTCCTTAGGTAATGGGTCGATCCTAACACTTTATTAACTTGTCAGAACTGAATCCTACAGTCTAAAATCGCTCCTTAACCCATTTCCTTCACAAATCCCACCCTTCACTACCTTGTTCTTTCAATTTTTCAAAGCACTTTCGCCCTAGACACTATCTTAAACTAGCTAAGTAGTATAACTTGGCTCACTTTAGATACAAACTGCAAAGGACTAAATACTACCTCAGACGGAAATCACTTAGGATTAAATCCTTTAGAAATTTGACAAGGTTAACTAAGTGTGAAACCAGATTAACTACGAAATTCGTTTGAATCACTTTAAATACGATCTGCAAGACCTAAAACTTGTAGAATCATTGACGCTAGGTTACCCTAAAATCTTGAATCAAACTCATTACCCGGCTATTCTCAGGAATGACTTGAAACTTCGTATTAGGTCTAGACCGCACATCGGAAATCCGATTAACGCAAAGTTAAGGACTTAGGACCGCCTCGCTGGGCTCGATAACCATGTCGGAAATCAGGTCCAGTTGATGTCCCACGGCTATTCGCTTGAGTCCGGAGTGAGGGAGTGTGAAAATCACTCTTTCCTTTACAAAATAAATATCTGGAATAGTGATCTGGCACCATTCAGTTGCGGATCAGTTTAAGCAACCAGACTGTCAGAATCTGACCAAATTACACCCTCGGATCAGAAAAAATTTCATAAACATTTACATGTACTCGGAATCTCCGATCGAGATCCACTGACCGTTGAACTGAAACTGGTCCGCCACGCGTGATCTGTAAATCTGACTGAAACGAAAACTTAATAGAATGTAGATCCGGTGTCGGTGAGCTTAAGTCCGACCTTTGGCTCAAGGAGGCCCGCCAGAAGTCCTTCGTTGAGCTAAAAAAGTTCCGCTTTGGTTATAACCTAGGTGAACCTTGTCTAGAAGTCTATTTTGGTGAAGTTTTAGACTATATAAGGACCTTAAACCCTCTCCCATTTCAGCCATATGAATTTGGATTTGAGAGAGGGAAAAGAGAGAGAAAGTGTGGGAGATGTGGGAGGAACTCCCTGCTGCTGTTCCCTGCCGCTATTCGGGCTCCACCGCCTGATTCTTATCGCTTCCTATGATTCCCAAGATCGTTTCTAGGTAAGAAACCCTAACCCTAACCTGTTTTAGGGTTGTATAGGTTGTAGGTTATGAAATAGCTAACCTGTTTCGTTCTCTAGGTTGCCAAACTCCCGTATATGGAAGCTTAGCGAACCTATCGACTTCGTTACGATTCTACGACAAAATGTGAGGACTTTAGGTGTATAGGTTACGATTTTTAACACTTTGAATGTCAGATAATGGTAGATTCATGATTTGTATGCAATTGCACATGTACAAAGTGCTTTCCGTTTTCTGTTTCGATTAAAATTGTAGAATTTGGAATTTCACATACTCTAGGTATTCGTATAAAATACCGTATATGTATTTTTTATGGAAATGTGTTTGACATGGTTATTTGTCGTATGGATATATGACGTATGGATAAAATACTTATTTGGCGAAAGGATTCGCCTAAATACATGTTTACTAATAAACACTATGTATGTAGAAATACGGTATTGTAAGAAGTACCGTATACATGTATATTTTGGAGATGTATTTATCATGATTACTTGTTGTAGTAATATATTATACATGGATAAAATACTCGCTTGGCTAAAGGATAGCCCTAATACATGTTTTGCTAACATACACCATGTATGTTGTGATAGTGTATTCTAAGTGTTTGTGAAAAATGACTGAATGAGTATAGAATTCTCATTCGTGCTCGCCATGACTAATTGTCATGGATTCATGATTATTGTATTGGCGATACCCCTTTGACGAAAGGATTTGCCCTAAATCACGCCACGGCCAATATACACTATATATGCTAAAAATGTGTGGCCCAAGTGTTCGTGGAAATGACTGAATAAATATGGAACTTGGATTCCTACTTGCCATGACTATCCGTCGTGGGTGTATGCGTGTTATGATTGGGGCAACTTCCTAGTGAAAGGATTTGGCCTAATGCCTATGTGATCGACATATGTCATGTATGTTGATGTATGTTTGTTTAAGTGTTTCTTGAAATGTCTGAATGAGTAGTAGTTAGCAAATTGAAATATATAAGGGTGTTGAGATATGATTCTCAACCTCTTTTAACTATGTGTATGATCTCCTTGGATAGTTGTGTGATTAGGAATTGAACATGTACAAATTCATGCTTGTGTTGTGCTTCATAACATGCTTAATTGCTTTATGATTTTAACTATGTAATGCATATGTTTAAATTTATATTTACGTTGTATGATCCATCATGGGTGATGGGGAGTGGAGCAACGAGTGCGTGCAATGTAAATTTCCACAGCAAATTTCTAAACGGATAATACCAGACCTTGATTGTATGTGTTGAATCTTGATCCACTACTGCTTTATCTATCTGCACTTGATTGTGTTTGGGGCTATGATTATAGTCCAGACAATCGGTACCCGAATTGGATTTATGGCTATGATCCATTTGCCACGTGAGATGTGTTCGACGAACCCGAGTTGTACTGCGGTTGACGATAGTGGTTGGCCACACGAAGTGCTTATGCGCTTCATATCGTTCAACTTGTTATGTGCTCGAGCTAGCCGAGCTCGTCAAGCAACCCGATCTGTCTTATGTATGTTCACCATGTTTGGACGCTACCGCTTGAACCTAGGGTACCAAACTTACCAGTGAAATCCCGTTAACCATGGTACCTCGATCCGCTAAGACTTATGAGCCGGGCATGGTGGTATGGGACACCGTGGCCGAGCTGTCGGCCTATGCTGGGGCCATGTGCCTCCCCGTAGTGACCATTGAGCAACCCAAACTCGTAAGCCGAATACGGTGGTATGGGACATTGTATTCGAGTTGTCGATACTTACGGCGAGAGCCGAGTACGGTGAGACCTGTACTCGTGCTGACGGGCGACGAGTCCTCTGTAGTATCTTCGAGTATACTCCAAGGTCTGTGATTGGCGACGAGTCTTTCACAGCAACTAGAGTATGAGTTGAGCCGAGTACGGTGAGACCTGTATTCGAGCTGACGGCTAGTGATTGAGCCGAGTACGGTGAGACCTGTACTCGAGCTGACGGCCAGCAATTGAGCCGCATACGGTGAGATCTGTATCCGTGCTGACGGGTGACGAGCCCTTTGTGATGCCTTCGCTACGCCTCTCAAACCATAATATCGTATGAGATTAACTAGGACTGACGACCCTAGAATGGATCATGTTTGGGAATGATACAAGGGAGGTACCTTAGTTTCCCAATACTGCTGTTTGAAATGAACTAATAATTACTCGGTAATCATGCTCATCATCGCACTGCATGTGCCTGGTAGATGTGGAGCACTTTGGACGCATTCGCGAACGTAAGATGATGTCGCATGAGGGTGGTTTGGCAAGGGCATACATCATATCATTTCATACTTGCATTAAATAAGAGTAGTTAAAATTGTTTGATTGTACTGCTTTATCATTACTGCTTGACTGAATTGATAACATGTTAACCTATGCTTTATTGTTCCACTGAGTTGATCACTCACTCCCACGATACGGACTTGTTCCGAACACCCACCGACTTTGTCTCGATTGCAGATGGCGACGCTACTGAGGCGAGCTCTGACTTCTATGACGACGAGAATGCTTCCTCGTATATGTTATTTTCTGGTGGCTTCGTGAGAGCCGTGCCTTGATTGTCGGGGCTACAGGGATGTTGACTAGATCACACTACACAACTTGGTATAATTTAAAATCATACTTGTAATTATTTAACTTGGTAACTTTATCACACTTTGGAGACCCACCACAGTTTATATATTTTATCTATCTATCACAGTCTTCCTCTTGCAAATTTAACTGTCTCTGGAGTATGATATGCTGTTTTGGCTTAATCTCACTCATGTTCATTGCACTAATACCGATCACATTCAATCATCATTCATTTTGTTGCATAAGTGATGCGTTGGAACTCGGGAGTTGAGTTTATGCTCGACCCCCGATTTTCAGGGCGTTACAGCTTTCTAGGGCTTAATTGAATTATTTAGAATGAGAAAAGACCTCTATTTATAGGTTGAAAGACGGTTCCTTCGACTGGTCTTAGTTTTAACAAAATTTTAAATTTCTGGCGCGATTGGATAAAACCGACCTTCGACTGGTCGAGTGGCCTGCTCGACTGGTCGTGGGATGCAAAAATATGTTACTGGAGTTTGAGTCGAGCTCCTCACGTATAAGGCCCGTTGTAAATGCTATTCTATCTAGTTCCTATGTTTGTCAAATTTTGTAGTGCCAAAACCTCTTGGAATCTGTATCTTGTTTAGTTCATCTTCTTATTCAAGATCGTGCAATTTAAGTACAAGATCAAGATGTTACAATTCAAGATTCAAGCATCACAAGTGTAAGAGATATACAAGTTCAAGTACAACATCAAGTATAGTTCAAGCTTTGAAGCTTCAACTATGTCAAGACAAAGTGCCGTGTTTTGGAACTCAAAGCTCAAGGTGAAATACAAGTCACAAGTACTTCAAGTTCAAGCTTCAAAGTACTTCAAGTTCAAGATTTAAAGTAAGTCAAGATATCAAGCTTCAAGTACTTCAAGATAAACTATCAACCGAAGCAAATGATGATTCAATGTTTAAATTTCACTTATAAGGTATGTATGACCCTAGATTGACCATAGGTTAGGTCATATTGATTGCATACTTAAATTGGGTCACTATATACTTCTATAGGCTCTTTCTCGACTAGTCTTAGCATATGTTTGACTAGTCCTAGTACTGGTTCGACCAGTCCAAGGTTTGTTACTAATTTTCAGGATTTTTTATTGGATCTTCGACTAGTCCTGGAGACTTCTTGACCAGTCGAGTGAACAGATCATGACCAGTTGAGCAGGCTTGACTCAAAGTCCAGCAACTAAATTACGTCCCACACGACTAGTCGAGAGCAGGGCTCGACCGGTCGTGTAGGCCACTCGACCAGTCGAGCAAGCCACTCGACTAGTCATGGAACAGTCTTATCTTATCATGCCCGAAATTTTAAAAATTTATTAGTCCTTCAACCAGTCGAGCTGTCCCCTGGACCAGTCGAGTGGACAGTTTCTTCACTTATAAATAGAGCACGATTTTCAAAGTTTTTCATTGAATTCAAGCAAAATCAAGACACCACTCTGAGAGATAAGTTTGTGATATTTTTAAGCTATTTAGTGCTCATTTAATATTCTCTTTACTTAGCTTTTTGTATTTAATTTTGAGATGCTACATTCCAATCTTGTTTGAAGAAGGGATTTTAGTTTTCCCCTTTCTTGGAATCAAAATCAAATAAAGCAAGCCCAAGGTGATTTAATCTAAAATTTAATTAGAACTTAGAACCTTTTCATAAGTGAATGTGGACATTGAACATCTACGTTGAACATCTACTTCGAATTGGTTCTTCTGGGCTTCATCAAAGGAGAATATCCAGATAAGTATTTTACATTTCTATAAATCTATTTTTGGTTTTTTTGAGATTGTGCCAGGAAAAATCTCTTTCTTTTTGGTTTGTCTGTGGTGATCCAAAAAACTCAAAGTGTGGGGTTTTTGAATTGTGTAAGCCCACTTGAAAAACACAATTGTGAAGGTTTTAGGTGAACCTTGAAAAACCTATTGCATAGTGAACGCTAATATCCACTGTGTGAGGATATTGGGAGTGGAGTAGTTGTGTGGCTGTTTTTCTAAATAGTTGGTGTACACACAAGTGAACCACTATAATTTCTGGTCTTGTGGTGGTTGATTGATTGTAGCTTTCTGTGAATGTTATAATTTCCTTTTAAGCATTTGTGGAGAATGTTGTAATCTTTTATGCAAGTGTGGAAATGTTGTAATAACTTAGTTATTTTCTTTGTTATTTTATTCTTTATTCCTCTGTAGTGGTTGAGATTTTGATACACAGACCTTTCTAGGAATCAGGTTGTCCTACCATAAACCATTAGTTTTTGGTGTAAGGTTGTCCTTAAAATAACATCTGTATCAACCTCTCAATACTTGTACATCTGAGGTTGCTATTCATTTATGCTTTGTGGGATTGTTTATTGCTATCTTTGGCATAGTCCTATTCACCCCCCTGTAGGACTCTTAGCTCAGCCTTTTCAAGTGGTATCAGAGCCAATAGCTCGCTTAAATTATTATTTTTTGATTAACTTCCTGAGCTAATTGATCTAAGCTTTTTAAGATGTCAACATTTGATAGCCTTTCAGTCACTAGGCCTCCACCATTTGATGGCTTCAATTATGCCTATTGGAAAGCCAGAATGAGGATTTCCTTAAAATCTATGGATGAGAGTGTGTGGCAAGCCACAGTGACCAATTGGACTCCTCTTACCACTGAAGTAACTGGTACTGATGGATCTAAAACCATAAAAGTCTCACCTTATTTTTATTGGTACGCTCTTCAGAAAAGTGAGAGTAGTGCCAATGTAAAGGCTTTAAATGCTATTACTTGCGCACTATCACCGGATGAATTTAAGAGAATTATATCCTGTAATACTGTAAAGCAAGCCTGGGATATTTTGGAAATGACACACGATGGAACAACAATTGTCAAGAAATCTAAAGTCTAAATCCTCACAACTAAATTTGAGGAAATACGTAAGGAAGAAAGTGAAACTTTCATGGATTTCTATACAAGATTGAATGACATTGTCAACTCTATGTGAGGTCTTGGTGATAGAATCTCAGAAAGTAAAGTCTGTGCAAAGATACTGCGCTCATTGCCTGAACGGTTCAATTCAAAGGTGACTGTGATCTAGGAACTTCGTGATACGGATAATATGAGGGTAGAAGAATTGGTTGGTTCCTTACAGACCTATGAGTTAAACTTTAAAGCTCCTAAAGGTAAATCCATCGCCCTTAAGTCTTCTAAAAATATTTCTCAAGAAAATAACAATTTTGATTTAGAAAATTCTGAAGATGATATGACCCTTTTAGCTAAAAAGTTTTATAAGATTTTCAAAAGTAAAAGGATTGTTGATTTGTAAAAACCTAATGAAAAGAAAAGATCTAGATCTAAAACTGTAACGCCCTGAAAATCGGGGGTCGAGCATAAACTCAACTCCCGAGTTCCAGAACATCACTTATGCAACAAAATGAATGATGATTGAATGTTGACTGTATTCGTGCATTGAACATGAGTGAGATTAAGCCAAAACAGCATATCATACTCCAGAGACATTTAATTTTTGCAAGCGGAAGACTATGATAGATAGATAAAATATATAAACTATGATGAGTCTCCAGAGTGTGATAACATTACCAGGTTAAATAAATACAAGTACGCTTCCTAAAATATACCAAATGTGTAAGTTTACTGTCTTCTATCCCAAAGCACCATAACCCCACACAATACAAGACGTCTTCGAGACCCGTCGAGAGTTACATGATAGGAGAACTTCTCCTCATCACCATAGAAGTAGTCCGCTCGCTTCATAAGCATCGCCATCATCCGAAATTCAACAAATCTGCTTGGTGTGTACAACACCGTCCCGTAACGTGGGAGTGAGTAGCTAACTCAAAGGAACAATAAGGCATAAGTTAACATGTTATCAATGCAAATGCAAGAATGATAATGCAAAATCAAACACTCCTAGTTACTCCGATTAATGCAAGTATGAATGCGTGTATGATGGATGCCCTCTCCGACATACTCCTCATGCGACACCATCTCACGTTCGCGCATGCTTACATCCCACAAGTTGCTCCACATCTTCCAGTGCACATGCGATGCATGATGAGCATGATTACCGAGTTTTTAATTAGTCCATTTCAAACAGCGGGATTGGGAAACTAAGGTACCTCCTTTGTATCATTCCCAAACATGATCCAATCTAGGGTTGTCGATCCTAGTTAATATCGTACGATGGTGTATTTTCCAGTCATCCGCAGAGGTAGCCCTGTGGTCAGCACGCACAAAAGTTGCACCACTCCCCATCACCCCTTAAACGATTCATCACTATACAACTATACGTAAACAGCCTAGTTCATACTCTATATATCGCGGCGAACCCTAAGGCACGCCGCAACTTCAAATATGCTCGCGGTCACTACAAAGGGCTCGCTGTGGCATTACGCACAAAGGTTGCACCACTCCCCATCACCTTATCAATGTAGGCCGACCGGCACGAATATAGTGTCCCATACCACCATAATCGGCTCACGAGTTAAGTTGCTCACCGGGTCACTACGGGAGGCACGTAGCCCCCTCAGCCAGAGGCCGACAAATTTCGACCACGGTGTCCCATACCACCATGCCCGGCTCATGAGTCTTAGCGGATCGAGGTACCATGGTTAACGGATTTTCACCGGTAAGTTTGGTACCCTAGGTTCAAGCATTAGCGACCAAACATGGTGAACATACAAAAGACAGATCGGGTTGCATGATGAGCTCAAATTGCCCGAGCGCACAACAAGTTAAACGACATGAAGTGCATAAGCACTTCACAGCGTGGCCAACCACTATCGCCAACCGAAGTACGACTCGAGTTCGTTGAACACATCTCACGTGGCAAATGAATCACAAACCACGAATTCAATTCTAGTACCGATTGTCTGGACTATAATCATAGCCCCAAGCACAATCACTTGTCATCCTTAGCATATGGAGTAAAGCATGATAGACAAAGTAATTCAAGCATGATAAATAAAGTAATTCAAACATGCTAGTAGGCATGTTATAAGCATATTATAGAGCATGATATAAAGCATGTTGTAAAGAACAACACAAGCATGAGTTTGTATATATTCAATTCCTAATCACATAGCTATTCAAGGAAATCATACACATAGTTAAAGGAGTTGAGAATCATACCTCAACACCCTTAAACATTACAATTTACTAACTACTACTCATTCAGACATTTCAACAAACACTTTAAAATACGTGAATCAACATACATGACATATGTTGATCACAGAGGTATAAGGCCAAATCCTTTCACTAGGGAGTTACCCCAATCATAACACGCATACACCCATGACGGATAGTCATGGCAAGGTGAAACCAAATTCCATATTCATGCAAATTATTTCCACAAACACTTGGGCCACACATTTTAGCATATATAGTGTGTATTGGCATTGGCGTGATTTAGGCAAATCCTTTCACAAAAGGGGTATTGCCAATACAACAATCAATTATCCATGACAATTAGTCATGATAGCAATTTTAATGAGAATTCTATACTCATTCAAATCATTTTCACAACACTTAGAATACACTATTACAACATACATGGTGTATGTTAGCAAAACAAGTATTAGGGCTATCCTTTAGCCAAGTGAGTATTTTATCCATGTATAATATATTACTACAAAGAAATAATCATGATAAATACATCTCCAAAATTTATACGTATACTGATGTTTTCTAGAATACGCATTTTCAACATACATAGTGTATACAAGCAAACATGTATTACGGCGATTCCCTTCGCCAAGTAAATATTTTATACGCACATAATATATTTATATACGAGAATTAATCATGACAAACACATCGCTAAAATATACATGTATACGATGCACTTTACAATTTACACCGTATTTCTACATACATAGTGTTTATTAGTAAACATGTATTTAGGCTTAATCCTTTCGCCAAATAAGTATTTTATCCATACGTCATATATCCATACGACAAATAAACATGTCAAACACATTTCCATAAAAAATACGTATACGGTATTTTATACGAATACCTAGAGTATGTGAAATTCCAAATTCTACAATTCTAATCGAAACAGAAAACGGAAAGCACTTTGTACATGTGCAATTGCATGCAGATCATGAATCTACCATTATCTGACATTGAAAGCGTTGAAAACCGCAACTTATACACTTAAAGTCCTCACCTTTGCCTTTTGAAACGCAACGAATCAGCAAGGGTAGCAAATCTTCCGTATACGAGAGTTTTCTAGCCTAAAGAGCAGAATCGATTAGCTTTTTCATAACCCACAACGATTCTACCTTAAATCAGGCCTAGGGTTAGGGTTTCTTACCTTCAAATGGGATGGATACCGCCGGGAAAGCGCCTAGAATGGGCGGTGGCATGATAATAGCAGAGGGAACAAGAAATAGGGAATTCCTCCCACATCTCCCTCACTTTCTCTCTCTTTTCCTCTCTCAAAACCAAATTCGTATGGCTGGAATGGGAGAGGGTTTAAGGTCCTTTTATAGTCAAAAATATTCTCAAAATAGACTCAGGTTTAAGGGTTACTGCTAATATAGGATATTCGTCACTTTTCCAGCTCAAATGAGTGTTTCTGGTGGCCCCCTTGAGCCAAACGTCGACTTAAGCTCTCTACTCACGGATCTACGTGGGACTACGTTTTCGACTCGAACGGATTCCCAGATCGCACGTGGCGGACCGGGCCACGCTTCAACGGTCATGGGCCATGATCGAAATTCTAAGTACATGTAAATGTTCTGAAATTTTTCTTAATCCGAGGGTGTAATTTGTCTCGATTCGACGGTCGTTGCTTAATACCGACGCGTCAACGAATGATGCCGATCACTATTCCCGATATTTATTTTGGAATAGGAATAGTGTTTTTCACACACCCGCTCCTGATCGAAGCGAATGGCCATGAAACATCTGGATGGAGCGATTTTTGAGATGATTGTTAAGCCCAAGGGGCGGTCCTAGTTCCTTAGCTTCGTGTTAATCGGACTTCGATGTGCGATCTAGACCTAATACTGTTTCGTTTCATTCTCGAGAGCAAATGGAAATGAGTTTGGTTCTAAACTTTAGGTAACCTAGCGTCAATGATTCTACAAGTTTTGGGTCTTGCAGATTGTATTTAAAGCGATTCAAACAGATTTCGTAGCTAATCTGGTTTCGCACTTAGTTACTTTGTCTCATTTCTAAAGGATTTAGTCCTAAGTGAATTCTGGTCGAGGTGGTACTCAGGCCTTTGGAGTTTGTATATAAAGTGATCCAAGTTATACTACTTAGCTAGTTTAAGATAGTGTCTAGGGTGAAAGTTCTTAGAAAAATTGGAAGATCAAGGTGATGAAGGGTGAGATTTGTGAAGGAAATGAGTTCAAAGGCGGCTTTAGACTTTAGGATACAGTTCTGACAAGTTAATGAGGTATTAGGATCGACCCATTGCCTAAGGACATCTAATCCCAGGTTGGCAAAAATCCAGGGCGTTACAATCTACCCCCCTTAAAACAAAATTTCGTCCCCGAAATTGGCTAAGGGTAATAAGGAAAGAGTGAATTATTTCTCTTGCCTAAGTTTTTTTTTTTTTTTTTTATTGGTTCCAAGTTTCTACGCGTGGTAGGGTATGTACTAGTTGGTTCATTTTAGTCTACCCCCCTTAAAACTTATTTCTTTATCTGTTACTTATACCCTGATGGTTTGCTACAATTTATTTCTTTACCTATTTGGAGTCTTGACGACAACTCCCAACAATTTAGAGTAAGATAGTCAAGTTTTCATTGTTTGACCAACACGGAGAGACAAGTAATAGTGGGCTCGATCCCGATACATCGATCATCTACCGGCCGGTAGGAAGCTCATCGTATCCCTTCCGAATCCCGGTGGATCCCGGTCGTCCGCTCGTCACAATGAGAGAGTCCATCGGTAGTCACCCAGATTGGGAATTGGGTCAAGCCGCGAAAACTTCGCAGCTTGTAGATGTCAGTAACTCCGTAGTCCGATCACTCTCTAAGAGTAGGGAATGTCCATCATTGAAAGGCTCAAATGGTTTATTCTAAGGTTGCCCTTTAGGTCTTAGTCTAAGAGAGTCCTCGATATTATCTATGTCCAAGGAAAGGGTGAATCAAATCTTACTAAATCATCTTAAAACGGTTTCTCATAGTAGAACTTACTAGGGCTTCTATAATGTTTGTATTTATCGAGCACTGTTTCGATCCTGGGCCAGTGGAGTAGGGTCCACCATGCGTTCGCTGCGCCACCCAGATCAAGAGATGCAATAGGTAACCAACTAGATTGGGCTCATAACGTTCTACCCCCCTTAAAACTTATTTTCACCCTCAAGGCTTAAGATTTATGTCCTGCTCGTACATCGAAACAAGGAGTAATTTACAACCTATCCTTGACATGAAATGGGATGCGATCTCCCACTACATTGGTCTTCTTTTCATCAATGTTGTGTATTATGGCATTGATACCTATGGTCATAGAAAGAAGCTAAAGATGAAGGGTATTGTGGTTGATTCGGGTCGTGTGTGAGTTTGTGGCGAGATGCCTAATTCTACTAAGGAATTTTGTCGCGGTCCAGACTTATCCTATTTAATCATGTCTAGCTTAATAGGCAGGCTATCTTTTTACGTTCATAAGCACAATACGTATGCCGACATGGCATGCGATTTGGGACCTAATTCCTAACTGTCTGTTGCCCATTTGGACAATTCCTTAGGTCTAAAAGACATAGTCTCTACCAGCTATATACTCCTAACACTTTTCAAGGACAAAATTATAAACTTTTAGTTGTAAATGTCGGGCCAACACAGAAAGAATGTTGTGTAGTGGGTCTGAGTCGGATACATGGATCTTCTGCCTAGCTAGGACAGAAAATTGTCATATCATTTCTTAATCCCAGTTGATCCCGACCTTCTGCTTGATCAGAGCATAAGGTTCATTGGTCACTACCAGGATTGAGAATTCGATTCAGACCGCGAATACCTCGCTTAAATGTAGTTTCTCTACTCCGTGTTCCCATTGTACTAAGTCCTTGAGAAGGCGATTCTAAGGGGTGTATTGATTTGACCTAACATTAAATCAATGGGATACTGAGCGTGTATAATTTCTATGTCATACAACCTTCCTATGAGTTATTAAAGGAGCCTATGTGTATCAAGAGGATTTCAACAAAGGAACGGGGTCTCGCTCCTACCTGATCAAACCGACTCACTAAGTATATCACTCAATTATCTTAGCATTTTTTGTCGTTTACATTTCTTAGCCTAATCAGCAGCTTAGGCTCAACTGATGAGTAGCGGTAATCCACCAGTTGTAATCTAAAGTCTATGCTTACACACTAGATGATTTCAGATCATTTCTAATACAAGAAATTATTCATCGTGTAGGGTCAAATGTTGTCTAAGTGGAATTGAGTTGTCTGTACTTGACGCTCGAGCATTTCACACATGCTCACATCGGCTAAGAAGATCCTGGGGCTTACATTATTAATTTGTTGGATTTCCTATACGGTCAGGTCTGTCGAAAACTAGGAGTATCGCTCTAGGTCCAAAACTCTATGGCCTATTTGTCAAACAACCATTTACTCTAAAAGCTTAAGCTATCAGAGGGTGGTGGTTAATGTGTATCAAGGGACTTTATCACTTTAACATGATTTGGCCAGTGGTCCTAAGTTGTATTGAATGGGACTGCATTGCTAATCCTACCTCGAGTTTGGGAGTGGCATGTTTGGTAGGAGGGTGGGTGGGGATTAAAATTAATGGTATAGGCTTTGGAAAATGAGCCTTGTGTGGGAAAGCGCGAGACGGGAGTTCCAAATCCCAGGGTAATGAACTTCTAAGTGTTATGGGAAAGGAAATCTCGGAATTTACTTTTAATCGCGTACATTCTAAACATGTTGTCGGAACACATGGGATACACTCAATCTAGGGACCATACCTACACATAGATTTATTATTACTTTTACAATTCCATCCACCTAATCCCACTTAATGTAGTTGATTGAACGGGCCCCAAATGTCCCATCATTTGGAGATTGTGAAGGCCATAGAGAAGTAAAGAAAAGGGGAGAACAAGGGCTGATTTCTCTGGTTCCCCATAGACTTGAGCCTCAACAGAGATTGCAAAGGCCAAAAAGGTAGGGAATGAAGAAGGTAAAAGGGAGAAATGAGATAGGTTTGAAGGTTGCACGAATTTGAGTTCCAAATGGGGGATGTGAGAGCTCCAACGTTAGAGAAAAGGGAAAAGGAGGAGGCTAGGGCTGTTGTGGACAGTTGGAGTGGGTGATTTATGGAAGAAAATGGGGGATTGTAAGGTTTGGAGGGATGGGTTTTTGAGGAAAATCGAAAATAGAGTGGAGGTGCTTGAAAAGGAAGAAATGGGAGAGTGGGGTGCTTCAGCCCCTTAAACCCTAATCTATTGCCAAAATGGCACGTGCCAAGGGTTAGAGGGGGTCAGGCCGACCAACCTAGGCCTTGGACCCACGCCGAAAAAGCCACCGACCGCGGTCCGCCGCCCGAGGCCATGCGCGCGCCGCGCGGTCGGACTTGGCAATCGGAATCGCCGCCGCGGTGGGGCTCTGTTTTCCATGGTCCCAAGGTGCCAAATGCACCCTGGACCCACTTGTTTCACCCCGGATTGACGCGTGTGGCCCCGACTGCTTTTAGTCGTTTCTGGTCAAACCGACGTATCTTTCCGGGAATGAGTTATCTGATGTAAAATATATGAATTTGGGGTAGAACGAGCTAATGAAGCCAACCAACCCAGCTATGCAGGGTTGCGCAGCCCGAAATTGTGAAAAACATCTCCAATTGACAGTCATTTTCCCGTTTTAATTTTGTTTTACTAAAATAGTAATTTTTGTTTGATTACTCTTCGTCTATTGGGCTTTAGGAGTTGCGCTCATCGCGTAAAGAGCTTAGAATAATTAGGAGAATGGTTTGGTGAAGTCAAATAGGACACTTACTATTTTTGGCTGAAAGCCTTGCGCACTAGTAGACACCATGACCTTAGTAAGTCGCGAATGCTAGGAGTTTTAGTTGTAGTTTGTTTCTGATTTCTTTCTCATTGCTTGGTATTCCTATTTAAAGGGTTGTGAACTCATTTTTAGTCATTCATTAATCAATTGTGGATCTATTAGAATTTATTTCTAGTTTTTGCTTTCTTTCCTCATGGATTCGAGAAGTCTCTACGAGGAGTCCAGAGAAGCTTCGAGGATTCGGAGTAGTTATCCTCATCACGCCTATCGCACATTTTACCGATTCTCAATGATTGGGATGAGGTGGATTATGATCTAGACCCTTCACTAGACAACCTAGAAATGTTTTAAGGTCGACCCGTGCGACCATGGTTGAATACATACTACTCGATTTCGGCGTTCGTTTTCAATGAACTTCGCCAATTGACGAAATCGGGATACCTATGATGTTTCTACATCCCGTCGCTCCCTCCTAAGTCGAGTGCGTTAGAGTGCGTAGTGTGACCATAACCCAGTGTCCGGTTTAATCAAAATCATGTTCGATACCATCTTGTAACGCTTCGAAAATCGGGGTC
Source organism: Magnolia changhungtana (assembly GCA_030180095.1). Taxonomy (NCBI): domain Eukaryota; kingdom Viridiplantae; phylum Streptophyta; class Magnoliopsida; order Magnoliales; family Magnoliaceae; genus Magnolia; species Magnolia changhungtana. The sequence goes on along the minus strand of JASAUF010000473.1, from coordinate 3,826,590 downwards.
GAGCATAAACTCAACTCCCGAGTTCCGTAACATCACTTATGCAACAAAATGAATGATGATTGAATGTTGATCAGTATTCGTGCATTGAACATGAGTGAGATTAAGCCAAAAACAAAGATATCATACTCCGAGACATTTAATTTTTGCAAGCGGAAGACTATGATAGATAGATAAAATATATAAACTATGATGAGTCTCCGTAGTGTGATAACATTACCAGGTTAAATAAATACAAGTACGCTTCAAATATACCAAATGTGTAAGTTTATGTCTTCTATCCCAGCCATAATGCTATAACCTCGAATACAAGATCGGTCTTCGAGACCCGTCTGAGAGTTACATGATAGGAGAACTTCTCCTCATCACCATAGAAGTAGTCCCATTGCTCGCTTCATAAGCATCGCCATCATCCGAAATTCAACAACTGTTTGGTGTGTACAACACCGTCCCAGTAATGTGGGAGTGAGTAGCTAACTCATGGAACAATAAGGCATAAGTTAACATGTTATCAATGCATTTCAAATAAGAATGATAATGCAAGAAATCAAACACTCCTAGTTACTCGATTAATGCAAGTATGAATGCGTATGATGGATGCCCTCTCTCCGACATACTCCCTCATGCGACACCATCTCACGTTCGCGCATGCTTACATCCCACAGTGCTCCACATCTTCCAGGCACATGCGATGCATGATGAGCATGATTACCGAGTTTTTTTAATTATTCCATTTCAAACAAACAGATTGGGAAACTAAGGTACCTCCTATCATTCCCAAACATGATCCAATCTAGGGTCGTCATCTAGTTAATATCGACGATGGTGTATTTTCCAGTCACTCTGCAGAGGTGCTGTGGTCGCATGACAAAAGGTTGCACCACTCCCCATCACCCCTTAAACGATTCATCACTATACAACTATACGTAAACAGCCTAGTTCATACTCTATATATCGCGGCGAACCCTAAGGCACGCCGCAACTTCAATATGCTCATGGTCACTACAAAGGGCGCTGTGGCATTACGCACAAAAGGTTGCACCACTCCCCATCACCTTATCAATGTAGGGCCGACAACGTGAATATAGTGTCCCATACCACCATAATCGGCTCACGAGTTAAGTTGCTCACCGGTCACTACGGGAGAGGCACGTAGCCCCAGAGTCGACAAATGGCCTCACCACGGTGTCCCATACCACCATGCCCGGCTCATGAGTCTTAGCGGATCGAGGTACCATGGTTAACGGGATTTTCACCGGTAAGTTTGGTACCCTAGGTTCAAGCATTAGCGACCAAACATGGTGAACATACAAAACATGATCGGTTGTTACTGACGAGCTCACTAGCCCGAGCGCACAACAAGTTAAACGACATGAAGTGCATAAGCACTTCGCGTGGCCAACCACTATCGCCAACCGAAGTACGACTCGAGTTCGTTGAACACATCTCACGTGGCAAATGAATCAAACACGAATTCAATTCTAAGATCCGATTGTCGGACTATAATCATAGCCCCAAGCACAATCACTTGTCATCCTTAGCATATGGAGTAAAGCATGATAGACAAAGTAATTCAAGCATGATAAATAAAGTAATTCAAACATGCTAGTAGGCATGTTATAAGCATATTATAGAGCATGATATAAAGCATGTTGTAAAGAACAACACAAGCATGAGTTTGTATATATTCAATTCCTAATCACATAGCTATTCAAGGAAATCATACACATAGTTAAAGGAGTTGAGAATCATACCTCAACACCCTTAAACATTACAATTTACTAACTACTACTCATTCAGACATTTCAACAAACACTTTAAAATACGTGAATCAACATACATGACATATGTTGATCACAGAGGTATAAGGCCAAATCCTTTCACTAGGGAGTTACCCCAATCATAACACGCATACACCCATGACGGATAGTCATGGCAAGCAGAAACCAAATTCCATATTCATGCAAATCATTTCCACAAACACTTGGGCCACACATTTTAGCATATATAGTGTGTATTGGCCGTGGCGTGATTTAGGCAAATCCTTTCATCAAAAGGGGTATTGCCAATACAACAATCAATTATCCATGACAATTAGTCATGGCGAGCACGAATGAGAATTCTATACTCATTCACTATTTTCACAACACTTAGAATACACTATTACAACATACATGGTGTATGTTAGCAAAACAAGTATTAGGGCTATCCTTTAGCCAAGTGAGTATTTTATCCATGTATAATATATTACTACAAATAAATAATCATGATAAATACATCTCCAAAATTTATACGTATACAGTTTTTTCTAGAATACGATTTTCAACATACATAGTGTATACAAGCAAACATGTATTACGGCGATTCCTTCGCCAAGTAAATATTTTATACGCACATAATATATTTATACGAGAATTAATCATGACAAACACATCGCTAAAATATACATGTATACGGTACTTCTTACACATCCGTATTTCTACATACATAGTGTTTATTAGTAAACATGTATTTAGGCTTAATCCTTTCGCCAAATAAGTATTTTATCCATACGTCATATATCCATACGACAAATAAACATGTCAAACACATTTCCATAAAAATACGTATATCGGTATTTTATACGAATACCTAGAGTATGTGAAATTCCAAATTCTACAATTCTAATCGAAACAGAAACTAAAGCACTTTCTACATGTGCAATTGCATGCAGATCATGAATCTACCATTATCTGACATTGAAAGTGTTGAAAACCGCAACTTATACACTTAAAGTCCTCACCTTTGCCTTTTGAAACGCAACGAATCAGCAAGGGTAGCAAATCTTCCGTATACGAGAGTTTTCTAGCCTAAAGAGCAGAATCGATTAGCTTTTTCATAACCCACAACGATTCTACCTTAAATCAGGCCTAGGGTTAGGGTTTCTTACCTTCAAATGGGATGGATACCGCATTGGAAAGCGCCTGAATGGCGGTGTAGCAGAGCCTCAATAGCTGGCAGGGAACAGCAGCAGGGAATTCCTCCCACATCTCCCTCACTTTCTCTCTCTTTTCCCTCTCTCAAAACCAAATTCGTATGGCTGGAATGGGAGAGGGTTTAAGGTCCTTTTATAGTCAAAAATATTCTCAAAATAGACTCAGGTTCAAGGGTTACTGCTAATATAGGATATTCGTCACTTTTCCAGCTCAAATGAGTGTTTCTGGTGGCCCCCTTGAGCCAAACGTCGACTTAAGCTCTCTACTCACGGATCTACGTGGGACTACGTTTTCGACTCGAACGGATTCCCAGATCGCACGTGGCGGACCGGGCCATTCAGTTCAACGGTCTGCCGGCCATGATCGAAATTCTAAGTACATGTAAATGTTCCCGAAATTTTTCTTAATCCGAGGGTGTAATTTGGTCCGATTCGACGGTCGCCGGTTGTTTAATACTGACGCGTCAACGAATGATGCTGATCACTATTCCCGATATTTATTTTGGAATAGGAATAGTGTTTTCACACACCTCGCTCCGGATCGGCTTGCGAATGGCCATGAAACATCGGATGGAGCTGATTTTTGAGATGATTGTTAAGCCTGGGCGGTCCTAGTTCCTTAGCTTCGTGTTAATCGGACTTCCATGTGCGATCTAGACCTAATACGAAGTTTCGCTTCATTCCCGAGAGCAAATGGGAAATGAGTTTGGTTCTAAACTTTAGGGTAACCTAAGGTCAATGATTCTACAAGTTTTGGGTCTTGCAGATTGTATTTAAAGCGATTCAAACAGATTTCGTAGCTAATCTGTTTCGCACTTAGTTACTTTGTCTCATTTCTAAAGGATTTAGTCCTAAGTGAATTCTCGGTTTAGGTGGTACTCAGCCTTTGGAGTTTGTATATAAAGTGATCCAAGTTATACTACTTAGCTAGTTTAAGATAGTGTCTAGGTGAAAGTTCTTAGAAAAATTGGAAGATCAAGGTGATGAAGGGTGAGATTTGTGAAGGAAATGAGTTCAAAGCGGCTTTAGACTTTGGGATACAGTTCTGACAAGTTAATGAGGTATTAGGATCGACCCATTGCCTAAGGACATCTAATCCCAGGTTGGCAAAAATCCGGGGCGTTACAAAAACTTGGAAATCTTTAAAAAAACAACCAATGTTACAACTGCCATGAATATGGGCATCTAATGAACAAATGTCCTAAAAAGGATAAACCTAAAAAGAAAAGTATGTTGGCTACATGGGATGAATCTTCCTGCTCTGAAGCTTCTTCTAAATCAGAAGATTCTGAAACCGAGTCGGGTAATGATGTTAAAGCCCTAATGACTCTAGCTAAGTTCACTTTTTTAGATAAGGATGATTCAACCAGTGAAGAAAATCTGAATAGTGACCATGAAAATGAAGAAGATCTTCAAGATGCCTATAATGCCCTATACAGAGAAAGCTGTAAAATTGTTGTAAAGCTAAAACTTCAAAAAGAAAAGTTTTTAAAACTAAAAGAAAATTTTAATAATCTTGTCTTAGAAAAATCACACATTTCAGATTGCTTTGAAAAAACTAAGTGCGACTTAGATTTCAAAACCTCCCTAGTTGAAAACCTAAAATCTAAAAATGAAAAGTTAAAACTTGAAGTCTCTTCATTTTTGAGTTTAAAAGACACATGGAGGTATGCCCAAGGTGATCCTAAATTAGAAAAACTTTTATCTAGATCCAGAAAATGTGGCAATCGATCTGGATTAGGCTACGATAAAAGTATTCCTCCCAAACATAAGAATACTCCACCCAAATTTGTGAGAGGGGAGTCTTCTAACTCAAAAGGGAAAAGTCTAAATCAAAATTATTCTAAAAATTCTAAAACTTTACAGACCTTAAAACCTAAAAGTAACCATATCAACTATAAAAATCAGAATCGTAATCTTTTAGCTGAGAAAATTGTTGACTTACTTAAGGAGCTCTTAAAATCTAACTCAGTAGGTCGGTCTTATAACAACTACAAACATAAGAAGACCACCTACACTCCTAATCCCAAAACTGTAATGAAATTGGTCTCTAAAGTTACTTGTTTGGTTGCCCATACCGCTTTCAAAGCTTCAAGCCATTTAAAGTGGTACCTAGACAGTGGATGCTCCAGACACATGACAGGTGACAAAGGTCTGTTCGCCAATCTTAAAGACATGACTGATGGTTCAGTCACATTCGATGATGGTAGCAATTGTAGAATTGTTGGCTAAGGTACGGTTCAACTCTTTAACCTCCCTTTATTTGAGAATATTTTATATGTAGAAGGGTTAAAACATAATTTATTAAGTATCTCTCAAATATGCGATAATAATTATAGTATAAAATTTACTAACCAAGGGTGTGAAATTTTAAATAAAAATAGTTCTGTAATATTAACTGGTCGCAGAACTTCTGAAAACTGCTACATTGTTTGTGATTCAAGCTCATCTAATCTATCATGTTACATGGTCCAAATCGATGAGACCGAATTATGGCATAAGCGCCTCAGACATATACACTACCGCAACTTATATAGATTGAGCAAAAGAGAGTTGATAAGAGGTTTACCCAAAATACAGAAAGTAGACAAAATATGTGGCGAATGCCAGATTGATAAACAAACCAGGAGTACTCACAAAACGGTGAACTCCAATGCCACATCTAAATCACTCGAACTTCTCCACATGGATCTCATTGGACCAACTAGAATGGAGAGTCGAGGTGGCAAGAAGTGCATTCTGGTGATTGTTGATGACTTTACCAAGTACACTTGGGTAGTCTTCTTAAGAGAGAAATCAGAAACTCTCGATGAAGTGTACTTAAACGTATTTAAACCGAAAAAGAATCACAAGTCTCTAAGATCCGTAGTAATCATGGTTCGAAATTTGAAAATAGCGGTTTTGAAAAATTTTGCAGTGATCAGGGAATATCACATTAATATTTTGCGTCCAAAACACCATAACAAAATGGTATAATAGAAAGGAAAAATAGAGTACTTCAAGAAATGGCAAATGTAATGTTAAATAGTAAGAAGCTTCCTAAAATTCTTTGGGTTGAAGCCGTTAACACTGCTTGTTATATAATTAACCAAGTTTATACTAGAAAATCAAATGGTAAAACGGCTTATGAAATGTGGTTTGATAAGAAGCCTGCTGTCAAATACTTTCGAGTTTTTGGCAGCAAGTGGTACATTTTACGTGACAGAGAAAATTTGGGTAAATTTAACATCAAAAGTGATGAAGGGATATTTTTAAGGTATGCTCTGAATAGTCGAGCGTATCGGGTTCTTAACAAGAGGACTGGTGTAATTCAAGAATCCATTAATGTGGTTATAGACAATCACTTTAATACACCTGTCTCAAGTTCAAAAAATAATGAAGTTCTTCTAATTGATAAACCAGACTCTTCATCAAGTCAAAATAACACAGAACTGAGGACAGTTAAAGACCATCCTTCTAATAAAATCCTTGGAAACCCTCTCACTGGTGTGCACACTCGTAAACAACTGGAAGATATGTGTAACTACGTGTGCTTTACATCTCAGATAGAACCGGCTAACGTAAAAGAAGCTCTTACTGACGAAAACTAGATTTTAGCGATGCAAGAAGAGCTCAATTAGTTTGTAAGAAATGATGTGTGGTATTTAGTTTCAAGACCAAAAGATAAACACATTATCGGAACAAAATGGATTTTTAAAAATAAATCTGATGAACTTGGTAATATTATTAGAAACAAGGCTAGGTTGGTTGTACAAGGGTACACTCAAATTAAAAGCATCGATTATGATGAGACCTTTGCCCCAGTAGCTCATCTTGAATCAATCAGACTATTTATATCCATTGCTTGCTTTAGAAAGTTTAAAATATACCAAATGGATGTAAAGAGTGTATTCTTAAATGGTGATTTGAATGAAGAAGTGTATGTTGAACAACTAACGGATTTTAAAGACCCTAAGTATGCTAATCATGTTTACTGCCTGAAAAAGGCACTCTATGATTTGAAACAAGCTCCCAGGGCATGGTATGAAAAGTTGACTAAGTTTCTACTAAGTCATAACTTTATAATGCGAAGTGTTGAAAAGACATCATTTGTAAAGAAACATAATGATCACATACTAATAGTGTAAATCTATGTTGATGATATTATCTATGAATCTACCTGTGCTAACATGATTATTGAGTTTGTAGATCTTATGAAGTTTAAATTTGAAATGAGCATGGTTGGAGAACTAAACTATTTCTTAAGGTTGCAAGTCAAACCCTGATAGTTTCTTTCTCTCAAACCAAATATGCTCTGAACTTAGTTAAAAAGTTTGGATTTGAGAGTGGGAAAAATTTTGATACTCCAATGAGTACTACTCTAAAATTCTCTAAGGATTCAAAAGGTAAAAGTGTGGATCTTAAGTTATATTGCAGTATGATAGGCAGTTTACTTTATTTAACTACGAGTCGACCTGATATTGCATTTAGCATAGGAATTTGTACTAGATATCAATTTGACCCTAAAGAGTTAGATCTAATTGCTGTTAAGCGCATTTTGCAATATGTCGCTAGTTTAGCAAATCTTGGTCTCTAGTATCCACATGATACTAGTGTCCAATTAGATGGTTACGCGGATGCTGATTAGGCTGGTAACATTGATGATCGTAAATCAACCAGCGGTGGTTGTTTCTATGTAGGGAAATGTTTAGTTTCTTGGCTAAGTAAGAAACAAAGTTTCGTATCGCTCTCAACAGCTGAGGCTGAATATATTACTACTGGTAATGCATGCACTTAGCTTGTGTGGATGAAAAGAATGTTGAGCAATTATGGAATTGCGCAAGAATCCATGGTTTTATATTGTGATAATTCAAGTGCAATTAATATCTCTAAAAATTCAATTCAGCATTCATGAACCAAGCATATTGACATTAGATATCATTATATTCATGAATTAGTGGAAGACATGACAATTTCTTTGGATTATATTCCAACCGAGACCGAGACTCAACTAGCAGACATATTCACAAAACCGTTCGACAAAAGCAGGTTTGCAAAATTGAAATTTGATCTTGGTATGTGCAATATGAACTGATGATTCGTGTCTTTTTGTATCATAATGTATATATTTTTATTTTGATTTTATTTTTAAAATTTAAAATTTATGAAAAATTGTAAATTTTGTGAGGTGCACGACCAGTTGAGTACATACTTGACCAGTCGTGGCACGACTGGTCGAGCATGTACTCGACCCGTCATGAAACACGGGTTTGACCTTTTATTTGAGAAAAAATCAAAATTTCTTCATTTGGGACTTCTTCTCCAATGAGCCCTACCTCGACCGGTCGAACCCATCTTCGATTCCTCCATAGTTAGTGCATTATTTTTGATTTACTTCTAGATTTAAGTCCTTTGCACTTCCTTTTTTTCATTTGTGTGGTTTATTTCATGCTTTATGATTATTTTGGGGGTTTTCTATCAAAAAATCTGATCTACTAGAAACCCTTCTTGCCTATTTTACAATCTCTTTATTCATTGCTTTCTTTATTGTAAATGGAGGGTAGAAACAAGAAGAAAGGATCTTGTGGTGCCTCTTCATCTTGTTCGGCTCCTATCACGGTGCGCCACCTTCGGTAGCCCGAGGAAGATCCTAGTTTTGTGAAGGATATTCGATTGCGCAATGTGATAGTAGAACGAACTGTTAATCCTGATCATTTGGCACCATTTGATGTTATTCCTCTCCTTCAGTTTGTAGGATGAGATAACATATTGCATTGGGGTGGACCTGCATACCGCTCCATTGTGCAGGATATGTATGCTTGCATTACTGACTTTTCTACTGAGAATTTGACATTTACTATTATGACCAGAGAAGGTCCAGTTGATGTGGACCATCATCTTATTTTTGGATTAATGGATATACCTGTCAATGACGAAGGTATTCCCATTAGTTCTCTTGTGGACAAACCTTCTAAAACTGAGAAGCGTATGTTCACTAGAGATTTATGTAATATGGATGCAGAATGGAGTACTGGGAATGCGCTCACCTCCAAGTTTATATTACCTAGATATAGAATTCTTCATAGAATTTTTATTTCAAATGTTTATCCTCGATCTGGTAACAAAATCGAACTTACTACATTCATAGTTCGTATTCTTCATTCTATCATTTCTGGAGTCTCTGTATGTATTCCTTCTCTGATTTGTCATAGCATAATTTAGTTCCGTCTCCACCCAGGTCATGGTGAGATACCCTTTGCTTATCTTATGACTGTGTTAGTCACCCATAGTTTAGTGGCTATGCCTGTTGGGGAAGCTCCCATTCACCATTTACCCTTCAACAACTCTAAAATTAACAAGATGAATTTGAAGTTGGCCCTAGGCCAAGTTGATGTGGGTGCTGGAGGAGCAGCTGAAGCAAATGAAGGGAAGGATAATTTGCCTCTAGATGATGTCATATGGATGACCTCTTTGATGAAATTGAATCCGATTCTGCTGGTGATCCTGATTATCAGCCATCTGATTATGATGCGCGTTTGCACTCACTTGACGAGAAGGTTGAAGGTATGCATGTGTCCCAAGAAATGCAATTTAAATATATGTGCAAATATCTTAGGAGCATTAACAAGGGACTTCATCAAATTGATCCTACCATACCTACTCCTTCTTCTGGTTTGGATTAGTTTTCAAGTATTTGTTATGTAATAACTTTTACCATACTTGAATTTCTCTTGTATTATGTGCTTGGACATGCTTGCTTATTATTATGGACTTAGTTAACTGGTTAACTTGTTCATATCTTCTCTTTTTCTTCATTACTCTTCTATTTAGTTACTTCCATATTGGCTCTTTCCTTTATCATATTGTGACAAAAAGGGGGAGAATTTTAACATGCCTACTTCATTATGATAATTGTGAAACTGTGAAGAATGTGGATAGGTAGGCATTTTTTATTTTTTTTTGCAATATGGTATTAAGGGGGAGTATTGATGAGTATTGATGTGAGTATTGGAGCGTATTGATTTGACCAGGTTGAAACTGGTGCGTGATTCTTTGACTTGTTTGAAACTGGTGCATGATTCTTTGACCAGGTTGTAACTAGTGCATGATTCTTTATTGTGCGTCTTATGCCTATCTTATTTTAATGAAGTGTGTTTTGTCACAAATTTAACAAAGGGGAAGATTGTAAATGCTATTCTATCTAGTTCCTATGTTTGTCAAATTTTGTAGTGCCAAAACCTCTTAGAATTTGTATCTTGTTTAATTCATCTTCTTATTCAAGATCGTGCAATTCAAGTACAAGTTTAAGATGTTACAATTCAAGATTCAAGCATCACAAGTGTAAGAGATATACAAGTTCAAGTACAACATCAAGTAATAGTTCAAGCTTTGAAGCTTCAATTATGTCAAGATAAAGTGCTTTGTTTTGGAACTCAAAGCTCAAGGTGAAATACAAGTCACAAGTACTTCAAGTTCAAGCTTCAAAGTACTTCAAGTTCAAGATTCAAAGTAAGTTAAGATATCAAGCTTCAAGTACTTCAAGATCAACTATCAATCGAAGCAAATGATGATTCAATGTTTAAATTTCAGTTATAAGGTATGTATGACCCTAGATTGATCATAGGTTAGGTCAAATTGATTGCATACGTAAATTGGGTCACTATATACTTCTATAGGCTCTTTCTCGACTAGTCTTAGCATATGTTCGACTAGTCCTAGTACTGGCTCGACCAGTCCAAAGTTTGTTACTAATTTTTGGGATTTTTTGTTGGATCTTCGACCGGTCCTGGAGACTTCTCAACCAGTCGAGTGAACAGTGATTGACCAGTCGAGTAGGCTCGACTCAAAGTCCAGCAACTAAATTGGATCCCACATGACTAGTCAAGAGCAGGGTTTGACCGGTCGTGCAGGCCACTCGACCAGTTGAGCAAGCCACTAGACTAGTCATGGAACGGTCTTATTTTATCATGCCCGAAATTTCAAAAATTTATTGGTCCTTCGACCAGTCGAGCTGTCCCCTGGACCAGTCAAGTGAATAGTTTCTGCACTTATAAATAGAGCACGATTTTCAGAGTTTTTCATTAAATTCAAGCAATATCAAGACACCACTCTGAGAGATAAGTTTGTGATATTCTTAAGCTATTTAGTGCTCATTTAATATTCTCTTTAATTAGCTTTTTGTATTTGATTTTGAGATTCTACATTCTAATCTTATTTGAAGAGGGGATTTTAGTTTTCCCCTTTCTTGGAATCAAAATCAAATCAAGCAAGCCCAAGGTGATTTAATCTAAAATTAAATTAGAACTTAGAACCTTTTCATAAGTGAGTGTGGACATTGAGCATCTACATTGAACATCTACTTCAAATTGGTTCTTTCAAGCTTCATCAAAGGAGAATATCCAGATAAGTATTTTACATTTCTGTAAATCTTTTTTTATTTTTTTTTTGAGATTGTGCCAGGAAAAATCTCTTTCTTTTTGGTTTGTCTGAGGTGATCCAGAAAACTCAGAGTGTGGGGTTTTTGAATTGTGTAAGCCCACTTAAAAGACACAATTGTGAAGGTTTTAGGTGAACCTTGGACAACCTATTGCACAGTGAATGCTAATATCCACTGTGTGAGGATATTAGGAGTGGAGTAGTTGTGTGGTTATTTTTCTAAACAGTTGGTGTACACACAAGCGAACCACTATAATTTCTGGTCTTGTGGTGGTTGATTGATTGTGTTTTTCTGTGAATGTTGTAATTTCCTTTTAAGCATTTGTGGAGAATGTTGTAATCTTTTATGCAAGTGTGGGAATGTTGTAATAACTTAGTTATTTTCTTTGCTATTTTATTCTTTATTCTTCTGTATTAGTTTGAGATTTTGATACACAGACCTCTAAGAATCAGGTTATCCTACCATAAACCATTGGTTTTTGGTGTAAGGTTGTCCTTAGAATAACATCTATATCAACCTCTCAATACTTGTACATCTGAGGTTGTTATTCATTTATCTTTGTGGGATTGTTTATTGCTATCTTTATTTATATTTGTTTAATTCTACATTAAATTTTTTAATGTGGCATAATCCTATTCCCCCCTGTAGGACTCTTAGCTTGGCTTTTCACTCCTGTCCTAGTCCGTACCGTTGCTTAGACTTCCGCGATCCTCCCCATTGAATCTTGGCGACCTGTGACTTGTAGACAACATTTGCGTGCGATCCTTAGTCGCATCTTGTAAATCTAAGTCGACTCGACCTAAAACTTATACCTTAGCGACCGTGCTATTGCCACGGTTTCAGCGTCACATCTTGTGCACCAATGCGATACCCAGGCTAGGAGTTGTGGGCCCATATATATCTCGAGGAAATGCCGTGCTTTGCGAATTCTGGGAGATTCTAGATAATCTCTAACCACCTTTCACATCAACTAGTCAAGTACACAACCCATTACCATCACTTCAAACCCATGCTTTCTTTCTCCCTAAGACAAGCAATGTACCCCCAATTCAACCCTCATGTCACTCCACCCATCACTCCATCCCATCTCCCTTATACAACAGCCACCCTCTCTCTCTCTCATTCTCTACCCATTCCCCAAGCAACCTAAGAGAGAGAACTGCCCAAGGAGAGAAGCTCCAAGGAGAACCCAAGTGTGTGGCCCACTTCCTACCCCTAATCTCTCATCTCAACCCTTCAATCTTCATCATCTTCCATCAAAGAAGAAGCCTAGGAGCTAAGCATTCCAAAGGACCAAGAAGAAGATCTAACGGTGGGTGATCTTTGGTTTAGATCTTTATTTCAATACATGGGACAAGTGGGGCCTACCAGTTGATGGTAGAGATCCCATTTTGGACCCTAGGTATGGCTGATGGCCCACCATGATACATATGTTTATTCCATGATGGGGCCATTCTCCATGGACCCCACAATGATGTTTATTTGATAGCCTACATGTAGAGGTCATCTAGACCCTTGATCTTAGGTGGGGATGATATCCCCACCTTGAGTTGCTGATTTGAGGGCCCACATGTTGTTGGGACCTATCTTGATGTATATATTGTATGGCAAGGGAGCTCATAGTGGTGGAGCTCCCTCCACCACACGATTCTCTCTCTCTCCCTCTCTCTCTCTCTCTATCTTTTTCCCTTGTATGATGGCCCACCTTGTGATATGTATTTTACCCACGCTGTCCATGCAGTGGACCCTCCACGCTGTCCATCCAGTGGACCATCCATGCCGTCCATCAAGTGGGCCCACATAGGTGGCGAAATCCCACTACAGCATGAGTGTTGGTGGTGTGTAACTAGGAGGCCAAGCATTTGGTGGACGCTGCTGCCGGCGTCCCAGCACGTTTTAGTAGAGAGGGGCCGTGGGACCACAACGTCCCCCATGTTGTATATATTTGATCCACACCGTCCATCTAATTTCCTAGCTCATTTTAGGCGTTGAGCCCAAAAATGAAGCCAAACTAAATCTCTGGCGGGCCATATTGTAGAAAACAGTGGTATTGGGTGATATAAACTATTAGGGCCCACTATGATGTTTTTGTATGTTTAAACACTATGATTATTGGGCTTGTTAGGCCTATCACGAGTCCGGGAACCCAACCGGTGGGGTGGATCCTCCTAATGTGGGCCCTACCTATGAAAAACTACCAGATTACAATATATATATATATGGGAAAAGGTACAATGAGCTCGAGTGTATTACTGTCGTCCATGAGGTTGAGCTGTGTGGGCCCCACCGTGATGCCTTTCGAACATCAACACCGTCCACCAGATGCACCATTCTATCGTGGGCCTGGACGGCCCAAAATCAAGTCAATCCGTGACTTGTGTGGGCCACACCACATACAGAAGTGGGGAGGGGCCGTACACCATTAAAACATTCATAACCATTTTTGAGGGCCCACCGAGATGTAGTTTGCAAATCCAGACCATCCATTATGTGTGTCCCACTTGAATAAGGGTTCAGACCAAGTTTCAGGCGCATGCAAAACTCAGGTGGGCCCCATCAAGTGCTTTTATATGTTTTAACGCTGTCTTCACATAATTTTAGATGGTATGGCCCACCTGAGTTCCGTATACGACTAATTTTTGGGATATCCCATAATTTAAAGGGTACCCATCAAATGCACGGTGTTGATGGTCGAAACACATCACGGTGGGGCCCACACAGCTCGACCTCACGGGAGCTTATCGTCAGCTCGAGCGCATTGTACCTTTTCCCATATATATATATATATATATATATATATATATATATATATATATAAAGCAGAGGCTAGAAGCCACTTACTATCAGCGTCCAGAAGACACTGTAGCAAGCAACGTCCTGCTGCTTGGACGTTGTTAGGGATAGTGGGTCCCACCATAGGTCCCACCGTGATGTATGTTGAGAATCTACACCATGCATTTGATGGGTCCCCTTTAGATAATGGGCTACCCCAAAATTAGCCGTACACAGAACTTAAGTGGCCCACACCATCTTAATCATGTGAAGACATGCTAAGTCATATAAAAACACTTACTGGGGTCCATCTGAAATTTGGATGCATCTAAAACTTGGTCTGCCCCCTTAAACAAATGGGGCACACATAATGGATGGGCTGGATTTGTGATCCATGACTTGGTGGGCCCATCAAATGTTTATGAATGTTTTAATGGAGGGTAAACATCTCAATTGTTGTGCATGGTGTGCCCACATAAGCCACAGATTGACGTAATTTAAAGTCCCAGGCCCCACCATGTTGTTTGCATTATATACACATTGTTCATCTATCCTTTTTTTTTAGGCCATGATCTGCCCCATGAGGCTCACCATCATGTGTGTGTTATGTGCACACTACCCATCCATTTCTCTAGGCAATGGGCTGCCTTATGAGGCCCATCATGATGTATAAGTTTACCCACTCCGTCCACCATTTTGTATTTTCTTTTGGCCCACTATGATGTATGTGTTACTCACACGATCCACTCATTGTTTCAGGGCCATGGGAGGCCCACCCTGATTTATGTGATTTACGCCAGCCATGTGCTGCCTTATGCAGGCCCACCTTGATGTATATGTCATACACACGTGTCCATTCATTTTTTCCAGATAGTACTTAGGCTGTGGGCTCATTGTGAGTTAAATTCCAATCCCAAATGGGCTGCACCTTAGGAGCAATGGTGGTTAAAGGTCCACCATTGTAAACCCCCTTAGGGCCCAATGTTAAGCCCATTTCCACCCTACCCTTATCGGGCTAACCCAAATCATTGGGCCCCCATTGATGTTAGAGATAAACACCTTCCCTTATTGGGCTAACCTAAATCATTGGGTCCCCATTGATGTTAGAGAATAAGCACCTTCCCTTATTGGGATATCCCAAACCCAAATTGTTGGGCCCCCATTGATGTAGAGATGACCACCTACCTTTATTAGGCTAACCTAAACCTTTGGGCCCCCATTGATGCTAGTGCCTTCCATCACATCTTGTAGGAATATCCAAACATTGAAGCCCACTTTGTGTACTCACTGGGCCTTCCATAAGAAATGTGGCCTACCTAGATACATGTGTTTGCCCAAGTTTAGTGACTATACCTAAGGCCCACTTAGATATTGAGCGGGCTACCCAACCCATTGGAAGGACACATAGTCCTAGATGCATGGACCCCACTAAAGCCCACTTTGTGTATGTACTGGGCATCATAGGAAAGCCCAAATTATTGTATGACAGAGAAGGTGAGGAAGCGCAATTGTTGTACATAGTTTCACCCTCTTATCTCACCTTGTTGTATACCATTAGACTCACCCCAGGAGGCCCATCCT
Organism: Magnolia changhungtana; assembly: GCA_030180095.1. Classification (NCBI taxonomy): domain Eukaryota; kingdom Viridiplantae; phylum Streptophyta; class Magnoliopsida; order Magnoliales; family Magnoliaceae; genus Magnolia; species Magnolia changhungtana. The sequence goes on along the minus strand of JASAUF010000473.1, from coordinate 3,810,850 downwards.
TGATGTAATTATGCCATCTAGGCCATCCATTGTTGTAGAAGAGTGCATCATCACCCCTTGTCGTAGATGGAAGAATACGTGGTATCAGATTTGGTATATCCACTGTTGAAGTTTATCATTGATTCATGGGTTAGATCCAAAACCCTTTCAGTGGACCCCGCCTTAGGATGCATGATACATTAGTACCTTGAGTAGGTTAGGATAGTCTATCATGGGCCGTAGCATATATATTGCTTCATGCCTAGTGGGGCATATCGTTCCACCCCTACTCTTTGTATGGGATATACCGGGTAAGACGGGTTATTGTCTGTTTACATCTGATAATCATGCTAGTATACTTAGCCTAGTAGGACGCACCGAGTACATGCTGAGTATTACATCATGGTATATGCCCATACGCATCATATGTATGCATGTTGTGAGGAATGGTTGATCATAGCATATGCCATTGGGCTGAAATGTTTATGGGACTCCCGGTGAGATGGAGTAGCCCCACATGATCGTGTAGTATGCGCAAGTTTGATGCATGACTAAATGGTATGACTCATGTATCTCGCATTTTGTGTGACATGATCACTTTATACCTTAGCAACATCAGGGTTGTGGCCTCCACAGGCATGTCGTGGATGGCTAGATGGGACACCGGAAATATTTAGGACTCAGCATATGGGCAGGTTCGATGTCCGTGGGTGAAAGCCCCTAAACCCCCGTGGCCAGGGGATGCTTCAAAGTCTAGACCGAGTGGATATATGAGCGCCCGAGTGTCGAATACTAGTAGGCCGCGTCTCCCACTGTGTCGTGGTTAGTTGAAAGGGGGTGTGACCTTATCTGCCTGAGGCGTAAGGGGCAAAGCTAAGCTGAGTTTGACCAGCTCAGAAATGGGTCTGCTACGACGAAGCGAGGGTAGATCTTGGTGACCATGCGGCCGTGGGTAGTGAGGTCTGTTTCACTACTTGGTTGCGCGCCTGGGGGAGGGGCAGCCAATGTGGAGTGCACTAGACCCTGGTGATATCCTAGAGATGTACGGTACTGACATGTGGACTTACTGAGTAGGAGTTGCGCACTCAGCATTTTACTCATTCATTCATTCATTCACTATCCACTTGGGCTGGTGGTGCACAATTAAATCATTATGTGTACCTTTGCAATGGCCATATTTCGGTTGGGTATGCGACCAACCTGAGATTAGGAGTTTACCACAATGAGTCTGGCTATCCAAATTTAGGTATGGGACTGGTTTGGATAGAAGTCCCTTGTGATGGACCCCACAGCTTGTAACACCACGTATTATCATCCTGACTACACACTTCAACTTTGTTGTTTCTTATGCATTGCATCTTTAGCATATGACATTTGGTTTATTATGTTTCTTCATTATGTGGCCTAGATAAGGCTATTGGTATTTGTGGACCTGTCAGGATTTGCATATTGCATCCTCAACATATGACATCTGGCTTATTATGTTTTTGCATCGCATAGTCTGGATAAAGCTGACGGTATCCATGGACTTGCTAGTATTTTCGCTTACTCTGGTATTGTACGATTTATGGATTGCTAGTATTTTCGCTTACTCTGGTATTGTACAATTTATGGATTGCCAGTATTTTCGCTTACTCTGATATTGTACGATTTATGGATTGACAATATTTTCACTTACTCTGATATTTTATGCTTGACACATGCATTGTGTACAACGTACCACCCTCTGAGCTTCTTAGTAAGCTTATACACTACCTTGCGTGTAGGTGACGTTAGGTCGCTGCAACATTGAGGTAGGAGCTTGTGGCAAATCACTTTGGAGATTTTGTTATTTATGTATTTCCCTTTTAGTATTGTAATCTAATGTTTATATTAGTGGATATGTGGCGATGATGTTGTTCTTGTGATTTGGGTACAGCTGTGGTTATGCTTTTTTACAAAAAAAAATTCTCCTTGTAGGATCCTAGGATCAGAATCTGGCGTATGGGCGCCTGGACCCGAGATGGGGTACTATGGAGGCTATCAGCACTGGATTCAGTGATCGGATATTTTCTGAGCCCGGTTCTTGAGTTTGAGGCGTGACACCACGACTAGTCAAGCAGATCTCCACGACTGGTCGAGCAGGGTGCTCGACTGGTCGAGGATCTACCAGAAAAACTCGAAATTTGAGTTTGAAACTTGGACTGGTCAAGCCAGAGCCTGGACTAGTCGAGCATAGGCTAGGACTAGTTGAATTTAAGCCTATTCCAAGTATAAAAACCCAAATATAATATGCATAAGAAAGGACCTAAACCTTGGGTCATTCTAGGGGCACATATAGCTGAATTATTGAACATTGAACTTAAATCTTCAGTAACTTCAGATCTATTGGGGTACAAAATTTGGTTAAGGGAAGAAGCTCCAAGAAGGAAAATTGGTGAAAGCAATGAAAGATAGATGAGTTGCGTGGGATCCGAGTTGTGCGGGAACCATGTTGCATGGGAGGTAAGTTGCGCTGGTGCGTGCAACTTATTTGTTGTCATGATAGGTCGCACAACTCTCTTGGAAGAAGAACGGATTAAGAATGCGAAGTGGGGTCCACGACATAGGATTCGAGGGCTCACATGTGCGAAGGCCTATAAATAACCCCTACCCCCTCATTTGGAGGATCGGATGCTCAGAAGACCAGCGCCTCTAACAGGTACTGGAGAGAAAGAGAAGGAGAAGGGGTGCAGAGTGCTGAAAGCGCGGACCACTCTATTCCAAGAGAGTTGTGCGAGCCCATGCAACTCCTTTGAGTTACACGGATATTCTTTGAGGCAATGGCTATGTCGAAAATTTCCAGATCCTCGTGTTATTTCAGATATGTCAAAAGGATCCAAGCACTCCTTTATCATGCCAATAAAGGACAAAATGCATAGGAAGTCCGCACAACTCATCTCCTTTGGAGAAATAATCAATATGAGCCGGAATGCTGCCGAAATTTATATTTAGGCCAATTCGATACTTACATTTTGTATTTTCTAAGAAGTTCTATCTTGGAATTAAAGGATTAAAAGGATGTAATGAACTTAGAATGAATAAAATTGATGATTATTCTCTTTGCTCTATCTTTTGTTAATATTAAGTGAGATATTCCCCCGAATCAAATGCTTTTTGTTTCTGGTCAAAACAAAATGGCGACTCCCCTTGGGAATATTTTTCTTAGTATTGACATAAGAATGACTTAGAGAATTTTATCGTTGTTTGGCGTCCTATAAGGCGCCAAAATGGCGACTCTCAAAGGGAACATCCTTCCTTTCATCTCCAAGATAGAATATATTTGTAACGATATCCTAATTAGGTTCTGTTGTCGATCTCTGACAGGAAGAAGAAGAAGAAGAAGTAAAAGGCAAAAAGGCAAAAGGATAAGAGAAATGGATGACAGCCATTCCCTTAGGCGAACGGGCAAAGCCGCGGTAATCACATTACGCTTAGGAAAAAGGATAAAGAGCCCCTATAAACAGAACATTGAGGTAACAAGAAAAGAGACATATAGGGAATGCCATGACTGTGTTAGAGAGAAAGAGACAGATAAGATGGAAAAGGTGACATATGATGTGGTGAGTCATCTGAAGGGCATACCAGCTTGACTAAGTGTGTATGACGCGTTACGATTGTCCGAAGATTCTCAACATAGTTTGCTTCAGGCTCTATCCGATAATAATGTCAGAAGAGCATTGCTTACAGAAATGGAACACGAAGAACGAAACAATTGTATGCTAGTCATTTCTTTCTCTGATGATGACCTAATTTGTGGAGAGGACAACAACAAACCACTGATGGTTGTAGGTCATGTCGGCGGTAAACAGGTAAAATGAATAATGCTAGATAACGGGTCCGCAGTAAATTTGCTACCGTTAAGGATGTTAAACGAACTGGGATATCACCGTTCTCACTTGCATCCTAGTGGGATGATGATACAAGGGTTCAATCAAGATGGGCAGAGAGTGCTCGGTAAGATCACGTTGACACTGGAGATAGGAGAGCTAATGACTCATGTCGTTTGCAATGTCATTAATGCGATAACGACATATAATATTCTTTTGGGAAGACCCTAGAGCACCAATATGGCATTGTACCATCGACTCTCCATCAATGCTTCAAGTATTATAAAGATGGGATTCAGTGTAAGGTGATGGCTGACGCAAAACTGTATACAGAGGTGGAATCTTTCTTCGCGGACGCTAGTTATTACAACGAGTTCACCGCAAAGAATAATAAGGGAAACAATGATAATGAAAAAGCAAAAGGAGAAATAAGCACGGTGCAGAACAGGGTTACGAAGATAGAGTTATCCAAGAAAGAGAATGTGAAGCAGAAATTTTATTTCATGCCGTGACATTTGAGACGACTTGGACAACCTCCGTTGACATTGTTATCGCCCAAGCAGTTAGAAATTTTGCAGTGAAATTACACGATGCCGCTACCGTAGGTTGAAAGAAAGAAACCATTCCCAGTTATGCCTAAAAGGTTTCACATTGGGGCCAACAGAGGAATCCCGAACCTATTGAATTTTATGCAGTGTCAGAGCTAGAGGTAGAAGAAAAGATAGATAATAAAGTGGACTTTGTGAAATTGACACCTGAAGATTTGGAAAGATAGAGCTCTACTAGCAAAAAGATAATGAAGAACATGGGCTTTGATTGTGAAGAGCCGATTGGTTTAAACATTGGAAAAGGTATCCTGATCCCAATCGAGGTCAATGAGAAAAAACGAGAAAGGTTCCGCAGATTGGGAGGAGAAACTTTAGAAAATATGGTCACTGTAGAACCAATAGAAAGAAAAGAAGCTGGAATGATCAAACATCCTGAGATAGCCCCAAAGCAGATGAAAGATGGGGGGCAACCGACAATTTATAGCTTTCGAGAAATAAATCTAGGGACAGAAGAACCCCAGAATACATTCATAAGCGCTAATCTCTCTAAATAAGAAACTAACCGATATATTAATCTTTTGAAAGAAAACAAAGATGTATCTGCCAGGACATACACTGAAATGCCAGGTTTGGAACCGTCAGTAGTGATGCATCGGTTAAATATTTCTAAAGACAAGAGGCTGGTTAAACAGGCGCAACGACGATTACATCCAGAGCTGACCCTTTGATTGAAGAAGAAGTGAATAAGCTAATTAAAGTTGGGTTTATCAGAGAAGTCAAGTATCCCAAGCGGATATCAAACATTGTACCGGTGAAAAAGAAGAGTGGACAAATCAGAGTATGCATCGACTTTAGAGACTTAAATGAAGCATGTCCAAAGGATGATTTCCCACTACCGATCATTGAGTTGTTGATTGACAGCATGACTAAGTACGCCATTATGTCCTTTATGGATGGTTACACTGGGTACAATCAGATAAGGATGGCCCCGGAGGATGAGGAAGCCATGACGTTCAGAATGTCACTGGGAATTTACTGTTACAAGGTCATGCCATTTGGTCTCAAGAATGCTGGTGCAACATATCAGAGGGCAATACAGAATATATTCCAAGACATGATGCATAAGCATGTTGAATGTTATGTAGATGATTTAGTGGTTAGGTCAAATGACCATGAGGAACATTGTGAACATTTGGTCTCAGTATTTCGGTGACTCAGAAAGAAGCAATTGAGGATGAATCCGTCTAAATGCGCGTTTGGTGTCTTGTCGGGAAAGTTCTTGGTTTTATTGTCAGGCACCGAGGAGTTGAAGTTGATCCGGGGAAGATCAGAGGTACTCAAGATATGCCACCTCCAAAAACACTGAAGGAACTAAAAAGTTTATAGGGAAAGCTAGCATATATTCATCGCTTTATCTCTAATCTTGCTAGAAGGTGTCAGCCATTTTCCCATTTAATGAAGAAAGGGGTTGTGTGGGACCAGTTGTGCCAAAACGCATTTGATTCAATCAAGGAATTGTTGAAACAGCCTCCAGTACTTGCATCGCCTGTGAAAGGTAGACCCCTCATTCTTTATATTTTTGCGGTAGAGAATTCATTGGGAGCCTTGTTGGCACAAACAAATGAGCAAGAGGAAGAGATCGCGTTGTATTATCTGAGCAGGATTTTGATAGGAGCTGAATGCAATAATTCACCCATTGGGAAAGTGTGTTTAGCCTTAATCTTCGCAATACAAAAATTAAGGCATTATTGTCTTTCCCATGATATAATTCTGATATCGCGAGGGTTCCTTTGAAATTCTTAATGACAAGGCCAATGCTATCAGGGAGGCTGGCCAAGTAGATGCTTTTACTTATAGAATATGTGATCACGTATGACCCAGCAAGAGCAGTAAAGGGATAGGTAGTAACAGATTTCTTGGTAGTCCACCCTGTGTCAGATAATGAAATGATCAGTGATGACTTTCCAGATGAACAGGTCATGATGATAGAACCGTGTGGTTTATGGTAGATGTATTTTGACGGCGCTTCTAGAACCTCAGGGACGGGTGCTGGGGTTATATTTATGTAACACTCCTTAGTTTTGAGTACTCGGGTGTTACCTTGAAAATCTGAATTAATCACACGTGCGTGGGGTCACGTGTGACTCACCTTACACATCGGCATCCAGTGGTCCCCAATCTATCCATCTGGACCGATGAGGACGATCTTCATTCATATATCGAGTCATCTGACCGTTGGTTCTCAAGAACGGACAACCATCTCATCCCAAAAGTGACATTGATCTTTAGGAACCCTCTAAGTTGCTAGGATCCAAATGGCGACGGAAATCTAACCCTTCTTTATTAGAAAGATTGAGCCATATGTGGTCAATCGTAGGTCTTAGAGCATCTGAACCACCGTCCGATGGATCCACAATGTCCAACTTAAAGATCTGCCTCTTGGTCATCACAATCAAAGAATCAAACCCTCCAGTGATATTCAATAAGTATATTATTTTTCTTTTATTGATTATTATACTATAAGTTTTACACAAACATAGATAGGAAGAAAATATAAACGTATTTTGATAATTTATTTATCATGAAGAATGTACGAAAATGTATTGTAATAGAGTGATACTATATAATTAATGTATATATGATATTATAAAAATAATATTATATTAACTAAACATAGTGGATAATAATTTTACAATATATAATTGAAATTATAGATATTAATGTAGTATTAAACATGTAAAAAAAAATTATTAGATATTTTAATAAGATGGTATATTATTTAACAATGTGATTTTAAAAGAGAGATTGTACAATTTTCAATCCATACATGTGTAATATAATATTGTATATTAGGAATTATATATTAATAAATATGTGATTAATAACATGTATATAGTAGTATGTTAATATTAGAAATTATATATATATATGTATAAGTTTTTAATTATTTTAATTACTAGTAAATCCATATTAATATTAGTATTGGTTAATAATACGTGATGAAAGCCTTCAATGGACCCTGGAACTCTTTTAACCGTTAACGTTCAATTTCGGGGTGATCCGACCACTAGATTGATGAGAATCCACCATTAGGGCGCGAAACCTAAGAGTATGGCCCACCTGGACCTTGGATCTGCCTCACCTTTGGTAAAAGGCTGTGGCAGGGCCCACCAAATAGGATGGATGGTGTGGATTTATTACAAACATCATGGTGGACCCCACTTGATGGGCTGCCTGTACACAAATTGGTGCACACCTGCTGTGCACCAGATGCCCCTGGCTGGTCAGCACAAGCTGACCCGTGCTTCCCCAAAAAATGGGGAGTTTTTCTCTCTCTCTCTCTCTCCCTCTACTTTTACCAACCGATGGACGAACGTCCATTTTGCTACAAATGTGGCCCACCATCGTACTCACGTGCACAATCCAAACCGTCCATCGTATGCATGACCAGAGGCTGATCAAAACCCTAGCCTTTTCACATGAAGACGAGCACGTGTGGTCACACAACAACCGACGCAAGAGGGTCCCGGAAATATAAAGTTTCCAAATATGGGAACTATCCTCATGCCAGCTGGGCGATCCGCGTGAGCTCGCCCTTCCTACATCTTAACCGTCTAACTTCGAGCAAATCCCAGCCGTTAATACTGTGTACTAGGGTCTTGTAAAGGAAGAGACCCAAAACTGAGCCATTTTCATCTCCATGCGAACCCACCACCCAAATGAAGGCGAAGCTTCGAAATCTCTCCTCTACAAGCTCCACGACATCCCTATGAATAGTCTAAAGAAGGCGGATTGGAGGAAGAAACTCCCATTTGACATCCGTCATTAACAACGGGTCTCCTTCCTCGTCAAGAAACAACCGTCGTTGAATTGTGTGGCCACTCAATTTCCGTCAGGTGGGTTCAGCAAATCCCTGCTGAGATGAGAAAAGTGAAAGAGAAGTAGAGAATGAGAGAGAAGAGAAGAATAGAGAATGAGGGGGCGGCCGGTTCGGCTATTGCCGCACTACTCAGGCAACTCAGATCATTTCCAGACTGAGTTGGATCCGATCCAGGCCAGCAATAGGGCCGGTTTGGGCCTGGTTCGAGTGACGTTGGATGCTTCCAACAACAACTAGAGAGAAAGAAAGAAGAAGTGGGAGATAGGGAATAGAGAGAGAAAGGCTTCGAGGGTGCATGCCGCACTAGCTCGAGCTGAACCGAGTTCGGGCCGAGTCAGGCCAGGCTCGTCGCTCCATTATTGGATTATTCCAGCGGTAAGAAAATAGAAGAGAATAGAAAAGAGAAGAAGAAGAGGGAAAAGCAGGGAGTTGGGTCAGGTTTACTGTCAAGTCAACTGGACTCGACTCGGTTGAGTCACAGCTCGAACCGATCAGCTCTCTTGTTTTAATTTTCCAGCAGTAGGGGAAGAAGGAAGAAAAGAGAAAGAAAGGGAGAAAGAAAAGAGAAGGGAAGGAGAAGAAAGAAAGGGAAGAGAAAGAAGGAAGTTGAGTTGGGTTTGATGGCTACTGAGTCGACTCGGCCAAAACTGAGTCACTGCCGTGCCGACAAGTGAAATTCACGAGTTAAGCCAAGTTCGCATAGGTGAGTCAGCACTTCCTTCCCAAGCGAGACTTGTTTCAATATACTATTGTCGTTATTACCATTATTATTAATGTTAACGATGATTAACCAGTAATAGGTTATTTATACCAAAACTGGTTATTTTATATGTAATAATATTTTATTTACCACCCTTAAACATTACCATTAAGGGTAGATCATAATATTTATTACCATTGTAATGCTTATTATTATCATGTAGCTACTATAAATTACCTCACTAGTATTAATAGTGGTTTTACAACTATTGATATTACTAACATTATGATTAATCACACATCGATTAGCATTCGATCCTAGAAACTAAGTCTAAGGCTGAACTCTAGGATGAAAACCTAGTTCTATGTCAATACACTATTTGTGCTAATGTTAGTTATTATAAACAAAATTGTAGTTATCGAGTAGTAGAATCTTATTTAAATCTCTTTAAAAAAATTATTATTAATAATAGATCTTAGTATTTATTATCATCATTAGTGTTACTATAATTATTACAATTATTAAACATGGCTAACCATTAATAGGTTAATTTTGCTAGTATTGGTTATTATAGATATTAGATATTAACATTAATCATGCTATTCTTATTTTGTCATTGTAGGTTATTGATAATAAGATTAGCATTATTAGTATTAATAGGCAGTTATTATTTATTTTTACTCCATTATAATATTATTACAATTAAATTATATGAGTTTAACTTCAAACCCTAAACCAAAGTCTAAGATTAGATTAATGAATAAAACCCTAAATCTAAATGATTTAAACCATAGGTCATGATCCTAACCATAGATAACATGTGAAACTTGGATCTAACCATACAAAATTTATAATTCATGATAGGATTTAGTTCTAAGGGCGCAAGTACTTAGCGACGCTAGAAGGTGATTCGGTTCATCAGGTGATGATTTCTTCCCCTTGAGCTTTCCATTTTCCCATTAGCTTAAGTTATAGTTTTTATTTTAATTGATATCTTCATTTTATAGTCACGTATGTTAATTGTTGGAATTGAATTGCTACATTACATGCTTAATGTTTATCCTGTATATTTATTCATGCTTGTTGATTTTTTTGGGATTGCTTACAGAACTTAAACTGGTACATCAGTGAAAAACCCCCACCTATAAATGTACACCTATACTTGGGATGTAACCTGACTGGTTGTGATTGTAATAGACCTTCGGCTTAGTGGTTATTGAATGGTGGTTTAAATTGACCATTGATGTGGGCCTACCATCCAGGGTTGCTGTGTCCAATTGTCTTCAAGGATGGTCTTTTATCGCATGGTTTTGATACTCGTTATGTGGCTTATTTCGATAATTTCCTTATGTGGCTTGTTTTGATATTGCCCTATGTGGCTTGTTTTGGTATTTTTCCTATATGCGTTCAATGTTTTGTACTGTGCAACACTGCGATGGTAACCCATATATTGTAATATGATTGGCCATTAGTTGACGAGTTTCCATTAAACATCCTAAGATGGTAGTCTCGTGAGCCGGGGATGGTGGTATGGGACCTATGCTCGAGCTGTCGGCCTACGCTGGTGACAAGCCCCCATAGTGACCCTTGAGCTTATTTAACTTGGCTGATTGTAATTAGACTAATAATGGGTTAGATAATTATGCATATATGGCACAGACCAACATCTATTGCTATCATACGTGATGTACGTAAGGTAGTCGTTACGTCGCACTTAGTATGCTTCGCTGATGACTAGCCTCTGTCCGACTAGATGTTTTTCCCAGGTCGATGATTGCATAGGTGACGAGCCCAACTTCCGCACTGATGTGTATCCCTGGGGCAATGACTTCATTCACGCATCCATGCATCTAATAAGACCTGCATCATGTATTGTTTTGTATGCTTTGTTTTATAACTATGCTTACTAATGCGGCGGTGTGTAATCTTGAGGGGAATTCACATTGAGTTGGCCACTCATCCATTAAATGTATAGGTAGTACAGGTGACTTAAGTGATATGCAGGTTCAAACTGATGAGGAGCCGTTATGATGGTCAAGGATGCATGGTTGTACCTGTCAAGGAAGCTACGCGATCTTACGGCTTTCGTTATATATATATTTTTATATTTCTCATGTATGTAAATCTCGTAATTGTTAATGTAGAGACATTGGTTTGTATAAGTCATTATGAGCACTCTCTTATATATTCTAAATGTAATTGAAAATTTTCCTTATGTTGATTTGTCCATTCTATACTTATCTGTTAACTCTAATGAAAAAAAGTATGGAATTTAGTTCTCTATAAGTTAACACTCGGGTTTTTGGGAAACGGGTCATGTACTCAGGTCCTGAAAAGTCGGGGTGTTATAATTTATTAGTCCGCAAGGCAACCTGTTACCATATTCCTTTACGTTAGGTGCAACGTGCACTAACAATGAAGTCGAATATTAAGCTCTCATTATAGGGATGGAAATAGCTCAGGAAATGAAGATAAAAGCGCTACGAATTTTTGGCGATTCTAAGCTAGTGATAAGCTAGCTTACAATGAAATTTGAAATAAGGAAGCAAGAGCTTCTCCCATATTATCATCATGCACAACAGTTGTTGGTGGAATTTCAGGATGTTGAAATCAAGCATATACTAAGGTCAGAGAACGCAAGGGCAGATGCCTTGTGTAGTCTGGCTGCATCCTTGGGTTGTCCTAATCGAAGCCCACTCCAAGAAACAATCAAAGAAAGGAGATTTTTACCACCGGCTGAAGATGTCGAAGTAGTGGAAGTATGTCTCGTATCATGTTTGGAGATTACAATTGATGATTGGCATCACAGCCTTTTATGGATTTCTCAGATACGATATCCTACCAGAGGATCCAGCGCAAAGGTCTCAGATACAGTAAAGGGTGAAGAAATTTATTATGTATAATGAAGAGCTCTACAGAAAGTCCTATAATGACGTGTTGTTGAGATGCTTGGATACGAAGGAGGCGAATCAAATATTGCATGAAGCACATTCAGGGCAATGCAGGGCTCATTAGGCAGGTAGAAATTTGTTTCATCGAGTACGTTGAATGGGGTATTATTGGCCTACAATGTTCAAGGACGTAATTGATAATGCACGGTGATGTCACGAATGTCAAATACATGGCGATGTCATACATGTACCCCCTAAAGATTTGCATCAGTCAGTAGCCTCTTGGTCCTTCGCAGCCTAGGGACTTAACATTATCAGTCCCATAAGCCCATCATCATCCAGAGGAAAATAATATATTTTGGCAGCCACTGATTACTTCTCAAAGTGGACTGAGGCCGTCGCATGAGAAATGTCAAAGAGAAAGATGTCATGAATTTCATACGATATGCAATAATATACCGTTATGGTATTCTAAAGAAAATCATCACTGATAATGGGACCCCATTTAAGAATAGGGGAATGGAGAAATTGTGTCAAAAATTCGATATCTAACATTCATTCTTGACACCTTACTATTCGCCGGCTAATGAGTTAGCCAAAGCATTCAATAAGACAATTGTGAAAATTTTGAAGAAAACGGTTGTAAGAAACAAATGCGATTGGGATGAGAAGCTACAAGAAGCTTTATGGGCTTATCGAACTACTCATCGTATTGCTACGAAAGCAATGCCGTATTCTTTGGTTTATGGGGTTGAAGCTATTGCCCCATTGGAACGCAAGTTGCATCGTTCAGAATAGCAGTACATCAATCGATTACTGATGACGAAAACACTAAGATCAAGCTGGCAGAATTAGATGTGTTAGATGAAAAAAGATTACCGGCCCAGCAGCGATTACAGTTTTATTAAGCAAGAATTTTTGTAGCTTTTGATAGAAAGGTTAAACACCGCTCCTTCAAAAGAGGTGATATGGTATTGATGTTGAAGAGATCGATAGTCGTCACTCGCAAGATAGGGGGCAAGTTTGACCCTAAATGGGATGGTCCGTACGTCATATTAGAAGTATACTCTAATGGGGCCTATCGGGTGGTGGATCAAGATGGAGAGGTATAAGTATATTAGTGAATGCTCGTTTCATAAAAATATATCATCCATGAATGTTTGTGCAGTTTTGATTTAGAAGATTCACAACATGATTCTTCTTAATCAAAAGGGAGCAGGCAAGAGAATACAGAAGGCAAAACTCTGCATTATTTTCTTTTCTTTTCTTTCTTTTTACATTGTATTTCTCTTCAAGTACTAATGAAATGCAGGCCTTCAAAGTATATCAACTTCGAGAAAATCAACGAAAAGTGCCAATGATTGTTGCTATATCACCAATAGTTATTGCCAAGACGCCAAATAAATATCGCCAAATGCAAATCACCAATGCGAAATGATTACGGTCAAAGTTGTTGCCAAAACTGCTACTACTATAGGCCATTTAAATTTATTGAAATCAATAGCACCGCCAGGCTGATATACTATCTTAATATACTATCTTAACCATAAAATTTCATTTTATTATCATCAGCAAATGTAGTATATTAATTTTGATTTATTACTCTGGCAAGGCCGATTTACCTTTTATAGGTGGCAGTAAGGGAATTGCGACAATGAGAAGCCAAATGCGTATAAGGCTTATCATTAATTAGCGAGGGCAATATGGTAGAACTATATGGGTAGCAGTGTCGCATGTGGCCTTAAAAAGCCTGGAAAGAGCATCACGTGCATCCATGCAGGTAGTGAGCTATGCCATCTGTATAGCTTCAGGCAGCATCATGTGGGTGGCCAGAGAGCACCCCCTCGTGAATGGGTTTGACCTTGCAGATGAAGGAAAGTAAGTCTCTGAAGCAAGATGACTCCCTAGATTCCTAGTTTGATTTCAGTAGTAACGCATGAGGGAAAGTCTCATGAAGTAAGATGACAAGTCTCTGAAGAAAGAGACCCCTCATTGATGGACTGGCAGCCTTGGATTTGGTACTTGACGGTAGCCTTGCACGCCTTGTGAACTTTAGAGAGTTACCGTGGCCAACCCTGTGCATAAATCCTATTGAGTTCATGGCCTGGTAGCTTCACTGGGCCCCTCTGATATATCGCGGTTTGTGAATTCCCCGGCAATGATAAGCCCCATGAACTCTAGATAGTTACTGAAAAGGCCAAGCTATATGTCCTAGAGGGGGGGTGAATAGGACTATGCCAAATTTTTAATAAAATCAGCGGAACTAAAATAAACCAATACCCTTACAATTATGAATCAATTCACAATGCTAAATATAAATCACCTTGATAAATAATTATTGAGAGATTGATACAAATTCAGTTCTAAGGACAACTTACACCATAATAAACAAGGGCTTATGGTAGGACAACCTTATTTCTAGAACCTCTTTTGAATCAAGGACTCAATGTTAATATAAGTAAATGAAATAGCAAGGAATTGAAAATAAATGCGTATAAAGATCTAAATTATTACAACAATCCCACACTTGCTTGAAAATGTAAATAGTTACAACATTCACATCCACTTGTACATTCCACACAATCGAATGATAAAGATATGAAAATTAAGCAAGTATTCAATCCACAAGACAAAGAGTTATAGTGGTTCGCCTGTAGGTACACCAACCGTTTTACAACAAACACACAGAATGCTACTCCACTCCTAATATCCTCACACATGGGATATTAGCGCTCACTATCAAATAGGTTTTCTCGGTTCACCAAAACCTTTACAATTGTGTCTTTTTCACTTGGGCTTACACAATTCAAAACCCCTTTTTCTCGAGTTTTCTGGTTTTCCTCGCACAACCAATACAATGAGATTTTTCTCGCTCAACCTCAAACAAAACCAAGACAATGAGATTTTTCCGCTCAACCTCAAACAAAACCAAAATAAATGAATTTTACAGAATTGTAAAATACCTGGATTTCTCCTTTAGCAGTTCTAAGAGAACCAATCGGAGTAGATGATTGAATATCAAAGTTCAATTTCCAATACTCACATTCATAAGGTTCTAAATTCTAATAGATTTTAGATTTTAACTTGTCAAGCGTAGCTATATTTGATTTTGATTCCAAGAAGAAGGAATAAGATAATTCCTCTTTTCAAATAAGATTGGAATAGAGAAACAAAATCAAATTAAATAAGCTAGCAAAAAGGAATATTAAATAAGCACAATTTAGATTAAAATAAACACAGACTTATCTCGAGTGATTACTTGAAAATTCTTGAAATGGAATGGAGTTGAGGATATGAAAACTCAAATTGTGTTCAATTTATAGAAGAAAAATCGCTCCTACGACCGGTCTTAGAAACCTAGACTCGGTCGTAGCTCTAAATGCATTTTTAAAAAATTGAGCGCGATCTTTGAAAGCCGCTCCACGACCGTCGTGAGTACCCTACGACCGTCGTCGGGTCACCTACGACCGGTCGTAGATACCTACGACTGGTCGTAGGACCATGAAATAAGTTGCTGGATTTTGAGTCGTAGCTCCACGACTGATCGTGGACTAGTCGAAGCCAACCTACGACCGGTCGAAGGACTTCCAGGACTGGTCGTGGGCGTACCAAAAATTCCGAAAAATCTTCAACTACTTAGGACTGATCGTGGAATTTCTTGGACTAGTCGAACCAATGCTAGGACTGGTCGAACAAGAGCTAGGACTGGTCTTGGAACAAACCAAACTTATGTTAGATAAACATTTGATTTATGTATCAAAAATGACCTACTTAAAGGGTCAACCTAAAGTCATTCAAACCTGAAACATGTCGTATGGACATTGAACTTCAACCATTCAACGAATATAGATTGTTTGAACCATATCAGGCTTGAGATCTTGTAGCTTCAAACTTGAGATCTTCATTAGCATAACAACTACTACATGCATTGCTTATTACTCTTGAAGTCATGAGTCGTTCTCTAAGACTTGAACATCAATATAGTAGCTTCTTGAACTTCAACATCTTGAGCTTCAACTTGTAACATCTTGAAGAATCCAACTTATAGCTTCTTGAAGTATTTAAGCAAAGGTCTTGAATAAAAATCATCATACAAGCACAAGACACGATAGATGTTTTGACACATCAAAATTTGACAACCAAAGGAGTATGAGACCATAACCCTTACAATCTCCCCCTTTGTCAAATTTGTGACAAAACACCCAAGTAATAATATTTCCAAGAGAAACACAACATGTGAGAAGCATGCATAGATATATAGACATGATAAGCAATAACTAGCATAATTCATTTTCCCATAACTCTTGAGAAGTTTAACTCCCCCTGAGTAATAGGAAGCACATCAAAATATAACTCCCCCTGAGTAATAGGAAGCACATCAAAATT
This sequence comes from Magnolia changhungtana, assembly GCA_030180095.1. Taxonomy (NCBI): domain Eukaryota; kingdom Viridiplantae; phylum Streptophyta; class Magnoliopsida; order Magnoliales; family Magnoliaceae; genus Magnolia; species Magnolia changhungtana. The sequence goes on along the minus strand of JASAUF010000473.1, from coordinate 3,794,618 downwards.
AATGACATTCACCACACTTCTCCCCCTTTTTGACACAAAATGACAAAGGAAGAAGAGCAGTAATGAAATCAGGAGTTGAAGCAAGAGAAAATTGTGCATAACCAACAAAAAGGTTTTGAGATGCATGCTAATATCAGTAAATATTACATGCACCAAAAAATTCACTGTAACTGTAAGAGGGTGCAGATTAGATGGATCAATTTTGTGTAAACCCTTAGCAATCGCCTCATATATTTACGCAAATAAGAAAATTGTGTGTCTTGAGTAACACGAATTTGAGCCACCGCTTCAAGAGAATTCAATCTTTCAAAAAATCGTAAGGTCGATAATCGTGATCATCACCGAGTCCGACTCAAGTTCTTCAAATAAGTCATCCATATTCACGTCTTCAGAAGATCACAAGCTTCAAAGATTACTAGCTTCAAAGACCATCATACACAAGATCCACTTGGCCTCTAGCCAAATCTAAAGTCATCTTATTAAGATTGAAATTATTAAAAGGGAGATGATGGATGGGTTTTTCTCTAGTAGGCATAGCTATGAGCATATGATTTGCCAACATAGTCAATAAATAGCCAAAGGGTATATCACTATGTCCAGGATGGTGACGCGACAGAATAATGGAATGACAGATTAAAGAAGGAAGACATATTTTAAGCACCATAGACAACAGAATGCAAAACACGAACCATAAAAGCAAAGAGTTCGGTTTTATTACTGTAACGTGGATAAAGATTAGAGATGAATATCTTATGAAGTACTAGTGTCCGGGTAACAAATACCTTGAGGGAAGTGTATGACCTTTATGAGTCCAATGAACATCCATATTACATAAATCTCTAGTAAGCATTCTTCGTTCGATTCGAGAGACTATCATGTAAAATATTAATTGAATGCTTTCATCATTGATAGGTATTTCCATAATGTCCGCAATCAAATGACGATCTACTACAAACAAACCTTCTTGAGTATCAACTTTAAAAGTTAAATTATCAAGAGAAAATCACGATACATGCAAACATGGATTGGGCAATGGACTGGTATGCGCTCCACCCCAATGTAAGATGTTATCCCATCCCACGATTCCAACAAAGAAGGAATACCAAAAGAAGCAATGTGATTGACATTAACATGACGCTCAACAATTACATTACGCATACGCAAATCTCGAGCATCGAAGGATCATTTTCGTGAGAGCGAAAATGACGTTGAACAATAGAAGCTGATCTAGAAGAAGATGGACCTCGAGTAGTTTTCTTTTTACCTCTAGCATCCATTTTCAAAGAAGGAATTCAAGGAAACAACAAGTTGGAAGAAATGAGGTTTAAATAAAACAGATTTTTCAAGATAAAACCCCAAAACCTGCAATGAATGATCAAATAGATTCCACAAACATGAGTTTTGAAACACTAATAGCAAGAATCTTCAAAAAATGCAAAAGAACCACTAACCTTGAAGAACAATGAAGATGGGTTGGGGCAGTCGTAGCTAGAACCGTTGGAGAGAAATGAAGAAATGAAGAAGAAGACAAAAATCCCCAATTTTAAGTGAAATCCCGAGATTTACGACAGGTCGTGTACATGTTCGACCGGTCGTGTATTCTCACGACAGGTCGAGTACGACAAAATTTGCAAATTTTTTTGTTTAAATAATTTTAAATTTAAGCAAATATAACATCAAACTTATGTACATTATGATACACAAAATTATGCAAACTCAATTTAAATTGCACATACCGAGATCAAACTTTAATTTATTAAACCAGCTTTTGTCGAGCGGTTTAGTGAAAATGTCCGCCATTGAGTCTCGGTTGGAATGTAATCCAAATATATTAATTTATCTTCCACTAATTCACGAATGTAATGAAATCTAATATCAATATGCTTAGTACGTGAATGCTGAACTGGATTTTTAGAAATATTTATTGCACTGGAATTATCACAAAATAAAATCATAGAATCTTGAGTAATTTCATAATCGCTTAACATTCGTTTCATCCAAACAAGTTGAGTACATGCATTTCCAAAGAAGAATGTATTCAAATTTCAAGCTTGATAGCGATATAGAACTTTGCTTCTTGCTAAACCAAGAAACAAGACAATTTCCAATGTAGAAACAACCACCACCGGTTGATTTCCTATCATCTATGTTTCCAAATTTTACACAAGATCACAGCACTCAGCTAATTGAACATTAGTCTCATGTGGATACCAGAGACCCAATTTAGTAGAACTTGCGACATAACGCATAATCCGCTTAACAAGCCAGCTAAGTGAGATTCTTTAGGATTTGATTGATAACGAGCACAAATACCAACACTCAAAGCAATATCCGTCTACTAGCGCTAGATAAAGTAAACTACCAATCAAACTACGATACAATTTAGGATCCACATCATTACCTGTAGAGTCTTTTGAGAGTCTTACGCTTGTACTCATAGGAGTATCAAAATTTTTACCTTTCTCAAATCCAAATTTCTTAATTAAACTCGAGCATATTTGGTTTGAGAAATAAAAATTCCATCAGTGTTGTTGTTTTACTTGCAATCCTAGGAAATAGTTTAATTCTCCAACCATGCTCATTTCGAATTTAGACTTCATCAAATCTCGCAAACTCAACAAATATGTTAGTACAGTTGATCCATAAATAATATTGTCAACATATATTTGAACCATTAGAATATCATCGTTATATTTCTTAACAAAGAGCGCCTTATCAACACACCCCATCCGAAAATTATGACTCAAGAAAAACTTAGTCGGTTTTTCGTACCATGCTCGGGAGCTTGTTTCGCACCATAGAGAGCTTTCTTAAGACGATACACATGATCAAGAATTTAGGATCTTCAAACCCCGTAGGTTGTTCAACATATACCTCTTCATGTAAATCACCATTCATAAAGGCACTCTTTACATCCATTTGATAAATTTTAATTTTCCTAAAACATGCAATGGAGATAAAAAGTCTGATTGATTCAAGACGAGCTACAGGGGCAAATGTTTCATTATAGTCAATTCCTTCAATTTGAGTATATCCTTATACAACTAGTCTTGCTTTATTTCAATAATATTTCCTAGTTCATCGATTTGTTTTTGAAAATCCATTTTGTTCCAATAATATGTTTATCTTTAGGTCTAGGAACAAGTTGCCGACATCATTTCGACAACCGATTAAGTTCTTCTTGCATCGCAAGAATCCAATTTTCATCCGAAAGTGCTTCTTTTACGTTACCCTTGGTTCAATCTGGGATGTAAAGCATACGTAGTTACATATGTCCTCTAATTGTCTACGAGTGCGCACACCCGTGAGAGGGTTTCCAAGTATTTGAGAAGTTGGATGATCTTTAACAAATCCTTAATTCAGATTAGTTTCACTTGATGAAATTTCTTGTTTTTCAAGTATAAGAACTTCATCATTATCTAAACTAGGGACACAGTGTCTTCAAAAGATCGTCAATCACAACATTTATTGACTCTTGAATCACACCGGTCCCGTTGTTGTTCAGAACACGATAAGCACGATCAAGTTTAAAGAATAACCTAAAAGATCCCTTCATCACTTTTAGTGTCGAATTTTCCCAAATTTTCACTACACGCAAAATATATAACTTGCCGCCAAAAATTCAAAATATTTGATGAAGGCTTTTTCTTAAACCACATTTCATAAGCCGTTTATTATTAGTTTTACAAATATAAACACGGTTAATAATGTAGCAGTCAGTATTCACCGCTTCAAATTTCAGATTCCTAGGGAGCTTCATGCTATTTAACATAACATTTCCCATTTCTTGAAGCACTCTATTCTTCCTCTCGACAATTCCATTTTGTTGAGGAGTTTTAGGTGCCGAGAATTCATGTGATATTCCCCGATCGCTACAAAATTTCTCAAACCGCTATTTTCGAATTCGATCCATGATCACTACGGATCTTGCCGACTTGAGAACATTTTTCATTAATCCGCTTTATAATCTTTTTCACTTCATCAAGGGTTTCGATTTATCTCTCAAGAATGAAACCCAAGTGTATCTTGTATAATCATCTACAATAACTAAGATGTACTTTTTGCCACCTCGACTTTCCGTTCTTGTTGGTCCTATAAGATCCATATGGAGAAGCTCGAGTGGTCTTGTGGTGATATTGGAGTTCACCTTTTTGTGAGAGCTCCTAGTTTGTTTACCATACCGCATTCACCACAAATCTTGTCTACTTTTTGCATTTTAGGTAGACCTTTAATTAGTTCACTTTTGCTCAATCAGATAAATTTCGGTAGTGTACATGTCCAAGGCGTTTATGCCATAAATCATCTCATTGGTATGGACCATGTAGCACGTTTGATTAGATGAGCTACCATTGCTTACTATATAGCAGCTTTTCGAAGTTCTCACCGCTTTATTACGTAACCCTTTTCATTTGTAATTTCACAACCTTGATTAGAAAATTTAACATTATGGTTGTTATCGCATATTTGAGATATGCTCAACAGTTGTGTTTTAAACCCTCAACATATAACACATTTTTAAATAAGGGAAGGTTATAGAGTTGGACCGTACCTTTGCCAATTATCTTGCATAGCTTGCTACCATCACTAAATGTGACTGACCCATCACCATATCTTTAAGATCGGTGAATAGAGCTTTGTCGCTCATTCATATGTCCGGAGCATCCACTATCTAGGTACCATTTTGAATAGCTTGTAGCTTTGAAAGCAGTGAGCAACCAAACAAGTAACCTTGGGAACCCATTTCAAGATCGTTTTGGGTTTAGGAGAATAATTGGTCTTCTTTTGTTTATAGTTATAAGAATGACCTACGAGTTAGATTTTAATAGCTCCTTAAGTAAATCAACAATTTTTTCAGCTAATGGTTTCGAATCTGATTTTTGAAATTTATATAGCTGCTTTTGTGTTTTTGAAAGGTTTTTGTATTTTTAGAAACAACTTGATTAGTACCTTTTCCATTTGAGTTAGAAGTCTCTCCTTTCACAAAATTGGAAGGAGCATTCTTCTGTTTAGGAGATGTGTTTTTATCAAAGCCCAACCTTGATCGATCGCCACATTTTCTTGATCCGGATAATAATTTTTCTAATTTTGGATCACCTTGGGCATATCTCCATGTGTCCTTCAAACTCAGAAGAGAAGATACTTCATTTTTAAGTTTCTCATTTTCAGATTTCAAATTTTCAATTAGGGAGGTTTTGAATTCTAAATCACACTTTGATTTTTCAAAACAATCTGAAATTTGAGATTTTTCTAAAACAAGAGTTTCAAAACATTCTTTAAGTTTAAGAAACTTTTCTTTTTGAAGTTTAAGTTTAACAGCAATTTTACAACTTTCCTTATATAAGGCATTATAAGCATCTTGAAGATCTTCATCATTTTCATGATCACTATCCAAATTTTCTTCACTTGTTGAATCATCGTGATCTGAAAAGGTAAACTTGGCTAGAGTCATAAGGGCCTTAAGTTCATTGCCCGACTGGTTTTCAATTTTCTGATTCAAAGAGGCTTTAATCGACGATTCATCCCAAGTAGCCAACATACCCTTCCTTTTGATCTGTCCTTTTAGGACATTTGTTTGCTAAATGCCCATATTCTTGACAGCTTGTAACATTAACTATCTTTCAATGACTTCCAAGATTTAGACTTAGGTTTAGAACGTTTTTTTCATTTGCCTTTTGAAAGTCGACTTTTTCTTACTTTTGAAAATCTTATAAAACTTTTTTTCGCAAAGGGCCATATCATCTTCGACTTTTCTCAATCAATTTTCTTGAGTAATACTTTTAGATGACTTCAAAGCAATAGACTTACCTTTAGGAGCTTTAAAACTTAATTCATAGGTTTGCAAAGAACCAACTAATTCTTCTACCTTCATATTGTCCGTATCACGAAGTTCCCGGATTGCGGTTACCTTTGAATTGAACCGCTCAGAAGAGAGCGTAGTATTTTTGCACACACTTTACTTTCTCGAGATCTTCTCGCCAAGACCCCACATTGAGTTTACAATGTCATTCAATCTAGTGTAAAAGTCCATAAACATTTCATTTTCCTCCATATGAATTTCTTCAAATTTAGTTGTGAGGAGTTGACTTTAGATTTCTTGACAATTGAAGTACCTTCGTGTGTCATTTCTAAAATATCCTGTGCTTGCTTTGCAAAAGATCACAGATATGATTCTTTTGAACTCATCCTATGATAGTGCTAAGTGATTGCATTTAGTGCTTTAGCATTAGCACTACTCTCACTTTTCTCAAGTGTGGTCCATTGGAAATATGGTGTAATTTTCATAGATTTTGAACCATCAACACCAAGCTTACTTCCATGGTAGGAGGTTTCCATTCAAATACCGTGGCTAGCCAAACACTTTCATCCATTGATCTCGAGGAAGATTCTCATTCTCGCTTTCCAATAGTGCATAGTTGGATCCATCAAAAGGTGGAGGCCTAGTAATCGAAAGGCTATCAAAATTTGACATCTTTTTATATAGCTTAGATCGTTAGCTCAGAAATAAATCCAAATAAAAAGAAAAAAAATGAGCTATTAGGCTTTGATACCACTTGAAAAGGCCAAGCTATATGTCCTAGAGGGGGGGGGGGGTGAATAGGACTATGCCAAATTTTTAATAAAATCAATGAACTAAAATAAACCAATACCCTTACAATTATGAATCAATTCACAATGCTAAATATAAATCACCTTGATAAATAATTATTGAGAGATTGATACAAATTCAGCTTCTAAGGACAACCTTACACCATAATAAACAAGGGCTTATGGTAGGACAACCTTATTTCTAGAACCTCTTTTGAATCAAGGACTCAATGTTAATATAAGTAAATGAAATAGCAAGGAATTGAAAATAAATGCGTATAAAGATCTAAATTATTACAACAATCCCCACACTTGCTTGAAAATGTAAATAGTTACAACATTCACATCCACTTGTACATTCCACACAATCGAATGATAAAAGATATGAAAATTAAGCAAGCATTCAATCCACAAGACAAAGAGTTATAGTGGTTCGCCTGTGTACACCAACTGCTTTACAACAAATGTACCACACAGAATGTTACTCCACTCCTAATATCCTCACACAGGGATATTAGCGTTCACTATCAAATAGGTTTTCTCAGTGTTCACCAAAAACCTTTACAATTGTGTCTTTTCACTTGGGCTTACACAATTCAAAACCCCTTTTTCTCGAAGTTTTCTCGGTTTTCCTCAGACAACCAATACAATGAGATTTTTCCGCTCAATCTCAAACAAAACCAAGATAATGAGATTTTTCTCGCTCAACCTCAAACAAAACAAAATAAATGAATTTTACAGGTAATTGTAAAATACCTGATTTCTCCTTTAGCAGCCCTAGAGAACCAATCTGAGTAGATGATTGAATATCAAAGTTCAATTTCCAATACTCACATTCATAAGGTTCTAAATTCTAATAGATTTTAGATTTTAACTTGTTGGGGTAGCTATATTTGATTTTGATTCCAAGAAGAAGGAATAAGATAATTCCTCTTTTCAAATAAGATTGGAATAGAGAAACAAAATCAAATTAAATAAGCTAGCAAAAAGGAATATTAAATAAGCACAATTTAGCTTAAAATAAACACAGACTTATCTCGAGTGATTACTTGAAAATTCTTGAAATGGAATGGAGTTGAGGATATGAAAACTCAAATTCGTGTTCAATTTATAGAAGAAAAATCGCTCCTACGACCGGGTCTTAGAAACTTAGGACCGGTCGTAGCTCTAATGTATTTTTGAAAAATTGAGCGCGATCTTTGAAAGTCGTTCCACGACTGGGTCGTGAGTACCCTACGACTGGTCGTGGGTCACCTACGACTGGTCGTAGATACCTACGACTGGTCGTAGGACCATGAAATAAGTTGCTGGATTTTGAGTCGTAGCTCCACGACTGATCGTGGACTAGTCGAAGCCAACCTACGACCGGTCGAAGGACTTCCAGATCGTCGTGGCATACCAAAATTCAAAAATCTTCAACTACTTAGACTGATCGTGGAATTTCTTGGACTAGTCGAACCAATGCTAGGACTGGTCGAACAAGAGCTAGGACTGGTCTTGGAACAAACCAAACTTATGTTAGATAAACATTTGATTTATGTATCCAAAATGACCTACTTAAAGGGTCAACCTAAAGTCATTCAAACCTGAAACATGTCGTATGGACATTGAACTTCAACCATTCAACGAATATAGATTGTTTGAACCATATCAGGCTTGAGATCTTGTAGCTTCAAACTTGAGATCTTCATTAGCATAACAACTACTACATGCATTGCTTATTACTCTTGAAGTCATGAGTCGTTCTCTAAGACTTGAACATCAATATAGTAGCTTCTTGAACTTCAACATCTTGAGCTTCAACTTGTAACATCTTGAAGAATCCAACTTATAGCTTCTTGAAGTATTTAAGCAAAGGTCTTGAATAAAAATCATCATACAAGCACAAGACACAGATAGATGTTTTGACACATCAAAATTTGACAACCAAAGGAGTATGAGACCATAACCCTTACAATCTCCCCCTTTGTCAAATTTGTGACAAAACACCCAAGTAATAATATTTCCAAGAGAAACACAACATGTGAGAAGCATGCACAGATATATAGACATGATAAGCAATAACTAGCATAATTCATTTTCCCATAACTCTTGAGAAGTTTAACTCCCCCTGAGTAATAGGAAGCACATCAAAATATAACTCCCCCTGAGTAATAGGAAGCACATCAAAATTAATGACATTCACCACACTTCTCCCCCTTTTTGACACAAAATGACAAAGGAAGAAGAGCAGTAATGAAATCAGGAGTTGAAGCAAGAGAAAATTGTGCATAACCAACAAAAAGGTTTTGAGATGCATGCTAATATCAGTAAATATTACAGACCCGAAAAAAAAAATTCAATGTAACTGAAGAGGGTGCAGGATTAGATGGATCAATTTTGTGTAAACCCTTAGCAATCGCCTCATATATTTACGCAAATAAGAAAATTGTGTGTCTTGAGTAACACGAATTTGAGCCACCGCTTGAAGAGAATTCAATCTTTCATCAAAATCGAAGGTCGATAATCGATCATCACCGAGTCCGACTCAAGTTCTTCAAATAAGTCATCCATATTCACGTCTTCGAAAGATCACAAGCTTCAAAGATTACTAGCTTCAAAGACCATCAAGCACAAGATCCACTTGGCCTCTAGCCAAATCTAAAGTCATCTTATTAAGATTGGAATTATTAAAAGGGAGATGATGGATGGGTTTTTCTCTAGTAGGCATAGCTATGAGCATATGATTTGCCAACATAGTCAATAAATAGCCAAAGGGTATATCACTATGTCCAAGATGGTGACGCGACAGAATAATGGAATGACAGATTAAAGAAGGAAGACATATTTTAGCACCAGAGACAACAGAATGCAAAACACGAACCATAAAAGCAGTGAGTTCGGTTTTATTACCAGAACGTGGATAAAGATTAGAGATGAATATCTTATGAAGTACTCTGTGTCTGGGTAACAAATACCTTGAGGGAAGTGTATGACCTTTATGAGTCCAATGAACATCCATATTACATAAATCTCTAGTAAGCATTCTTCGTTCAGATTCTGAGAGACTATCATGTAAAATATTAATTGGAATGCTTTCATCATTGATAGGTATTTCCATAATGTCTGCAATCAAATGACGATCTACTACAAACAAACCTTCTTGAGTATCAACTTTAAAAGTTAAATTATCAAGAGAAAAATCACAGATACATGCAAACATGGATTGGGCAATGGACTGGTATGCAGCTCCACCCCAATGTAAGATGTTATCCCATCCCACAGATTCCAACAAAGAAGGAATACCAAAAGAAGCAATGTGATTGACATTAACATGACGCTCAACAATTACATTACGCATACGCAAATCTCGAGCATCAGAAGGATCATTTTCAGGAGAGCGAAGATGACGTTGAACAATAGAAGCTGATCTAGAAGAAGATGGACCTCGAGTAGTTTTCTTTTTACCTCTAGCATCCATTTTCAAAGAAGGAATTCAAGGAAACAACAAGTTGGAAGAAATGAGGTTTAAATAAAATAGATTTTTCAAGATAAAACCCCAAAACCTGCAATGAATGATCAAATAGATTCCACAAACATGAGTTTTGAAACACTAATAGCAAGAATCTTCAAAAAAAATGCAAAAGAACCACTAACCTTGAAGAACAATGAAGATGGGTTGGGGTCAGTAGCTAGAACCGTTGGAGAGAAATGAAGAAATGAAGAAGAAGACAAAAATCCCCAATTTTAAGTGAAATCCCGAGATTTACGACAGTCGTGTACATGTTTCGACCGGTCAGTGGCACGACCAATTGGCCGTATTCTCACGACAGGTCGAGTACGACAAAAATTTGCAAATTTTTTTTAAATAATTTTAAATTTAAGCAAATATAACATCAAACTTATGTACATTATGATACACAAAATTATGCAAACTCAATTTAAATTGCACATACCGAGATCAAACTTTAATTTATTAAACTCCGCTTTTGTCGAGCGGTTTAGTGAAAATGTCCGCCATTGAGTCTCTATTGGAATGTAATCCAAATATATTAATTTATCTTCCACTAATTCACGAATGTAATGAAATCTAATATCAATATGCTTAGTACGTGAATGCTGAACTGGATTTTTAGAAATATTTATTGACCGAATTATCACAAAATAAAATCATAGAATCTTGAGTAATTCCATAATCGCTAACATTCGTTTCATCCAAACAAGTTGAGTACATGCATTTCCAAAGAAGAATGTATTCAAATTTCAAGCTTGATAGCGATATAGAACTTTGCTTCTTGCTAAACCAAGAAACAAGACAATTTCCAATGTAGAAACAACCACCACTGGTTGATTTCCTATCATCTATGTTTCCAAATTTCAACAAGATCTCAAGGCATCTAATTGAACATTAGTCTCATGTGGATACCAGAGACCCAATTTAGTAGAACTTGCGACATAACGCATAATCCGCTTAACAAAAGTAGCTAAGTGAGATTCTTTAGGATTTGATTGATAACGAGCACAAATACCAACACTCAAAGCAATATCTGTCTACTAGCAGCTAGATAAAGTAAACTACCAATCAAACTACGATACAATTTAGGATCCACATCATTACCCGTAGAGTCTTTTGAGAGTCTTACGCTTGTACTCATAGGAGTATCAAAATTTTTACCTTTCTCAAATCCAAATTTCTTAATTAAACTCGAGCATATTTGGTTTGAGAAATAAAAATTCCATCAAAGTTGTTGTTTTACTTGCAATCCTAGGAAATAGTTTAATTCTCCAACCATGCTCATTTCGAATTTAGACTTCATCAAATCAAGCAAACTCAACAAATATGTTAGTACAAAGTGATCCATAAATAATATCACAACATATATTTGAACCATTAGAATATCATCGTTATATTTCTTAACAAAGAGCGCTTATCAACACACCCCATCCGAAAATTATGACTCAAGAAAAACTTAGTCAGCTTTTTCTGCACCATGCTCTGGGAGCTTGTTTCGCACCATAGAGAGCTTTCTTAAGACGATACACATGATCAGTAAATTTAGGATCTTCAAACCCTGTAGGTTGTTCAACATATACCTCTTCATGTAAATCACCATTCAGAAAGGCACTCTTTACATCCATTTGATAAATTTTAATTTTCCTAAAACATGCAATGGAGATAAAAAGTCTGATTGATTCAAGACGAGCTACAGGGGCAAATGTTTCATTATAGTCAATACCTTCAATTTGTGTATATCCCTGTACAACTAGTCTTGCTTTATTTCGAATAATATTTCCCAGTTCATCAGATTTGTTTTTGAAAATCCATTTTGTTCCAATAATATGTTTATCTTTAGGTCTAGGAACAAGTTGCCAGACATCATTTCTGACAAACTGATTAAGTTCTTCTTGCATCGCAAGAATCCAATTTTCATCTGAAAGTGCTTCTTTTACGTTACCCGGTTCAATCTGGGATGTAAAGCATACGTAGTTACATATGTCCTCTAATTGTCTACGAGTGCGCACACCAGTGAGAGGGTTTCCAAGTATTTGAGAAGTTGGATGATCTTTAACAAATCCTTTAATTCAGATTAGTTTCACTTGATGAAATTTCTTGTTTTTCAAGTATAAGAACTTCATCATTATCTAAACTAGGGACAAAAGTGTCTTCAAAAGATCGTCAATCACAACATTTATTGACTTTGAATCACACCGGTCCCGTTGTTCGTAACACGATAAGCACGACTGCTTAAAGAATAACCTAAAAGATCCCTTCATCACTTTTAGTGTCGAATTTTCCCAAATTTTCACTTGGTCCACGCAAAATATAGCACTTCCGCCAAAAATTCGAAAATATTTGATGAAGGCTTTTTCTTAAACCACATTTCATAAGCCGTTTTATTATTAGTTTTACAAATATAAACACGGTTAATAATGTAGCAGTCAGTATTCACCGCTTTCAAATTTCAGATTCCTAGGAGCTTCATGCTATTTAACATAACATTTCCCATTTCTTGAAGCACTCTATTCTTCCTCTCGACAATTCCATTTTGTTGAGGAGTTTTAGGTGCTGAGAATTCATGCGATATTCCCTGATCGCTACAAAATTTCTCAAAACCGCTATTTTCGAATTCGGATCCATGATCACTACGGATCTTGCTGACTTGAGAACATTTTTCATGAATCCATTTTATAATCTTTTTCACTTCATCAAGGGTTTCTGATTTATCTCTCAAGAATGAAACCCAAGTGTATCTTGTATAATCATCTACAATAACTAAGATGTACTTTTTGCCACCTCGACTTTCCGTTCTTGTTGGTCCTATAAGATCCATATGGAGAAGCTCGAGTGGTCTTGTGGTGATATTGGAGTTCACCTTTTTGTGAGAGCTCCTAGTTTGTTTACCATACTGGCATTCACCACAAATCTTGTCTACTTTTTGCATTTTAGGTAGACCTTTAATTAGTTCACTTTTGCTCAATCTGTATAAATTTCGTAGTGTAGTGTACATGTCCAAGGCGTTTATGCCATAAATCTGCCTCTCATCGGTATGGACCATGTAGCACGTTTGATTAGATGAGCTACCATTGCTTACTATATAGCAGCTTTTAAGTTCTCACACCGCTAATATTACGTAACCCTTTTCATTTGTAATTTCACAACCTTGATTAGAAAATTTAACATTATGGTTCTTATCGCATATTTGAGATATGCTCAACAGATTGTGTTTTAAACCCTCAATATATAACACATTTTTAAATAAGGGAAGGTTATAGAGTTGGACCGTACCTTTGCCAATTATCTTGCATAGCTTGCTACCATCACCAAATGTGACCGACCCATCACCATATCTTTAAGATCGGTGAATAGAGCTTTGTCGCTCATCATATGCCTGAGCATCCACTATCTAGGTACCATTTTGAATAGCTTGTAGCTTTGAAAGCAGTGTGAGCAACCAAACAAGTAACCTTGGGAACCCATTTCAGTACTGTTTTGGGTTTAGGAGAATAATTGGTCTTCTTTTGTTTATAGTTATAAGAATGACCTACAGAGTTAGATTTTAATAGCTCCTTAAGTAAATCAACAATTTTTTCAACTAGCGGGTTTCGAATCCGATTTTTGAAATTTATATAGCTGCTTTTGTGTTTTTGAAAGGTTTTTGTATTTTTAGAAACAACTTGATTAGTACCTTTTCCATTTGAGTTAAAGTCTCTCCTTTCACAAAATTGGAAGGAGCATTCTTCCGTTTAGGAGATGTGTTTTTATCAAAGCCCAACCCGATCGATCGCCACATTTTCTTGATCCTGATAATAATTTTTCTAATTTTGGATCACCTTGGGCATATCTCCATGTGTCCTTCAAACTCGAAAGAGAAGATACTTCATTTTTAAGTTTCTCATTTTCGATTTCAAATTTTCAATTAGGGAGGTTTTGAATTCTAAATCACACTTTGATTTTTCAAAACAATCTGAAATTTGAGATTTTTCTAAAACAAGAGTTTCAAAACATTCTTTAAGTTTAAGAAACTTTTCTTTTGAAGTTTAAGTTTAACAAAGAATTTTACAACTTTCCTTATATAAGGCATTATAAGCATCTTGAAGATCTTCATCATTTTCATGATCACTATCCAAATTTTCTTCACTTGTTGAATCATCGTGATCCGAAAAGGTAAACTTGGCTAGAGTCATAAGGGCCTTAAGTTCATCGCCCGACTTGGTTTCAATTTTCTCGATTCAAGAGGCTTCAGAATCGACGATTCATCCCAAGTAGCCAACATACCCTTCCTTTTGATCTGTCCTTTTAGGACATTTGTTTGCTAAATGCCCATATTCTCGACAGCTTGTAACATTAACTATCTTTCAATGACTTCCAAGATTTAGACTTAGGTTTAGAACGTTTTTTTCATTTGCCTTTTGAAAGTCGACTTTTTCTTACTTTTGAAAATCTTATAAAACTTTTTTTGCCAAAGGGCCATATCATCTTCGACTTTTCTCTCAATCAATTTTCTTGAGTAATACTTTTAGATGACTTCAAAGCAATAGACTTACCTTTAGGAGCTTTAAAACTTAATTCATAGGTTTGCAAAGAACCAACTAATTCTTCTACCTTCATATTGTCCGTATCACGAAGTTCCTGGATTGCGGTTACCTTTGAATTGAACCGTCAGAAGAGAGCGTAGTATTTTTGCACACACTTTACTTTCTGAGATCTTCTCGCCAAGTCCCCACATTGAGTTTACAATGTCATTCAATCTAGTGTAAAAGTCCATAAACATTTCATTTTCCTCCATATGAATTTCTTCAAATTTAGTTGTGAGGAGTTGGACTTTAGATTTCTTGACAATTGAAGTACCTTCGTGTGTCATTTCTAAAATATCCCAGTGCTTGCTTTGCAAAGATCACAGATATGATTCTTTTGAACTCATCCTATGATAGTGCGCAAGTGATCGCATTTAGTGCTTTAGCATTAGCACTACTCTCACTTTTCTGAAGTGTGGTCCATTGGAAATATGGTGTAATTTTCATAGATTTTGAACCATCAACACCAGTTACTTCCATGGTAGGAGGTTTCCATTCAGTCACTGTGGCTAGCCAAACACTTTCATCCATTGATCTGAGGAAGATTCTCATTCTGGCTTTCCAATAGGCATAGTTGGATCCATCAAAAGGTGGAGGCCTAGTAACTGAAAGGCTATCAAAATTTGACATCTTTTTTTTTTTTTTATATAGCTTAGATCGTTAGCTCAGGAAATAAATCCAAATAAAAAGCAAAAAAAATGAGCTATTAGGCTTTGATACCACTTGAAAAGGCCAAGCTATATGTCCTAGAGGGGGGGTGAATAGGACTATGCCAAATTTTTAATAAAATCAGCGGAACTAAAATAAACCAATACCCTTACAATTATGAATCAATTCACAATGCTAAATATAAATCACCTTGATAAATAATTATTGAGAGATTGATACAAATTCAGTTCTAAGGACAACCTTACACCATAATAAACAAGGGCTTATGGTAGGACAACCTTATTTCTAGAACCTCTTTTGAATCAAGGACTCAATGTTAATATAAGTAAATGAAATAGCAAGGAATTGAAAATAAATGCGTATAAAGATCTAAATTATTACAACAATCCCCACACTTGCTTGAAAATGTAAATAGTTACAACATTCACATCCACTTGTACATTCCACACAATCGAATGATAAAAGATATGAAAATTAAGCAAGCATTCAATCCACAAGACAAAGAGTTATAGTGGTTCGCCTGTGTACACCAACCGCTTTACAACAAACCACACAGTAATGCTATTTCCACTCTAATATCCTCACACAGGGATATTAGCGTTCTCACTATCAAATAGGTTTTCTCAAAGTTCACCAAAACCTTTACAATTGTGTCTTTTTCACTTGGGCTTACACAATTCAAAAACCCCTTTTTCTCGAAGTTTTTCTGTTTTCCTCGACAACCAATACAATGAGATTTTTCTCGGCTCAACCTCAAACAAAACCAAGACAATGAGATTTTTCTCGCTCAACCTCAAACAAAACAAAAATAAATGAATTTTACTGCAATTGTAAAATACCTGGATTTCTCCTTTAGCAGTTCTAGAGAACCAATCGGAGTAGATGATTGAATATCAAAGTTCAATTTCCAATACTCACATTCATAAGGTTCTAAATTCTAATAGATTTTAGATTTTAACTTGTTGGGCGTAGCTATATTTGATTTTGATTCCAAGAAGAAGGAATAAGATAATTCCTCTTTTCAAATAAGATTGGAATAGAGAAACAAAATCAAATTAAATAAGCTAGCAAAAAGGAATATTAAATAAGCACAATTTAGCTTAAAATAAACACAGACTTATCTCGTAGTGATTACTTGAAAATTCTTGAAATGAAATGGAGTTGAGGATATGAAAACTCAAATTTCGTGTTCAATTTATAGAAGAAAAATCGCTCCTACGACCGGGTCTTAGAAACTAGGACTGGTCGTAGCTCTAACAATTTTTGAAAAATTGAGCGCGATCTTTGAAAGCTGCTCCACGACCGGGTCGTGAGTACCCTACGACCGTCGTGGGTCACCTACGACCGGGTCGTAGATACCTACGACCGGGTCGTAGGACCATGAAATAAGTTGCTTTGGATTTTGAGTCGTAGCTCCACGACTGATCGTGGACTAGTCGAAGCCAACCTACGACCGGTCGAAGGACTTCCAGGACTGGTCGTGGGCGTACCAAAAATTCTGAAAAATCTTCAACTACTTAGGACTGATCATGGAATTTCTTGGACTAGTCGAACCAATGCTAGGACTGGTCGAACAAGAGCTAGGACTGGTCTTGGAACAAACCAAACTTATGTTAGATAAACATTTGATTTATGTATCCAAAATGACCTACTTAAAGGGTCAACCTAAAGTCATTCAAACCTGAAACATGTCGTATGGACATTGAACTTCAACCATTCAACGAATATAGATTGTTTGAACCATATCAGGCTTGAGATCTTGTAGCTTCAAACTTGAGATCTTCATTAGCATAACAACTACTACATGCATTGCTTATTACTCTTGAAGTCATGAGTCGTTCTCTAAGACTTGAACATCAATATAGTAGCTTCTTGAACTTCAACATCTTGAGCTTCAACTTGTAACATCTTGAAGAATCCAACTTATAGCTTCTTGAAGTATTTAAGCAAGTGTCTTGAATAAAAATCATCATACCAGCACAAGACACAGATAGATGTTTTGACACATCAAAATTTGACAACCAAAGGAGTATGAGACCATAACCCTTACAGTTACAATGACCATTCATCTAAGACTAACTCCAACTACTTATGAGTCTAAACTATGATTGCTCCAACTACTTACGAGCCTAAACTATGTGTGCGATGACTGACTGGAACCAAAACTTAGCTCCGCCCATTCTAAAATATCATATAGGCCATGTTATGCTAACCATTACAATAGCTTATCGCTTTGATTAGCATGTGTCTATCAAATATGCTTATGAGAATTGCTTAAGCTTAGAAATATTATGAATCTCAAATTAACATGTAAATTTTGAAAATGCATATACTCATATGACAACATATAAAGATGTAAAGACAAAGTAAATGCGAGAAGGTAAAATGTTATCTTTCCTGTTCGAATACGACCATGTCGAGCTTAATCGATGCATTTGCTATTTTCTACTATGAAGAAGATGAACTTTCAATAATGATATGCTTGTCCTTTTAAGGAAAACGATGATGTTTTTCTGTCTCTTGTCTTCTTGACACTTCAGGAGCACTATCTTTCATAATTCGCAAGGGAGGAGGATAGTAGTGCAGAGAGTCATCATTTGTTGCAGAAGAAGATTCATGGGTATTCTTCAAAGGCGTACTAAGGGCTATCCATCCTTCAAGAATATCAGCAAGTCTTGTTTCAAAAACAGTGTCTGTTGAAGGAATCTTTATGCAGAACTGACGGGGCATGGTTGGTCTCTTCGGAATAGCCTATGCCTTGGTCTTCTTGATGGCTCCTTAGCTGCAGTGGAAGAATATATATGGCATGGTCAGCTGGATAGTATCGACGCACCAAAGAGTATTGGTCCGCCCACTAGCACATCCAAGGATAAGAAGTATGGACTGGGTAGCCTTGGCACGAGAGTATGAAGTGAGATCCTGTATTAACATTCAAGAGATGCCTCCATATCAAGGCCCAATTATATGGTCCATTGCCACAATTCCTCATGGGTCTTGTAACAACATCACAGGTTTCCGGCACAGTCTAGTCAAATTCTAATTGATGAGTAAATCTACTCGGATAATATGGTTCATGCCAGAATGTGCTGCCATCTCTTAAGGGAAGAGTACTGGATCTAATGGACACAAGGAACGAATGTTCGCCATAAGAAATAGAATCATTATCAATAGCTTCTATGCCTTCCGGATGAATGGTGAATGGAAATTGATGAAAGTCAATAGGATCGCCATTTTCTAGCTTGCGAGTGATCCAGCCATGTGATTGTACAACCATCTTCCTTAGCTGATAATGTTGAAGAGGAAGCCGATGGGGATTTGAATATGCCCCTTTTGAATCATCAAAAGTCCAAGGGAAATATACTCCCAACCAGCCTATAAAGAAATGTTAAGGAGCGCAAACCGAGAAAGATTGAAGTGTTGAATCTGTAGTGCTAGAAACTATATCCCCAAAAGCATGATATAGAGAACACAGAATTACAGGAGCCAATGAATGTCTTCGACCCTCGGCCATCGCACCGACAACTACAAAGAAGGACGGTCTGATGATATCTACCTATTCCAAGTCAGGGAATATTACTAAGCTTAGCCAATAGGCTAGGAAGACAGCTAATTCGCAAGAGTGGCTGTACTCAGTGGTGCTGGTAATGTTCTTACAAATGGTTTTGAGATCCCGATGGTTATAACCTGTAAAATTGCCGAATTAAAATAATATGGCTACTTCAGAGAAAAGATGAAGGCCTGAAGAGAAAAAGGAAAAAAATGTACCGTAATCTGTGAGAGAAGTGAGCTAGCCATTCAAGAGAAGTAATGTGTTCAAGATGGGAAAAGTTAGCCAGTTCTCCGAAAAGTTCAAGAGTGGTCTTTGAAATCTCAGATTCATTGTTTTTTATAAAGGCACAAGATAACTCCTCGTTTGAAGGAATATAAATGTCAAGGATGTTGCCCATGATGGGGAGGCCTGCTATGCAGAGAAGATCCTATAGAGTGATGCTCATCTCACCCAGGGGAAGATGAAATGAGTTGGTAATTGGGGACCAGAAAATACTCTGATGTGGCTATAATAGCATCAAGAAGATTAATTTGTTCCAGAGTAACAGTATATTTTCGAGCAACAGCACGGGACCGGGCACTATAGAAATCTTGAGGGGACAAGTGACCCTTGACTAGAAAATTATCTGTTCTCCAAGAGACGTGACTAGTGAGGAAATATTGGCAAGTCATTTCAAAGAAATGAGTCGAGAAAGGTTGATGAGGATCATGGTAAGGACGTAGGATCACATCTTATATATCATGCTAGTCTTTTGATGCGAGTCCTTTCCTTTTACACGACCTTCCAAGATGGGATTCTCTCCTAATCCAGTTGTGTATAGAGACAAGGTTACTTTGATGAGTAAATGGTTCGCTGTGCGGGACCAACCAATGACATTGTAAATTTAAAGGGGTAATGATGGTTTGGCCTGTAGAAGGGTGTTGGAGCTTTAATACTTTTTCATTAATTTCTACACAATTCCAAATGTAGCGAGGGAATTGTCCAAGTGCTGAGGAAGATGAAGAATTTCTTCTTCTTGAAGATACAGCTTCTGAATGTCTCATGATGAAGGGATACAGAGGTAAATATAAGGTTTTGAGAAATTTCAGCAGAGTTTTGAAACAAAGGCCTCCAACACTAAGTGAGGATAAGTAGCATGGGACAGTTGTGTGTAAACAAGAAATTCACCGGGAGAGAGAAAATTTGAAGTGAAGAATGATTAAGTGGCTTGGTATTTATAGACCAAGAGTGTCGCCAGAGAGTTGCATGGGCAGGAGTTGCGTGGCCCTGTGCAACTCGAACTCTACATGAAGAAGTTGATCCTTCAAGTTGATTTAGAGAAATCGAATTTCGGATCAAGGGGGCATCTATTGGGGTACAAAATTTGGTTAAGGGAAGAAGCTCCAAGAAGGAAAATTGGTGAAAACAATGAAAGATAGATGAGTTGCACGGGATTCGAGTTGTGCGGGAACCTTATTGCGTGGGAACCATGTCGCGCGAGAGGCAAGTTGATTGGGTGCGCGCAACTTGTTCGTTGTCATGATAGGTCACGTAACTCTTTTGGAAGAAGAATGGATTAAGAATGCGAAATGGGGTCCACGACACAGGATTCGAGGGCTCACACATGCGAGGGCCTATAAATACCCCCTACCCCTCATTTGGAGGATCGGATACTCAAAAGACTAGTGCCTCTAACAGGTATTGGAGATAGAGAGAAGGAGAAAGGGTGCAAAGTGCTAAAAGCGCGGACCGCGCTATTCCAAGAGAGTTCGCAAATATTCTTTGAGGTAGTGGCTATGTCAAAAATTTCCAGATCCTCATGCTATTTTAGATATGTTAAAAGGATCCAAACACTCCTTTATCATGCCAATAAAGGATAAAATGCACAGGAAGTCCGCATAACTCATCTCCTTTGGAGATATGATCAATATGAGCTCGAATGCTGCCGAAATTTATATTTGAGCCAATTGATACTTACATTTTGTATTTTCTAAGAAGTTCTGTCTTGGAATCAAAGGATTAAAAGGATGTAATGAACTCAGAATGAATAAAATTGATGATTATTCTCTTTGTTCTATCTTTTGTTAATATTAAGTGAGATATTCCCCCAAATCAAATGCTTTTCGTTTTTGGTCGAAGCAAGATCTTCTACTTGAAGTAGATTTGCATTACAAGCTTGAACTTAAAGTAGACTTGCATTAGTAGCTTGAATTTAGTAGCTTGGTCTTCGTGTCATGTACTTCAAATCTTCAACTGGCTTGATCTTGAAGGTGAACTTTCCATCATCCTTCACTTGAAGGTGAACTTTCCATCACTCAAACAAGTCACACCCTAACTTGTTATGTCTTACCGAAATTTAACAATAAAAGGGTGCTTAATTACATCATAGCACTTATAGTCTCATCACACTAAAAAGGCTAAGTGAGAATCAAAATATTCTATAAGTTTTTCAGCAAGTCAAGATCAACACCCCCTTGTTGGATGAAATTAAAAAGTTCCCATCTTACGCCAAATTCCAGAAAGATTTGTGTGCGGTAAAGGGGAAGCTAAACGTACACAAGAAAGCATTTTTGATTGAATAGGTGAGCGCCATAATCAATCAAAACATTCCCCCAAAATATAAGGATCCTGAAAGTCCTACGATCTCATGTGTGATCGAAAACTTCAGGGTTGATAACGTATTTTTAAACCTTGGGGCAAGTGTTAATATACCGTACTCGGTATATGAACTGTTAGGCCTCGGTGAGTTGAAACCCACCAAAATAACATTACAACTAGCCGATCGCTCGACTAGAATACTAAGAGGAATGATAGAAGATGTGTTGGTCCAAGTCGATAGATTATACTACCCAGTAGATTTCATCGCCTTGGACACACACTTAACTTCGAATATGGGTGCTCAAATTCCAATCATATTAGGCTAGCCATTCCTGGCCACTGCTAATGCCATCATAAATTACTAGAATAGAGTAATGAAAATATCTTTTGGGAATATGATGGTCGAATTGAATGTGTTTCATTTGCACAAGTCACAATTGGATGCAGACCTAACCCATGAGATGAACTTGATAGATACATTTGAAAATGATGAGTCTCTTTTAACTGAAACTTGTGAATCTCTGGATGTTTGTTTGGCACACTTTACAAATTTAAACGATCATATTAGCCAGGAAGTTGATAACGCTCCTTCTACTAACACTAAATTCTTACCATTACAAGTGGAGGAGATGCATTCTAACCAGAGCCTGCGACTTTGGATTTAAAAGGGACCACGGTGAACAACTTTTCTATTATTCAATTGTTTATGGTCTCTCATTCACCTCATCCTACTAATATTGAGAACTTATCTTCTACAGGTGAATCATATATTCTCTGAAAACCTCCAAATTCTAGGTGTAAGCATGTTGCTGAGGTTCTTAAATTTCTCTAGACATTTATGCTCAAGGACATTCAAGCCTATTGCAAAAAAAGATTTTGGATGATCTTGTTGAGAAACCTACTGAGAAATTTATTAAGATATTGGCCGGAGGAGGAACCTTATCACACGAATGAGTAGTTTTCCATTGCTTTCCTAGTTTAGGATTAGTTTATTTCTTTCATAAGATTTAGGACTAGGATAGTTTTCTTTCATTTGTTTAGTCGTTGTGCTAACCCATCTTCACACTGAGATCTTTGGAATAATGTAAATTCTCTTTCTTCAAGTACTATCTTTCCATCACTATTGCATTTCTTTTCGTTGCCTCATGTGCATTGCATGCTTTTATCTTTTACATTGAGGACAATGTAGATTTTAGGTTGGGGGGGGGGGGGGGGGGGGGGGGATTAGGTAAATTAATCAGTAATTTCTTAGTTTTGAGCAAAAATTCTGGAAATTTTAAAATTTTTTCAAGATATCAACCTATTTGGAAAATGATAATTTGTGTATTTAAGAATGTTTTAAGTATGATTATAAGATAGAAATTGAATTTTGAATTGTTGGAGTTTGAGCAACTAAGTAAACTATCACCTAAGTTCTTACACTCAATTGATTAAGAGAAAGTTTGAATATCATGTTAATCTAAATCACAAGACACGTTTAATTTTCTTTCTTTGAATAATCCTAGAATTTCTAAGGGTTAACATGTGCATTATTGAAAGATATTGAGAATTGAGTTTGGAGAATTCTATCTACCTTAAAAAGATGAAAAGAACCAGTTAAAAAATAGGAGATCGACAAAAAGGTCATGTATGGTGAAAAGACTGGAAAAGAATGAAAAATAATGAAAAATAATGAAAATGAAAAGACTGAATGAATACAAGTGACCATCGATATAAAATCAAAAACTGAAAAAAGAGGGAAAAAGGGATGAGTTTGGAATCAACACTTGAGTTTTCAATTAATCTGGATATGGTAAACATGGCTAACACAATGAAATAATAGTATTCTTATGGGAAGTAAAGTGATTTGCACTGAGCACATTGAAAGACTTGATAAATGAACTTCTGCTCTTAAGTAATTGATAAAGAATCTATTTGATTGATGGTGTAAGTGATTCGACTCTAGGTTTTCAAAATCCCACTTTCTCGTCTTAATTCTACTCATTCAAACTTGATTGCACAAAAGATTGTTTTCTGAAAAAAGTTTGAACATTGAGAATTGAGGATTACTTCACTCATGTTTTGCTCAGGACTAGCAAAATGCTGGTTGAGGAGTGTGTTGAGTGTCAAATATTACATATTTTCCTCTATTTATATTTTAGTTTTATGAACATGATAAGGCTTAATGGTATATTTTATACATGTTTGTGTTGCAAGGTGAATCTGAGAGCTTGGATTGAAAAGAATGCTAAAAACATGGATTTAATGCTTAAGAATCACCAAGGAAAAAGATGGATCTTAGGAGAGAATGAAGAATTTACATGCCAAATATCCAAGGAAACTAAGTACAAAGGATGGAGAAAAGACAGGCAAAAGCACAAGTCAACAGAAGAAAAATCAGACAATTCGGTCCTACCTAAGCCAACTTCGGTCCGACCGAAATCCACAAAACAGTCCAGTAAGAAATCAAGATTTTCAGGCTTAATTCGGTCCCACCTAAGCCAATGTCGGTCTGACCGAAACCAACTTTGGTCCCACCTAAGCCAATTTCAGTCCCACCTAAGTACTTTTCATATAAATTTCAGATGCGATTTCGGTGCAATCGAAGCATAACTTTTTGCATAAATGTTAGGGGGTTTCAAGGTCGGTTTGGGGAAATTCCAAGTCGGTACGTAAAAAGTTGTTTCACAACTATAAATAGGACTCCCTAGGATGTTCCTAGGCATCATATAGGGCTTAAGGAGTGAAGCAAAAGGGTGGACAGTCGCCGCCAAGTGTCTTTCTTCTTCTTCCTTAGTTGTTTTTTTTTGTTTTGTTTAAGAGTTTTTAGTTCAATCATGTCTATGGTTGGCTAAACCTCTTAGCTACTGCTAAGAGGTGAAGCTTGTAGCGTGATTGGGATGTTTACTTTGCTTTGATTCATGTTTATTTTAAACTTCATTGATTTCTTGTTGATTTTAAGGAATATTTTTAGTTTTCAATGGTTTGTTGTATTGCAATTACAATTAAGTCTATGATAGCTTTGAATATCTTGTTTTCCTATTTAAAATTGTGGGATTGGTAAATCCTGTTGTTCACCATCATCCCTTGGGCATGGTTGGGTGACGGAATCCCTTCCAAACTCCACAATTCTATTAAGTCTGGATCAATGGGAAGTTTAGAAATTCAATAATCTCTTTTCTCCAACTGAGATAGGACTCCGATTTCAGTTGCATTTCTTAAATCAAGCAAGGTAGCTTCCTAATTTCTACAAGTCGATCCTTGACACCCTAGTTCCCACCTTTCAATTAATAGTTTAACCTTATTCACAATTACTCCTTTAAATTCAGATTTCTGCTTTAGAATCTTCTTCTAATTCTGGTTCTAATTAAATTCAGAATACGTGCAAGTTTAATCCCTATGGATTCGATCTTGGTCTCACCGAGTTATTACTACATCACGACTCTACACTTGGGGTTGTGAATAGTTATGTTTCCTGCTTCTTCCTTACTTCTCTTCTATTTCTCTTAATCTTCTTTCTTCTTTTCTCTTTTTATCACTTATTCTAGATTTTATGCTCCAACAGATGCCCCCTTGATCCGATCTTTGACTGATCATCAAGTCAAATTGAAGGATAACTCCTACTGGTTGCGCAACTGCTTATCCTTGGTACAAATTTACTAAGTCTTGAGATTTTGTCTGAAATTCTTCTATCTTACTTTCTCAAAATGACTAGGAATAAGAGAGGAAACATATCTCACAATTCCAAATCCGTAGATAAATTTACAAAACAATCGGGAACTTCTGCCAATAGAGCTATGTCTTCAAGAAAGAAGAATCATGCATCTTATCCGGAAGCCAGACAAGTCACCTAAAACTCTTGGAACTGTGTAGAAATTCACGAGGAAACTTTTGAATTCTATAATCCTTTTAAGAATGAAATAATTGTCATCCCTATAAGTATGTGACATCATTGGTCAATTCTTCATAGCGAGCCAACTGACCAAATAGTTTGAAACAATCTTGTTTCTGTAGATAACTGGATTATGATAGAACTAAGAATTTTAGAAGGACATCTGGAAGAGAATGGGTCCCGTTAGAGAGTCGGCATGATTCATAAAAAGTGATTCTTGCGCCTGTGCTATATCCCTCAACAACTCTTTCCTACTCATTTTTTCGAGACTGCTCAACAACGTTTCTTCACTGGAAGATCACCATGGAACACAGAAGGATTCCTGGTGATGGGTCTTTTATCTTCTCGAGATTTTTATAGCGCCTGGGCTCGAGGCATTGGAAACACGTTTCCATCCTGAAATAGATTGACCTTTTCGACATAATTATAGCTACGTCAGAACATTTTTATGAGGATGCAACTATCTTTAGAGGCTTTCTCAATCATTGGTCTCCAATTACTAATTCATTCCACCTTCCTTTAGGTGAAATCAGTATCACCTTGTGGGATCTACTTTGTATAACAGGTCTTCCTATCATGGGTAATATTTTAGATGAATATGTACCTTCGAACGAAGAATTTTCTCTCACTTCTATAGGAGACGACAGATCTGAAGTTTCAAAAACTACTCTTGAACTCTTCAGAGAAATGGCTAATTTTACTCAACCTGATGAAATTCATTCTCTTAACTGGCTAGCTCATTTTTCCTGATACTTACGGTATACTTCTTTCCCTTATTTGTTCTTTCAAAATCTTTATCTCATATGTATTTATATCACTTGTTTGATAACCCTATCATTATCTTGACAACTTTGTAGGCTAGAATCATCAAGACCTCAAAATTATCTGTGGAAGTATCAAGAATACCACTGAGTATAATTCTTCTTATGAACTGGCTTCTTTCTTATCTTATTGGTTAAGCTTGGTGATATTTCCCAATTCAAAACAAATAGAAATCATCAGATCGACTCTCTTCGCAGTTGCAAGTGCGATGGCGGAAGGTCAGAAGTATTCATTAGCTCCTCCAGTCCTTTGCTCATTATATAGTGCTTTCGGAGACATCATTTATCATTCTAAAAGTTTATCTTCTGAGCCTCCTATAGCTTTTGCTCCTTGACGTTTCTTCATAGGCTGGTTAGAAGTGTATTTTCCTTGGACCTTTATTGATTCGGAAAGAGCTTATTTAAATCCTTATCGACTTCCACTCCAGCATTACCAATTGAGGAAGATGATTGAAGAATCAAATGGTTAGGTCACCAAGAAAATAGAGAATAGTGATCCTATCGACTTCTTTCAGTTTCCGTTCAATATCTTTCCAAAGGATATAGAAGTTATTGATGATGATTCTATTTCTTCAGGTGAATATTCATTCCTTGTCTCTATCAGATCTAGTACTCTTCCATTGAGGGAAGGTAACAAATTCTGGTGTGAACCATATTATCTATGCAGGTTTGCTCGTCAATTTGGCTACATCAGACTGTGCCAGAGACTTGTGATATCATTACCAGAACATGAGAAGTTATGACATTGGGCCATATAACTGGGCCTTGATATGGAGACAACTCTTGAATGTACATACCAGATCATGCTTCTTATTGTTGGATGTTGTTGAGTGTGAAATATTGCATATTCCCCCTATTTATACCTTAGTTTTATAAACATGATAGTGCTTAATCGATTTAATTATGTATGTTTTTATGTGCGAGGTGATTTCGAGAGCTTAAGTTGAAATTGATGCCAAAAGGAAGATTTATGATCAAAAGATTACTAGATGAAGATTTGGAGATTTAGAAGTTATTAATGAAGAATTCACATGCCAAAGATCCAAGAAAACCATATGAGGATTGAAGAGAATAAAAAATTTGAAGTGAAGAAAAGGAATCCTAAAATTGTCCTGAAAATAAACATATTCCTGAAATTGTCCTAAAAAAGCATATTCTGAAACTCCAACTTTATTTTAGAAAACTGTGCTGAGTACTTAAATTTGAGGTGGTTTAAACTCCGAGTCTATTTTAAGAAACTGCGCAGAGTGCTTAAATTTGAGGCGGTTTCTAGATTTTTCCAACTCGGTGTGAAAGTTAGAGTTCCACAACTATAAATAGGATGCCCTAGGATGCTCCAATGCATCTTCTAAGGTTGGAAAGGTCTAAAGGAGCATAACACTAGGGTTTAGGGTTTAGGGTTTAAGGTTTTAGGGTTTAGGGTTTCCACTGTCATATTTTCAAAAGACAAACTCATGACCCCATTCCTGCAATTGATGATTGGATTTGATGTGGCAAGGAATGGGTGACTAAGAATGATAAGAATTTGAGTGCTTATGTCCACGATGGGTTGAGTATCCAAGACGATAAAGTCTACCAGATAATAGAATTTATCAACCTGGATCAACACATCCTCGATTATCCCTCTCGATACACGGACTGAGCGATCAGCAAGTTATAATGTGGTTGGGTGGGTTTTAATTCACCCAAACCTAGCTATTCGTAGACCGAGTAAGGAATCAGATTTACGCTCGTTCCTAAGTCAAGAAGTACGTGCTCAATTCGGTAGTTTCCAATCATATAAGGGATGGTTGAGCTACCAGGATCTTTATATTTTTGTGGCACATCTTGATTGAGGATGTCACTCACTTTTTCTGTCAAATTTTTTTCTTTTTGATACTTTGCTGCCTCTTAGTCATGCATAGGTTTTTCAGAAATTTAACATATGAAGGAATTTGTTTTACTGTATCTAGTAGAGGAATATTGACCTTCACTTATTTAAGCACCTCTAGAATATCCTGATAGTTAGAGAGGTATTGGTGCTATCAACCGTTGGGGAAATGGGGCAATCAGCTTGCCTTGAAGTTTCGATTCTAATTCTCGTGGAGCAGTGCTAGTTCTGTCATCGTTGTCCTCCTCCGGGTCCTTAGGCTTTTTAGTCCTAACCGGAATAGTTTTGTCAATGGTCTTCTCACTCCTAAGAGTGGTGATAGACTTAGCTTGCTTAATTTGATTTGAAGAGCTTGGATCACTTATTTTGTATTATGGTTTAGGATTGGGGAGAGGTTGAGCAGGAAGCATACCCCTCTCTATAACTGTAACATGTGAATCCATCTTTTGCATAAATCTCTCTATAACCGTAACATGTGAATCCATCTTTTGTATAAATTTTGTAAGTTCTCGTATTGCTTGAGTAAGCTCTTGAGTTTGTGTGGAATTTTGAATCAGTTCCTCTTGAGGTTTCCCTTGATTTGAAATTTGATTAAGGAATCCTTGAGGAGTAGCCGTTTGTCCATTCCTCTAATTAAAGTTTGGATAATATCTCCATCTAGGATTGTATGTATTGGAGGTGGGTCCATTGAAAGGTCTTTGATAACTATTCACGGCATTAGATTGTTCATTCAGTACCTCTTGAAAAGTAGATATTGTTGAGCAATTTTCAGTTGTGTGAACGTTACAAGCACAAATACAACAATTAGTTTCCTTAACCTTATCCTTCTTTAGTTCCATGGCCTCAATTTCCTTATGAGATTAGCCACTTTAGCATTGATATCATCATCCTCTTTCAGAAGGTATATTCCGCCCCTCTCCTTTAATTGAGTGGGCCTAGAGGAGGTGCTTGATTTTGGGGAGATGTCCCATGATTGTGCGGTTTCAGCGAGTTTGTCAAAGTAATCCCACATCTCATTGATATTTTTATTCATAAACTCCCCATTGCACATCGTCTCGATGAATTGGTGCATGGAAGATGTCAGTCAATCGTGAAAGAAAGTTGTTATGCGCCATGTTTCAAAACTGTGCTGTCGGCATGAACTGACAAGATCTTTGAACCATTCCCAACATTGGAAGAATGTTTCATCTTCCTTTTGGGCTAAGTTCATGATCGACTTCCTGATGGTGTTCGTCTTATGGTATGGAAAGAATTTTTTTATGAACTCTATCATGTCATTCCATGTGCCAATAGATTGCAGACGTAGTAAGTGCAACCACATCTTAGCTTTCTCTTTCAAGGAGAAAGGAAAGAGTTTCAGCCTGACCGTGTCCTCAGACACGTTAGGAAAGTATAAAGTGGCTATCAGCTCGTCAAATTCTTATAAATGTAAGTATGGATTTCAGATTCAAGTCCAAGGAACTTTAGAAGGAGTTGGATCACTCCAGGAATGATTTCCATGTTTCCTGTATTCTCTGGAAAAACCATACAGGAAGGTGTGCTCACCCCCACCGGTTATAAATAGTCTCACAAAGTACGAGGCGGGGGTGCTTGATGCACCTCATTCTCACCTGGACTTCCTCAACCCGAGGTTGAGGTTGTCTTCCCGGTTGATTGACGGTTGATTGGCAGCCATCACTTCAATTAACTCTAAGGATCTCTACTGGTGTCTAATCCTGTGATGGATAGATAACCCCTCAACTAATTCTCCTTCACTCAAAAGACATTGAGTGTTGTCACGGACCCACTTGGGCATGAAACACTCTCAACCCTCAATTTTGGATTCTAACTTGAACCTAAAAGAAAGAAGGGACATGGGAATCTAGAAATAGAAAGAGAGATGGAATTAGAAAGAGGTTACCAAATTAGAAGTTCCTAAATTAAGATCTTGTAAAACAAACAAAACAAGTCAGTTTCTAAAACAAAAAATTTTGAAATTAGAAAGTTTCTAAAAACAAAAATAGAAAGATGAGTTAGTTTCTAAAAACGAAAAAGGAAAGTTTCTAAAAACAGAAAATAGAAAGTTTCTAAACAGAGGAGAAGTTAGTTTTTAAAATCAAATTAGGAAAGTTTCTAAACCTAAAAATAGAAAGTAGCTAAAAATAAAAAAAAAGAAAATTTCTAAACCTAGAAATAGAAAGCTAAGTTTATAAAATAATTCAGAAAAACCCTAACCTAAAAATAGAAAGTGGAAAAACCCTAATCTTAACCTAATTTCAAAACTAGTAATTGTCAAAAAAAATGTATCTGTTAGTCCCCGGCAACGGCGCCAAAAACTTGTTCACATCCCCAAGTGTGGGGTTGCGATATAGTAATAATCTCCGTGAGACCGAGGTCGAATCCACCGGGACTAATTTTGTGTTTATTCTGAAAGCAACTAGAACTAGAACTAGAAGAAGATGTGAATCTAAATCTGGAATATTTAAGAGAGTAATTACGATTAAAGTGATTAAAATTAACAAATTCAAAGGTGGTAACTAGGGTTTCCAAGGATCCACTTGTAGAGATCAGGGAGATTTATACTTGATTCAAGGACACAACTGGAATCAGAGTCTCATCTTATCCAATTGGAAGATATCTCAGTAAAACCAAATCTGAACTTCCTTTGACCTAATTCTCAATGGATGAGAGATATGAGAACTGGAAGTGATTCCATCACAAAACCATGCCCAGGAGACAAGGCATACAACAGGATTTACCAATCCCACAACCAATCATAAGAGAATTGGGAGGATTTGGCAGGGTTTCATCACCTAACCATGCCCATGGAATGATGGTGAACAACGAGATTGCCTAATTTCACAATCTCAATACATGAAAAGAACATACTCAAAGCTATCACAGATCTATTGTAATTTGAGTCACAACAAACCATTAAAAACAGAAAGTATTTCTTAAATATTAAACTAGAATCAAAGATAGTTCAACTTCAACATGAATCAAAGAAATAGAAAATATCCCATCACGCTACAAGCTTCACCTCTTAGCCCTAGCTAAGAGGTTTATCCAACCATAAACACGATTGAACTAAAATCTCTTAAGAAAAGCATAAAAACAACTAAGGAAAGGGAAGAAAAACTCTTGGCGACGGCTTTTCTATACTTTTGCTCCACTCCTTAAACGCTCGAAGATTACTAAGAATGCCCGAGGGACCCCTATTTATAGTTTTGTAACTCAAACTTTTGTACAAATTTGGAAATTTTTGGAAACTGTCTCAAATTTTTACAATTCATGTGCTATCTGCGTAAACTTAGACTAGTCGAGGACAACCCTTGACTGGTCGAGGGTCACCTTCGACTGGTCGAGGATGACCTATTTTTAGAGAATTTTGCCGTTGGAGTTCGAGTCAAGGAATCCTCAACTGGTTGAGCATGAGCCAGGACTAGTCGAGGATTACGCAAATTCACTTCAAAACTTCGATTTTCTTCATTCTTGAATTGGTTTTCTTAGATCTTTGGTATGTGAATTCTTCATTCTTGGTCTTCTAAGATCCAATCTTTGGCTTGGTGATTCTTAAACATTAAATTCATGCTTTTAGCATTCTTTTCAATCCAAGCTCTTAAATTCACCTTGCAACATAAACATGATTAAAATAGAACATTAAGCATTATCATGTTCATAAAACTAAGATAAAAATGGGGTCCAATAGGCAATATTTGACCCTCAATAGTTGGCGCTTGTGAGTTTGAATGCAATTCCTATTTCCATGGAGTTTAGGCACATCTTCACTTATTCCTTTTCTTCGGGTAACTGTCTAACAAAGCTCCTAAAGTTTTCCATTTATCAATAAATTTCTCTACGGGTTCATTTTCTTTCTGCTTCACGGAAGCCAATTCAGTAATACTGACATCATGATTTGACGAGAAGAAATTTGACATAAACGCGTCTTGCATTTGCTCCCAAGTTCGTATTGATTCCGGTGCCAAATTAGAATACCACCGAAATAATTTTCCTGTTAAAGAAGAGCTAAACAATCGCAGACAATATTGCGAGATGATGGAGAAATTACCTATCGTCATGATGAAGTGCATGAGTATTCTTCTAGGGATCCATTCCCATTGAATTTCTGAAAGTTTGGATGTTTGAAATTGGGCGAAAGTTGTACGTCTTCTACTTCCCTTGGGTATGGTGTTCTATAGCAGAATCTCCCGCTATTATTATGCTCTTTTTCAGTCCTAACGTCCTCCGCAACCACCTGTCGTACTTCCTCCTGAGTTATTGCCCTTATTGCAGGAGCAAATCCGTGCGATCCCACTGTTGGTGGTTGTGAACCTTCAGGTTGTTGTTCACCCTCGTTCATAGTAGCCATCATTGAGGGAGCTACGATTTGAGCTACATTATGTGCGAGAGTAGCTAACGCTTCTTAAAGGTTTCTGCATTCCTCCATCAGTGTTCTTTGTGTTTGCGCCATCTCGACTATGTGATCATCAGTGGTTGGCGGCGACCCTTGACTTGCTCTTACCATACATACAATAGCTTCTCCACTCCCTGACAGAGCAGTTATTGGAGTGGGACAGGAATACACTGGCACGATAGGGCTTGATGAAAGAAGAGTTTTGTCAGGCTCTTTTGTACTTCCGCGGAATTCGGCTGATTGTGATGTGACTTGCGGAGGTGTCTTTTGAAGAGATATGAAAACTGATGGATTTTTCATGGGTGATTTGCCTTTGTCCTTTCTTGTCCATCGACTACTTGTAGCAAGTAGAGCCGGGAAATCCTGCTGTGTCAGAGAGGGAGAATATTTTCCTAGGTACAACATCAGAGGAGCAAGCACAGGGTTCTTTCTGGCCACGTTTCTTATCATCGGTCCTCTAATCTTTTGTGGTGATAGATTCGCTTTGATAGTCACGGTATTTCGGATTCTTGATCTTCGGCGTGATACGAAAATCCATTCATTACTATTTTCTTACGCCAATGGCGAAACAATGATGATTCTGGCAGTGACTCGAAGCTTATTATTTCCAGTTGATACGGGTTGATTCTTACGACTCAGAGATTGATTACTGGCGTATTCTACCACAAATCCGGTCGATGTAAAGTAAAAGATTGTCTTGTCTATAACAGTTGCCATCGATTGTAGCTTGAACGTATGTATTGTATTGTAATTCTGTCAGATAATACAAAATGATGTCAGTTTAGATAATGATATACTTTATCTTGGAGATGAAAGGGAGGATGTTCCCGTTGAGAATCGCCATTTTGGTGTCCATATGACGCCAAATAATGATGAGATTTTCTAAATAGTTTCAAAGTTAATATCAAGTAAGATAATACGAAATCCC
Organism: Magnolia changhungtana; assembly: GCA_030180095.1. Lineage (NCBI taxonomy): Eukaryota > Viridiplantae > Streptophyta > Magnoliopsida > Magnoliales > Magnoliaceae > Magnolia > Magnolia changhungtana. The sequence goes on along the minus strand of JASAUF010000473.1, from coordinate 3,761,299 downwards.
CAGTGGAGTCGCCATTTTGTTTCGACAAGAAACGAAAGGTATTTGATTTTGGGATTATCTTACTGGATAACAACAAAGAAAGAATGGAGAGAACAATCATCACATTTTATTTATTTTAAATTCATTTGCATCCTTTAATTCCTTTGATTCCAAGATAAAATACATGAAACAAGAATACGGGAACCGAATAGATTCGATTTATCAATTTCGGCAGCATTCCAGCTTGCAATATTCATGTCTCAATGAGAGAAGAGTTGTGCAGATCTAAATATCCTTGATATCCTCATCTTCTTTTTATATTTGTCCAAGTAACGACCTTTTTAAGGAGATGCCTGAATTTCCAACAAGTATACAATAAGTTTAACAAAAAGTAATTGCCCAAATGTCTTTCTCGCACAACGCATATATGCTGCGTGATCGTCTTTTCATTTCTCCTTCCAATACCTATCAGAGGTATCAGAGCCTTCTTCTCTGGGAATTTTGATCTCCTGATCCCTCAAATGAAGGGATAGGGGGTATTTATAACCTCTCACACGTGTAGACCCTCGAATTTTGAGCCATGGGACCTACTTCGCATCATTCTTGTTGCACAATGCGCACTCATCAAGTCTGTTAAATGCAAGTTACGCGGACCCGCGCAACTGTCATGAGTTGTGCGGTCTCGTGTAACTCAACTGTTCGTGCAACTTGTTATGTTTTCTACTTCTTTCTTGCTTCTCTTCTATTACTCTTAATCTTCTTTCTTCTTTTCTCTTTTTATCACTTGTTCTAGATTTTATGCTCCAACACCATGGCCTCAACTTTCCTTGTGAGATTGGCCACCCTTGCACTCATGTCATCTTCCTCTTTTAAAACATAAATTCCTCCCCTCTCCTTTGATTGAGTAGGCTTAGAAGTAGTGGTTCTTGAGAAGGTATCCCATGATTGTGCATTTTCAGTGAGTTTATCAGTATAATCCCATGCATCATCGGCTTTCTTGTTCATGAATTCCCCATTACACATCATCTCCACAAATTGGCGCATGGATGAGGTTAATCCCTCATAGAAAAACCTTGTTATACACCATGTTTCGTAGCCATGTTGTGGATATGAATTATGAGATCCTTAAATTTCTCCCAACATTGGAAGAAGGTCTCATCCTTTTTTTTTTAACGTAAAATTCATAATTTCTTTACTTAAGGTATTCATTTTATGATATGGGAAGAACTTTTTAAGGAATTCCCTTGTCATCTCAGCCCATGTGCCAATGGACCGTGGTCTTAAGGAATGTAACCATGACTTAGCCTTTTCTTTTAAAGAGAAAGGAAACAATTTTAGTCTCACAGTGTTCTCAGACACATTTAGGAATTGCAATGTAGATATTATCTCATCGAACTCTTTCATATGTAAGTATGGACTTTTAGATTCTAGTCCATGAAACTTTGGAAGGAGTTGAATCACCCCCGGTTTAACATCTACGGTTCCTGCATTTAATGGGAATATCGTGTAGGAAGGTGTACTCACCCCCGTCAGTTGTAAATAATCTCATAGAGTACTAGGTGGGGGTGCATGATGCACCTCGTTCTCATCTTTAACTTCCTCAACTGGATGTTGAGGTTGATTTGTAGCCTAACTTCTATTAATTCAGAGGATCTCAAGTGATGTCTAATTCGGTGATGGATAGGCAATCCTTTGACTAATCCTCATTCACTCAAGAGATGAAGAGTCTTATCACGGACCCACTTGGGCATGAAACACTCACAACCCTTAAACAACTAAACAAAACTAAACCTATAAAAGAAAGAAAAAATAAATAAAATAAAGTAATTAAGAAATCTAGAAAAGATAAGGGAGTTGGAGAGAAGTTACTCGATTAGGGTTGCTATGTTAGAATCTTACAAAACAAAAAACAATGTTAGTTTCTAAAAGCAATTTCAGAACAATCCTAACCTAAAAGCATAGCAGAAAAATAAACTCTAATCTTAACCTAATTCTAATACTAATTAATCTCAGAAAAACGTAACCATAGTACATGGTAATGGTGTAAAAAACTTATTCACAACCCCAAGTGTAGGGTCGCGATGTATGAATAACTTGGTGCGACCGAGGTCGAATCCACAAGGACTAAACTTGTATGTATTCTGAAAATAACTAGAACTAGAACTAGAAGAAGATCTAAATCTAAATTTGGAATAAAAGAGAGTAATTACAAATAATGTTGATTAAAACTATCAATTGAAAGGTGAGAACTAGGGTGCTAAGGATCCACTCGTAGCTATCAGGATGCTACCTCACTTTGATTCAAGAGACACGATTGGAATTGGAGTCTCATCCTATCAAATTGGAAGATGAAGCAATTAAACCAAATGTGAACTCTTCATTAACCTAGCCACACATGAAGGAGTATTATGATGATTGGAAGGGATTCCATCATCTACCATGCCCAGGAGACGATGGTGAATAACAGGATTTACCAATCTCATAATCTTAAGAAAGGAAAAGAAGATATTCAAAGCCATCACAACATCTATTGTAATTTGAGTCACGATAAATCATAGAAAACTAAAAATATTCCTTAAATTCAAACTAGAAATCAATGAGGTTCAAGAAAAACAAGAATCAAAGCAAAAAATCATTCCAACACGCTATAAGCTTCACCTCTTAGCCTTAGCTAAGAGGTTTAGCCAACCTTATACATGATTGGATCTAAAACCCTAAAAGAAAGCATTAAAATAAATAAGGAAGAAAAACTCTAGGGAGGCTGCTCCACCCTTTGGCTCTACTTCTTAAAACCTAATTCATCCTTAGAACTCCTCAAAGAACCCATATTTATAGCATTTTTCTGAGCGTCTTTGAAAACCGCCTCAAATTTACGCACTCTGTATAACACCTTTGATGTCATCGAATGTCACTTGAGTCTGGAAGTCGTGCCTTTTTGCACTGCGCAATGCCTTTCGTACTACTTAACTCTTCATGTGATCAAACATACCTTCGATGTCATTGAACAATCCTTTGATGTCATTGAAGGTGTTTGATCAATCGAGAATGTGTCTAAAGTGTTCCACCGAGTTGTTCTAAAATCCACAAAAATCTCGATGTCATCAAACTTCCTTCAATGTCATCGAGTAGGTGTTCGAGTAATTGAACAAAGCTTCAATGTCATCGAGAACTGCACCCAATTTGTCCAGTAACCAAACTTAATTTCCTATAATTCTTTGATGTCATCGAGCGGTGGTCGATGACATAGACAGTGAAGTTCAGATTCTATGAATTTCTACACTTTGCACTTTTGACTCCCTTCCTTCTCCACTTGGTTTCCTTAAATCTTGTTGTCTTGAAATCTTCAATCTTAGTCTCCTAAGCTCCATCCCTTACCTTGGTGATTCTTGAGCTTCAAATCCATGCTTTTAACATTCTTTTCAATCCAAGCTCTCAGATTCACCTTGCAATATAAACATGTATAAAATATACCCATTAAGCATTATCATGTTCATAAAACCAAGATATAAATAGAGAAAAATATGTAATATTTGACACTCAACACCTATCCTTGATCATAACTGATTTAATCTTCTTTGGTACTTTTGGTAGTAGTGATCGTGTATTGTCGATATAATCCACAACGAATCCATTAGGTGTGAAATAAACAACGCGTTAGTCAGGAGAAAAGCCATCCCGGTTGTGTAAGGACAGAATATGTAACGACTCGAAAAATCCCATACAATGGCCCGAGTACCACCTCAGGCAGAAATCGCTTAGGATCAAATCCTTTAGAAATTTGACAAAGTTAACTAAGTGCTAAACTAGATTAGCCATGAAATCCACTTGAATCACTTTAAATACGATCTGCAAGACCCAAAACTTGTAGAATCATTGACGCTAGGTTACCCAAAAATCTAGGATCAAAGTCATTACCCGACTGCTCTCGGGAGCACATGGAAACTCCATATCAGATTTGGACCGCACATCGGGAGTCCAAATAATACAAAGTTATAGACTTAGGACCGCCTCGTTGGGCTTGATAACTATCTCGGAGATCAAATCTAGATTGTGTACAACGACTGTTCGCTTGAGTCCGAAGCGAGGAGTGTGAGAACACTTGGTTTTCTTTATAAATAAATATCTCAAATAATAATCTGAGACTTGTTAATTGCGGATAATTTGTAAGCAACCTGACCATCAGAATCTGACCTAAATACACCCTCAGATCAGGAAAAATTTCATATACATGGCAGTGTACTTGAAATCTCTGATCGAGTTTCACTAACCGTTGAACTGAAACTGGTCTGCCACGTGGGATCTGGGAATCCGACTGAAACGAAAACTTAACTCCACCTAGATCCAGTATTGGTGAGCTTAAGTCCGACCTTTGGCTCAAGGGGGGCCGCCAGAAGTGCTCCGTTGAGCTGGAACAGGCTCACTTTGGTTATAACCTAAGTATACCTTGACCTTAAGTCTATTTTGGAATAGTTTTAGGCTATATAAGGACCTTAGAACCCTCTCTCATTCAGCCATACGAATTTGAGAGAAACCTTAGGAGAGAGAAGTGAGAAAAGAGAGAGAAAGTGTGAGAGAAGTGGGAGAAGCTCCCTACTACTTTCCCCTGCCGTTCTACAAGCTTAACCACTCAAGTCTAATCACTTTCCTGACGATTCCGACCTCGTTTCTAGGTAAGAAACCCTAACCATAATCTATTTTAGGGTTGTGATGGTTGTAGGTTATGAAATAGCTAACCTATTTCATTCTATAGGTTACCAAACTGCCGAATACGAAAGCTTAGCAAACCTATCGGATTTGTTACGACTCTATGATAAAAGGTGACGACTTTAGGTGTATAGGTTTTTGTTTTCAATGCTTTCAATGTCAGATAATGATAGATTCATGATCTGTATGTAATTGTACATGTACAAAGTACTGTCCGTTTCGCTTTTCGGTTATACAATAAATATGTTGAATATACTGTATTCCTAGTATTTGTAGAAAGTACCGTATACGTATAAATTTTAGAAATGTATTTGCCATGATTATTTGCTGTATGAACATATTATATATGTTTAAAATACTTGCTTGGCGAAAGGGCTTGCCCTAAAACATGTTTTGCTAATATACACTATGTATGTTGAAATAGTGTATTCTAGGTGTTTGTGAAAATGCTTGTGAGAGTAAGTGCTTGGCTGATGGTGCTTTAGGTGGGTGTTGAGATGGGATTCTCAACTACCTTAGACACGTATATGATTTCCACTATGATTGGGTGTTTAATTTAATCACTTACTATAAAATATACGTGTTTGTATTTCTTGTTTACATTGTGCTTTTTAACATGCTTTATGACATGTTTGTTAACATGCTTAAATTACTTTGTTTATTATGCTTTACTCCACATGCTTTGAATAAGGATTGATTGCGTTTGGGACTATAATTATAGTCCAGACAATCGGTACCAGACTTAAGTACGTGGTTGAGATTCATTTCACCACGAAGGGCGTGTCTGACGAACCCGAGTCGTACTTCGGTTGGCGACAGAGGTTAGGCCACGCGAAGTGCTTATGCACTTCATGTCGTTCAGTTGATTGTGCGGTCGAGCTAGTCAGGCTCGTCAAGTAACCCGATCTGTCTAATGTATGTTCACCATGTTTGGACGCTACTGCTTGAACCTAGGGTACCAGACTTACCAGTGAAATCCTGTTAACCATGGTACCTCGATCCGCTAAGACTCATGAGCCGGGCATGGTGGTATGGGACACCATGGTCAAGCTGTCGGCTACACTGGGACCACGTGCCTCCCCGTAGTGACCAGTGAGCAACCTTGACTCGTGAGCCAAATATGGTGGTATGGGACACTGTATTCGAGCTGTCAGTCTACACTGATTGATGACGAGCCCTTTGTAGTGACCTCGAGCATACTCTGAATTTGCTGTGAGGCGACGAGTTTTGCCACGGTGTATAGAGTATGAATTAGGCCTGTATCAATTTAGTGATGAACCGTTAAAAAGGTGATGGGGGAGTGGTGTAACAATTGCATGTAACAATGTACACGACAACTTTGCGTAGCCTAGAACCACACTATCGTATGAGATTATCTAGGTTTGACGACCCTAGAATGGATCATGTTTGGGAATGATACAAGCAAGGTACCTTAGTTTCTCAATCCTGCTGTTTGGAATGGACTAATAACAACTTGGTAATCATGCTCATCATCGCACTGCATGTGCCTGGAAGATGTGGAGCACTGAGGAATGAAAGCATACCGCGAATGTAAGATGGTATCGCATGAGGGAGTATGTTGGTGAGGGCATGCATCATGACTGCATTCATACCTACATTAATAAGAGTAGTTAGGAGTGTTTGATTGTACTGCTTTATCATTACTGCTTGACTGAATTGATAACATGTTAACCTATGCTTTATTGTTCCACTGAGTTAGCTACTCACTCCCACGTTACGGGACGGTGTTGTACACACTAACCAGACTCTGTCTTAGATGCAGATGAGGTGACGAGTCAAGAGGCTGAGCCGGACTACGACGAGGACCAGGACGAGTTCTCGTATATGCAGTATTCCAGTGGCTTTGACTAGACTGTCTGGATCAACGGGACTTACAAGGCTTACTTCTCTAGTTGTATTTTTTGACATTTTGATCATAAAACAGATACATGTATATGGTGACTCAGTTGGGTTCATACTCTAGAGATTGTGATGGTTTTGTTTCTTTTACATACAATTATATACAGTTTCAGTCTTCCGCTTGCCTTTATACAATTGATCTGGAGTATGAATTACTGTTTTGGTATAATCTCACTCATGTTTAATGCACTAACATAGACAACATTTAATCATCATTATCTATGTTGCATAAGTGATATTTTGGAACTTGAGAGTTGAGTTGCTACTCGACCCTCGAATTTCAGGGCGTTACAAGTTGGTATCAGAGCATTATTTTGATTAAACCAGACCTGAGTTATGTTCCCACGACGTACGCTGATGCCTTTTGACATAGGAGGGTGTGAGAACGATGTAGTAACAGTCATAGGCATCCCAGTTCCGTCCAATGGCAAAGTTCACTGAAACGAACACCGAAATCTAGTCTGTACCCAACCCTAGCCGCACGAGTCAATCCTAAAACACTTTTAGGACATCTATTGATGGGTTTAGATCACAATCCACCCAACCCCAGCTGTTAAAATTCCGTGAATGTCAGTTTAGATCAGAGCCTTCTCGAAACTACCCGAACTTGGAACGAACGGAGTCGTGAGACTCCTCACGCTAATCCAGAGGGACCCAGGACAGACCCAGGGTGTCTTTGACACCTTGGGAGGGTGGTGAACATCGCCCTACCCCGGTGGTGCCATTCCTGGCCCATCGGACTGTGGCGGAACCGCAGTCACCGCAGTCGACCACGGTCGGGTCCATCGGGTCTGGTTGGGCCGGGTCTGGTCAGGGTCGGCCTGACCCCAGAACATGTGTGGGGCCTGTGAAATCCCGTGGGGGCCCCTATTTCTATTCCGTTTGCCCCCCTCTCCTCATTTCTACCCTTCCAAGCCCTCTAAATTGCTGCCTCTCTCTCAACTCTCCCTTTAAATCATTAAAAATCTTATTTTCGGTCACAACCCATCCCTCTCCTTTGTTCACAGCAACCCTACCTCCCTATTCTCTCCATTTCTCTCTCATTTCAGCCCCTACACACTCAATTTCGTCTCAAAATCGTGCACACCCCCTACCCCACTTCATCTCTTCTTTTTTCTTCTTAAACCCTGGTCGTTTGGGCCTCTATAACACCTGTTGAGACCTAAGTTCATGGTGAAGCAAAGAGCAACCCTTTTTCTCTCTTATCTTCACTTTCCATGGATTTCTTCGCCATTGTTTCGGCCATTTTCTGCGTCTCCGTCGTCCTTTCTCTTATGGGGAAAAGAAAGACCGCTGCAGATGAAGCTGGGCCTAGCCGTCCAACCCGTTCAAGGAAAGAAGTGGACGATGAAGCCAGCCCTAACACAGTTCAGGAGTATAGGTCGAAGCGAGACCTAGATCCCCAACTTCCGATCAGAAATGCCTTTCGGATAGGCTTCGAGTACGGTCGTTTTGCTGACCGTAAGATTGTGTTTGAAGCTCATGTGGATGAGAGAATGTTTGGGCTACACCCGATGATGGACTGCTTGGTGGACATTGAATGGGGTCCTATATTTGAAGGTGAGTCTCCTGCATGTGAGAACACGGTTCGTGCCTTCTATGCCCATATCATAGACCCATCGTTGGAGCCTCTCCAGTTCACTGTCTCTGTGAGGGGAATAGTGCGCACAATTACTGTGGTTGAGATGGCGTGGATCATGCACATCCCACGTGGTAAAGTGCTTCCTAATGACAACTTCTTCAGGAGTGTGCGAGAGAGGGATTGCCGTACGCGATACCTTTGTGGTTGACGGGTTTCTTGGATGCGAGGAAATTATCTTTTGTCATAGAAGTTGATAGATGACTTCTGTTTGCTTCACCACATTTTCACATATAATGTGTATCCACGGTCGGGTAACCGCACGGAGTGTACTCGGTTGATGGTGGACTTCCTATACAGGATTGGACATGGGGACAACTTATACTTGCCCACGTTCGTCCTATTTCAGATAGTTCAGGTCGTTCAATCTGTCTGGAATGACCTCTCGCTCCCATTTGGCCACCTGATATGCAAGATGGCTCGAGATGTCGGCTATAGGCTTAATATGGAAGACCTTGCACTAGTTCGGGTCATAAGTGAGGCTACGCTTAACAACATGAAATCGTCCCTCGACAACGGCAAGCCCGACTCGATGAGTCTGAAGATGAGTCGGATAACGCAGGTGAGCAAAGTATTGACCTCGAGGTAGGAATCGAAGAAGGAAGCGGTGATGAGATACAGGAAGAGGAAGATGAGGCTCAGGATACTGAGAAGAGCTCTCCTCCTGGAGCACCAGAGCCAGACGCTACTCAGGCTGCGAGGGATGCTCGTATGGTTCGCATTGAGGAGAACCAGGCCGCCTTGCGGCAAGAGATTGGACAGGTTCGGGCTGAGCTTGGTGAGACTCGAGCCAAGCTTGAGGTGACCGAAGCCTACATGAAGAGAAGTTTTAAGAAGGTGTCTCGCTCGTTGAGGACTATCTTGTGCTGTGTACAGGACAAGGGTGCTCCTCCTCCATCGCCTGACTCGGATGCCTAGTCATCCATGTTGTTGTTTGTAGTTTATTTTGCTTACCGCTTTAGGCAGTTTATGTTTTCATGTTGATGGATGTAGTAGTTAGTAGTATGTTTTTGTAGTAGTTGAAGCTTGGTTGTATTAGCTCCCCTGCATCTTCTGTCATGATTCATGTAACTCTGTATTCCATGTATTATGATAATTTTGGTAATGAAATGCATACAACCTCTTTTGCTATGAAGTGTGTGGAATGCTTAAGTGATTATGTATTGTGTTGCCATGCTTTATCTCACATGCGATGTACCCTATGTTGTATAGGGCATGTCACAGAGGTTTACGAGGAGCACGACACCCCTCTTGCTCACTGACTCGATGGACCAGGCTCCTCCTCGCAGAGGTGGTCCTACGGACCCGGGTTCTAGCTCAGATCAACCTTCTACTGGTCCTACTGGTGGATTGCCACCTTATACACCCCCAGTTCGCGAGCAGAATCGGGCATCCTCTTCGACGCCGTATGAGCTGCAGGCTGCTCCACCTACCGATAGGTTTGAGCAGATGATGATGTTGATGTAGCACCAACACCAGCAGTTTCTTGCAGTCTTATCATCTTAGGGTGGGAGTGTGACTCCACATTCGCCATTTACACGTCCTGCTAAGCCTACAGAGCCTCCTGCTCAGGCTGAGGATGTGCCTCTGCCCACACCTGTTGCTTACCCTACGAGAGACGTGGGTACTCGCGGTCTACTCGAGCGATTCCAGTGCTAGAGGCCTCCGACTTTTACGGGTTCTCACAGACCCGAGGAGGATGAGTACTGGTTAGACCGCATCTCAAAGATACTGAAGATGCTGCATTGTTCTGAGGCTGAACAAGTTGAGTTGGCCGCCTTCATGTTCGAGAATGAGGCTAGCTTATGGTGGGACAACATACTGCGGACTGTCGCAGTGGGATATGTGTGGACCTGGACAGCATTTGAGTTCAGTTTCCAAGAGAAATATTACCCTTAGGCCTACTGACATGAGAGGGAGAACGAGTTTCTGTGCCTCAGACAGGGAGGCATGACAGTCACTGAGTATGAGCATCGCTTTACAGAGTTGGGTCACTTTGTCCCGACTATACTTGCTGATGAGCCGATGCGGATTCGACGCTTCTCTGAGGGCTTGCGACCTGACATCCGGTCGAAGATGTGCTGTGTCCGCATACCGTCCTATGCGGAGTTGATTCATATGTCCATTCAGACGGAGCAGGATGTGGACCGCTTGACATGCTCTCGTGGCCTTATAGTGCCTAGGCCACGACCAGATGTTCAGGGTAGGCCTTTCCTTGGTAAGAGGCATCGTGCTGATTCGCCTCCCAGGATCACACGCCAGTGGCTCCGATGAGGCACCCTGTTGTGACCTGTACATACTGCGGGAAACAGGGTCATCCTGCTGGGAGTTGTTTTGCGCGGATGAGGGATAGCAGGTTCTCTCCGCTGCAGATGATTGATCACTCTCGCCCACAGGCTCTATCGACTCCACCACTTCGGATGGCACTTGCACATCTGTCCTTCAGACCACCTGCACCTCGCTTCCGGCCGCCTCAATGGGCCATAGTACCTCAGTCTAACCGATCGCTGCAGGAGCGTGCTCATGTGCTTATAGCAGAGGAACCAGCGACTGCACCTTCAGCGCCTATGGCCTTCGAGGTCACTGCACACGTCCAAGGTACTCCCGTCTTCTTATTGGTGAACACTGGGTCCACTACCTCTATGATTTCATGCACGACAATCAAGCGACTGAGTTTAGTTACTGCTCCTACGAGAGGAGTGAGGGTTATCACTGCTACAGGGACTTCATCAGAAGTTACTCGTATATGTGAGGGCTGCCCGATAGACTTGGGTGGTAGAGTGATACTAGTTGACCTGATCGTCATCCTCCTATTCCATTATGATGTTATCTTCGGTATGGATTGGCTCACTGAGATGCGAGCAGAGATCGACTGCGAGACTAGGGTGGTGACAGCCTATGGACTTGATGGCACAGCCTTTACTTTTCCTGTTCAGGTCAGTCACGCTACTCGGTTGAGATGTTACGCTTCTTCATTAGAGGCTGTTGATGTTCCGATGCTTGAGGATACGCCTGTAGTTCAGGCTTTTGCGGACGTATTTGCACCGATTCCTGTGTTGCCACCTCGGTGCGAGATCGACTTTACCATTGATCTTACGCCCGGTGCGACACCCATCTCTTTACCGACGTATCGTATGCCTCCGTGTGAGATGGAGGAATTACGGAAACAGATTGATGGGCTGGTAGAGAAGAGCTTTATACGACCTAGTGTGTCTTCCTGGGGAGCACCTGTACTGTTTGTGAAGAAGAAAGATGGCTCACTATGGGTGTGTATTGATTATCGTAAGTTGAACCAGGTCACCATGAAGAACAAGTATCCTTTGCCCAGGATAGATGATTTGTTTGATCAGTTGAAGGGGGCAAAGTATTTCTCGAAGATCGACTTGCAGTCAGGGTACCACCAGTTGCGCGCCAGAGATGAAGACGTGCAGAAGACAACTTTCAGGACCTGTTGTAACACCCTGAAAATCGGGGGTCGAGCATAAACTCAACTCCCGAGTTCCAGAACATCACTTATGCAACAAAATGAATGATGATTGAATGTTGACTATATTCGTGCATTGAACATGAGTGAGATTAAGCCAAAACAGCATATCATACTCCAGAGACAGTTAATTTTGCAAGCGGAAGACTATGTTAGATAGATAAAATATATCAACTATGATGAGTCTCCAGAGTGTGATAACATTACCATGTTAAATGAATAGAAGTACAGTTCTAAAATATACAAAATGTGTAAGTTTAATGTCTTCTATCCCCAGTATCACAGCCTCGTCAATACAGTACCGGGTCTTCAGAGACCCGTCAGAGGGTTACATGATAGGAGAACTCCTCCTCATCACCATAGAAGTAGTCCGGCTCTGCTTCATAAGCATCGCCATCATCTGAAATTCAACAAATCTGTTTGGTGTGTACAACACCGTCCCGTAACGTGGGAGTGAGTAGCTAACTCAGTGGAACAATAAGGCATAAGTTATCATGTTATCAATACAGTCAAGCAGTAATGATAAAGCAGTAAATCAAACACTCCTAGTTACTCTGATTAATGCAAGTATGAATGCAGGTATGATGGATGCCCTCGCCGACATACTCCCTCATGCGACACCATCTCACGTTCGCGGCATGCTTACATCCCACAGTGCTCCACATCTTCCAGGCACATGCGATGCATGATGAGCATGATTACCGAGTTTTTAATTAGTCCATTTCAAACAGCATGATTGGGAAACTAAGGTACCTCCCTTGTATCATTCCCAAACATGATCCATTCTAGGGTCGTCAGTCCTAGTTAATATCAGACGATGGTGTGTTTTCTAGGTCACTGCAGAGGCTGCCAGGGCTGTTACGCACAAAGGTTGCACCACTCCCCCATCACCCCTTAAACGATTCATCACTATACAGAAACAGGCCTAGTTCATACTCTATATATCGCGGCGAACCCTAAGGCGCACTGCAACTTCAGAATATGCTCGCGGTCACTACAAAGGGCTGCCAGGGCTGTTACGCACAAAGGTTGCACCGTTCCCCCATCACCTTATCAATGTAGGCCGACAGCGCGAATATAGTGTCCCATACCACCATAATCGGCTCACGAGTTAAGTTGCTCACTGGTCACTACGGGGAGGCACGTAGCCCAGCGTGGGACAGGCTCGACCACGGTGTCCCATACCACCATGCCCGGCTCATGAGTCTTAGCGGATCGAGGTACCATGGTTAAAAGGGTTTTCACTGGTAAGTTTGGTACCCTAGGTTCAAGCAGTAGCGACCAAACATGGTGAACATACATTAGACATATCGGGTTACGTGACGAGCTCGGCTAGCTCGAACACACAACAAGTTGAACGACATGAAGTGCATAAGCACTTCGCGTGGCCAACCACTATCGCCAACCGAAGTACGACTCGAGTTCGTCGAACACATCTCACGTGGCGACATGAAACTCAACCACGATCTCCAATCCAATACTGATTGTCCGGACTATAATCATAGCCCCAAGCACAATCAATTGTCATCCATAGCATGTGGAGTAAAGCATGATAGACAAAGTAATTCAAGCATGATAAATAAAGTAATTCAAACATGCTAGTAGGCATGTTAAAAGCATATTATAAAGCATGATATAAAGCATGTTGTAAAACACTACATTAATAGGAATACAAACACATGTATTGTAAGTAAGTGGTTTAAGTGATCAACCTCATGGAACACGTCGCTAGGGTAGTTGAGAATCCAATCTCAACACCCTCCTAAGGCATCAACATTCAAACACTTGCTCACACAAGCATTTTCACAAACACTTAAGTACACTAGTACAACATACACGGTGTATGTGAGCAAAACGTGTATTAGGGCTATCCTTTAGCCAAGTGAGTATTTTATTCATGTATAATATATTACTACAACAAATAATCATGATAAGTACATCTCCAAAATTTATACGTATACAGTATTTTCTAGAATACGCATTTTCAACATACATAGTGTATACAAGCAAACATGTATTACGGCGATTCCCTTCGCCAAGAAAATATTTTATACGCACATAATATATTTATACGACAATTAATCATGACAAACACATCGCTAAAATATACATGTATACGGTACTTCTTACAATACCGTATTTCTACATACATAGTGTTTATTAGTAAATATGTATTTAGGCAAATCCTTTCTTCAAATAAGTATTTTATCCATACGTCATATATCCATACGACAAATAAACATGTCAAACACATTTCCATAAAAAATACGTATACGGTATTTTATACGAATACCTAGAGTATGTGAAATTCCAAATTCTACAATTCTAATCGAAACAGAAAACGGAAAGCACTTTGTACATGTGCAATTGCATGCAGATCATGAATCTACCATTATCTGACATTGAAAGCGTTGAAAACCGCAACTTATACACTTAAAGTCCTCACCTTGTGTCGTAGAATCGTAACGGAGTCGATAGGTTCACTAAGCTTCCGTATACGGGAGTTTGGCAACCTAGAGAACGAAATAGGTTAGCTATTTCCTAACCTACAACTGTCTAATCCCCCAAACAGGTTAGGGTTAGGGTTTATTACCTAGAAATGACGTCGGAATCGTCAGAAAATCGATGAGAATCAGGCGGTGGAGCCCGAATAGCGGCAGGGAACAGCAACAGGGAATTCCTCCCACATCTCCCTCACTTTCTCTCTCTTTTCCCTCTCTCAAAACCAAATTCGTATGGCTGGAATGGGAGAGGGTTTAAGGTCCTTTTATAGTCAAAAATATTCCCAAAATAGACTCAGGTTCAAGGGTTACTGCTAATATAGGATATTCGTCACTTTTCCAGCTCAAATGAGTGTTTCTGGTGGCCCCCCTTGAGCCAAACGTCAGACTTAAGCTCACCACACATGGATCTATGTGGGATTACGTTTTCGACCCGATTGGATTCCCAGATCGCACGTGGCGGACCACTTTCAGTTCAACGGTCGGTGGGCCACGATCCGAAATTCAAGTACATGTAAATGTTCCTGAAATTTTTCTTAATCCGAGGGTGTAATTTGGTCTGATTCTGACGGTCAGGTTGCTTAATACTGACGCGTAAACGAATGGTGCCAGATCACTATTCCTGATATTTATTTTGGAATGGGAATAGTGTTTTTCACACACCCTCGCTCCGGATCCAAACGAATGGCCGTGGGACATCGGATGGACCTGATTTTTGAGATGAGTGCCAAGCCCAGTGAGGCGGTCCTAGTTCCTTAACTTCGTGTTAATCGGACTTCTGATGTGCGATCTAGACCTAATACGAAGTTTCGTTTCATTCCCGAGAGCAGCCGGGAAATGAGTTTGGTTCTAAACTTTAGGGTAACCTAGCGTCAATGATTCTACAAATTTTGGGTCTTGCAGATCGTATTTAAAGCGATTCAAACGGATTTCGTAGCTAATCTGGTTTCGCACTTAGTTACTTTGTCTCATTTCTAAAGGATTTAGTCCTAAGTGAATTCTGGTCGAGGTGGTACTCAGGCCTTTGGAGTTTGTATATAAAGTGATCCAAGTTATACTACTTAGCTAGTTTAAGATAGTGTCTAGGGTGAAAGTTCTTAGAAAAATTGGAAGATCAAGGTGATGAAGGGTGAGGTTTGTGAAGGAAATGAGTTCAAAGGCGGCTTTAGACTTTGGGATTCAGTTCTGACAAGTTAATAGGGTATTAGGATCGACCCATTGCCTAAGGACATCTAATCCCAGGTTGGCAAAAATCCGGGGCGTTACAATCTACCCCCCTTAAAATAAAATTTCGTCCCCGAAATTGCCTAAGGGGTAATAAGGAAAGATTTCTATTATTTCATTTGCCTAAGACTTATTGATTTCGAGTTCCTACGCGTAGTAGGATATATACCAGCTGGTTCATTTTAGTCTACCCCCCTTAAAACTTAATTCTTTATCCATTTCTCATACCCTGATGGTTTGCTACCATTTATTTCTTTACCTATTTGGAGTCTCGACGACAATTCCCACAATTTAGAGTAAGATAGTTGTTTTCATTGTTTGACCAACACGGAGAAACGGTAATAGTGGGCTCGATCCCGATACATCGATCATCTACCGGGCCAGGGTAGGAAGCTCATCGTATCCCTTCCGAATCCTGGTGGATCCTGGTCGTCCGCTCGTCAGCAGAGAGTCCATCGGTAGTCACCCAGGATTGGGAATTGGGTCAAGCCGCGAAAACTTCACAGTTGTAGATGTCAGTAACTCCGTAGTCCGATCACTCTCTAAGAGTAGGGAATGTCCATCATTGAAAGGCTCAAATTATTTATTCTAAGGTTGCCCTTTAGGTCTTAGTCTAAGAGAGTCCTCGATATTATCTATGTCCAAGGAAAGGGTGAATCAAATCTTACTAAATCAACTTAAAACATTTTCATAGTAGAACTTGTTAGGGCTTCTATAATGTGCGTATGTTAACGAGCACCGTTTCGATCCTGGGCCAGTGGAGTAGGGTCCACCACGCTTTCACTATGCCACCCAGATCAAGAGATGCAATAGGTAACCTAACTAGATTGCGCTCATAATGTTCTACCCCCCTTAAAATTTTATTTTCGCCCTCAAGGCTCAAGAGCTATGTCCTGATCCGTATGTCGGAATAAGGTGTAATTTATAACCTATCTTTGACATGAAACGGGAAATACATTGGTCTGCCTTTCATCGACGACGTGTACTATAGCATTGATACCTATGGGTATCGAAGAGCTAAAAATGATGGGTAATGTGGTTGATGTTAGGGGCAGGTGTGAGTTTGAGGTAAGATGCCTAAACCTACCAAGGAATTTTGTCGCGGTCCAGACTTCTCCTATTTAATCATGTCTAGCTTAATAGGCAGGCTATCTTTTTACGTTCATAAGCACAATACGTATGCCGACATGGCATGCGATTTGGGACCTAATTCCTAATCATCATTTGCCCATTTGGGCAATTCCTTAGGCCTAAAAGACATAGTCTCTACCAGCTATATACTCCTAACACTTTTCAAGGACAAAATTATAAACTTTTAGTTGTAAATGGTTGGGCCAACACGGAAAGAAAATTGTGTAGTGGGTCTGACCCGGATACATAGATCTTCTGCCTAGCTAGGACAGAAAATTGTCATATCATTTCTTAATCCCAATTGATCCCGACCTTCTGCTTGATCAGAGCATAAGGTTCATTGGTCACTACCAGGATTGAGAATTCGATTCAAACCACGAATACCTCGCTTAAATGTAGTTTCTCTACTCCGTGTTCCCATTGTACTAAGTCCTTGAGAAGGCGATTCTAAGGGGTGTATTGATTTGACCTAACATTAAATCAATGGGATACTGAGCGTGTATAGTTGCTAATCAAACAACTTTTCTAAGAATTATTAAAGGAGCTTATGAGTATTAAGGGGTCCAACGAAGGAGTGAGGTCTCACTCCAACCTAATCCAGCCCATTAATTAAGTCCACCTTCCAACTATTTTGCAATTATCTTAGCATAATCAGTCTTTTACGTTTCGTAGTAGAACCAGTAGCCTAGTCTCAATTTATGAATAGTGGTAAGCTATTAGTCTATGCTTACACACTAGATGATTTCAGGTCATTTCTAATACAAGAAATTATTCATCGTGTAGGGTCAAACGTTGTCTAAGTGGAATTGAGTTGTCTGTACTTGACGCTCGAGCTTTTCACACATGCTCACACCAGCTAAGAAGATCCTGGGGTTTGTATTATTAATTTGTTGGATTTCCTATATGGTCAGGTCTGTCGAAAATTAGGAGTATCGTTTTAGGTCCAAAACTCTATGGGCCTATCTATCAAACAACCATTTACTCCAAAAGCTTAAGCTATCAGAGTGTGGTGGGTTAATGTATATCAAGGGACTTTATCACTTCAACACAATTTGGCCAGTGGCCTTAAATTGTATTAAATGGGACCGCATTACTAATCCTACCTTGGGATTGGGTGTGACATGGTTGGTAGGAGGGTGGGAGGGGATTAATTTTATAGGCCTTGGAAAATGAGCCTGGTGTTGGAAAAACGTGAGATGGGATTTTCCATATCCCACGATGGGAAAATTTCTAAGTGTTATTGGAAGGGAATTCTCGGAATTTACTCTTAATTGTGTACATTCTAAACATGGTGTCGGAAGACATAGGATACACCCAATCTAGGGGCTATACCGTACATACACATTTATTATTACTTTTATAATTCTATCCACCGTAAACTTACCTAATGTAATTTGGCTGAACGGACCCTAAACGTTCTCAAATACCTAAAACATTCTACCAACTACTACACCTATCAACAGGAAAACATAACCACCCTAAGATAGTAGCCCATGCAAACTACAAGACAACATATGGATGAGCTCGGATAGAGCCATGGAAAATGAAGATAAGGGAAATGGGGGGCTGGAGTTTTTGGTTCTCCATGGACTTGAGCCTCAACAGGGATTGTAAAGGCCCCAAAGACAGCGAATGGAGAAGGAAAATGGAAAAGTAGGATGGCTTAGGGAGCTTGCACGAATGTGAGCTTCGAATGGAAGGTGTGAGAGCTTAAATGTGGAAGAAAGGGAAAGGTAGGAGGTTAGGGCTGCTGTGATCGATGGGAGTGGGTGGATCATAGGCGAAAATGATGGATTGACATATTTGGGGAAAGGGTTGAGAGGGAAATTCGAAAGTAGAAGGGAAGGGCGTTTGAAAGGAAAGATGTGAGAGAGAGGGGGGCTCCAGCCCCCAAAATCTCAAATATTTGCCAAAATGGCACGTGCCAGGGAGTAGGGGAGGTCGAGCCGACCAACCCTAGCCCTGGCCCCACACCAGACGGGCCACCGGACCGCGGTCCGCCGCCGGAGCCGCGGCTCCGCCGCGGTCAGACTTGGCCGAAACCGCGCCGCCGTGGTGAGGACCTGTTCTTTGTGGTCCCAAGGTGCCAAATGCACCATGGTTCGACCCTGGGTCCCATCAGATCTAAGTGGGGAGGCCCCCGAATCCGATTCGCTCCATTTCAGGTAGTTTCGGGATAATCGGACGTAACTTGCAATCCGGAATGAGTTATCTGACGTAAAATATATGAATTTGGGGTAGAACGAGCTAATGAAGCCAACCAACCTAGCTATACTGGGTTGCGCAGCCCGGAATTGTGAAAAAATCCTCCGATTGACAATCATTTCCCCGTTTTAATTTCATTTCACTAAAATAGTAGTTTTTAGTTTAATTATTCTTCATCCATTGGGCTTTAGGAGTTACGCTCGTCGTGTCAAGAGCTTAGAATAATTAGGAGAATGGTTTGGTAAAGTCAAATAGGACACTTACTATTTTTGGCTGAAAGCCTTGCGCACTGGTAGACATCACCACCTTATGGTAAGTCGCGAATTCTAAGAGTTTTAGTTGTAGTTTGTTTCTGATTTCTTTACCATTGCTTGGTATTCCTATTTAAAGGGTTGTGAACTCAAATTTTTTTTTTGTAATCATTCATTAATCAATTCGAATTTATTAGAATTTATTTCTACTTTCTGCTTTTCTTTCCTCATGAATTCGAGAAGTCTCTGTGAGGAGTCCAGAGAAGCTCCGGGGATTCGGAGTAGTTATCCTCATCACGTTCATCCCTTATTCTACCGATTTTCAACTGTTGGGATGAGGTGGGTTGTAATCTAGAATTATCTATAGACGGCCTAGGAACATTTTAGGGTCGACTCGTGCGACCATGGTTGAATACAGACTCGATTTCGGCGTTCGTTTTCAGTGAACTAGCCGCTAGACGGAACAGGGATGTCTAAGACTGTTTCTACATTCCGTCGCTCCCTCCTAAGTCAGAGTGCGTCAGTGTGCGTCGTGTGACCATAACCCGGGTCCGGTTTAATCCAAATCATGCTCTGATACCATCTTGTAACACCCTGAAAATCGGGGGTCGAGCATAAACTCAACTCCCGAGTTCCAGAACATCACTTATGCAACAAAATGAATGATGATTGAATGTTGACTGTATTCGTGCATTGAACATGAGTGAGATTAAGCCAAAACAGCATATCATACTCCAGAGACAGTTAATTTTGCAAGCGGAAGACTATGTTAGATAGATAAAATATATCAACTATGATGAGTCTCCAGAGTGTGATAACATTACCAGGTTAAATAAATAGAAGTACAGTTCTAAAATACACCAAATGTGTAAGTTTAATGTCTTCTATCCCCAGTATCACAGCCTCGTCAATACAGTACCGGGTCTTCAGAGACCCGTCAGAGGGTTACATGATAGGAGAACTCCTCCTCATCACCATAGAAGTAGTCCGGCTCTGCTTCATAAGCATCGCCATCATCTGAAATTCAACAAATCTGTTTGGTGTGTACAACACCGTCCCGTAACGTGGGAGTGAGTAGCTAACTCAGTGGAACAATAAGGCATAAGTTATCATGTTATCAATACAGTCAAGCAGTAATGATAAAGCAGTAAATCAAACACTCCTAGTTACTCTGATTAATGCAAGTATGAATGCAGGTATGATGGATGCCCTCGCCGACATACTCCCTCATGCGACACCATCTCACGTTCGCGGCATGCTTACATCCCACAGTGCTCCACATCTTCCAGGCACATGCGATGCATGATGAGCATGATTACCGAGTTTTTAATTAGTCCATTTCAAACAGCAGGATTGGGAAACTAAGGTACCTCCCTTGTATCATTCCCAAACATGATCCATTCTAGGGTCGTCAGTCCTAGTTAATATCAGACGATGGTGTGTTTTCTAGGTCACTGCAGAGGTCGCCGGAGTATTACGCACAAAGGTTGCACCACTCCCCATCACCCCTTAAACGATTCATCACTATACAGAAACAGGCCTAGTTCATACTCTATATATCGCGGCGAACCCTAAGGCGCACTGCAACTTCAGAATATGCTCGCGGTCACTACAAAGGGTTTGCTGTGGTACATTACGCACAAAGGTTGCACCGTTCCCCATCACCTTATCAATGTAGGCCGACAAGCACGAATATAGTGTCCCATACCACCATAATCGGCTCACGAGTTAAGTTGCTCACTTGGTCACTACGGGGAGGCACGTAGCCCACAGATGGGCCGACGGCTCGACCACGGTGTCCCATACCACCATGCCCGGCTCATGAGTCTTAGCGGATCGAGGTACCATGGTTAAAAGGGTTTTCACTGGTAAGTTTGGTACCCTAGGTTCAAGCAGTAGCGACCAAACATGGTGAACATACATTAGACATATCGGGTTACGTGACGAGCTCGGCTAGCTCGAGCGCACAACAAGTTGAACGACATGAAGTGCATAAGCACTTCGCGTGGCCAACCACTATCGCCAACCGAAGTACGACTCGAGTTCGTCGAACACATCTCACGTGGCGACATGAAACTCAACCACGATCTCCAATCCAGTACCGATTGTCTGGACTATAATCATAGCCCCAAGCACAATCAATTGTCATCCATAGCATGTGGAGTAAAGCATGATAGACAAAGTAATTCAAGCATGATAAATAAAGTAATTCAAACATGCTAGTAGGCATGTTAAAAGCATATTATAAAGCATGATATAAAGCATGTTGTAAAACACTACATTAATAGGAATACAAACACATGTATTGTAAGTAAGTGGTTTAAGTGATCAACCTCATGGAACACGTCGCTAGGGTAGTTGAGAATCCAATCTCAACACCCTCCTAAGGCATCAACATTCAAACACTTGCTCACACAAGCATTTTCACAAACACTTAAGTACACTAGTACAACATACATGGTGTATGTGAGCAAAACGTGTATTAGGGCTATCCTTTAGCCAAGTGAGTATTTTATTCATGTATAATATATTACTACAACAAATAATCATGATAAGTACATCACCAAAATTTATACGTATACAGTATTTTCTAGAATACGCATTTTCAACATATATAGTGTATACAAGCAAACATGTATTACGGCGATTCCCTTCGCCAAGAAAATATTTTATACGCACATAATATATTTATACGACAATTAATCATGACAAACACATCGCTAAAATATACATGTATACGGTACTTCTTACAATACTGTATATTTCTACATACATAGTGTTTATTAGTAAATATGTATTTAGGCGAATCCTTTAAGCCAAATAAGTATTTTATCCATACGTCATATATCCATACGACAAATAAACATGTCAAACACATTTCCATAAAAATACGTATACGGTATTTTATACGAATACCTAGAGTATGTGAAATTCCAAATTCTACAATTCTAATCGAAACAGAAACTAAAGCACTTTGTACATGTGCAATTGCATGCGATCATGAATCTACCATTATCGACATTGAAAGCGTTGAAAACCGCAACTTATACACTTAAAGTCCTCACCTTGTGTCGTAGAATCGTAAACGAGTCGATAGGTTTGCTAAGCTTCCGTATACGGGAGTTTGGCAACATAAGAACGAAATAGGTTAGCTATTTCCTAACCTACAACGATTCTAATCCCCAAACAGTTAGGGTTAGGGTTTATTACCTAGAAATGACGCCCGGAATCGCTAGGAAAGCGATGAGAATCAGCGGTGGAGCTCCGAATAGCGGCAGGAACGAAGAGGAATTCCTCCCACATCTCCCTCACTTTCTCTCTCTTTTCCCTCTCTCAAAACCAAATTCATATGGCTGGAATGGGAGAGGGTTTAAAGTCCTTTTATAGTAAAAAATATTCCCAAAATAGACTCAGGTTCAAGGGTTACTGCTAATATAGGATATTCGTCACTTTTCCAGCTCAAATGAGTGTTTCTGGTGGCCCCCCTTGAGCCAAACGTCAGACTTAAGCTCACCACACATGGATCTATGTGGGATTACGTTTTCGACCCGATTGGATTCCCAGATCGCACGTGGCGGACCACTTTCAGTTCAACGGTCAGTGGGCCACGATCCGAAATTCCAAGTACATGTAAATGTTCCTGAAATTTTTCTTAATCCGAGGTGTAATTTGGTCGATTCTCGACGGTTAGGTTGCTTATCGACGCGTAAACGAATGGTGCCGATCACTATTCCCGATATTTATTTTGGAATGGGAATAGTGTTTTCACACACCCTCGCTCCGATCCAAACGAATGGCCGTGGGACATCGGATGGACCGATTTTGAGATGAGTGCCAAGCCCAAGAGGCGGTCCTAGTTCCTTAACTTCGTGTTAATCGGACTTCGATGTGCGATCTAGACCTAATGAGTTTCGTTTCATTCCCGAGAGCAAAGGAAATGAGTTTGGTTCTAAACTTTAGGGTAACCTAGCGTCAATGATTCTACAAGTTTTGGGTCTTGCAGATCGTATTTAAAGCGATTCAAACAGATTTCGTAGCTAATCTGGTTTCGCACTTAGTTACTTTGTCTCATTTCTAAAGGATTTAGTCCTAAGTGAATTCTGGTCGAGGTGGTACTCAGGCCTTTGGAGTTTGTATATAAAGTGATCCAAGTTATACTACT
Source organism: Magnolia changhungtana (assembly GCA_030180095.1). Classification (NCBI taxonomy): domain Eukaryota; kingdom Viridiplantae; phylum Streptophyta; class Magnoliopsida; order Magnoliales; family Magnoliaceae; genus Magnolia; species Magnolia changhungtana. The sequence continues at coordinate 3,738,099 of JASAUF010000473.1, read as the reverse complement.
TAGCTAGTTTAAGATAGTGTCTAGGGTGAAAGTTCTTAGAAAAATTGGAAGATCAAGGTGATGAAGGGTGAGGTTTGTGAAGGAAATGAGTTCAAAGGCGGTTTTAGACTTTGGGATTCAGTTCTGACAAGTTAATAGGGTATTAGGATCGACCCATTGCCTAAGGACATCTAATCCCAGGTTGGCAAAAATCTGGGGCGTTACACCTGTTTTGGGCATTATGAGTTCCTGGTGATGTCGTTCGGTCTTACGAACGCACCGGTCGTGTTCATAGACTTGATGAACAGGGTATTTCAGCCATTCTTATACAGATTCGTCATTATATTCATTGATGACATCCTGATATATTCCACGAGTCGGGAAGAGCACGAGGTGCACCTGAGAGCGGTGTTGGATGCTTTGAGGAAGAACCAGTTGTTTGCGCAGTATAAGAAGTGCGACTTCTGGCAGGAAGAAGTCAAGTTCTTGGGATATGTGGTGTCTAAGGATGGGATAGCGGTGGACCTTGCTAAGGTAGCCGCAGTCAGATTAGAAGCGCACTGCTTGGTTCTGAGAGGTGAGGAGTTTTCTTGGCCTGACAGGGTATTATCGACGCTTCATTCGAGACTTCTCAAAGATTGCCAGGCCGTTGTCACGTTGAAGTGTAAGGATTTAAAGTTCGCCTGGAATGAGAATGCAGAAGCAGCTTTTCAAGAACTGAAGGACAGATTGACGTCCGCCCCTGTGCTAGTATTGCCAGAGCAAGGGGTCAAGTATACTATATATACTGTCGCTTCTCGCGTTGGTTTAGGTTGTGTCCTTATGCAGAAGGACATGGTGATTGCGTATGCCTCGAGACAATTAAGGAAGCACGAGGAGAATTGCCCTACACACGACCTTGAGTTGGCAGCTGTCATCTTTGCATTGAAGCTCTGGAGACATTACCTCTACGGAGAGGAGTTCGAGCTTTTCTGCGACCACAAGAGCCTTAAGTATATATTCACGCAGCGAAACTTAAATATGAGGCAACGCAGATGGATGGAAACCTTGAAGGACTTCAAGTTCGAGGTCTCCTACCATCCTGGCAAGGTTAACCTTGTGGCGGATGCGTTGAGCCGCAAGAAGGCGATTGCATTTGTGGGTCCGCTGATGATAGCAGAGTGGGATATGTTGGAGTTCATGCGGGACTTCGAGCAGAAAATCACCGTGGAGGAGCCATTTGAGTGTGTCACGCATGTTCGGGTGCGACCACTCATTGATGATAGGATTATCGAGGCCCAGAAGGGCGATGAGTGGTTGTCTGAGCTTTGAGAGCAAGCTAGCGATGCCGAGGACTCCGAGTGGAGAGTTGTCACAGATGGGGGTTTACGATACCGTGACCGCTTATGTGTTCCTGATATTCATGACTTGCGACAGGAGCTCCTCGAGACTGCTCACAAATCGAAGCTTGCGATGCATCCTGGTAGCACGAAGATGTACCAGGACATGAGACGGTCTTATTGGTGGGACGACATGAAGACCCACATAGCAGAGTATGTTTCTCGTTGTTTGACGTGCTAGCAGGTCAAGGCAGAACATCGCCGACCTCCTGGACTGCTTCAGCCCATGCCCATAGCTGAATGGAAGTGGGACTTCATCTTTATGGATTTCATTTCGGGGCTGTCGAAGACGAGGAAGGGACATGATTCCATTTGGGTGATTATGGACCGGCTGACCAAATCGGCCTATTTTCTCCCTATCAGAGTCACGAACTCTGCGGACGAACTGGATAAGCTGTACATTAGAGAGATTGTGCATCTGCATGGAGTTCCCCTAGAGATCGTGTCAGACAGAGACGCGTGGTTCACGTCTATCTTCTGGACTCGTATTCAGGAAGCGATGGGTGTGAAATTGAAGTTCAGTACTGCGTTTCACCCTCAGACCGACGGGCAGACAGAGCGGGTGAACCAGATTTTGGAGGATATGTTTGAAAAGGCCAAGCTATATGTCCTAGAGGGGGGGGGGGGTGAATAGGACTATGCCAAATTTAAAAATAAATCAGAGGAACTAAAGTAAATCAATAATGAATCAATTCACAATGCTAAATATAAATCACCTTGATAAATAATTATTGAGAGATTGATACAAATTCAGTTCTAAGGACAACCTTACACCATAATAAACAAGGGCTTATGGTAGGACAACCTTATTTCTAGAACCTCTTTTGAATCAAGAACTCAATGTTAATATAAGTAAATGAAATAGCAAAGAATTGAAAATAAATGCAGAAGTAAAGATCTAAATTATTACAACAATCCCCACACTTACTTGAAAATGTAAATAGTTACAACATTCACATCCACTTGTACATTCCACACAATCGAATGATAAAGGATATGAAACTTAGGCAAGCATTTAATCCACAAGACAAAGAGTTATAGTGGTTCGCCTGTGTGTACACCAACTGTTTTACAACAGCCACACAGAATGCTACTCCACTCCTAATATCCTCACACAGGGGATATTAGCGTTCACTATCAAATAGGTTTTCACAGGTTCACCAAAAACCTTTACAATTGTGTCTTTTTCACTTGGGCTTACACAATTCAAAAACCCCTTTTTCTGAGTTTTCTGGTTTTCCTCAGACAACCAATACAATGAGATTTTTCTGGCTCAATCTCAAACAAAACCAATACAATGAGATTTTTCCGCTTAACCTCAAACAAAACCAAAAATAAATGAATTTTACAGAAATTGTAAAATACCTGGATTTCTCCTTTAGCAGCCTGGTAGAACCAATCGGAGTAGATGATTGAATATCAAAGTTCAATTTCCAATACTCACATTCATAGGGTTCTAAATTCTAATAGATTTTAGATTTTGACTTGTTGGGCGTAGCTATATTTGATTTTGATTCCAAGAAGAAGGAATAATATAATTCCTCTTTTCAAATAAGATTGGAATAGAGAAACAAAATCAAATTAAATAAGCTAGCAAAAAGGAATATTAAATAAGCACAATTTAGCTTAAAATAAACACAGACTTATCTCAGAGTGATTACTTGAAAATTCTTGAATGGAATGGAGTTCCGGATGTAAAAACTCTGAATTTCGTGTTCAATTTATAGAAGAAAAAATCGTTCCTACGATTGGTCTTAAAACCTAGGACTGGTCGTAGCTCTAACAGATTTTTGAAAAATTGAGCGCGATCTTTGAAAGCCGTTCCACGACTGGTCGTGTGTACCCTATGACTGGTCGTGGGACACCTACGACTGGTCTTAGATACCTACGACCCGGTCGTAGGACCATGAAATAGGTTCTTTGGATATTCGGTCGTAGCTCCACGACCGATCGTGACAGTCGAAGCCAACCTACGACCGGTCGAAGGACCTCCAGAATCGGTCGTGGGCGTTCCAAAAATCCGAAAAATCTTCAACTAATTAGGGTGGTGGTGGAATTTCTTGGACTAGTCGAACCAATGCTAGGACTGGTCGAACAAGAGCTAGGATTGGTCTTGGAGCAGACCAAGCTCATGTAGAATAAACATTTGTTTTATGTATCCAAAATGACCTACTTAAAGGGTCAACCTAAGGTCATTCAAACCTGAAATATGTCGTATGGACATTGAACTTCAACCATTCAACGAATGTAGATTGTTTGAACCAATATCAGGCTTGAAGTCTTGAACAATATCAGGCTTGAAGTCTTGAACAATATCAGGCTTGAAGTCTTGAACAATATCAGCTTGAGGTCTTGAACAATATCAGCTTGAGCTTTGACATCTTGAGCTTCATCTTGTAGCTTTTTGAACTTTAACATCTTGAGCTTCAACTTGTAGCTTTTTGAAGTATTTAAGCAGTGTCTTGAATAAAAATCATCATACCAGCACAAGACACAAATAGATGTTTTGACATAACAAAATTTGACAACCAAAGGAGTATGAGACCATAACACTTACAATCTCCCCCTTTGTCAAATTTGTGACAAAACACCACACCAAGTAATAATACTTCCAATAGACATTAGAGAAGTACAAAGCAAGCACAGATGCACAGATGATAAGCAATGTATAGACATGATAAGCAATAATCATTTTCCCATAACTCTTGAGAAGAAGTTTAACTCCCCCTGAGTAATAGGACTTTAACTCCCCCTGAGTAATAGCACAACAAAATTAATAATCATTCACCAAACTTCTCCCCCTTTTTGACACAAATAGACAAAGGAAGAAAAGCAGTTAATGTGCATAACCAATTTGGAGTTGAAGCAAAAAAAAAAAAAAAAATAGTCCATAACCAACAAAAAGGTTTGAGATGCAAGCTAATATCAGTAAATATTACAGACCAAAAAAAAATTCAGTCAGAACCAGAAGAGGGTGCAGGATTAGAAGGATCAATTTTGTGTAATCCCTTAGCAATTCGCCTCATATATTTACGCATATAAGAAAATTGTGTGTCTTGAGTAACTCGAATTTGAGCCACACTGCTCTTGAAGAGAATTCAACCTTTCATCAAAATCGAAAATTTGAAAATCGGGATCATCGTACGAGTCGACTCAAGTTCTTCAAATAAGTCATCCATATTCACGTCCTCGGGAAGATCACTAGCTTCAAAGCATTACCCGCTTCACCACCACTTTTACAAGATCCACTTGGCCACTAGCCAAATCTAAAGTCATCTTATTAAGATTGGAATTATTAAAAGGGAGATGGTGGATGGGTTTTTCTCTAGTAGGCATAGCTATGAGCATATGATTTGCTAACATAGTCAGTAGATAACCAAAAGGTATATCACTATGTCCAGGATGGTGACGCCGACAGAATAATGGAATGACAAATTAAAGAAGGGAGGCATATTTTAGCACCAGAGACAACAGAATGCAAAACACGAACCATAAAAGCGATGAGTTCGGTTTTGTTACCGTAACGTGGATAAAGATTTGAAATGAATATCTTATGAAGTACTCACGTAATGCTGGGTAACAAATACCTTGAGGAAGTACATGACCTTTATGAGTCCAATGAACATCCATATTACATAAATCTCTAGTAAGCATTCGTCGTTTAGATTCGAGAGACTATCATGTAAAATATTAATTGGAATGCTTTCATCATTGATAGGTATTTCCATAATATCACTGCAATCAAATGTCGATCTACAACAAACAAACCTTCTTGAGTATCAACTTTAAAAGTTAAATTCTCAAGAGAAAATCGCAGATACATGCAAACATGGATTGGGCAATGGACCGGTATGCGGCTCCACCCCAATGTAAGATGTTATCCCATCCCGATTCCAACAAAGAAGGAATACCAAAAGAAGTAATGTGATTGACATTAACATGTCGTTCAACAATTACATTACGCATACGCAAATCTCGAGCATCGGTAGGATCATTTTCGGAGAACGAAGATGACGCGTTGAACAATAGAAGTTGATCTAGAAGAAGATGGACCTCGAGTAGTTTTCTTTTACCTCTAGGATCCATTTTCAAAGAAAGATTTCAATAGAACAACAAGATGCAAGAAAGAAGAAATGAGATTTAGATAGAACAGATTTTTCAAGAGAAAAACCTCAAATCCTGCAATCAATGATCAAATAGATTCCACAGACATAAGTTTTGAAGCACTAATAGTAAGAATCTACAAGAAAAATGTAAAAGAATCACTAACCTTGAAAAACAATGAAGATGGGTTGGGGCAGCCGTAGCTAGGACGGTTGGAAAGAAATGAAGAATGAAGAAGAAGACTAAAATCCCCAATTTTAAGTGAAATCCCGTGCTTTACGACAGGTCGTGTACGTGTTCGACCGGTCGTGGCACGACCGGTCGTGTATTCTCACGACAGGTCGAGTATGACAAAAAAATTTGCAATTTTTTTTTTCTTCTTATATTTTTTTTAAAAAATAATTTCAAGTTTAAGCAAATAAAACATCAAACTTATGATACACAAAATCATGCAAACTCAATTTAAATTGCACATACCGAGATCAAATTTTAATTTATTAAACCGGCTTTTGTCGAGCGGTTTAGTGAAAATGTCCGCAAGTTGAATCTCGGTTGGAATGTAATCCAAATTTATTAATTTTTCTTCCACTAATTCACGAATGTAATGAAATCTAATGTCAATATGCTTAAATACGTGAATCTTTGAATGGATTTTTAGAGATATTTATTGCCTTGGAATTATCACAAAATAAAATCATAGAATCTTGAGTAATTCCATAATCGCTTAACATTCGTTTCACCAAACAAGTTAGTACATGCATTTCAAAGACAATGTATTGACCTCGTGATTGATAGCGATATAGAACTTTGCTTCTTGCTAAACCAAGAAACAAGACAATTTCCAATGTAGAAACAACCACCAACTTGGTTGATTTCCTATCATCAATGTTTCCGGCCAGTCGACATCTGCATACTGGCTAATTGAACATTAGTCTCATGTGGATACCAGGAGACCCAATTTAGTAGAACTTGCGACATAACGCATAATCCGCTTAACGAATGAGTTAAGTGAGATTCTTTAGGATTTGATTGATAACGAGCACAAATACCAACACTCAAAGCAATATCGGTCTACTAGCGAGTTAGATAAAGTAAACTACCAATCAAACTACGATACAATTTAGGATCCACATCATTACCTGTAGAGTCTTTTGAGAGTCTTACGCATTGTACTCATTGGAGTATCAAAATTTTACCTTTCTCAAATCTAAATTTTTTAATTAAACTCGAGCATATTTGGTTTGTGAAATAAATATTCCATCAATTGTTGTTTTACTTGCAATCCTGGAAATAGTTTAATTCTCCAACCATGCTCATTTCAATTTAGACTTCATCAAATCGCAAACTCAACAGTCATGTTAGTACAGGTTGATCCATAAATAATATCGTCAACATATATTTAAACCATTAGAATATCATCGTTATATTTCTTAACAAAGAGTGTCTTATCAACACACCCCATCTGAAAGTTATGACTCAAAAAAACTTAGTCAATTTTTAGTACCATGCTCTGGGAGCTTGTTTCGAACCATAGAGAGCTTTCTTAAGACGATACACATGATCAGTAAATTTAGGATCTTCAAACCACAGGTTGTTCAACATATACCTCTTCATGTAAATCACCATTCGAGAAGGCACTCTTAACATCCATTTGATAAATTTTAATTTTCTTAAAACATGCAATGGAGATAAAAAGTCTGATTGATTCAAGACGAGCTACGGGGCAAATGTTTCATTATAGTCAATACCTTCGATTTGTGTATATCCTGTGACAACTAGTCTTGCTTTATTTCGAATAATATTTCCAAGCTCATCGATTTGTTTTTGAAAATCCATTTTGTTCTAATAATATGTTTATCTTTAGGTCTAGGAACAAGTTGCCGACATCATTTCGACAAATCGATTAAGTTCTTCTTGCATCGCAAGAATCCAATTTTCATCGAGAAAGTGCTTCTTTTACGTTACTGGTTCAATCGGGATGTAAAGCATACGTAGTTACATATGTCCTCTAATTGTCTACGAGTGCGAACACCGGTGAGAGGGTTTCCAAGTATTTGAGAGGTTGGATGATCTTTAACAGTCCTTAATTCAGATTAGTTTCACTTAATGAAGTTTCTTGTTTTTCAAGTATAAGAACTTCATCATTATCTAAACTAGGGACAGGTGTCTTCAAAAGATCGTCAATCACAACATTTATTGACTCTTGAATCACACCGGTCCTGTTGTTCAGAACACGATAAGCACGACTGTTTAAAGAATAACCTAAAAAGATCCCTTCATCACTTTTAGTGTCGAATTTTCCCAAATTTTCACGGTCACGCAAAATATAGCACTTGCTGCCAAAAATTTGAAAATATTTGACAGAAGGCTTTTTCTCAAACCACATTTCATAAGCCGTTTTATTATTAGATTTACAAATATAAACACGGTTAATAATGTAGCTTGTTGTATTCACTTGGCCCAGATTCTAGGTAGCTTCATGCTATTTAACATAACACTTCCCATTTCTTGAAGCACTCTATTCTTCCTCTCGACAATTCCATTTTGTTGAGGAGTTTTAGGTGCGAGAGAATTCATGCGATATTCCACGATCGCTACAAAATTTCTCAAAACCGCTATTTTCAAATTCGGATCCATGATCACTACGGATCTTCTTGACTTGAGAACATTTTTCGATTTGAATCCGTTTTATAATCTTTTTCACTTCATCAAGGGTTTCGATTTATCTTTCAAGAATGAAACCCAAGTGTATCTTGTATAATCATCTACAATAACTAAGATGTACTTTTTGCCACCTCGACTTTCCGTTCTTGTTGGTCCTATAAGATCCATATGGAGAAGCTCGAGTGGTCTTGTGGTGATATTGGAGTTCACCTTTTTGTGAGAGCTCCTAGTTTGTTTACCATCTTGGCATTCACCACAGATCTTGTCTACTTTTTGCATTTTAGGTAGACCTTTTATTAGTTCACTTTTGCTCAATCTGTATAAATTTCGATAGTGTACATGTCCAAGGCGTTTATGCCATAAATCTGTCTCATCGGTATGGACCATGTAGCACGTTTGATTAGATGAGCTACCATTGCTTACAATATAGCAATTTTGAAGTTCTGCGACAGTTAATATTACTGAACCCTTTTCATTTGTAATTTCACAACCTTGATTAGAAAATTTAACATTATGGTTGTTATCGCATATTTGAGATATGCTCAACAAGTTGTGTTTTAAACCCTCAACATATAACACATTTTTAAATAAGGAAGGTTATAGAGTTGGACCGTACCTTTGCCAATTATCTTGCGATTTGCTACCATCACCAAATGTGGTGACCCATCAGTCATATCTTTAAGATCGGTGAATAGAGCTTTGTCGCCTGTCATATGTCTGGAGCATCCACTGTCTAGGTACCATTTTGAAAGGCTTGTAGCTTTGAAAGCAATGTGAGCAACTAAACAAGTAACCTTGGGAACCCATTTCAGTACTGTTTTGGGTTTAGGAGAATAATTGGTCTTCTTTTGTTTATAGTTATTAGAGTGACCTACTGAGTTAGATTTTAATAGCTCCTTAAGTAAATCAATAATTTTTTCAGCTAGCGGGTTTCGAATCGATTTTTGAAATTTATATAGCTTGCTTTTGTGTTTTTGAAAGGTTTTGTATTTTTAGAAAAAACTTGATTAGTACCTTTTCCTTTTGAGTTAGAAGTCTCTCCTTTCACAAAAATGGAAGGAGCATTCTTGTTTAGGAGATGTGTTTTTGTCAAAGCCCAACCGGATCGATCACCACATTTTCTTGATCAGGATAATAATTTTTCTAATTTTGGATCACCTTGGGCATATCTCCATGTGTCCTTCAAACTCGAAAGAGAGGATACTTCATTTTAAGTTTCTCATTTTGAGATTTCAAATTTTCAACTAGAGAGGTTTTGAATTCTAAATCACACTTTGATTTTTCAAAACAATCAAAAATTTGAGATTTTTCTAAAACAAGGATTTCAAAACATTCTTTAAGTTTAAAGAACTTTTCTTTTGAAGTTTAAGTTTGACAATGAATTTTACAACTTTCTTTATATAAGGCATTGTAAGCATCTTGTAGATCTTCATCATTTTCATGATCACTATCCAAATTTTCTTCACTTGTTGAATCATCGTGATCTGAAAAGGTAAACTTGGCTAGAGTCATAAGGGCCTTAAGTTCATCTGCCCACTCGGTTTAATTTTCGATTCGAAAGAGGCTTCAAATCGACGATTCATCCCAAGTAGCTAACATACCCTTCCTTTTGGATCTGTCCTTTTAGGACATTTGTTTGCTAAATGCCCATATTCTTGACAGTTGTAACATTGACTATCTTTCAATGATTTCCAAGTTTTAGACTTAGGTTTAGAACGTTTCTTTTCATTTGCCTTTTGAAAGTCGACTCTTTTCTTACTTTTGAAAATCTTATAAAACTTTTTCGCCAAAGGGCCATATCATCTTGAGACTTTTCTGAATCAATTTTCTTGAGTAATACTTTTAGATGACTTCAAAGCAATAGACTTACCTTTAGGAGCTTTAAAACTTAATTCATAGGTTTGCAAAGAACCAACTAATTCTTCTACCTTCATATTGTCCGTATCACGAAGTTCCTGGATTGCGGTTACCTTTGAATTGAACCGATTCGGGAAGAGAGCGTAGTATTTTTGCACACACTTTACTTTCTCGAGATCTTTTCACCAAGACCCCACATAGAGTTTACAATGTCATTCAATCTAGTGTAAAAGTCCATGAACATTTCATTTTCCTCCATATGAATTTCTTCAAATTTTGTTGTGAGGAGTTGGACTTTAGATTTCTTGCCAATTGTTGTACCTTCGTGTGTCATTTCTAAAATATCCCAGGCTTGCTTTGCGATATCACGGGATATGATTCTTTTGAACTCATCCAGTTGATAGTGCGCAAGTGATTGCATTTAGTGCTTTAGCATTAGCACTACTCTCATTTTTCTCAAGAGTGGTCCATTGGAAATATGGTGTAATTTTCATAGATTTTGAACCATCAACACCAGATTACTTCCATGGTAGGAGGATTCCATTCGATCCTTCGTGGCTAGCCACACACTTTCATCCATTGATCCGAGGAAGATTCTCATTCGCTTTCCAATAGGCATAGTTGGAGCCATCAAAAGGTGGAGGCCTAATGGCGAAAGGCTATCAAAATTTGACATCTTTTTAAATAGCTTAGATCGTTAGCTCGGAAATAAATCCAAATTAAAAGTAACAAGAAATGAGCTATTAGGCTCGATACCACTTGAAAAGGCCAAGCTATATGTCCTAGAGGGGGGGGGGGGAATAGGACTATGCCAAATTTAAAAATAAATCAGAGGAACTAAAGTAAATCAATAATGAATCAATTCACAATGCTAAATATAAATCACCTTGATAAATAATTATTGAGAGATTGATACAAATTCAGTTCTAAGGACAACCTTACACCATAATAAACAAGGGCTTATGGTAGGACAACCTTATTTCTAGAACCTCTTTTGAATCAAGAACTCAATGTTAATATAAGTAAATGAAATAGCAAAGAATTGAAAATAAATGCAGAAGTAAAGATCTAAATTATTACAACAATCCCCACACTTGCTTGAAAATGTAAATAGTTACAACATTCACATCCACTTGTACATTCCACACAATCGAATGATAAAGGATATGAAACTTAGGCAAGCATTCAATCCACAAGACAAAGAGTTATAGTGGTTCGCCTGTGTGTACACCAACTGTTTTACAACAGCCACACAGAATGCTACTCCACGCCTAATATCCTCACACAGGGGATATTAGCGTTCACTATCAAATAGGTTTTCACAGGTTCACCAAAAACCTTTACAATTGTGTCTTTTTCACTTGGGCTTACACAATTCAAAAACCCTTTTTTCGAGTTTTCTGGTTTTCCTCAGACAACCAATACAATGAGATTTTTCTCGGCTCAATCTCAAACAAAACCAATACAATGAGATTTTTACTCGCAACCTCAAACAAAACCAAAAATAAATGAATTTTACTGAAATTGTAAAATACCCGATTTCTCCTTTAGCAGCCAGGTAGAACCAATCGGAGTAGATGATTGAATATCAAAGTTCAATTTCCAATACTCACATTCATAGGGTTCTAAATTCTAATAGATTTTAGATTTTGACTTGTTGGGCGTAGCTATATTTGATTTTGATTCCAAGAAGAAGGAATAATATAATTCCTCTTTTCAAATAAGATTGGAATAGAGAAACAAAATCAAATTAAATAAGCTAGCAAAAGGAATATTAAATAAGCACAATTTAGCTTAAAATAAACACGACTTATCTCGAGTGATTACTTGAAAATTCTTGAATGGAATGGAGTTCGGATGTAAAAACTCTGACGAATTTCGTGTTCAATTTATAGAAGAAAAATCGTTCCTACGATTTGGTCTTAGAAACCTAGGGCTGGTCGTAGCTCTAACAATTTTTGAAAAATTGAGCGATCTTTGAAAGCGTTCCACGATCGGTCGTGTGTACCCTACGACCGGTCGTGGGACACCTACGGTCCCAGTCGTGAATACTCGGCCGGTCGTAGGGACCATGAAATAGGTTCTTGGATATTCGGTCGTAGCTCCACGGCCCGATCGTGGACGAGTCGAAGCCAACCTACGACCGGTCGAAGGACCTCCAGAACGTCGTGGGCGTTCCAAAAATCCGAAAAATCTTCAACTAATTAGGACTGGTCGTGGAATTTCTTGGACTAGTCGAACCAATGCTAGGACTGGTCGAACAAGAGCTAGGACTGGTCTTGGAGCAGACCAAGCTCATGTAGAATAAACATTTGTTTTATGTATCCAAAATGACCTACTTAAAGGGTCAACCTAAGGTCATTCAAACCTGAAATATGTCGTATGGACATTGAACTTCAACCATTCAACGAATGTAGATTGTTTGAACCAATATCAGGCTTGAAATCTTGAACAATATCAGGCTTGAAGTCTTGAACAATATCAGGCTTGAAGTCTTGAACAATATCAGGCTTGAGGTCTTGAACAATATCAGCTTGAGCTTTGACATCTTGAGCTTCATCTTGTAGCTTTTTGAACTTTAACATCTTGAGCTTCAACTTGTAGCTTTTTGAAGTATTTAAGCAGTGTCTTGAATAAAAATCATCATACCAGCACAAGACACAGATAGATGTTTTGACATAACAAAATTTGACAACCAAAGGAGTATGAGACCATAACACTTACAATGTTGCGGGCCTGTGTCTTGGACTTCAAGGACAGTTAGGATCACTGTCTTCCTTATGCAAAGTTCGCATACAACAATAGCTTTCAGGCGAGTATTGGTATGGCTCCATATGAGGCCTTATATGGTCGTCCTTACAGAGCACTGCATTGCTGGGCTGAGGTTGGCGAGCGCAGTTTGATTGGCCCAGAGTTGGTACAGGTGACCTCAAATAAGATTGACATTATCAGGCGTCGACTTCTTATAGCGTAGAGCAGGCAGAAGAGTTACGCCGATACGAGGCGGCTACCGCTTGAGTTCGAGGTCATAGATCACGTATTCCTCAGAGTTTCCCCTATGAAGGGAGTCCTTCGATTTGGGAAGAAGGGGAAGCTCACATCAAGGTTCATCGGTCCGTTTCAGATCCTTGATCGAGTGGGTGCTGTGGCATATCGTCTCGCTTTGCCCACACCACTTGCAGCTGTACATAACGTATTTCATGTATCTATGCTGAAGAAGTATTTTTCTGATCCTTCACACATTATCAGATGGGAGCAGGTACAGTTGAGCGAGGATGCTACATATGTGCTGCGCCCGACACGTATCCTTAACAGGAAGGAGCAGGTACTGCGTAGCAAAGTGATTCCACTCGTGGAGGTACTGTGGACGCATCATACAGAGGAGGAAGCTACGTAGGAGATAGAAGCCGAGATCCAAAAGAACTATCCTTAGCTCCTCGAGGAGTACGAAAAGATACTAATTTCGAGGATGACATTTTTCATTAAGGGGGGTAGATTGTAACGACTCAAAAAATACCGTACAATGGCCCGAGTACCACCTCAGGTAGAAATCGCTTAGGATCAAATCCTTTAGAAATTTGACAAAGTTAACTAAGTGTTAAACTAGATTAGCCATGAAATTCGCTTGAATCACTTTAAATACGATCTGCAAGACCCAAAACTTGTAGAATCATTGACGCTAGGTTACCCAAAAATCTAAGATCAAACTCATTACCCGACTGCTCTCGGGAGCACATGGAAACTCCGTATCAGATCTGGACCGCACATTGGGAGTCCGAATAATATGAAGTTATAGACTTAGGACCGCCTCGTTGGGCTTGATAACCATCTCGGAGATCAAATCCAGATTGTATACCACGGCTGTTCGCTTGAGTCCGGAGCGAGGAGTGTGAGAATACTTGGTTTTCTTTATAAATAAATATCTCAAATAGTAATCTGAGACTTGTTACTTGCGGACAATTTGTAAGTAACTTGACCGTCAGAATCTGACCCAAATACACCCTCGGATCAAGAAAAATTTCATATACATGGCAGTGTACTTGAAATCTCTGATTGAGTTTCACTGACCGTTGAACTGAAACTGGTCTGCCACGCGTGATCTGGGAATCCGACTAAAATGAAAACTTAACTCCACCTAGATCCAGTATTGGTGAGCTGAAGTCCGACCTTTGGCTCAAGGGGGGCCGCCAGAAGTGCTCCGTTGAGCTGGAACATGCTCACTTTGGTTATAACCTAAGTATACCTTGACTTTAAGTCTATTTTGGAATAGTTTTAGGCTATATAAGGACCTTAGAACCCTCTCTCATTCAGACATACAAATTTGAGAGAAACCCTAGGAGAGAGAAGTGAGAAAAGAGAGAGAAAGTGTGAGAGAAGTGGGAGAAGCTCCCTACTACTTTCCCCTGCCATTCTACAAGCTTAACCACTCAAGTCTAATCGCTTTCCCAGCGATTCCGACCTCATTTCTAGGTAAGAAACCCCAACCCTAATCTGTTTTAGGGTTGTGATGGTTGTAGGTTATGAAATAACTAACCTATTTTATTCTATAAGTTACCAAACTGCCGAATACGAAACCTTAGCAAACCTATCAGATTTGTTACGATTCTACGATAAAACGTGAGGACTTTAGGTGTATAGATTATAGTTTTCAACACTTTCAATGTCAGATAATGATAGATTCATGATCTGTATGTAATTGCACATGTACAAATTGCTGTCCGTTTCGCTTTTCGGTTATACGATAAATATGTTGAATATACTGTATTCCTAGTATTTGTAGAAAGTACCGTATACGTATAAATTTTGGAAATGTGTTTGCCATGATTATTTACTGTATGAACATATTATATATGTGTAAAATACTTGCTTGGCGAAAGGGCTCGCCCTAAAACATGTTTTGCTAATATACACCATGTATGTTGAAATAGTGTATTCTAGGTGTTTGTGAAAATGCTTGTGAGAGTAAGTGCTTGGCTGATGGTGCTTTAGGTGGGTGTTGAGATGGGATTCTCAACTACCTTAGACACGTATATGATTTTTCCTCTATGATTGGGTGTTTAATTTAATCGCTTACTATGAAATATACGTGTTTGTATTTCTTGTTTACATTGTGCTTTGTAACATGCTTTATGACATGTTTGTTAACATGCTTGAATTACTTTGTTTATTATACTTTACTCCACATGCTTTGAATAAGGATTGATTGCGTTTGGGACTGTGATTATAGTCCAAATAATCGGTACCAGACTTGAGTTCGTGGTTGAGATTCATTTCGCCACGAAGGGTGTGTCTGACGAACCCGAGTCGTACTTCGGTTGGCAACAGTGGTTAGGCCAGGCGAAGTGCTTATGCACTTCATGTCATTCAGTTGATTGTGCGGTAGAGCTAGTCAGGCTCGTCAAGTAACCCGATCTGTCTAATGTATGTTCACCATGTTTAGACGCTACTGCTTGAACCTAGGGTACCAGACTTACCAGTGAAATCCCGTTAACCATGGTAGCTCGATCCGCTAAGACTCATGAGCCGGGCATGGTGGTATGGGACACCGTGGTCGAGCTGTCGGCTATGCTGGGGCCACGTGCCTCCCCGTAGTGACCAGTGAGCAACCTTGACTCGTGAGCCGAATATGGTGGTATGGGACACTGTATTCGAGCTGTCGGCCTACACTAATTGGTGACGAGCCCTTTGTAGTGACCTCGAGCGTACTCTAAATTTACGGTGAGGCGACGAGTTTTGCTGTGGTATATAGAGTATGAACTAGGCCTGTATCAATTTAGTGATGAACCGTTAAAAAGGTGATGGGGGAGTAGTGTAACAATTGCATGTAACAGCCCTGACAGCCTTTGCAGCGCCCTAGAACCACACTATCGTATGAGATTATCTAGGTTTGATGACCTTAGAATGGATCATGTTTGGGAATGATACAAGGAAGGTACCTTAGTTTCCCAATCCTACTGTTTGAAATGGACTAATAACAACTCGGTAATTATGCTCATCATCGCACTGCATGTGCCTGGAAGATGTGGAGCACTGAGGAATGAAAGCATGCCGCAAACGTAAGATGGTGTCGCATGAGGGAGTATGTTGGTGAGGGCATGCATCATGACTGCATTCATACCTACATTAATAAGAGTAGTTAGGAGTGTTTGATTATACTACTTTATCATTATTGCTTGACTGAATTGATAACATGTTAACCTATGCTTTATTGTTCCACTGAGTTAGCTACTCACTCCCACGTTACGGGACGGTGTTGTACACACTAACCAGACTCTGTCTTAGGTGCAGATGAGGTGACGACTCAGGAGGCTGAGCCGGACTACGACGAGGACCATGATGAGTTCTCGTATATGTAGTATTCCGGTGGCTTTGACTAGACTGTCTGGATCAACGGGTCTTACAGGGCTTACTTCTGTAGTTGTATTTTTTGACATTTTGATCATAAAACAGATACATGTATATGGTGACTCAGTTGGGTTCATACTCTAGAGATTGTGATGGTTTTGTTTCTTTTACATACAATTATATACAGTTTCAGTCTTCCGCTTGCCTTTATACAATTGATCTGGAGTATGAATTACTGTTTTGGTATAATCTCACTCATGTTTAATGCACTAACATAGACAACATTTAATCATCATTATCTATGTTGCATAAGTGATGTTTTGGAACTCGAGAGTTGAGTTGCTACTCGACCCTCGAATTTCACGGCGTTACAGAATACCTGTTGTTCAAAATAGAGTATCAGTTACTTTGATTAAATTAAATTGTACTTTATTTTAGAGATGAAGGGGAGGATGTTCCCGTTAAGAGTCACCATTTTGGTGACGATTGATGATAATCGTTCTCCAAATAATTTCTAAGTTAATATTGAATGAGTTATTAGATCCCCAGCAGAGTCGTCTTTTTGTTTCGACAAGAAACGAATGTGTTTGGATAGGGGAGATCTCATTCAATAATAATAGAGAAAATAGAAGAACATTCATCATATGGATTTTATTAATTTTGAGTTTTAATTACATCCTCGTGTTTCCCTTGATTCTAAAATAAAGTACAATGAATTAACACAATGACATGAAAGAAAAGTAATCTAAAGGCAGTTTCGACAGCATTTCGACATGTTTTGCATCTGTCGGAGTGACAGAGGGGTTATGTGGGTCCAAGATCCTCGCCTCAATACGACATTCAATGAATATATATATTGGAGGTAGGATTGTGAAAGAATCCACAAAACTTCAAAAAATAGAACTGTGGGGACACTTGTTGCACCCATATACATTGTACCTTATTGCGCAGGTGCGCACAACTTATCTTCAGTTGCACGGGTCGGACCGTGAAAGAATCCATGAAACTACAAAGAACAGAGCTGTGGGGACACTTGTTTCACCCATATACAGTGTACCTTATTGTGTGGGTGCACACAACTCATCTTTAGTTGCGCGGGTCCACACAACTCATCTTGAGTTGCGCAGGTCTGCACAATTCATCTTCCCAATACCTGTTCCTCTCCTTTCTCTCTCTCTCCTTGCTCCCGACACCCTTCTAAAACTTCTGATTATCCAAATGAGAAGGGGAGGGGGTATTTGTAGGCTTTCACACATGTAAAGCCTTGATTTATGTGTCGCAAGCCCCATTTCGCGTAACAAACCTTACAAACCCGCGCAACTAGTCCGTCCGCGTAATAAGTCTGTTTGTGCAACTACTCCATGCAACTGATCTATTCTGCATACAACTACACTCTAGGAGTCCGTTTTGCACGCAACTGATCTCTGGGAATCCATTCTATGCCTAACAACACTCTGGGAGGCTATTCTGCACAACTGCACTCTGGGAGGTCTATTTCTGAGCAACAAGGACTGGGAGGTCTGAAAATGCATTTTTTGTGCACTAACATATGTACCGACCTTGCAACCTTGGTTGAGGTGGGTCGCCCCATCCTAGAACGGTTCTCCTGCCACATTGATCTCACAGTCGTGAGCCCCAACCATTTTGTTGAATTACATTTGGCCGAGTGATGATTGGGTGGGAAATTCAACATCGCCCTTGCCTTGGTCGTTGCGGTGTGCTTTCATGGCTGGTTGGGCCAAGATCAACCATTGTCGCGGTAGCCCTCCTTAGGTTTTCCATTACCATATTGACTTTGAGACTGGGCGGGAACAGATTTGTATCGATCAACATTGTTTCCTCGCCCTTCTCAGGGAATTTCAGCAGCCCAAGGTAGATATTATCATGGACCATGTTCCTGAATATGACACATTTATTAGTTGAATGAGAACAAGTTTCGTGTCATTTACAATATTCCATTTTCTGTAATTTGTTGGCCGAAGGTATCTTATGATTTATAAGAATCTTAATAAACTTTTCAGACCAAATAATTTTGAAAATCTCATCGGTCTGTGTGATATCAAAAGTGTACACTTTTTGCGCCTTTTGTGCGATTGATACAGTCGATTTTGCCTTGAACAGTGCTGAACATATAAGTGGCTTCTTAGCTACCACTTTGGCAATTGCGACCTCATAATTTGGTCATGATAATATGTCCCAATTAATGAGTTCTTTTACCTAGCACCTTCAATTGCAAGAGTTTTTCATACCTGGAGACCTTCTTAGTTAGGTTGAACAAGTCCATAAACTATGTCCCAATGAACTTCTTACGAAGTTTGGACTCAAGCCCATCTTGTGTAAGCCGGACAAATTTAGTTTGGTCATAACAAACTTACATTGGCTTTTTTCCTTTTTAAACCGAGTAATATAGCTCTCGCAGGTTTCTCCCAGCAACTATTGAAAATGGGCGAGATCGGCCATAGTTATTTCCCTATTCTTAGAGAAAAATTATGCATAGAATTTTTCTTTCATTTCTTGCCAAGTATGAATCAAATTTGACAATAAATTGGACTTCCATGTGAAAGCCACGACCGTTAATAAATGACCAAATAGTTGCAATTTATGATAACCATTAACAAATGACCGTTAACAATAAATCTCTTGAATCAGGTTCAAATTACAGCATCAGCAAAGGCCTTCAAAAATATTGGCAATTATCTACTCAAAAGTTCAAGTCTTCAAGATCAACTACTAGTCTTCAATTGCAATATACGTATTCTTCTGACAAGGATCGAAATTTTTTAAAAGGAGCAGTAAAGATTATCCATCCTTCAGGAGTATCAACAGGCTTTACTTCAGAAATATTATCTTCTGAAGAAATCTTTATTCAACATTGACCGGGACAGGGGGTAGGATCTATGCCTTCAAAGTAATCTATGCCTTGGTCTTTCTGATAATTTCTTATACACGGCGAAGGAATTCATATGCCGAGTATTATGAGTAATAATATCGCAAGACTCTAAGTACCAGGTTTGATGGAGACAAAGAACAAACAGAATCATCATCAATAACTTCTATGTCCTTTGGAAAGTTATTAAATGGAAATTGAAAAGAAGTCTTGTCTATTTTTCAGAATCATCGAAGATCTAAGGAAAAGTCCATGAAGAAATGTTAAGGAGTACAGGCTAGAAACAATTCAATAAAAAGACTCAGCGGTTGGACCTTTGGAGCCGAAGATGAAATCTCTAAAAGTGCAATATAATGAGTAAAGAATACAATGAGAAGCACGATGACAGAGCGAATATCAGAATTAGCCTAAAAAGAGAGAAAAAGCTTTCAATATATTTCAAAATTATCAATACTTCATGAAGCTAAACTGGAAAATTATAATGTCTTGAGATACTAATTCCAATTAATTTGGTAGGAAAGATTATCATTCGAAAGCTTGGATTATGCAGATCATGGATGAAGGAGACGATCGAAAGGATTGTTGCAGTAGGAGCAGCATTAAAGAACAACTCCTTAGACACATAATTTAAAGAAAGAATCACAAGAGTTGATCAGAAAAATTGTTGCAGCAGCAGCGGTGATGAAAGATAGTTATCTGACTAAGATGCTCAGAGATGAAGTCGTCACAGCTGTTACAGTGACAAGTTTCGATGAAAAGAGAATTTTCAGAGACGAAGTTGTTACAGCCGTTACAGTGGCAAGTTTCAATGAAAAGAGAATTTTATACTCTCTAGTGAAGCATTCGCTCGATGCTACTGGTAGGGGCATCTAAGTCTTCTGTTTGAGCGCAATCATTCAAGTCTTTTATTCGAACGTGATCGTTTAAATCTTCTGTTCGAACGTGATCATCCAAGTCTTCCATTCGAGCGTGATTGTTCCAATCTTCCATTCAACGTGAGCGTTCAAGTCTTCCGTTCAAACGTGATCATTCAAGTCTTCCATTCAAGCGCGATCATCCAGTCTTCCATGCAAGAGTGATCATCCAGTCATCCTTCAGTTGCAGTTCATTCAGTTCTTTGGTCAAAAGAAGATTGATCGTCCATTTGATTTCATGAATCAATCTAAGAAGGATCGAGGGGGCATTCGTTGAGGCACAAAAATATTCCATTGCAGTGGTCAGAGAATTCCATGGTAAAAATTAGCTCTGGGGATATTTTGGTAAAAATCAGCTTCAGGGGTATTTTGGTAAAAATCAGCTCTCGGGGTATCTTGGTAAAAATTAGCTCCGAGGGTATTTTGGTAAAAATCAGCTCCGGGGGTATTTTGGTAAAAATCAACTCCGGGGGTATTTTGGTTAAAATTAGCTCCGGGGGTATTTTGGTAAAAATCAGCTCCGGGGGATATTTTGGTAAAAATTAATATTTAAGGGTAGTTTAGGTATTTTGGTAAAAATTAATATCTAAGGGTAGTTTAGGTATTTTGGTAAAAATCAGCATCCAGGGGTATTCTAGGTATTTTGGTAAAAAGGAGCGAATATGGTCGTTTTAGTAAAAAGGAGTGGATGGACACTACTTTGTATTAAGGAGGAAGTGAGTGGACATCACTATTTAAGGAGGAAGTTGGTGAACACCATTGTTTAAGGAAGGAGGTTAATTGTTGCATTGAGGAGAAGTGGTGGTGAACACCATTGTTTAAGGGACTGAGAGGCCTATAAATACTCCCTCCCATGCCTCATTTGGATAGGAGACAAGAGGTAGACAAGAGGAAGAGAAGTAAGGAGAAAAAAGAGGAGAGCTAAAGGGTTGTGCGTTGGCAAAGAGAGTTTCCTTACAACCATCTTCTAAGGAGTTTGTCCGCACAACACTCTCCAAAGAGAGTTTCCGCACAACCATCTTCTAAGGAGTTTGTCCGCACAACACTCTCCAAAGAGAGATTCGTCCGCACAACACCCTCTAAAGAGAGGTTCTGCGCAACCCTTTAAAGGCTTTTGAATAGCACATATTTATTGGGTGATATTTGTTTACTACAGCCACCTGCGATGGTATTTCAGAAGATCTGATTCCTTCATTAGCATGAGAAGATCATGTTAGGCCATTGACCAAAAGATGGGGTAGATCCGAGCTTCGAGTGGGTCACAACACATGTGATAAGTGGGCATATCTCAATGGTTAAAAGGTATTGAAGTCACTGTATTGAAATCACGTAAAAGTTACGTGACTTGCTGTGATATTGAGTGGGGTCCACTGTGATGTTTAGTAAGCAATCTACTCCGTTCACCGTCTTTTTCCTACCATGTTATGACATGGGGTAAAAGATGAAGTTTCGTAAATTAGGTGGGCCGCACAATCTAGATAAGTGGAAATTGACACTCACCGTTACATCTTAAAGTCACTTTATTGAAATCACGTAACTTGCTGTGATATTGAGTAGGCTCCACTGTGATGTTTGGTAAGCAATCTACTTCGTTCACCGACTTTTTCCCACTATGTTATGACATGGGGTGAAAGATGAGGAAGTTTCGTAAATCAGGTGGGCCGCATAATCTAAATAAGTGAAAATTGACATTCACCGTTAAATCTACTTGTGGAATAGTAGCATGCATGGTTCTAGTCTTATTTATATATTTGCCATTAATTCCTCAATCACCTTCTGACGTCAGTTATGTTAGCATACATCGTCCAAACGCCTTCAAATTTGGCGGATATCCACAATTTTTCATGTTCTTTCCATCGGTTCAGTTTGGGTCCCGATCTCCCAAGGATGTCCAAGATGCTTTCTCAATGGTTATTGTTTGATCTTGCCCATCGGGCTACTTATACATTGATCGAAGGGCTGAATTTTGATGTGTACGGCTAATTTGTGGTCCTCAGACCATATATAAAGTTTTGAGCTGAATGGATGATGGGAACCCTGTGATCCATATTTTAAGGGATGATTGTCGCTCCACATCTCAACGGTCAGATCAAGGAAAAATGAACGGAAGGATGATCGGAACTGATCTCAACGGTCGGATCAAGGGCTTCAAGCCCGCACAACCCATCTCCCCTGGAGATGTGATCAAAAAGTGTCGAAATGCTGCTGAAATCGCTATTGATGTACTCTGTTTTCATTATGTTGCATTGATCAAAAAGTGTCGAAATGCTGTCTTATCTTTTATTCATTATGTTGCATTGATTGTACTCTGTTTTCAGAATCAAGGGAATTCGAGGATGTAAATGAACTCAGAATAAATGTGATCAATGTTCTCTTATCGAATTCTTTGTTATCATTGAATAAATCCCCAAACTAAACGCATTTGTTTTCTTATCGAAACAGCCATTGTTCGTTAACTCGCCACACTGCATAATATTCGCTTGTACCCTAAGTGTAAGGTTGCGAAGTAGTCATAATCTCGGTGAGATCGAGGTCGAATCCACAAGGACTGTATGTGATGTGATTTTTTAACTACTTAAGAATTAGAACTAGAAACTACATTAAACCTGGAATTTAAGAAGAATGTTGTGGTGAAGTAAAACTATCAATGTAATCAAAACTAGAGCGCCAAGGATCCACTTGTAGTCATCTCAATGCAACCTTACTTGATTCATTCAATGCTTCAACTGAATCGAAGTCCTAATCTATTCAGTTGGATGATAGAGTGGTTAAAACATCATAAACAATTCAAAACAGATTTTGAACATTCATATAACAACTTATTGTATTGATTGTAGAGAATTTAAATCATCTACCATTCCTTAGTCAATGGTAGATCAAAGAATTCTATAGATCAAACAATCATAAATCAAAGAAGAAAGCATTTAGGAAGTTCCTAAGCATCCATCGTGCCCGGAGTCGATGATAAATCAAAGTAAATTAAAAAATACCCCTTTATTCAAACCATAAACTATGAAATATCCAACATAAAGATCATAATCTTGAATTAAAGTAACAAAAACATTGAACCAAACTATAAGCTGAAAGTGCCCTTGTTTGTCAATTAGCGTGACAGTTGAGTCAGTAAGTCAAGTGAGCCCCATGTGAAGAAATTACAAGATGTTAGCTCAACCGGGTGGGTGATTCAGGAACGACAAAGGTAAAATAAATCTCACATCCCATGACCTAAACACCCCAGGTAAATAATTCCCTTTAAAAATCGTAGAACAATAAAGGGATTCAATGCTTGAAAACTTGGTACAAAAGGTAAATTTTCTAAGTTTTCTGCGTGTCACTTCGAGTCATCGAACTTGGGTCGATGACATCGAACACACCTGTTCGATGATATCGAACACGTTTTGATGACATCGAAAAATGACTCTCATATGTCTAGCAACCACAGAAATATATGGACGTAAAATTCGATTCATCGAACATACCTTCGATGACATCGATGGTGATTCAATGTCATCGAAGAATTTAGAGTTTCTGTCTAGTAAGCTTCTTGGAAAATATTCTGAAAAATTCGAGGAATCGAACTAGACTTGATGACATCAAATTTGAAACTTCGATGACATCGAATTATGTTCGATGACATTGAAAGAGGTCAAGAATTTGTCCAGTAAGCTTCTTAAAAAATCTTTTGGAAAATTCAAGGAATCAAACTAGACTCGATGATATTGATATTCAAACTTCGATGACATCGAACTAGGTTCAATGACATTGAAAAAGGTCAAGAAAATGTCCAGCGAGCTTTCAAGGAAAATCTTCTAAATAGTTCGAGGAATCGAACTAGATTTGATGACATCGAGATTCGAATAAGGACTTAAAATCGTCCAGCAAGCTTTGAAGAAAAATCACACATAAATTTGAGGAATCGAACTAGATTCGATTACATTGAAATTCAAATTTTGATGACATCAAATCAAGTTCAATGACATCGAACGCAGTTAGATTCTGACAATTATATTACCATTGGACGATTTACCTTTATAAATAGAAGCTCGATTCTAGTGTTTGTATTGAGAAAGAGAGAGAGTTCCAAGAGGGTAACTTCTTACCTACCATCATTAATCCTCCTTCCCATTGAAGTTCATTCCCCAACCCTTATTCATTAAATATACAATAGATTGGATTGGAGAATGAACTTCACCATTCAAGGATCTTCTAGCAACTTCTTAATGGCAAATCATTAGGTTGGAATATCTTGAATGCACTAATCCTGGAATCACTCTGTCTCTTAATGATTCACATTTTATAGAATAGATTCCACCAAAAACCTTGACCCAACCCTGACTACTTATATTGAAGCATCTTCAAGTGTTACGGTTCAAGGGTGCTGAAGAATCTCCATCATCAAGGGAGATCTTCTTCATCACGTGCTAAATGGGGCTCACCTACTTACAGGTAAGTGTTTGAGAGTCCACAGAATTTGCGGATCCTTCCTTGTGTAGGATTGATCTTCAGGTTGTGTTTCACAAACCTGCTAAGACCTTTTACAAGCCTTCGACGGGAAAATACGTTTAAAGTCCTTGTGTAGGACCAATTGTGCCTTACATAGGCATGTGTGTATGCCTTGTATAGGAATGTCTGAGTGCCTTGTGTAGGCAAGATTAGTTGTCTTGTGTAGACACATTTGAGTGCCTTGTGTAGGTACTGATTGCCATGCGTAGGCATGTGTGGTTGTCTTGTGTAGGCATCCTTAGGTACCTTGTGTAGGTCCTAGTGTCAACCTTGTGTAGGTTGTAATGGTTTGAGGTGAACTTGATTTAAAACCTCCGTTAATGAAATCCAGCACACTCAAGGGTTGAGTGCATCCGTCGGGAGTGGAGTAGGCACATAGTCCAACCACTATATATGATATTGTTTGGGATTGCTATTTGTGTACTCATTTGATCATGCTTATCTTGGATGCTTAATCGATGCATGTGAATGGTTAGAACTAATAGGAATCACATCCCACACACTCATACATTCTACATAGACTAATTGCTTAAATTGTTCTACCTAAGTAGTTTATTGTTTGGATCCTCTACGTGGCTTGGAAGCCTGTAGAGTTCAGATTGCTACATATTGATTAATTGCATATTAGATCGAGATTAGGGAATTAAGATTTTAAATTGGCATAAAATTTATAAAGTCTTATTCACCCCCCCCCCCCCCCCCCCCGGACACTTTGACCTATTCCATACTTCTACTATAGTGGTCTAAACTGCATTTTTATAAGCTTCACCTCTTAGCTTTTGCTAAGAGATTAACCAACCAAAGACATGATTGAAACTAAACTCTTAAAAGAAAACATGAAAAACTAAATAGAATGGATGGATTGAAGAAGATGGAAGACTCCTTGAAGTTCTCCAATACCTTGCTCTACTCCTCCTACCCTAATTCGTGCTTAGAATCTCTTAAAAGACTCCTATTATAATAGCTCGGATTTTTCCCAACCTGGAATTAGACGTCCTTAGGTGATGGGTTAATCCTAACACCGGTTTAACTTCTCAAACACTCAATTAAAGCTTCAAATCCCTTTTCAAACCATTTTCTTCACAAATCTCACCTTTCACTACCTCGTTCTTTAAATCCTTCTAAGTACTTTCACATTAGACACTATCTTAAAGTTTAGGTGATAAAAAACAATACTTAAACTAAACATTACTACAAAGGTCTAAGTACCACCTCAGACCGAAATCATTCGGGACTAAATCCTTTAGAAATTAGGCGAGATTTAGCTAGTGTTAAACTAGAGTGCCTGTGAAATTAGCACCAATCACTTTAAATACGATCTACAAGACCCAAAACTTGTAGAATCATTGACGCTAGGTTACCCTAAAATCTAGGATCAAACTCATTACCTGTCTACTCTCGGGAGCACATTGAAACTCCGTATCAGGTCTGGACCGCACATCGGGAGTCCGAATAATACGAGGTTAAGGACTTAGGACCGCCTCACTGGGCTTGACAACCATCTCGGAAATCAAATCCAGCCAGTGTTCCACGGCTGTTCGCTTGAGTCCGGAGCGAGAGAGTGTGAAAATACTTGTTTTCTTTCCCAAATAAATATCTTGAATAATAATCTGAGACTTGTTACTTGCGGTCATTTTGTAAGCAACCAGACCGGCAGAATCTGACCCAAATACACCATCGGATCAGGAAAAATTTTATAAACATATCCATGTACTTGAAATTTCAGATCGGGATTCACTGACCGTTGAACTGAAACTGGTCCGCCACGCGTGATCTGGGAATCCGACTGAAACGAAAACCTAACTTCACCTGGATCCAAGGTTGGTGAGCTTAAGTCCGACCTTTGGCTCAAGGAGGCCTGCCAGAAGTCCTCCGTTGAGCTGGAAAAGTGCCGCTTTGGTTATAACCTAAGTATACCTTGACCTTAAGTCTAGCTTAGTGCATTTTTAGGCTATATAAGGACCTTAGAACATTCTCTCTCACAGCCATACGAATTTAAGAGAAACCCTAGAGAGAGAAGTGAGAAAAGAGAGAGAAGTGGGAGAATCTCCCGGCCGCTCTACCTTGCCACTCTACGAGCTCCACCACTGCAATCTAATCACTTTCCCGGCGATTTCAACATCTTTTCTAGGTAAGAAAACCCTAACCCTAACTTGTTTAAGGGTTTGATTCGATTCAAGTGATGAAATAGCTAACCTATTTCATTCTCTAGGCTACCTAGTTGCCGTATGCGGAAGCTAGACAAATCCATCGAGTTTCTTATGCCCCAACGGCGTAAAGGTGCAGACTTTAGGTGTATAGGTTATGGTTTTCAATGCTTTCAATGTCAGATAATGATAGATTCATGATCTGCATGCAATTGCACATGTACAAAGTGCTGTCTGTTTTCCATTTTGATTAAAGATGAAGAAAATGGAATTTTACATACTCTAGGTATTTGTAGAAAGTACCGTGTACGTATAAATTTTGGGAATATGTTTGCCATGATTATTTGTTGTATTGATATATTATATATGGATAAAATACTTGTTTGGTGAAAGGATTCGCCCTAATACATGCTTTTGCTAATATACACTACGTATGTTAAAATAGTGTATTCTAAGTGTTTGTGAAAATGACTGAATGAGTATAGAATTCTCATTCGTGCTCGCCATGACTAATTGTCATGGATATATGATTGTTGTATTGGCGATCGCCCTTGACGAAAGAATTTTCCCTAAATCACGCCACGGCCACTATAAGCTACATACGTTAAAATGTGTAGTCCAAGTGTTTGTGGAAATGACTGAATGATTATGGAACTAGGATTCCTGCCTGCCATGACTATCCGTCGTTGGTGCACGCGTGTTATAATTGGGGCAACTCCCTAGTGAAAGGATTTGGCCTAATACCTGTGTAATTAACATATGTAAGGTATGTTGATGTATGTAGTTTAAAGTGTTTGTTGAAATGTCTGAATGAGTAGTGGTTAGTAAATTACAATGTATAAGGGTGTTGAGATATGATTCTCAATCCCTTTAACTATGTGTATGATTTCTTTAGATATCTGTGTGATTAGAAATTGAATATGTATAAACTCATGCTTATGTTGTACTTCATAACATGCTCAACTGAGCTATGATTTTATCTATGTCATACATATGTTTAAATTCATGTTAAGGCCGTGAAGGGTGGTGGGGGAGTGGTGTAACGAGTGCGAGCAACAGCCCTGGCAGCCCTAAGCGGACTGTATCAGACTTTGATTGTATGATTTGAATCTGGATCCATTACTGCTTTAACTATCTGCAATTAAATGTGATTGAGGCTATTGTATAGTCCAGGCAATCGGTAACAGATTTGAGCTCGTTGTTGGCTTCTATTAGCCACGCAAGACGTGTTTGACAAACCCGAGTCGTACGTTGCTTGACGGCAGTGATTAGGCCACACGAAGTGCTTATGCACTTCATGTCGTACAACTCAACGGGCGCTTGTGCAAGTCAAACTCGTCAAGTAACCCGATCTGTCTAATGTATGTTCACTATGTTTGGATGCCTCTGCTTGAACCTAAGGTACTAAACTTACCAGTGGAATTCCGTTAACCTTGGTACCTTGATCCGTTAAGACTCATGAGCCGGGCATGGTGGTATGGGACACCGTGGTCGAGTTGTCGGACTACGCTGGGGCCATGTGCCTCCCCATAGTGACCATTGAGCAATCAGACTAGTGAGCCGATTATGGTGGTATGGGACACTATATTTGTGCTGTCGGCCTACATTGGCGTAGCCTGGCTGTGGTCCTCAGTCGGGTTACATCCGGGTCCCATTGTCAATAAGTGGACTGGTCGAGCTTTGAAAATAGACTGCCAGTTGATAGGACGTTAGTGGAGTGACCTCGAGCATACTCTAAAATCTATGATTGGCGATGAGCCCTTCACAGTAACTAGAGTATGAGTTGAGCCAAGTACAGTGAGACCTGTATTCGAGCTGATCGCCAGCGATTGAGCTGAGTACGGTGAGACCTGTATTCAAGCTGACGGCCAGCAATTGAGTTGCATACGGTGAGATCTGTATTCGTGCTGACGGGTGACAAGCCCTTTGTGATGCCTTCGCGATGCCTCTCAAACCATAATATCATATGAGATTATCTAGGAGTGACGACCCTAGAATGGATCATGTTTGGGAATGATACAAGAGAGGTACCTTAGTTTCCCAATCCTGTTGTTTGAAATGGACTAATAACTACTCGGTAATCATGCTCATCATCGCACTGCATGTGCCTGGTAGATGTGGAGCACTGAGGGATGAACGCATATCGCGAACGTAAGATGGTGTCGCATGAGGGTGGTTTGGCAAGGGCATACATCATGTCATTTGATACTTGCATTAAATAAGAGTAGTTAGAATTGTTTGATTGTACTACTTTATCATTACTGCTTGACTGAATTGATAACATGTTAACCTATACTTTATTGTTCCACTGAGTTGGCCACTCATTCCCACGTTACGGGACGGTGTTTTAAAACACCCACCAGACCCTGTATCAGATGCAGGTATCACTGGAGCATAGGAGACTGAGCCCGACTTCTATGACGATTAGGAGTTCTCCTACATACAGTTCGTTGGAGGCTTCGTATAGGCTGTCCAATGCTACGGGGCTACAGGGTTGATAATTTCAGTTGTACTATTTTGATTTAGAACCAACATGTATATATACGGTGACTCAGTTAGTGTTCATACTCTGGAGATCAAGAATGTTTTGTTTTATATATATCTATATACACCTTTCAGTCTTCCGCTTACATTTTATACATGGTTCTGGAGTATGAATTACTGTTTTGGTAGAATCTCACTCATGTTTATTGTACTAACATAGACAACATTTAATCATCATTATCTATGTTGCATAAGTGATGTTCTGGAACTCGAGAGTTGAGTTACTACTCGACCCTCGATTTTTCAGGATTTACACCTATTTATAAGCTTTGATCGGACTAACTTTAAAACCGCCTAATTTACGCAATTGAGTTACGCTTCGGCTGTAGCCGATAAACTTCGGTCGGACTGAACATCATCTTCGATCTCACCGAATTATCTCTCGGTTGTAATCGACTTTCCTTAAATTGTGTCTAAACTCTCTATTCTTCCTTAGGTCGCATCAAAAATCCCTTTGGTCACACCGAACCTGGCTTCAGTCATACTAAATTGGCCTTCAGTTGCAGCTAATTAACTTCCAAAAATCACAATACTCGCTGGACTGTTTCGAGCACTCTCGGTCAGATTGAAGGTTGAGCCGACGGTCGAGCTGAACAGTCTGTTTCCTGCTATTTGAACTTTGTGATTTTGCCAGTCTTTTTTTTTTTTTCCTTTTCACTTGGTCTTTTTGAATCTTTGGCATGTAAATTCTTCATTAAGCATCTCCAAATCTCTAAGTCTTCACTTGGTAATCTTTTGAGCCTTAAATCTTCTCTTTAGGTGTTCTTTTCTCCTTGGCTCTCAAAATCACCTCGCAAGAGAAAACATGTGAAAATAGATCGATTAAGCACATTTATGTTCACAAAACCAATGAATAACAAAGGGGAAACATGCAAGATTTCATGATCAACACATAGTGAATCGGCCAACGTGCTTGATGGTCGATTGACCAGGGTCACTTGAAAATAAGGCAAAATTTAGCCGAAAATTTCGTGGCAATGAATGTTGCTGATCGATCCATTCAGGATAAGGCTTATGGTAAACTAGAATAGTATTACAGCTGTGTACTTGGCCTGCAACTTCCTGGACCATTTGCATGATTTGGTCACGATCCACTCGTTAGGGTTCAACTACCAGAGGTGGATAGGGACCGAATCGGTTTGGACCCTCTTGGAACAATGGATTCCTAGGGAACTGTTGGGGGTTATATCCTCTTGGTACACCTTGATTCCAAATTTTAGGAACAAAATTCCTAACCTCTTTCTTTGGTCGTCTAAACTCAGGAGGAGGTAGAGCATTCCGTGTCTCCTGAACTAGAATTGGTGGTGGATTCCTCTAGGGGGCATAGATGGTGGTTGAGCCACATTACCGATTGAACTTTCCTCAACATTATACTACATTGCCTTTAGCATTCATTCGACTATCATTGTCATTAATCAATGCATGGCTTCAGTCTGACTAGCCATGTATCTGTTAGTATTGTCAGTTTAAATATGGAATTGCTTAACTTGGGTCCTTTCATATTCCTGAAAATCCCGGAGTACGACAATTATCTCGTCTAGAGAAACGGTCGGAGAGTTCGAGGCTCCTTCTTGGTTCTCGGTGCTGAGTGTCAAGCTATTGTCCAGATTCAATGCTTCAGGGGCTGATTAAACTGTCACATCCTTAGTTAGATGCAGCGTGGTTGGTGTAAAGGGTTTGACCCCTGTAATTTGATTGCTTCTTCTATTCATAATTATAATTGACAGTGTTACACTGGTAAGTTAGAGATAGGGTTCCACCATGCGTGCGAAAAACTTTTTGGAGTTGGTTTTCAACAGCTGAAATGTAGGCATGCTAAAATTGAATTTGCGGCTCAATTCAAACTGAACAACTATGACCCCAAGCGCTAAGATAGGTAGATACATAGTATATGACAGAGATCGGATGCGATCGACCACCATATTTAGCCACTCGGTCAATGTGTAAACAAGATCAAGTGATATTCAGAGGGTAGGGTTCATCCTCTGATGATGGGTTACACCTTTGCCTTCTGTATGAAAGGACTTTTCAATACAACTAAAGTAGAAATGAGAGAGGGATTCTTACAGTCAGTCATGGAGAATGGTTGCGCAATACCTTTCTGAGTGGAGGACTGAATCCAGCCTATGAGCGTAGACTCAAATTATAGCTAAGATTACCGGCTACTTGATTAAAGCTTTGGATTATACTATGAAATATAAACAACAGGAAAAAAGTAAAAGATCACACTAAGAAATGTAATTTACTTGGTAGAAAAGTAGAACGATTACACTAAGAAATGTAATTGACTGATATTGTAAGGATAATTGAAAGATAATGTTTAGGTTTAATTTGGGTTAGTGTGAGACCTTTCTTTTGTTGAATGCCTTTTCTATTTATAGCTTTAACCCTGGCCATCTAGATCCTTATACGTCTGACGGCTGCCATAACCATTCGACACTTTGTTGCCATTTGTTCTATAACTGCTTCTACACAATCATTCCTCCATCAGCCACTTAAACAATGACGTGACATTGTTTGATGTGCTCCAGTTGTATTATCATAAAATATTCTCCACACATTTCCATAAATATTCAAATACACCACGCGGGTACGTCTAGATCACATGTAACTTGCTTTGATTGGTTCTCGTAGGAAACGACGACAATAAGGATGAACAAACATATCCTTCACTATGTTACTGGAGTCATGCCTCTCCTTCAACATCAAAGAGATTTTTTTCATTTTCCTCTAATCTTCAAAGCATGTGGTCACAAACCCCAAGTGCAGGGTTGCGATGTAGTAATAACTCAGTGAGATAGACGTCGAATCCACGGGGAATGGGGAACACAGTCTAGAACTAATCTAAGTCTAATGGTTTGTCTGGGTTTCTAATCCAGCGAGATAAAAAGGGTTTTAAACGGTAATAATAAAATATTAAAGATCCAGGAATCCACTTATAGTAATCACAATATTAATTTGCTGATTCAATGTATATCACAATTGGAATCGAAGTCCTATCCTATCCAATCAGAAGATAATTTAGTTAAATCATTTATAAACATCAAGAAGAATATGATTTCAATTGATCGATCATCTCTTGAAGTATTCGAATCTCAATCACAGAGAATCAATAGTATCTAAAGCATCCATAAATAACAATAGATCAATCAATTATACAGATTGATTCATTCTTTAAATCAGGCTAAATAATTGTTATATCAAAGCATTCATTGTACCAGGAGTGTATAAAAAATTCAGAAATAAATAACTCAAAGACTTAAAGTAAATCCAAACTAAATCAACCTAATATCATCATTCAAAGTAATGTTATTGAACCCAATAAAATAAATACTGAAATTAACTACAGTTTCATCCCTTAGCATTAGCTAAGAGATTACCCTAACAAGACTAACATCTTCGAAGAAAAAAATAAAAAGATCTAATAGAACCTGTGAAGAAATCGAAGTGGAAAAATATTGTCGGTGCTCTTCCTAAGCCTTTTCTCCCCTTCCAAACCCTAAAAGATGCTTTGGAACATCCTAGGAACTCCAATTAATAGTTTTAGAAATCCAACTTTCACATTGCCTCGGAAGAATCACAAACCGACTTTGAATTACGCAGTTATCATATCTTCAATGGCATCGAACTCCTATCAAAGAGTCCAACTGAAATCAGAAATTGTCCAGCAACAAACTTTTGAATTTGTGGATTTTCTCGATGTCATCGAACTCCTTTGATGGGATAGAACATGGCTTCGATGACATCAAACACTCCTTCGATGGCATCGAAGAATTCACAAATACGTACAACATGAAAATTAGATTTTTTGGATTTTTATGATGAGATCGAAGTGGCTTCGATGTCATCGAATACTTCGAAGGTGTTTTTGATGGCATCGAAGGGTCGAGTTCTACACTTTCTATTTTCTACACTTTGAATCTTCAGTTTTCTTCCTTCCTTTCTTGGTTTCCTTGGATCTTTAACTCTTGAATTCTTTAATGCTAACCTCTATAGATCCAATTCTTCACTTGGTAATCCTTTGAGCATTCAATTGTTGCTTTAAGCACATATTCATCTTAGGTTTCCGAATCACCTCGCATGATGAAAACTTAAATAATTAAATCGAATTAACACTTGAATGCTAGGAAAACTAATGCAATTGAAGGGTTAAATATGACGTATTTTTGTCTTAACAACATGCGTTTGTTTTCTTGAAACATTCCCTAATGATGTTATAATTGAGGATAGTTAATACCATTTCTTTTACATGATCCAGCTTTGAGGCCCATTTGTAATCAAGGTTAATGGCCCTATAATTTCTTCAATGACCTTGGGAATGGCGTTATACTCTTGAAAGGGCAAGATCAGATAATTCACATTCCAGGAATTCAGTCACAATTTTTTTAACCCTTCGATGTCCATGTTTTCTAACGGGCTTCCAAAGATCCTTCGAGAGCTCATTAGAGCTTAATAATGGTTGACCATCTCGACTGTGTAAGAATTCTATAAGGTGGGCCTTATTGATCAACGGTCTAGAATGTCTTAAGGGTTGGATAATGTGATTGGGTTTACTAGTGGACCCCACTAAGTTGTGATACATCCAAAATTCGTATAAGGGGTGGTGTGCTACTACTGAGATATGCACTTAGTATCCTAATGGAACTAGGATAAGGAATTTGTGTGGAGCCTTTCAGGGAGAGGAGTTTTGATGGGTTTCAAACTCCTCTGCCCATATTAGTATATAACAGAGCTGGGTTCCCAATCCTACACCACTGATAGAAGATTAATCCCATCGTGTCTTCTCTAAAGAGGTGTTAAGGAAAGGAAGACCTTAGCATCCCTATCTATAGCAATGACATCACAGCAAGGTAAGCCATCTTCCTCTTTAAATCTCTATATTCAATGCACAACAGGTCCTTTGGCTATTCCTCATTCAGATCCAACAATTGGTATTAGAGCTTCCTGTGCATCAAGTATGGATGATCGAATCCAGTAAATCTAGTTATTAGGGTTTCGATCCCTAAATCTAGTGATTAGGGATTTCAAATCCCCATATTCAGTCACTAATTAGGGTTTTCAAAATCCCAAATTAGATATTGAGGATTCCAATACCCAAATCGTGTAAACAAATATTAGGGATTTGAATTCCAAATCCAGAATCCATTAGAGTTTTTCAGATCCCTAAATCAAAAATCAAGATTTTGAATTCCCAAATTAGATAGATTGGGAATTTCATATTGGAATCTCAAATCCATACAGTTAGGATTTCGAATCCCAAATCGGAGAAATTATAAATATTTGGGATTCGATTTCCAAATCAGCAATCGGGTAATTGATTATCAAATCAGAGATTAGGATTTTTGATTTTTGAATCTCCAATCCGTTAATTAGGGATTCCAAGTCCCTCTATCAGATTAGGGATTTCGAATCCCATGTCACAGATTGGGAATTTTAGATCCAGATCCCCAAATCCATAATCAAGGATTTCATCTCTCTCACTCTCCACTCATTTCCAGCATCCATGGCAAGAGGAACTCGAACCCATTATGTGTTGGGGATCGCCGTCACTGGGTGTTGCTTCATCTTCTTGTGAACGTAGTATTCTGAAGTGGGACCCTAATAGTGGTGTTAATGCCACAAAAGCAAATGCAGGGGTAGGGGTGATGAATGTGAGGGTCAGGGTTACGCTCCTCCTGTAACACCGTGAAAATTCGGGGTCGAGCAAAGCTCAGCTCCCGAGTTCCAACGCATCACTTATGCAACACAGATAATGATGATTATGATGAGAGCATGGAAATATGAATGGGATTATACCAAAACAACATATCATACTCCAGAGATAGTTAAATTTGCAAGCGGAAGACTGTGATAGATATATAAAATATATAAACTGTGGTGAGTCTCCAGAGTGTGATAATGTTACTAGGTTAATTCATTACAAGTACAATTCCAACATATACCAAATTGTGTAAGGTCGTCTAGTCGACATCCCTGTAACCCCGTCGATCAAGACACGGCTCACTTGAAGCCGTCAGAATACAGCGTATACCAACAAGCATCATCGTCATCATAAAGGTCCGGCTCCGCCTCAGGAGTAGTGTCGCCATCTGCAATCAGACAAAGTCTGGTGGGTGTCCGGAACACCGTCCCGTAACATGGGAGTGAGTGATCAACTCAGTAGAACAGTAAAGCATAGGTTAATATGTTATCAATTCAATCAAGCAGTAATGATAAAGCAGTACAATCAAACATTCCTAAATAATCTTGTTAATGCAAGTATGAATGCAGTCATGATGCATGACCTCACCAACATACTCTCTCATGCGACACCATCTTACGTCCGCGGCATGCGTTCATCCCTTAGTGCTTCACATCTTTCAGGCACATGCAGTGCGATGATGAGCATGATTATCGAGTTGTTATTAGTCCTTTTCACACAGCAGTATTGGGAAACTAAGGTACCTCCCTTATATCATTCCCAAACAATGATCCATTTTAGGGTCGTCAATCCTAGATAATCTCATACGATGATACGGTTCTAGGTCGCTGCAAGGGTTGTCAGGGCTGTTACACGGAATCGTTGCACCACTCCCCCATCACCTTATCAATACAGGCCTAGTTTATACTCTGTTTACTACGAGAAGGCTCGTCGCCTCTCCGCAGATTCTGAGTATGCTCGAGGTCACTACACCGGGAACGGTCAGGGCTGCCAGGGCTGTTACACGGAATCGTACACCACTCCCCCATCATCCATCAAAGCAGTGTAGGCCGACAACTCGAATACAGTATCCCATACCACTGTATTTGGCTCATGAGTCTGGGTTGCTCACTGGTCACTACGGGGAGGCACATTGCCCCAACGTAGGCCGACAGCTCAACCACGGTGTCCCATACCACCATGCCCGGCTCATGAGTCTTAGCGGATCGAGGTACCAAGGTTAACGGGGTTGCACTGGTAAGTTCGGTACCTTAGGTTCAAGCAGTAGCATCCAAACATGATGAACATACATTAGACAGATCGGGTTACTTGACAAGCTCAGCTAGCTCGAGTGCACGACAAGTTGAATGACATGAAGTGCATAAGCACTTCGCGTGGCCAACCATTATCGCCAACCGAAGTACGACTCGGGTTCGTCGAACACATCTCACATGGCAAATGAATTTCAGCCACGAATTCAATCCCGTTACCGATTTCCTGGACTATACAATAGCCCCAATCACATTCAATTACGAAATAGTTAAGGCAGTAATGGATCAAGATTTCAAATCATACAATCAAATTTCTAATATTGTCCGCTTAGGGCTGCCAGGGCTGTTGCACGGAATCGTTACACCACTCCCCCATCACCCTTCACGGCCCTTATGGAATACAACTTAAACATGAGTTTAAACATATGCATTACATAGATAAAATCATACAATCAGTTGAGCATGTTATGGAGTACAACATAAGCATGAGTTTGTACATATTCAATTCCTAATCACACAGATATCTAAAGAAATCATATACATAGTTAAAGGAGTTGAGAATCATATCTCAACACCCTTATACATTACAATTTACCAACTACTACTCATTCAGACATTTCAACAAACATTTTACACTACGTACATCAACATACATGACGTATGTTGATCACATAGGTATTAGGCCAAATCCTTTCACTAGGAAGTTGCCCTAATTATAACACGCGTGCACCCACGATGGATAGTCATGGCAAGCAGGAATCCAAGTTCCATATTCATTCAGTCATTTCCACAAACACTTGGGCTACACATTTTAACATATATAGCGTATAGTTGCCGTGGCGTGATTTAGGGCAAATCCTTTCGTCAAAGGGGTATCGCCTATACAACAATCATATATCCATGACAATTGGTCATGGCGAGCATGAATGCGAATTCTTTACTCATTCGGTCATTTTCACAAACACTTAGAATACACTCTTTTAACATATATAACATGTACTAGCAAAAACATGTATTAGGGCGAATCCTTTCACCGAGTGAGTATTATACATATATATAACATGTTCATACAGTAATTAATCATGGCTAACATACTTTCAAAATTTTCACGTATACGGTATTTTCTACAAATATGGAGAATACAGTATATTCAACATAGTTAACGTATAACTAAAAAATGAAACAGACAACACTTTGTACATGTGCATTAGCATGCAGATCATAAATCTATCATTATCTGACATTGAAAGCGTTGAAAACCATTACCTATACATCTAAAGTCCGCACCTTTTTTCGTAGAAGCATAATAAACTCGATAGATTCGCTAAGCTTTAGTATACGGTAGTTTGATAACCTATAGAATGAAATAGATTAGATATTTCATCATTTGTAATGTTCATAACCCTAAATCAGATTAGGGTTAGGGTTTTCTTACCTAGAAATGGAGTTGAAAACGCCGGGAAAGCGATAAGAACGATGTGGTTAGGCACAGATAGCAACAGGGTAGAGTGGCAGGGAGATGCTCCCACAACTCACAACCTTGCTCTCTCTTTTCTCTCTTCTCTCTCCTCGGTTTTCTCAAATTCGTATGGAATGAGAGAGTGAGGGTTTAAGGTCTTTATATAGGTCCAAAACTCATGGAAATAGACTCGGGGTCAAGGTATACTTAGGTTATAGCCAAAGTGGGTCTGTTCCGTCTCAACGGAGCACTTCTGGTGGCCCCCCTTGAGCCAAAGGTTGGACTTAAGCTCACTAACACTAGATCTAGGTTCAGCTGAGGTTTCGTTCCAGTCGGGTTTCTAGATCGCACGTGGCGGACCAGTTTCAGTTCACGGTCAGCGAATGTCGATCGGGGATTTCAAGTGCACTGCCATGTATATGAAATGTTTCCTAATCCGAAGGTATATTGGGGTCAAATTCCGACGGTCTGGTTGCTTATAAATTGTCTGCAAGCGACACATTTCAGATTACTTAAATCATTTTTAATTTAATAAGAAAATCTCATTTTCTCACACTCTTCACTCCGGGCTCAAGCGAATAGCACTGGGACACTATCTGGATTTGATTTCTGAGATGGTTGTCAAGCCCAGCAAGGCGGTCCTAACCGTTTAACTTTGCGTTAATCGGACTTCCGACATGCGGTCCAGATCTGATACGGAGTTTCAATGTGCTCCCGAGAGCAACTGGGTAATGAGATTGATCCTAGATTTTAGGGTAATGTAGTGTTAATGATTCTACAAGTTTTGGGTCTTGCAGATCGTATTTAAAGTAGATCAAGTGGATTTCGTAGCTAATCTAGTTTAGCACTTAGTTACTTTTGAAGGATAAGATAGTAAAAGGTGAGATTTGTGAAGGAAAAGGGTTAAAAAGCGATTTTAGACTGTGGGATTGAGTTCTAACAAGTTAATAAGGTGTTAGGATCGGCCCATTGCCTAAGGACGTCTAATTCCAGGTTGGCAAAAATTCGAGATGTTACAATCTACCCCCCTTAAAAATAATTTCGTCATCGAAATTAGCTAAAGGTAATAAGTAAGAATTCTATTATTTCATTTGCCTAAGCCTTATTGATTTCAAGTTTATATGCGTGGTAGGGTGTATCTTGTGCATGCTAGTCTAGTATATTTTAGGCACTACCCCCCTTAAAAATAATTTCTTTATCCCTTGCTTATTCCCTAAAGCTTGATACAATTTATTCTGTTATCTATTTGACGTCTTGATGACAATTTCCATCTATTTAGAGTAAGATAGCTGTTTTCAATGTTTGACCAACACGGAGAGACGGTTATAGTGGGCTTGATCTCGATACATCGATCATCTACCTGGCCAGGGTAGAAAGCTCATCGTATCCCTTCTTAGTCCTGGTGGCTCCTGGTCTTCTGCTCGGTCAAGCAGTGAGTCCATTGGTAGTCGCCCAGGATTGAGAATTGGGTCAAGCCACGAATGCTTTACAGTTTTATATGTCAGTAACTCCGTAGTCCAATCACTCTAAAAACGTAGGGAATGTCCATCATTGAAAGGTTCAAATGTCCTATTTCTCGGGTTGCCCTTTAGGTCTTGGTCTAAGAGAGTCCTCGATATTATCTATGTCCCAGGAAATGGTGAGTCAAATCTTACTAGATCATCCTAAAACGGTTTCTCATAGTAGAACTTGCTAGGGCTTCTATTATGTTCGTATTCAGTGAGCACAGTTGTAGATACGTTGACCTTAGCTATTGTAATTTAGTTCGCACCCGGCCTATTCTGTACTATGAATTTGTTTAATACTTAAACCCTAATTGATTTCCTTCGATGACTTCATTATTGACATTCTAAGGAAGATTTAGATCCTATTTAATGACCTAACCTTGCGTATAACTAGGAGTAATTTCTTTCGATCCTGGGCCAGTGGGGCAAGGGCCAACCATGCTATCGCTGCGTCTATGAGCGGGTAGACGTGTATACCTACTTAACTCAACTGGCTTCATAACTTGTCTACCCTCCTTAAAATTGTTTCTATTCTCAGGGTTCAAGAATTTGTACATCGATCTGTATGTCAGAACGAGTTAAAATTTGAGACCTATCTTTGGTATGACATGGGAAGCAATTTAGCAATACATTGGTCTTATTTTCATCGATGATGTGTATTATGGCATTGGTACTTATGATTATAGAAAGGAGCTAAAGATGATGGGTATTGTAGTTGATTTCAGGGGCAGGTGTGAGTTTGAGGCAAGATACCTAATTCTACTAAGGAGTTTTGTCACGGTCCAGACTTATGCTATTTAATCATGTCTAGCTTAACAGGCAAGCTATCTTTCTACGTTCATATGCATAATATGTATGCCGACATGGCATGTAATTTGGGACCTAATTCCTAACTATCTGTTGCCCATTTGGGCAATTCCTTAGGCCTAAAAGACAAAGTCTCTATCGGCTATATACTCCTAACACTTCTCAAAGACGAAGTTATAAACTTTTAGTTGCAAGTGGTCAGGCCAACACGGAAGGAAAGTTGTGTAGTGGGTCTAAGTTGGTTAAGCCGAATAACTAAGTCTATTATTCAATTGGCTTAGCATAATTAATTAGTTATTTACCTTCCTTAGCCTGACCAGTAGTTTAGTATTAATTTAGGAGTAGCAGTAATCCACTGGTTGTAATCTAAAGTCTATGCTTATACACTAGATGATTTTATACCCTTTCTAATATAAGAAATTGTCTTATTGCTTAGGGTCAAAGTTGTCTGATCGAAATTGAGTTGCCCGAACTTGAATTTAACTGCGCGCAAGCACTACACATATGTTCATACTAGCTAAGGTGGTCCTAGGGTTCGCGTTATCAATTTATTGAATTTCCTACACTGTCAAATCCTTTAAAATCTAAGAGTACCAACCTTAGTTCCAAAACTCTAAGGGACTGTTTGGCCAATGGTTTAAGTTGTATTAAATGGATTGCATTGCTAATCCCAACTCGGGATTTGGAGTGGCATGTTTGGTAGGAGGGTGGGAGGGGATTAAAATTAATTTCATAAGCTTTGGAAAATGAGCCTTGTGTTGAAAGGTGTGAGATGGGATTTTCAAATCCCACGACGATGAATTTCTAAGTGTAATTTTGAAAGGAAATCTCAGAATTTACTTTTAATTGCATACATTCCAAACATGGTATTGGAAAACATGGGATACACCCAATCTAGGGACCATACCTTACACATACATTTATTGTTACCTTTACAATTCTATCCACCTTAATCTTACCTAATGCAGTTGGCCGAACGGGCCCTAAACGTCCTAACATTTGGAGGTTGTGAAGGTTATGGGACACAAATGAAGATACATGTGAGCTAATACAACCAGGGCTTCAAACACTTGTATCATTCTGCCAAACATTACACAACTAGGCCTATCAACATGAAATCACAAACATATCTTAAAGCAGCAACCAAAACAAGCTACAAACATCGGCATGGATGACTAGGCATCTGAGTCTGGCGACGGAGGAGGGCACCCTTTCTCTTTCCCATGAGAGAAAGAAAGGTGGGGATGAAGAAAATGGCCGTAACAAACTCAAATAGGGCCATGGAAAGTGAATGAAAAGTGATGGAGAGAGAGAGAGAAAGGGCTGGAGGTTTGGTTCTCCACGGACTTGTGTCTCAACAGAGGTTGTACATGCCCAAATGACAGAAATTGAAGAAGGAAAATGGAGAGATGGGAGGGGTTGAGAGTTTACACGAATTTGAGACTCAAATGGGGGGTGTAAGAGCTCAAATGAGAGAGAATGGAGAGAGTAGGAGGATAAGTATGGCTGTAAATGATGGAGGGGTATAAGTTGTGGCCGAAAATGATGAAGTAGGTGATTAGAAGGGAGGTTTGAGAGAGAAAACAGAAATTTTGAAGAAAAATGAGAGCTTAGAGGGGTGATTTGTGAAGGAAGTAGGGATTTGGGAAGGTTTTAAGGGACGACCCATGCATCAGGGGGTCCCACAACCCCCAAACACGCCCGGCCCGACAGGCCCGCCCAGCCGAGCACGCTGACCGGCAAGGCCTCGCCGACCGGGCGAGGGCCTCGCCACCCCGTGGACAGGTGGGCTAGGGCTCCCCACATGGGCAAGGTCCTCGTGCCCCCTAGGCCCCAAAAACATATGGGTCCCACCCTGGGTACCCCTGGGCATGCGTGGGTAGGCCCATGACCCCGATTTGCTCCGTTTCGGGTCATTTCGAGAAATTTCTGATCTAAACTTGCATTTACCAATTTTTAACGGCTGGGATGGGGTCAAACATGATTTAAACCCGTCACTTGACGGTCTAGAAGTGTTTCAGGATCGTTTTACGTGATCATGGGTGTGTACGGGCCCAATCTTAGCGGTTAATTTCGGTCGGTTTCACCGTTTGGTGAATTTGGAAAATCCTAAGTCGATTTCTATGTTCCGTCGCTCCCTCTTAAGTCAGAGTATGTCAGAGTATGTCGTGTGACCATAACCCAAGTCCGGTTTAATCCAAATCATGCTCTGATATCATCTTGTAACGCCCTGAAAATCAAGGGTTGAGCAAAGCTCAGCTCCTGAGTTCCAACGCATCACTTATGCAACACAGATAATGATGATTATGATGAGAGCATGGAAACATGAATGAGATTATACCAAAACAGCATATCATACTCCAGAGACAGTTAAATTTGCAAGCGGAAGACTTTGATAGATATATAAAATATATAAACTGTGGTGAGTCTCCAGAGTGTGATAATGTTACCAGGTTAATTCATTAAAAGTACAATTCCAACATATACCAAATTGTGTAAGGTCGTCTAGTCGACATCCCTGTAACCCCGTTGATCAAGACACGGCTCACTTGAAGCCGTCAGAATACAGCGTATACGAATAAGCATCAT
Source organism: Magnolia changhungtana (assembly GCA_030180095.1). Lineage (NCBI taxonomy): Eukaryota > Viridiplantae > Streptophyta > Magnoliopsida > Magnoliales > Magnoliaceae > Magnolia > Magnolia changhungtana. The sequence continues at coordinate 3,695,465 of JASAUF010000473.1, read as the reverse complement.
CGTCATCGCAAAGGTCTGGCTCCGCCTTAGGAGTAACGTCACCATCTACAATCAGACAAAGTCTGGTGGGTGTCCGGAACACCGTCCCGTAACGTGGGAGTGAGTAATCAACTCAGTGAAACAGTAAAGTATAGGTTAACATGTTATCAATTTAGTCAAGCAATAATAATAAAGCAGTACAATCAAACATTCCTAAATAATCTTATTAATGCAAGTATGAATGCAGTTATGATTCATGCCCTCACCAACATACTCTCTCATGCGACACCATCTTACATCCGCAACATGCGTTCATCCCTTAGTGCTCCACATCTTCCAGGCACATGCAGTGCGATGATGAGCATGATTACCGAGTTGTTATTAGTCCTTTTCACACAACAGTATTGGGAAACTAAGGTACCTCCCTTATATCATTCCTAAACAATGATCCATTCTAGGGTCGTTAATCCTAGATAATCTCATACGATGATGCGGTTCTAGGTCGCTGCAAGGGCTGCCAGGGCTGTTACACGGAATTGTTGCACCACTCCCCCATCACCTTATCAATACAGGCCTAGTTTATACTCTATTTACTACGGGAAGGCTCGTCGACTTTCCGCAGATTCAGAGTAAGGTCGAGGTCACTACACCGGGAATGGTCAGGACTGCTAGGGCTGTTACACGGAATCGTTACACCACTCCCCCATCACCCATCAAAGCAGTGTAGGCTGACAGCTCGAATATAGTGTCCCATACCACCGTATTCGGGTCACGAGTCTAGGTTACTCACTGGTCACTACAGGGAGGCACATCGCCCCAGCGTAGGCCGACAGCTCGGCCACGGTGTCCCATACCACAATGCCTGGCTCATGAGTCTTAGCGGATCAAGGAACCAAGGTTAACGGGGTTGCACTGGTAAGTTCGGTACCTTAGGTTCAAGCAGTAGCGTCCAAACATGATAAATATACATTAGACAGATCGGGTTACTTGACGAGCTTGGCTAGCTCGAGCGCATGACAAGTTGAACGATATGAAGTGCATAAGCACTTCGCGTGGCTAACCACTATCGCCAACCGAAGTACGACTTGGGTTCGTCGAACACATCTCATGTGGCGAATGAATTTCAGCCATGAATTCAATCCTGTTACCGATTGCCTGTACTATACAATAGCCCCAATCACTTTCAATTACGAAACAGTTAAAGCAGTAATGGATCAAGATTTCAAATCATACAATCAAATATCCGATATTGTCTGCTTAGGGCTGCCAGGGCTGTTGCACGGAATTGTTACACCACTCCCCCATCACCCTTCACGGCCATTATGGAATACAACTTAAACATGAATTTAAACATATGTATTACATAGATAAAATCATACAATCAGTTGAGCATGTTATGGAGTACAACATAAGCATGAGTTTGTACATATTCAATTCCTAATCACACAAATATCCAAAGAAATTATACACATAGTTAAAGGAGTTGAGAATCATATCTCAACACCCTTATACATTACAATTTACCAACTACTACACATTCAGACATTTTAACAAACACTTTAGACTACATACATCAACATACATGACGTATGTTGATCGCATATGTATTAGGCAAAATCCTTTCACTAGGAAGTTGCCCCAATTATAACACGCGTGCACCCACGACGGATAGTCATGGCAAGTAGGAATCCAAGTTCCATATTCATTCAGCCATTTCCACAAACACTTGGGCTACACATTTTAACATATATAGTGTATAGTGGCCGTGGTGTGATTAAGGGCAAATACTTTCGTCAAAGGGGTATCGCCTATATAACAATCATATATCCATGACAATTTGTCATGGCGAGCATGAATGCGAATTCTTTACTCATTCGGTCATTTTCACAAATACTTAGAATACACTCTTTTAACATATATAACATGTACTAGCAAAAACATGTATTAGGGTGAATCCTTTCACCGAGTGAGTATTATACATATATATAGCACATTCATACAATAATTAATCATGGCTAACATACTTTCAAAATTTATACGTATACGGTATTTTCTACAAATACGGAGAATACAGTATATTCAACATAGTTAACGTATAACCGAAAAATGAAACGGACAACACTTTGTACATGTGCATTAGCATGCAGATCATGAATCTATCATTATCTGACATTGAAAGCGTTGAAAACCATAACCTATACATCTAAAGTCCGCACCTTTTATCATAGAAGCGTAATAAACTCGATAGATTCGCTAAGCTTTAGTATACGGTAGTTTGACAACCTATAGAGTGAAATAGATTAGCCATTTCATCATTTGCAATGTTTATAGCCCTAAATCAGATTAGGGTTAGGGTTTTCTTACCTAGAAATGGAGTTGAAAACATCGGGAAAGCGATAAGAACGAAGTGGTTAGGCAAGGATAACAGCAGGGTAGAGTGGCAGGGAGATGCTCCCACAACTCACAACCTTGCTGTCTCTTTTCTCTCTTCTCTCTCCTAGGTTTTCTCAAATTCGTATGGAATGAGAGAGTGAGGGTTTAAGGTCTTTATATAGGTCCAGAACTCATGAAAATAGACTCAGGGTCAAGGTATACTTAGGTTATAGCCAAAGTGGGTCCGTCTCGCCTCAACGAGCACTTCAGCAAATTTCCCTTGAGCCAAAGGTCGGACTTAAGCTCACTAACACTGGATCTAGGTTCAGCTGAGGTTTCGTTCTAGTCGGGTTTCCAGATCGCACGTGGCGGACCAGTTTCAGTTCAATGATCAGCGAATATCGATCGGGGATTTCAAGTACACTACCATGTATATGAAATGTTTCCTGATTCGAGGGTGTATTTGGGTTTGATTCCGACGGTCTGGTTGCTTATAAATTGTCCGCAAGCGACAAATTCCAGATTACTTAAATCATTTTTATTTTAATAAGAAAATCTCATTTTCTCAAACTCTTCACTCCGGACTCAAGCGAATAGCATTGGGACACTATCTGGATTTAATTTCTGAGATGGTTGTCAAGCCCAGCAAGGTGGTCCTAACCGTTTAACTTTGCGTTAATCGGACTTCCGACGTGTGGTCTAGATCTGATATGGAGTTTTAATATGCTCTCGAGAGCAACTGGGTAATGAGATTAATCCTAGATTTTAGGGTAATGTAACGTCGATGATTCTACAAGTTTTGGGTCTTGCAGATCGTATTTAAAGTAGATCAAGCGGATTTCGTAGCTAATCTAGTTTAACACTTAGTTACTTTTAAAGGATAAGGTAGTGAAAGGTGAGATTTGTGAAAGAAAAGGGTTAAAAAGAGATTTTAGACTGTGGGATTGAGTTCTGACAAGTTAATAAGGTGTTAGGATTGACCCATTGCCTAAGGACGTCTAATTTCAGGTTGGCAAAAATCCGGGATGTTACACCTCCCCTCTTTTTCCTTCCTTTAGTTCGACGAGATAGGAGAAGAGTCTCCCTTCTGCTTGTAGGAATGCAACACTCGGCTGTGTTTTTTTTTTTAAAAAAAAAAAAAAATCGGGTCGGTGAACCCAATTGTGGGCCGTTTTCAGGCCCATAATCGAGACTCGATTACTTTATGTATATTTTCCTAGATTGGGCCCTGATCACATTCTGGGTCCATTCCACCTGGTTGTGGGCTATACGTCTTCATCCCATCCATCTAGCTGGCTACATTGGTGGGCCATGTGTATATGATCTATTCTGGGCCTATCTTTTAAGGCTAATTTAGTTCACATTCATTTGATTCTTTAAGGGCACACCTTAGATGCTTTTGGGCCCAATTCAGGCCTCGTGGTTGACCAGGTGAAGCTCCTATTTGGGCCCATATCCTTTTTATTAGCCCTACTTCAGGGCATATTGCATGCCCATTTAAATATTTGGGCTTTCCCTTTGGGGAAAATTTTAGGATTTGTTACTTATATCTGAGCCGTCTATTTAATTTAAAATGAGCATATAATCCGGAACATTCACCAGATGAGTAATATAGAATATGGACCTTTCATCTTATAAATCTTAAGTATAGAATCTGATCCGTCCATCTTATGGACACTAATGTAAGGATACAACCATCCATCTGAATCGTTCCATGCCAACCGTCTATCATGTGAATGTTATAGGCTAGACTTGTAATGCTCATTGATGATGACATGACCATACAGAGTCTTGATTCAGCCTTACTGTGGGGCCCATTACCCATCATTTGGGAATTGATTGATATAGATCGTAGGAATGAATAAGGTGAAACTTAACCGTTTGTTTCTCTTTAAGGATCCTCATTTTCCCAAAGATCAATATCGACCACCTTGTGAGCTAAATCAGACAAATTTATATAGTTAATCCATTGAGGGCAGGATTAAAAGTGCAATCGTTAGTTAGAATTTGTGGGATTGAATCCGGTTGTGTTAGCCACCACAGTAACCTTGATCGGTGAAAATTTTCATGAATCAGGACTTTTGATATTAGGAATTCAATTAAAGGATTGAATTAAGTTGCGTTCACGTTTCATGAGAACAATGACGAAAACACAAACGATCATTGTTTAGCAGGAGCATGGATGGGGTGGAGTAAATGGTACTTATAATGTAAAGTTGAAAGACTCATCCTACCCGCAGGTGTTGAGTGTCTTAGATTTACATAATTGGCATTGCTTAGCTTCATGTTCAAGAGTGTCACTTACATATTATCGCTACCTCCCACAGGAGGAGTAATAATGATGTAACTGACTCTCGGCAGGATCGGATGATTGGGCCTATCTTCATCCTGAATAATTCAATTGTAAGCCCTAATCAATTGAATTGTTAAGTTTGCTTGATATTTAGCTTTATTCATGATTTGTTTTATGTAAACAATTTGCTAATGTGAGTATATTTTACAACCAGTTAAAATTTCAACTTAAACGCATCAAGTTCCCATCCTAAACGAGTCTGACTATGTTCAATGGATAGAGGCCTTAGAGACAGTCCCGGGATGCTTATATTTGGAGATCACTTTAGAAAATTCTAAACCGTCAAAATCCTTTGAAAACAGTCAGAATATTGATCTTGTAACCTCATGACATGTACCTTGACATAATGGAAACAGAAAAGGAAACATGGTTATAATAAGGGATCCTCAGGACCTCACGGTCATTCAGGTTCACTAGTTGAAAACTGACCTAGGAATGGGTCGAGCCACAAGCTAGCTAAAGGTAATAATTGCTTCTTTTGTAATAAGTCGGGCCATCAAAAGAAATACTGTGTAAAGTATAAGCAATGACTCATAAAGAAGGGTAATAATTCTGTTCTATTCTATTTTGAATCTAATCTAACTGATGTGTCGGTGAATTCTTGGTGGATAGATTCGGGAACCACTATTCACATATGTACTTCTACGCATGACTTACTATAGACCAGGCCACTAACTGATGCAGAATGCTCAGTATACGTAGGCAATGGTGTTAAAGTCGACGTAGAGGCAATTAGAGTTTATAGGATTGGGTTAAAGTCTGGTTATTCATCGGATTTGGTAGATACATTTTCTGTGCCTTTTATAAAGCGCGATCTAGTCTCTATTTCTTGTTTGGATAAATTGGGATATTCATTCCAATTTGAGAATAAAGGATTCAGTATTTACCTTAATTCGGTTGGCACCGACTCTATGGTGAACAACCTATACCGGCTAGACTTGATTGCCTCACACATCTACATTGTTAATGGCTTGTATGGAAATAAAGTAGGATCTAAACGTAGACTAGACTATGAGAATTCCTCCATGTTATGGCACATGCGATTGTATCATATATCTCGTGAGAGATTAGACACACTTGTGTGAGAAGGAATTCTTCATTCTATAGACTTCTTCGACTATAAAGTGTGCATTGGTTGCATATAAGGAAAACAGACTAGAACTGTAAAGAAAGGTGCAAAGAGTGTAGGACTCTTAAAGGTGATACATAAGGACATTTGTGGACCATTTCCTATAGCATTCTGGAGTTGACACAGACATTTTATTACCTTCATAGATGACTACTCTCATTTCGGGTACCTCTACCTTATCAGTGAGAAATAAAATACCCTGGATGCTTTTAAAATCTATAAGGTCGAAGTTGAAAATCAACTCGATAAAGGGATTAAAGTTGTCAGATCTGACTATGGTGGTGAATACTATGGTAGATATGACGAATCAGGTTGCAATCCAGGACTATTCGCTAGATACCTATAAGATTGTGGCATTGTTGCCGAGTACACTATGCCTGGTACTCTAGAGCAGAATGGTGTGGCTAAAAGGCATAATCGTACCCTTATGGATATGGTGCGTAGCATGGTTAGCAATTTGACATTGCCATAATCTCTATGGGGTGATGCGATTAAAACCGCAATTCATATCCTTAAAAAGGTTCTCCGCAAGGCTATAAGTAAAACCCCCTTTGAGTTGTGGAATGAGAGAAAACCAAGTCTCTGATATCTACATGTTTTGGGGATGTCTTGTTGAGGCCAAATTTTATAACCCGCATGAAAGGAAGCTTGATCTTAGAACCATAAGCTGTTTCTTTATTAGATATCCAGAAAGGTCAAAAGGCTATCGATTATACTGTCCTTCCCACTTTATTAGGATTGTTGAGACTGGGAATACCAGATTATTGAAGACACTGAAAATAGTGGGAGTACAAACATTAGAAACTTTGTATTTAAGGAAGAAAGGATTGTGACTCTGGTCATAGTCACTCAAGAGCACATGGATGTTACGGTCGACCCTGCTGTCAATGTAGAATACTACATTGAACCTCACGTACAACCCACTTACGAGGAAAATCAAAATCACACCCAACAAGCTGAACCATTAAGAAGATCCGAAAGAGAGAGAAGACCTGTAAATCGAGATGATTACATCATATACTTACAGAAACACGAGTTTGACATTGAGATGAAAAAGGATCGTAAATCCTTTGCACAAGTCAAACGAAGTGTAGATCATTCTCGTTAGTTTGATGCCATGGAAGATGAGTTAAAATCCATGAGGGACAATAAAGTATGTGATCTTGTTGAGTTACCCTCTGGAATAAGGCTGATTGGTTATAAATGAATATTTAAAACCAAGCGAGAATTCAAGGGTAATGTCGAAAGATATAAAGCCAAACTTGTAGCCAAGGGTTTTAACCAATGTGAGGGGCATTAACTTTAAGGAGACTTTCTCACCAGTATCTAAGAAAGACTCATTCAGGATCATAATGGCCCTTATAACTCATATGGATTTAGAGTTACATTAGATGGATGTAAAGATAACATTTTCAAATGGGGATCTGAATGAGAATGTATATATGTTACAACCCAAAGATTTTGTAGCCCATGGCTCAAAACATTTAGTTTGTAAACTAAAGAAATCCATCTATGGGTTGAAACAGGCATCACAACAGTGGTACCTAAATTTTCATGAAGTAATTTTCTCATATGGCTTTGTAGAAAACACTGCAGATGAATGTATCTACATTAAAATCAGTGGGAGTAAGTTCATAATGATGATTTTATATGTTGATGACATTCTGTTAGCTAGCAGTGACATCAGGATGTTGAGCGACCTAGCTAGCAGTGACATCAAGATGTTGAGCGACCCAAGAAATTCTTATATCAAAGATTTGAAATGAAGGACCTTGGTGATACCTCTTATGTCATTAACATTGAGATTTGTTGTGATAGATCTCATGGATTGCTCAGCTCGTCACAGAGGGCCTATATTAATAGGCTATTTGAAAGGTATGACATGCAAACTTATGCTCCTGTACAGTCATCCATTGCAAAGGGTGAAAAATTCAGTTAAACCAATTCTAGTGTCCCAAGAATGATTTGAAAAAAAAATCGAATGAATGAATTTTCATACATGTCAGTAGTAGGGAGCATTATGTATGCTCAAATCTGCACATGGCTGGATATTGCCTTTGTTGTTGGAATGTTGGGTAGATACCTGTCCAATTTAGGAATGCAGCATTGCATAGCTGCAAAGATAGTGTTACACTACCTACAAAGAATAAAGGATTTCAGACTCACTTACAGGAGATCTAACCATTTAAAGTTGGTTAGAGACTCATATACAGATTATACTGGCTGCGTTGATACTAAGAAGTCCACCTCAGGCTACATCTTCATGATGGTTGTAGGGTTGTATCTTGGAAAAGCGTGAAACAGTCAACTACAGCCTCATCCACTATGGAAGATGAATTAATTATTTATCATGAGGCATCTAATCAGGCATTGTGGTTACAACGTTTCTTCTCTAGTTTGCAAGTACTGGAGCATATCCTGAAACCATTAAGAATATTTTATGATAATTCAGCCACAATTTCCTTTTCTAGTAACAACAAGCATTCATCGAGGTCGATGCACATCAATATCAAATATCTTGTTGTAAAGGAAAGAGTTCAAAATCATCAAGTGTCTATGGAATTCTTCCGCACTAAGCAGATGATTGCAGATCCACTCACTTAAGCGCTCCTTATCACTTCATTTCAGGAGTATGTTACATCCATGGGAGTCATTGGTTCCACAGATGTTTTCAGTTTGTGGGAGTTGAATGTGTTTTAATTTCACGAACATTGAAGAGATCTCATTTGATAAAGTTTATTTCTGCTTCTCTTTAAGTATGTGCAATCTATTTTGAGTAAGTAGAACTACAATCATGTCTCATTGGAGACATTTGAATGCTTCAGGACCTCTTAAGGATAGACACACATCATTACATTACATGTCTAATCTATATACCACACTTCCTAGTTCTAGATTATGTCATCAAGACTCTTAGTATTTGTGACTGCACTTAGCCTCACTTCGCCTAGATTAAATGTTGTGATGACTACCACAATTCGATGCTGATAGTCTTAATGGACCAGATTGTCATAACACTACTCGTATTATCCAACAATGTAATTGGTTAACCATTTAGATGTTTTTTCAAATCAAAACATGTTTTTCAAAATATTTCAAAAGATTAATTATTGACATTGATCAAATGTGGCCCAAGTGGGAGAATGTAAGAATTATATAAGGTGGGCCTTATTGATCAACGGTCTGGATTGTCCTAAGGGTTAGATAATGTGATCAGGTATACCAGTGGACTCCACTAAGTTGTGATACATCCAGAATTCATATAAGGGGTGGTGTGCTACTACTGAGATACGCACTTAGTATCTTAATGGAACTGGGATAAGACATTCTTGTGGAGCCTTTTAGAGAGAGGAGTTTTGATGGGTTTCAAACTCCTTTGCCCATATTAGTATATAACAGAGCTCGGTCCCCAATCCTACACCACTGATAGAAGCTTAATCCCATCGCGTCTTCTCTAAAGAGGTGTTAAGGAATGGAAGACCTCAGTATCCTTGTCTATAGCAATGGCATCACAGCAAGGCAAGCCATCTTCCTCTTCTGATTCCATATTCAATGCACAACAGGTCCTTTGGCTATTCCACATTTAGATCCAACAGACTGAAGATCGAGAAGCTTTAGGTATATCAGATCGGCTCTCTCAACAATATGAAGTGCTCACCTCAACTGTTGTAGTGGAACCACATCCGTCTAACCTCATTCACCAGGTGGTGGATCTCTGGACTATCGCATATATAGACCACCTTGGCTTGACAAGTAGATGAGGACGTAGAAGTTGTGTTGATGTCCGATCTCACTGGAAGTTCTCCCACATCCGTTAAACAACATCATGACCGGCAGAAGGTAGTTTCAAAACTCGACAACCACAGTCATGGTTGCTGATGTTCCTTGGTTAGAAGAAGCTGGCAGAGACCTTGTCCGTACTTCACCATCCTTAAAGGCTGGCGGAGACCTTGTCCGTACTTCACCATCCTTAAAGGCTGGCGGAGACCTTGTCCGTACTTCACTGTTGGAGCATAAAAATGATGATAGGTGCTGAAGAACTATGAAGAAATCAAGTAAAGCAAAGGAGAAGATAAGCTGAGGATGATTAGTGTTGTGCGGGACCGCACAACACTGCAAAGAGGAGAATATTGATTGCACGCCGAGAGGTTGAGGTATTATGCAAGGTGGTTCCCATGGTGTTACGTCCCAAACTCGGGAACCGGGCTCACGAAATTTCCGGCCTCTGAATTCGGTGCCGACAGCCTCCGTAGTACCCCATTCTCGGCTCCCAGCTCCTATGCGCTAGGTTCTGATCTTGGGATCCTACAAGGAGGATTTTCAGGGTGATTTTTTTATAAAGGAGCATAATCACAAGTCTACCCAAGTCACCAAAACATCATCACCACATATCCACTAATATAATATTTAAGTACAGTACTGAAAGGGAAATATATTATATAACAAAATTCCAAAAGATCAAGCACATGCTCCTGCCTCAATGCTGCTCGGTCTAGCATAACCTGTACGTAAAAAATGTGTATAAGCTTACTAGGAAGCTTAGAGAGTGTGTACGTGTGTGTGTAATGCATGTGCCAAGCAAACAAATGTCAGGGTAAGAAAAAATGATGGAAGGCTAAACTCGTAAGTCCATAAATGATGTTAGCCATACCATGGCTATGCAATGCAAGGCCTAAATGGTTGAATGTCAAGGATGTCAATCCTCAACTAGTCCATGTATTAGTACGGTTCATCACTAGAAACATCACCAAGGGTCAAGTACACTCCAACACTGGCTGTCGCCCCATCGCGCACATGACCAAGTGAGTGGAAGAGACCTCACTATCCGCTTTACTAGCAATATGCTAATGCCTATCCGGATCATCGATAGCGGACCCATTTATGAGCTGGTCAAACTCAATATAGCTTGCAGCCCCCTACCCTCTGGCAAATAAGGTCACACCCCTTTTTAACCAACCACAACACAATGAGAGACGCGACCTACTGGTATTCGGTACTTAGGCGCTCATGTTATCCATTCGGTCTCGACTTTGAAGCATCCTACAGGTACCACAAGGGTTTAAGGACTTTCACCTAAGGACATCTATAGCGCCCTAATGCTAGAACAAATATTTTGGGTATTCAATCTGGCCATCCACGATATGCCTGTGGAGGCCATAACCCTAACGTCACTAGGGCGTAAAGTGATCATGACATACAAGATTAAAATGCATATGTCATACCATCTAAGTCATGCATAAAACCTGCACGTATTGCTCGATCATGTTGACCAACCCTATCTCATATGGAGTCCCCTAAGTATCTTAGCCCAATGGCATATGCTATGATCAATCACCACCTATAACATGCATGCAAATGATGCATATGGGCATATGTGTGGGCATGATGTCATTATACTAAGCATGTTCTTAGTGTGTCTTACTAGGCCAAGTACACTAGCATGTTATCAAACATATCAGACAATAATCAGCCTTAATTGGCACATCATATACAGAGAGTGAGAACTGAACAACATGCCCCACTAGAAATATAGAAGTCTATGTGGTATGGCCCACATTAGACTAACATCGGCTCCTCATGTAACCTACAAGACATGAATAGAATATATATAACAAGGCGGGGTCCACTGGGAGTGACCCGAATGAATACTCACATGTACAACACATGTGTCACTAGGCTACCAATCCATTTGGGCACATGGCCTACTAATGATGTCCCCAAATAATCAGATTATCAATGACATTACTATATTTACTTTAATATAATGATTTGCACCATCTAATCATTGCTAATGTAAATCGATGGTTACAGATCATTGGTTAGTCATTAGGATGTGATCATATGCTCATGGCCCATCTGAGTCTTGAGATTTCATCAGTTCAGGCAAAGTATATGCTTAAATGGATTTAATAAAAACATAGTTTCAATATTCAGACACCAACCAATTTAAGGATTTGAATCCAAGATGGCAAACATAACCAAAGACCTAAGGGATCTCGATTCCAAGGATACCCAAGTCCAAGGGATCCCAAAACTAGGGATTCCCAAGTCCAAGGGATCTCAAAACCAAGAAATATCAAGTCCAAGAGGTTTCTACCCCCACATTACTATATGGTGCAGCTCACCTGAGATCTGGATCAGCCCGAGTTTTGGGCAGACGGATGAATGGAGTGGATATGATACATACATAATGTAGGGTCCTATGTGTGGGGTCATCCCAAGGAGGCTTCCTCCCTCACGTCACTGGAAAATAACGCCCAACGACACCTTCCTTCTTGGTTTGTTTCTCTTTTTTTATATACAATATCAGTGCGGGCCCCACGTGGATCTTTTACTCCGTTCACCGCGTAGTCCATTTCGAGCTGGTCTAATGGGCTCTGATTTGGGTTGATTTGGATGAATAGAGACTCCACAGTGCTCCTTGTAAGATTTCAACAACAATTATTCGTTTCCCTCATTACGGCCCACTTGAGACCCGAATCTGTCTCATCTTTTGGCCCATGGACTAAAATGATCTTGAAAAGTCGGTGGACGGTGCGGATTCAATATAAACATCAGAATAGGGTCCCACTTGTGAGACCCAAAATTGGCCAAGAATGGGTTACCGCCCACGTGCATGGCATTCTTATATTTTTTATATTATTTTATATTTGTTATATGATGTGCATATACTATTAAGGTGGTCCCAAGTGGATAATCTAATCCATTCACCATCTCGGCCAGCTCGAGTGGAGTCCAATAGCCTCGGGTTGGGCTATTTGGATGATAAAGGACTCCAAAGCGGGCCCTAGAGTGTTTCAACAGATGGGCATTAATACCCTTAATACGGCCCACTCGAGACTAAGTTTTGCCTCAAATTTTAGCACATGGCCTAAAATTATATGGAGAAGATGGTGGGCGGTGTGAATTAAACAAATTCATCATGGTGGGGTCCACGTGTGGGGTAGCCCAAATAGTCTTCTGCCCTCATGTCAGGGGCAATAATGCCCAGTGACACTTTTGTTGTTTTTATTTCTTCCTTTATTATTTTTTTTCTACTATGTAAGGTCCACTAGTGGATAATCCATTTCGTCCACTATATTAGCTAGCTCTCTGTTTCGACAAGGAAACAAATGTATTTGATTTAGGAGAATTATCTTATTCAAACATAACAATGGAATAATTATGAAGACAACCGTCATATTTATTGATTCTGAATTCATTTACATCCTCTAGTATCCCTTGATTCTAAGATAGTTTACAAAGAACTCATTACAAATGTCAATTATTATAGCTAAATGTAATTTTCGGCAGCATAACGGCAATGATCTCAGTCATCTCCAATGACTTAGGAGGAATAGACAAGTCGATCAACAGTCTTCAAGAGAACGAAGATTCCGGCAGCATTTCGGTGCTATTTTAGTCATCTCCTGAAACCTAGGAGGAATACGTCTCTTCGTCGATGATTCTTCCTTTCTCTTGATCAAGAAGAACTTGAAGCTTTGAAGACTCCAATCATTCCGACAGCATTTTAGCCCATTGCTGTTAAAAACTGCCAAGCAATAGGTTTGCGCGGGTCCGCGCAAACGATATGCTTTGCGCGGGTCCGCGCAAACTATAAGAGCCTTCTGTTGCTTTGCGCGGACTGGCGCAAACTTTCAGGAGTCCAATACTCCTTTGCGCATAGTCGCGCAAAGTGCAGGAGTCCAATACTCCGCACCTTCTATCTTCTCTTTCGTCTTTTCTTCACTTCTGAAATCTTCGAACCCCTTTTCAAAGAATGAACGGGGTATTTATAGACATTTTCACCAGTGGAAATCTCAGATCTGGTCGATGTGGGACAAAAATATCATCCAACCATTTTTATCGCATCATTATAGACTTTGCGCGGACACGCGCAAACAATATACTTTGCGCGGTCTCGCGCAAACCCTCAATCTCGCGCAAACTCTCCTCTGTTCAACCCGCGCAAACTCTTCACTTTGCGCGATCTAGCGCAATTCTTTTACTTTGCGCGACCCCGCGCAAAGTCGTCTTCAATCGTGATTTTTAGTCTTCAATTTGTTTTCTTGATCTTTTTCTTCTTCACTTCCTTGCTTATTTTATGCCTCAACAGATGCCCCCTTGATCCGTTCTTTGTTTGTTCAGAAAATCAAAGAAAAGGATCAAACCATTCTTTTTCTCCAGGGTTTGCGCGACCCCGCGCAAAGATCCACTCGAGTACCGTACTCGGCCATAAAGGCTATAAATAGTCCAACGACTTAGTCATTTTCACGAACTGCTCTCTGCTGTAACTCTTGCTCTGGCGATTTTATTCCGCGCAAAGCTCCCACTTTGCGCGACCCCGCGCAAACCGTTTCACTTTGCGCGACGTCCTCTGAACTTGGAATTTTCTCGCGCAAACCATAGACTTTGCGCGACCTCGCGCAAAGTACCCTGCACTTAGAAATTTTTCAATACTTAGCCATTTTTCTTCTTTCTTCATTTCCTACTCTGTGACTTATCTTCTTTCCTCTGTCTTTCCTCATGGCTCGTATTAAACAAACAGCTCGTCTTGTGTCTCCTTCAGACTCGCCTCCTTCTGATCAACCTCCTGCTAAGCGGACAAAGACAACTTCCAGAAATCCCTTATTTCAAAGAACCCGTTTTCTTCCCACCTTTGATTTTTTCGATCGCATTAAGTCTTTACCCTCTCCCATTCACAGATCCATATCATTAGGAGATATTAAATGTCCTCCTAAGCATGGTAGAGAATATGACTGGGACGAATGGTTGAAAACCACAGCTCACATTCGTACCGATAGTGAGAGACCACCTCTCCGAGAAGATACTCCTCCCGCTTCTCGCTCGAAGAAAACTCGCCGCAATAAGGCGAAAGAGTTTGCAGAAAAAATCAAAGAACATAAGAAGAAACGACTTCAAAACTCGTGGGACTCAGTACGAGTTGTTGAAGGAGTCATGAAGTTTGACAACCCTCATGCAGAGGGTATGACAATCATTCCTATCAAGGTATATCGCCATCAGTCTATGCTAGACTGTGAATCTAGAGATTGTGTTCATGGCGAAAGGCTGATGTATACCGAATCATGGGCCTCAAGAGAGCCCCGAATCTTAGAAGGAACCATTCAAGCTCAGAAGCCGCGACAGAATATAGGAGAAGCTCGTCCCATGATCTTCTTGACTCCCTTCCACAGTCCTCATGATCTCTTTCCTTCTCATTTCTATGAGACGGTGCGACAGCGCTTTCGTAGATCGAGAGCAACTCGGGGCCGGTGCAGAATTTCGCATTAGGGGCTTGTTAACTGCTCGTCGCTACTATTCTGAATGGGCGGAAGCTATCTTGCTGAAGCATACAAGCACTCTTGCAAAGATAGGCCTTTATGATGCAATAGAAGTAACCTCAAAATACTTCTATCGGGAACCCAATGTTCTAAAAGGCTTCCTTGAATACTGGTCGCCTACAACCAACTCCTTCCATCTTCCTTATGGCGAAATGAGCATATCTCTATGGGACCTTCATCGTATAGCTGGTCTCACAATAACAGGCAAATTCTATGATGAGTTCATTCCTACCAACAGAGAATTAGCCTTCGTATCTTCTCCGGACCGCAAGCCTTCTATCTCTGAGACTACCATAGAGTTATTCAAAGAGATGAGCAAATTTCCCAACTTCCACAAAATTCCCCCTCTACAATGGCTAGCACATTTCTCTAGAGGCCTCAGGTATTTAACAATCTGATAATTGATCTTCATCTTCATATTCTTGCTACTTAGCCATTTCCACATATTAACCTAACCTCCTTCATTTTTCTTTGAAGGTTTCGTGACTGCCGCTCGAAAGAATTAACTAAGCTTCGAGATGCAATAAGGGGAAAGCCAGAATATAGCCCTTGAGAGAACTCGCAACATTCTTGGCTTACTGGCTAAGCTTGGTCGTTGCTTGCCCAAATTTCTAAGTGGGCGATGTCTTCATTCGTCCCACTGTCTTTGTTGTAGCTGGTGCTTTAGCGGAGGGCCATAAATATTCTCTTGCTCCTCCTGTATTATGTTCTATCTATAGGGCCCTTGGAGAAATAGCTACCCACGTAAAAGACCCGATTCTGGGGGCTTCATCTGCACATACTTCTTGGCATTATTTTACGGGGTGGCTTGGAGTTTATTTCCCTTGGACTTTCGAAGCTTCGGAGCAAGCATATTCTCATCCTTCTCATCTTCCACTCTGGTTCTTTCAGCAAAGAGCAATGGCTAGAAGAGCATATGAGTGGGTTGCAAATAAAATTTGAGATGATGATCAGATAAACTTCTTTCAGTTCTACCTTTATTGCTATACCGCAGACACAGACATGGTGGACAATGAAACTCTTACTTCGCAGAGAGAGAGCTTTCTTCTTTTCTATTCGCTCATGCAGTTTACCTCTGTGGGAAGGGACAGACTCGAGAGAACCTTACTACCCCGGTCGTTTTGCTTGTCAATTTGGTTATGATCAAACTGTGCCACAAGACTCAAGGGTTGGTTACCGTAAAAAAATGCGTTGTTATGGAACCGGTCCTCTTAATCTGGCCATGATATGGAAACAATTGCTTGAATGGTCATGCGTTGGCTCCTTCTTCATAATTCCAGTTTGTGATCGCATAGTTCGTACATCATATAGTGGATGCGATGGTGGGATCACCAATCATACTTGGTCAACAAATGCTTGCAAGAGATTCTTCTATCTTTCTTCATCCACCCAGTCAAGGGCGAAATTTAGAGAGCGAAATTGGCTATATTCCGAGAAGAGCCACGCATCTCATCCCGGAGAGATTTGTAGAAAGATATCATTGGAAGATCCCATCCGTGAAATCAAGCCCATCAACACTTTGGATGGTCGGTTTACCCACGAGATCTGAGAGAATTCGAAAAATCTCGTCGGGATTCTTCAAACCAGGCTGCAGATAATGCTGAAGGTACATCTTCTCCAATTCCTGCAGAGACTGCAGTGGTTCAAGAAGGACCGGCTATTGGTACTTCCGCATCTCCTTCACAGCCCCTTGGTCCTAGTCCATCTTCTCCGATGACTAGATCAAGAACGCGTTTGCAATCATCATCCCCTATCCCTCCAGAAAGAACTCAATCAGCAACCGCTTCCCCTATAGTCCAAGAGCCTGTACCGGAGAGCAGCCAACCCGTTTCTTATAAAGGGAAGCAAGTTATCATTGAAGAAGTTGTCGAAGAAACATTAGAAGATGAAAGTTCAGCTTCATCATCAGATACAACTGAATCTTCGCAAGATGAAGATAGCGGAGATAGTGATAATGGTGAAGATAAAGATGATGACTTTGAAGAGGGTGAAGTTGATATTGGCGAAGAAGAGGAAACAGCTGCGAAAGAAATTGAGATGGAATCTTCCCCTCCAACTACTAAGACTCCTTCTAGCATTAATGTTCTGCTAAATCTCCTGCAATGAGGAAGATGAAGAGGAGCCTTTAGATTATGGAGAATATGGGTATTCACCAGGTAAAGAAAATTTTCATATACATATCTTAATTTATATTATAACAACTATTATTTATTTAAAATCATTGCATCTCCCTTTTTAGGTGCTCAAGTTGCAGAAATAGGTGCTATCTC
This sequence comes from Magnolia changhungtana, assembly GCA_030180095.1. Classification (NCBI taxonomy): domain Eukaryota; kingdom Viridiplantae; phylum Streptophyta; class Magnoliopsida; order Magnoliales; family Magnoliaceae; genus Magnolia; species Magnolia changhungtana. The sequence continues at coordinate 3,678,041 of JASAUF010000473.1, read as the reverse complement.
TTCAGTGAGCCCTCTTGTAATATCTTCACCAAGAGCACCTGTAGTTCCATTGGTAGTACAGAGAGTAGTGGCTCGTGAAATTATATTTCCTACAGAAACTACTGACTTGCCAACTCCAGCTACCAGAGATTCCAGTACAGAAGCTAGAGCACCATCTTTTGCTGATATGGTGGGACTTGGTCCTTCCATAGCTCAAAGAGCTTCTCCTTCTGTTAGTCGTGTTCCAGTGACAGGTATATATATGCACTGCTTATCTTTACTCAAGACTATATATATTTCATAATAATATATTGAATATCCTTCTTCTTTTACTATAGGAACTCATCCCTGCAGCGGTGCGGCTAGTTCTGATTCTGTAACCACTACTTCTGAACTATCATCCTTTGCAAATATTCCTGCTCACAAAATGCTTATGGTGAAACATTCTCTGTTAGCAATAATCCATATCTTCAGAAATCCTGATCAATGGTTGGACTTGGATGTTGCTATAGAAATTTTGGAAAGCTCTGCTAAGATGGCCAGAATCAACATATCTCCTCTGCGGGATTCACTCCTCAAATTTCGTGATTCCGTAATTTCTTCTGCCGTCGAGAGAATGTTACAATTGCTCCTGAGATTTTAGAGTGTAGAAGGCAATTGGCTTCATCACAAGAACAAGCTCTTCTGACTTCATCAATTTCTAAACTTGAACAAGAGCATATAATTCTTCAGGATCAATTAAAGATTCATGTTGATGAAAGCAAGACTATTCAAGACCGCATTGCAATTTTAAAGGAAGAAATCTCGCAGCTGGAGAGGAAGAATCATGAACAGGTTTTAATCATTCAGGATGTTGAAGAGAAGATACGGGTGAATGCTCAATCTATTGATGTCGAAAAATCTGCACAACTTCAAGGTAAAGAAATGATCGCTTCTTTGGAGAATAAGCTTGCTGGCGTTCCTGATCATGCGAGACTTATTTTTGAAGAAAAATCTAGACATGATGCAGCTCAGGCGCAATTGAAAGAAGATTTGCTCAGATATTCAGAAGCAATGGGGATTACAGAGGATCTTTGAATCATGTAATTTTAAACATGTGATATTTGCTTTCGTGTTTCTTGGATGTAATTTATCATATATCTCATGATAGTATTTTGGGATGTTTTATGATGGTATTTTCTATCTTGCATATTGATGATACTTTATACTAATATTATCAAATTATATTTACATTTTATATAATAATTTTATTATATTTATATTTTTTATCAATATTATCAAGTTATATTTATATAATAAGATTTTTTTTTTACAATTTCTAAACCTTTTATGCTTTGTTAGTACGGGATTTTCTAGGTGAGTATTTAAATTGGCGGTACTAAGTTTCAATTCAATTAGCCACACGCAGTTTATGCTCATGAGTAGTGGAGCGTGCGCACACACACAGTTTAAGCTCATGAGTAGTGGAGCATTTATGGGTCTTATGTGATGGCCACTGTAACTCTCGAGAGTTCACTTTTGGGCTTCTCACTGCCTTGAGCTCACGGTCACGGTCCATCAGAGGGGCCCATTGACGCTACCGGACGGTGAACTGTTGGATTTACGCACAGGGTTGGCCACGGTAACTCTCTAGAGTTCGCAGGGCTCGCAAGGCTACCTTTGGGCACCAAATCTAGGGTCGCCAGTCCATCAATGAGTAGGTTTAAGCCCTTCCTCACGAGTTACTACTGAAATCAAACCCTAGACCTGGAGGGTCTTACGCACGGTTGGCATAAAGCTCGCACTGCGGCCCCTGTTTTCTTCGTCTGTAAGGTCGAGCCCATTCACGGGAGGGCATTTTCATCCGTTCCCCGTGGCGCTGCCGGAAGCTATACAGACGGCATGGGAATTACGGTGACTAGTCTTCGCAGATTTATGGCCTTTTAGGCTTTGAATCCTTGACTTCGTCAGCTACCCGCATGGGTGCGCACGATGGTCTTCGCGGGCTTTTTAGGGCCACTGACTCCTCGCCGCTGCCCGAATGGTGATCTTCATAGGTCTTACGTATAGTTGGCCGGCTCTTTTAGAGCTTGATCCTTTGAGAGCACTTTTATTTTTTATTTTTTATTTTTTTTTTATGAGCTTGATCTTTTTTGATTTGGCTCAATTTGGCTCTTTTAGGATTTGGCTTGGCTATACCGCCTCTTTGCTTTTAATAATGTCTTCAAGAAAATCCATGCCTTGTAAGGCGATAATATTTATCTTCAATCTTCAAGAAGATCCCATGTCTTGTAAGGCTGCCTTGTAAGGCGATAATATTTATCTTCAATCTTCAAGAAAATCCCGTGCCTTGTAAGGCGATAATATTTATGATCATCATCATTTGCCAATATAATATATATTTCCGAAATATCTTCAAGAAGACCGGCAATAATATTTATACTTTTGATAGTACTTTCAAGGAAATTTCTTATCTTGTAAGGCAATAATGCTTTTGTCATGCTTTGTAAGGCAATTTTCAAGAGAATCTTCAAGATAATGATATTGTCTTTATCATACTTATTTGGTGATGATGATGATCATATATATTTTCCGGTATATTTTCCGGATTTTGATGCTTGATAATTGACATGCTTGTGAATTTCCTCTTCATAGCTTCTTTTGTTGACATATATACATGATTTTATTCATCTTTGCCCCCTTTTGATACAGAATCATTATGCTGATAATATTCCGGATCAAAATCCATACGTCTATTTTTAGGGATAGTATCTTTTGATGAAGCGGGCGTTGATGAGTACACCAATATCCTGTCCTTCTTGATTTGTGATTTTATATGCCCCATTGGAATATACTTCTTTTACCACATATGGACCATCCCATTTAGGCTCGAACTTGCCCCCTGTCCGGCGAGTGACTACTATAGGTCTTTTCAACATTAACACCATATCCCCTTTTTTGAAAGAGCGGTATTTGACCTGTTTATCAAAGGCAGCCGATATTCTGGCCTGATATGATTGCAACCGCTGCTGAGCTGCAAGACGTTTCTCATCAAGCAAATCTAATTCTTTCAGCCTTATTTTTGCATTTTCATCATCTGTTATAGACTGATGTACTGCTATTCGGAGTGATGCCACCTGCATTTCAATTGGGATAACTGCCTCCATACCGTAGATTAATGAATACGGTGTCGCCCCTGTTGCTGTACGATGGGTAGTTCTGTAGGCCCATAATGCTTCTTGTAACTTTTCATCCCAATCGCGTTTATTGCCTGTCACCGTTTTTTTTTATTATCTTGACAATCGTTTTGTTAAACGCCTCTGCTAGTCCATTAGCCAGAGGATAGTAAGGTGTTGAAAAAGAATGTTAAAAGGGGTGCCATTATCAGTGACGATCTTCTTCGGAATACCATGACGGTATATTATAACATGCCGGATAAAATTGACCACGTCTTTCTCTTTAACACTACGCAAAGCGACTGCTTCGGTCCATTTGGAGAAATAGTCTGTTGCTGCCAGAATATACTGTTTTCCTTTAGACGAAGGGGGATTTATGGGACCAATTACGTCGAGTCCCCAGGCTGAGAAAGGCCAAGAAGCAACAGACTGATGTAATTCTTCCGGAGGAACATGTATAATATCTCCGTGTATTTGACATTCATGACATCGTTTTGCATATTCTATCGCATCTTTAAACATAGTAGGCCAATAATAACCCATTCGATGCACTCTATGGCATAAATTCCGGCCAGCTTGATGTGCTCCACATTCACCTGAATGTGCCTCCCGCAGCATTTTGTTTGCTTCTTGCTTGTCCAAGCACCTTAACAGCATCCCATTATAAGATTTTCTATATAATACCTCGCTGTATATGACAAATTTACTTGATCGCTGCTTAATCTGCTGTCTTTGTGCATTGTCTTCTGGCAAGATATTATATTTGAGATAATCAACAAAAGGCTGCCGCCAATCATCCATTGTTATCTCCAAACAGGATATAGGCAACATTTCAACGGTTTCTTCGATAACCTCTGCAGATGGCAGGAATCTTCTTTCTTCTATAGTTACTTGAAGAGGACTCCGGTTTGTGCAAGATAAAGCCGCTGCCAAACTGGCTAAAGCATCTGCTTTTGCATTCTCCGACCGCGGTATGTGTTTAATTTCCACATAATAAAACTGTTCAAGCAACTGTTGTGCCTTCCGATAATAAGGCAAAAGTTCTTCTTTCCTTACTTCAAATTCTGTTGTTAATTGATTTATAATCAATTTAGAATCTCCGAAGATATGCAATGATTTTATTTCCATTTGCTGTGCTATTTCCTTTCCGATAATAAGAGCTCTGTATTCAGCTTCATTGTTTGTGCATGCAGTACCCAATGTGAAAGAATATGGTAATAAATCGCCCTGAGGTGTAATGAATATCACTCCTGCCCCCGCTCCCGATACTCGAATAGCACCATCAAAATACATCTGCCAAAGATTCTGAGATTCAGCCAACATAACCTGTTCATCTGGGAATTCATCATTGATTTCTTCATTTTCTGCTATAGGATGTGCTGCGAGAAAGTCTGCCATAGCTTGTCCTTTCACTGCTTTCGCAGGCTTATACGAAATAGTATATTCTGATAACAACAACATCCACTTGGCTAGTCTTCCCGATAACATTGGCCTGGTCATCAAGAATTTTATCGGATCTGCTCTTGAGATCAGAGTTATATCATGGGAGAGACAATAATGCCTCAACTTTTGCACAGCGAATACCAACGCCAAACATTCTTTTTCAATCGGAGAATAATTGGATTCTGCCCCCATCAGTGTTCGGCTTAGATAATAAAGAGCAGTCTCTTTTCCGGCTTCGTTTACCTGTGCCAACAAAGCACCCAAAGAATTTGTAGCGGCAGATGTATATAAGATAAGTGGCTTACCTTTTACTGGAGCTGTTAACACCGGCGGCTGTTTCAACAATTCCTTAATTGTATCAAAGGCATTCTGGCAGGCCTGATCCCATACAAATTCTGTATCTTTCTTCATTAACCGAGAAAATGGCTGACACCTTCCTGCAAGGTTCGAAATGAAACGGCGAATGTATGCCAATTTTCCTTGTAAACTTTTTAATTCCTTCAACGTTGTTGGTGGCGGCATATTCTGAATAGCCTTGATCTTTTCTGGATCAATCTCGATCCCTCTGTGTCATACAACAAAACCAAGGAATTTGCCAGAAGAGACTCCGAATGCACATTTAGCCGGGTTCATCTTTAATTGCTTATTTCTGAGTCTTCGGAAGACTGATGCCAAATGTTCGCGGTGTTCTTGATGATCTTCAGATCTGACCACCAAATCATCAACATAGCATTCAACATGTTTATGCATCATATCTTGAAAGATATTCTTCATTGCTCTTTGATATGTTGCCCCAGCGTTTTTAAGACCGAAAGGCATAACTTTATAACAATAAATTCCAAGCGGCGTTCTGAAGGCCGTCGCCTCTTCATCTTCAGGCGCCATCCTGATTTGATTATAGCCTGCATATCCGTCCATAAAGGACATGATAGCATACTGAGTAGTACTATCAATTAGTAATTCTGTTATCGGGAGAGGGAAGTCGTCCTTTGGACATGCCTCATTCAGATCTCTGAAGTCAATACATACTCTAATCTGCCCGTTCTTCTTTTTCACCGGAACAATGTTTGATATCCATTTGGGATACTTAACTTCTCTGATGAACCCAACCTTTATTAATTTATTTACTTCCTTTTCGATTAACGGAATTAGGTCTGGGTGAAATCGCCTTTGTGCTTGCTTTCTGGTTTCTTTTCTTTGGAAATATTTAATCGATGCATTGCTACGGAGGGTTCTAGTCCCGAAGCATTTCTTCATATGTCCAGCGAAGACATCTTTATTTGCTTTGAGAAGTTGGCCATATTTCTCAGTTTCCTGATCTGAAAGGCTAACGCTGATGAATGTGTTCCTTGGCTCTTCTGCTGTTCCCAAATTTATTTCTCGCAGGCCATCTATCGTCGGTTGCCCCCCGTCTTCTATTTGCCTTGGAGCGGTTTCAGGATATTCAACTACCTTAGTATCTGGTGTAGCTGAAGTCATGTTAACTGATATTATATTTACTGCTGATTCTGCTCCCAATCCTTGAAATTTTCTTCGCTTTTCCTGATTAACCCCGAGAGGGATCTGAATTCCTTTCCCATGATTCAAGCCGGTGGGTTTGTCACAATCAAAACCCATATTTCTCATGATTTTCTTGCTTGCTGCACTGTATTTCCTCAAATTCTGCGGTGCTAACTCTCCATGATATATATTGCTTATATTTTCATCCTTCACTTCTGATGCAGCGTGAAACTCTATTGGTTCAGGATATTTAGCACTGGCTTTGACTTGAAATGTTCTTGGAGCAGCTGCAAATGGCTTACATCTTTCGATATTGGGTAATGGCACTGTGTAATTGGACTGTAAGACTTTCAAATTGCTTCATCGACAATAGTGTCAACGGTGGTTGTCCCGTTGTCTCAGCGCTTTGGTACAAAATAGAACTTTTTCTTGCTTCTGCACCAAAGATTCTCGCTCTTTCTTCTTTAACTTTATTTATCCTGGCATCTTTTACGATTCTCTTCCCATCATCATTTCTCATTTCTTCAGAGAAACATTTATAATAGCTAGCATCTGCAAAGAAAGACTCAATTTCTGTATAGGGTTTTGCATCAGCCATTACTTTACACTGCATCCCATCTTTACAGTATTTGAAGCACTGGTGTAGAGTAGAAGGTATAATATTATACTGATGTATCCACGGCCTTCCCAAGAGAAGGTTATATGTCGTCACAGCATTTATAACGTGACAACAACAGTAGTAATTAATTCTCCCACCTCCAATGTTACTGTAATTTTTCCGAGCGCGCGTTGTCCATCTTGATTAAATCCTTGTATCATCATTCCGCTGGCAAGTCTGAACGGCGAAAACCCAATTTAGTAATCATGGAGAGTGGCAGAAGATTCACTGCAGACCCATTATCTATCATAATCCATTTTATCTTTCTTTCGCAAATGTATCCTTCTATCATCAATGGCCTGTTATGTTCCTTTTCACCAATTAAATCATCATCAGAGAAAGATATTACTGGTAGACAATTCATTTCTTCATTATTTCTTTCATTCTTCATTTCTGCCAGTAAAGTTTCTCTCATATCATGATCAGACAGTGCTTGAATCAAACTCTGTCGAAATTCTTCTGACAACTTGAGCGCATCGTAAATACTTAATCGCGCCGGTATACCCTTCAAGTGACTAACTACATCATAAGCCACTTTTTTCGCTGCATCTTTAATATTCTGTCTTTCAGTTACTTCTTTCCTTATGATTCCTGTCTTTTGCTTTGCAGGACTTGTTATCTGCTTCCCTGATCGCAACGTAATCATTGTTGCATTTCTTATCGACTTTTTCTCTTTCATTCCCCGAGTATTTTCTTGTATTGACAATACATTTACTGTCGCCCTTGCATTCTTTTCTTTGCTTCCGCTGGTTATTATGTCACCTCTGTTTATCATTCGCTGTATGATGCATTTTAACGTATAACAATTTTCCGTCGGATGTCCTACTAGGCGATGATAACGGCAAAAGTTTCTTTCTCGAGTCCTCGTCACATCTTCAGGGCGTTTTGGTTCTGGTAATTCCAAGGTACCTGCTTTTAACAATTGTTGCATCATAGGCACCACATCCTCTTTATCAAACTCAAATCCTTCATGAGAATCAAGCATTCTGAGCTTTTTTCCACCGTATCTGTCTCTTGATTGATTCCAACCTTCTTTTCCTTCCGGCCTTTTATCTCTTGAGCCCCTCGCATCTTGATTCTTCTTATCCCGATCGATGGTGTTGACAGTTGTCCTGCCAGGTATTCTTCTGACAGTTTCATGATGAAATGCCGGCATTTTGCGAGTCATCAGTTCCAATGCATGGGCTTTGGTAGCCAGATCGCGAAAGGTTCCGATATCAGCGCTGGTGAGTCCAAACGCGATTCCTGTTTCCATAGAGTTCAGACACATTTTGACTTGTTCCTTTTCTTCCGGCAAGAATCGCCTGCATGATGCCCCCAGTGTCTTCCATCTGTCTATGAATTTTTCGACTGGTTCTCCCTCTCGCTGCCGTACTGAAGCTAATTCTGTGATGCTAACATCGCGCTCTGACGAGAAGAAGTTTGACATGAAAGCATCTTGCATTTCTTCCCATGTGCGTATGGATCCTGGTGCTAAATTTGAATACCACCTGAAAGCTTTACTTGTCAATGATGACCCAAATAAGCGTAAACAGTATTGAGGTATTGTGGAAAAATTCCCCATGCTGGTGATGAAATGCATCAGGTGTTCTTCTGACGATCCTTCCCCATTAAATTTCTGAAAATCTGGATGCTTAAAATTGGCTGGGAATGGAACATCCTCTACCTCTCTTGGGTAGGGTGTTCGGTATCTGAAACGACTGGTATTTACGCGCTCCCTTTCTATTCTGACTGCTTCTTCGACGACTTGTCTTACGTCGTCTTGTGTTATAGCTCTTGTCACCGGAACGGAACCTCGGGATCCTATCCCCTGCGGACGGGAACCTTCAGGTTGGTTTTCTTGTCCATTTGTTGCTCCCATCATGGGTGGAGCCACTATTTGGGCTACATTATGTGCCAGAGTTGTCAGAGCTTCTCTGAGGTTCCGGCATTCATCCATTAGCGCTCTTTGTGCCTCCGCCATTTGATCAACACGTTCTTCAGTAGTTGGTCTATTTCCTTGACCTGTCTCTGCCATGTATACCGCGGCCTCTTGACTGTTCGTCGAAGCTGTTATTGGAGTAAAACGAGAGTATGTTGACGTAACAGGACTTGTAAAGAGGGGAGAAATTGGAGTCTCGTTTGATTCTTGTGTACTTCCCGTGCTTTTAACCGATTGAGGTGATACAGCTATAGGCGAGCTTATTTGTGGTGATGTGGGCATCGGAGATCCTATCATCAGTGCTTTGCCTTTCTGTGCTTCTGTCCATTTGGTCTTCGGGGCGACCAAAGCTGGAAAATCTTGTGACGAGAACTGCGGAGCAGCTTGTTCAGGATAAATCGCCGGAGGAGCAAGCTCGGGTTTTCTTCTTGCTATGCTTCGTGTAATTGGTCCCTCAGTTCTTGGTACCAGCAATTTTGCCTTGCGACTCTTTAAGGTTTTTGCTTTTGTCTTTTTGGACAAGATCAAAGTCCAGTTTTCATCACTCTCTTGTGGTTGAGGTGAAACGGAAATGACTCCCGCTGTTACTGGAGTCACTTTACGCCTGCTTGTAGTGCTTGCTTTCGTATGCTCAGGAATTTGGCTTGAAGCATACTCAATTACAAACCCAGTAGCGGTGAATCGGAAGTTCACTTTTCTCACAATGTTAGCCATTAGCGACGTTAGGTGATTGAATTTGGGTACCTTCAATAATAAAACACATCTGAAATTAGTACGTGAAAGACTAAGTAAACTATCTTGGAGATGAAGGGGAGGATGTTCCCACTGAGAGTCGCCATTTTGGCATCTAATAGACGCCAAAAATAATGACGAGAATCTTATAACTTTCCCAATGTTAATGTTAAATAAGACAATTGTCCCCAGCAGAGTCGCCATTTTGTTTCGACAAGGAAACAAATGTATTTGATTTAGGAGAATTATCTTATTCAAACATAACAATGGAATAATTATGAAGACAACCGTCATATTTATTGATTCTGAATTCATTTACATCCTCTAGTATCCCTTGATTCTAAGATAGTTTACAAAGAACTCATTACAAATGTCAATTATTATAGCTAAATGTAATTTTCGGCAGCATAACGGCAATGATCTCAGTCATCTCCAATGACTTAGGAGGAATAGACAAGTCGATCAACAGTCTTCAAGAGAACGAAGATTCCGGCAGCATTTCGGTGCTATTTTAGTCATCTCCTGAAACATAGGAGGAATACGTCTCTTCGTCGATGATTCTTCCTTTCTCTTGATCAAGAAGAACTTGAAGCTTTGAAGACTCCATTCCGACAAAGATTTTATTCTTGTTAAAATCGCAAGCAATAGGTTTTGCGCCGCGCAAAACGATATGCTTTACTTCTGGTCCGCAGCAAACTATAAGTGCCTTCTGTTTTTGCGCGGACCGCGCAAACTTTCAGGAGTCCAATACTCCTTTGCGCATAGTCGCGCAAAGTGCAGGAGTCCAATACTCCGCACCTTCTATCTTCTCTTTCGTCTTTTCTTCACTTCTGAAATCTTCGAACCCCTTTTCAAAGAATGAACAGGGTATTTATAGACATTTTCACCAGTGGAAATCTCAGATCTGGTCGATGTGGGACAAAAATATCATCCAACCATTTTTATCGCATCATTATAGACTTTGCGTGGACACGCGCAAACAATATACTTTGCGTGGTCTCGCGCAAACCCTCAATCTCGCGCAAACTCTCCTCTGTTCAACCCGCGCAAACTCTTCACTTTGCGCGATCTAGCAATTTTTTTTACTTTTACGCGACCCAAAAAGTCGTCTTCAATCGTGATTTTTAGTCTTCAATTTGTTTTCTTGATCTTTTTCTTCTTCACTTCCTTGCTTATTTTATGCCTCAACACTCTCTATGGACTAAAGGAGTCCAATGATGGGTAAGTCCACAACCTACGCACAACAGTCGGCCTAGGAAAGTTCGAATAGTTGGACTTTGTTTCCCTTGGTGCGGTCCACTAGGAACTCGGATCTGTCTCTTTTTTTGTCTCATAACATAAAATGACATGGAGAAGGTGGTGGATGGTGTGGATTAAAAAAATACAGCAAGGTGGGGGTCCATGGTTGGGATGCCCCCACCGCACATCCGCATGGCTGACGTGAGAGGGTGCTCCCACTCCCACCGTCAGTTGTGGTGTGGTCCACCTAATGGTTGGATCGACTAGATTTTTGGGCTCCACGGCTAAAATGAGCCAACAAATGGATGGATGATGTGGATCTAATAAATACATCAATATGGGTTCCACCAGTGAAAACTCACTCCAAACCTCCCATGCAAAGTAAGAAATGACATTGGGTAATCCAACCCCTTAGTATTTGTGGTATGGCCCACCTGGGATTCAGATTAGCTTCATTTTTTAGCTTAATGCCTAAAATGAGAAGGGAAATCGGATGGACGGTGTGGATCATATATATATATATATATATACATCATGATGGGGCCCACAAGAGAAGCTCACATAGTGACTTTAGAAGGTAAATGGTGCAGTAATGTCTCTGGACATTGTTGTTTATAGGGACACTGCCACTGCCCTTCTCCCTCTCTTGTGTTTTAAAGGAGAGGTATGCGGCCCACCTAGGAAATCCACTACATCCATTTGAATGGCCAACTCATGGTGGGGCCAAGAAGCTTTAGATAACATCAATTTTGGTGTATTTTCACCATCCAAGTGTGATTACACTATCAATTGGTTTAAATAGAAATTAAACATCACGGTGGGCTACAAAGGTGGTCCACACTATGATAATGTGTGGGACATGCTCTCCAATAATGTGGCCCACTTGTGGGTCCCGCAATGCTATGAGAATAAGAAAATCAATGGAAAGGAAGGAAAATAGATCCGGCCATTGGGGTGGCCCCCCACCACTATGGGGTCCACCACATACTCAATACATGATCCAGGTTGGTCCCACCTTTATGGGCCCAACGAAATATAGAAATCACAAAGAAGGGGAGGATTTTGACCCTCTCATGCACTCACTTAGAAGGATGGACGGTTGGATCGTCCCGGATCAGCGATCGGATGGCCCACCAAGCTCCTCTTCACCCCTAATATCCTTTAATCTCACTTTTCTCTATTCTCTTACTCTTACTCTCTTGATCTTTCCTAATACTCTCACAAGATCTCTTTCTTATCTCCTAAACACTCTTTTCTCTTAATCTCTCTACACTCTTTATTTCTTTTCTCTCTTTCTCTCTTAATCTCTCCATAATCTTTCTAATATTTTTCTCTCTTAATCCCTCTCTACTCTTGTTAGAAAATGGTAACAATGAGAGGGAGTTAGGGAGTTTTTGTGGTAGAGATTTTAGGATAGGGAGGGAATAATGGGAAGATGGAGGGGTAAAATGGGAAGAAAAAAAAGAAAAGAATGATGGCTTGCATGAGAATAGCATGAGTTTATTTGACTAATGGGGAGAGAGTGACGTGAGTGATGGATGACTTGATTGATGGATGGGTTCATAGATTGATGGATTGATTGATTTGACAACATGGGGATTTATGCAAGTGGGGTTTGCGTGCATTACGCGACCAACCTTAAATTGTGCCAAAATTGTAACTTCTAATATAAGGGTCGAATTAGGGTGTGTCGCGCGACATTGGAATCGTAACACCCGCGTAGTCGTTAGGGTATAAGTCTCAAGGTATCGCGTTATAAAAATAGGTTAATGATTATAACTTGTCGATCTAGTCCGCCGGAAACATGCTGTTGTTTAAGTAGAAGTGTACGGAAGGTCTCGCAAGTTTATGGGTCATACAACTCTCCCCTCCTAACAGAAAATTTCATCCTCGAAACTTGCATTATAACCCAAACTAGACGAAGCTCACAAAGGAAGGGAAATCTATCACTATATATATAATCAGTGTTGAGGCACAAAATATATTCCATCTTTCTTTCCTTGGAAATCTCATTACATGCCCATCGCATTAGCAGGAGAATTCCATTGTGCAGATCCTTCTTAGGGTTGTGCGCCTATAGCAGTATAACAGCCTTGTGAAGCGTTGCTTCATGATTAGAAGAGTTTGTATGCTCCACATCTGATATGGAAGAATGAATGGGTGTCATCTGATATGGAAGAATGGACGAGTGTCATTTGATATGGAAGAATGGACAGGTGTCATTTGATATGGAAGAATGGATGGGCGTCATCTGATATGGAAGAATGGACAGGTGTCATCTGATATGGAAGAATGGATGGGCATCGTCTGGTATGGAGGAGTGCATGAGTGTCATCTGGTATGGGGGAGTGCATGGGCATCATTTGGTAGGAAAAGGAGGGATGGGCATTTCCTTATATTAAGGAAGAAGTTGGTGATCACCACTATTTAAAGAAGAAGTGGGTGAACACCACTGTTTAAGGAAGAAGGTTAGGTATTGTCTTAAAGAAGAAGTGGTGGTGATCACCACTATTTAAGGAATGAGGAGACTGGGAGGCCTATAAATACCCCTCCCCACTCTTCATTTGGGGATGATGGAAGCAAGGTTGGAAGACAAGAAGGAGAGCAGAAGAAATGAAGACAAGAAGTAAAGAAAAGAAAGAAGTGAAGAAGCTCCCTTACGCGGTTGTGCGCAAAGGCTTTTGAAGAAGCTCCCTTGCGCGGTTGCGCATAAAGGCTTTTAGAGAAGCTCCCTTGTGCAGTTGCACTCAATCCCCTGGTGAGAAGGCCTTTGTGCCACTTCTTAGGGAACACTGTCCTGAAGGATGGCCTTTGCGCCATTTTGAATGGAATGTTGTTTTGAAGGATGGCCCTTGCGCCACTCCTCATGGACTCTCGTCCTAAAGAAAAGGTTTGTGAGACTGAGCGCAATTGAAATTGTAAAGAAAAGGTTTGCACGACTGAGCACAATTTAAATTGTAAAAAAAAAGTTTGCACGACTGAGCACAATTGAAATTGTAAAGAAAGGTTTGCGCTACTGCGTGCAATTGAAGTCCTAAAGAAAGGGTTTGTGTGACTGAGCGCAGTTGAAATTGGAAAGAAAAGTCCTCCTGTGCCATTTTATGTGGAAGCCTCTGTCCTGAAGATAGGCTTTGTGTGCCACTTGGAGAGGAATCTTGTCTTAATGCATCCTCCATGCACCACTTCTCTCTCCCCTTTGTCCTGAAGACTCCTCCATGCGCCACTTTGCATGGAAAGTTGTCCTGAAGACTCCTCCATGCACTACTTTGCATGGAAAGTTGTCCTGAAGTCTCCTAGGTGCGCCAATTTGCATGGAAAGTTGTCCTGAAGCTTGCCTCTTGCGCCTTTCTTCATAGGAACTTGTCCTAATGAAAGCATTGCATGCCATTCTCTCTATACTTTTGTAAGTGCTATGATCTCATGCTCCTTTGGTTGTCAAATTTTGATGTGTCAAAACATCTATCTATGTCTTGTATTTGTATGATGATTTATATGTGCTCAAAACACTGCATCAACACTTCATGACATTGGATGTCTTCAAGAAATACAAAGTGTACTTCATCATCCTATCAATGTTCAAAGCTACAATGTTGAAGTTCAAGACTCAAGAAACAACTTCAAGACTTAAGAGCAACGCATGAAGGAGCTTTCAAGCTGATGAAGATTTTAAGATTAAAGCTACAACAAGTTCAAGATCTCAAGCTTGATAAGGTTCAAATGTCTACATTCGTTGAATGGTTGAAGTTCAATGTCCATACAATATGATTTAGGTTTGAATGACCATTAGGTTGACCTTAGAGTAGGTCATTACGGATACATAACTCAATTATATCTTTAATAGGTTTTTGGACTGTTCTAAGACCAGTCCTAGCCCCTGTTTGACTAGTCTTATCATTGACTCGACCAGTCCAAGAAATTCCACGACCAGTCCTAAGTTGTTGAGATTTTTTGAAATTTTTTGGTAAACCTACGACCAGTCCTGGTGGTCCTTCGACTGGTCGTAGGAGTGACTTCGACTCGATCACGACCAGTCGTAAGTCTACGACTTAAAGTCCAACAAGCAATTCTATGGTCCTACGACTAGTCGTAGAGATCTACGACCAGTCGTAGGTGACCCACGACCGGTCGTAGGTTCCCTAAGACCAGTCGTGGAATGGCTTTCAAAAATAGCGCTCCTTATTTCAAATATCCGTTAGAGCTACGACCAGTCGAAGGTTCCTAAGACCAGTCGTAGATGCGATTTTTGCTTCTATAAATTGAACACGAATTTCAGAGTTTGATAATTCAATTCATAATATTTTCAAGGCTCCACTCTGAGATAAGTTTGTGTTTGTTTTTAAGCTATTTTATACATAATTGCTTTCTCTTTTTGCTAGCTTATTCAATTTAATTTTGTTTCTATATTCCAATCTTATTCGAAAGGAGGAATTACCTTATTCCTTCTTCTTGGAATCAAAATCAAATATAGCTACGCCCAACTAGTTAAAATCTAAAATCTATTAGAACTTAGAACCATATTAAAGTGAGTATTGGAAATTAAACTTTGACATTCAATCATCTACTCCAATTGGTTCTACCGGGCTGCTACGAAAAGGAGAAATCCAGGTATTTTACAATTCTGTAAAATTTCATTACTTTTGGTTTTATTTGAGGTTAAGCCAGAAAAATCTCATTGTATTGGTTATCTGAGGAGAGCCAGAAAACTCAGAAAAGAGGAGTTTTTTGAATTGTGTAAGCCCAAGTGAAAAAGACACAATTGTAAAGGTTTTGGGTGAACCTGTGAAAACCTATTTGATAGTGAACGCTAATATCCCCTGTGTGAGGATATTAGGAGTGGAGTACCATTCTGTATGCCTGTTAAAGACAGTTGGTGTACACACTGGCGAACCACTATAACTCTTTGTCTTGTGGATTGAATGCTTGCTTAATTTTCATATCTTTTATCATTCAATTGTGTCGAATGTACATATGGATGTGAATGTTGTAACTATTTACATTTCAAGCAAGTGTGGGGATTGTTGTAATAAATTAGATTTATATTTCTGCATTTAATTTTAATTCTTTGTTATTCATTTATTTCTATTAAAATTGAGTTCTTGATCTAAAAGACGTTCTAGAAATACGGTTGTCCTACCATAAGCCCTTGTTTATTATAGTGTAAGGTTGTCCTTAGAACTGAATTTGTATCAATCTCTCAATACTTATTTATTAAGGTGATTTGATTTCAGCATTGAGAATTGATTTATAATTGTAAGGCTATTGATTTATTTTATTCCGCTGATTTTATTTTAATTTGGCATAGTCCTATTCACCGCCCCTCTAGGACATATATCTTGGCCTTTTCAACTTTTTTTCCAGAAGTAAGCCTTGCGCACTCCACCTTGGCTAAAGCTTGTGCGCCCCACTTATGATGGAGGGTCTCAAGGAGCTCACAGAGGAGAAAGAAGAGTCTGTCCACATAACTCAAGTTTGTGAAATCAAGCCTCTTTAAGTCCGCACAACCCATTTGCCTTTGCGATGAATATCAAAAGTGTTGAAATGCTGCTAAAATTGCCATTAGACTATCATTTCTTTCATTCATTGTTAATTCATTGGAATCTATCTTAGAATCAAGGAAATCAAAGGACATAAATGAACTCAGACTGAATTAAATATCTTGTGATCATTGTTCTCTTATTCTTTCTTTGTTATCATTGAAATGAAATCCCCCAAATCAAATGCATTTGTTTCTTATCAAAACAATTAGAAACACAACATACAAATATAATTAAACATCAAAGAGATGGGGATAACGCTCGTGAATCTCAACCTCTCACTCCCAAGATGCCTCGTCCACACTATGATGACCTCACTGAACCTTCACCAAGGGGATGACCTTGGTCCAGAGGACTTGCTCCTTTCGATCAAGGATACGAATTGACTGCTCAATATAAGAAGCATCCTCACGAACCTCTAAAGGCTGTCAATCTATCACAGGAACGACATCTGACTCACACTTCCGTAACATAGAAACATAGAAGATGTTGTGGACGCCAGACAACTGAAGTGGCTAGGTAAGCTGATAAGCCATGACGCCAACGCGCCTAGTGATCTCAAAAGATCCAATGAACCTCGAGGCAAGCTTCCCCTTCTGTAACGTTTCAGAAAAATCCATACAAAGACCCGAGTACCACCTCAAGCAGAAATCACTCAGGATCAAATCCTTTAGGAATTAGACGAGGATCAACTAGTGTTAAACTAGATTACATGCGAAATTAACACTAATCACTTTAAATATGATCTACAAGATCCAAAACTTGTACAATCATTGACGCTAGGTTACCCTAAAATCTAGGATCAAACTCTATTCTCGGTTGCTCTTGAGAGCACATTGAAACTCCGTATTGGATCTGGATCGCACGTCGAAAGTCCGATGACCACGAGACTAAGCGCTTAGGACCGCCTTGCTAGGCTTGACAACCATCTCGGAAATCAAATCCAGATAGTATCCAGAAACGGACAACTTGAGCCCAGAGCGAAGTGTGTGAGAAACATGAATATATTTAGAAATGAAATCCGAATTTAAGTAATCTGAGTCGTGTCGCATGCGGGCCAAATATAAGGATTCAGACTATCAGAATCTGACCCAAATACACCCTCGAGTCAGGGAAAATTTCATACACAGGTCAGTGTACTTGTGGCCCGGATCGGTGGTCGTGGACCGTTGAACTGAAACTGGTCCACCACGGGCGATCTGTCAACCCAATCGGACCGAAAACTCAGCTTGACCTAGATCCAACATAAGGGAGCTTAAGTCCGACCTTAGGCTCAAGGGAGGGCTCCGGAAGTGCTCCGTTGAGCTGAAACAAATGCTCTTTGGACATAACCTAAGTATACCAAGGCCTTAGGGATATTTTCGTTAGTTTTGGGCCTATATAAGGACCTTAAACCCCCTCTCTCTCATCCCATACGAATTTGAGAAAACCTAGAGGGAGAAGAAAGAAGAAAGAGAAGGAAAGAGAGAAAGAGTGAGTGAGCGACTAGGAGTTTATTCCTGGGATTCTATTCCGCTATTCTACGTGCCTATCCATCACTACCAAATCGCTATTCCGGCGATTCTGACTTCATTCTTAGTAAGAAAACCTAACCCTAATTTGTTCTAGGGTTTCAATTGTCATTAGTAGCGAAATAGTTTACTCAACTCGTGCTATAGGTTGTCATTCCATCGTTGACGAAGACTTAGAGTCTCTATCGAATTCGTTACGCTTCTACGGTGTAAGGTGCAGACTATAGACGTATAGGTTATGGTTTTCAAGGCTTTCAATGTCGGTTAATGATTTATTCTTGACGTGGGTGCTATTTCACATGCAAAATATGTCGTTTGTTTCACTTTACGATTATATATGAGCTATGTTGAATATAGTGTATTCTATGTATGTATTGAAATGTTTGAATACGTATGCAATTTGGATTCTTGTCTAACATGATTATTTACTGTGACTATATGCTTGTTATGTATGCGACAACTCCTGGATTACGAAGATAATACGAAAACTCCCGGATTAGCGAAAGGACTTGCCCTAAATCACGCCACGGCCAATATACGCTATATATGTTAAAGTGTTTAGCCCACGTATTTGTGGAAATGATTAAATGAGTATGGAACCCGGATTCGTGCATGTCATGATTATCCGCCTTGGGTATATATGTGTGGTATACGGGAAAACTCCCTAGTAAAAGGATTTGGCCTAATACATGTATAACCAACATACAACATGTATGAAGATGTGTGTAGTCTAAGTGATTGTAGAAATGTCTGAGTAAGCTAGTTGTTACTAAGGAATACCTTGTATGAGGATTGAGATATGCTTCTCGGTTACCTTAATTATGTGTATGATTTCCTCCATGTATGTTTACATTATGATATCTGTTTTATTTATGGAATGAATGTGGGTGAAATCATATTTGTGTTGCACTTCACAACATGCTCATATGATTGCAAGAATAGAATTATTCGTTCATTACTGCTGTGATTGTCTCCTATGATTACCTATTGAAATGGAATGAGGTTGGGACTATGTAACATCCCGAAAATCGAGGGTCGAGTAGTAACTCAACTCTCGAGTTCCAGAACATCACTTATGCAACAAAATGAATGATGTTGAATGTTGACTGTATTAGAGTAGTGAACATGAGTGAGATTAAGCCTAAACAACATATCATACTCCAGAGACAGTTAAATTTGCAAGCGGAAGACTGTGATAGATAGATAAAATATATAAACTATGATGAGTCTCCAGAGTGTGATAACATTACCAGGTTAAATAATTACAAGTACAATCCTAAAATATACCAAATGTGTAAGGTCCTCTAGTCAATATCCCAGAAAGCCCCGTCGAAGGACATGACCTGAAACTCGAAATGATCGTAGCATGTCATAAATGCAGTCTTTGGTATATCCTCCTCCCAGACACGAACCTGGTGATAACCTGTAACGTTTCGGAAAAATCCGTACAAAGACCCGAGTACCAACTCAGGCAGCTAAGGACCAAATTCTGTGAAAATTAGATGAAAATTAATTAAGAACTAAACTAAATAATCAATGGAATTAGCTTAAACCGCTATCTATATGGACTGCAAGACCCAAAACCACTAGAATCACTAACTCAACATTACCCAAGAACCTAGGAGCAATCTCAAAACCCAATTGCTCTCGAGAGCGCATTGAAACTCTGTATCAAACCTAGACCGCGCGTCGAAAGTCCGTTAACCATGAAACTATAAGGTTATGACCACCTTACTGGGCTTGACAACCATCGTGAGAATCGAGCCCAAATAGTATCCAGAAACGCACAACTTGAGCCCTGAGCGAAGTGTGTGAGAAACGCGAATATCCTTTGAAAATGCTTTGAAACTTAAGTGAATTGGGCTATTCACTTGCAGGCCAAATTGAGGACTTCAGACCGTCAGTTTCTGACCAAACTATACCCATGGATCAGGAAAATTTCCCTGCACATATCCATATACTTGTGGCCCTTATCGAGTAACGACGATCGTTGATTTGAAACAGGTCCTTCTCGGTCGATCATTTTGTCAGATTGAACCATAAACATAGTCCTGGCATAAATCCATTATCAGGGAACTTGCTCCATGACTTAGGTGAGAAATGGACCTTCTTAAGGGCCCCGTTTGTCAAAAACAGGCACCCTTTAGCTATACCCTAAGTATTGACATCACTTTTGGGCCTATTTAAAGCCCTTAACCCACCCCTCTCTCATTCTATACGAATTACTCTAACCTTAGGAGAGAGGAAAGAAAAGAGGAGAGAAGAGTGAGGAGAAGAGAGAGGGATCAGTAGATCGTTGCTGGGATTCATTCCCACCACTCCACGTACCGAATCATCTCTCCCATTTCGCTACACTAGGGATTCCGACTCTGATTTGGGTAAGAAATCCTAATCCTAATCTCGTTTTAGGAATCCGAATAGAGGAATCGATGAAATAGCAAACCTATTTCATGATTTAGGTAGCCATTGTGCTGTAGACGGAGACGTAGTGTACGAACCGAGTTCGTAACGAGCGTACCGACGAAAGGTATGGACTATAAACGTTTAGGTTATAGTTTTCAAGGCTTTCAATGTCAATTAATGATTTATGAGTGACTTGATTGCTGCCACATGCACCTATATACGATGTTTTCCATATACCACACATATATGAACTATGTTGAAATTAAAATGCATTCTATGTGTTTGTTGAAATCTTTGAATGAAAGTGAAATCCTGATTTGTGCTTGCCATGACTATTAACCTAGAATACGTGATTGTTATATGTATAATAACTCCTTATGAAAGGATTTGCCCTAATATATGTTATAACTAATTTACTTCATGTATATTGAAATGTGTAGTCTAAGTGTTTGATAAAATGTCTGAATGAGTAAGTGTTTGGTGAATTGTACTTACTAAGGGTGTTGAGATAAAATTCTCAACTACCTTAGCTATATGTATAAATTCCTTCATGTAACTTAAATTCAACTACGTGATTTATGTATGAAATACATATGTATGATAATATGTTCGTTATGTGTTTTATAAACTGCTCAAATGATTGTAATGTCTGAATTATTTGTTCAATACTGTTATGACCATCACATGTGATTACTTGTTGCATTCGAGTGTGATTAAGACTACTACCTAGTCCGGGCAATCAGTAACGGTGTCCGATCGAGTGGCTGAACTAGTCTTGCCACAACGGATACGTTCGATGAATCCGAGTCGTATGGTGATTCTCGACGGTGGTTAGGCCACCAGGAGTACGTACGCACTCCATGTCGATTAATTTAGTGTGCGCTCGTACCAATCGAACTTGTCAAATACCCCGATTGGCCTATTGTATGTTTACCATGTATGGATGCTCCTGCTTGAATCTAAGGTATCGCTTACCAATGTAAAGCCCGTTTCAACCTTGGTATCATGATTCACTAAGACTCATGAATCGGACATGGTGGTATGAGACACTGTGGTGGAGCTGTCGGCCTACACTGGGGTAACGAGCCTCCCCGTAGTGACCAGTGAGTAACCCAAACTCATGAGTTGAATATGGTGGTATGGAACATTGTATTCAAGCTGTCAGCTTACGATCAGGTGACGAGCCTCTCGTAGTGACCTCGAGTATAAATTAGGCCTACGCTGAGGTGACGAGCCTCCCGTAGTGACCTCAAGTGTAAACTCATAAACTTATATATCCACTGCTTTTAAATTAGGGATGATGTTGCCCTATAACTTGCCTATCGTATGTGATTAACTAGGATTGACGACCCTAGATGGATCATCGTTTGGGTAAATGATATAAAGGGAGGTATCTTAGCTTCCCGAATTTGCTGTATGAATAAGCCTAATAAATTACTTGGCTAACATGACCATGCAGCGCATTGCATGTGCTTTGGCAAGGACGCGCACGTTTAGGCAGTTTGCCATGCGCGACTGTGAGATGATGTCACTGAGGGAGTGCAGGCGATGGCATGCATCATTATAGCATACCATTTCTGCATTAACAAGAGTACTTAGGGCATGACTGTTGTAATGCTTTATCATTACTGCTTGATTGAATTGATAACATGTTAACCTTTGCCTTATAACTCCACTGAGTTGATCACTCACTCCCACTCTGGGATGGTGTTTTGAAACACCAATTAGACTCTGTTTTAGCTGTAGATGGTGGCGAGACTTATGTGACAGAGCCAGACTTTTATGATGAGGAGGAGGAGTTCTCCTATGTTCAGCTCTCAGGCGGGTTTGTGTAGACCTGGAGCTGTGTCGTCGAGATTACAGGGATATTGGATTAGTGGAACATTCACATTTTGTCATTTTGTATAACTTAAAACAAATTTTGTATATATTTAGCCTGGTAACACATTCATACTCTGGAGGTCATGAAACACGTATATACTTTATATATTTAGTTCAGTCTTCCGCTTGCTATTTAAATTAACTCTGGAGTATGATATGCTGTTTTAGTGTAATCTCACTCATGTTTAATGCACTAATATGGACAACATTCAAATATCATTATCTATGTTGCATAACTGATGCATTGGAACTCGGGAGTTGAGCTTTGCTCGACCCTCGATTTTTGGGGCGTTATATAACCGGACCACAGGTCTATCTTCGAAAAGAACTGTGCCTCTTGCAGCTGGTCGAACAAATCATCAACCTTGGAAGCAGGTACTTATTATTAATCATGACCTTATTGAGCTTGTGGTAATCCACGTAAAGCCTCAATGAGCCATCCTTTTTCTTCACAAAGAGTACCGGCGCTCCTTACGGTGAACTGTTAGGAAAGATAAAGCCAACTCTTGCAACTGCTTCTGCAGCTCCTGTAACTCCAATGGTGTCATACAATATGGGGCCTTTGAAATAGGCGCGGTACCGGGCACGAGAACAATTTGAAACTCAAAATGCTGACGAGGTAGTAACCTAGGAATCTCCTGAAACACATCCGGAAAATCGCAAACGATCGGCAACTGGTCGATGCTAAAGACAACTGGCTCCTCTATAGCACATAACATAAGGTAAGAGAGCTGTTCACCTCTAGGATCGGTTACAAACTGAAGCTGTGGCACACTGGGTATACAAAACGTGACTGTCCTCGCAGAGCAGTCCAATATGGCATGGTACTCGGCAAGCCAATACATGCCAGGATAATATCGAATTTGGACATTGGTAAGGCAAACAGGTCAGCTGGCAAAAAGGTCTCCCCTACTAGAACAAGGTAAGATGAGTAAAACCAACCTAATACTGTAATCTTCCCTAAGGGCATCGACATTGACAGACCCTCACACGTAGACTCTAGTGGCAAACCAGTCGATCGACAAAAATCCTCAGATATAAATGAATGCAATGCACCAGAATTAAACAAGATATGTGCTATGCATGAGGAAAGAAGGAGCATACCATCGATGACTCCTCTTGATGCTTGAGGATCCTGTTGGGCTACATAAAACCTGCCCTGGGCCTATTAGGGAGGTGCATGTCCCCTCTGTGGTTGTCGCTACTGCTGCTGCTGCTGTGACGGCCTATACTACTGCCTCTACTGCTATGGAGGAGGTCTCGGTGGCTGACGCGGCTGTTGCTGCTGCTGTTGGGGTCTCAACGGCGGATATTGTTGTCGGCTTCGCTTCTTCGGGGTCTCGATGGCGAGATATTGTTGTCACCGTAGCTTTCGCCGAGGCCTCTTGAGGCACTCTCGGTTGCTGTTGTGAGTGGGGCCAATCATGCCTATGATGCCCCATCCCACCACATTTGTAGCAAACACTTGAGAACTGTCTCTGTGGTGGTGCTGCTAGTACTCGAAAGGATGGATGGGTCGTGCGCCTCTGCGGTGGTCAAAGCTACTGCTGCTGGGAGCTACCAGAGGGGGCCTTCCTCTTCCAGTCTCCTCCCGGATTGTGGATCCGCTGTGCATCGATCCACTATGCCTCATAGATCTGGGCCCGCTCTATAACCTCCGCAAATGATGGGAGCTTGTGTCTAGTGACATGACTCCGAAGGCCAAGGCGCAAGCCGCCCTAAAAACGACGGGCCCTCCACCCCTTCTCATCCACAAGATATGGCGCGAATCTAGACAGCTCAATGAATCGAGCCTCGTACTAAGAAATGGTCATGTCTCCCTGGACCAGTGTCTCGAACTCTAGCACGCACTGCTATCAAACATGCTCGGGGAAGAACTTTCGGTCAAATTGGTCTACAAAGTCCTCCCAGGTCCACTCAAAATTAGCTCTTGTTGCTCAGGTAACCGGCACCCAACAATGATCGGCCTCACCCTGCAAAAGGAATACTACCAAAGGGACCCGCTGCTCCATTGTACATCTCATCGTGTTGAAGATTTTCTTTACCTCCAATCTCCACCGCTCCACTACTATCAGGTCAGGCTCGCCCTAGAAACGTGGGGGATCTAGCCATCTAAAGTCACACGGAAGGGAGCTCAGTCTAGACTGTCTTTTTACTGGATCGCCTACCCTGCCTCTGTAGCATAGAGGTCATCACATGCATAATCTGCTAAAGCTGGTCTACACTCACTGATATAGCTGGGGCTGCACCTGTCTGTGATGTGTCAGCCCCTCTCCTCGGCCTCTTGGGTGCCATGTCCTACAGGAAGGAACAAGGGACCTTTTAACCTTGAGTGCTCTCGAATGCACACACGTAGGGAGCTATATTAGAAGGTTTCTAAGTTCCCATCAATGAATCCTATTTTAAACTAAGTTTGAAAATGGATCCTAAGGTGAGTTTCTAAGTATTCGAGCTTGGGGACCTAATCATTCTAAGTTCACAACAGTCAAACAGTGAAGGGTAGTTATTTTAAGACCATTAGCAGATATTTGATGTTATCCTCAGGTATTCCCAAGTTATGCTCTGATACCAACAATTGTCACACCCCAAACTTGGGAACCAGGCTCACAAAACTTTTGACCTCAAAATCCGGTGCCGACAGCCTCTGTAGTACCCCATTCTTGGCTCCCAGCTCTCATACGCCAGGTTCCAATCCTGGGATCCTACAAGGAAGATTTTCACAGTGATTTTTTTTTTGTAAAGGAGCATAATCACAAGTGTACCCAAGTCACCAAAACATCATCAACACATATCCACGAATATAATATTTGAGTACAGTGCTGAAAGGGAAATACATCATATAACAAAATTCCAAAAGATCGGGCATATGCTCCTGCCTTAATGCTGCTGCGGTCTAGCATAACCTGCACGTAACGAATGTGCATAAGCTTACCAGGAAGCTTAAAAAGTGCGTGCGTGTGTGCGCAATGTATATGCCAAGCATACAAATGTTAGAGTAAGCAGAAATGATGGCAGGCTAAACTGGCAAGTCCATAAATGATGTTAACCATACCAAAGCTATGCAATGTGAGGCCTAGATGGCCAAATGTCATATGCTAGAGATGCAATGCAAGCATTCCAATCCTCAACTAGTCCACGTATTAGTACGGTTCGTCACTGAAAATATCATCGGGGTCAAGTACACTCCAACATTGGCTGCCACCCCATCGCTCACATGACCAAGTGAGTGGAAGAGACCTCACTATCTGCCTTGCCAGTGGTATGCCAATGCCCACCCGACTCATCGATAGCGGACCCATTTACAAGCTGGTCAAACTCAATATAGATTACAACCCCCTACCCTCAGGGAGATAAGGTCACACTCCTTTTCAATCGACCACAACACAGTGGGAGACGCGGCCTTGTGGTATTCGGCACTGGGGCGCTCATGTTATCCACACGATCTTGACGTTGAAGCATCCTACTAGTACCACATGGGTTTAGGGACTTTCACCCAAGGACATCCATAACGCCCTAATGCTAAAATAGATATTTCTAGTTTCCAATTTGGCCATCCATGATATGCCTGTGGAGGCCATAACCCTTATGTCGCTAAGGCATAAAGTGATCGTGATATACTAGATGTGAAATGGATAAGTCATACCATCCAAGTCATGAATCAAACCTGTGAAAGTGCCCTGGTTTGTCAAGTTACGTGAGTATTGAGTTAAATTGTCTACAGAGCCTGGTAGGAAGATCAATTCAAGCGTCTGCCTCAACCGGATGTGTGCAAGCTCGCCACAGGTAAAACTAAAGCCTCACATCCCATGACCCAAAACACCAGCTGAATAAAACCTTTAAAAATATGTTAGAGAAAACTTTTTTCAAAATAGGAAAATCTCCACGTTTTTCTCACCTTGTCGATTTTATCGAAATACCCTCGATATGATCGACCTGCTCTGTCGATGTCCTCAATACCTTAACGATATTATCGATATGAGGACAAAAAGTGTCCAACAACTAAATGTTCATCTGGATGGATTTATCGATCTATCGATGCACCTATCGATATCATCGATATAAGGACTAAAAGTGTTCAGCAACTAAATACTCATCTGGACTGATTTATCTAATCTATCGATTCCCCTATCAATATCATTGATATACAAATCTCGAGCCCATCGAAAGTGGCTCGATAAGATCGACAGGCAGATTTCTGGCGGCCCTATTTTTTAATGAAAATCTCGAATTCCTTCGATATATCGATGATCTTCCGATATGATCTGAAATCAAATATCGATTAGATCAGAGGTCCATCGATGATATCGATCGTGGGCGCGCATATCTTACAATAGATATTTCAGGATGTTTTTAACTATGATCAGGGGCCCTTCGATAGAATCGATATTCAAATATCGATGTTATCAATACCAGGTCGATTGCATCGAACAAGGTCATAAATTGTCCAGCAAGCTTAACGAAAATTCGATGGACTTATCGATGCCTCGACTCTAATATCGATATCATCGACATTCAAATTCCGATGATCTTGATGGTTCCCTGATCATTCATGAAATCTTGAAATATTTCAAAGTCAAGTCTCTCTCATTTTTCAAGTGTCGATGGATTGAACCTGTCATTGATGAAATCGGAGTTCGAAATCTAATGACATTGACAATAGTTTCGATTCATCGACCAACTGGCAAAAGTTTCAAAAGCGTATGACATTGAGTTCGAGTCATCGAGCAGACCATCGATGCTATTGAGAGTATACGCTCTATGATATCGAACCTACTCGATGATATCGAACTCTATCATAAATGTGAGCGTTTTATATCCGTTGGAACTTTTTGCCTATATATAGAGGACTTATCTTTTGTTGCTGTGAGAGAAAGTAGAGAGAGCTTTTATATGTTTCAACTTACATCCTATATCCAAAGCCCTTTCTCTCAAGGGAATTCATCCTCCAATTCACCCTCATCATTGATATTCAATAGAGTGGATTGGGGAATGAACTTCCGCATTCAAGGATCCTCCAGCTACTCCTTAATGGCAAATCATTATGTTGGGATGCCTTAAATGCATAAGATTGGAATCGTTCTATCTTCCTAATAGGAAAACATTTTGAGAGTAGGATTCCATCTTGACCTTGACCTTGACCCAACTGAAGCCAAGTATTGGTACATTATCTTGTGTTGCGGATCAAGGGAGTAGAAGACTCTTCGTCAACAAGGAGGAGGAGATCTTTGTCATTGTGCTAAACGGGACTCATCAACTTATTTGTAAGTATCTAGAGTCCAAGAGGACACTTGTGATCATTCCTTTTTAGGATTAGGTCTTAAGTGGTTCTCACCCTTTGAAGTCCTCAAGGAGGCCTCCGGCAGGAGTGTACATGGTGGGTGCTTTGTGTGGACCCTTACTATGTAGAGAGCATAAACATCTAGTTAGGAGTGAACCAGTAAAACTCCTGGGTTAGAGGTGAACCGTGTCCAGTAGGGTCTTATGGAAGATCCTTGGCCAGTGTGCCTAAAAGTGGGTGCATTATGTTGACCCTTGCTCGTGAGAGCATAAACAGTCAACCTCAGTGTAGGTTGTAAAGGTTAAAGGTGAACCTGATTTAAAACCTTAGGTTTGAGGTGAACCGCTGAGAAACCTCCTTAGTGAAATCCAGTACACTCAAGGGTTGAGTGCGGTTACTAGGAGTGGAGTAGACTTATCGTCGAACCACTATAAAAATGACTATGTTTAAGATTGTTATTTTGATTGTGTGATTTTCTTTAATACTTCCATATCTGAATATCTGATCACTCCTCACACACCTACATAGTCATATCCATCATGAACTAGGTTGCATATTGTTTACTTCTTAAGTAGTTTGTGATCGGATTCTCTACTAGGCTTGGAAGCCACTAGAGTTACATTTGAGTAATCCTGAGAATTGCATGATCATAAGATTAGTGAAGTAAGATTTTTGAATAAATCATAAAAACTTTAAAAAGTCCTATTCACCCCCCTCTAAGACATATTAGCATATTCCCTCTTCAACTATTATGGTCTTCACCACCCTTTCAACCTGTGCGTACTGCGCGATCATGTGGGGCAACCCTATCTCATATGGAGTCCCCTAAGTATCTCAGCCCAATGGCATATGCTATGATCAATCACCACCCACAACCTTGAAAAGGCCAAGCTATATGTCCTAGAGGGGGGGGTGAATAGGACTATGCCAAATTTATAAATAAATCAGCGGAACAAAAGTAAATCAATACCCTTACAATTATGAATCAATTCACAATGCTAAATATAAATCACCTTGATAAATAATTATTGAGAGATTGATACAAATTCAGTTAAGGACAACCTTACACCATAATAAACAAGGGCTTATGGTAGGACAACCTTATTTCTAGAACCTCTTTTGAATCAAGAACTCAATGTTAATATAAGTAAATGAAATAGCAAGGAATTGAATAAATACGTATAAAGATCTAAATTATTACAACAATCCCCACACTTGCTTGAAAATGTAAATAGTTACAACATTCACATCCTCTTGTACATTCCACACAATCGAATGATAAAAGATATGAAAATTAAGCAAGCATTCAATCCACAAGACAAAGAGTTATAGTGGTTCACTTTGTGTGTACACCAACTGCTTTACATGTACCACACAGTATCGTGCTACTCCACTCCTAATATCCTCACACAGGGGATATTAGCGTCACTATCAAATAGGTTTTCTCATTCACCAAAAACCTTTACAATTGTGTCTTTTCACTTGGGCTTACACAATTCTTTTTCTCGAGTTTTCGGTTTTCCTCGGACAACCAATACAATGAGATTTTTCTCGCTCAATCTCAAACAAAACCAAGACAATGAGATTTTTCCGCTCAACCTCAAACAAACCAAAATAAATTAATTTTACATGAATTGTAAAATAATTGGATTTCTCCTTTAGCAGTTCTCTAGAGAACCATCGGAGTAAATGATTGAATGTCAAAGTTCAATTTCCAATACTCACATTCATAAGGTTCTAAATTCTAATAGATTTTAGATTTAACTCGTTGGGCGTAGCAATATTTGATTTTGATTCCAAGAAGAAGGAATAATATGATTCCTCTTTTCAAATAAGATTGGAATAGAGAAACAAAATCAAATTAAATAAGCTAGCAAAAAGGAATATTAAATAAGCACAATTTAGCTTAAAATAAACACAGACTTATCTCAGAGTGATTACTTGAAAATTCTTGAAATGGAATAGAGTTAAGGATATAAAAACTCTGAATTTCGTGTTCAATTTATAGAAGAAAAAATCGTTCCTACGACTGGGTCTTAGAAACCTAGGATCGGTCGTAGCTCTAACAATTTTTGAAAAATTGAGCGCGATCTTTGAAAGCCGGCCATGTCGTCGTGAGTACCCTACGATCGTGGGTCACCTACGACCGGTCGTAGATACCTACGACCGGGTCGTAGGACCATGAAATAAGTTCTTGGATTTTCGGTCGTAGCTCCACGATCGATCGTGGACGAGTCGAAGCCAACCTACGACCGGTCGAAGGACCTTCAGATGTCCGCACAAAAAATTCAAAAATTTTCAACTAATTAGGACCGATCGTGGAATTTCTTGGACTAGTCAACCAATGCTAGATCGTCGATAGCTAGGACTGGTCTTGGATAGACCAAACTTATGTTAAATAAACATTTGATTTATGTATCCAAAATGACCTACTTAAAGGGTCAACCTAAGGTCATTTAAACCTGAAACATGTTGTATGGATATTGAACTTCAACCATTCAACGAATGTAGATTGTTTGAACTAATATCAGGCTTGAAGTCTTAAACTTTGTTGTAGCTTCAAACTTGAGATCTTCATCAACATAACAACTACTTCATGCATTGCTTATTAATCTTAAGACTTGGACATCAACATAGTAGCTTCTTGAACTTCAACATCTTGAGCTTCAACTTGTAATATCTTGAAGAGTTCGACTTATAGCTTCTTGAAGTATTCAAACAGTGTCTCGAATAAAAATCATCAAACAAGCACAAGACACAGATAGATGTTTTGACACATCAAAATTTGACAACCAAAGGAGTATGAGACCATAACCCTTACAAACCTGTATACAAATGATACATATGGGCATATGTCTGGGCATGATGTCATTATACTAAGCATGTTCTTAGTGTGCCCTACCAGGCTAAGTACACTAGCATGTTATCAGACATATCAGACAATAATCGGCCTTAATCAGCACATCATATACCCCACTAGAAATATAGAAGTCTATGTGGTATGGCCCACGTTAAACTAACATCAGCTCCTCATGTAGCCTGCAAGACATGAATAGAATATATATATATATAACAAGGCGGGGTCCACTGGGAGTGACCTAGATGAACACCCACATGTACAACACGTGTATCACTAGGCTACTAATCCGTATGGGCACATGCCTTACTAATGATGTCCCAAAATAATTAGATTATCAATGACATCACTATAGTTACTTTAATAGAATGATTTGCACCGTCTGATCATTGCTAACATAAATTGATGGTTACAGATCATTGGTTAGTCATTAGGATGTGATCATATGCTCATGGCCCATCTGAGTCTTAAGATTTCATCAGTTCAGGCAAAGTATATGCTTAAATGGATTTAATAAAAACATAGTTTCAATATTCACACACCAACTAATTTAAGGATTTGAATCCAAGATTTCAAACATAACCAAAGACCTAAAGGATCTTAATTTCAGGGATTCCCAAATCCAAGGGATGCCAAAGCTAGGGATTCCTATGTCCAAGGGATCTCAAAACTAAGAAATCCCAGGTGTAAGAGGTTTCTACCCCCACATTACCCTATGGTGTTACCCACCTAAGATCTAGATTAGCCTGAGTTTTGGGCCCATGGCCTAACATGATCTGATAAGACGGATGAACGGAGTGGATATGATACATACATAATGTAGGGTCCCATGTATGGGGGTAGCCCAAGGAGGCTTCCTCCCTCACGTCACTGGGCAATAACGCCCAGCGACACCTTCCTTCTTGGTTTGTTTCTCTTTTTTTTTTTGTATACACTATCAGTGCAGGCCCCACATGGATCTTTTACTCCGTTCACTGCGTAGTCCATCTCGAGCGGGTCTAATGATTTGGGTTGATTTGGACGAACAGACACTCCACAGTGGGCCTTGGAAAATTTCAACAATAATGGTTCGTTTCCCTCATTACGGCTCACTTGAGACCCGAATCTGTCTCATCTTTTGGTATATGGCCTAAAATGATATTAAAAAGTTGGTAGACGGTGTGGATTCAATATAAACATCAGAACAAGGTCCCACTTGTGAGACCCAAAATTAGCCAAGAATGGGTTACTGCCCACGTGCATGGCATTCATATATTTTTTATATTATTATTATTATATTTATTGTATGTTTTGTATATACTATTAAAGTGGGCCCCAAGTGGATAATCTAATCTGTTCATCGTCATAACCAACTCGAGTGGAGTTCAATAGACTCTAGTTCGAGTTATTTGGATTATCAAGGACTCCAAAGCGGGCCCTAGAGTGTTTCAACAGATGGGCAGTAATACCCTTAGTGCAGCCTACTCGAGACTCAAATTTGCCTTAAAATTTGGCACATGGCCTAAAATTATATGGAGAAGATGGTGGATGGTGTGGATTAAGCAAATTCATCATGGTGGGGTCCACGTATGGGGTAGCCCAAATAGTCTTTCGCCCTCACGTCAGTGGGCAATAATGCCCATTGACACATTTTTTTTTCAAAACTGAGAAGATTTTCATTACAGCGTAAAAGATACAAGATAGCCTATTCGGGGGGGGAACCGAGGCCGAGGCTTGGACAACTTATCGTATACTATACAGAGAGATTCCTAGAATGCTCTCTAATGGAGTTTAATCCTGTTTTATCCAGGAGAACCTGGCCATTAACAATCCGAGGAAGGGAGGAAATATCTTGGAAGAACCTGTTGGTTTGTGTTTTGCTTCCTATTTTGGCCAAACCGTCAGCTGGGCCGTTAGCTTCTCTCATGACTTTGGCAATTGAAAATTGCCCCACGTGGTGAGCATTTTGATCCTAGTCAGCCAATAGGACCATTTCCAGGAGGGAGAGGAATTCGTCATTAAACAGTTCACCACCCCGCTAGAATCAGACTCAATGAGGACTCTTGAAAGGCCTTGAGACAAATAAAATTTTAGGCTATCGAGAACAGCTCGCAATTTAGTCATATTATTGGAGGCTTCCCCATAGTCGCTGACAAAAGTAAAAATTGGATTTCCAAGGTGGTCTTTACAAATGCCACCGCCACCAGTTGGGCTTGGATTAGAGAGAGCGGATTTGTCCACATTTAACTTGAAGCATCCCTCTCTAGGCTTAATCTATTTGACTATAGAGAAGGTATGGGCAGGACAGGGGGCACCGGCATGGGAGAGGGCTGATGGGGCAGTAAGGGAGGAAGGATGATGCTGGATATTTCTTGCGGTCTGGGGGAAGAGGGTCTCCAACCACCATGTTATCTTAGAGAACACTTTGGAAGTAGAGAGGCCTTATTGTCGAACTTAGCTTCATTCCTAGCTTTCTAAATCTCCCACAGAATGAAGGCAGGGGCTAATCGGAGGCCCACCTGGCAGCTACTATAGGGAAGGGATCTGTGCCACCACCAATGGAGCCGGCTTCGGATCGAGGTTTGACGAAACAGCCCAACACTAAAGAATCCTACTGAATGCTGCCAGGCATATTCTGCTAGAGATCCAAGTAAGAAAAGGTGAGAAAGGGATTCGTCTTGAGGGATGGCTGCAAGCATGTCCCTACAGCAGTTGCATTTTGAAGCTAACCGGATTCCCTTCTTCTGAATGTGGTCATCAATAGGTAAAGCGCCATGCAGTAATCTCCTCAGAAACAAGGAGATTTTTGGGGGGATCTTTGGGTGCCACACTCTCTTTGCCCATGAAAGATTCTGCACACTTTCTCAACTAATGTTCCAAGCCGATTTGGCAAAGAACTTACTAGCAGGATCGAATGACCAGAGAAGGTTGTCTTCCGTGTCAGAAGTGCAAAAGCCTTCATGATCAATAATGTCCTCTAGCTAGCCAGGAAGAGTTTGAGGAGCATCTTGCTTGAGGCCGTCTTCACCAAGGAAATCTACAACTCTAAGGTCCCTCATGGAAGCTGAGATGTGAAGCCAAGGAAAGGAATCCAGGGGGCCCAGACTGGTCTAGTTAGTGTTCCACATATTGCAGTTGCCATGGCCTACGACCCATTAGGCATGTCTATCCAGAATGGGGAATAATCCCACCAAAATTTTCTAGATTTGGGGAAGCACCCGACCCTATTCTGATGGAGTTGTTGTTTGCCAAGTTCTGCATGTATTTTAAGCGAATGATGGACGATTTGCATATTTAACAGGAAGATTGCTTCAGAATCAGAAAATGAAGTACATGAAAAAGTACTTTCATCGTTTTAGTAGGAGTCTAAAGATCAATGATCTTGATATGCCTGCTACTACATTTATTTTGTTTCTTCCTTTATCAACTTTTGACAAAGGGGGAGAAAAACTATGGATAATATGTGGATATGATCATGAGCATCTCTCTCACATTGAATAACATATGAGCACCTACACTTGCATGCATAAATTCTATGGAATTATATATATTTTTTGCTGCATGTGATATATGTGACTAAGTGCTCAGGAGGAGTTTCGTATGCATGATCTAAGGGGGAGTAACAAGTTCCAAGTTATCTTTGGTGGTGCACAAATGTTCCTTTAAATCATAGATCGTATGTATATGATGTGTTAGTGAGATGTTGTAATAAGTTGTGATGAGTTGTATGTTTATATGAGTGAGTTTTGTCATGAAATTGAGAAATGGGGAGATTGTAAGTGCTTATACTCAAGAACAATTTAGTTGTCAAATTTCGTAGTCCTGAAAGGATAACAAACTCTCATAAAGATTCTCTTCGACAACTAGTGAAAATATATTATCAACTCGATCAAGCATCTCAGGGAAGACTAACATCTCAAGTCATGAAAGTACATGGTTCAAAGATCAAAACACTCTGTATGAGTTAACCATCAGGTGGTATAACCTTAGATTGACCTTAGTTAGGTGAATTTGTAAGGCCCGTACCATTCCTTAGACTCCCGCTGTTGAGGCACAAAAAATGAAGAAGGGATTGAAGTAAGAGAAGATTAAAAATAAAAAGAACATTGAAAAAGAAGAATAAAGTAACTTTAAGAAGGTTTGTGCGGGTCCTCGCAACCGATATTTGTTGCGCGGAATCGCGCAATCAAAATCCCAGTTGCGCAGGTTCGCTCAACGGACTTCAGGACTGATTCTTTGTAAAAGATCTCAAGCGTTGAGAGGTGGGTCCCATGGCACCAAAATCGAGGCACCACACATGTGAGGGCCTATAAATACCCCCTCCCCCTCTTCATTTGGACAGATCAAAGATTTTGGAGAAGAAACAGAGCAAGAAGGGAGATTGAAGGTAGGAGAGAGGAAGCAACAAGGGTTTGTGTGGGTCCACATAACCCATATCGGTTGTGCGGGTCCGCGCAACCAGACTACCCTGCAGTCTATGATGCTGACATGCTGTTGAAATGATTGAAGTCTCCAGATTTTCTTCTGTCCAAGCTTCAAGAGGAGAAATCAGTTAAAGAAATTTATGTCATATTCCTCTTAAAGAGATGATCAAATCGCAAGTCGAAGTGCTGCTGGATTTGACATCTGACTTGGACATTTGAACTTTGTTGAATTTTGTATTATTAAATAATCTATCTTAGAATCAAGGGATACTTGAGGATGTAAATGAACTCAGCAATAATAAAATATGATGATTGTCCTTACTACTCTCCCTCTGTTATGTTTAAATAAGATAATATCCCAAATCGAATGCATTTGTTTCTTGTTCGAAACAAAATGGCGACTCTGTTGGGGACTTTATCTTATTCAGCATTAACATGGAGAAAATTATAGAACTTTCATTGTAGTTTGGCATCTTTCTGACGCCAAAATGATGACTCTCAACGGGAACATCCTCCCCTTCATCTCTAAGATAGATTATTTGATTCTTCAAATACTAGCTATAGTTGTATTTTATGATTAAAGGTTTCTAAGTCCAACTACAAATAAAACTAATGGCAACTTCTGCAAGAAAAGTGAGCTTCCATTTCACTCCTACCAGATTCGTGATAGAATACACACTGAACCAATCTCTGGAGTACATGACTCAACTTCCTACAAGCAAAAACAATCTGATTCGAGTGACAGCTGGGGTTGTATCTGCTTTGTCTCAACCGCTGAAAGGTGATAAGGGCTGGACTGTTGTAATGTCTCGTAGGATGATAGCACGAAATGCGAGAAGCCCTAAGATGGATCTGCCTTCGCCAAGAGTTAGAGGGCCTATAAGGCGTAATGCAGCTAGAAGGAATACTGAACTCGCCACTCCCGCGATATATCCTGAGTGAGTAGTTCCGCTGTTAACTTCCCCCTGATTTCATAGCTTTAGTCGTCCCAAGGGTCAGATGGACGAGAGAGCAGAAAGGCAAGGCATTATTGACAAGTCCACCAATGTCTGTATCGCCCTAATCGATCAATGACATTGGAAGGATAGAGAAGTCGAATGAAACTCCATCATTTCCTCTCTTTGCAAGCCCTATTACATCGACATATTCCCGACCCACTTCAACTACAGCCTCGTCAAAGAGTAGAGAGGCCGTAGTACATATGGCTGGGATGAATCAAGACAATATGCCAACTACAGAAGATCGCATGAATAAGATGGCAGAAACACAAAGAGCATTAATGGAAGAGTGTAGAAACCTCAGGGAAGATTTAGCAACTATTGCACATAACATAACCCAGATAGCGGCCCCTCCGATGATAAGCACAATGAACGAACAAGAACATCGACATGAGAATTTTCAGCCGTAGGGGGCAGGATCGCTCAAATCTGCTCCGGCAATAAGGTCTAAAACAAAAGAGGAAGTACGACAAGTTGCTAGGGAAGCTGTCAGGGTGGAAAGGGATTGCAAAAATATTGGTCGGTTTAGATATCTAACGCCATATCCCCGAGAAATAGAAGATATCCCGTTCCCAATCAACTTCAAGCATCCAGACTTTCAGAAGTTTAATGGAGAAGGGTTGCCAGAGGAACATTTGATGCACTTTATTAATAGCATGGGAAATTTCTCTATGGTACCACAGTACTGCCTGCGATTGTTTGAGTCGTGTCTAACAAGCAAAGCATTCCGATGGTGTTCCAATTTGATTCCGGGGTCGATACGCACTTGGGAGCAAATGCAGGACGTCTTCATGTCTAATTTCTTCTCTTTAGAACGTGATGTCAGTATTACGGAGTTAGCTTCGGTACGACAAAGGGAGGGAGAGCCAGTAAAGAAATTCATAGACAGGTGGAAGACATTGGGAGCTTCTTGTGGACAGTTACTGGAAGAAAAGGAACAAGTGAAAATGTGCTTAAATTCCATTGATACAAAAATCCCATTCGGACTCACAAGCGCTGACATAAAACTTTTCAAGAATTGGCAACAAAGGTGCACGCTTTGGAATTAATGACTAGGAAAATGCCAGTGTTCCAAAACAGAATAGACCGAAGAGGATCGAGCAAGATGTTAGTAAATACTGTTTCCCGTGAAAGAAGGAAGATGTAACGACCTAAAAATTTTCGTACATTGGGTCGAGTACCACCTCGACCAGAAATCACGTAGGATTAAATCCTTTAGAAATTTAACAAAGTTAACTAAGTACTAAACTTAATTAGCCATGAAATCCATTAGGATCGCTTTAAATACGATCTGCAAGACCCAAAACTTGCAGAACAAGTGACGCTAGGTTACCCTAAAGTTTAGAATCAAACTCATTTCCCGTCTGCTCTCGAATGAAACGAAACATCGTATTAGGTCTAGATCGCACATCGGGAGTCCGATTAACTCGAAGCTAAGGAACTAGGACCGCCCCACTGGACTTAACAATCATCTCAAAAATCAGCTTTATCCGATGTTCCACGGCCATTCGTTTCGAATCGGAGCGAGGTAGTGTGAAAAACACTATTCACATGCCAAAATAAATATCTGGAATAGTGATCTGGCATCATTTGTTGACGCGTCGATAAGCAACTTGACCGTCGAATCGACCAAATTACACCCTCGGATTAAGAAAATTTCGAACATTTACATGTACTTGAATTTCGATCGATCGTGGCCCACTGACCGTCGAACTGAAAGTGGTCCGCCACGTGCGATCTGGGTATCCGATCGAGTCAAAAATGTAATCCCACGTAGATCCATCGATGGTGAGCTTAAGTCTGACGTTTGGTTCAAGGAGGGCTACCAGAACTTCCCTTTTGAGCTGGAAAAGCGGCGAAAATCCTATATTAGCAGTACCCCTTGAACCTGAGTCTAATTTCGTAATGTTTGTGGCTATAAAAGGAGCTTAGAACAGCCCCTCTCACAGCCATACGAATTTTGAAGAAAACCCTAGAGGGAGAGAGAGAAAAGAGAGAGAAGGACTTGGAGATTGTTGCCGATCTTCCTCCTCCTGCTTTGGCTTGATACACGGCCTACACCGCCCTATTCTAGACGCTTTCCCGGCGGTATCCATCTCATTTGAAGGTAAGAAACCCTAACCCTAGGTCTGATTTGAGGTGGGATCGATGTAGGATGTGTATCGACTAACCGATTCCGCTCTTTAGGCTAGAAATCTCCCGTAGACGGAAGTTCTGCTACCCTTGCTGATTCGTTTCGTTTCCAAAGGCAAAGGTGAGGACTTTAAGTGTATAAGTCACGGTTTTCAACGCTTTCAATGTCAGATAATGGTAGATTCATGATCTGCTTGCAATTGCACATGTACAAAGTGCTTTCCGTTTCCTGTTTCGATTAACGTTGTGAAATATGGAATTTCACATATTCTAGGTATACGTAGAAATACCGTATACGTATTTTTTTTGGATAAATGCTTGACATGTTTATTTAATGTATGATTATATGATATATGAATAAAATACTAGTTAGGCAAAAGGAACCGCCAAAATAGATGTTCACTTGTAAATGCGCCGTATGTTGAAATTACGTATTTTAGAAATACCGTATACGTATTTCTTTTGGAATAATGTTTGACATATTTATTTAATGTATGATTATACAATACATGATTAAATTACTAGTTTGGCGAAAGGAATCGCCGTAACCTATGTTCCTTTGTAAACACTATGTATGTCGAAATTGGGTATACGAGGAAGTACCCTATACGTATAAAATTTGCTGACATGATTGCCATGTTTAATTGCTGTATGAATATGATGTATATGTATAAAATACTAGTTTGGTAAAGGGACAATCCTAGTATACATTTCTCTAGCATACGTCATGTATGTTGAAATATTGCATTCCAAGTGTTGGTGAAATCACTTGTGAGTGTAAGTGCTTAAGTGTTAGAATCTTAGGTAGGTGCTGAGATGGGATTCTTAGCTACCTTAGAGTCACATATGACACTCTCCATGTGGTTGTTCACTCTAACCACTCACCTATGAAATATAAGTATTTGTATCCTTATTTGCATAAATGCTTTATAACATGCTTTTGAACATGCTTTGTGACTTGTCTATTAACATGCTTCATGATATGCTTTATATTATGATTGCTAGTGTTCTTGAATTACCATGCTATCATGCCGTATTTCATGTGTTATAGTTAGGACTTGACTGAGCTTGGGACTATGTTCATAGTCCAGGCATCATCAGACTTGAAGATGTGGTTGGAATTGTTCGCTACGCATGATGTGTTGGCGAACCCGTGTCGTACTTCGGTTGGCGATAGTGGTTGGCCACACGAGGTGCTTCTGCGCCTCATATCGCCCAACTTGTTGTGCGCTCGAGCTAGCCGAACACGTCAAGTAAACCGTGTGTCTTATGTATGTTCACCATGTTTAGTCGCTAATGCTTGAACCTAGGGTACCAAACTTACCAGTGAAAATCCCGTTAACCATGGTACCTCGATCCGCTAAGACTCATGAGCCGGGCATGGTGGTATGGGACACCATGGTCGAGCCGTTCGACCACGCCGGGGCTACGTGCCTCCCCGTAGTGACCAGTGAGCAACTCAACTTGTGAGCCGATTATGGTGGTATGGGACACTATATTCGCGCTGTCGGCCTACATTGATAAGGTGATGGGGGAGTGGTGCAACCTTTGTGCGTAATGTGACCACAGCGACCCTTTGTAGTGACCGCGAGCATATTCTGAAGTTGCAGCGTGCCTTAGGGTTCACCGCGATATATAGAGTATGAACTATGCCTGTTTCTGTATAGCTGTATAGTGATGAATCGTTTAAGGGGTGATGGGGGAGTGGTGCAACCTTTGTGCGTAACAGCCTTAGCAGCCTCTGCAGTGACCTAGAAAACACACCATCGTCTGATATTAACTAGGACTGACGACCCTAGATTGGATCATGTTTGGATATGATATAAGGGAGGTACCTTAGTTTCCCAATCCTGCTGTTTGAAACGAACTAATTAAAAACTCGGTAATCATACTCATCATGCATCGCATGTGCCTGGAAGATGTGGAGCACTGTGGGATGTAAGCATGCGCGAACGTGAGATGGTGTCGCTTGAGGGAGTATGTCGAGGGCATCCATCATACCTCCGCATTCATACTTGCATTAATCGAGTAACTAGGAGTGTTTGATTTAATCATTACCGCTTGATCGTATTGATAACATGATAACTTATGTCTTATCGTTCCACCGAGTTAGCTACTCACTCCCACGTTACGGGACGGTGTTGCACACCAACCGGACTCTGTCTCGTGGTTTAGGCGATCCGACTATTCTGGAGGCGAGCCGA
Source organism: Magnolia changhungtana (assembly GCA_030180095.1). Lineage (NCBI taxonomy): Eukaryota > Viridiplantae > Streptophyta > Magnoliopsida > Magnoliales > Magnoliaceae > Magnolia > Magnolia changhungtana. The sequence continues at coordinate 3,638,212 of JASAUF010000473.1, read as the reverse complement.
TTATGACGAGGACCAGGAGGAGTTCTTGTATATGCGATTCACGCGCTTCCGACTAAGTCGCTTGATCGATGGGATTTACAGGGATTGTACCTAGTTTATTTTGACATTTTGTTTATATAAACAGACATATATTGTGACTCAGAAGGATTCATACTCTGAATAATGAATCGTTTATTTTGTTCCTTTACATACATATATATACAGTTCAGTCTTCCGCTTGCTTTTATACAACTGATCTGGAGTATGAATTACTGCTTTGGTATAATCTCATTCATGTTTATCTGCTCTAACACGTATAACATTCAAACATCATTAAACATGTTGCATAAGTGATGCGTTGGAACTCGGGAGTTGAGTTACACTCGACCCCCGATTTTCAGGGCGTTACAGAAGAACACCTTCTATAACAAGCAAGAGACTAGAAAAAGAGAAAATTTAGATCGGTATAAAGATCAAGTGAACGATAAGTGAACTTGATCGAATGATTATCATAAAGAGTATGATTTTGAAAAAGAAGACGTCATACCAATAATGGAACAACTGCTAGCTGCCGGAACCATTTAATTACCTCCGCCCAGACACCCAAAAGAAGTCGAAATGACTAAAGATAAGAGATATTGTCGTTATGACCGTTATGTCGGACATTCAACGGAGCATTACTTTACGTTAAAAGACAGGCTGCAGAGAATGATAAAACAAGGCGAAATATTAAATGGGAAAGGACAAAAAATAAGATAAGAAGGCGACTGTAAATACCATATTTACAGGAAATCTATTGAAAATTAAGAGAGATAAAAGGAAAGCTGTTGCAATAAGAAAATGGCCGACAATGGTGAATCCACTCAAGAATTTTTATTGTGATTCAAAATTTGTCAAGTTATCTTCTAAAGAAGTCACTCATGGTTTAGCTTCTATTCACCAAAGAGAGGATGAATCGATCAGAGAATTCATTAATCAATGGAGAATCCTGGGGGCATCACGCATACGATTGGTAAAAGAAGAAAACGATCAGGTTAAGTTATGCTTGGGATGTATAAAGACGAGTATTACACTGAGTCTGGAGGGCTTGCATATGCAGACATTTTAAGACCTGATCGAAGAGGCTTGTAGTTCAGAAAGGATTGTTGCAAAGGTGGCTGACTTTTACATTAGCCAATTGGTTCCGAACCTCGGAAGAAATTTGATTGATATGATCAAAGAAGAAAGAAGAATAAAGAATTAACAAAAGGAGCAAGGAGGTTCAGGTACAAGAAATATGAATGAAAATACGACCAAGAGAATAAAGAAAGAATTTGCGCAGCCTAAGGCTTATAAGAAATATTCATTTGAAGAAGATAATATGCTCCCTATGTTGAGCAAATTGTCGGTAGCCGAAAAGATCAAATTGCCATGGCCGAAACACCCAAAGGAAATGAAGAAAATGAATGAAGGTGATTATTGTTGTTATCATCGTTTCCTCGAACTTCGAACTGAGAATTGTTTCAGCTTGAAGAAAAGGTTACAAAAGATGATTGATGAAGGTAAAGTCGCTATAAGGAGAGTCTATGACATAAAAGAAGAGATAATAGTACACAGACCTGATTTGTTTAAGACTGGACAAGTAGCGCGAAGAGATGTAGCAACTGTATATTTGTTGAAGGGTACAACATCGTGATTTTGATTACAAAGATTCCTAGAGCAATACTTCCTAATCAAAAGGGGGCAAAAGAGCTGTGAAAGACAAAAGTCATGTACTCCCCCTCATGTGAATGAATAAAGGGCGCAGATTCTCAAGAAAGACCTCTCAAACATATTAGAAGCGTTGATGACCGCCGCTATTGATAATTGCTACCGATTGTTGTTGACATCGACGATACCGACAGTTATCATCGAATTCGCAAAGCATCGATGACTATCGCTGATATTAGCAACTATCGCTATCATTGCCAAGCTGACACACTATTTTAAACACATAATATGAATATCCTCAGAACATTATCAGCAATGGCGAAATATCAATTATTGATTCACTAATTTGGCGGTGGAACAGACTATATTGCCAACCACGTATAAAGCCAATGACAATGATAGCAGCTTACTTCTTGAGGTAATGTAATCAAGCCTTATATGGCCAACTACGCATAAAGCCTATCTCCATTACCATTCGGGAAGCGGCGAGAAGCCCGTGGCCTTAAAAGCCCGTGAAGGCCATCGTACGCATACCCATGTGGGTAGCGGATGAAGCCAGTGACCGAAAGTCCTAAAGGACCAAAAATTCCTCGACGGCTAATCACGCGTAACACTCATGCCATCTGTATAGCTTTCTAGCAACGTCACGGGGAATAGATGAAATTGTCCTCCCATGAATGGGCTCGACCTTGCAGAAGAAGAAAAGGCGGGTTGCAGTGTGCGCTCTTTAGTCGTTAACCATAGATAGGCCAACCATGCATAAGACCCCCCAGATCCTTGGCTTGATTTCAATAGTAACTCATGAGGAAGGGCCTAAACCTACTCATTGATGGACTGGTGGCCTTAGATTTGGTACCCGAAGGTCGCCTTGTGCGCCCCATGAGCTCTAGAGAGTTACTGCGGCCAACCCTGTATGTAAATCCAATTGAGTTGACGGCCCCGGTAGCTTCACTGGGCCCCTCTGATGGATCGCGGTTTGTGAATGCACTAGGCTATGAGAAGTCCAGTGAACTCCTAAGAGTTACAGAGACCATCACGTGAGACCCGACTCCACTACTCAAGAGTTTAAAAAACTGCGTGGGCTCCACTACTCAAGAGCTTAAACTGTGTGTAACTGACTAAACTAAAACTTAGCACTGCCAATTAAGACAAAAATCATATAGGAAGTCCCGCACTAACAAGCATAAAATGCTAGTATTTTATATTAGTTCCTCATTAAATATTTATTAACATTATTGCATAGATAAATATGTTTGAAGTGATCTATGATGAAGAAATGCATAGAAGAATGAAATATCTCAAAAATTATCATGTCTTCATATATTGAGAATCAAAAGAGATTACTTGTTAAAAATAAAAAAAACATAAACACAAAAGAAATTACATGCTCAAAGTTTTCTACAATCCCTACTATCCCCATATATTTATGCAAGTCCTCCTTTAATTGCATCTGAGCTGCAGCATGTTTTGACTTTTTCTCGAGAATGATCTTTGCTTAATCAGGAATGTTAGCCAGCTTATCTTCCAATGATGCGATCATCTCTTCGCTCTTGAGCAGTTCAGACTTCTCAGCGTTAGCAGACTAAATATTGACTTGTATCTTTTCTTCAATCTCCTTTATGAATGACTCCTTCTCGTGATCCTTTAACTCAGCTGTGAAATATACTCTTTCAGAGCAGTGATGCGGTCCCAAATAGCCACTCTGTCATCAATATAAGTCTTCAGTTGTTCTTGAAGAATAAATTGTTCCTTGTCAAATTTAGAAATAGTGGAAGCAATAAGAGAAGCCTTTTCCTTGGACAGAGTCAGTTGCTTTCCATATTCCAGGATTTCAGGAGCAATCGTAACATTCTCCGCTAATGCCAAAGAGATTATTAAATCGCGAAATTTGAGAAGAGAATCACGCAAAGTGGAGATGTTAATATTCACCATTCTTGTAGAACTTTCTAGAATTTCAATGGCAATATCTAGGTCTGACCATTGTTCAGGGTCTTTGAAAATGTGAACTATGGCTGACAGAGAATTCTTCATCAAAAGTATCTTGTGTATGGGGATCTTCGCAAATGATAGCAGTTCAGACGCAGTGGCAACAAACTCAGAGCTTGCTGCCCCGCTGCAGGGAGGAGTTCCTGAAATATAAAGAAGGAAAGAAGTCAAATAGTGATGAAAAGTTAGAAAATGTAAAGCTCTTGATAGAGTGATCAATATATACACCTACCGCAGAAGTATGACTAGTAGGAGGTGGGATTTCTTAAATTGTAGAAGGACCAACCCCTACCATGTCTGCGAAGGAAGGCGCCCTGGCCTCTGTACTTGAATCTCTAGTAGTTGGAGTGGGCAAATCAGTGGTCTCTACTGGAAAGATGATCTGGTGGGCCACTACTTTTGGCGCTGCCAATGGAACTAGAGGAGCTCTTGGCAAAATTACTCATGCAGTTGTAGGAGGATTTATAGGAGGAGTATCACTCATCTCGACATTAGTAACATGAGCACTTGAAATAAAGATATGACGATAATAATGAACTAACTATCACTAGATACACATATAAATACATGCGGAATTAAATTTTCCATATCTGGTGAATATCATACTCTCCATAATCCAAAAGTTCTTCTTCCTCCTCTATTATCGCAGGAGATTTTGGAGGAATATTGGCACCAGGGAGAGTTTCTGATTCTACCGGAGGGTGTTCTTTGTCAGCATTATCCACAACAACATCCTCTTCTCCATCTACATCAACTTCTCCTTCCTCGAAATCATCATCTTTATCTTCATCACTTTCGTCATCCTCATCATCATATTCGTATTTGGAAGAAGCAGTCCCCTCCGATGAAGAAGTCGAGCTTTCATCTCCTAAACTTTCTTCGTCTACCTCTTCAATCATGACTTGCTTCCCTTTAGAAGAAGTGGCTCAACTGCTTTCTGGTTGAGGTTCTCTGTCAACTGAGACTGAAGGGGATGTAGAGGCCTGTCTGCCTCCTTCCTAAGGAATAGATGACGACGCTTGTAAGCGCGCTCGAGATTTGGTCATTGGAGATGATGAACCAGGAGGAGTAGGCTGAGAAGGAGGAGCTAGCTCATCCTGAACCATAGCAGTTTCTCCCTGAATAGGAGAAGATGTTCCTTCGACATCATCTATGACCCGACCACCAAAGTCACGAGGGACTTGCTCAAATTCCGTCAAGACTTCGTGAGCGATCCAACCGTCCAAAGTATTGATGGGCTTCTTCTCACGAATTAGATCTTCTAGTGATATTTTTTTTGGAAATTTCACCGTGATAAGATGCGCGGCTCTTCTCTGATATATAATCGATTTCGTCTTCAAGTTTTCTGCCCCTTAGCCTGGGCGGGTGAATCCACTGGTAGACAGTTGTTGACCAAGAAAGACTGGTGATCTCACCACCGCATCCAGCTATAAGAAGTACGAACTATGCGGTTGTAACTACGAATTATGAAGAAAGAATCAACACGGCCGCCTAGCAATTGCTTCCATATCATGGCCCAATTGATAGGACCAGTTCCATAACAACGCATCCTCTTAGTGACCAATCCGCAGTCTTCTGGAACTGCTTGGTCATAGCCAAATTGGCTAGCGAAGCGACTAGGATAATAAGGCTGAAATGGCCAAGCTATATGTCCTAGAGGGGGGTGAATAGGACTATGCCAAATTAAAATTAAAATAGCGGAATAAACAATAAAGAGATAGCCTTAAAAAATAAATCAATTCACAATGTTAAAATAAACTCAACCTTTATTAACAAGTATTGAGAGGTTGATACGAATTCAGTTCTAAGGACAACCTTACACCATAAAAACCAAAGGTTTATGGCAGGACAACCTTATTTCTAGAACGTCCTTTGTATCAAGAACTCAATAAAAATAAATAGCAAGGAATTGAAATAGATTGCAGAAATTTAAATCTAACTTATTACAACATTCCCCACACTTGCTTGAAATGTAAATATTTACAACATTCACATTCACACATACATTCCACAGCTTTGAATGATAAAAGATAAAAGATTAAGCAAGCATTCAATCGACAAGACAAAGAATTATAGTGGTTCGCCTGTGTGTTCACCAACTGTTAAACAACAGCCACACAGAATGCTACTCCACTCCTAATATCCTCACATAGGGGATATTAGCGTTCACTATCAAAATAGGTTTCACAAGTTCACCTAAAACCTTCACAATTATGTCTTTTCAACTTGGGCTTACACAATCCAAAAACACCTCTTTCTGAGTTTTCTGGCTCTCCTCAGATAACCACACAAATGGAATTTTTCTGGCAAATCCCAGACAAAAACTAAAAGAATGGAAATTTTACAAAATTGTAAAATACCTGGATTTCTCCTCTTGTAGCAGCCCGAAAGAACCAATCAGAGTAGAAGTACGAATATGGAAGTTCAATGTCCAATACTCACTTTACAATGGTTCTAAGTTCTAATTGATTTTAAGTTTAATTAACTTAGAGCTAGCTGTATTTGATTTTGATTCCGAGAAGAAGGAATTAAGAGTTTCCCCTTTTTCTAATCAGATTAGAATGTAAATCAAAATTAAATAACAATAAGCTAACAAAAGGAAATAGAATTATGCACAATGTAGCTTAAAAACAAATACAAACCTATCTCAAAGTGGAGCCTTGAATTCACTTAAGTTTCGATGACTAACTCTGAAATTCGTGTGCTATTTATAGTTGTAGAAATTCGTCTTCGACTGGTCCTAGGGACACCATGACTGGTCGAAGGAGAAACAGATTTTTAAATTTTTGAGCACGATCGGATCAAACCGTTGTACGACCGGTCGTATGCAGTCCACGACTGGTCGAAGGCAGACCACAACCGGTCGAGACCCCTCTATGACTGGTCATGTGACACTTGATTTTGTCGTTGGAGTTTAAGTCGTAGCTTTACGACTGGTCGAAGGTCAAGTCGAGACCATCCCACGACCGGTCGAGCAAACTCCAGGACTGGTCGTAGCCGAACGAAAAAAATCTGATAAATTGCAACAAGTCTAGGACTGATCCTGGAATTTCTTAGACCAGTTGAAACAGTGCTAGGACTGGTTGAACAAGGTCTAGGACTAGTCTTAGAACAGACCAAATTCATGTATTAATATTCAAATGAATTATGTAGCCAAAGTGACCCACCCTAAGGTCAATCTAAGGTTTATCATACCTGGGACATGAAGTATGGACATTGAAAACTTCATTTGTTTAGACTTTGAACATTACGAAGCTTGAGTTCTTTTTGATGTAGCTTGACCACTTCACAAGCTTTGAAATCAATGTCATTTTGAGTTGCACTTGAGTCCCAAACTATGCTTGAGTCTTGAACTTGAGCTTGAGTCTTACATGTGAACTTGAGCTTGAGTCTTGAACTTGAACTCTTCTTTAATATCTTCTATATTGTAGCTTGAACTAGCTTGAAGAATTCGTCTTCTTGACTTTAATTGTTGACATGGTGTCTCGAACAAATTTATCAAGATATAAACACAAGACACATACAAAGGTTTTGACATAAAAAATTTGACAACCAAAGAGGAATCAAACCATAGCACTTACAATGGCTCTTGCCAGAACTCTGTTCCTTCTCGAAGTGGTAAGCTACAGGAGCGTATAGAAAGGAAGAAAGCTCTTTCTGCTACTATGAGTTTTGCCTAGTCCACCATGTCAGTATCTTCGATAAGCGATGAAGACGGAATTGAAAGAAATCCACTTGATCAGTATCCCTGATTTTGTTAGCCACCCAGTTGTATGAGCTTTTGGCCATAGCCCTTTATTGAAAGAACCAGTGTGGGAGATGTGCAAGATGAATGTACGCCTTCTCTGGCGCTTCAAAGGTCTAGGAAAAGTAGACTCCCAGCCAACCAGTGATATAATGCCAAGAAGTGTGCGCTGATGAAGCTTCGATGGTAGGGTTCTTGACATGGGTGGCTACTTCTCCGTGGGCTCTGTAAATAGAACACAGCACTAGAGGTGCGAGAGATTACTTGTGTCCTTTTTCCAAAGCACCGACAATGACAAAGACTGTAAGGCGAATTGCATCTGCCCATTTTAAGCTAGGAAGTACCATGATACTCAGCCAGTAGGCTAAAAAGGCCGCAAGCTCCCCAAATAAGTTGTACTCTGCTTTCTCCTTGATATTGTCGCAAAGCTCTGTTAGCTCTTTTGACCGACAATCGCGGAACCTGCAAGGAAAGGTAAAAGATTGGTATGAGGAGATGTATAATAAAAAGGGAAGAAAGAAAAGAGAGAAGTCGATTCCTAAATTTGAAAATACTTGAGGGCTCTAGAGAACCAACCACTGTAGAGGAGAAAGCTTATGGATGTTTGGGAATGTTCCCATCTCTCTGAAGAGTTCGATGGTGGTCTCAGAGATGGAAGACTTGCGATCAGGAGAAGATCGAAGGCCAGCTCTCTGTTAGAAGGGACGAATTCATCGTAGAACTTTCCTGTTAATGGAAGGCCTGCTATTCAATGAAGATCCCAAAGTGTGATACTCATCTCACCAAATGGCAGGTGAAAAGAGTTAGTAGTGGGCGACTAGTATTCAAGAAAACCCTTGAGCACAGTTGGTTCCTTATAGAAGTATTGCCTATAGCATCATATAAGCCGATCTTGGCAAGCATACCTGTGTGCTTCTATAAGATGGCTACTGTCCATTCAGAATAATAGCATCGAGAAGTTAACAGACCCCTTGTTCGGAAATCTTCAAGCCCCCAAAGTTGCTTGCAGTCTCTGAAGCGCTGCCTGATGGTTTCATAGAAATACATGGGGAAGAGGTTGTGAGGACTATGAAACGGAGTAAGAAAAATCATGGGGTAGATTCCGCCAATGCTTTGTCGCGGCTTATACACTTGTAATATCTCCTCTAAGATGCGTGGTTCTCTTGTTGACCATGAGGAAGTGTACATCAGTTTTTCTCCGTTTATGTAATCTCTCAGCTCACAATCAAGCATAGATTGGTGGCGATGAAGCTTGATGGGGATCACTGTCATACCCTCTGAATGAGGGTTATCGAACTTCATGATGCCCTCAATAACTCAGACCGATTCCCATGAATTCTGGAGCTTCTTCTTATTATGCTCCTTAATCTTCTCCTCGAACTCCTTCGCCTTGTTTTGGCGAGTCTTCTTTGAGTGAGAAGCAGGAGGAGTGTCTTCTCGAAGAGGGGGTCTTTGATTGTCTGTACGAATGTGGGCGGTCGTCTTCAACCATTCATCCCAGTCATACTCTCGATCATGCTTTGGAGGTCGTTTTAGGTCTCCCATCGCAATTGCCTGATGGATAGGAGAGGGTAGGAAGAGATGTGGTTGGTGAAGCGAAAAGTGGGTAGTATAGGTTCTTTGAAATATGAGGGATTGCGGGCAGTGGTTTTAGTGCATTTTACTGGTGGTTGATCGGAAGAAGGGGAACGGTGGAAAGAAGATGGTTCCGGTAAGTCTGGATGAGAAGGTTGTTCAGTAGGAGGGTCCATAGGACAGTATGTTCGCTTGATACGGGCCATAATGGAAAAGGGGTTGAAGACTTGAAAGGTAATTGAAGAAAAGGTTCAAAGAAAAGTTGAGAATTTGTCTAAGTTCTGGATAAAGGACTGAGAGCACTGGAAAATTGTCAAGTCTTGGTTGTGCGGGACCACGCAATCGAAGTCCTTTACGCGGGACAGCACGAAGGCCAAAAGGCTTACACGAATGGGAGGACCATTGTGCGGGTTCGCGCAAAGCGAAAGATGTTGCGCAGCTTAGCGCAAGAGAAGTACGTTGTGCGTGGGGAAAAACTGCAGAGGGACAAAGGTTCGGTGCAGTGGGAGAAAATGAAGAATGATTGTGAGATCTGGGTATTTATATTCCAAGGAGTCGAGTACGGTACGCGGGTCTTAGTTGCGCGGACCCTCGCAAACCCTGTTACAATGAAGAAATTTGATCCTTTTCTTTGATTTTGAAAAATAAAGAAAGGATTAAGGGGGCATCTGTTGAGGCATAAAAATGAAGAAGGGATTGAAGCAAAAGAAGATTAAAAATAGAAAGAACATTGAAAAAGAAGAAGAATAAAGTAACTTTAAGGAGGTTTGCGCGGTTTCGCGCAACCGATATCCGTTGGGCAGGACCGCACAATCAAAATCCCAGTTGTGCAGGTTCGCTCAACGGACTTCAGGACTGATTCTTTGTAAAAGATCTTAAGCATTGAGAGGTGGGTCCCATGGCACCAAAATTGAGGTGCCACACGTGCAAGGGCCTATAAATACTCTCTCCCCCTCCTCATTTGGACGGATCAAAGATTTTGGAGAAGAAGTAGAGCAAGAAGGGAGATGGAAGGTAGGAAAGAGGAAGCAACAAGGGTTTGTGCGGGTCCGCGAAACCAGACTGCCCTGCAGACTATGATGCTGACATGCTGCTGAAATGATTAAAGTCTCTAGATTTTCTTTTGTCCAAGCTTTAAGAGGGTAAATCAGTTGAAGAAATCTATGTTGCATTCCTCTTAAAGAGATAATCAAATCGCAAGTTGAAGTGCTGCCAGATTTGACATCTGACTTGGACATTTGAACTTGTTGATTTTTGTATTATTAAATAATCTATCTTAGAATCAAGGGATACTTGAGGATGTAAATGAACTTCGCAATAATAAAATATGATGATTGTCCTTAACACTCTCCCTATGTTATGTTTGAATAAGATAATATCCTAAATCGAATGCATTTGTTTCTTGTTCGAAACACCCTCGATCCTCCCCATCGAATCTCGATGACCGGTGACCTATAGATAGCATTTGCACGTGACCCTAAGTCACATCCCGTAAATCTAAGTTTACTCAACCTGAGACTTGTACCTTAGCGACCGCGCCGTCACTGCAATTCTAATGTCGTGTCTCATGCGCTAATGTGATACCCAGGCTAGGAGTTGTGGGCCCACATAAATCTCTAAGAAACACAGCACATTACGAATTTCAAGAGATTCTAGAGAATCCCTACCCATCTTTCACATCAACTAGTCAAGTACACAACCTATCACTCCATCCCATCTCTCTTACACAAGTCACCCACAAAGTCAACCCTCTCTTACACACACGCATCCCTCTCTTACACAACTCATCCCTTTTCATCCCATCACATCCCCTTTCCCTCTCATTCTCTTTACCATTTCCAAGCAGCCAAAGAGAGGGACGTCCAAGCTCTAAGGAGAGCAAGAACCCAAGTGTGTGGCCACTTTCTAACCCAAATCTCTCATCCCAACCCTTCAATCTTCATCATCCTCCATCAAAGAAGAAGTCTAGGAGCTAAGAAACCCAATGAACCAAGAAGAAGTGAAATCGGTGGGTGATCTTAGGTGTTGATGATGCTTTTGTTCATGGGACAAGTGGGGCTTATTGGTTGATGGTAGAGATCCTACTTTGGACCCTAGGTGTGGCCGATAGCCCACCATGATTCATATGTTCATTCCATGATGGGGCCATTCTCCATGGACCCCATCATGATGTTTATTTTAGTTATAAGAAGGTCATCTAGACCTTGCAAATTGATTGGTGGGAAAGGGACGTCCACCATTGATTTTGATGATTTAAGGGCCCACATGTGGTGGGGCCCATTTAATGTATACTTTGTATCATGTAAAGGGAGGGTTCATAGTGGCGGAGCCCCTCCCCTCCTTGCATTTTTCACCTTCTCTATCTCTCTCTACCCTTTCTCTGATCGTGGACTGCTTTCATGTAGGCATTGGATGATCCAGACTGTCTAGCAGGTAGGACGGCCTTGTTGTCCACCCTGCTGGACTGTCGGTCCGGTTGGGCGATTTAGATTATGGGAAAATGCCAATATCAGCTTGATCTCTAGCCATGTGGATCCTGCATGGACCCCACTGTGATGTATGGGTTTTATCCTCATCGTCCAACCCCTGTTTACCTAGGAAATGAGGCAGGCGGGCCACCTTCTGCCGGACAGTCTGTTGTCCAGCAGCAGGCCCTGATGCAGAAGGAAAAACATAGATATCAGCCTGGTCTCGGGACTGTGTGGCCCACCTTGATGGACCCCACCTTAATGTATGTGATCTACATCTGCACTGTCCATCCAATGGAGCTCAGTGGGCCAAAGAGACCGTGAACTGTTGGACCTGCTATTGTCTAGCAGCAGGCGTGGATGGTGAAGGAAAAATAAATATCAGTTTGATTCAAATCGGGTGGGACACATTGATGTGGACCCCACCTGGATGTTTGTGCCTTATACTTAGGTTGTCGATCAGTGCCAGATCCAATGGCCAGTTGGGTTAGGACCTGCTAGACGTCTGTTGTCCAGACCGTCCAACAGGCCTGGACACCGGAGAATACAAATACCAGCTTGATTCAAAATTCTGGTGGGCCACTCACGCCGACACCACCTTGCTGCACATGTGTATCCACACCTTCCATCCATTCTTCCAATTAGGAACAAGACAGATTCAAATCTCACATGGAGGTGTTGTCTAGCATGTTCTCTAACACTGTAGGGCCCACTATAGGGTCCCATTATGATGTGTGTTGCATCTAGACCGTCCACCCAGATTCCTCGTCATTATTAGACCGTGGGCCTGGTAGTGAGCAGATCCAACGCTCAGCAGACCATTGTAGGAAAACAGTGGGCTGACACACACCTATGCACCCTCTTTGGCCCACTGTATTGCTTGGGAGGAAGCCCAATAGCCGGCCCACCTCCCTGGGTGGTCCACACCTAATGGGACCCACCGTGTGCATGTGTATCACCCAGGTCGTCTAGCCATTTGAACGCCCAATCAGGGCCATCCCGTTGAGTGGGTTGACCAAGTGGCCCACCTTGTTGTACACGCTGTCCATCCATTTTTTTGGCCATGGGCTGCCCCATGAGACCCACTATGATGTACGTGTTATATACACTCTATTCATCCATTTTTGGGGGCAGTGGGCGGCCTTGTGAGGCCCACCATGATGTATGAGTTGTACACGCACCATCCATCCACTTTCTAGATGATATAAGGGTCATGGGCCCCACTGATAGTCAAATCCAAGTCCCAAATGGGCCATATCATAGGAACGATGGTGGTTAAAGGTCCACCATTGTAAACCTCCCTAGGGCTCATTGTTAAGTCTACACCTTATTGGGTTAACGCAATCCATTAGGCCCCCATTGATGTTAGAGAATAAACATCCTCCCTCATTGGCCTATCCCAACCCATTGGGCCCCCATTGATGATACCCATCTCATCTTACTGGGCTAACCCAAATCATTGGGCCCCCATTAATGTAGTAATAACCACCTACCCATATTGGGCTAACCCAAACCATTGGGCCCCCATTGATGTCGTTGCTTTCCACTACACCTTATAGGATTACCCAACCTTGAAGCCCACCTTGTGTACCTATCGAGCCTCGATAGGGAAGCCCAGTTTATCGTATGATAGAGAGGGTGAGTAAGCCCACTTGTTACACATAGTTTCACCCTCTTACCTCACCTTATATACCCACTCGACTCGCCCCATGAGGCCTAGTCTTGATGTAAGTATGTCATCTAGGCCATCCGTTGTTATATGAGAGTACATCATCACCCCGTACCATAGATGGAAGAATATGTGATATCAGAATTGGTATATCCACTGTTGAACCTTACCTTGATATATGGACTAGATCTGTCGTCCTTCCATGAACCCCACCAGGCGTTCAGGCCGATTATTGCCTCCTATGTTTGATAATATGCTAACGTACTTAGTCTAGTAGAACATGATTAGTATGACATCATGATATATGCCCATACGCATCATTTGTATGCTTGTTATGAGGAATGATTGATCATATCATATGCCAATGGGCAGAGATGTTTATGGGACTCCCTGAGAGACGGAGTTGCCCCACATGAGCACGCAGTACGTGCAGGTGATGGTGTGACTCATGCATTTCGCATTTCGTGTGATATGATTCAATGTACGTCCTAATGACATCAGGGCTATGGCCTCTATAGGCATATCGTGGACGGCAGGATTGGATACAGAAAATATTTGGTTCTAGCACTGGCACACAAGGGTGTCCCTGTGTGAAAGTCCCTAAACCCTTATGGTACCGGGAGGTTGCTCTAACTTCTAGACCAAGTCGGTACATGAGCACCCCAGTGCCGAATACCTATAGGCCACATCTCCCACTGTATCGTGGTTGGTTGGAAGGGGGTGGGGCATTATCCTCCTGAGGGTAGGGGCAATGCTAGGCTGAGTATGACCAGCTCTTAAATGGGTCCGCTATCGACGTGCCGGGTAGGTATTTGCATACTACTGGCCAGGCGGATAGTGAGGTCTCTTCCACTTGTATGGTTGCGTATCCAGTGAGCGACAATCTAGTGTAGATTATACTAGACCCCGGTGATATTCAGAGAGGAGCTATACTGATATGTGGTCCTAGATGAGGACTGGTATGATTACATTGCATCTTACATATGACATTTGGCCATGTAGGCCTTGCATCGTATAGCCTTGGTACGGCTGACATCATCATAGACTTGCCAGTATTTTTTGCATTACTCTAATATTGTATACTTGGCACATACATTACGTACACATGTATGCACCCTTTAAGCTTCCTGTAAGCTTATGCACGACCGTTGTATGTGGGTGATGCTAGGAGACAGTTAAGCCGAGGCAGGAGCTCGTGGCAATCTTTCTGGAGTTTTGATATATATTTGTTCTTGTATTTCCCTTCCGCATTGTACTTAAATGGTTTTTTATTATGGTGGGTATGTGGTGGTGTTGCTATTGTTGTGACTTGGTTATGCTCCTTTACAAAAAAAAAATCATACTGAAAATTCTCCTTGTAGGATCCCAAGATTGGAACCTGGTATATGGGTGCTGGGAGCTAAGAGCCGAGAATGGGGTACTACGGAGGCTGTCGGTGCTGGATTCAGCGATCAGGAATTTTGTGAGCCCAGTTTCCAAGTTTAGGGCATGACGGAAGTTGGTATCAGAGCCTAACTTGGGAATACCTGAGGATAACATCACATATCTGCTATGGACTTAGAATGATTAGGTCCCTGAGATTGATAACTTAGCAATTTTCTGTTATAGACCTTTAATGTGTGTGCATTCGAGAGTTCTTAAGACTGATAGGCCCCTGTTCCTTCCTATAGGACATGCCGCCCAGGAGAGAGAGGAGAGCGGTTCCCGCTCCCCCATCTGAGAGTAGCATAGCCCCAACCATGCCCGTGAGTGTTGACCAATTACAGTAGATGTTGCAGGCTATGACTGCCGCCCTCTAGAGGCAGGGTAGGTGAGCCCCCAAGACCCTAGAGTAGGCAGAGCAGGAGCACGCTAGCACCCTATTACGAGACTTTCTCAGCTCGATCCCCTGCGATTTCAGGGAGAGCCCGATCCGACTATGGCAGAGAGGTGGCGCTCCCAGATGGATAAGATGTTTAAGACTATGAGATGTACGACATAACAGCAGGTCCCATTGGCAATATATCTACTTGAGGGTGAGGCCGAGCATTGTTGGGCCTCAGTCTCCCATGCTGTAGGGGGCTAATTTTATATGGACATGGGAGGATTCCATAGACCAATTTGACCGAAAGTTTTTCAATGACCACATCCGACAATAATCTGCACTTGAGTTCGAGACTCTGGTGCAGGGGATATGACAGTGTCGCAATACGATGCACATTTCGTCACGCTATCAAGATTCACGACATATCTGGTTGATGATGAGGGGCGAAAGGCTCGCTGTTTCAAGAATGGCTTATGTTTTGGCCTTAGGAGAGTTGTCATTGGACACATGCTTCTGAATTTTGAGCAGGTAGTACAGAAGGCTCAGATATATGAGGCAGAGTGGGCTGATTCATAGAGAGTTCATGATCATAGAGGAGACCAAAAGAGGAAGTCCCCCTCCAGTAGCTCCTAACAGCGGCAGCACCAATCACATTAGAGGTGTGCAGCCCGCCCAACCGCCCGAGCACCAGCACCACCTCTATGACAGTTCATTGGTACTTATTTTGGATGCGATTGGATAGGACACCGTAGGCAGGAGTATTCCCACCCTTAGCAGCAGCAGCCAAGGGCGCTGTAGCAGCCTCCACTGTAGCAACAGTGACCGTAATACCTTCCATCGAGGCCTCAGCAGCAGCAGCAGCTACATCAACCACCGAGGCCCCAGCAGCAGTCGAGGCAGCAATATAGGTGGCCGTAATGGTAGCAACAGCATCTATGACCTCAAAGGGGACAGACACCTCCCCAGCTGACTCAGACTAGATTCTACGCCGCCCAGCAGGACCCTCAGTCATCCGGAGGGGTCGTCGAGGGTACCCTCCCTGTTTTTGCATGCATTGCACATGTATTGTTTGATTCTGGTGCATCGCATTCCTTTGTGGCTGAGGATTTCTACCGATAAACCAGTTTACCATTAGAGTCTGTTCATTAGGACTTGTCAGTATCTACTCCCTTGGGGAAGACTGCAACGCTAGGCCGATTTTGCTCATCTTGCCCATTTTGGTAAGGTAGACATTTTTTCCTACTGATTTGTTTGTATTGTCAATGTCTGAGTTTGATGTCATCATGGGTATGGATTGGCTCACCGAGTATCACGTTCTGTATACCTGGCGTGTTGCAGTTCCAGTTTTTAGTAGAGCCCAGAGGGGAGAAGCTTTCTTGTCTGATGTCGTACGTCGTAGAGGAGTCTGTCGCCGTGAGCATTAATCAATTGCCAGTTGTTTGTGATTTTCCTGATGTATTCCAAGAGATCCCAGGGTTGCCGCCTTGCTGACATATCGAGTTTCGGATCAACCTTGTGCCTGGTACCGTGCCTATCTCAAAGGTCCCGTATCATATGGTACCGTTGGAGTTGCGGTAACTGTAGAAGTAGTTGGACGAGTTGCACGAGTTAGGCTTCATCTGTCCGAGCAGTTCACCGTGGGGAGAGCCGGTACTCTTCATGAAGAAGAAGGATGTTCATTGAGGCTTTGCGTGGATTACCGTGAGCTCAATAAGATCACGATTAAGAACAAGTACCCACTCCCGAGGATCAATGATTTGTTTGATCAGCTGCAGGAGACGCAGTTCATTTTGAAGATAGACCTGCAGTCCGGTTATCATCAGGTTCGGGTCCGAGAGGAGGATATCCCGAAGACAGCCTTCATGACCCGATATGGTCATTTTGAGTTCCAGGTCATGTCCTTCGAACTGACCAATGCACACACGGTATTCATGCAGTTGATGAACGAGGTCTTCCATCCATATCTTGACCAGTTTGTTGTGGTATTTATCGATGACATCCTGATTTATTCGAGGACCCATGAAGAGCATGAGCGGCATCTGGAGATAACCTTGTAGACCCTCCGTGCACACCAGCTTTATGCAAAGCTAGAGAAGTGTGAGTTTTGGTAGGAGGAGGTGAAGTTCTTCAGTCACGTGGTGATGAGGCAGGGCGTCGCAATGGACCCCTCGAAGATAGATGTAGTGCGTCAGTGGAGCAAGCCCACGAACACGTCTGAGATCCACAGTTTTCTTGGTTTGGAGGCTACTACCGGCGTTTCATTGAGGGCTTCTCCCGTATTACAGCCCCGTTGACCAGGTTCACTCGGAAGGTGTAACACCCCGTACTTTTCACTACTCGGGCGTCACCGTATAACCAGAATTAGAATAAATGAAAGCCTAGCTTAAGAAAATGTTCACGTACATTCTAGCGTGAATCCGACGATTAAAAATCCATGATTAGGCCGTCCATCCGTTATTTTTAAAGGTGGACCATCACATCAATAGAGGAACCGTTCCTTTTTTGCTTTCGATTCCACCAATAGACAAATCTAACCGACCAACTCAAATTTAGAACTCTGAGCCATGAGATCCACCATACACGAGTCCACACCTTTATGTGGGACAATTTAATACCTAATCATGTGACCTAACCACTTGAACCATGGACCTACTACATCTATGGATTCCCATCCTAACTTAGATAGTTGAAGTTGGTGATCAGTGCAAGTTCCACATTAAATTTATAGATTCCACCCTAAGACAAGGTGTGCGCACCCATGTTACAGTTTCCCTGATCAAGAAGAAGATCCGATCCACCCAATAAGCCCATAACATATCATTAGACGAAATCCACCCAGTGATCACATAAATCAGAAACTCCTATGACCGTTGATGGTCAAAAAGCCTCACCACCTGATCATCACACCTAGACATCAGACCACCAACTGAACTGTTGAATCTTATTTAAGCAACCCCACATCTTATATATAGGCATGATAATAATAATAATAACAAATAAATAAAAAGAGGATGAATAAACAACAAGATCAATAGGTAATTATAATAATTATAATAATAATAATAATAATGATGATAAATATTATCTTTAAAAAGTATGGTAACATGATAGTTAATGTTATGAAGACATATTAGGCCATTTGATCCATGATCCAGCCACTAAATTATAGTTAAGTAGTCCTATGGACCCTTTGGACCATTGTTGGTAAGTTTAGATGTAATCCTACCATCGGTTAAGGAAAATCCACAAACATGATCCAAATCAAGTCGTGGGCCCACCTGGGCCTTGGATCTACCCCACATATGAAGTATAACACTAACAGTTATAATTATCTTGTAACTATTGAGTTTAACTGTAACTAATACACCAACTAGGGTTCAAACCCTAATTATCTAGCCTAGAACTAAACTCTAGAATAAAATCCTAAAATCCAAGTATGGGGCTAGACTCTAGGGTAAAACCCTAATTTCACATTAAAACCCTAAAAGATGACCCTAGGCTATGATTCTTCAACCCTAGGTAATGATTAGAACTGAGACCTAATTGTACAAGTTCATGATTTGTGGTAGGATACAATTCTAAGGGTGCAAGCACTTAGCAACACCAGAAGGCAATTCAATGTATAAGGTGATGATTCTTCCCCTTGAGCTTCCCATCCTCTCATTAGCTTAAGTTATAGTTTATATTTAAATTCATAATAGATATCTCCCTTTATAATCACATGTGTTAGCTGGTGGAAATTGAATTGTTGTATTACATGCTTTATGATTATCGTATATAATTGTTGATGCTTGTGGATTTCTTTTTGTGGATTGCTTATGGCACTTAAACTAGTACATTAGTGAGAAATTCCCACATATGAATGGATACCCATACTTGGGATGTAACTTGATGAGTTATGATCAGAATGGACCTTCGACTTGGTGGTTATTGAGTAGTGGTCTAGATGGATCATTGATGTGGGCCTACCATCCAGGGTTGTTGTGCGCAATGGTTTTCAAGGATGGTCTTTATCGTATGGTTTTGATATCGACCCTATGTGGCATATTTTGATACTCGCCCTATGTGGTTTTGTTTTGATATTTACCCTAGATGGGTTCGATGTTTTATATAGTGCAACCATGCGATGGTAAGCCTCATATACTATAATATGATTGACCACTAGTTGACGAGTTTCCATTAAACATCTTAAGATGGTAGCCTCATGGGTTGGGGATGGTGGTCATGGGACACTATGCCCAAGCTGTTAGCCTACGCTGGGCTCTGAGCTCCCCATAGTGACCTTTGAGCTTATTAAACTTGGTGGTAATAAATGGACTAATAATAACTTGGCTAATCATGCATACATGACATATTTACGATGGCTTGGATCATTATGCCCATATGTGGCTAATCATGCATACATGACATATTTACGATGGCTTGGATCATTATGCCCATGCGATTACGCTGAGTGTTGCACTAATGACCAGTCATTCGATTTATGATGATGACTTGGATCTTCATGCCCATGCGATTATGTTGAGTGTTGCATTGATGACCAGTGACATCCTTGGCTGACGACCCCAATGTCCGTCCGGATGTTTTACCCGGGACATAGGCCGTCTGGATGTTTTACCCGGGCTGACGATTGCATTCATGCATCCATGCATATAATAAGACTGCATTTACTCTGTTTTGGTTGCCTGGATGTTTTACACTATTTCTTACCTAATGCAGCGGTGTGTAATCTTAAGGGAAATTCACACTGAGTTCGCCACTCATCCATCAAATATACAACCGTACAGGTAGTACAGGTGGCTTAAGTGATATGCATGTTCAGACTTGATGAGGAGCAGCGTACGATCGCCAGTGATGCATGACTGTATTTGCCTGGATGAGCTGCGTGATCTTGCGGTGTATATTTATATGCTTTATGTTATTCTTCATGTATTGAATCATGTAAATTTGGTACTTGTTTAAATTTTGAGACATTGGTTTTTACAAGTCATTATGGGCAACTCTTGTGTATTTCAAATGTAAATAAAATTTTCCTTCAAGTTGATTTGTCCATCCTACACTCATCTGTTAACTCTGATAAAAGAAAAAAAATGTTATATATTGAACTTGACCGTCCTTTAAGGTTAACACTCGGATTTTTGGGAAACGAGTCGTATACTTGGGTCCTAAAAAGTCAGGGCATTACAGTTGGTATCAGAGCATAGTTTGGACAAACTTGGCCTTGGGAATGATCTTATATAAGCCTTAAATGTCTATAATTAGGGTGTTCGAAACTAGAAATTTGAACCTAAGTGAATCTCCCTTAGACTTAGGAAGATCTGAGAATGTAGAAACCCAAACTTAGGCCCCCTAGATAAGTGTTTGGATGATCATAGAACTTAGAAATGAAATTAGTTCCCTTTGAACATTTAGTCGTTTGAACTCATGAAAAGTTCCCTTCAGAAATTTGGAGAACATAGATACTTCAAACTATAGGCTCCCTTGAAATTTTAGGTTAGACTTTTGGACTTTAACTTACGTAAAAATCCCTTAGAATTGGGAGAAAATGAAGAAACTCAAACGTTAGGCTCCCTAAAAGATTGAACTTAGAAATGACCTTAGGTTCCTTTGAGAATTTCAGGTTAGTCATTGAACTTGGGAACTAAACCTACGCATCGTTGAAAGACAAATATCTACTATGATGTACGCAAGGCTAAACAAGGACATTCCTTATACTTAACTTTCAAATGAAAATTTTCTAGAAATTCAAGATGTGAATTTTCCTAAGATTTCATGGTTAGGGATAACATTATCGTAATAATCAATCAAATGGATCAAACTTAGACTTGGTAGAATCCACCACGTTGTATGTTAGATTGAACATAAGCACTTCCTAAATCTAAGGAATTAGGCTAGAAATTGTTATTTGAATCTCTCAATACATCTTTTACTTAAAAATAGCATTTTCCACAAAATTTCAGCACATAAGAATTAATTAGAGGAGAAGTTATATGATCTTAGGAAAAATTTCAACCCTAGGCTAAGCATATTGAAATTAGATTAGAAATCTTAAATGGACTTGGCAACTTTTAAACCCAGGTTTCAGGTAGAAATCCTTGCCTTGAAATTTCCAAGTAGTACTTAGATAATCAGAGTGGCGCAACCGAAGCGTAATGGACCGCATAGGCTTATCATAGTGAGAATATAAGGTTTTGTGACATTTCCAGGAGTCTAGAACAATCGGGATCACGGACTGATGGAACCATATTTAAACGGAGTTTTCATGGTTTGACTCAAATTCTAAGTCCTAACAAATCTCAATGATTCCAATGCCCTAATCAAGCAAAGGATCGAAATTTAACAGGATTGTGAATTGATACCCAAACCCTCTGCTATACATAGGTGAAGGATCGAGGTATCGGGCTCAAACCCACTACGACCATCTATCCGTTACAGCTCGAACATTGAAAACCAGAAGATTGTGTCACACTTTAGATAGTGGGGAACTATCATTAAAGGGGAAAAAAGGAGAAAATCAAGAGAAAGATATGAAATAGTATAGAAACTCGTTGATAAGCATTAGAACGAATCATTAGGGTTAGAATGATTCCTAACCTCGAATAGGGCTTAGACACCTTAGTTGAATTGCTAGACGAGAAACTTACGAGTTGTGAGAAGTTTTAATAAAGCTTGTTGGGATTCCATATGTAGGCATAGGGTACATCTTTAGGATGATTGAACCACACGTAATATTAAGAATAGGTAAGTATATCATTAAATATTGAAGCAGGACTTTATCCATTTTTCTTTAAGGGGGGGTAGATCATAATAACCTTTGTCCTCGTAGTAAGCCATGAGCACTTGCTTATATAAATAAACTTAGTGTGGAGAACTAGAGAAAGCACACGGACACTGTAAGATAGATCGTTGTTCACATTCATAGAGGGAGTGTCGAATTTTG
This sequence comes from Magnolia changhungtana, assembly GCA_030180095.1. NCBI lineage: Eukaryota > Viridiplantae > Streptophyta > Magnoliopsida > Magnoliales > Magnoliaceae > Magnolia > Magnolia changhungtana. The sequence goes on along the minus strand of JASAUF010000473.1, from coordinate 3,616,357 downwards.
GGGACGAAATTCTCTTTAAGGGGGGTAGATTGTAACACCCCATACTTTTCAGTACTCAGGCATCACCGTATAACCAGAATTAGAATAAATGAAAGCCTAGCTTAAGAAAACGTTCACGTGCATTCTATCCTGAATCCGATGATTGAAAATCCATGATTAGGCCGTCCATCCGTTATTTTTAAAGGTGGACCATCACATCAATAGAGGAACCGTTCCTTTTTGGCTTTCAATTCCACCAATAGACAAATCTAACCGGCCATCTCAAATTTAGAACTCTGAGCCACGAGATCCACCATACACGAGTCCACACCCTTATGAGGGACAATTTAATACTTAATCATGCGAACTAACCACTTGAACCGTGGACCTACTTCATCTATGGATTTCCGTCCTAACTTGGACAGTTAAAGTTGGTGATCAATGCAAGTTCCACATTAAATCTATAGACTCCACCCTAGGACAAGGCGTGCGCACCCATGTTACACTTTCACCGATCAAGAAGAAGATTCGATCCACCCAATAAGCGCATAACATATCATTAGATGAAATCCACCCAGTGATCACATAAATCAGAAACTCCTATGACCGTTGATGGTCAAAATGCCTCGCCACCTGATCATCACACCTAGACATCAGACCACCAACTGAACTGTTGAATCTTATTTAAGCAGCCCCACATCTTATATATAGGCATGATAATAATAATAATAATAATAACAAATAAATAAAAAGAGGATGAATAAACAACAAGATCAATAGGTAATTATAATAATAATAATAATAATAATGATGATAAATATTATCTTTAAAAAGTATGGTAACATGATAGTTAATGTTATGAAGACATATTAGGCCATTTGATCCATTATCCAGCCACTAAATTATAGTTAAGTAGTCCTATGGACCCTTTGTACCGTTGTTGGTAAGTTTATATGTAATCCGACCATCGGTCAAGGAAAATCCACAAACATGATCTGAATCAAGTCATGGGGGCCCACCTGGGCCTTGGATTTGCCCCATCTTTGGCCAAGGGCTATGATAGGACCAACCAAAGGAAATGAGAGGAGTGGATTTATCGCAAACATCACGGTGGACCCCACTTAATAGGATGTTTTACACTGCTGGTGCACACCCACTGTGCACCAGACGTGTCAGGCCGAGTCAACACGGGCTGACCTGTGCTTGCTCTAAAAAGGAGGATACTCCCTCTCTCCTTGGTTTTTGACAGAGAATGGACGTACTCCGACCTTTGATCAGTGGCCCACTTACACTATCCATATAGACAATCCAAACCGTCCATCTAACAGAGGACCCACGTGCAACTAAAACCCCATAAGTTTCACACTATTACACACGTGTACATGCACATGATTCTTGCTGCAGCGGGTCCTTTAAGCACCCTGTTTCCAAAAATAAAAATAGCCAGCTAGGCGTTCCGCTTGAGGTGGGATCCTCCAATCCCAGCCCTTTATTTCTGCATATCCCGACCGTTCGTGTGGGAAAATCTCAGCCTTCTATCTTGCTTAGGGTTTTTCAAGTGAAACTGTGGTCGGTTTCGGTTTTACCACCATATTCGAAGGTGGATTCAGCCAGGACGAATCTGGACCATGTGGTTTCAATCCAACGGATCAGGATGGAGCTAGGGTTCATTAAAACTGCGTGAGGGTTGAGCAACAGGGGCTCATTCTCCATTTTCAGCAACTGCGCTCAAGAGAACGGCAGCCACCTTCCTTCGTCCTTCGAACCCACCACTCATTTGAGGGTGGAGCTTTGAAACTCCTCATCTACAAGCTCCACTACACCCCCAGGAATTCTACCATGCTGTCGGATTAGAGGAGGGAGCCTCCATTCGAGATCCGCCATTAATGGCGTTATCTTCTTCCTCACCGATCCACCACACCTAGCAACTCAACCGAGTTGAGTCCGTCCAGGCTGGCGTCCTCAGTGGGACATTTCTGACTGGAGAAGAAAGAGAGAAAGAAAACATAAGAAGAAGAAGAAGAAGAAGAAGAAAGAAAATGAGGGAGAGGTGCGACTGTTTTGCCACACCGATTGGGCTGGAAGCTAGTTGCTGCCTGGCTCGACTGAGCTCAAGTCGGGTCGGACGAAGGTGGGATTGTGGCCTCATCTCTGAGGAAATGCAGAGGGAGAGGTTGAGAGAGAAAAGAGAAGAAAAGAAAGGAGAAACAAGGGAGAAAGAGGGAGGCGAAGCTATTGTTATTGCTACCGCAATTGACTCGGTTGTTGACTCAGTATCTGAGTTCCGGCTTGACTGAGTTGCTGGATAGAGTCCAGCCACATCATCTGGTCAAGTGAAGGAAGGAGAAGCAGAGGAAAGAAAGAAAGAACAAAAGGAGAAGGAAGAAAGGAAAGGAGAAAATGAAAGGAAGAAGATCGGGTCAACTCGGTTTCAAACTGAGTCAACTCGCTAAGTCAAGACTGACTCGAATCCCACGCCATTTAGGGACCGTGCTCGGTCAACAGACCACTGCGTTGGGGCTCCCAGTCCCCATCCTAGCATTATGCATCATCATCAGGTAACATTCCCAACCAAATCCAAATTGATCGAGTCGACTCAAGGAGTTAATGTTTCTTTCTGGATTAGATGTGCCTCATTATATTAATATCATGATTACACTCTTATTATGTAGGTTGCTAACATTATATGTGATTAGCCTTTAACGGATAATTTGTGTTAGGGCTAGTAATTTTAAATGAAATGACAATTAGTAAATAATTTTATTTCACTTACCGCTCCTAAATATTAACATTAACAGTACACCATAATATTTATTATTATCACAAGGGCTAGGGTTGTCATGCTAGCTAATAACAATTACATCGCTAGTATTAATGGCAATTTTACAATCATTAATACTATCAACATGGTTACCATTCCTATCATCATTAGGAATTTAATATTAGGAATGAATAGCTGTTAGTAACTTATCTATATAGTTATTAGCTATTACATATAAAATAATATCATTACTAATTACTAGTGTATTACTTTTGCCACTCTTAAATATTATCATAGATGGTAGATCACAATATTAATTATCATCAAAATGATTATTATTAATATGTTAGCTAATATGAAGTATAATACTAACGCTAATAATTATCTAATAACTATTGAGTTTAACCGTAACTAATACACCAACTAGGGTTCAAACCCTAATTATCTAGCCTAGAACTAAACTCTAAAATAAGATCCTAAAATCCAAGTATGGGGCTAGACTGTAGGGTAAAACCCTAATTCCACATTAAAACCCTAAAAGATGACCCTAGGCTATGATTCTTCAACACTAGGTAGTGATTAGAACGAGATCTAATTGTACAAGTTCATGATTTGTTGTAGGATACAATTCTAAGGACGCAAGCACTTAGTGACACTAGAAGGCGATTCAACGTATAAGGTGATGATTCTTCCCCTTGAGCTTCCCATCCTCTCATTAGCTTAAGTTATAGTTTTTATTTAAATTCATAATAGATATCTCCCTTTATAATCACATGTGTTAGCTGGTGGAAATTGAATTGCAGTATTATAGGCTTTATGATTATCCTATATAATTGTTCATGCTTGTGGATTTCTTTTTCTGGATTGCTTATGGAACTTAAACTGGTACATTAGTGAAAAATTCCCACATATGAATATACATACACCCATACTTGGGATGTAACTTGACGAGTTGTGATCGGAATAGACCTTTGACTTGGTGGTTATTGAGTGGTGGTCTAGATGGATCATTGATGTGGGCCTACCATCCAGGGTAGTTGTGCCCAATGGTTTTCAAGGATGGTCTTTATCGTATGGTTTTGATATCGGCCCTATGTGTCATATTTTGATACTCGCCCTACGTGGTTTTATTTTGGTATTTGCCCTAGATGGGTTTGATGTTTTATATAGTGTGACCATGCAATGGTAAGCCTCATATACTGTAATATGATTGGCCACTAGTTAACGGGTTTCCATTAAACATCTTAAGATGGTAGCCTCATGGACCGGGGATGGTGGTCATAGGACACTAAACCCGAGCTGTTGGCCTACGCTGGGCTCTAAGCTCCCCGTAGTGACCTTTGAGCTTATTAAACCTGGTGGTTGTAAATGGACTAATAATAACTTGGCTAATCATGCATACATGGCATATTTACGATGGCTTGGATCATTATGCCCATGCGATTACATTGAGTGTTGCGCTAATAACCAGTCATTCGATTTATGATGATGACTTGGATCTTTATGCCCATGCGATTACGCTGAGTGTTGCGCTGATGACCTGTCACATCCTTGGGTGACGACCCCAATGTCCGTCCGGATGTTTTACCCGAGACATAGGTGAAATGGCCAAGCTATATGTCCTAGAGGGGGGTGAATAGGACTATGCCAAATTTAAAGTAATTACTATGGAATTTAAATAACACGATAGCCGAATAAAGTAAATCAATTCACAATACTGAAATGAATAGCAACCTCGATAAACACGTATTGAGAGATTGATACAAAAGTTGTTCTAAGGACAACCTTATACCAAAAACCAAAGTTTATGGTAGGACAACCTGATTTCTAGAAGGGTCTTTATATCAAGAACTCAAACTTTTGAGGAATAAACAAATTGAAACTAAATGGAGAAATAGAATGTAATCTCAAATATTGATTGTTTTAGAGACAACCATGCATCATAGAAATGGCAGGGCAACCTTGCTAGAACAATTTAGAGAATCTAAAGCTCAAACAAATAAAGGAATAGCTTGAAATAAATTGCTGAAATTTAAATCTAAACTATTACAACATTCCCCACTGAGCTTGAAATTAAAATGATTACACCATTTACATACACATACACTCTACAAAAGAATAATCAAAGATAAGAAAATAAAGCACACTTCCACATAACACAAGGAGTTATAGTGGTTCGCCTATGTGTACACCAACTGTTCAACAACAGCCACACAGAATGCTACTCCACTCTTAATATCCTCACACAGGGGATATTAGCGTTCACTATCAAATAGGTTTTCACAGGTTCACCAAAAACCTTCACAATTGTGTCTTTTTCAAAGGGCTTACACAATTCAAAAACCCTCTTTTCTGAGTTTTCCTAGCTCTCCTCAGATAACCAATACAATGAAATTTTTCTGGCTTAACCTCAAATAAAACCAAATAAAGTAAATTACACAAATTATAAAATACCTATTTTTCTTCTTTATTGTAATAGCCCAGAAGAACCAAGTTGGAGTAGAGATTTGAATGTCAAAGTTCAATGTCCAATACTCACTATATTATGGTTCTAATTTCTAATATATTTTAAATTAAAACAAAAGGGCTAGCTTTAATTGATTTTGATTCTAGAAAAAGGAAAGACAACACTTCCTCTTTTCAAATCTAATTGGAATACAAGAAAAAAAATCAATTAAGAAAGCTAAATAAAGAAGATATTAAATATGCACACTTAGCTTAAACAGAGCATAGATTTCTCTCTCAGAAGGCCGAATTAAATTGTAACATCCCGAAAATCGAGGGTCGAGTAGTAACTCAACTCTCGAGTTCCAGAACATCACTTATGCAACAAAATGAATGATGATTGAATGTTGACTGTATTAGAGTAGTGAACATGAGTGAGATTAAGCCAAAATAACATATCATACTCCAGAGACAGTTAAATTTGCAAGCGGAAGACTGTGATAGATAGATAAAATATATAAACTATGATGAGTCTCCAGAGTGTGATAACATTATCAGGTTAAATAATTACAAGTACAGTTCTAAAATATACCAAATGTGTAAGTGTAATGTCTTCTATCCTAAGTACCATAGCCCCGTCAATACAGTACCAGGTCTTCAGAGACCCGTCAGAGAGTTACATGTAGGAGAACTCCTCGACATCATAGTAATAGTCCGGCTCTGCTTCAGGAGTAGCATCGCCATCTGAAACTTAACAATCTGGTTGGTGTGTGCAACACTGTCCCGTAACGTGGGAGTGAGTAGCTAACTCAGTGGAACAATAAAGCATAGGTTAACATGTTATCAATACAGTCAAGCAGTAATGATAAAGCAGCACAATCAAACACTCCTAACTACTCTTATTAATGCAAGTATGAATGACATGATGTATGCCCTCACCGACATACTCCCTCATACGACACCATCTCACGTTCGCGACATGCTTTCTTCCCTCAGTGCTCCACATCTTCCAGGCACATGCAATGCTTGATGAGCATGATTACCGAGTTGTTATTAGTCCATTTCAAACAGCAGGATTGGGAAACTAAGGTACCTCCCTTGTATTATTCCCAAACATGATCCATTCTAGGGTCGTCAGTCCTAGTTAATATCAGACGATGATGTGTTTTCTAGGTCACTACAAAGGCTGCCAGGGCTGTTACGCACAAAGGTTACACCACTCCCCCATCACCTCTTAAACGATTCATCACTATACAGAAATAGGCCTAGTTCATACTCTATATACCGCGGCAAAACTCTAAGGCTCACCGTGATTTCAGAGTATGCTCGAGGTCACTATAAAGGGCTACCAGGGCTGTTGCGTACAAAGGTTACACCACTCCCCCATCACATCTTAAACGATTCATCACTATACAGAAACAGGCCTAGTTCATACTCTATATACCACGGCAGAACTCTAAGGCTCACCACGATTTCAGAGTATGCTCGAGGTCACTACAAAGGGCTGCCAGGGCTGTTGCGCACAAAGGTTACACCACTCCCCCATCACCTTATCAATGTAGGCCGACAGCACGAATATAGTGTCCTATACCACCATAATCGGCTCACGAGTCTGGTTGCTCACTAGTCACTACGGGGAGGCACGTGGCCCCAGCGTAGGCCGACAGCTAGACCACGGTGTCCCATACCACCATGCCCGGCTCATGAGTCTTAGCGGATCGAGCTACCATGGTTAAAAGGGATTTCACTGGTAAGTTTGGTACCCTAGGTTCAAGTAGTAGCGACCAAACATGGTGAACATACATTAGACAAATCGGGTTACATGACAAACCTGACTAGCTCGAGCGCACAATCAATTAGACAACATGAAGTGCATAAGCACTTCGCGTGGCCTAACCACTGTCGCCCATTGACATACGACTCGGGTTCGTCAAACACATCTTACGTGGCGACATGAAACTCAACCACGATCTCCAATCTGATACCGACTGTCTGGACTATAGACATAGTCCCAAACTCAATCAATTCTCATCCATAACATGTGGAGTAAAGCATGATAAACAAAGTAATTCAAACATACTAGTAGGCATGTTATAAAGCATGTTATAAAGCATGATATAAGGCATGTTGTAAAGCACTACGTCAATAGGAATACAAACACATATGTTGCAAGTAAGCGGTTTAAGTAAACAACCTCATGTAGGTAATCATACATGTCACTAGGGTAGTTGAGAATCCCATCTCAACACCCTCCTAAGGCATCTACATCCAAACACTTACTCACTCTAGCATTTCCACAAATACTTAACATACACTATTTCAACATACATGACGTATGTTAGAAAAATATGTATTATGGCTATCCTTTCGCCAAGCGAGTATTTTATCCGTGTATATCATATTCATACAACAATTAATCATGACAATTACATCTCCAAAATTTATACATACACGGTATTTTCTAGAATACACATTTTCAACATACATAGCGTATACAAGCAAACATGTATTACGGCGATTCCTTTCGCCAAATAAGTAATTTATCTATATATTATATAATCATACGACAAATAATCATGGCAAACACATTTCCAAAATATACATGTATACGGCACTCCTTACAATACAGTATTTCTACATACATAGTGTATATTAGTAAAACATGTATTTCGGCGAATCTTTTCGCCAAATAAGTATTTTATCCATATATCGTATATCCATACAACAAATAAACATGTCAAACACATTTCCAAAAAATATACGTATACGGTATTTTCTACGAATACCTAGAATATGTAAAATTCCATATTCTACAACTTTAATCGAAACAGAAAACGGAAAGCACTTTGTACATGTGCAATTGCATGCAGATCATGAATCTACCATTATCTGACATTGAAAGTATTGAAAACCATAACCTATACACCTAAAGTCCGCACCTTTTGTCGTAGAATCGTAACGAAGTCGATAGGTTTGCCAAGCTTCCGTATTTGGCAGTTTGGTAACCTATAGAATGAAATAGGTTAGCTATTTCATAACCTACAACTGTCTAAATCCAAAAATAGATTAGGGTTAGGGTTTCTTACCTAGAAATGACGCCGGAATCGCTGAGAAAATGATGAGAATGGTTCATAGAACGGCAAGGAAAAGTAGCAGGGAGTTTCTCCCACTTCTTCCACACTCTCTCTCTTTTCTCTCTCTTTTCTCTCTCTCAATCTCAAATTCGTATGGCTGCCATGAGAGAGGGTTTAAGGTCCTTATATAGCCTAAAAATTTATCGAAATAGACTTATGTTCAAGGTATACTTACATTATAATCAAATCGGCATTGTTTCAGCTCAAAAGAGGGTTTCTGGCGGCCCTCCTTGAGCCAAAGGTCGGACTTAAGCTCACTAACGCTGGATCTACGTTTTATTAAGTTTTCGTTTCGGTCGGGATTCCAGATCACGTGTGGCGGACCAGTTTCAGTTCAACGGTCAGCGGATCTCGATCGGAGATTCCGAGTACATGTAAATGTGTATGAAATTTCTCCTGATCCGAGGGTGTAATTTGGTCTGATTCTGACGGTCTGGTTGCTTAAAACTGATCCGCAAGCGAGAGGTGCCAGATTACTATTCAAGATATTTTATTTTGAAATTATTTCACATTTCTCACACTCTTCACTCCGAGCTCAAGCGAATAGCGCTGGGGCACTATCTGGATTTGATTTATGAGATGGTTGTCAAGCCCAGCGAAGCGGTCCTAAGTCCTTAACTTCATTTTATTCGGACTCTCGACGTGCAGTCTAGATCTAATACGGAGTTTCATCGTGCTCCCGAGAGCAGTCGGGTAATGAGTTTGATCCTAGGCTTTGGGGTAACCTAGCGTCAATGATTCTACAAGTTTTGGGTCTTGCAGATCGTATTTAAAGCGATTCAAATGGATTTCATGGCTAATCTAGTTTAGCACTTAGTTAACTTTGTCAAATTTCTAAAGGATTTAATCCTAAGGGATTTCCGTCTGAGGTGGTACTTAGTCCTTCGTAGTTTGTATATAGAGTGAACCAAGTTATAATACTTAACTAGTTTAAGATAGTGTCTAGGGTGAAAGTACTTAGGAAAATTGAAAGAACAAGGTGGTGAAGGGTTGGATTTGTGGAGGAAATGGGTTCAGAAGTGATTTTAGACTATGAGATTCAGTTCTGACAAGTTAATAAGGTGTTAGGAGCGGCCCATTGCCTAAGGAGTTCTAATTCCAGGTTGGCAAAAATCTGGGGTGTTACATAAATTAGCTTGAATGATCTATTTTATTTTGAGATTCGTAATCTATTTATAGTGTGAATAAATCACGTCTTCGACCGGTCTTAAGACTCTACGACTGGTCGAAAATCCAACAGATATTTGAAAATTCAGGCGCGATAGGATAAGATAGTTTCACGACTGGTCGTAGAGCACCTTCGACTGGTCGTAAGGCACCTTCGACTGGTCGAAGGTCACACACGACTGGTCGAAGCTAAGCGCAAATCATTGTTGTAGTTTAAGTCGAAGGTCTACGACTGATCGAAGAACCAGTCGACATTGTTCCTATGACTAGTCGAACAGTCCGCAGGACTAGTCGAAGCCAAACAGAAAATATCTGAATTTTATAACAAACTTACGACTGATCCAGGAAATCCTTAGACAGGTTAAAGCAGTGCTAGGACTAGTCGACCAAAGTCCAGGACTAGTCTTAGAACAGGCCAAACTCACTTATATAAAATATATGGATTATGTATCCAAAATAGCCTACTCTAAAGGTCAACCTACGGTCAGTCAAACCTCAATAGTAAAGTAAGGACATTGAAACTTAAAGACAAGTGACCTTGAAAGTAGCGAAGCTTAAAGTCTTAATGTAGTTCAAACTTGAAAGCTTCTTGAGATCTTAAGATTGAACTTGAAAGTTTCTTGCATTATCCTTGTCTTTGAATTAAGTCGAACAAACTCACTTCCTCGAGTCTTGACTTGTGAGCAGTGCTTGTCCATCAAAGTTGATCTTGAGTAGTGCTTTGATCTTCACATATGCAAGCTTCATAATAGTGTCTTTGGCACCATAAATTTGACAACAAAATGGGCTATAAACAATAGAACTTACAATCTCCCCCTTTGTCAAATTAGTGACAAAACACACTTCCAAGATATGTTACAGAACACAGAATATCTGATTAACGAATCATGCACCAGTTGTTATCAACTAGCACAGCAACATGAACCTGCTAAACAATATTCAACCGTCCTCCTCCTCTACACATACTCCCCCTGAGTAACATCATACTCCCCCTGAGTAACATATGCATAAAAGCAATGCACAATGCTACTCCCTCCTCATAACTTAAGCATTAAACATATGCATCCATCCATTTATATGAGCATAAGCATTATTAGACATTAGACATAATATGCGTTCTCCCCCTTTTTGTCACAAGAGGACAAAGGAAGCACAAAACAGATAAAACGAGGAGAAATAATTAGAGAGATATATGAGAGGTAATAAGACAACATAACAGAAAATAACATAATCAACTCACATAATTTATAGACTGACCTAAGTCATAGATAGCTACAATCTCCCAACCAGTTATAACACAAGAATAGTAAAGTTATTACAAATTAAATAGCTGAAAAGAACTAATCTGAACCGGATGAAGGAGCAGGGATGGAAGGATCAAGTTTATGCATGCCTTTGTTCAAGCGCCTAAGATATTTACGCATATACTTGAATTGTAAATCATGAGCAACAGACATATTTTCCATCTTAACATTTATATTCTCAACCTTATCCTCTAATGCATGCAGATGTGCATCAAAGTCAGACGACTCATAATCTGGATCATTCACAGAATCAGAACCAAGTTCTTCAAAGATATCATCCATATTAATATCATCAGGAGGAAGATCACCAGCTTCTTCCTCATAATCAGCTTCAACATTGCCAACACCATCACCTTGTCCAGGGAGTAAATCCAACTTCATCTTATTTAGATTAGAATTATTAAAAATTAGATGACGGATAGGGGCCTCTCCAACTGGCATATCGACTAACATATGAGTAGCCAACATAGTCATCAAATAAGCAAAAGGAATGTCACTGTGACCAGGATGGAGACGAAAATTAAGAATGAAGTGACAAATCAAGGATGGTAAACAGATAGAAGTACCGCTGGCAACAGCATGAAGAATACGAACCATGTATGAAGTCAATTCAGATTTATTACCCGATCGTGGATATAAGTTAGACATAAAGATTTTGTGAAGAACTCTGTATTTGGGTAACAAATACCTTGAGGGAAGCGCATTCCCTTTATGAGTCCATTGAGTATTCAGATCACATAAATCTCTAGTGAGGAGATGTTTTTTAGTTTCTAAGAGTTTATTAAATAAATTATGGATAGGAATTCCCTCATCATTCACAGGAATATCCATAAGAGCTGAAATCAAATGACGATCAATGTCAAATGGTCCTTCTCTAGTGGCTATTTTAAAAGTTAAATTCTCCAGTGAAAAATCACATATACATGCGAACATGGACTGTTCAATGGACCGGTATACTGGCCCACTCCAATGTAATAAGTTATCACAACCTACAGCTTAAAGCATATGAAGGATATCAAAAGGAGCAACATGATTAACATCAACAGAATGTTCAACAATAACATTGCGCAATCTGATATCCTAAACATAAGACGGATCATCATCGGGAGTCTGAAGATGACACTTAGTGAGAGGGGCTGATCTGGAAGAAGAAGATGGACCACGGGATGTTGCCTTTTTCCCTCTAGATGCCATTTGTAACAAAGATTTTAAGAAAATAAAGAGTTGCAAAGGTTTGAGAAGAGGGTTTGCTCAAATCAGATTTTTCAAAAGGAAAACCCCAAATCTCAACAAAATTTAAAATAGATAACTTCAAAAGTAAAATGGAAGTGATCTAGACACAAATCTACAAGAAAAAATGCTAATGGAGCACTAACCTCGAAGGATTTGGAAGGTGGGTTCGACTGGTCGAGCGTCGGCTAGTCGGAGAGGAAAGAAGAAATGAGAAAGAAAGTGATTTTCCCCAAATATAAGACAATCACCGCGATCTATGACTGGTCGTGGATTTTCTTCAACCGATCGTGCCACGACAGGTTAAGGAAATCCTCGACTGGTCGAGTACCACCAAAAATCAGATTTTCATGCATATTTCAAAAAATTGGAAATTTAATCTAGCAAATATATACAATATGATACAAATAGGCATAAATAATCCTTTTAGAATGCACATGCCAAGTTCAAATTTCATTTTGTTAAACCTACTTTTGTCGAGTGGTTTAGTGAAAAAATCAGTACGTTGATTCTCAGTAGGGATATATTCCAATGATATTACCTTTTCATCTACTAAATCTCGAATATAATGAAATCTAATATCAATATGCTTAGTACGAGAATGCTGATTTGGATTTTTTAAAATATTTATGGCACTGGTATTATCACAATATAATAACATAGAATCCTGTTTAATTCCATAATCACTTAGCATACGTTTCATCCAAACAAGCTGTATACACGCAATACCAGCTGCGATATATTCAGCTTTAGCTGTTGAAAGTGATATAGAACTCTGTTTCTTACTAAGCCAAGAAACTAAACAGTTTCCAATATAAAAACAATCACCACTGGTTGATTTTCTATCATCAAGATTACCAGCCCAGTCAGCATCCGAGTACCCAGCTAATTGAATACTAGTCTCATGTGGATATCATAGACCGAGATTAATAGTACTAGCGATATATCGTATAATCCGTTTGACCACAATCAAATGTGATTCTTTAGGTTCAGACTGATATCTAGCGCATATACCAACACTTAGAGCAATATCGGGTCTACTAGCAGTTAAATACAGTAAACTACCAATCATACTCTGATATAGTTTCGGATCCACATTTTTACCTGCAGAATCTTTTGAGAGTTTCAAAGTTGTACTCATAGGAGTATCAAATTTCTTACCATTCTCAAATCCAAATCTCTTAATCAAATTCATAGCATATTTAGTTTGAGAGATGAACATTCCATCAGGTCATTGTTTTACTTGTAACCCAAGGAAGTCATTCAATTTCCCAACCATGCTCATCTTAAATTGAGATTTTATCAAATCTGCAAACTCAATAGTCATGTCAGTACAAGTAGATCCATAAATGATATCATCTACGTAGATTTGAACCATTAAGATATCTTCGTTATGTTTCTTAACAAACAATTTTTATCAACACTTCCTATCTGAAAGTTATGACAAAGTAAAAACTTAGTCAATTTCTCATACCATGCTCTGAGAGCTTGTTTTAGACCATAGAGAGCTTTTTTAAGATGGTATACATGATCAGTAAACTTAGGATCTTCAAACCCTGTAGGTTGTTTAACATAAACTTCTTTATATAAATCACCATTTAAAAAGGCACTCTTTACATCTATTTGAAAAATTTTAAACTTTTTAAAGCATGCCTTGGATATAAAAAGTCTGATTGATTCAAGACGAGCAACTGGGGCAAAGGTTTCATCATAATCAATGCCTTCAATTTAAGTGTACCCTTGTATAACTAATCTTGCTTTGTTTCGAATAATATTCCCAAGCTCGTCAGACTTATTTTTAAAAATCCACTTTGTTCCAATAATATGTTTATCTTTAAGTCTAGGAATAAGATACCAGACATCATTTCGAACAAATTGATTAAGTTCTTATTACATTGCAACAATCCAATTTTCATTAGCAAGAGCTTCTTTTACGTTAGATGGTTCTATCTGAGATGTAAAACATACGTAATTACATATATCCACAAGTTGTCTATGGGTACGAACACCAGTGAGAGGGTTTCCAAGAATCTGTGTGGTTGGATGATCTTTAACAGTCCTCAGATCAGAATCAGTCTGATTAGATGAAGTATCAGATTTATCAATTACAAGAACTTCATCATTATCTGAACTTGAGACTGGTGTGTTCAAGTGATCATCAATGACCACATTGATGGACTCTTGAATCACACCATTTCTTTTGTTCAGAACCCTATAAGCTCGACTGTTTAAAGAGTATCTTAAAAAGATCCCTTCATCACTCTTTGTATCAAACTTTCCCAGATTTTCACGATCTCGTAAAATATAGCACTTGCTGCCAAAAACTCGAAAGTATTTGACAGTAGGCTTTTTATCAAACCACAATTCGTAAGCCGTTTTATTATTACCTTTACTAATGTAAACCCGGTTAATGATGTAGCAAGCTATATTGACTGCTTCAGCCCAAAGATTCTTAGAGAGCTTCATACTATTCAACATGACATTAGCCATTTCTTAAAGCACTCTATTTTTTCTTTCGACAATACCATTTTGTTGAGGAGTTTTGGGCGTTGAGAATTCATGTAATATTCTCTGGTCACTACAGAACTTCTCAAAACCGCTATTCTCAAATTCAGATCCATGATCACTACGAATCTTACTGACTTGAGAACTCTTTTCAGTTTGAATTCTTTTTAGAACCTTTTTCACTTCTTCAAGGGTTTCTGATATGTCCCTCAAGAAGACAACCCATGTATATCTGGTAAAATCATCCACTATTACCAAGATATATCTTTTACCACCTCGACTTTCTGTCCTTATAGGTCCTACAAGATCCATATGGAGAAGCTCGAGTGGTCTTGATGTGGTATTGGAATTCACCTTTTTGTGTGAGTTCCTTGTTTGTTTGCCAATCTGGCATTCACCACATATTTTATCCAATTTTTGTAGTTTGGGTAGACCTCTTATAAGTTCTTGTTTGGTCAATCTATATAGATTTTGGTAGTGTACATGTCTAAGACGTTGGTGCCACAAATCAGTCTCGTCTGTATGGACCATGTAACACAATTGATTAGATGAGCTGGATTCGCTTACAATATAGCAGTTTTCAGATGTTCTTCATCCAGTTAATATTACCGAGCCTCTGTTATTTAGAATCTCACAGCTTTGATTAGAAAATCGTACACTATGGTTATTATCGCATATTTGAGATATGCTAAGCAAGTTATGTTTTAGACCTTCTACATATAAGATATTTTTGAATAAAGGAAGGTTATAAATTTGAACCGTACCTTGGCCCATAATCTTGCAGTTGCTGCCATCACCAAATGTGACTGAACCATCAATCATGTCTTTGAGATCGGTGAATAGACCTTTATCACCCGTCATATGTCTTGAGCATCCACTATCTAGGTACCATTTAGAATGGCTTGTAGCTTTGAAAGCAGTGTGAGCAACCAAACAAATAACTTTAGGAACCCATTTCAGAACTGTTTTGGGTTTAGGAACATAGTTGGTCTTCTTCTGTTTATAGTTGTGGGAATGACCTACTGAGTTAGATTTTAAGAGCTCCTTGAGTAAATCAACTATTTTTTTAGCCAGTGGGTTTCTATTCTGATTTTTGAAATTGATATAGCTACGTTTAGTTTTTGAAAAGTTTTTGTATTTTTAGAAAAACCTTGACAAGTACCTTTTTCTTTTGAGTTTGAGGCTTCTCCTTTCACAAAGTTGGGAGAAGTATTCTTCTGTTTATGAGGTATGTTTTTATCATAACCCAACCTGGATCAATCGTCACATTTTCTAGATCTGGATAAAAGTTTTTTCTAACTTTGGATCTCCTTGGGCATACCTCCATGTATCCTTCAAACTCAGAAGAGAAGATACTTCATTCTTGAGTTTCTCAATTTCAGATTTCAAATCTTCAATCAGGGAGGTTTTGAACTCCAAATCACATTTTGATTTTTCAAAACTATCTGAAATTTGGGATTTTTCTAAAACAAGTAAGTCGAAGCATTCTTTGAGTTTAAAAACTTTTCCTTTTGAAGTTTAAGCTTCACAGCTATTTTACAACTTTCCTTATATAGGGCATTGTAAGCATCTTGAAGATCTTCTTCATTTTCATAATCACTATTCAAATTTTCTTCACTAGTTGAATCATCATGATCTGAAAAAAGTGAACTTGGCTAGAGTCATAAGGGCCTTAACTTCATTGCCCAACTCGGTTTCAGAATCTTCTGAATCAGAAGTAGCTTCAGACTCAAATGATTCGTCCCAAGTTTCCAACATACCCTTCTTTTTGGGTTTGTCCTTTTTAGGACATTTGTTTGCTAAATGCCCATATTCATGGCAGTTGTAACACTGACTGTCTTTCAAAGATTGTTGAGTTTTGGGTCTAAATTTCTTTTTATCATTTGATTGTTGAAGATCAACCCTATTCTTACTTTTGAAAATCTTATAAAACTTCTTTGCTAACAAAGCCATATCATCTTCAGAATCAGAGTTTTCTTCAGAAACAATTTTATAAGATTTAAGTGCTATAGATTTACCTTTAGGAGCTTTAAAGTTTAACTCATAGGTTTGTAAAGAACCAACTAGTTCTTCTACCCTCATATTGTCGGTATCACGAAGTTCCTGGATCACGGTTACTTTAGAGTTGAACCGTTCAGGAAGTGAGCGTAGTATCTTTGCACACACTTTACTTTCTGGGATTTTATCGCCAAGACCCCACATTGAGTTTACAATGTCATTTAATCTTGTGTAAAAGTCCATAAACATTTCATTTTCCTCCATATGAATTTCTTCAAATTTGGTTGTGAGGAGTTGGACTTTAGATTTTTTACAATTGATGTACCCTCATGTGTCATTTCTAATATATCCCAAGCTTGTTTTGTAGAATCACAGGATATAATTCTTTTAAATTCATCTGGTGATAGTGCACATGTAATTGCATTTAGTGCTTTAGCATTTGCACTACTCTCACTTTTCTGAAGTGTGGTCCAGGAAAAATAAGCCGTTATTTTTATAGTTTTTGAACCATCAACACCAGTCACTTCAGTGGTAGGAGGGGTCCATTCATTCACTGTGGCTAGCCACACATTTTCATCCATGGATTTGAGGAAGATCTTTATCCTGGCTTTCTAATAGGCATAATTGGTGTCATCGAAAGGTGGAGGACTAGTGACTGAAAGACTATCAAAATTTGACATCTTATATAAAGCTTAGATCGTTAGCTCAGGAAGTAAATCCAAGAATAATAATTAAAAGCGAGCTATTTGGCTTTGATACCACTTGAAATGGCCAAGCTATATGTCCTAGAGGGGGGGTGAATAGGACTATGCCAAATTTAAAGTAATTACTGCAGAATTTAAATAACACGATAGCCAAATAAAGTAAATCAATTCACAATACTGAAATGAATAGCAACCTCAATAAACACGTATTGAGAGATTGATACAAAAGTTGTTCTAAGGACAACCTTACACCAAAAACCAAAGTTTATGGTAGGACAACCTAATTTCTAGAAGGGTCTTTATATCAAGAACTCAAACTTTCGAGGAATAAATAATTGAAACTAAATAGAAGAATAGAATGTAATCTCAAATATTGATTGTTCTAGGGACAACCATGCACCATAGAAATGGCAGGTCAACCTTACTAGAACAATGTAGAGAATCTAAAGCTCAAACAAATAAAGGAATAGCTTGAAATAAATTGCTGAAATTTAAATCTAAACTATTACAACATTCCCCACTGAGCTTGAAATTAAAATGATTACACCATTCACATCCACATACACTCCACAAATGAATAACCAAGATAGGAAAATAAAGCACACTTCCACACAACACAAGGAGTTATAGTGGTTCGCCTATGTGTACACCAACTGTTCAACAACAGCCACACAGAATGCTACTCCACTCCTAATATCCTCACACAGGGGATATTAGCGTTCATTATCAAATAGGATTTCATAGGTTCACCAAAAACCTTCACAATTGTGTCTTTTTCAAAGGGCTTACACAATTCAAAAACCCTCTTTTCTGAGTTTTCCTAACTCTCCTCAGATAACCAATACAATTAGATTTTTATGGCTTAACCTCAAATAAAACCAAATAAAGTAAATTACACAAATTGTAAAATACCTATTTTTCTTCTTTGTTGTAGCAGCCCAGAAGAACCAAGTTGGAGTAGAGATTTGAATGTCAAAGTTCATTGTCCAATACTCACTATATAATGGTTCTAATTTCTAATAGATTTTAAATTAAAACAAAAGGGCTAGCTTTAATTGATTTTGATTCCAGAAAAAGGAAAGACAGCACTTCCTCTTTTCAAATCTAATTGGAATACAAGAAACAAAATCAATTAAGAAAGCTAAATAAAGAAGATATTAAATATGCACACGTAGCATAAACAAAGCACAGATTTCTCTCTCAAAAGGCCGAATTAAATTAGCTTGAATGATCTATTTTATTTTGAGATTCGTGCTCTATTTATACTATGAATAAATCACGTCTTCGACTGGTCTTAAGACTCTACGACTGGTCAAAGATCCAACAGATATTTAAGAATTCAGGCGCGATAGGATAAGACGGTTTTACGACTGGTCATAGGGCACCTTCGACTAGTGAAGCT
This sequence comes from Magnolia changhungtana, assembly GCA_030180095.1. Lineage (NCBI taxonomy): Eukaryota > Viridiplantae > Streptophyta > Magnoliopsida > Magnoliales > Magnoliaceae > Magnolia > Magnolia changhungtana. Next base: position 3,597,728 of record JASAUF010000473.1, on the reverse strand, counting down.
AAGTGCAAATCATCGCTATACTTTGAACCGAAGGTCTACGACTGATCGAAGAACCAGTCGACACTATTCCTATGACTAGTCGAACAGTCCCCAGGACTAGTTGAAGCCTAACAGAAAATATCTGAATTTTACAAAAAACTTACGACTGATCTAGGAAATTCTTAGACAAGTCAAAGCAGTGCTAGGACTAGTCGACCAAAGTCCAGGACTAGTCTTAGAACAGGCCAAACTCACTTATATAAAATATATGGATTATGTATCCAAAATGGCCTACTCTAAAGGTCAACCTACGGTCAGTCAAACCTCAATAGTAGAGTAAGGACATTAAAACTTAAGGACAAGTGACCTTGAAAGTAGTGAAGCTTGAAGTCTTGATGTAGTTCAAACTTGAAAGCTTCTTGAGATCTTGAGATTGAACTTGAAAGCTTCTTGCATTATCCTTGTCCTTGTCTTTGAATTAAGTCGAACAAACTCACTTCCTCGAGTCTTGACTTGTGAGCAATGCTTGTCCATCAAAGTTGATCTTGAGTAGTGCTTTGATCTTCACATATGCAAGCTTCGTACCAGTGTCTTTGGCACCATAAATTTGACAACAAATGGGGTTATAAACAGTAGCACTTACAATAAGCCGTCTAGATGTTTTCCTGGGCCGACGATTGCATTCATGCATCCATGCATATAATAAGACTGCATTTACTCTGTTTTGGCTGTCTGGATGTTTTACACTTTTCTTACCTAATGCGACAATGTGTAATCTTGAGGGGAATTCACACTAAGTTGGCCACTCATCCATCAAATATACAACCGTACAGGTAGTACAGGTTGCTTAAGTGATATGCATGTTCAGACTTGATGAGGAGCAGCGTACGATCGCCCGGGATGCATGACTATATTTACCTGGAGGAGCTGCGTGATCTTGCGGCTTACATTTATATGTTTTCTATTATTCTTCATGTAATGAATCATGTAAATCTGGTACTTGTTTAAATTCTGAGACATTGATTTGTATAAGTCATTATGGGCAACTCTTGTATATTTCAAGTGTAAATAAAATTTTCCTTCAAGTTGATTTATCCATCCTACGCTCATCTGTTAACTCTGATAAAAGAAAAGAAAATGTTATATATTAAACTTGACCATCCTTTAAGGTTAACACTCGGGTTTTTGGGAAACAAGTCGTATGCTCGTGTCCTGAAAAATCGGGACGTTACAGAAGGGCACTAAGTTTGTTTGGAGCGGTGCATATGAGCAGGCATTCACAGTGCTAAAGGACCGTCTGACGTCCGCACCTGTCCTGACTCTTCCCTTTAGGAGTGATGGATTCATTATTTTTACCGATGCTTGCATATTAGTTTGGGTGTTGTCCTGATGCAGCACAGGAAACCGGTGGCCTTCGCGTCTCGGCAGCTCATGGTCCATGAGCAGAACTACCCCACGCATGATCTAGAGTTAGCTGCAGTTGTCTTCGCACTGAAGGTGTAGAGGCACTAGCTTTATGGGGTTAGGTTCGAGCTCTTCTCAGACCACAAGAGCTTGAAGTATCTCTTTTCGCAGTCCGAGTTGAATATGAGGCAGAGACGCTGGATGGAACTCCTGAAGGACTATGATTTCGATCTTCAGTACCACCCTGGTAAGGCGAACGTGGTGGCGGATGCTCTTAACTGTCAACCACAGGGCTTGGTGGCACATATGATGGTCTAGGAGTGGAGGATGCTCGATGATGTAGCTGAGTACGACTTCGAGTTTGGTCTGCAGTTTACCATTGTTCAACTATCGAGCCTATCGATTCAACCCTCTCTTGTCGCAAGGGTGATCGAGGCTCAACAGACAGATGAGTCGTTATAAGGTTACCAAGCAGAGGCCACATCTGAGGAGCAGTCGGATTAACAGGTTGGTTCCGATGGTGGACTTCATTCCAGAGGCCGATTGTGTGTCTCGGACGTTCCAAAGTTACACAGAGATTTGATGACCGAGGCACACTGATCGAGGTTTACTATCCACCTAGGCTCCACGAAGATGTACCGCGACATGAGGAGGTAGTATTTTTAGGTGGGGATGAAGCGCCAGATTGCCAGTTTTGTGGTCGAGTGTGACACGTGCCAACATGTCAAGGCCAATCATCAGAAACCCCCAGGTCCATTGCAGCCGTTGAGCGTCCCGTTGTGGAAGTGGGAGCATGTATCTATACTTTTATCATGGGTTTGTTGAGGACTCAACGCGGTCACGACGTCATCTGGGTTGTTGTCGATTGTCTGATGAAGTCGGCACATTTTCTCGCGATTTGCGCGACCTAGCCTTTAGACCGACTTGCCAGGATATTCATCGAGGAGATTGTGAGACTGCACGGCATTCCAGTTTCGATCGTTTCTGATCAAGACCGAGGTTCACGTCTCAGTTTTAGAGGATCTTTCAGAAGGTGATGGGGTCTGTCTTACAGCTCAGCATCGTGTACCATCTGCAGACCGATGGGCAGAATGAGAGGGTCAACTAAATCATTGAGGATATGCTTTCAGCTTGCGTGATTGACTTCTCGGGTAACTGGGATGAGCATCTGCGACTAACTGAGTTTGCATATAACAACAGCTATTAGGCGACCATTGACATGACTCCTTCTGAGGCACTATATGGTAGACCGTGCAAATCTCCAAGTTATTGGACCGAGGTTGGAGAGCAGCGTCTCCTAGGTCCCGAGCTTATGCAGTAGACATCAGAGGTCATCGATATCAATGGGCAGAGGATGCGCCGGCTCAGAGCTGGTAGAAGAGTTTTACTGATCGTCGGTGTCATCCCTCGGAGTTTACTGTTGGGGACCATGTGTATCTCAAGGTTTCACCTATGAAGGGTGTGGTTCGATTTGGAACGAAGGGCAAGCTTTCCCTGAGACTCATTAGACCTTTCGAGATCACTGGGCATGTTAGCGCCGTGGCCTATCGGTTTGCCTTACCACCTTAGTTGTCTGGCATCCACCATGATCCATATATTCATTCCATGATGGCGCCATTCTCCATGGAGCCCATCATGATGTTTATTTTGTTTATAAGAAGGTCATCTAGACCCTACAATTTGATTTATGGGAAAGGGACATCCACCACTGATTTTGATGATTTAAGGGCCCACATGTGGTGGGGCCCATTTGATGTATACTTTGTATCATGTAAAGGGAGGGCTCAAAGTGGCGGAGCCCCTCCCCACCTCACGTTTTTCTCCTTCTCTCTCTCTCTCTCTCTCTCTCTCTCTCTCTCTCTCTCTCTCTCTCTCTCTGATCGTGGACTACCTTGATGAAGGCATGATTGGACGATCCAAACCATCTAACAGGTGGACGGCCTTGCTGTCCACCCTAATGGACTGTAGGTCTGGTTGGGCCGTTTGGATGATGGGAAATGCCAATATCGGCTTGATCTCTAGCCGTGTGGATCCCGCATGGACCCCATTGTGGTGTATGGGTTGTATCCTCACCGTTCATCCCCTGTTTACCTAGGAAATGGGCAGCGTAGCCTTCTTGCCGGACATCTGTTGTCCAAAGAAGCAGTGCCCGATGCGAAGGCAAAACACGATATCGGCCGGTCCCGAGATCAGGGGGCCCTCCTTGATGGACCCCGGCTTAATGTATGTGATCTACATTCGCACCGTCCATCCAATGGAGAGCTCAGTGGGCCAGAGAGACCGTGAAAAGCTGGACCTGCTGCTGTCCAGCAGCAGGCGTGGATGGTGAAGGAAAAATAAATATCAGTTTGATTTAAATCGGGTGGGCCACAATGACATGGACCCCACCTAGACGTTTGTGCCTTATATATAGGTCGTCCATCAGTGCCAGATCCAATGGCCAAATAGGTCAGGACCTGCTGGCTGTCTGGTGTCCAAACCATCCAACAGGCTTGGATGATGGAGAACACAAATACCAGCTTGATTCAAAATTCTGGTGGGCCACTCATGTGGACCCCACCTTGTTGCACGTGTGTATCCACACCTTCCATCCATTCTTCCAATCTACACGTGTGTATCCACACCTTCCATCCATTCTTCCAATCACCTCAAGCCATGGGCCTAGGAATGAGACATATTCAAATCTCACGTGGAGCACACTGTTGGACAGCATGTTGTCCGGTGTGTTCTCCAACGTTGTGGGGCCCACTGCAGGGTCCCATTGTGATGTGTGTTGCATCTACACTGTCCACCCAAATTCCTTGTCATTTTTAGGCTGTGGGCCTGGTAGTGAGTAGATCCAATGATCAGTAGACCACTATAGGAAAATAGTGGGCTGACACCCACCCATGCACCCTCTTAGGCCCACTATATTGCTTGGAAGGAAGCCCAACAGTCGGCCCACCTCCCTAGGTGGCCCACACCCAGTGGGACCCACCGTGTGCATGTGTATCACCCAGGTCATCCAGCCATTTGAATGCCCAATTAAGGCCAACCCGTTGAGTGGGCTGACCGAGTGGCCCACCTTGCTATACACGTTGTTCATCCATTTTTTTGGGCCATGGGCTACCCCATGAGACCCACTATGATGTACGTGTTATATACACTATTCATCCATTTTTGGGGGCAGTGGGCTACCTTGTGAGGCCCACTATGATGTGTGAGTTGTACATGCACCATCCATCCACTTTCTAGATGATATAAGGGCCGTGGGCCCCACTGATAGTCAAATCTAAGTCCCAAATGGGCCCTATCATAAGAACAATGGTGGTTAAAGGTCCACCGTTGTAAACCTCCCTAGGGCCCATTGTTAAGTCTACACCTTGTTGGGTTAACCCAATCCATTGGGCCCCCATTGATGTTAGAGAATAAACATCCTCCCTCATTAGGCTATCCCAACCCATTGGGCCTCCATTGATGATACCCATGTCACCCTACCAGGCTAACCCAAATCATTGAGTCCCCATTGATGTAGCGATAACCACCTACCCATATTGAGCTAACCCAAACCGTTGGGCCCCCATTGATGCCGTTGCTTTTCACTACACCTTATAGAATTATCCAACCTTGAATCCCACCTTGTGTACCTACCAGGTCTTCATAGGGAAGCCCAGTTCATCGTATGATAGAGAGGGTGAGTAAGCCCACTTGTTACACATAGTTTCACCCTCTTACCTCACCTTATTGTATACCCATTCGACTCGCCCCATGAGGCCCAATCTTGATGTAAGTATGTCATCTAGGCCATTCGTTGTTGTATGAGAGTACATCATCACCCCCTTCCATAGATGGAAGAATATGTGATATCAAAATTGGTATATCCACTATTGAACCTTACCTTGATATATGGACTAGATTCGCTGTCCTTCCAGGCTTTCAGGTCGATTATTGCCTCCTATGTTTGATAATATGCTAGCGTACTTAGTCCAGTAGAACATGCTTAGTATTACATCATGATATATGCCCATACGCATCATTTTTATGCCTGTTATGAGAAATGATTGATCGTAGCATATGCCAATGGGCAGAGATGTTTATGGGACTCCCTGAGAGACGGAGTTGCCCCACATGAGCGCGCAGTACTCACAGGTTTGATGCATGACTAGATGGTGTGACTCATGCATTTCACATTCCGTGTGACATGATTCACCATATGCCCTAATGACATCAGGGTTGTGGCCTCCACAGTTATATTGTGGACAGCAGGATTGGATACCGAAAATATTTGGTTCTAGCACTGGCGCACAAGGGTGTCCCTATGTGAAAGTCCCTAAACCCTTATAGTACCAGGAGGCTGCTCCAACTCCTAGACCGAGTGGGTACATGAGCGCCCAAGTGCCAAATACCTATAGGCCACGTCTTCCACTATATCGTGGTCGGTTGGAAGAGGGTGGGGCCTTATCCGCCCAAGCGTAGGGGCAAAACTAGGCTAAGTATGACCAGCTCGTAAATGGTTTCGCTATTGATGTGTCGGGTAGGTATTGGCAAACTACTGGCCAGGCGGATAGTGAAGTCTCTTCCACTTTCATGGTTGCGCGTCTAGTGGGCAGCAATCTGGTGTAGAGTATACTAGACCCCGGTGATATTCAGAGAGGAGTTGTACAGATATGTGGTCCCAGATGAGGACTGGTACGATTACAATGCATCTTGCATATGACATTTGGCCATGCAGGCCTTGCATCGCATAGCCTTGGTATAGCTGACATCATCATGGACTTGCCAATATTTTCCGCATTACTCTAATATTATATACTTGGCACATACATTGTGCATGTTTCGACCAGAAACGAAAAGCATTTGATTGGGGAATTATCTCACTCAATAATGACAGAAGATAGAACAAAGAGAATAATCATCAATTTTATTCATTTTGAATTCGTTACATCCTTTTGATCCTTTGATTATGGGATATAATTTTAGGAATGCAGAAATACAAGTATTAAGTAAAGCTTAAAATATAAATTTCGGCAGCATTCCGGCTCATATTGATCATATCTCTAGGGGAGATGAGTTGTGCAGGCTTCCCATGTATTTCGTCCCTTATTGACATGATTAAGGAGAGCTCGAATCCCTTTGAAATATCTGGAATGGCCTAAGGACTTAAAAAATTGTAACATGGTAGCAGCCTCAAAGAGTACCTACGCTACTCATGGTAATTGCACGGGTCCACGCAACTCACCAGGAGTAGTGCGGCCCTGACCTCCTCTGCACTCCCTCTCCTTCTCTCTATCTCCAATACCTGTCAGAGGCACTAGTCTTTTGAACATCCGATGCCCCAAATGAGGGGATAGGGGATATTTATAGGCTTTCGCACATGTAAACCCTCGAATCTTGTGTCATGGACCCCACTTTGCATTCCCAATCCATCCCTTTCGAAGGAGAGTTACACGGCCCATCATGACCAATGCCAAGTTGCGCGGACCCACGTAACTCAGCTCTCGTGCAACATGGTTCCCGCGCAACTCACCTGTCTTTCATCTCTATTCTTCACTTCTTTCTCCAATTCTTCTCCTTAATAGAGGGCTTTGTTGTTTAACTTATTTCTAACTTATTTAACTTAGCCAAACCGACACTCAGGCCAGCTAAAATTTCAAATCCTTTGGCTATAAATAGAGGGCTTCTCTCATTCATTGACACAACGAAAGTTAGTGAGAAAATTCATTTTTTCAAGAGAAAAAGCTAGGCTCCTCTTAAGTTTTTTAAGGTAATTCTAATCTTATGTTTAATTTATTTTCATTCTCATTCTCAAGATGCTTTAAATGTCTTTAATAGAGTAATCCATACTCTAACTTGAGATCCAGAGAATTGAATTTGCAACATCTAGGGTTTTTATTTTATATTGAATACTTTATACATCCATATATTCTTTTGGGTTGAACTCATACACGACTTCATCTATATCCCAAGAAGAAGATCATTGCATTCAAGCTACAACTACGACTTCGACTCGCCAATCAAAGATAAGTACTGTTTTACTTTCATTTCAGTTTGGGTTTTTCTAAGATAGCCCAAAAATCTCAGCAGGTTTGTTTGTGGTTATCTCATGAAAATCACAAAGTGGGTTTGTTGTGATAGCCCATGAAAATTGTAATAACTGTATTAGGTTGTTAAGGTGACTCTGGGAAAACCTTAAGATTGTAAAAGCCAAAATTACAAGAGTAGTTATTTTGGGAGTGGAATAGGTTGCCTTTATGCACCAAACCACTATAATTTCTTTATGTATTGTGGTGATTACTCTTATTACTTGTATGCCTATCTTGTGTTTCATTTAATCTTGCTAAAGTTTGATATTTTGATTTTAAAGACGTTGTGAAATAAGGTTGTCCTGCCTAAATCCTTTAGGTAAAGGTTGTCTTACGAACTATTTGATATCAAGAATTCAATACTCTAAGAAATTGAGTTTAATTGCTTTATTATTCCGCATTGTATCGAAATATTTAGCATACTCCTATTCAACCCCCCCCCCCTGTAACATCCTGGATTTTTGCCAACCTGGAATTAGACAACCTTAGGCAACGGGTCGATCCAACACCTTATTAACTTGTCAGAACTCAATCCCAAAATCTAAAATTGCTTCTTAACCCATTTCCTTCACAAATCTCACCTTCACTACCTTGTTCTTTAAACGTCTCTAAGTACTTTCATATTAGGCACGAATCCTAACGTTTAGCTGATGAAGAACAATGCTTTAGCGTACAACGACCCTAGTGCCACCTCAGACAGAAATTACGTAGGACTAAATCCTTTAGAAATGAGACAAAGTAACTAAGTGCAAAACTAGATTAGCTACGAAATCCACTTGATCCACTTTAAATACGATCTGCAAGACCTAAAACTTGTAGAATCATTGACGCTAGGTTACCCTAAAATCTAGGATCAATCTCATTACCCGGCTGCTCTCGGGAGCATCCCGAAACTCCGTATTAGATCTGGACCGCGCGTCGGAAGTCCGAATAATACGAAGTTATATACTTAGGACCACCTCGCTAGGCTTGACAACCATCTCGGAAATCAAATCCAAACAATGTCCCAGCTCTATTCGCTTGAGCTCGGAGCGGAGAGTGTGAGAACACTTGGTTTTCTTTATAAATAAATATCTCAAATAGTAATCTGAGACTTGTCGCTTGCGGGTCAGTATTAAGCAACTAGACCGTTAGAATCTGACCCAAATGCACCCTCAGATCAGGAAAATTTTCATAAACATATCCATGTACTCGGAATCTCCGATCGTATTTCACTGACCGTTGAACTGAAACTGGTACGCCACGCGTGATCTGGGTATCCGACCAAAACAAAAACATAACTCGACCTAGATCCATAGTCAGTGAGCTTAAGTCTGACCTTTGGCTCAAGGGGGGCTCCGGAAATGCTCCGTTGAGCTGAAACAGATGCCCTTTGGACAAAAACCCAAGTATACCTTGACCTTAAGTCTATTTCGGTATGTTTTTAGGCTATATAAGGACCTTAGAACCCTCTCTCTCACAGCCATACGAATTTGAGAGAAACCCTAGAGAGAAAAGAGAGAGAAAGAGTGAGAGAAGTGGGAGAAACTCCCTACTACTATCCCCTGCCGCTACACAAGCTGCACCACCCCATTCTCATCACTTTCCCGGCGATTCCGACTTCGTTTCTAGGTATGAAACCCTAACCCTAATCTGTTTTGGGGTTTTGATAGTTGTAGGTTATGAAATAGCTAACCTATTTCATTCTATAGGTTGTCAAACTGCCGTAGATGAAAGCTTAGCAAACCTATCGGATTCGTTACGATTCTACGACAAAAGGTGCGGACTTTAGGTGTATAGGTTATGGTTTTCAACACTTTCAATGTCAGATAATGATAGATTCATGATCTGCATGCAATTGCACATCTACAAAGTGTTGTTTGTTTTCCATTTTGATTAAAGACGTGGAATATGGAATTTTACATATTCTAGGTATTTGTAGAAAGTACCATATACGTATAAATTTTGGAAATGTGTTTGCCATGATTATTTGTTGTATAAACATATTATATATGTGTAAAATACTTGTTTTGTGAAAGGACTCGCCCTAATACATGGTTTGCTAATATACACTATGTATGTTAAAATAGTGTATTCTTAGTGTTTGTGAAAATGACCGAATGAGTATAGAATTCACATTCGTGCTCGCCATGACTAATGGTCATGGATATATGATCGTGTATAGGTGATACCCCTTTGAAGAAAGGATTTACCCTAAATCACGCCACGACCACTATATGTTATATATGTTGAAATGTGTAGCCCAAGTGTTTGTGAAAATGTTCAAATGAATATGGGACTTGGATTCATGCTTGCCATGATTATTCGTCATGGGTGCACGCGTGTTATAATTGGGGCAACTCCCTAATGAAAGGATTTGGCCTAATGCCTATGTGATCAACATATGTCATGTATGTTGATGTATGTAGTTCAAAGTGTTTGTTGAAATGTCTGAATGAGTAATAGTTAGTAAATTGTAATGTATAAGGGTGTTGAGATATGATTTTCAACTTCTTTAACTATGTGTATGATTTCTTTAGATATCTGTGTGATTAGGAATTGAATATGTACAAACTCATGCTTATGTTGTACTTCATAACATGCTCAACTGATTGTATGATTTTATCTGTGTAATGCATATGTTTAAATTCATGTTTATGTTGTATTCCATAAGAGCCATGAAGGGTGATGGGGGAGTGGTGTAACGAGTGCGTGCAACAGCCCTGGTAGCCTTAAGCGGATATTATCAGACTTTGATTGTATGATTTGAATCTTGATCCATTACTGCTTTAACTATCTACAATTGAATGTGATTGGGGTTATTGTATAGTCCAGGCAATTGGCAACGAAACTAAATTCGTGGTTGAGATTCAGTCGCCACGAGAGATGAGTTCATTGAACCCGAGTCGTACTTCGGTTGGCGATAGTGACTGGCCACACGAAGTGCTTATGCGCTTCATATCGTTCAACTCGTTGTGCGCTCGAGCTAGCCGAGCTCGTCAAGAAACCCGATCTGTCTTATGTATGTTTACCATGTTTGGACGCCTCTGCTTGAACTTAGGGTACCAAACTTACCAACGAAATCCCTTTAACCATGGTACCTTGATCCGCTAAGACTCATGAGTCGAGCATGGTGGTATGGGACACCGTGGTCGAGATGTCGGCCTACGCTGGGGCCATGTGCCTCCCTGTAGTGACCAGTGAGCAACCAGACTTGTGAGCTGATTATGGAGGTATGGGACACTATATTCGTGCTATCGGCCTACATTGATAAAGTGATGGGGGAGTGGTGCAATGAATGCGTGTAACAGCCCTGACAGCCCTTTGTAGTGACCTCGAGCATACTCGGAATTTGCGGTGAGGCGACGAGTTTTGCAGCAGTGTATAGAGTATGAACTAGGCCTGTTTCAATTTAGTGATGAACCGTTAAAGAGGTGATGGGGGAGTGGTGTAACAGTGTGCGTAACAGCCCTGATAGCCTTTGCAGCAACCTAGAAACACACCATCGTATGAGATTAACTAGGACTGATGACGCTAGAATGGATCATGTTTGGGAATGATACGAGGGAGGTACCTTAGTTTCCCAATCCTGCTGTTCGAAAGGACTAATAACTACTCGGTAATCATGCTCATCATCGCACTGCATGTGCCTGGTAGATGTGGAGCACTGAGGGATGAACGCATATTGCGAACGTAAGATGGTGTCGCATGAGGGTGGTTTGGCAAGGGCATACATCATGACTGCATTCATACTTGCATTAATAAGAGTATTTAGAATTGTTGATTGTACTGCTTTATCATTACTGCTTGACTGTTTTGATAACATGTTAACCTATCTTTACTGTTCCACTGAGGTGATCACTCACTCCCACGTTACGGGATGGTGTTGTACACACCAACCAGACTTGTTTGAGTTTCAGATGATGGCGATGCTGCGAATCGGAGCCGGACTTTTATGTGGATGAGGAGGATTCCTCCTTTATGAAGTTTCAGGCAGGTTCCTGTGAGTCGTGTCCTGATCGACGGGGCTTTCTGGGATATTGACTAGATGACATTACACCTTTGGTATAATTTAAAAATTTACATGTAATTATTTAACCTGGTAACCTTATCACACTCTGGAGACTCACCACAGTTTATATATTTTATTTATCTATCACAGTCTTCCGCCTGCTATCTCACTTGTCTCTGGAGTATGATATATTGTTTTAGCTTAATTTCACTCATGTTCACTACACTAATACAGAAAACATTCAATCATCATTTATTTTGTTGCATAAGTGATGCGTTGGAACCCAGGAGTTGAGTTTATGCTCGACCCCCAATTTTTAAGGCGTTACAAGATGGTATTAGAGCATGATTTGGATCAAATCAGACCTGGGTTATGGTCACACGACACACTCTAACTTAGGAGGGAGTGACGGAACGTGGGAACCGACTTAGGATTTTCCAAATTCGCCGAACGGCGAAACCGACCGAAATCGACCACTGAGATTGGGCCCGTACACACCCATGATCACGCGAAACGATCCTGAATCACTTCTAGGCCGTCAGTCGATGGGTTTGAGTCGTTCCCTAGAAACGAATGCCCTTAGGTTGTGGGTCAACCACAACACCTTACACTTTATCTCAAAGCCTAAAACCCATTTTTATCCAATTTCTTCAAAATCTCTCCTTGCACCACTTCATTCTTCAATTTTTTCTAAGTCCCTTTCATACTAGACATAAATCCTAACGTATAAATGATGAAGAATAATACTTAAACAAAAAATTGTTATAAATAGTAAATATATGTAGAAATTAGACTTTAGACCATTCAAATTTTGGAATCTGACCAAATAAATGGGTTATTCGGATAGATTAGTGCATCCTACCCCAAAATCATATGCTACATGTCACATAAAATCATTCTGGTTTGTAATTTGGCCCTGGTACGACTCAAAACAGAGTCGGGGGCCTATCCACACCATTCCAGAGGGACCCATGGTAGGACCCACACTTTTTCGAGGCCTAGGGGTCACTAGGACCTCGCCTAAGTGGCGATCCCTCACCACTTTGTCCAGTGGGTGGCGAGGCCCTCGCCCGGTCGACGAGGCCTCGGTAGGTTTCGGGCTTGGCCAGTCGGGCCGATCGAGTTTGGGGGTTGTGGGACCCCCCTGATGTGTGTCCCGTCCATTGAAACCCCCCCAAACCCCTAACTCCTTCACAAACCACCCCTCCAAGCTCTCTTTTCTCTTTCAAACTTCTAATTTTTGGCAAAAACCACCCCTCCAATCTCTCATTCCGTCATTTTCTGCCACAACCCGTTCACCTCCATCATTTATAACAATACACACCCCCCTACCCTCTTTATTCTCTCTCATTTGAGCTCCTACACTCCCCGTTTGAAGCTCAAATCGTGTAAGTTCTCAATCCCTCCCATCTCTTCACTTTCCTTCTTCGAACCCTGTCTCTTGGGCCTGTACAATCTCTGTTGAGGCTTAAATCCATGGAGAGTTAGAGACTCCAGCCCCTCCTCTCTCTTTTCTTCCCTTCCCATGGCCTTTTCGAGTCATTACGGCCTTTTTCTCGGTTTCCACATTTTTTCTCTCTCATGGGAAAGAGAAAGGGTGCCCCTCCATCACCAGACTCGGATGCCTAGTCATCCATGCCAATGTTTGCAGCTTGTTTTGGTTACTGCTTTAGGATATGTTCATAATTTCATGTTGATAGGCCTAGTTGTGTAATGTTTGGTAGAATGATACAATTGTTTGAAGCCCTGGTTGTATTAGCTTACATGTATCTTCATTTGTGTTCCATAACTTTCGCAACCTCCAAATGTTAGGACGTTTAGGGCCAATTCGACCAACTGCATTAGGTAAGATTAAGGTGGCTAGAATTGTAAAAGTAATAATAAATGTATGTGTAAGGTATGGTCCCTAGATTGGTGTATCCCATGTTTTCCAATGTCATGTTTGGAATGTATGCAATGAAAAGTATATCCCAGGTTTTCCTTTCAAATTACACTTAGAAATTCATCATCATGGGGTTTGGAAATCCTATCTCACACTTTCCAACACTAGGCTCATTTTCTAAAGCATATACCATTAAAATTAATCCCCACCCACCCTCCTACCAAACATACCACCTCCAATCCCGTGGTGGGATTAGCAATGCAGTCCCATTTAAGACAAGAAGCCATAGAGTTTTGGACCAAGAGTGGTGTTCCTAAATTCGAACGACCTAACAGTATAGGAAATCTACTGATGTAGTAACGTGAACCCTAAGACCTTCTTAGTTAGTAGGAGCATGTGTGTCGTGCTCGAGCGTAGTTAAATTCAAGTTTGGGCAACTCAATTCCAATTAGGCAACTTTGACCCTAAGTGATAAAACCTTTCCTTATATTAGTAATGGTATGAAATCGTCTAACGTATGAGCATATACTTTGGACTACACCTAAATTAAGACTAGACTACCGGTTACATTAGAGAATGCCAGAGACTGATAGATGTAGCTAGATCAAATCAATACACCTCTTTAATCTGGGTGGCGCAGCAGAAGCGTGGTGGACCCTACCCAACTGGCCCAGGATCGAAACTGTGCTCGTTGAATACGAACATTATAGAAGCCCTAGCAAGTTCTACTATGAGAAGCCATTTTAGGATGATCTAGTAAGATTTGATTCACCATTTCCTTGGAAATAAATAATACCGAGGACTCTCTTAGACTAAGACCTAAAGGGCAACCTTAGAAATAGACAATCTGAGCCTTTCAATGATGGACATTCCCTACATTTTTAGAGTGATCGGACTACGGAGTTCCTGAAATATATAACTGCGAAACATTCGCAGCTTGACCCAATTCTCAATCCTGGGCGACTACCAATGGACTCAACTGCTGACGAGCAGAAGACCAGGATCCACCAGGATTCGGAAGGGATACGATGAGCTTTCTACCCTGGCCCGGTAGATGATCGATGTATCATGATCAAGCCCACTATAACTGTCTCTTCGTGTTGGTCAAACATTGAAAACAGCTATCTTACTCTAACTAGTTGGGAATCGAAGTCAAGACTCCAAATAGGTAAAGAAATAAATTGTAGTAGACCATCAGGGTATGAGAAATGGATAAAGAAATAAGTTTTAAGGGGGGTAGACTAAAATGAACTAGGCTAGTATATACCCTACCGCGCGTAGAAACTTGAAATCAATAAGTCTTAGGCAAATGAAATAATAGAATTCTTACTTATTATCCTTAGGCAATTTTGGGGACGAAATTTTGTTTTAAGGGTAGTAGATTGTAACATCCCGGATTTTTGGCAACCTGGAATTAGATGTCCTTAGGCAATGGGTCAATCCAACACCTTATTAACTTGTCAGAACTCAATCCTAAAGTCTAAAATCGCTTCTTAACCCATTTCCTTCACAAATCTCACCTTCACTACCTTGTTCTTTAAACGTCTCTAAGTACTTTCATATTAGTCACGAATCCTAACATTTAGGTGATGAAGAACAATGCTTTAGAAATCCGTACAAAGACCCTAGTGCCACCTCAGACAGAAATTACTCGGGACTAAATCCTTTAGAAATGAGATAAAGTAACTAAGTGTGAAACTAGATTAGCTACGAAATCTGCTTGATCCACTTTAAATACGATCTGCAAGACCCAAAACTTGTAGAATCATTGACGCTAGGTTACCCTAAAATCTAGGATCAATCTCATTACCCGGCTACTCTCGGGAGCATCCCGAAACTCCGTATCAGATCTGGACCGCGCATCGGAAGTCCGAATAATACGAAGTTATAGACTTAGCACCGCCTCGCTGGGCTTGATAACCATCTCGAAAATTAAATCGAAACAGTATCCCAGCGCTATTCGCTTGAGCTCGAAGCGAAGAGTGTGAGAACACTTGGTTTTCTTTATAAATAAATATCTCAAATAGTAATCCGAGACTTGTCGCTTGCCGGTCAGTATTAAGCAACCTGACCGTCAGAATCTGACCCAAATGCACCCTCGGATCAGGAAAAATTTCATAAACATATCCATGTACCCGTAATCTCCGATCGTGTTCCACTGACCGTTGAACTGAAACTGGCATGGGTATCCGACCAAAATGAAAACGTAGCTCGACCTAGATCCATAGTCAGTGAGCTTAAGTCTAACCTTTGGCTCAAGGGGGGGGGCTCCGGAAATGCTCCGTTGAGCTGAAACAGATGCCCTTTGGACAAAAACCCAAGTATACCTTGACCTTAAGTCTATTTCGGTATATTTTTAGGCTATATAAGGACCTTAGAACCCTCTCTCTCATAGCCATATGAATTTGACAGAAACCCTAGAGAGAAAAGAGAGAGAAAGAGTGAGAGAAGTGGGAGAAACTCCCTACTACTATCCCCTGCCGCTACACAAGCTGCACCACCCCATTCTCATCGCTTTCCCGGCGATTCTGACTTCGTTTCTAGGTATAAAACCCTAACCCTAATCTATTTTGGGGTTTTGATAGTTGTAGTTTATGAAATAGCTAACCTATTTCGTTCTATAGGTTGCCAAACTGCCGTAGATGAAAGCTTCGCAAACCTATCGGATTCGTTACGATTCTATGACAAAAGGTGCGGACTTTAGGTGTATAGGTTATGGTTTTCAACGCTTTCAATGTCAGATAATGATAGATTCATGATTTGCATGCAATTGCACATGTACAAAGTGCTGTCTGTTTTCCGTTTCGATTAAAGACGTGGAATATGGAATTTTACATATTCTAGGTATTTGTAGAAAGTACCGTATACGTATAAATTTTGGAAATGTGTTTGCCATGATTATTTGTTGTATGAACATATTATATATGTGTAAAATACTTGTTTGGCAAAAGGACTCACCCTAATACATGTTTTACTAATATACACTATGTATGTTAAAATAGTGTATTCTAAGTGTTTGTGAAAATGACCGAATGAGTATAGAATTCACATTCGTGCTCGCCATGACTAATGGTCATGGATATATGATCGTGTATAGGCGATACCCCTTTGACGAAAGGATTTACCCTAAATCACGCCATGGCCACTATACGCTTTATATGTTGAAATGTGTAGTCCAAGTGTTTGTGAAATTGTTCAAATGAATATGGGACTTGGATTCATGTTTGCCATGATTATCCATCGTGGGTGCACGCGTGTTATAATTAGGGCAACTCCCTAATGAAAGGATTTGGCCTAATGCCTATGTGATCAACATATGTCATGTATGTTGATGTATGTAGTTCAAAGCGTTTGTTGAAATGTCTGAATGAGTAGTAGTTAGTAAATTGTAATGTATAAGGGTGTTGAGATATGATTCTCAGCTTCTTTAATTATGTGTATGATTTCTTTAGATATCTGTGTGATTAGGAATTGAATATGTACAAACTCATGCTTATGTTGTACTTCATAACATGCTCAACTGATTGTATGATTTTATCTATGTAATGCATATGTTTAAATTCATGTTTATGTTGTATTCCATAAGAGCCGTGAAGGGTGATGGGGGAGTGGTGTAACGAGTGCGTCAACAGCCCTGGCAGCCCTAAGCGGATATTATCAGACTTTGATTGTATGATTTGAATCTTGATCCATTACTGCTTTAACTATCTGCAATTGAATGTGATTGGGGCTATTGTATAGTCCAGGCAATCGGCAACGAAACTGAATTTGTGGTTGAGATTCAGTCGCCACGAGAAATGTGTTCGTCGAACCCGAGTCGTACTTCGGTTGGCGATAGTGGCTGGCCACACGAAATGCTTATGCACTTCATATCGTTCAACTCGTTGTGCGCTCGAGCTAGCCGAGCTCGTCAAGCAACCCAATCTGTCTTATGTATGTTCACCATGTTTGGACGCCTCTGCTTGAACCGAGGGTACCAAACTTATCAGTGAAATCCCTTTAACCATGGTATCTCGATCCACTAAGACTCATGAGCCGGGCATGGTGGTATGGGACACCGTGGTCGAGATGTCGGCCTACACTGGGGCCATGTGTCTCCCCGTAGTGACCAGTGAGCAACCAGACTCGTGAGCCAATTATGGTGGTAAGGGACACTATATTCATGCTGTCGGCCTACATTGATAAGGTGATGAGGGAGTGGTGCAACGAATGCGTGTAATAGCCCTGGCAGCTATTTATAGTGACCTCGAGCATACTCTGAATTTGCGGTGAGGCGACGAGTTTTGCCGCAGTGTATAGAGTACGAATTAGGCCTGTTTCAATTTAGTGATGAACCGTTAAAGAGGTGATGGGGGAGTGGTGTAACCATTGTGCGTAACAACCCTAGCAGCCTTTGCAGTGACCTAGAAACACACCATCATATGAGATTAACTAGGGCTGACGACCCTAAAATGGATCATGTTTGGGAATGATATGAGGGAGGTACCTTAGTTTCCCAATCCTGCTGTTTGAAAGGACTAATAACTACTCGGTAATCATGCTTATCATCACATTGCATGTGCCTGGTAGATGTGGAGCACTGAGGGATGAATGCATATTTCGAACGTAAGATGGTGTCGCATGAGGGTGGTTTGGCAAGGGCATGCATCATGACTGCATTCATACTTGCATTAATAAGAGTATTTAGAATTGTTAATTGTACTGCTTTATCATTACTACTTGACTGTTTTGATAACATGTTAACCTATACTTTACTGTTCCACTGAGTCGATCACTCACTCCCACGTTACAGGACGGTGTTGTACACACCAACTAGACTTGTTTAAGTTTCAGATGATGGCGATGCTGCGAAGCGGAACTGGACTTTTATGTGGATTAGGAGGATTCCTCTTTTATGCAGTTTCAGGTAGGTTCTTATGAGCCGTGTCCTGATCGACGGGGCTTTCTGGGATGTTGACTAGATGACATTACACCTTTGGTATAATTTAAAAATTTACATGTAATTATTTAACCTGGTAACCTTATCACACTCTGGAGACTCACCACAGTTTATATATTTTATTTATCTATCACAGTCTTCCACCTGCTATCTCACTTGTCTCTGGAGTATGATATGCTATTTTGGCTTAATTTCACTCATGTTCACTACACTAATACAGACAACATTCAATCATCATTCATTTTGTTGCATAAGTGATCCGTTGGAACTCAGGAGTTGAGTTTATGCTCAACCCCCGATTTTCACGGCGTTACACCCCCCCCCCCCCTCCTTTAGGACATCTATAACTCGTCCTTTCAGTCGATTCTCCGTAGTGAACCAACTGATCACATGATTAACAATAATCTTGCTTCTACAGATAACTGGATTATGACAGAACTACGGATTCTAGAAGGATATCTGGAAGAAAATGGATCTTGTCAAAAAGCTGGCGGAGTTCACAAGATGTGATTCTTACGACCATGCTATGATCCTCAACAGCCTTTTCCTACTCATTATTTCGAAACTGATCAGCAACACTTCTTCACCATAGGATCATCATGGAATACTGAAGAATTCTTGATGATGGGTCTCTTGTCACCACGAGACTATTATAGCGCATGGGCTAGGTCCATTACCAGCAGACATGCCAATATTCTAAAGAAAAATGATCTTTTCAATGCAATCATAGCTATGTCAGAACACTTCTATGGAGACATGGTTATTTTCAAAGGTTTTCTCGATCATTGGTATCCGATCACCAACTCATTCCATCTTCCTTTAGGTGAGGTTAACATCACTTTATGCGATCTCCATTATATAGCAGGTCTTCCTATCATAGGCAACATCTTTGATGAATATGTGCCTTCAAACAGAGAATTCACTCGTATCTCCATAGAAAATAATAGATCTAAAGTTTCAACGACTGCCCTTGAGCTTTTTAGAGAAATGGCTAATTTTTCACAGACTGGTGAAATTCATTCCCTCGAATGGTTGGCTTATTTCTCTCTCAACTTACGGTATACTTATTTTCTTCTTTCTTCATAGAACCCCCTTTTTATATATCACATGTTTGATAATCATGTCATTATCTTGACAGCTTTGAACTTAAAACTATTCGTGAGAATATCAGGAATAATACTGAATATAGTTCTTCTTACGAACTAGCTACTTTCTTGGTTTATTGGCTGAGCTTAGTAATACTTCCTTGTTCAAAACAAGTAGAAGTTATTAGACCAACACTCTTCATAGTGGCGGGTGCGATGGCGAACGGTTAGAAATATTCATTGGTTCCTCCGGTCCTTTGTTCACTATATCGTGCTTTTGGAGATAATATTATCTATCATGAAAGTTCAACTTTCAGGCCTTCTTCAATCTATACTCCTTAGCATTTCTTCACAGGCTGCCTATGAGTATACTTTCCTTGGACCTTCGCTGATTCAAAAAGGGCTTATTTAAATCTTCATCAACTCCCACTCCAGTATTATTAACTGAGGAAGATGATAAAAAAATCATGTGGTTGGGTCAGCAGGAAAATAAAGAATAATGATCCCATTGACTTCTTTTAGTTTCCGCTTTCTAGCTTTCCAGAAGATATAGAGGTTATCGATGATGATTCCATCTCTCCCAACGAGCATTCATTCCTTGTTTTTATCAGATCTAGTACTCTTCCAATAAGAAATGGTAGCAGATTTTGGAGTGAACCGTATTATCCAAGTAGATTTGCTCTTCAATTTGGTTTTGATCAGACTGTGCAAGAGACTTATGATATTATTACCAAAACAATGAGAAGTTTGGTATTAGGCCATATAATTGGGTATTAATATGGAGGCAACTTTTAACTGTACACACCGGGTCACATTTCATAATTCCTGGTTATAATTATCTGGTCCATGCTTCTTACTGCTGGATGCATTGGTGGGTCCATTAATATTTCTTGGTGCATGATTATCGTCTGGTAGGTTATGCCATATGGCTTCTTTCGCCGTGCGTGAGAAATTATCAAGCGAACCAAGGCATAGGTTATTTTAAAGAAACAGATCATGCCCCATTTTCGGACCAATTTTGCATAAAGATTTCTTCGAAAGACCTATTTGTGAACCGAAGTCTGCCGATATCCTTGAGGGATGGATAGCATTTGGTGTTCCCTTACATAACTCGAAAGATGCATTTGAGTCATCGAATCGTCTAGAAGAGAATGATAATCCTTCGCAATTTCACCCTCCTCCGCCTTTCTGAATTTTACGAGATAATCTTCCTTCGACATCAAGAGAGCAAGTGACAGAAAGATGCCATCATCCTCTTTAGAAAGGTAAAAAAGTTATAATTAAAGACCCGTAATTAATTTTGAAAGATTAGCTCTTGGAGAAGACAAATCATTCATTATTCCTTCTTTTGAGTAGGAAGTGGCAAGTATTTTAAACATAAGTCCGATACTGTTGTAATTTGAATTTGGTTCAAGCAGATATTGTAACAGCATATATATATATATATATATATATATATATATATTAAACATTCAAGAGAAAATATGACATTTTGCATTTCTAAATATCATTATGCGGTAATTTACAGTAATTTGTTCACATGTTTATTTAGAATTTTCATGATTCATTTTATCGTAACAAGCAATTAGAAATGTATATGTGAGATTTTGATTCATCAATTTAAGGCTCATAATTACATTATGCAATTCATAATTCAATGAAATACTCACACATCCTAGTATTAGTGATGTCGCCTATGTGGTATTCATTTTAATGGGTGGAACTAATTTATAATTCAGTTACTTCTAAAGGTGCACCACATAGTTTAAGCTCTTGGGTAGTTGGAGCAATCACAGTTTTAGACTCTTAAGTAGTTGGAGTCGGGGGTCTTACGTGAATGGTCTCTGTAACTCTTATAAGTTTGCTGAACCACCACAATTGGGGAGTTCACAAACCGTGATCCATCAGAAGGGCCCAGTGAAGCTACCGGGGCAATGAACTCAGTAAGTTTTATGCACAGGGTTGGCTGCAGTAACTCTCTAGAGTTCATGGGGCTCACAAGGCTACCTTAATGGGTATTAAATCTAAGGCCACCAGTCCATCGATGAGAGGGTAACACTTTTAGAGGACTCATCCCCATGAGTTTCTACTGAAATTAAGCCAGGAATCTGGGGGGCCTTATGCATGGTTGGTGTAACATCCCGAAAAATCGGGGATCGAGTAGTAACTCAACTCTCGAGTTCCAGAACATCACTTATGCAACAAAATGAATGATGATTGAATGTTGACTGTATTCGTGCATTGAACATGAGTGAGATTAAGCCAAAACAGCATATCATACTCCAAAGACAATTAAATTGCAAGCGGAAGACTGTGATAGACATATAAAATATAAAAACTGTGGTGAGTCTCCAAAGTGTGATAATGTTACCAGGTTAAATAATTACAAGTACAATTCTAAAATATACCAAATGTGAGGAAGTGTAATGTCTTCTATCCCAAGTACCATAGCCCCGTCAATACATTACCAGGTCTTCATAGACCTGTCAGAGAATTACATGTAGGAGAACTCCTCCTTAACATCATAGTAGTAGTCCATCTCTGCTTCATAAGCATCGCCATCACCTGAAACTCAACAAATCTGGTTGGTGTTGCAAACACCGTCCCGTAACGTGGGAGTGAGTGATTAACTCAGTGGAACAGTAAAGCATAGGTTAACATGTTATCAACTCAGTCAAGAAGTAATGATAAAGCAGTATAATCAAACACTCCTAATTACTCTTATTAATGCAAGTATGAATGCAGTCATGATGTATGCCCTCACCACACCCTCCCTCGTGCGACACCATCTTACGTTCGCGGCATGCTTTAATTTCATCCCTCAGTGCTCCACATCTTTCAAGCACATGCAATGTATGATGAGCATGATTACCGAGTTTTTATTAACCCATTTCAAACAGCAAGGTTGGGAAACTAAGGTACCTCCCTTGTATCATTCCCAAACATGATCCAGTCTAGGGTCGTCAGTCCTAGTTAATCTCAGACGATGGTGTGGTTTCTAGGTCACTGCAAAGGCTGCCAAGGCTATTACGTACAAAGGTTACACCACTCCCCCATCACCTCTTTAACGATTCATCACTATACAGAAACAGGCCTAGTTCATACTCAATATACCGCGGTAAAACTCTGAGGCTCACCGCGATTTCAGAGTATGCTCGAGGTCACTACATAGGGCTGTCAGGGCTGTTACGCACAAAGGTTATACTGCTTCCCCATCACCTTATCAATGTAGGCCGACAGCACATATATAGTGTCCCATACCACCATAATCAGCTCACGAGTCTGGTTGCTCACTGGTCACTACGGGGAGGCACGTGGCCCCAGCGTAGGCCGACAGCTCGACCACAGTGTCCCATACCATCATGCCCGGCTCATGAGTCTTAGCGGATCGAGGTACCATGGTTAACGGAATCCCACTGGTAAGTTTGGTACCCTAGGTTCAAGCAGTAGCGACCAAATATGGTGAACATACATTAGACAGATCGGGTTACTTGACGAGCTCGACTAGCTCGAGCGCACAACAAGTTGAACGACATGAAGCGCAAAAGCACTTCGTGTGGCCAACCACTATCGCCAATCGAAGTACGACTCGGGTTGGTCGAACACATCTCACGTGGCAAATCAATCTCAGCCACGAATTCAATCCCGTTATCGATTGCCTGGACTATAATCATAGCCCCAATCACATTCAATTACAGATAGTTAAAGCAGTAATGGATCAAGATTCAAATCATACAATCAAAGTATGACATTATCCATTTAGGGCTGCCAGGGCAGTTGCACACACTCGTTGCTCCACTCCCCCATCACCCATGACGGATCATACAACATAAATATGAATTTAAACATACGTATTACATAAATAAAATCATACAATCAGTTGAGCATGTTAACAAGCATATCATAAAGCATATTATAAAGCATGTTATAAGCATGTTATGAAGCACTATATAAACAGGAATACAAGCACATATATTTCATAAGTGGTTAAAGTGAACTACCCACATGGGGGAAATCATACATGTTTCTAAGGTAGTTGAGAATCCCATCTCAACACCTACCTAAGGCACCATCATCCAAACACTTACTCTCACAAGCATTTTCACAAACACTTAGAGTACACTATTACAACATACATAGTGTATACTAGCAAAACATGTATTAGGGTGAGTCCTTTCGCCAAACAAGTATTTTACGCATATATAATATATTTATATAGCAAATAACCATGACAAACACATCTCTAAAATTTATAAGTATACGGTACTTTCTAGAATACACCATTTTTACATACATAGTGTATATTAGCAAATCATGTGTTATGGTGAGTCCTTTCGCCAACTAAGTATTTTATCCATATATATTATATTAATACAGCAAATAATAATGGCAAACACATTTCCAATATTTATACGTATACGGTATTTTCTACGAATACCTAGAATATGTAAAATTTCATATTCTACGTCTTTAATCGAAACGGAAAACAGAAAGCACTTTGTACATGTGCAATTACATACAGATCATGAATCTATCATTATCTGACATTGAAAGCGTTAAAAACCATAACCTATACACCTAAAGTCCGCACCTTTTGTCGTAGAATCGTAACGGAGTCGATAGATTTGCTAAGGCTTTGTATACGGCGATTTGGCAATCTATATGATGAAATAAGTTAGCTATTTCATAACCTACAACTCTTAAAACCCCAAATCAGTTTAGGGTTAGGGTTTCTTACCTAGAAACGAAGCTGAAATCGCCGGGAAAGCGATTAGAAATGCATGGTGTAGCTTGTGCAGCGGCAGGGTAAAGTGGCAGGGAGATTCCCCCACTTCTCTCACACTTTCTCTCTCTTTTCTCTCTTCTATCTCTAGGGTTTCTCTCAAATTCATATGGCTGTGAGAGAGAGGATTCTAAGGTCCTTATATAGTATAAAAAGTCTCCAAAATAGACTTCAGGTAAAGGTACACTTGGGTTATAGCCAAAGTGGGCTAGTTTCAGCTCAACGGAGCATTTCCAGAGCCCCCCCTTGAGCCAAAGGTCGGACTTAAGCTCACTGACTGTGGATCTAGGTGGAGTTACGTTTTCATTTCGGTCGGATTCCCAGATCGCAAATGGCGGACCAGTTTCAGTTCAATGGTCAGTGGAACTCGATCGGAGATTCCGAGTACATGGATATGTTTATGAAATTTTTCCTGATCCGAGGGTGTAATTTGGTCTGATTCTGACAGTCAGGTTGCTTAATACTGACCCGCAAGTGACAAGTCTCAAATTACTATTCAAGATATTTATTTTATAAAGAAAACAAGTGTTTTCACACTCTCTTGCTCCAGACTCAAGCGAACAGCCGTGGGACACTATCTGGATTTGATTTCCGAGATGGTTGTCAAGCCCAGCGAGGCGGTCCTAAGTCCTTAACTTCGTATTATTCGAACTCCCGATGTGCGGTCCAGATCTAATACGGAGTTTCGAGATGCTCCCGAGAGCAGCCGGGTAAT
Source organism: Magnolia changhungtana (assembly GCA_030180095.1). Lineage (NCBI taxonomy): Eukaryota > Viridiplantae > Streptophyta > Magnoliopsida > Magnoliales > Magnoliaceae > Magnolia > Magnolia changhungtana. Next base: position 3,572,888 of record JASAUF010000473.1, on the reverse strand, counting down.
GAGATTGATCCTAGATTTTAGGATAACCTAGCGTCAATGATTCTACAAGTTTTGGGTCTTGCAGATCGTATTTAAAGTGGATCAAGTGGATTTCGTAGCTAATCTAGTTTAGCACTTAGGTAACTTTGTCAAATTTTTAAAGGATTTAGTCCTGTAAGATTTCTGCCTGAGGTGGTACTTGAGCCTTTGTAGTTTATATATAAAGTGATCCAATTCATAATACTTAGCTAGTTTAAGATAGTGTCTAGGGTGAAAGTACTTAGAAAAATTGAAAGAACAAGGTGGTGAAGGGTGGGATTTGTGAAGGAAATGCGTTCAAAGGCGGCTTTAGACTTTGGGTTTGAGTTCTGACAGGTTAATAAGGTGTTAGGATCGACCCATTGCCTAAGGACGTCTTATTCCAGGTTAGGAAAAAATTCGGGCTATTACAATCTACCCCCCTTAAAATAAAATTTCATCCCCGAAATTGGCTAAGGGTAATAAGGGAAGATTTAATTATTTCTTTTGCCTAAGTTTTATTGATTTCGAGTTTCTACGCGTGGTTGGGTATATATAAGCCTGGTTCATTTTAGTCTACTCCCCTTAAAACATATTTCTTTATCCATTTCTCATACCCTGATGGTTTGCTACAATTTATTTCTTTACCTATTTGGAGTCTCGACGACAATCCCCAATTATTTAGAGTAAGATAGTTGTTTTTAATGTTTGACCAACACGGAGAGACGGTTATAGTGGGCTTGATCCCGATACATCGATCATCTACCGAGCTAGGGTAGAAAGCTCATCGTATCCCTTCCGAATCCTATTGGATCCTAGTCTTCTGCTCGTCAGCAGTGAGTCCATTGGTATTCGCCCAGGATTGAGAATTGGGTCAAGCCGCGAATGCTTCGCAGTTGTATATGTCAGTAACTCCGTAGACCGATCACTCTAAAAACGTAGGGAATGTCCATCACAGAAAGGTTCAAATGTCTATTTCTAAGGTTGCCCTTTAGGTCTTAGTCCAAGAGAGTCCTCGTTATTATCTATGTCCAAGGAAATGGTGAATCAAATTTTTACTAGATTATCCTAAAATGGTTTCTCATAGTAGAACAGGCTTCTATTATGTTTGTATACAACGAGCACAGTTTCGATCCTGGGCCAGTGGGGTAGGGTCCACCACGCTTCCGCTGCGCCACCCAGATCAAAGAGGTGTATTAGCTAACCTAACTAGATTGGGTTCATAATATTCTACTCCCCTTAAAAACTTAATTTCCTAAGGCTCAAGGATCTATGTCTCGCTCCGTATGTCAGAACGAGGTGAAATATTAAACCTATCTTTGGTATGAAATGGGAAGTGGTCTATCAATACATTGGTCTTCCACTCATCGATAATGTGTGCTATGGCATTGGTACCTATGGTTATAGAAAGGAGCTAAGATGCCTAATTCCACCAAAGGAGGACCTTTGCCACGGTCTCGACTTACCTCTTTAATCATATCTAGTTGAATACTGCAAGATAATTTGCACACTCTTAGTACATAAAGAATCTAGACAAATAGGTTAGTGGACAGCCTATCCTTCTAAGTCCATAAGCACAATACGCATGCCAGAATGGTCTGTGGTTTGAGTCCTAATCCCTAACTCTCTCTGTTGCCCATTTGAGAAATTTCTTAGGCTCTAAAAGACAAAGTATCCCTATTGGCTATATGTTCTTACACTTCTCAAAGATGAAGTTATAAACTTTTGGTTGTAAGTGGTTCGGCCAACACGGAAGGAAAGTTGTGTAGTGGGTCTGAGCCGGATATATAGACCTTCTGCCTCGCGAAGACAGAAAATCATCGTATCAGTTCTTAATCCTAGTTGATCCCGACCTTCTGCTTGATCAGAGCATAGAGTTCATTGGTAACTACCAGGATTGAGACTTCAATTCAAACCGCGAATACCTCGCTTACATATATTGTTTCTCTACTCCGTGTTCCCGATTGTAATATGTCTTTGGGAAGGAAATTCTAAGGGATGTGTTAATTGGACCTAACATTAAATCCAAGGGATATTTAGGTTTTCTCTAATCGTGAACAGTTTCTACGTTAAACAAGCTCCCTACGAGTTACTAAGGAAGCCTAAAGTATTAAGGGGATTCAACGGAAGAATGAGCTTCCACTCAATCCCAATCAAGCTGACTAACTAAGTTTATCGGTCTCTGACATTCCCTAGTGTATCCAGTAGCTAGTCTTAATTTAGGAGTAGCGATACTCCAATAGGTGTAATCCAAAGTCCAAGCTCATACGCTAGATGATTTCACATCATTTCTAATACAGGAAGGGCTTTATCACTTAGGGTCAAAGTTGTCTAATTAGAACTGAGTCGCCCAAACTTAAATTTAACTACGCCCGAGCATTTCACACATGTTCATACTAGGTAAGAAGATCCTGGGGTTCACATTATTAATTTGTTGGATTTCCTACACTGTCAAATTCTTTGAAATCTAGAAGTACTAACTTTAAGTCCAAAACTCTAAGGGCATATTTGGGTATTAAGTTATATTAAATGGATTGTGTTGCTAATCCCACCTCGGGATTAGAAGTGGTATGTTTGGTAGGTGGGTGGGTGGGGATCCAAGTGTTATTTGGAAGGAAATCTCAAAATTTACTTTTAATTGCGTACATTCTAAACATGGTGTCGGAAAACATGGGATACATTTATTATTACTTTTACAATCTATCCACCTATGTAGTTGGCCGAACGGGCACTAAACGTCCTAATAGTTGGAGGTTGTGAAGGTTATGGGACAAGAAAATGTGGATCGTTGTGCCCATATGGGTGTGAAATGGTGAGGCCAAGAGGAGTAAGGGTGGAGGGTGGAAGGAGTTCACAATTGTCAAGTACAACGCCGACTTGGCGAACATTCAATACATGACAGAAGATGCATGTGAGCTAATACAACAAAGCTTCAAATACTTAAAACATACTACCAACTCCTACACCCATCAACATGAAAACATAAACACCCAACGATGGTAACCCATGCAAACTACAAGACAACAGTCTGGATGACTAGACATCCGAGAAAATGGCCGCAACAATGGCGAAGAAAGCCATGGAAAGTGAAAATAAGAGAGAGAAAGGGCTGATCTCTTCACTTCTCCACAAACTTGGGTCTCAACAGTGGTTGTAGAGGCCCAAAGAACAAGGATTTGTAAAGAAAAATGGAGAGATGGGTTGGGTAGAGAGGTGTGTACGATTTTGAGCCATAAATGGGAGTGTAAGAGCTCAAATGTGAGAAAACGGAGAGGGTAGGGGGGTAAGGATTGTTGTGGATGGTGTATATAAAAAGGTTGTGGTCAAAAATGGGAGATGAGACGATTGGAAGGGAGTTTGGAGAGAAAAACAGCAAGTTGGAAGGCTTGGAAGGGTGAATAAGAGAAAGGGGGGCAAAACGATGTGAAATAGGGGACCCCAAGCAATTCCGCACGCACCACACGTGCTGGGGATCAGGCCGACCATGACCAGACCTGGCCCGACCCGTACGGCCAAGCCTGACCGCGGCGCGCCGTGGTGACCGCGGTTCCACCGCGGTCCACCTTGCCCGGGGCCATACCACCATAGCTGGGTGGTGTTCTCCAGCCTCCCAAGGTGCCAAATGCACCTTAGGTCCACTTGGTTCCCCCCGGATTGACGCGTGTGGCCCTCGACTCCGTTTCAAGTCGTTTCGGGTCAAATCGGACGTATCTTGCAATCTGGAATGAGTTACCTGACGTACAATATATGATTTTGGGGTAGAACGAGCTAATGAAGTCAACCAACCTTGCTATGCTGGGTTACAAAGCCCAAAATTTTCAAAAAACCTTATATCGATGGTTGTTTCCCTGTTTCAATTTCGTCTTTACTATAAATAGTAGTTTTAGTTTGATTACTCTTCATCCGTTGGGTTTTAGGAGTTGCGCCCAACACGAAAAGAGCTTAGAATAATTAGGAGAACGGTTTGGTGAAGCCAAATAGGACACTTTCTATTTTTGGCCGAAAACCTTGCGCACTAGTAGACATCACGACCTTATAGTAAGTGGCGAATTCTAGGAGTTTTAGTTGCAGTTTTGTTTCTGATTTCTTTTCCATTACTTGGTATCGCTATTTAAAGGGTTGTGAACTCGTTTTTAGTCATTCGTTAATCAATTTCAAATTTATTTGAATTCATTTCTATTTTTTGCTTTCTTTTCTCGTATATTCGAGAAGTCTCTGTGAGGAGTCCAGAGAAGCTCCGAGGATTCGGAGTAGTTATCCTCATCACGTTTATCCCGTATTCTACCAGTTTTTAACGGTTGGGATGAGGTGGATTGTGACCTAGACTCGTCAATAGACGACCAAAAAATGATTCGGGATCGTTTCGCGTGATCATGGGTGTGTACGAGCCCAATCTCAGCAGTCGATTTCGGTCGGTTTCGCCGTTTGGCAAATTTGGAAAATCCTAAGTTGGTCTCTACATTCTGTCGCTCCCTCCTAAGTCAGAGTGCGTCAGTATGCATCGTGCGACCATAACCCAGGTCCAGTTTAATCTAAATCATGCTCTGATACCAACTGTAACATCCCGAAAAATTGGGGGTCGAGTAGTAACTCAACTCTCGAGTTCCAGAACATCACTTATGCAACAAAATGAATGATGATTGAATATTGACTGTATTCATGCATTGAACATGAGTGAGATTAAGCCAAAACAGCATATCATACTCCAGAGACAGTTAAATTGCAAGCAGAAGACTGTGATAGATATATAAAATATAAAAACTGTGGTGAGTCTCCAGAGTGTGATAATGTTACTAGGTTAAATAATTATAAGTACAATTCTAAAATATACCAAATGTGAGGAAGTGTAATGTCTTCTATCCCAAGTACCATAGCCCCGTCAATACATTACCAGGTCTTCATAGAACTGTTAGAGAATTACATGTAGGAGAACTCCTCCTTAACATCATAGTAGTAGTCCAGCTCTGCTTCATAAGCATCGCCATCACCTAAAACTCAACAAATCTAGTTGGTGTTGCAAATACCATCCCGTAACGTGGGAGTGAGTGATCAACTCAGTGGAACAGTAAAGCATAGGTTAACATGTTATCGACTCAGTCAAGCAGTAATGATAAAGCAGTATAATCAAACACTCCTAACTACTCTTATTAATGCAAGTATGAATGCAGTCATGATGTATGCCCTCACCACACCCTCTCTCGTGCGACACCATCTTAGGTTCGTGGCATGCTTTCATCCCTTAGTGCTCCACATCTTCCAGGCACATGCAATGCATGATGAGCATGATTACCGAGTTTTTATTAGTCCATTTCAAATAGCAGGGTTGGAAAACTAAGGTACCTCCCTTGTATCATTCTCAAACATGATCCAGTCTAGGGTTGTCAGTCCTAGTTAATCTCAGATGATGGTGTGGTTTCTAGGTCACTATAAAGGCTGTCAGGGCTATTACGCACAAAGGTTACACCACTCCCTCATCACCTCTTTAACGATTCATCACTATATAGAAATAGGCCTAGTTCATACTCCATATACCACGGCAAAACTCTAAGGCTCACCACGATTTCAGAGTATGCTCTAGGTCATTACAAAGGGCTGTCAGGGCTGTTACGTACCAAGGTTACACCGCTCCCCCATCACCTTATCAATGTAGGCCGACAGCACGAATATAGTGTCCCAAACACCATAATCGGCTCACGAGTCTGGTTGCTCACTGGTCACTACGGGGAGGCATGTGGCCCCAGCGTAGGCCGACAACTCGACCACGGTGTCCCATACCACCATACCCGGCTCATGAGTCTTAGCGGATCGAGGTACAATGGTTAACGGGATTCCACTGGTAAGTTTGGTATCCTAGGTTCAAGCAGTAGCGACCAAACGTGGTGAACATACATTAGACAGATCGGATTACTTGACGAGCTCGACTAGCTCGAGCACACAACAAGTTGAACGATATGAAGCACAAAAGTACTTTGTGTGGCCAACCACTATCGCCAATCGAAGTACGACTCGGGTTGGTCGAACACATCTCACGTGGCAAATCAATCTCAGCCACGAATTCAATCCCGTTACCGATTGCCTGGACTATAATCATAGCCCCAATCACATTCAATTACAGATAGTTAAAGCAGTAATGGATCAAGATTCAAATCATACAATCAAAGTATGATATTATCTGTTTAGGGCTGCCAGGGTTGTTGCACGCACTCGTTGCTCCACTCCCCCATCACCCATGACGGATCATACAACGTAAATATGAATTTAAACATACGCATTACATAAATAAAATCATACAATCAGTTGAGCATGTTAACAAGCATATCATAAAGCATATTATAAAGCATGTTACAAGCATGTTATGAAGCACTATATAAACAGGAATACAAACACATATATTTCATAAGTAAGTGGTTAAAGTGAACTACCCACATGGGGGAAATCATACATGTTTCTAAGGTAGTTGAGAATCCCATCTCAACACCTACCTAAGGCACCATCATCCAAACACTTACTCTCCCAAGCATTTTCACAAACACTTAGAGTACACTATTACAACATACATAGTGTATACTAGCAAAACATGTATTAGGGCGAGTCCTTTCGCCAAACAAGTATTTTACGCATATATAATATATTCATACAGCAAATAATCATGACAAACACATCTCCAAAATTTATGCATATACGGTACTTTCTAGAATACACCATTTCTACATACATAGTGTATATTAGCAAATCATGTGTTATGGCGAGTCCTTTCGCCAACTAAGTATTTTATCCATATATATTATATTAATACAGCAAATAATTATGGTAAACACATTTCCAATATTTATATGTATACGGTATTTTCTACGAATACCTAGAATATGTAAAATTTCATATTCTACGTCTTTAATCGAAACAGAAAACAGAAAGCACTTTGTACATGTGCAATTGCATACAGATCATGAATTTATCATTATCTGACATTGAAAGCATCGAAAACCATAACCTATACACCTAAAGTCCGCACCTTTTGTCATAGAATCGTAATAGAGTCGATAGATTTGCTAAGGCTTTGTATACCGCAATTCGGCAACCTATATGATGAAATAGGTTAGCTATTTCATAACCTACAACTATTAAAACCCCAAATCAGTTTAGGGTTAGGGTTTCTTACCTAGAAATGGAGCTGAAATTGTCGGGAAAGCGATTAGAAATGCGTGGTGTAGCTTGTGCAGCGGCAGGGTAAAGTGGCAGGGAGATTCCCCCACTTCTCTCACACTTTCTCTCTTTTCTCTCTTCTATCTCTAGGGTTTCTCTCAAATTCATATGGCTGTGTGTAACGCCCTGAAAATCGGGGGTCGAGTGTAACTCAACTCCCGAGTTCCAACGCATCACTTATGCAACATGTTTAGTGATATTTGAATGTTGTCTGTGTTAGAGCAGTAAACATGAATGAGATTATACCAAAGCAGTAATTCATACTCCAAATCAGTTGTATAAAAGCAAGCGGAAGACTGAACTGTATATATATGTATGTGAAGAAACAAAATAAATGATTCATTATCCATAGTATGAATCCTTCTGAGTCACAATATACATGTCTCGTTTATATAAACAAAATGTCAAAATAAACTAGGTACAATCCCCGTAAATCCCATCGATCCCCAAGAAATTAGTCGAAGCCGCCAAATAACCGCATATATGAGAACTCCTCCTGGTCCTCGTTATAATCGGGCTCCGCCTCCAGCGTAGTCGGATCGCCTAAACCTGAGACAGAGTCTGGTTGGTGTACGTAACACCGTCCCGTAACGTGGGAGTGAGTAGCTAACTCAGTGGAACGATGAGACATAAGTTATCATGTTCTCAATACAGTCAAGCAGTAATGATAAAGCAGTAAATCAAACACTCCTAGTTACTCTGATTAATGCAAGTATGAATGCAGGTATGATGGAAGCCCTCTCCGACATACTCCCTCAAGCGACACCATCTCACGTTCGCGCATGCATACATCCCACAGTGCTCCACATCTTCCAGGCACATGCGATGCATAATGAGCATGATTACCGAGTTTTTAATTAGTTCATTTCAAACAGCAGGATTGGGAAACTAAGGTACCTCCCTTGTATCATTCCCAAACATGATCCAATCTAGGGTCGTCACCCTAGTTAATATCGACGATGGTGTGTTTTCTAGGTCACTCGCAGAGACGCCGCTGTGGCTCACATTACGCACAAAGGTTGCACCACTCCCCATCACCCCTTAAACGATTCATCACGATACAACTATACGTAAACAGTGCCTAGTTCATACTCTATATATCGCGGCGAACCCTAAGGCACGCCGCAACTTGTAATATGCTCTCGGTCACTACAAAGGGCTCGCTGTGGCATTACGCACAAAGGTTGCACCACTCCCCCATCACCTTATCAATGTAGGCCGACAAACGCGAATATAGTGTCCCATACCACCATAATCGGCTCACGAGTTGGTTGCTCACCGGGTCACTATGGGGAGGCACGTAGCCCCAGCGTAGGCCGACATTTCACCACGGTGTCCCATACCACCATGCCCGGCTCATGAGTCTTAGCGGATCGAGGTACCATGGTTAACGGGATTTTCACTGGTAAGTTTGGTACCCTAGGTTCAGGCATTAGCGACCAAACATGGTGAACATACATAAGACACACGGTTTACTTGACGTGTTCGGCTGGCTCGAGCGCACAACAAGTTGGGCGATATGAAGCGCAGAAGCACCTTGTGTGGCCAACCACTATCGCCAACCGAAGTACGACACGGGTTCTCCAACACATCATGCGTGGCGGGACGAATCCCAACCACAACTTCAAGTCTGATACCGGATGCCTGGACTATGGACATAGTCCCAAGCTCAGTCAAGTCCTAACCATAGCATATGAAATACGGCATGATAACATGGTAATTCAAGGACACTAGTAATCATGTTACAAAGCATATCATGAAGCATGTTAATAAGCAAATTACAAGGCATGTTCAAAAGCATGTTATAAAGCATTATACAAATAGGGATACAATTACATATATTTCATAGGTAAGTGATTAGAGTGAATAACCACATGGAGGACGTCATATGTGACTCTAAGGTAGCGGAGAATCCCATCTCAGCACCTACCTAAGGTTCTAACACTTAAGCACTTACACTCACAAGTGATTTCACCAACACTTGGAATGCACTATTTCAACATACATGACGTATGCTAGAGAATGTGTACTAGGATTGTCCCTTTACCAAACTAGTATTTTATACATATATATCATATTCATACAACAATTAAACATGGCAATCACATCAGCAAATTTTATACGTATAGGTACTTCCTCGTATACCCAATTTCGACATACATAGTGTTTACAAAGGAACATAGATTGCGGCAATTCCTTTCGCCAAGCTAGTATTGTAATCATGTATTGTATAATCATATATTAAATAAATATGTCAAACATTATTCCAAAAGAAATACGTATACGGTATTTCTAAAATACGTAATTTCAACATACGTCGCATTTACAAGTGAACATATATTTTGGCGGTTCCTTTCGCTAAACTAGTATTTTATTCATATATTATATAATCATACATTAAATAAACATGTCAAACATTTATCCAAAAAAAATACGTATATGGTATTTCTACGTATACCTAGAATATGTGAAATTCCATATTTCACAACGTTAATCGAAACAGGAAATGGAAAGCACTTTGTACATGTGCAATTGCATGCAGATCATGAATCTACCATTATCTGACATTGAAAGCGTTGAAAACCGCAACTTATACACTTAAAGTCCTCACCTTTGCCTTTGGAAACGAAACGAATCGCAAAGGGTAGTAGAACTTCCGTATACGGGAGATTTCTAGCCTAAAGAGCGGAATCGGTTAGTCGTTACACATCCTACATCGATCCCACCTCAAATCGACCTAGGGTTAGGTTTTCTTACCTTCAAATGAGATGGAAACCGCCGGAAAACACCTGAATGAAGCTGTGTAGGCCGTGTAACAATCCCCAAAGTAAGAGAGGAAGATCTAAGAAGAAAACCCAAGCTCTTCTCTCTCTTTTTCTCTCTCCCTCTAGGGTTTTTCTCCAAAATTCGTATGGTCGTGAGAGGGGCTGTTCTAAGCCCCTTTTATAGCCAAAAACATTCAAATTAGACTTAGGTTCAAGGGGTACTGCTTATATAGGATATTCGTCGCTTTTCCAGCTCAAAAGGGAGGTTCTGGTAGCCCTCCTTGAACCAAACGTCAGACTTAAGCTCACCATCGATGGATCTACGTGTAATTTCATTTTTGACTCGATCAGATACCCAGATCGCACGTGGCGGACCACTTTCGGCCTCGACGGTCATGGCCACGATCGTAAATTCTAAGTACATGTAAATGTTCCTGAAATTTTTCTTAATCCGAGGGTGTAATTTGGTCCGATTCGACGGTCGTGTTGCTTAATACTGACGCGTCAACGAATGATGCCGATCACTATTCCGGATATTTATTTTGGCATGGGAATAGTGTTTTTCACACTCCCTCGCTCCGAATCGAAAAGAATGGCCATGGAACATCGGATGGAGCTGATTTTTGAGATGATTGTTAAGCCCAGTGAGGCGGTCCTAGTTCCTTAGTTTCATGTTAATCGGACTTCCGATGTGCGATCTAGACCTAATACGAAGTTTCGTTTCATTCTCGAGAGCAGACGGGAAATGAGTTTGGTTCTAAACTTTACGGTAACCTAAATAATGATTCTCAAGAACTTTTGGGTCTTGCGCAGATCGTATTTAAAGCGATCCTAACGGATTTCACGACTAATCGAGTTTAGTACTTAGTTAACTGTGTTAAATTTCTAAAGAATTAAATCCTACGTGATTTCTGGTCGAGATGGTACTCGACCCAATGTACGGAAATTTTCGGGTCGTTACAATCTACCCCCCTTAAACAAAAAATTTCATCCTCGAAATTTATACCTTTTCATAGTCCTCGAGAATCTGAGGGTAGTTCTTCCTGACCTCGGCCTCGCCTCCCGTGTAGCTTCCTCCTCGAATGATGTGTCCAAAGCACCTTCACAAGTGGGATGACCTTGCTACGCAGCACCGCTCATTCCTCGTCAAGGATGCGCGTTGGCGCAACTCATATGTAGCATCCTCGCTCAACCGTACTGCTCCCATCCGATGATATGCGAAGGATCAGGAACGTACTTCTTCAGCATAGATACATGAAATACGTTGTATACGGAAGCAAGTGGTGTAGGCAAGGCGAGACGATACGCCACATCACCCACTCGATCCAATATCTCAAATGGACCGATAAACCCTGTGTGAGCTTCCCCTTCTTCCCAAACCGAAGGACTCCCTTCATAGGGGGAAACCCGAAGGAACACATGATCACCGACCTCGAACTCCACGGCCGCCGCCTCGTATCGGCGTAACTCTTCTCGCCTACTCAACGCCGTGAGTAATCGATGCCCGATAATGTCTACCTTCTCTCGTAGTCGCCCAACCAACTCCGGCCAATCGTGCTACGCTCTCCAACGTCTCGCCCAACAAGCAGGTGCCTACAAGGTCAACCATATAGAGCCTCATATGGCGCCATGCCAATAGTCGCCCGGAAGCTATTGTTGTAGGCGAACTCGCGTACGGAAGACAGTCATCCCAACCGTCCTTGAAGTCCAACACACATGCTCGCAACATATCCTCCAGACCGATTCACCCGCTCGTCTCCGCCCATCACCGAGGATGAAACGCCAGACTTCAACTTCAACTTCACACCCATCGCCTCCTGGATACGAGTCCGGAAGATAGATGTGAACCGCGTGTCTCTCGTCCGACACGATCTCCAAAGGAACCCGTGCGGACACGGACGATCTCCCGATGTACAATCTAGCCGCTCGTCTGCAGAGTTCGTAACTCGATAGGGAGGAAATGGGCCGATTTGGTCAACCGGTCCACAATCACCTAAATGGAATCGTGCCCCTTCCTCGTCTTCGGCAACCCTGATATGAAGTCCATGGAGATGAAGTCCCACTTCCACTCCGCTATGTGCATGGGCTGAAGTAGTCCAGAGGTCGGCGATGTTCTGCCTTGACCTGCTGGCACGTCAGACATCGAGACACATACTCAGCAATGTGGGCCTTCATGTTATCCCACCAATACGTCTGTCTCATATCCTGGTACATCTTTGTGCTACCAGGATGCATCGCAAACTTCGAGTTATGGGAAGACTCGAGAAGTTCACGTCTCAAGTCAGGCACATCTGGAACACATAGGCGGCCACGGAATCGTAAACCCCCATTAGAACCAACTCTCCACTCGGAGTCCACGGCGTCGCTAGCCTGCTCTCGAAGCTCGATGCCAGTATATCGCCTTCTTGGGCCTCAACAATCCTCGTTAATAAGTGGTCGCACCCGAACGTGCGCAACACACTCAAATGCTCCTCGACAAGGAGTCTCCGCTCAAGTCCCGCACAAACTCCATCATGTCCCACTCGGCTATCATCGGCGGCCCGCAAATGCTATCGCCTTCTTAGCGGCTCAGTCGCTGTCTGCCACAGGTTCGCTTTGCCAGATGGTAGGAAACCTCGAACTTAAAGTCCTTCAAGGTCTCCATCCATCTACGCTGCCTCATATTCAAATCCCGCTGTGTGAATATGTATTTAAGGCTCTTGTGGTCGCAGAAAAAAGCTCGAACTCCTCACCGTAGAGGTAATGTCTCCAGAGCTTCAATGCAAAGATGACAGCTGCTAACTCCAGGTCATGTGTAGGGTAATTCTCCTCGTGCTTCCTTAATTGTCTCGAGGCATATGAAATCACCCTATCCTTCTGCATCAGCACACAACCCAAACCAACGCGAGACGCGTCAGTATACACCGTGTATTTCACCCCTTGCTTTGGCAATACTAGCACAGGGGCGGACGTCAACTTGTCCTTCAGCTCCTTAAAAGCTGCCTCCGCCTTCTCATTCCAGGTGAACTTCAGGTCCTTCCGAGTCAGCTGAGACAATGGCCTGGCGATCTTCGAGAAATCCCGAATGAAACGTCTGTAGTACCCAGCCAGACCAAGGAAACTCCTCACCTCAGTAACCGATTCAGGCTGCTGTCAATCCTAAACCGCAGCTACCTTAGCAAGGTCCACTGCTATCCCATCCTTGGACACTACATGTCCCAGGAACTTGACTTCCTCCTGCCAGAAGTCGCACTTCTTATATTGCTTGAACAACTGGTTCTTCTTCAGTGTATCCAATACCGCTCGCAAATGCTCCTCGTGCTCCTCCCGACTCGTGGAGTATATCAAGATGTCATCGATAAAGACGATGACGAATCGGTAGAGGAAGGGCCGAAATACCCGGTTCATCAGATCCATGAACACGGCTGGTGCGTTCGTCAGACCGAACGACATCACCAAGAACTTATAGTGCCCAAAGCACGTCCTGAAGGCTGTCTTCTGCACGTCCTCCTCTCTCACGCGCACCGGTGGTACCCTCGACTGAAGGTCAATCTTCGAGAAATACTTCGCCCCCTCAACCGATCGAACAGATCATCAATCCCGGGGCAAGGATACTTGTTCTTCACCGTGACTGGTTCAACCTACGGTAATCAATACACAACCGTAGCGACCCGTCCTTCTTCTTCACGAACAACACAGTGCTCCCAAGGAGACACACTAGGTCGAATAAAACCTCTCTCTACAAGTACGTCAACTGCTTTCCCGCAGCCTCCTCCATCTCACATGGAGGCATACGATAAGTCGGCAACGAGATGGGCGTCGCACCAGCGTAAGGTCAATCGTAAAATCAATCTCACGCCGAGGAGGTAAACCAGGATAGTCTCAAATACGCCCGCAAATTCTCGAACCACCGGCGTACCATCTACGGCCGGACCATCAATCGGCACAAGTAAAGCAAAGATAACAATCAACTCGACAGGCCAACCGACCCGCACCGGGAACGTGAAAGCCGTACGTCAGTCCATAGGCCGTCACGATCCGAGTATCGCACTATCTCCGCCTCATCCCGGTGAGCCAATCCATACCAAGGATAACGTCGTAGTGCCATAGTGGAGCAACAATGAGGTCGACGAGCACCGTGTCTTTGCTACCCAAAACTACCGAGCAACCCTCGCATAATCGTGTGACATCCGAAATGTGTCCCGTGAGCCGTAGTGAGTCTCATTCCCTTAGTGGGAATCGTATGCAAAGATAGGCATTTCACCGCCCACAAGAAATAATAGAGGTAGTGGACCCAAGGTGTCACCAATAAAGAAACGGAGTGTCATGAATAAAAGTCGTACCCTCGAAAGCCGTCTGAGCCGAAACCGACGTCTCAGTGCCTCACCCACAAGCGTATGAACGCGAGCCCGTCATCGGCGGTTACCGAGGAGCCAAGGGTCGCCGCGGGCGGCCCGAAGCGCGGCACACGGAGGCTCGGAAGGAAGGATGTGCGGAGCAACAGAATGGTGGAGCCGATATGGCACTGTGGGCGAGAACGGCCCAACATCCGTGGCGAGAGAAACCACTATCCTTCATCCACGCGAAACAACTCCCAATAAGATGACCCCGTTTCCCGCAAAGACGTGTGTCACAACAGGGCGCCTCACCCGAGCCCCCGGCGCCGCGATCCCGGGAGGCGAGTCAACACGAGGCCTCTTGCCTAGGATAGGCCCGCTCAGTATCTCCCGCGTGGCCTCGCAACCATAGCACCACGAGATCGGGCCAACCGGCCCACATCCCCTCACCATAGACATGTGAACCAAGGCCGCATGTAGGTATACCGAGGCAAAGATATCTTCGACCGTATCTCCGGCCGCAAGCCCAAAGAAAACGACGCATCCACATCCGCTCGTCCACCGCATAGCCTGGGACAAAGCGGCCCAACTCGTGAAGCGGTGCTCGTACTCTGTAATCGCCATGCCTCCCCGCCCGAGGCGCGTAACTCATCCTCCCGCTCATGTCGATAAGTCTGCGGGTAATATTTCTCATGGAACCGAACTCGAAAGCCTCCCAGTGTCCACACGTAACCGGCCGCGACAGACCGCAACACACTGTCCCACCATAAACTGGCCTCCCTCTCGAACATGAAAGTGGCCACTCACCGCTCGCCTCGAGCAATGCAAAGATCCGAAGCATCTTAGAGATGCGGTCAAGCCAAAACTCGCTTCCTGCCCATGAGTACCCATGAATGAAGGAGGCCTCAAGCGCCGAAATCGCTCGAGTAGACCGCGTGTACCGACATCTCCGGTAGGAGGCACCACGGTGAAGGCAGAGGGCACATCCTCACACCGAGCAGAGGCTCGGGTGCCCTACAGACAAGCGGATGTCGTAGGTGGAGTCGCACTACCACCATGGGACAAGGCCTCGCCGATAGTGGCCATAAGCCGGGCCAGCCGCCGTCAGCTCAGACCGTCGCCGATGCATCATCAACATCACCGCTCAAATCTATCGGGCCGGCGGAGTGCCTGGGAGTCATGTCACGCGAAGATGACGGCCGAAACCGCTCACTGACCGGGGCGTGTAAGGTGGCAATCCACCAAAGCGGACCACAGGGGGACCGATCGAACCCCAACCCACGGCCCGGCAGACCGCTACTACTGTAAGGAGTCCGGTCCATAGAGCAGGGCCGACGGAGATGTGCCGTGCTCCGCGTATACTGTCGCGCGCATGCCCTATACAACACAGTACAAAGATTGGTGAGATACAAAGATAACACACATCATAAAGCACTTTAAGCATTCCACACATAATCAAAACAAAAGGGGCTACATGCCTTTCATTTACCCAAAATTAGTCATAATACATGGATTACGAGTTTACATGAATCATGACTAAATCACATGATAGCCAATACATCTACTACATCAAACACCTAAACATGCTACTACCTAATACAACATCCGTACGAAAAACACAAACCGCCTATCGCGGAACTAAAGCAAACACAACATACAACAACATGGATGACTAAGCATCCGAAGTAGGCGGTGGAGGAGGAGCATTCTTATCCTCGCACAAAGACAGATGGCCTTCAACGTACGGGACATCTTCTTGAAACTCTTCTTCATGTAGGCTTCATTCTCTTCAAGTTTGGTTCGAACTTGACCAATCTCACCAACTTGTCCAACCTCTTGCTTCATGCAGGGCGGCTTGCCCTCCTCAAGACGGGCCAATCGCGCATCAAAAGCATCTCGATCCACACCCCGCTCCCGAGCCGTAGGGGTGAACTCTCCTCGTGTCCCGAGCCTCGTGTTCTTCCTCCCGTATGTCATCACCGCGCTCCTCATCACTCTCACCGGAGGTCAACACTCTCCTCTCCGGCGCTATCCGACTCATCTCCGCACTCGTCGAGCTCCTGGCTTGCCGCCGTTGAGGGCCGATCTTCATATTCCTAAGTGTCGCTTCATTTATGACTCCTGACCGGTGCAAGATCCTCCATATTCAATCAGAGCCTACATCACGAGCCATCCCGCAGATCCGTCGGCCAAATGGGAGCGAAAGATCGTTCCCCGGCAGTAACGAACAACATTAACTATCCGGGATAGGATGAATGTGGGTGCATATGTTGTCCCCGCGTCCCATCTTGTACAGAAAGTCCACCATCACCCTAGTACATTCCGTGCGGTTACCCCACCGTGGGTATACATTGTATGTGAAGATGTGAAGGAGCAAATGGAAGTCTTCGGACATCTTTGTCGCCGCAATACAATTTCCTCGCTTCCAAGTAACCCGGCGACCACAGAGAAATCGCGTGCGATGATCCCTTTCCCGCGCACTTCTAGAGAAGTCATCACTAGGCTGTACTTGACCAAGCGGGACTTCGTGATTCGAACCACCTCATCCACAGTGATTGTGCGCCTTATGCCCCTCACAGAGACAATAAACTGAAGAGGCTCTACTGATAAGTCCACGATGTGAGCGTAGAAAGCGCGAACCGTATTCTCACATGCGGGGGACTCGCCTTCAAAAATGGAATTCCATCCGATATCCACCAAGTGGTCCATCATCGGGTGTAGGCCAAACATCCTTTCATCCACATGAGCTTCAAACACAACCTCATGCGGCCCGCGAAGCGCCCATATTCCATGCCTATCTGATAAGCATTTCAAGCGGGTGGTCGTGATCCGTGTCTCGCTCGACCTAAACTCCCGCACGGTGCTTGTGCCGCCCAACATCGGATCTTCTTCGAATGGGTCTGGCCTACTTGGGCCTCGTGGCCATCTACCATGCTTTTTCCTCTTTCCCATGAAAGATAGGATGGAGTAAATGGAGAAAATGGTAGCCACCACACCAAGGAGGGCCATGAAAAATTTCCAAAATGGGGAATCAAGGGGCTAATCTCCTTTATCTTCCTCAATCAACAATCCAACAGGTGTGGAAGGAGCTCTAGAGGTAGGAAATGAAGAAGGAACAAAAGAAAATGGAATGGGTTAGGAGATTACCCAATTTTGAGCTCCAAAGAGGGGTATGAGAGCTCTAACTTGTGAAAATGGGGAAAGGAGGAAGCTAGGGCTGTTGTGGAAGGTAGGGGTGTGTGAGTTATAGAAGGAAATGGAAGGATTGAAGGTTTGGAGGGATGGGTTTTTGAGAAAAATCGGAATGGGAGTGGAGGTGCTTGAAAAGAGGGTGAAATGAGAGAAAAGGGTGCTCCACCCCTTAAATCCCAACCCATTTACGATTTGGCACGTGCCGGTTTAGAGGGGTCGCCGACCAACCTCAAGCTTGAACTTCGCCGGAAAGCAATCGACCGCGGTCCGCCGGCAGGCCAGCGCCGCCGGGCGGCCGGACTTGGCCGGGACCGCACCACCGTGGTGGGGCCCTGTTTGCCACATGTCCAGTGGTGCCAAATGCACCCCGGTTCACCTGGGAGGTTAGTGGATTAACGTGGAGGGGCCCCCACTCGCTTTAGTGCCGAACGGTTGGTTCCTAGAAATTCTTGATCTAACTGATTTTTCCCCGATTTTTAACGACTAATTTTTGGTAGATTGTGACTGGACACGTCAATAGACGGTCTAGGAGTGACTTGGGGTCCATAAGTGGGCCTGGATCGAGTACGCACTCGATCAAACTGTCCATTTGCAATGAACTTCGCCGAACGGCGAAATCGGGAGACCCTAATACTGTTGCTAGGTTTTGCGCACCCTCCTAAGTATAATGCGTCAGCGTACGTAGTGGGGACATAACTCAGGTCCGGTTTAATCAAAATCATGCTTTGATACCAACTTGTAACGCCTTGAAAATCGGGGGTCGAGTGTAACTCAACTCCCGAGTTCCAACGCATCACTTATGCAACATGTTTAGTGATATTTGAATGTTGTCTGTGTTAGAGCAGTAAACATGAATGAGATTATACCAAAGCAGTAATTCATACTCCAGATCAATTGTATAAAAGCAAGCGGAAGACTGAATCGTATATATATGTATGTGAAGAAACAAAATAAATGATTCATTATCCAGAGTATGAATCCTTCCGAGTCACAATATACACGTCTGCTTTATATAAACAAAATGTCAAAATAAACTAGGTACAATCCCTCAAATCCCATCGGTCCCCACTTAGTCGAAGCCGCCAGCCGAATCGCATATATGAGAACTCCTCCTGTCCTCGCTCATAATCGTGCTCCGCCTCCAGGCCGTAGTCGGATCGCCTAAACTCGAGACAGAGTCCGGTTGGTGTACGTAACACCGTCCCGTAACGTGGGAGTGAGTAGCTAACTCAAGGAACGATGAGACATAAGTTATCATGTTCTCAATACAAATCAAGCAAGAATGATAAAGCAAGAATCAAACACTCCTAGTTACTCGATTAATGCAAGTATGAATGCGTGTATGATGGAAGCCCTCTCCGACATACTTCCTCAAGCGACACCATCTCACGTTCGCGCATGCTTACATCCCACGTTGCTCCACATCTTCCAGGCACATGCGATGCATGATGAGCATGATTACCGAGTTTTTAATTAGTTCATTTCAAACAGCCAGGATTGGGAAACTAAGGTACCTCCTCAGATCATTCCCAAACATGATCCAATCTAGGGTCGTCACCCTAGTTAATATCGAGACGATGGTGTGTTTTCTAGGTCACCGCAGAGGTCGCCAGTGGCAAGTTACGCACAAAGGTTGCACCACTCCCCATCACCCCTTAAACGATTCATCACGATACAACTATACGTAAATGTGCCTAGTTCATACTCTATATATCGCGGCGAACCCTAAGGCACGCCGCAACTTCGTAATATGCTCTCGCGTCACTACAAAGGGTCGCTGTGGTACATTACGCACAAAGGTTGCACCACTCCCCATCACCTTATCAATGTAGGGCCGACAAATACATTAATATAGTGTCCCATACCACCATAATCGGCTCACGAGTTAAGTAGCTCACCGGGTCACTACGGGAGGCACGTAGCCCCAACGAGGCCGACAGCCAACCACGGTGTCCCATACCACCATGCCCGGCTCATGAGTCTTAGCGGATCGAGGTACCATGGTTAACGGGATTTTCACCGGTAAGTTTGGTACCCTAGGTTCAGCATTAGCGACCAAACATGGTGAACATACATAAGACACACGGTTTTACTTGACGTGTTCTGCAAGCTCGAGCGCACAACAAGTTGGGCGATATGAAGCGCAGAAGCACCTCGTGTGGCCAACCACTATCGCCAACCGAAGTACGACACGGGTTCGCCAACACATCATGCGTGGCGGGACGAATCCCAACCACAACTTCAAGTCTGATACCGGATGCCTGGACTATGGACATAGTCCCAAGCTCAGTCAAGTCCTAACCATAGCATATGAAATACGGCATGATAACATGGTAATTCAAGGACACTAGTAATCATGTTACAAAGCATATCATGAAGCATGTTAATAAACAAATTACAAGGCATGTTCAAAAGCATGTTATAAAGCATTATACAAATAGGGATACAATTACATATATTTCATAGGTAAGTGATTAGAGTGAATAACCACATGGAGGACGTCATATGTGACTCTAAGGTAGCGGAGAATCCCATCTCAGCACCTACCTAAGGTTCTAACACTTAAGCACTTACACTCACAAGTGATTTCACCAACACTTGGAATGCACTATTTCAACATACATGACGTATGCTAGAGAAATGTGTACTAGGATTGTCCCTTTACCAAACTAGTATTTTATACATATACATCATATTCATACAACAATTAAACATGGCAATCACATCAGCAAATTTTATACGTATAGGGTACTTCCTCGTATACCCAATTTCGACATACATAGTGTTTACAAAGGAACATAGATTGCGGCGATTCCTTTCGCCAAACTAGTATTTTAATCATGTATTGTATAATCATATATTAAATAAATATGTCAAACATTATTCCAAAAGAAATACGTGATACTGGTATTTCTAAAATACGTAATTTCAACATACGTCGCATTTACAAGTGAACATATATTTTATGGTTCCTTCGCCAAACTAGTATTTTATTCATATATTATATAATCATACATTAAATAAACATGTCAAACATTTATCCAAAAAAATACGTATATGGTATTTCTACGTATACCTAGAATATGTGAAATTCCATATTTCACAACGTTAATCGAAACAGAAACGAAAGCACTTTGACATGTGCAATTGCATGCGATCATGAATCTACCATTATCCGACATTGAAAGCGTTGAAAACCGCAACTTATACACTTAAAGTCCTCACCTTTGCCTTTGGAAACTAAACGAATCGCCAGAGGGTAGTAGAACTTCAGATATACGGAGATTTCTAGCCTAAAGAGCTGGAATCGGTTAGTCGTTACACATCCTACATCGATCCCACCTCAAATCAGACCTAGGGTTAGGTTTCTTACCTTCAAATGAGACGGAAATCATGCCGGAAAACACTGAATGAAGCGGTGTAGGCCGTGGTAGATCCCAAAGCAAGTAGGAGGAAGATCAAGAAGAAACCCAAGCTCTTCTCTCTCTTTTTCTCTCTCCCTCTAGGGTTTTTCTCCAAAATTCGTATGGCTGTGAGAGGGGCTGTTCTAAGCCCCTTTTATAGCCAAAAACATTCCGAAATTAGACTTAGGTTCAAGGGGTACTGCTTATATAGGATATTCGTCGCTTTTCCAGCTCAAAAGGGAGGTTCTGGTAGCCCTCCTTGAACCAAACGTCAGACTTAAGCTCACCATCGATGGATCTACGTGGGATTTCATTTTTGACTCGATCGGATACCCAGATCACACGTGGCGGACCACTTTCGCCGACGACGGTCATGGCCACGATCGAGAAATTCTAAGTACATGTAAATGTTCCCGAAATTTTTCTTAATCCGAGGGTGTAATTTGGTCCGATTCTCGACTACGGCCGTTGCTTAATACTTGACGCACAACGAATGATGCCGATCACTATTCCGGATATTTATTTTGGCATGGGAATAGTGTTTTTCACACTCCCTCGCTCCGAATCGAAAAGAATGGCCATGGAACATCGGATGGAGCTGATTTTTGAGATGATTGTTAAGCCCAGTGAGGCGGTCCTAGTTCCTTAGCTTCGTGTTAATCGGACTTCCGATGTGCGATTTAGACCTAATACGAAGTTTCGTTTCATTCCCGAGAGCAGACGGGTAATGAGTTTGGTTCTAAACTTTAGGGTAACCTAGCGTCAATGATTCTGCAACTTTTGGGTCTTGCAGACCGTATTTAAAGCGATCCTAACGGATTTCACGACTAATCGAGTTTAGTACTTAGTTAACTTTGTTAAATTTCTAAAGAATTAAATCCTACGTGATTTCTGGTCGAGATGGTACTCGACCCAATGTATGGAAATTTTCGGGTCGTTACACTGTGAGAGAGAGGATTCTAAGGTCCTTATATAGTCTAAAAAGCCTCCAAAATAGACTCCAGGTCAAGGTACACTTGGGTTATAGCCAAAGTGGGCTGGTTTCAGCTCAACAGAGCATTTCCGGAGCCCCCCCTTGAGCCAAAGGTTGGACTTAAGCTCACTGACTGTGGATCTAGGTGGAGTTACGTTTTCGTTTTGGTCGGATTCCCAGATCGCAAATGGCAGACCAGTTTCAGTTCAATGGTCAGTGGAACTCGATCGGAGATTTCGAGTACATGGATATGTTTATGAAATTTTTTCTGATCCGAGGGTGTAATTTGGTCTAATTCTGATGGTCAGGTTGCTTAATATTGACCCGCAAGCGACAAGTCTCAGATTACTATTCAAGATATTTATTTTGTAAAGAAAATAAGTGTTTTCACACTCTCTCGCTCCGGACTCAAGCGAAAAGCTATGGGACACTATCTGGATTTGATTTCCGAGATAGTTGTCAAGCCCAGCGAGGTGGTCCTAAGTCCTTAACTTCGTATTATTCGGACTCCCGATGTGCGGTCGATATCTGATACAAAGTTTCGAGATGCTCCCAAGAGCAGCCGGAGTAATGAGATTGATCCTAGATTTTAGGGTAACCTAGCGTCAATGATTCTACAAGTTTTGGGTCTTGCAGATCGTATTTAAAGTGGATCAAGTGGATTTCGTATCTAATCTAGTTTAGCACTTAGGTAACTTTGTCAAATTTTTAAAGGATTTAGTCCTGTAAGATTTCTGTCTGAGGTGGTACTTGGGCCTTTGTAGTTTATATATAAAGTGATCCAAGTCATAATACTTAGCTAGTTTAAGATAGTTTCTAGGGTGAAAGTACTTAGAAAAATTGAAAGAACAAGGTGGTGAAGGGTGGGATTTGTGAAGGAAATGCGTTCAAAGGCAGCTTTAGACTTTGGGTTTGAGTTCTGACAGGTTAATAAGGTGTTAGGATCGACCCATTGCCTAAGGACGTCTTATTCTAGGTTAGAAAAAAATTTGGGCTATTACAGTTGGCCTATTTATTCACGAGCCAAAGAGTGCACACTGCAGTACTCTTTTTCTTCGCCTGCAAGGTCTAATCCATTCATGAGAGGGCATTTTCTCTTACCATCCCCCATATCGTTGTCAGAAGGTATACAGATGACATTGGTCCCACACATGGTTGGCCGTATAGGTGCACTCCGCTACCCGTATGGGTCTAAGCATGTGATTGCCTTTATGGGCTTTTTAGGGCCATTGGCTTTTCATTGTTGCCCACATAATTTTGATAAACCGTCGGTATGATAGGTCTTATGCGTGGTTGGCCTTATAGGCGCACTCTGCTGCCGTAGATGATAAATTGTTATCGCTGATAATATAGGGCTTACGTGTGGTTGGTCGTATAGGGGCACTCTGCTGTCGTAGATGATAAATCGCTATAGTCGATAATATAGGGCTTACGCATGGTTGGCCATATAGGCGCACTCCGCTGTTGTAGACGATAAATCGTTATTGCTAATAATATAGGGCTTCCGTATGGTTGACCGTATAGGCGCAATCCCCTGCCGTAGATGATAAATCTCTATCGTTGATAATTAAGGGCTTACGGGTGGTTGGCCGTATAGGCGCACTCCGCTGCCGTAGATGATAAATCGCTATTGCTGATAATATTTCTAATAGTATTTTTGGTTGAGGTAATGTATCAGCTTGGCGATAATATCAATTTCATGATAATGACTTTTATAATAATAATCAGCGATTAACGATAGTATTAATTTGGTAGTGGTAATGATATTTTTAATTTAGTGATAATTGGCACTTGGCGATAATAGTCGGCGATCGTAATAATTGTTGACGATAATAATCAGCACTTGACGATAATAGTCGACGATCGTAATAATTGTTGACGATAATAATCGGCGCTTGGCGATAATAGTTGACAATCATAATAATTGTTAACGATAATAATCGGCGCTCGGTGATAATCAGTGATTATATAAATTTGACGTAGATAACTTTGAGATAACTTTGATAAGCTTGAGAAATTGTCTTTTCATTCATATATGGAGAGGAATACATGGCGTTGCCTTTTGAGGCTTTTTCATCATTCTGCTTATCTTGCCCCCCTTTTGATTGGGACAGATTATCCTGATAATCTTCGGAATCAAAACTTCGATGAACTTTAAGGATGATATTTTTTTAATAAATTGAGCATTAACGGGTATTTTGATGCCTTGTTTGTTCTGGTCCACAACTCGATAGGCTCCATTCGAGTATACTTCAGTTATTATATACGGATCGTCTCATTTAGGGTCGAACTTGCCCCCTGTTCTACCAGTGACCACTATGGGTCTTTTCAACATTAGCACCATATCACCTTTCTTGAAGGAGTGATGTTTGGCCTTTTTATCAAAGGCAGCGGATATTCTTGCCTGGTAAGTTCTAGTCGTTAGTGGGCTGTCAGCCATTTTTCATCGAGCATATCTAACTTGTTTTGGTAATTTCATTATCTGTAATAGATTCATATATTGTCACCCTGAGCGACACGACTTGTGTTTCGAGAAGAATGACGGCTTTGACACCATATATTAATGAATACGATGTAGCTTTTGTCACAGTATGATGAGTAGTTTTGTAATCCCATAAATTTCCTTGTAACTTTGTTCCAGTCACGTCTATATTCCCTATAGCATTCTCTTTTAAGATCTTGACTATCGTTTCATTAGAGGTTGACGATAATATCTGGCAGTAGTATCAATTTAGTGATGATCGACGACATTTTCATGGCGATAGTATTATAATGGCTTTGCTCTCGTGGCTTTACATGGCGATAATATGTTATCTTAGTACTTCTTTAATCGCAAGTTTGCTTTTATCAGTGAATATGGAGCTTTCAAACTTTTGAAGCTTCATATAGGGTTTTTCTTGAAATAATATTTTATTGACGATGATGATGACCAATGATATCTCAATAATTGGCAATGCTTTGTAATATATATGTAAGACGATAATTCTTTGGCCACGATTCTGTCACTTATCTTTCGAGAACTTGCAGGCATCCTAATGCTTCATTTTGATCCATAACATGATAAGTCTTGTCGATATGACCTTAGTTAATAATATACTGATTGTCTCATTTAGACTTTGAATTTAGCTCTGGTCTTGTAAATGACTTTCAACAAGTATTTTACATCATCTTTCTTAAAGAATACATGTCGAATCTCTTCATGTCTTATTGGCATTATAAATTTGATAATTGTCGATATGATGGATATATTTCTCACTCCATAGATCTTGCAGATAATCAGCTATGGGTTAGAAATTGTTTTGTTATGGCTCTCTCTCTCTCTCTCTCTTTTAAGTTTAGGGTCAATTTTGTCACTCGTAGTAATAAATCAATCATAATAACTATGATCCTGGGTTTGCGCATCAATATATAATTCCATAATAATAATTCTTGTCTCATCGTTAACCTGTAAGAATTGATATCGACAATTATTATCTCAAGATATCGACAATTACCTTCTTCGGATCAAAGGATCAAGAGTCTCACACAGCTACTTGGAGGAATATATTAAAAAGAGTATTTGCAAATCGTATCTTTCTCTGATTTCTCCATTCATGGATCACTTTTCATTCTCACTTCAACAGAAAATGAAGGTTCATGAAAGTATACGACCAAAATATTGTTTGTCTTATCATGTCATTCCTTTTCTCAGAAGCTTATTAGTGCTTTGGGCTCGCCATCCTTTTCTTTCTATTATATTCTTCCATCACGATTTCTCCCTAAGAGCATTGCAACTTTCTGTATGATGTCTAAATGTACAGTGATAATGAAAATAATCTTTTCCCTTTATCTTCTTAGCTTCTCCGAAGTGTTTTAGACGAGGTAATTCAATACTCTTCATTGCCAACAATAGATTCATAATAGGAAGTACGTCTTTTTTCGCGAATGTATACTTCATATGGCCTTTATATCATCTGGAACTTTTATATATCATTGTAACCACATGACCATTTCTATCTTCTTCATCACTGTTTCCTTATTTATTTTGATAATTCTTCTTTTCCTCTTTTTCCTCAGTAGTATTGGTTGATTCTCTTTTAGAATCCTAGAATAGTGGTTTTATATGGGAATCAAATGCTCTTGCAGTGACCCTTGCAACCAAATCTTGAAAGCTTTGTATATTTAGACGAATAAGGCCAAATGCAAGTTTTGGTTTCATGCATGTCACACATAACTTGACTTGTTCTTCTTCTCTCACAAGTTCTGGGCACAATGCCCCCAGGGTTCTCCACCGAGTGATGAATTTTCTGGTCGGTTCATTTTTCTGTTGGCGAATAGAGACTAAATCATTTAGACTGATTTCCTTGGAAGATGACTCAAGTAGGTAAGTGGCAATGAGGATTCACAATGAAATTTACTGCAGTAGCCGTTACGGATGGCAGTTCTCTAGTTACGATGGTCTTTTCTTTATCTTCCCAAATTCTTAATGGATGTATGTCGGGTACTCTCTTTGGATTAGTCATTTTTCGTTTCTCATTTCAATTTTCTTTATTGTATGAAGAATTTTCTCCTTGTAACATTCTTGATGTCTTTACTTGCGCATCCACAAGGTCTTGTTCTTATACAAGGCATGTCGTCTTTCCTCTTTCACGTTCACTTTCTAATGACGATTTAACTGATTCCGGCGATGGCTTAATGATTCTCACGTTTTGGTTGTCATAAATCGAACGTGGACAATTCATATTCTTTGCAGATGTCATATTTATGGATACTTTCCTGCCTCGTTCTTCATCATTTTTCATTACTATCTCGCCCTTATAATTTTCTATAATATGTTCTTTAACATGAAGCAATTTTCTGTGGATGTCCCAATAGGCGATGGTAATGACAATAATTTATTTCTTTCGCTTTCTCGACCTCTTTGGGATGCTTGGACGGGGTAGCTTTATTGTCCCGACAATTAGCAATTGATTCATCATGGGAACAACATCTTCTCTTTCTAATGCATACCCTTCATAGGAATCAGGCGGCCTGGGTCTTTTGTCACCTGGTCATTCCATATAGCGATCCGTACTTTCTCTTCTTTCTATCCTTCGTTTGTCACGAGGAACGTCGCTCTTCTTTTCTCAGTCGACAACATTTGTGCTTAATCTGCTCAGAAATCTTCTACATGTTTCTTTTTGAAATGCTAGTATTTTCTTGGTCATTGATTCCAGAGTATGCGCCTTTGTAGCAAGGTTGCGAAAGGTTTTGACGTTGACGCTTGTTAGGCCAAATGCAATCCCCGTCTCCATTGAATTTAAACACATTTACTTGCTCTTTTTCTTCGGACAGTTACCTGCATGATGCCCCCAAGGTCTTCCATTGGTCAATGAATTTTTCTACGGGCTCATTTTCTCTCTGTCATATGGAAGCTAGTTCTATAATACTGACATCCCAATCAGATGAGAAGAAATTTGACATGAATGCATCTTGCATCTGCTTCTAAGTTCGTATTGATTCTGGTGCTAGAGTTGAATACCACCAGAACGTTTTCCCTGTTAAAGAAGAGTATAGCCTCAAACAATATTGTGAGACAGTAGAAAAATTACCCATAGTCGTGATAAAATGCATAAGATGCTCTTCTGAAGATCCGTCTCCATTGAATTTATGAGAATTCAGGTGTTTGAAGTTGGCTAGGAATGGCACGTTGTAAATGCTATTGTGTAAATCTAGCACCCATAGTGTTTTTGAATTTTGTTGTGCCTAACCATTTATTATTTGTATCATGCTTTGAGTTAAAGTGATCAGGTTCGTACATTTTAAAGTTCTCTAGATCTTCATCGAACTTGCCTACATCTTCAAGTTGAAGTGAAGAGTGTTGAAGTTCATGGTTTCAAGCTAAAATTCAAGAACTTAAGTTCAAGTTTGAAGTTCAACGATTGTACGCTAAAGACTCAAGAACTCAAGCGAAACTCAAGTTTAAGTTTGAAGTTCAACTACTGTGCGCTAAAGACTCAAGGACTTATGCGTAACTAAAGCTCAAGTTCAAGAGATGGAACTCAAGCTTCAAGTATCACAAGATATCAAGATTCGGAAGTGAATGATGTTTCATTTGTTCCTACTCACAAACAAGTTTGGATAACCCTAGATTGACCATAGGTTGTGTCATATTCATTACATATTTTGAAGTTCTTGCACGCTAAAGACTCAAGAACTCAAGCGTAACTCAAGTTCAAGTTTGAAGTTCAACTATTGTACGCTAAAGACTCAAGGACTCATGCGTAACTCAAGCTCAAGTTCAAGAGATCGAACTCAAGCTTCAAGTATCACAAGATATAAAGATTCAGAAGCGAATGATGTTTCATTTATTCCTACTCACAAATAGGTTTAGATTACCCTAGATTGACCATAGGTTGTGTCATATTCATTGCATATTTGATGTGGGTCATTTCATAAGTTTATAGGTCATTTTCTCGACTAGTCTTAGTCCTTATTCGACTAGTCCAAGTACTGGCTCAACCAGTCTAAGAGTTTTCTCGACCAGTATAAGGTTTGTTGTGAATTTTTAGAATTTTTTGTTGGACCCTCGACCAGTCTAGGAGACTGCTCGACTAGTCGAGTGAACAGTGCTTGACCGGTCCTGCAGGCTCAACTCAAAGTCCAGCAAGATTTTGTGGTCCCACTCGACCAGTCGAACAAGCCTTGACCAGTCGAGAAAGCCACTCGACCAGTCGAGTAACGACCTTATCTTATCGCGCCAAAAAATTTAAAATTTTATTGGTCCTTGGACCAGTCGAACCGACCCTTAGACCAGTCGAGTGAACAATATTTTCACCTATAAATAGAGCACGAATTTCAGAGTTTATTGATTCATAAAAAGCAAAATCAAGACATTACTCTGAGAGATAAGTTTGTGAATTTATTAAGCTATATTGTGCTCATTTAAGATTCTCTTTAATTAGCTTTTGTAATTTGATTTTGAGATCTTTATTTCAATCTTACTTTAAGAAGGGATTTTTATTTTCCCATTTCTTAAGATAAAAATCAAATCAAGCTATCCCAGGTTGATTTAATTTATAAATCATTTAGAACTATAACCTTTTCTTCTGTGAGACTGGACATTGAACATCTTCGTCTACATCGGATCGGTTCTACCAGGCCTCTTCAAAGGAGAATTTCTAGATAAGTATCATTTACAATTCTGTATCTTTTTAGTTTTTGAGGTTGTGCCTGAAAAATCTCTTTTTGGTTTTATCTGAGGTGATCCAGAAAATCTCAGAGTGTGGAGTTTTTATAATTGTGTAAACCCAATCAAAGACACAATTGTGAAGGTTTTAAGGTGAACCTTGGAAAACGGTTTTCATAATAAATGCTAATATCCCGAGGGAGTGGATATTAGGAGTAGAGTAGTTGTGTGGCTATTTTCTAACAGTTGGTGTACACACAAGAGAACCACTATAATTCCTGGTGTTGTGGTAGATGATTGAATGTGCTTATGTGTGTGAATGTTGTAATTTATTTTAAGCATTTGTGGTGAATGGTGTAATTTATTTTATGCACTTGTGGGAATGTTGTAATAACTTAGTTTATTTTGTTTGCTATTTCCTTTGCCTCTTATTAGTTTGGGTTTTTGATACTTACAAACATTCTAGTAAGGTTGTCCAGCCATAAGCCTTTGGTTTTTGGTGTTAGGTTGTCCTTAGAACTAAGTTTGTATCAACCTCTCAAGACTAGTACATTGAGGTTGTTATTTACTTGCTCTTATTTATTATTTAATTGTGTTATCTTTCTTTCAATTCCGCATTGATTTTTTAATTTGGCATAGTCCTATTCACCCCCCCCCCCCCCTCTAGGACATATTGCTCAACCTTTTCACACATCTTCCACTTCTCTAGGATATGGCATTTTATACCGGAATCTTCCAGAATGTGCGCGTTCTCTCTCTGTCCTGACAACTTCTGTTATCACTTGTTGCATCTCGTCCTCTGTTATCACCCTTGTTGCAGGAGCAGATCCATGTGAACCCACTCTAGGTGGTTGCGAGCCTTCGGGTTACTGATCATGGCCATTCATGGTGGCTATACCAGGACGAGCTACAATTTGAGCCACATTATGTGCGAGAGTGGCTAAGGCTTCTCGGAGGCTCCTACGTTCCTCTATTAATGTTCTTTATGCTTGTGCCATCTTAACCATGCACTCATCAGTAGTTGGCAACAGATTCTAACTTGTCCCTGCCATACATACAGCAGCTTCTACACTTCCTGATAAAGCTGTTGTGGGAGTGGGGTAGGAGTGCATTAGCATGAGAGGACTTGACAAGAGGGGACTCTCGTTGGACTCTTTAATACTGTCGCATGATTCGGCCGATTGTATTATGGCTTGTGGAGACATTGTTTGTGAAGATGTAGGGGATGATATGTCTTCTACATGTGACTTCCCATTTTCTTTCCTAGGTCATCAGACATTTGCAACAAGCAGAGTCGGAAAGTCTTGTAACGTTAAGGGACAAGGGGACTTTCCTGAATACAATGTTGGTGGGGCTAGCGTAGGGTTTCTTCTAAATGCGTTCCTTGTTACTGGTCCCCTAATCATCCATGGCAGAATTAACTTGATAGCTGTACAAGCTTGAGTTCTTGATCTTCAGCGGGAGACGACGACATTATTTTGTGCAAGTGGTGATACAGATATTACTCTGGCAATAGTTTGTGACATATCCCCTTTTAACTGGAATTGGCTAATGTGGAGTCAGCTGGTTCTTTTGCTCAGATACTGATTACGAGCATATTCTATTACAAACCCAGTTGGTATGAAATAGAAAATTTTCTTGGTCATGAATGTTGTCATTGCATTCTTGTTTGTATGAATTCGGTTCCTGTCAAAGTAATCCAAGATACTTATAAGTATTTAGATAAGTTTATACTTTATCTTAGAGATAAAGGGGAGGATGTTCCCGTTGAGAGTCATCATTTTGGTGTCGATATCATGCCAAACAATGATGAAGTTCTCTAAATGGTTTCTAAGTTATTATCGATGAGATGCTCCCCGGCAGAGTCGCCATTTTGTTTCGACAAGAAACAAATGTATTTGATTTCGGGAGTTATCTCATTCAACAATAACGAAGAAAAGACAGAGAGAACAATCATCACAATGTGTTTTATTAATTCTGAATTCATTTACGTCCTCTTTATCCCTTGATTATAAGATAAACCATACATAATTACAAAAAACAAGTATTAAATAAGTTCATATATCAATTCCGGCAACATTCCAGCTTGCGATGTATTCATCTCAACAAGAGAGGTGTTGTACGGATTTGAACATATTTCACTCTTTCCTTCAATTCATCTAGAATACAAGCTTCTTGTATAACAATACTAATTCTGAAGAACAACTTGCAGTAATCTAGAAAATTGACAGCATGTCCACACCACACATCATTCCCACACAACAATATGTTGTTGCACGGTCCGGCGCAATGGACTATGTCTATTATCTTCTTCTTTCTCCTTCTTCTTCTCCAAGTACCTGTAAGGGTACTCAGAGGTCTTCTTCTTCTCAGGAGCTTTAATATCTTGCATGTCCAAATGAGAGGGGGAGATGGGTATTTATAGGCCTTCGCACATGTGGACCCTCAAACTTTGTGTCGTGGGGCCCACCTTGCTCAACACTTCGATTACACAGATCTTTTAGTCTTCATAGTGTTGCACGAACCCGTGCAACCAATATTCATTGCACGGTCATGCACAACACATATATACTTTTTCCATTTTTTTCATCTATTTGTATTTGATCTCTTCACATCTTTTCACCATTTTTTATGCTCCAACGGGCACTTAGAGTATTTCAATCATGAAGGAAGTAAGCTCATGGTCGATTTAATCGAAGTTGGATCGATGCCATTGAAATTTGAATTTCGATGTCATCGACCTTATTAAGGCACAAAAATATTCCAATCTCATTACATACCCATTGCATTAGCAGAGGAATTCCATTATGTAGATCCTTCCCAGGGTTGTGCGCCCATAACAGTATAGAAGCCTTATGAAGC
Organism: Magnolia changhungtana; assembly: GCA_030180095.1. Classification (NCBI taxonomy): domain Eukaryota; kingdom Viridiplantae; phylum Streptophyta; class Magnoliopsida; order Magnoliales; family Magnoliaceae; genus Magnolia; species Magnolia changhungtana. The sequence goes on along the minus strand of JASAUF010000473.1, from coordinate 3,541,029 downwards.
GTTGCTTCATGTTAGAAGAGGTTGTGTGCTCCACATTCTAGGATAGAAGAATGGATGGATGTCATCTGGGATAGAAGAATGGATGGATGTCATCTGAGATAGAAGAGTGCATGGATGTCATCTAGGATAGAAGAGTGCATAGGGCGTCATCTGGTATGGAGGAGTGCATGGACATCATCTAGTATGGAGGAGTGTATGGGCGTCATCTGGAATGGAGGGATGCATGGGCGTCATCTGGTAAGGAAAGGAGGGATGGACGTTGCTTTGTATGAAGGGAGAAGTGGGTGGACACCACTACTTAAGGAAGAAAGGTTGGGAGTTGTATTAAAGAGAGAGAAGTGGTGGTGATCACCACTATTTAAGGAGAGAGGAGCCTGGGAGGCCTATAAATACCCCCTCCTCTCCTCATTTGAGCAGAACAAGAAGTGAAGAAAGTGAAGAGAAGAAAGGAAGAGAGAGGGAAGCCCTCTTACGCGCAACCGCGCAACCCTCTCGGAGAAGCCCTCTTGCGCGTAACCACATAATCCCCTCAAAGACATGGCCTTTGTGCCACTTTGAATAGGACTTTGTCCAAAGACATGGCTTTTGCACCACTCCTTGTGGAAGTTGTCCTGATAAAAGACCCTTTACGCCACTTATTGTGGAACTCCTATCTTGAAGAGAAGCCATTGTGCCACTTATTGTGGAACTCCTATCCTGAAGAGGCCTCCTGCACACCACTTTATGTGGACCCCTGTCCTAAGGATACGCTTTGCATGCTTGCCCGCAACTGAAGGAGAGAGATAGGTTTTGCTCCACTTTACATGGATTTATGTCCTAATGCAAGGCTTTACACCACTTTACATGGATTTATGTCCCACTCCTCACGGACTCTTGTCCTGAGACAGGACTTTTGCGCCACTCCTCATGGACTCTTGTCCTGAGATAGGCCTTGTGCGCCACTTTGTGTGGAACCTTTGTCCTAAGAGAAGGCCTTTTGCACCACTTCTTAAGGGGTTTATACCACTTTGTGTGGAGGTTGTCTTAATACATTGCTTTTGCACCACTTTGAGAGGAAGGGTGTCTTAAGGCATGGACTTTTATCTTGAAGTAAGCCTTGCGCGCTCCACCTTAGTTAAAGCTTGTGCGCTCCTACTTCAGACATATGACCTCTACACCTGTTGGATGTCTATGAATACTCCTTTGCCATCTTCATTTGGAGAGGGCAATGAGAGAGAGAAGCAAGAAAGAGAAGCGAGAGGAGACAGAAGTTGGAGAGTATCAAGTGAAATGGCGGTAAAGACCGCACTAGTTGAAGAAGGAATATGCCAATATCTCCTAGAGGGGGGTGAATAGGACTTTTTCTAAGATTTAAGATTTATTAAAGTTCTTATTACACTAATCTTAATAACAAGTTCAAATTAGGATGACTCAAAATTAACTCTACTGGCTTCCAAGCCTTATTGAGGATCCAATCACAAACTTCTTGAAAGATAAACAATATTGTAAGCAAGATTGTGATAGATATGACTGTGTGTGTGTGTATGAGGTGTGATCTCAGGCAATCAGATATATGAACATATAAGGAAATCACACAATTGAAAAGACAATAGCAATCTCAAACACGGTCATTTTTATAGTGGTTCGACTACTTGTGTAATAACCCAAATAAATCTTGACCGTTGAATTTTAATCATTAATCGACGTACCCAATTAGTCCGATGTGACAATCGATCTACAAGATCAACTGGTTCAATCTCAACCATTGATTTGGACATATCTGATCCGACTGTTCGTTAACTAATAAATCCAACCATACATGTAACCATCCATCCAACGATACATTCATCTAACCGTCCACATGCTGAAATCATCAAAATACTTGTCCATCCATCTAAATTGACCATCCATCTCACCACTAATCCATCAGTACATCACATAGTCCATTTCCCCGATCACACATGAACTCATCCAACCATACATCATGCACATCCATCCATCCATCTATCCATACATACATCTATCCATCTATTATACATTGATCCGTCCATCTACATCATACACCTATGCACCATCAAATACATCACAACCACACACATGCACCAACCACATCACGCACATCCATCCATCTATCCATACATCCATCCGTCCATCTATTGATCCATCCATCCATCTAAATCATCACAACCTTAGCTTAATACTGGACACCATGTATAACAATTTCATTCATGCACAAACATGTGGCACGCACACATGAGATACATGATGCACATGCACACTAGATTTCCCACCATGAATACCTATTGCATACACACATCTCTTATACGTGTGGCACACATGCACCACATGCATCACATGCACCTGATGTCCACACACGTAACACATAGCACATGTGCAATGTAGAACCTGTGGTGCATGCAAACCGAGAAAATGCAACTCATGTTTTAAATAGACTAATAAAGAAGGAGGAGAAACGGTAAGAGAGTAGTAAGAGCCACTCTCTCTTACACGTGTTAAAGATGTGAATGAAGAGGCTATAAAAGGGAGGCATGAGAGACAAAAAAAAAGAACGTGAGATGAGGTGAGGTGTTGTGACGTGAGAAGAGTGAGGAGAGAGAGAGAGAGAGAGAGAGAGAGAGAGAGAAAAGGGAGAGATATAAAAAAATATATATATAATAATAATAAGAAGGGTTGCTGGACATTCACGTTGGAAAGAGAGGGAGAGAGAGAAGAGAGAGAAAAAGGAAGAAAGAAAAGAGGAGAGAAAAGGAAGAAAGAGGAAGAAAAGAAAAGAAAATAAAATATTTTTTTTAAAAAGGTGAGTTTTCTCTCACTTGATATTTAAAATAATAATAATAATAATGTTTTTTTATTTATTATTATTTAATTATTCATTCATTCAAATAATTTGATCTTACTTGCCCATCTTGTTGTTTGTTTAAATTTTTATTATTTAAATGCATACTATAGGTTTAAACATGTCATTTTAATTTTTGTCGTTCAGTTGTCTTTATTTTATTGACATGATATTATTACAAAAATCTTGAGTTTATAAATTTTGGATTCTTAATTCAAATAAATTATATTGCAAGTTTATTTTTATTTATATATATATATATATATATATATATATTTTTGTAGAACTTTCGTCATGTATATGTAATTTACATTGATTAACAATTTTGTTTTAAATTTAATAAATTGTGCACATCACGTATTTATGAATTGATCAATAGGAGTCGTTAAATGTTTTTTTAGAAATATTTGATTTGTGAAATATTAAAATCATGCATCATTATAATTGTGAAACACCAGAAAATAGGTGGGGCGATCAAGTCCTCTGGGTTGAAAATCCCTAAAGCGTAAATAGGTGGGGCGATCAAGACCCTTGGGTTGAAAGTCCCAAAACCCAACTCAGGTACCTTTTGGAACCTCTACCGTACCCTTTGAGTGGGTGAGCATGTCGATTGCAAAAGGTTCCCACCGTCGAGTTCGGTAGGGTAGTAGTCGACCCGGTAACGTACGAATGGGTCCCTCACCAAGTGCCCTTTGGATGGGTGAGCATGTTATGCGAAAGGTTCCCATTGCCGAGCTAGGTGTTGTATTGGCGCGGGGTGTTGGCCAACCGGTGTAAATCTGCCTGGTATTAAAAAGAATAAACCACACATGTTATTATGGAGTATAACATATGTTGATTTCATTCATTCATTTTTCTTTGAATTTACATTGAAGTATTTTGTTTATTAAATCTCCTCATTTGTTGTTTTGCCTAAATAGGTATTGTATCTTTTAATACTTTTATTCATGTTATATGAGGTTATTTTGAAACTGTGTTGAGATTACTCACTAGGCTTCGTAACTTACCTGTTGGGATTTTAAAATTTCAGGATCGGGATCACATGGAGGAGCTTAAAGAGATTTCTTTCATTTATTTTTTTTTCTTTATCATTTTCAAAATAAGTGTAATAAACATTTAGTATGACAACATTACGATGACACGTGTTTGATGATAATCTTGAATAGTCGGAACATGGACATTTTTCTTCTTTAAATAAATGTTTAATTATTCAATTTTTGGATTGTTATATTTTATGAATGAGATTATTTTTTTTAATATATGTGGGGATTATTAAATGTAAACATATAAAACATAAGTCATGCCTTCGGGTACGGAATCGGGGTCGAATATACCCAGGTGCCGGATTTCGGGGCGTGACAACTTGTCTACTCCACTCCCGGCTGCCGCACTAAACCCTTGAGTGTATCGGATTTCACTAAGGAGGTTTCCCAGGGTTCACCTCAAACCTAAGGTTTTAAATCAGGTTCACCTTCAACCTTTACACAGAGGTTTCTACTCGGTTCACTTCTACCCCTGGAGTTTCAATGGTTCACTCTTAACCAGATGTTTATGCTCTCTGTAGAGCAAGGGTCCATACAACGCACCCAGAGGTTTCTACTCGGTTCACCTCTAACCCTAGAGTTTCACTGGTTCACTCCTAACCAGATGTTTATGCTCTCCATAGAGCAAGGGTCCACACAACGCACCCATCACGTACACTCCCGCCGGAGGCCTCCTTGAGGACTTCAAAAGGTTAAGAACCACTTAAGACCCAATCCTAGAAAGGAATGATTGTAAGTGTCCTCTTGGACTCTAGATACTTACAGATAAGTTGATGAGTCCCGTTAAGCACAACGCCGAAGATCTCCTCCTCCATGTTGACGAAGAGTCTTCTGCTTCCTTGATCCACAACACAAAAGATATACCAAGACTAAGCTTAGGGTTGGGTCAAGGTTAAGATGGAATCCTACTCTCTAAAGGTTTTCCTATAAGGAAGGTAGAGTAGTTCCAATCTTATGCATTCAAGGCATCCCAGCTTAATGATTTGTCATTAAGGTAGTAGCTGAAGGATCCTTGAATGCGAAAGTTCATTCCCTAATCCACTCTATTGAATATCAATGGTGAGGGTGGATTGGATGATGAACTCCCTCGAGAGAAAGGGCTTAGGGTATAAGATGTAAGTTGAAACACATAAAAGTTCTCTCTTTTCTCTCTTACAGCAACAAAAGACAAGTCCTCTATATGCAGGCAAAAAGCTCCAATGGATATAAAATGGTCACATTTATGACAGAGTTCGATATCATCAAGTAGGTTCGATATCATCGAGCATATACTCTCGATAGCATCGATGGTCTGCTCCATGACTCGGACTCGATGTCATACACTTTTGAAACTTCTTGCCAATTGGTCGATGAATCAAGACCATGGTCGATGTCATCGATTTCGAACTCCGATTCCATCGAGGACAGGATCGATCCATTGGCATTTAAAAAATGAGAGAGACTTGACTTTGAAATATTTCAGGATTTCAAGATTGATCGGGGAACCATCGAGATCATCGGAATTTGAATGTCGATGATATCGAGATCAGAGTCGAGGCATTGATAAATCCAACTGATTTATCTTGAGCTTGCTGGACAATTTATGGCTTTGTTCGATGCAATCGATCTGGTGTCAATATCATCGATATTTGAATATCGATTCTATCGAAGGGCCCCCGATCATAGTTAAGAACAACTCAAATATTTCTTTGTAAGATATGCTACTTATTTATCGATCGATATCATCGATGGACTTCCGATGTTATCGACATTTGAATTCAGATCATATCGGAAGAGCATCGATGCTATCGAAGACTTTTGAGATTTTCTTTAAAAAACAGGGGCGCCGGGAAATTGTCTGTCAATCTTATCGAGTCACTCTCGATGGACTCGAGATTTGAATATCGATGATATTGATAGGTGGATCGATACATCGATAATTCGTCCAGATATGTTATGAAGTCGCTGGACATATTTATACTATATCGATGATATCGATATGTGTATCGATACATCGATAAATCCGTCCAGATGAATATTTAGTTGCTTGACACTTTTGGTCCTCTCATCGATAATATCGTTATGGTATCGAGGACATCAACAGAACAGGTCGATCATATCAAGGGTGTTTCGATAAGATCGACAAGGCGAGAAAAACATAGAGATTTTCCTATTTTGAAAAAGTTTTCTCACCACAAAAACCCTAAGATGTCTATCTTGTTTTAAGGGTTTTAATTACCTGGTGTTTTGGGACTGGGATGTGAGGCTATGATTTACCTATTGCGAGCTTCCACACATCCAGTTGAGGCAGACGCTTGAAATAATCTTCCTATCAAGTTCTGTAGCCAGTCTAACTTACCATTCACGTAACTTGACAAACCAGGGCACAAGTAGGTGCACTTTCATCAAGAAGCTCCCAGAGGAGAAAGAAAAGTGGAGTATGATGGAAGATCTATACAATTCAAGTTCATGAAGTTTTCAGATTAATGCCTATCGCACAACCAAATCAAGGGCTTCAAGTCTCTTCAAGAGTCTCTTCAAATCCGCACAACCCATCTGCCTTTGTGATGAACATCAAAAGCGTCGAAATGCTGTTAAAATTGACATTGAATTGCCATCAGACTGTCTTCTCTCTCATTCACTATGTTGATTGACCGTACTTTATTTTCATAATCAAGGAAAATGCAAGGATGTAAATGAACTCAGAATAGAATACTTTGTGATCATTGTTCTCTTATCATTTCTTTGTTTATATTGAATGAATTCCTCCAAATCGAATGCATTTGTTTCTTGTCGAAATAGACCTTAGTTCGATGTAATCAACAATACCCAGCTTTTGTTCAGTTTGTTGCTGGACTATATGGGCTAGTTTTTAATGCAATCGAACCATGTTCAATGTCATCGAAGTTGTCCTCGATCGCATATCGATGAAATCGTCAAGACATTGTTTTTCCCTTTATAGTTCATGTTTTCCTCTAATACTCAAGGTGCAAAAACCAATCTTACCAGATAATATTCAGAAGTAGTTTGTGGGTAAGTTAGGTCCTTTTGGGGGCATATAAATGTCAGGGTTTGTTTGGGTAGATGTGGCTTAATTTACCTTTTAAGTACGATCGTATGCCTTCATCTTGATGAGTCTTGAACTTGTTGTCTTCAATTTGGGGCTCACCTGACTTACTGAATTATCATTCACGTATATTGACAAACAGGGTACTTTCATCTTCTTCCTCTTCCTCTTCATCAATAAGCACTGCAACCACTAAGATGTTAAAGATGAGACCGTTTAGAGGAAAATCGATCAAAAGGGAAACAAGAAGACATTACTATAAAAGCTCAACGAAAAATGCAAATTACCTCTAGTAGGTACAGGAGTGATTGGACTAACTCTAGCTAGAGTAGCTGTTGGTGGTGGTCAAATTACATTCCAAGACTCGTTAGTGTTCAATAAAGGGTTCAACTAGACACCTCCCTCATCAATGATGACTCCTGTGAAAGGGGGTTGTGTTAGTGCACTTATTTGTACACTTTGTTTGTTAATCATGTGTGCATGTGTATATGAGGTGCCTTAATGACCCTAACCTTGACCCAAAACAACCTTGAACCTCTTAGATAATCAGGGCTTAATGGGTAAATCTTATTTGATCATACATTAGCCTTCGAAGCCCCATTTGAACATGCTTTGATAGGCTATAGAGGTCGCGAGCTGTTGTTATACCAAACTGCCCAAAAACAACAGACTCATAGGTGTCATCAATCGATCCTCGATCAATCGGGCTCGAACGATCGAACATGGCACAAAATCGTCTAACAATAAATTCCCTATAAGATGGAATTACAGCGATCGATTGATCGATCGGAGGGGACTTCAATCGATTGACGACTCATATCAATCAAACGTCTAACAATATTTCTTAACACCTTTAGGCTCTCACCCAAAGGGATTTAATTCATCTTACATGTGTGTAATCACTCTAATAAGTATTCCAAGCTCGTAATTGTAACGACTCAGAAAATTCCATACAATGGCCCGAGTACCACCTCAGGCAGAAATCACTTAGGATCAAATCCTTTAGAAATTAGACAAAGTTAACTAAGTGCTAAACTAGATTAGCCATGAAATCTGCTTGAATCACTTTAAATAAGATCTGCAAGACCCAAAACTTGTAGAATCATTGACTCTAGGTTACCCTAAAATCTAGGATCAAACTCATTACCCGACTGCTTTCGGGAGCACATTGAAACTCCGTATCAGATCTAGACCGCACATCAAAAGTCTGAATGATATGAGGTTATAGAATTAGGACCGCCTCGCTGGGCTTGATAACCATCTCGAAAATCAAATCAAGATAGTGTCCCACGGCTATTCGCTTGAGCCCGGAGCGAAGAGTGTGAAAAAACTTGGTTTTCTTTAGAAATTTAATAAAATTTAAGTAATCTGAGACTTGGTGTTTGCGGGCTAATTATAAGAAATCAGACCGTCAGAATTAGACCTAAATACACCCTCGGATCAGGGATATTTCCCAGCACATGTCCCTGTACTAGTAACCCTGATCGAGATTCGGTGACTGTTGAACTGAAACTGGTCCACCACGTGTGATCTGAGAATCTGACTGGAACAAAAACTTAACTCCACCTAGATCCAAGGTTGGTGAGCTTAAGTCTGACTGCAAGCAAAAAAGGGGCCGCCAAAAGTGCTCTATTAAGACGGAACAGACCCACTTTGGTTATAACCTAAGTATACCTTGACCTTAGGTCTATTTCGGTGATGTTTTAGGCTATATAAGGATCTTAAACACTCTCTCATTCAGCCCATACGAATTTGAGAAAAACCCTAGGAGAGAGAAGAGAGAAAAGAGAGAGAAAGTGTGAGACAAGTGGGAGGATCTCCCTGCTATCTTACCATGCCACTCTGCAAGCTTAACCACTCCATTCTAATCGCTTTTCTGGCGATTCCGACTTCATTCTAGGTAAGAAAACCCTAACCCTAATCTGATTTAGGGTTTTAACTGATTCAATTAGCGAAATAGATAACACTACTTGTGCTTTAGGTTGTTATACTGTCGTGGAAGAAAGCTTAGCGTTCCTACCAAGTTCATTACACTTCTACGGCGTAAGGTGCGGACTTTAGGTGTATAGATTATGGTTTTCAACACTTTCAATGTCAGATAATGATAGATTCATGATCTGTATGTTATTGCACATGTACAAAGTGTTGTCCGTTTCGTTTTTCAGTTATACGTTAACTATGTTGAATATACCGTATTCCTCGTATTTATAGAAAGTACCATATACGTATAAATTTTGAAAGTGTGTTTGCCATGATAAATGACTATATGTATATGTTATATATGTGTATGATACTTACTCGGCGAAAGGCTTCACCCAAATACATGTTTTGGTTAATATATGTTATGTATGTTAAGAAGTGCATTCTAAGTGTTTGTGAAAATGCTTGTATGAGTAAGTACTTAGATGATTGTGCTTTAGGCAGGTGTTGAGATAGGATTCTCAACTAACTTAGAGATGTATATGATTTCCTCCATGTTGGTTGTTTAATTTAACTGCTTACTATGAAATATATGTGTTTGTATTTCTTGTTTATATTGTGCTTTGTAACATGCTTTATGACATGCTTGTTAACATGCTTGAATTACTTTATTTATTATGCTTTACTCTACATGCTTCTGGTTAAGGACTGATTGTGATTGGGGCTATGATTATAGTCTAGACAATCAGTAACAGACTTGAGTACGTGGTTAAGATTCATTCACCACATAGGATGTGTTTGACGAACCCGAGTCGTACTTCAGTTAGCGACAGTGGTTAGGCCACGCAAAGTGGATATGCACTTCATGTCGTTCAGTTGGTTGTGCGATCGTGCTAGTCGAGCTCGTCAAGTAACCCGATCTGTCTAATGTATGTTCACCCTGTTTGGACGCTACTGCTTGTACCTAAGGTACCGAACTCACTAGTGAAAGCTCGTTAACCGTAGTACCTCGATCCTCTAAGACTCATGAGCCAGGCATGGTGGTATGGGACACTGTGGTCGAGCTGTCGGCCTACGTTGGGACCATGTGGCTCCCCATTGTGACCAGTGAGCAACCAGACTCGTGAGCCAAATACGGTGGTATGGGACACTGTATTCGAGCTGTCGACCTACACTGTTTAGATGGGTGATGGGGGAGTGGTGTAACGATTCCGTGTAACAGCCCTGACAGCCCTAACCGTACCTGGTGTAGTGGCCCTGAGCATACTCTGAATCTGCGGAGAGGCGACGAGCCTTCCCATAGTAAACAGAGTACAAACTAGGCCTGTATTGATAAGGTGATGGGAGAGTGGTGTAACGATTCCATGTAACAGCCCTGGCAACCCTTGCAGTGACCTAGAAACACACCATCGTATGAGATGATCTAGGACTGACGACCCTAGAATGGATCATGTTTGGGAATGATATAAGGGAGGTACCTTAATTTCCTAATATTGTTGTATGAAAAGGACTAATAACAACTCGGTAATCATACTCATCATCGCACTGCACGTGCCTGGAAGATGTGGAGCACCGAGGGATGAACGCATGTCGTAGATGTAAGATGGTGTCGCATAAGGGAGTATGTTGGTGAGGGCATGCATCATGATCGCATCTCATCCTTGCATTAATTACAGTACTTAGGATTGTTGATTGTACTACTTTATCATTACTGCTTGACTGTTTTAATAACATGTTAACTTATGCTTTATTGTTCCACTGAGATAGCTACTCACTCCCACGTTACGGGACGGTGTTCTGGACACCCACCAGACTCTGTCTTAGATGCAGGTACTGATGATACTCAGGAGGTTGAGCTTGATTATTATGATGATCAGGATGAGTTTTCCTTCATGCAGTTCGCTGGAGGCTTCACGTAGGCTATCTAGATTTACGGGCTACAGGATTTATGGTTATAGTTGTACCATTTTAGACATTTTAATTCAGGAACAAATACATGTATATGGTGACTCAGTTGGTATTCATACTCTTGAGATCGAGATTGTTTTGTTTTATACACATCTATATACATCTTTCAGTCTTCCGCTTGCGTTTATACATGGATCTGGAGTATGAATTACTGTTTTGGTATAATCTCACTCATGTTTATTGCACTAACACAGCCAACATTCAATCATCATTCTCTATGTTTCATAAGTGATGTTTTGGAACTTGAGAGTTAAGTTGCTACTCGACCCTCAAATTTTAGGGCGTTACACTTATGAAGATGATCTTGTTTCTTTGCTTTCTTTAAAGGATAGACACCAATCCAATAGGAAAATCTTTGTCTTTCAAACCTCTAGAATGCCCAACTAGGTGAATCCCCATTTGGAAACCAACTAAACCTTTAGTTGCAGGAGATTCAATTAAACCACTCCCATTACTTTGATAGCCTCATTGGAGCATCAATTGCAAGGTAGCTAATTCAAGGAAGTGGAAGAAGACCGACTTCAATGATCGGGAGAGAACAAGGGGAGCTGATTAGATAAAAGAGAGCATTGATCAAGCAAACCAAGCATGACGCATATAGGGGGCTCATTCCGACAAGTAAGGTTGTCAATTTAGAGTCCATACTCTCTTTCCTTGTGTAGGATTGAGGGTAAGAGTTTGTGACCCAAACTACATAGGTTCTTGTGTAGGATTATATTGCCACCAGCATGGGTGAGTAAGTGTAAGTCCTTGTGTAGGCCTCCAATGGGAGTGTACGCTAGATAAGTCCTTATGTAGGCCTCCAGCGGTAGTGTACATTTGTAAGTCCTTATATAGGTCTTCAACGGGAGTGTACACTTGTAAAGGTTGTATGTAAACCTGTTGAAAACCTCCGATAGTGAATACTGGTACACTCAAGTCCACCGAGAGTGGAGTACGGAAACCAAACCACTATACATGCTTATGTTTATGATTATAAATTGCGTACTTCTTATTCATGCTTATGTGTTTGATTAGTTAAATCATGTGAATGCTTGAATTGGATTGTATGATAGGTACTTAACATGTAAAGCACACATAAGCTCACTATCGATTATAGACTAGTTGCTTCATTGGCATGTTATTATAGTTTATGTGATTAGACCCACAATTGGCTAGGAAGCCTTACTGTTAATTGCCTTCTTAGTTTAAACATGCATATTAGTTTAAGTAGGTAATTATATTTTAAATGGCATAATTTTTAAGTGGTGTTATTCACCCCCCTATAGGACTTATTCATTCATTCCTTATCTCTGCCAAGCTTTTACACATATAGCCCACAGGCCCACCACCACGTACAATTTCAGGCTGGCATGCCAAGGAAATCCTTTTAGCATGGGGAGGATCTAATGGGATTAGTGGTTGCTTTCCCCAGCTACTTCCCACTCCGGCAACCTAGGATGGCTTGATGACAACAATGCCATGAACAGGTTTAGCCATCCTAACAAAAGGTCCATGAATAAGTTAAATTTCTCTAGCTACTTAGGACAGCCAGATGACAACAAGGCCATGTGTGGTACAATTCACTCTGGGATTAGGGCCATGAATAGGTTAAGCTACTCTAGGAATCGGACCACGAACAACTAAGTTGCTCCAAGGATAACTAGAGCTGGAGGACGAAGGGATCGTTAACTTGGAAGAGAAAGAGGATGAGGAGGGGGATGGTCCAACCTGAGCACACTTCTAAAGCACCAGTGATACTAGAGATATGGCATCCACCATGTGTGAAACCTTGAGTTGTAGAAGATCAATATAGTAGAGAGGGAAGAATGGTTAACCATGTTAGTACACTAATTTGTGCATCTTGTTTGTCAATCACGTGAATTTATGTGTCATATAGTCAGTTGAGCCTTTGGAAGCTGAAGACCAAAGACCAAGAGTATAAGAGCATCAATGAGTAAAGAACGGGTAAAAGAGGTGCCTTGGTGGCCCTAACCTTTGACTCAAAACAATCCTTAAATATAGATGATCTTGGCTTAATAAATAAATCTTGTTGATCATCCCTTAGCCTTAGAAACCTAATTGGAACATGATAAGTAAGGTTAGAAGAGGTGCAAAGCTACTGTGAAAACATACGCCCAAAACAACAGAATTCGAGTAGTACTCGATCCCATCAAGCATACCTCGAGGGGTCTTCAATGGCATCGAAGATCCACTCAGTGGCATCGAACAGAAAGTCAGATATGTCTAAAAAGAATTGATCGTTTAATTTAATTTTCATCGAGGTCTCCTTCGATGGCATCAAAGGTTCACTTCGATGGAATCGAAGACCACTCGATAGCATCGAATAGGTAACTTAGATTTATCTAGAAAGAATAAATTTTTTCTATAATAAATTAAAGTATTTGATTTGGGGGAATTATCTTATTCGATAATAACAAAGAAAAGATAAGGGAATGCTCATCACAAAATATTTTATTGATTATGAGTTCGTTTACATCCACATATCTCCCCTGATTCCAAATAAGGTATAAAGACTATTTATTTTATAACTTAAATAATAATCTCAACAGCCTCACGGCGTGCAATATATTCATCTCCATGAGAGAAGTGTTGTGCAGATCTGATCATCCTCCATTTTCCTTTTTGCTTGTCTGAAATGACAACTTGTATAAATATATGATTGAATTCTCGAAGGATTGCTAGAGGTTCAGAAAATCCGGCAGCATATGTCCCATATACGGTGTTTGTGCGCAACTAGCAGGAGTTACGCGGCCAGGTTTCTGTTGAACGGACCCGTGCAACAAGTCCATGTTGTGCAGTCCAGCGCAACTTGTTCTCTGCATTCTTCTTCTTCTTCTCAAGATACCTTGCAAAGGTATCAGAGCTCTTTTTCTCCTTCTTTCTTGAATTCTGATTTTCTCTTCCTTAAATAAAGGAGTGAAGGGGTATTTATAGACCTCTAACTTCCAACCATGGGACCCACCTTGTCTATCACACTTGTTGCATGACGCGCAATTGATCTCATCCCATCATGAGTTGCGCGGTCCCGTGCAACAGACATAAGTTGTGCGGACCCGTGTAACTCAACTTCTTCTTTCTCTTTTCTTCACTTTCCCCTCTCTTCTTCTAATCTCTTTCTTCCCTTGCTTTCATAAGTCCTTCCATATCTTACACTAACAATTTCATGCTCCAAAATAAATCATATTATCTGATTTTCTCGATGGCACCGAGGTATCCTTCGATGTCATCAAAGATCACCTAGATGGCATCGAAGACCGTTCGATGGCATCAATAAATCCGTAATATACCCATTTTCTACTTGTTGGAACTCAAACTTTTTATAAAGGGAATTTGGTTCTTGGGCATTTGGATGGGTTTTTCTGTTTAATAAAAGATTAGGTGATTTCATTATCATATCCCTCATCCCAAGCCTCTATGCCATTGAGTTCTAAGTCATCTTTCCTAAGATTAACACTCTAATGAGCATTCCAACCTCCACCTTGAAGATGTGATTGAACTCTTTCATTTTATAAAAATTAGACTCACTCTTTATAAGCATACCATTATCTAAATCCTCTAGAAGAACCATCTAGGTGTATCCTCTAGGAAATACAACTTTTCATTAGTTGTAGGAGATTCAACCAGCATACTATCACCTTGGTCACGTCAAAGAAGCACTACATGCAAAATATTTGACCTTGGAGCTGAAGCCTTGGCAAAGCATCTGTATCTTGATCGGGGGAGCAAATGGGAGTTGATTGTGACATGGGAGAGCATCGATCAAGTCTAGACAACAATATATATAACGCCCTGAAAATCGGGGGTCGAGCAAAGCTCAGCTCCCGAGTTCCAACGCATCACTTATGCAATACAGATAATGATGATTATGATGAGAGCATTAAAACATGAATGAGATTATACCAAAACAGCATATCATACTCCAGAGACAGTTAAATTGCAAGCGGAAGACTGTGATAGATATATAAAATATATAAACTGTGGTGAGTCTCCAGAGTGTGATAATGTTACCAGGTTAATTAATTACAAGTACAATTCCAAAATATACCAACGGTGTAGTGTCATCTAGTCAACCTCCCTGTAACCCCGTCGATTAAGACACGGCTCACATGAAGCCGCCAGAAAATAACCAATACAAGCAAGCATCATAGTCAATGCAAAGGTCCGGCTCCGCCTCAGAAGTAGCGTCGCCATCTGCAATCAGACAAAGTCTAGTTGGTGTGTACAACACCATCCCGTAGCGTGGGAGTGAGTGATCAAATCAGTGGAACAATAAAGCATAGGTTGACATGTTATCAAAACAGTCAAGAAGTAATAATAAAGCAGTACAATCAACAATTCTAAATACTCTTATTAATACAAGTATGAATGCAGTCATGATGCATGCCCTCACCACATACTCCCTCATGCGACACCATCTTACGTTCGTGACATGCTTGCATTCCTCAGTGCTCCACATCTTCCAGGCACATGCAATGTGATGATGAGCATGATTACCGAGTTGTTATTAGTCCATTTCAAACAGCGATATTGGGAAACTAAGGTACCTCCCTTGTATCATTCCCAAACATGATCCATTCTAGGGTCGTCAGTCCTAGTTAATCTCATACGATGGTGTGTTTCTAGGTCGCTGCAAGGGCTGTCAGGGCTGTTATACGGAACCGTTACACCACTCCCCCATCACCCGTTTAACGGTTCATCACTAAATTGATACAGGCCTAGTTCATACTCTATTCACCGAGGCAAAACTCGTCACCTCACCGCAAATTCAGAGTATGCTAGAGGTCACTACAAAGGGCTCATCACCAATCAGTGTAAGACGACAGCTCGAATATAGTGTCCCATACCACCATAATCGGCTCATGAGTCTGGTTGCATAATGGACACTACGGGGAGGCACGTGGCCCCAGCGTAGGCCGACAGCTCGACCACGGTGTCCCATACCACCATGCCCGGCTCATGAGTCTTAGCGGATCGAGATATCATGGTTAAAGGGATTTCACTGGTAAGTTTGGAACCCTAGGTTCAAGCAAAGGCGTCCAAACATGGTGACCATATATAAGACAGATCGGGTTGCTTGACGAGCTTGGCTAGCTCGAGTGAACAACAAGTTGAACGATATGAAGCGCATAAGCACTTTGTATGGCCAACCACTATTACCAACCGAAGTACGACTCGGGTTCGTCGAACACATCTCTCGTGGCAAATGAATCTCAGCCACGAATTCAATCTCGTTATCGATTGCCTGGACTATAATCATAGCCCCAAACACAATCAATCCATGACCAGAAGCATGTAGAGTAAAGCAGAATAAACAAAGTAATTCAAGCATGTTGACAAGCATGTCATAAAACATGTAATAAAGCACAATATAAACAGGAAATACAAACACCTATATTTCATAAGTAAGCGGTTAAATTAAACAAGCAACATGGAGGAAATCATATACATCTCTAAGGTAGCTGAGAATCCTATCTCAACGGCCTTATACATTACAATTTACTAACTACTACTCATTCAGACATTTCAACAAACGCTTTAAACTACATACATCAACATACATGACGTATGTTGATCACATAGGTATAAGGCCAAATCCTTTCACTAGGGAGTTGCCCCAATTATAACACGCGTGCACCCACGACGGATAGTCATGGCAAGAAGGAATCTAAGCTCCATGTTCATTCAGTCATTTTCCACAAACACTTGGGCTTCACATTTTAACATATATAGTGTATATTGGCCGTGGCGTGATTTAGGGCAAATCCTT
The DNA here is from genome assembly GCA_030180095.1 of Magnolia changhungtana. Classification (NCBI taxonomy): domain Eukaryota; kingdom Viridiplantae; phylum Streptophyta; class Magnoliopsida; order Magnoliales; family Magnoliaceae; genus Magnolia; species Magnolia changhungtana. Next base: position 3,524,446 of record JASAUF010000473.1, on the reverse strand, counting down.
TCGTCAAAGGGGTGTCGTCTATACAACAATCATGTATCCATGACAATCAGTCATGGCGAGCATGAATGAAAATTCTATATTCATTCGGTCATTTTCACAAACACTTAGAATACACCCTTTTTACATAGCGTATACTAGCAAAAACATGTATTAGGGCGAATCCTTTCGCCGAGTGAGTATTATACATATATATAGTATATTCATACAGTAATTAATCATGGCTAACATACTTTCAAAATTTATACGTATACGATATTTTCGACAAATACGGAGAATACAGTATATTCAACATAGTTAACGTATAATTGAAAAATAAAACGGACAGCACTTTATACATGTGCAATTGCGTGCAGATCATGAATCTATCATTATCTAACATTGAAAGTATTGAAAACCATAATCTATACACCTAAAGTCCGCACCTTTTGTCGTAGAATCGTAACGGAGTCGATGGGTTTGCTAAGCTTTCATATACGGCAGTTTGGCAACTTATAGAACGAAATAGGTTAGCTATTTCATAACCTGCATCTATCAAAACCCCAAAATAGATTAGGGTTAGGGTTTCTTACCTAGAAATGATGCCGAAATCGCCGGAAAAGTGATTAGAAGGAAGTAGTGGAGCTTGTAGAGTGACAGGGTAAAGTAGCAGGGAGATTCTCCCACTTCTCTCACACTTTCTCTCTCTTTTCTCTCTCTTTTCCAGGGTTTTTCTCAAATTCGTATGGCTGAAATGAGAGAGGGTTTAAGGTCCTTATATACCCCCAAAACTCACCAAAACAGACTCAGGACCAAGATATACTTGGGTTTTGTCCAAAGGGCATCTGTTTCAGCTCAACGGAGCATTTCTAGAGGCCCCCCTTGAGCCAAAGGTCGGACTTAAGCTCACAAACATTGGATCTAGGTGGAGTTAAGTTTTCATTTCAGTCGGATTCCCAAATCACACGTGGCGGACCAGTTTCAGTTCAACGGTCAGTAGATCTCGATCGGAGACTCCAAGTACATGGATATGTTTGGAGAAATATCCCTGATCCGAGGGTATAATTTGGTCTGATTCGACGACGGCAGTTGTTTATCTTGACCATGAGCGACAAGTCTCAGATTTATTTATTTTGAATTTAATTTAGAAATATTTTCACATTTCTTACACTCTCCGCTCCGAGCTCAAGCAAATAGCGTTGGGACATATCTGGATTTAATTTTCGAGATGGTTGTCAAGCCCAGCAAGGCGGTCCTAATTCCTTAACTTCGTGTTAATCGGACTTCCGACGTATGGTCCAGATTTGATATGGAGTTTCGAGATGCTCCCGAGAGCAGCCGGGTAATGAGATTGATCCTAGATTATAGGGTACTGTAGCATCGATGATTCTATAAGTTTTGGGTCTTGCATCATATTTAAAGTGATTCGAGCGAATTTTACTGATTGTTTAGTTCAGTACTTAACCAAATTCCGCCCTAACTATGATAGAATACGGTCCTAGGGAAGTTCTACGCCTCTTTCTGGCATTTATAGTTAGTCTATTATTTTAATTATTTTTCTAGTAGTTCATCATCAAGTCTACTTCATCTCCACCAAATTTCATTAGGTTTCGTATTGTAGAAAATTTCTAAAAATTCTAGAAGCAGCAGCTGTCCAAACTAATGACTTTCGGACAATTGTCACGATGACCTATATTCAACTATATTAATTATTTTATTATATTTTTAACTTATTTTTATATGAAACTAGGCTTATCAAGCTTCAATCTGGCTTTTGAATCACCTAAATCGGAGTTATAACGAAGGAGATATGAATTTTCAAAGTAGGATAAAAATCACAAAATTTTTTGCCAAAAACGGGCCACCGGCCCGCTGCGGCCCTGCCAGGCCCGCCTTTTGGCGAGACCTCGCCAACCGGGCGATGCCCTTGCCAGTCACTGACCTGTTTGGGGTGATTTTGCCGTCTGATATGTAAAATGGATGTATTTTACAAATCGGGATGAGTTATTCGACATGCAATATATGTTTTTGGGGTATGAGAAGCTGATCTATCCATGTAGACTACCTATTTCATGAGATTCCAAAAGTTTAATGGTTAAAAACCTATTTTATTTATTTATTTACTATTCATAGTAATTTTTAGGTTAAGTATTGATCAGTATCACCTAAACTTTAAGATTTATGTCTAATATGAAAGAACTTAGAAAAATTTGAAAGACGAGGTAGTGAAATGTGAGATTTTGAAGGAAATGTGAGATTTTGAAGAAAATAGTTTGAAAAGGGATTTGAGACTTTTGAATTGAGCGTTGGAGAAGTTAATTAGGTGTTAAGATCGACCCATTGCCTGAGGACGTCTATCCCCAGGTTGGAAAAAATCTGGGATGTTACACTATAAAAGGGGCTCAATCCGATAAGTAAGTTGTCAAGTATAAGAGTCTGTATACTCTCTTTCCTTGTATACGATTGGGGGTAAGAGTTGTGACCCAAACTCGACTAGGTTCTTATATAAGACCTTGGCTCTTTTATAAGGCCTAAATCCAGGTTCTTATGTACGACCTTAGCTCTTATGTAAGGCCCAAATCTAGGTTCTTATGTAGGACCTTGGCTCTTGTGTATAGCTTAAATCAAAGTCCTTGCGTAAGCCACCAGACACGGGTTGCGTACGTGTTAGTCTCCATGGGAGCTACTGGCAGAGCAAACGTAGGCCCTTGGACTAAGACCGGGATTGTTGGCTAGCATATGAAAAACTAACTAAAGTCTCTTGCAGGAGCCTTCAACATGAGTATACGTCAATAGGTTCTTGTGTATGAGCAAGGTTTATGCTGAACTATGAAAAACCACATAATGTCTCTTGCAAGAGCCCTTCCTTGTGTAGGATTGTAAAGGTTAGAAGTTAACCTGATTTAAAATCTCCTATAGTGAAATCCGGTACACTCATGGGTTGAGTGTGTCCACCGGGGGTGGAGTAGCGAAACTGAACCACTATAAATGCTTGTGTTTGGAATTTTCATTTACGCACTTGTTCAATTATGCTTATGTGATTAAATGTCTAAATGAATGCATGATTAGATGAATGTTATGTGTTGATAATTAGCACATCTCACACACACATGTACATTATCATGTTCATATACTAGTTGATTAATTTGAATATCATTTGTAGTCTATGTGATTGGACCCTTATTGGCATGGAAGCCTTAGAGTTAATTGCCTTTCTTAACTTGATTGCATGTTAACTTAAGTAGGCAATTAGGTATTAAAAGACAGAAATTTTTAATTGGTCCTAATAACCCTGTTAAGGCACAAAAAAATATTCCATTGCATTGGTCAGAGAATTCCATGGTGCCGAACTTTCCCAGGGTCATTCACTCTGTATTTTGGTGAAAATCAGTATCCGGGGGTATTTTGTAAAAATCATCATCCGGGGTATTTTGGGTATTTTGGTAAAAATCAGTATTTGGGGGTATTTTGTATATTTTGGTAAAAATCATCATCTGAAGGTATTTTGGGTATTTTGGTAAAAATTAGTATTTGGGGGTATTTTGGGTATTTTGGTAAAAATCAGTATCCGGGGGTTATTTTGGTAAAAATCTTCATCCGGGAGTATTTTGGGTCTTTTGGTAAAAATCATCATTTGGGGGTATTTTGGTAAAAATCATCATCTGAGGGTATTTTGGTAAAAAATAATGGATGAGTATTGCCTTGTATGGAGGAAGTAGTTGTACACTACCATTTAAAGGAGAGTTAGGTGGACACCATTGTTAAGAGAGGAGGTTGGACATTATGTAAAGGGAGAAGTGATGGTGATCACCACAATTTAATGAGAAAGGGGCCTAGGATGCCTATAAATATCCCTCCTCATGCTTCATTTGAGGGGTTATGGTTGGAAGACAGGAAGGAAGGAATACAAGAAGGAAGGGAGACAAGAGAGAGAAGAAAGAGAGGAGGTTTGCGTTCATCCGCGCAATGGAGAAAGAAGGGGAGAACGTTTGCGCGCACCTACTCAATCCCAAGAGAAGGAGGGCCTTTATGCCACTTCTTATGGAGGGATGTCTTAAAGGCCTCCCCCTTACACCACTCCATGTGGAGTTTTGTCCAAACGGATGCCCTATGCGTCACCTCTTGCACATAACCTATCTTGTAAAGGAGCCTTTGCGTGAGCTCGCGCAAACTATTCCTGCAAAAAAACCCTTTGCGCGAACCCGCGCAACCACTTCTGCAGAAAAACCCTTTGCGCAACTACTTCTGCAAGAAAGCCTTTGCGCAACTACGCACAACTACTTCTGCAGAGAAATCCTTTACGCGAGTCCGCGCAACCACTTTGCAAAAAGGCTTCTAATCCACTTTGTGTGGGGACATGTCTTGATGAAAAGCCACCTGCGCCACTTCCTTCTCCCCTTTGTCTTAATGAAAGCCTTATTTTGTCTTAATGGAAACTCCATGCGCCACTTCACATGGAATGTGTCCTGAAGCCAGGCTTTTATTATCTTAAAGCTTGGCTCTTACGCCACTTTGCATGGATTTGTGTCCTAAGACATGGCTTTTGCGCCATTTGAAGAGGGAACATGTCTAAATGCATGGATTTCATGTCATTCTCTAAGGAAGCATGTCTTGAAGAAAAGCTTTTTGCACCATCATCATGGGGACTTGTCCCAAAGCAAGGGTTGCTACATGGAAGCGTGTCCTACCACAGGAAGGTCGCTCCACATTTCAAGGGATTGATCCATATTTCAAGGGATCGTTGCTCCACATTTCAAGGGATGATCACGCTCCAATGGAAAGATGATCAGAACTGATCTCAACAGTCAGATTAAGGAAGAATGAACGGAAAGATGATCGAAATTGATCTCAACAGTCAGATTAAGGAAGAATGAACGAAAAGATGATCGAAATTGATCTCAACGGTCAGATCAAGGAAGAATGAACAGAAAGATGATCGGAATTGATCTCAACGGTCAGATCAAGGAAGAATGAATGGAAAGATGATCGGAATTGATCTCAACGGTCAGATCAAGGAAGAATGAATAGAAAGATGATCGGAATTAATCTTAACAGTCAAATCAAGGGTTTCAAGCCTGTACAACCCATCTCCCCTAGAGATGTGATCAAAAAGTGTCAAAAAGCTGCCGAAATTGCCATCAGACTATCTTATCTTTCATTCATTGCTTTAATTAATTGTACTCTGTTTTTAGAATCAAGGAAATCTAAGGATGTAAATGAACTCAGAATAAATGTGATCATTGTTCACTCATTCTTTCTTTGTTATCATTGAATAAATCTCCCAAATCAAACGCATTTGTTTTCTTGTCGAAACAAAATGGCGACTCTGCTGGGGATTCATTTCAATGATAACTTAGAAAATATTTAGAGAACATTTATCACTTTTTAGCGTCTATATAGACGCCAAAATGGCGACTCTCAGTGGGAACATCCTCCCCTTCATCTCTAAAAATAAATTACAGTTTTATTTAATCAAAATAACTAACATTCTGTTCTGAATGACAGGTATACCACAACTACCTTCTCCCGACTAACGTGGTCGCCTACTTCACATCTAATAGATTTCCACCAGAAAGTATCAGAGAAGATCAAATCAGTTGCGATAAAAAACATACAATGTCAGGTAATGTCCAGAGTAGTTTCTGCTTCATTAGTAGCGCAACGAGATGATGAAGGACGAATGATAGTGTGTTAACGCACAAAAGTGTACAAAGATTCCATCATGTGTTGATTTTGAGAGATGCGAAGATATCAGAGATAAGGAGTAAAGAAGAAAGAAGATTATAAAGAAAGAATGCGTAAAGAAGAATGAAGTAAAGAGTAGGAATTCATGTGTTTATGACGGCTCGCGTAAGCTATGACCGGTCATGCAGGGCCGCGCAAATGGTATAGGAGGTCACACACACATGCGCAACATCGGACTGACAAGTGTGTTGAGACCTTTACGCTGACTCGCGCAAACCATGATTGGTTGTGCAGACCCACGCAAAGGGTATAGTGTATTGTGCGTATAGAGACAATGGTGATTCGATTAAACTAACGATGACGGCTGAAATTTGATGAAAGGTGGGCCCATGGCATGCATATTAAGAGTTCGCACGTATGGAGGTCTAAAAAACGAAACATAGTGATTTCTGAAAAATGAAGGGTTCAATCTTCTTTTACAAGGAATATCATCCTGCCGAGTACGGATAACATTACATTCGAAGTGTGCAGAAAATAGAAAATTTGCTAACAAGATGTTAATTAACCTTCACCAAATGAACGTGTTACTAAAGACCCTAGTTTTCCAACAGCGACTACCGTGAACAATAGTCAACCTTAAGGAAAGCCTTTAGATGAGAAGTTAGTTCGACTGAATCAGACATTGCTCACCAATAAGTAAATAAATCAATTGGTGAATTAACAAATTCACCAGTCAATAGAGAACCCTGGGGGCATCGTCACAACTTTCTAGAGTAGAAGAGCAAGAGTCAATGTAAAGTTGCTCAACTCTCATATGAATCGCCTATTTCAAGAGTCTTAAGGGAACAACAATAGATATTGCCGAAGAAAGAAAAGCAAAATGAAGGATTGTCAAGAAGTAAAGAATTGAATCTTCTGATGAAGAGAACATCGGCGATTTTACAAATAAGAAAGTAGAGAAAGAGTTTGGACAATTCAAGGACTAGGGGAAATATATATTTGAAGAAGACAATATACTCCTTACAGATTACTAGCTACAGAGAAAATCAAAAGAAATGAAACAAAGAAGAAAAAAGGTATTCTACAGGAGATGACCAACGAAGAACAAGCAAGAAGAAACCAAGATAAGTATATTCACCATGGGGGCAAATTTTCATCAATATACCTGCCAGTTCAACAAAATATATCATCCCTGAATACCAAAAGATTCACGGCGTAACTATTCAGGGGGCAGATAAAGACATATAAAATATGTTATCCTTGAACATAAATACAGTTTTGATTTCAAAGATTATCAACATAATGCTTCCAAATCAAAAGGGGGCAAGATAAGCAAAGTCTCAGAATGCCAAAATCTCAGAATCCCAAATGAGGTAATCGTTGATTCCCCGAGACGATAATTGTCTATATCAATTTTTGCAAGTCAATGTTGGGGCAAAAGCAAGCACTGACGATTGCTGTCAAGCGTTGATGATAGCTGCCAAGCGTTGATGATCGCGGCCAAGCATTGATGATTGCTATCAAGCATTGACGATTGTCTCCGACGCCGAAGATTTTCGTCAGAATCGCCAAGTACCGATGATTATCGCCAAAATTAGCAACTATCGTTGTTGTCATCAATCGCTTATCAAAATTGTTATCATCGCCAAGCTGATACACTATTTTAAACATGATATGAATGTTCTCAAAAAAAAAAAAAAGAAGCTTTCAATATAAGTACTTCATAAAACTAAATTAGAAAATTATAATGTCTTGAGATACTAATTCCGAACAATTTGGCAGGAAAGACTATCATTCGAAAGCTTGGGTTATGCAGATCATGAATAAAAGAAACAATCGAAAAGTTATTGCTGCAGGAGCAGCATTAAAGGACAACTCCCTAGACACAGAGTTTAAGGAAAGAATCGCAAGAGTTGATCAAAGAGACCGCTGCAGCAGCAACAACATTGAAAGATAGTTCTCTGACCAAGATACTCAGAGACGAACTCGCCACAGCTGTTGCAGTTATGAGTTTCGATGAAAAGAGAATTTTATATCCTCTATTGAAACATCCGCTTGACACTACTGGCTGGGGGCATTCCAGTCTTCTATTGGAATGCGATCATCCAGTCTTCCGTTCGAACGCGATCATCTAGTCTTCCGTCCGAATGCGACTATCCAGTCTTCCATCCGAACGCGATCATTTAAGTCTTCCATTCGAGCATGATCATCCAATCTTCCATCCAAGTCTTCTATTCAAACGCAATCATTCAAGCCTTCTGGTCAAGTATGATCATCCAGTCTTTTATGCAAGCATGATCACCATCCAGTCATCCTTCAGTTGCAGTTTATTCAGTTCTTCGGTTGGAGGAAGATCGATCCTCCATTTGATTTCATGAATCAATCAAAGAAGGATTGAAGGGGCATCTGTTGAGGCACAAAAAAATATTCCATTGCATTGGTCAAAGAATTCCATGGTGCGGAACTTTTCCAGGGTCATTCACTCTGTATTTTGGTGGAAATTGGTATCTGGGGGTATTTTGGGCATTTTGGTGAAAATCAGTATCCGGGGGTATTTTGGGTATTTTGGTAAAAATATCATTCAGGGGTATTTTGGGTATTTTGGTAAAAATTAGTATCCGGAGTATTTTGGGTATTTTGTAAAAATCATCATCCGGAGGTATTTTGGGTAGTTTGGTAAAAATCAGTATCCAAGGGTATTTTGGGTATTTTGGTAAAAATCAGTATCCGGGGATATTTTGGTAAAAATTATCATCCAGGGGGTATTATGGTAAAAAAGAATGGATGAGTGTTGCCTTGTATAGAGGAGGAAGTAGTTGTACACCACCATTTAAAGAAGAGTTTGGTGGACACCACTGTTTAAGAGAGGAGGTTGGACATTATGTAAATGGAGAAGTGGTGGTGATCACCACAATTTAATGAGGAAGGGGCCTGGGATGCCTATAAATACCTCTCCCCATGCCTCATTTGAGGGGTTGATGGTTGGAAGACGGGAAGGAAGGAAGACAAGAAGGAAGGGAGACAATAGAGAGAAGAAAGAGAGGAGGTTTGCGTGCATCCGCGCAATGGAGAAAGAAGGGGAGAACGTTTGCGTGCACCCTCGCAATCCCAAGAGAAGGAGGGCCTTTGTGCCACTTCTTGTGGAGGGATGTCTTGAAGGCCTCCCCCTTGCGCCACTCCATGTGGAGGTTTGTCCAAACGAATGGCCTTTGCGCCACCTCTTGCGCATAACCTATCTTGCAAAAAGCCTTTGTGCGAGCTCGGGCAAACTATTCCTGCAAAAAAAACCCTTTGCGCGAACCTGCGTAACCACTTCTGCAAAGAAACCCTTTGCGCGACTGTGCGCAACTACTTCTGTAAGAAAGCCTTTGCGAGACTGCGCGCAACTACTTCTGCAGAGAAATCCTTTGCACGAGTCCGCGCAACCACTTCTGCAAAAAGGCTTCTACGCCACTTTGTGTGGGTACATGTCTTGATGAAAAGCCACCTGTGCCACTTCCTTCTCCCGTTTGTCTTAGCAAAAGCCTTATGTTGTCTTAATGGAAACTCCATGCGCCACTTCACATGAAATGTTGTCCTAAAGTCGGGCTTTTGTTATAGCTTGGCTCTTACGCCACTTTGCATAGATTTGTGTCCTAAGACATGGCTTTTGCGCCATTTGAAGAGGGAACATGTCTAAATGCATGGATTTCATGCCATTCTCTAAGGAAGCATGTCTTGAAGAAAAGCCTTTTGCACCATCATCATGGGAACTTATCCTAAAGCAAGGGTTGCTACATGGAAGTGTCTCCTACCACAGGAAGGTTGCTCCACATGGGTTGCTACATGGAAGCGTGTCCTACCATAGGAAGCTCGCTCCACATTTCAAGGGATTGCTCCACATTTCAAGGGATCGCTCTACATTTCAAGGGATCGTCGCTTCACATTTCAAGGGATGATCATCACTCCAACGGAAAGATGATCAGAACTGATCTCAACGGTCAAATTAAGTAAGAATGAATAGAAAGATTATCGGAATTGATCTCAACGGTCAGATCAAGGAAGAATGAACGGAAAGATGATCGGAATTGATCACAACGGTCAGATTAGGGAAGAATGAACGGAAAGATGATCGGAATTGATCTCAACGGTCAGATCAAGGAAGAATGAACGGAAAGATGATCAGAATTGATCTCAACGGTCAGATCAAGGAAGAATGAACGGAAAGATGATCGGAATTGATCTCAACGGTTAGATCAAAGGTTTCAAGACCGTACAACCCATGTCCCCTAGAGATGTGATAAAAAAGCATCGAAAAACTGTCGAAATTGCCATCAGACTGTCTTATCTTTCATTCATTGCTTTAATTAATTGTACTCTGTTTTCATAATCAAGGGAATCCGAGGATGTAAATGAATTCAGAATAAATGTGATCATTGTTCTCTCATTCTTTCTTTGTTATCATTGAATAAATCCCCCAAATGAAACGCATTTATTTTCTTATTGAAACAACCACCCCCCCCCCCCCCCCGATTCCTTAGTTCCGCCAAACTTCCACACGGGCAGCCGTGGTAATCCCATTACACCATAGGTGAATTTTCAAACCAATTTACTGCATTCTTGAAATCTTACCAAAAAGGAAGATATTCTTCTGGTAGATGAAATTTCTTTCTTGTGAGGGGGTGGATATTCTGGGGTAAAAGGCAATGGGGAAGAGGGATACTTTGAGTCGGCCCGAATTGGCAGGCACACAACGAGACGAGATAAAATTCTACCCCTGCCTTGACATTAGGTTGTTGATGTTGAAAGCCTCACTAAAGGGGAGGTCAGGAGCCACTAAATAACCGGCCTACAAATGACTTAAAATCCTAACATTTTAAGGGTTACGAGGATCACATCCTGCGCCCATAAACCAAAAGGGCAGTAAGATATATCCTAAAGGGAAAGAAGCAAGCATCTGGGTAGTCAAGAGTGTGAGAGAGGAATAAATATACGCACTATTGAAAAGACCGACTAGTCAATTGGTAATGAGAAAATTTGCGGTGGTCGTAAGTTGGGGAAAGGAAGGAAGAGGCCCAATGGCCTTGCCGTAAAAAGTAGGAAAACATTCACAAAGCCATATTTGGGGGATCCATAGTGGACCCCCACATATATAGACATTTTTGTCGGTGAACTCATGGAGAACCCGGTAAATATGATAAAGAACAAAAGGAGCAAGAGAAAGCCTTCGACCAACAGCAAGTGCATCGGCCAAGGCATTATATTCCTTGGTCATTTGACCAACCTTCACATGGAAAACAAAATGACATAAGCACATCAAGAGGAAGGCATAATGTTCCTAATGAGATACCAGACTATAAGTGCTAATGTTTTAAGCACACAAGTAGGTTGTCAAATTTCATAGATAAAATGTATAGGAGATGAAACTTCAACACACTTCAACTCTCTTCAACATTTCAAGACTAAAGCGCAACTCAACATCTAAATATTAGAAGGCTCAGAAAGATTTCATGAAAGAATCATTTGAATGCCAATCTACAGGTAAAGAAGACCTTAAGTTAAGGTACATCTTAGTGGTTTTCTAAGATTTAACTTATTGCATTTTTTTATGAAAATTGAAGTGTGTTTCGCCAGCCCAACCCTTCCTTCTGCCAACCAAACCATCTCGGGTCAGCCTAAAATTAACCTAGGTCAACTTTTCAACAACAAATAATTTTGATTCTTATGGAACTTCAACCAGCCAAACCCTGCCTTCGGCCAGCCGAACCAGCTTGAGTCAACTCAAGAGCAACCAAGGTCAAGCTTACGGCAATGCATATTTTTTATTTCCTGGAAACTTAGGCCAGCCGAAGTTTGGCTCGAGCCAACCTAAGTTTGGATCAAATTAAATCCTGCGAAATCTGATAGTCATTGAAATAGTATCGAGGAACTCTGACCGAAGGGATTCTTAGGCTAACCGAAGATCCATATATTTGGCTATAAATAGAAATTATTTTTCAGAGAGAAAACTTCTAAAAATAAAAGAGAAAAATCTTATTCTTTTTCAAGCTATTAGCATTATCGTTCTTATATTATTTTTATATCTTATTCAATTCTCTTATCAAGTAGTGATAAATTCAATTAGAGAGTGCCTTGTACTCAACTTGAGATTAGATGATTGAATCTGCAGCTTTTTAGGGTTTTATTTTTAAAAAAATCATATATCCCTGGATCCTTCTTAGTTATACATAAATTGGTTCATCTTCATCTAAGAAAAAAAAACAAAGATTAATGCATCTACTGAAGCTTCAACTTCAAAGGCTTCATCAATATCTTCACTTCGATTCACATCTTCAAGAAGATAAGTCTTTAATTTCAGTAAATTACATTTTACCTTGAGTTTATTAAGATTACCAAAAAATCTCTTTGGGTTGAGGAGTGATAAGCCCGTGAAAATCATTGAGGTTTTGTTGTGATAAGCCTATGAAAATCACAGAAACTATAAAAGGTTATTGAGGTTAGCCTGTAGAAATCTTTAAAATAGTGGATATCCAAAATTACATAGAGTAGAAATTTTAGGAGTGGAGTAGGTGTGTGTTAAACACCAAAACTCTTGTGTGTATTGTGGTGATTATCTTATTCTTGTTTTTATCATCTTGAAATATTTATATTAAGGACGTCGTGAAATAAGGTTGTCCTACCTAAGATTTTAGGTGAAAGTTGTCCTACGACTCAATTTAAAGCAAGATTTCAATATTAATTGTTATTGTAAATTTATTTTCTGCAATTGATTATCAAAACTTGGTCAAGTCATATTCACCTCCCCTGTAGGACATTTATAACTCAACTTACATAAACCTTGGCTCATCTCCCTCTTAATATAAGTGTCACAAGAGACATTGGTGTTTCGATTACAGAAAGTAGGAGATGGCCGAGGAATATTGGACTCAACGTATTCTCCAATGGGTGGAAGATTGGCGATAGCATAAATGTCTAAGATTGTTGAACTCATAGGTCTATAAGGAAAATGGAAGACATTGGAAGAACAACTCTAGAAACAAATGGTTGCACCCAATAAAGCATGTTGCATAGTAGAGTTGAGATGGGAAAGGTGGATGTAGTAAAAAAAATCCCAATATCTCTCTAGAGATCTCTAAAAGAGCTCTCTACTCAATTTACCCAAAGGATCCACTCAAGAGCTAGTTGAGGCCAAAGTTTGTAATTAATATTTAAGGGGTCCCATAGGGTATATCCAAGATGAGTACCCCCCAAAAGAAGTTTCTCCTCAATGTATAGAGGAAAGAGAGAGGAGAGAAAAGATAGATCGCCTGTAAAGGATGGATAGAACGTTGGACCAAGGATGCATCCGAGGAAGATGACAAAGGAGACCCAGGGGGAGAAGGGTATTGAGAAGAATATAATACCCTAAATGATTGATGATAGGGCCAACCATATCAGGAGCAGGCACCTCCATTACCGTATATCTAGGTTGAGAAGTATTAGAAGATGAGGAAGTCATGGGAAAAAGAAGAAGAAAGGGGCGGAGTTGAAATGATAGCAACAGAAAAAGAAGAGAATAATAGAAAATATTAAGTAAAAAAAACAAAGAAAGTGAGTGAGAAGCTGCTTTAACTGAATATGACCGTTGAGTTTTACTTTCGCATTAAAAGCGGCCATTAATGATAGGAGATTTTCAACGCAAAATCGATGCTCATGTTAGCCAAGCACGAACCTCGTGTGACAGAAACCGCTAAAGCCAAAGTGACATTACGTCCATCACATTCTTCAAATATGAAGTGACACGGGGGCATTGTTTACACCTGTCCTGACGCAATCTACATAGTCCAATAAAATGTTGCCAAATGTCATGCCCCAAACTCAGAAACCAGACTCATAAAATTCCCGATCGCCGAATCCGATGCCAACAGCTTCCGCAGTGCCCCATTCTTGGCTCCCGGCGCCCATACGCCAGATTCCAATCCTGGGATCCCACAAGGAGGATTTTCCGATGTACATTTATCTCGTAAGAAGCATAACTACAAGTTTACCCAAATCACAAAGGCAACATCGTCATCACATATCCATTAATATAAACATTTGAATACAGTGCTGAAAGGGAAATATATATATCGAAAATCAATGCTCCAAAAGACAGCTGCATGCTTCAAGCTTAACGCTACTACGACCTAACGCCACCTGTATGCATCTATCGTGCATAAGCTTATAGAAAACCTAGAGGGTGGTGTAAGTGTGTGCGCAAGGTAAGTGCCAAGTATGCAATATCAGAGCAATGTGGAAACATACTGGTAAGTCCATAAATACCATCAGCCTTATCCAGGCTATGCGATACAAAAACATAGTAAGCCAATATCATATACTGAGGAAGTATTGTAGATCAACTATGCAATGTGGAGACATAGTAAGCCAAATATCATATACTAAGGATGCAATGCAATATGTAAATCTTGACGAGTCCACGAATACCGTCAACCTCATCTAGGCCACATAAATCAGAAACATAGCAACCCAAAATGTTATATGTCACGGATGTAATGCAATATGCCGTGCAAATGAAATGACCAAGCTAGAGTATGAAGTCGGGATGATAGTACATGGTATCGCGGGCTATGAGGTCCATCAAAAGGGACTTCTATCCAAACTAGTCTCATACCTAAATTTGGTAGCCAAACTCAATGTGGTAAACTCTTGATCTCAGGTTGGTCGCGTGCCCAACCAAAACCATGGCCATTGCGAAGGTACACATAATGATCTAGTTAGCACCATCAGCTCGAGTGGTTAGTGAATGAATGAATGAATGAGTCAAATGGTGGGTACGTAACCCCATACTCAGTACATCCACATGTCAGTATGGTTCATCTCTAGGATATCACCAAGGTCTAGTACACTCCACAATAGTTGTCGTCTCCCTAGATGTACAACAGGCGAGTGGAAAATACCTCACTATCCGCTTAACCAGTAGTTTGCCAATACTTATCCGGCTCATCGATAACGGACTCATTTGGGAGCTGATCAAACTCAGCCTAACTTACAGCCCCCTTACTCGGGCGGATAAGGCCACACCCCCTTCCAACCAACCACGACACAATGGGAGAAGCTGCATACAGGTATTTGGTACCCAGGCGCTCATGTATCGACTAGGTCTAAACGTTGGAGTCTCCTCCGGTACCAGAGGATTCTGGGACTCTCACCCAAGGTCATCCTATGTGCCACAATGCTATAACCAAATATTTTCGGTATTGAAAAGGCCTAGCTATATGTCCTAGAGGGGGGGTGAATAGGACTATGCCAAATAAATGTTATAACAGCGGAATTAAAAAATAATATGATATCCAAAATAAATCACAATGCAGGAAAGTAAAACAACCTCAAAAATCTGATCTTGAGAGATTGATACAAATGTTATTCTAAGGACAACCTTTCACCAAAAACCAGAGTTTATGGTAGGACAACCTTATTTCTAGAAAGATCTTTGTATCAAATCTCAAACCAAAGAGGAATGCAGAATTAAGCACAAATTGAAATAAAGTGTAATCACAAATGTATTGTTCTAGGGACAGCCATACACCATAAAAATGGCAGGGCAACCTTGCTGGAACAACTTTAAAGGAAATTTAAATTCAAGCAGATAAAGGAATAGCAGAAAGTAAATTCTAAATTATTACAAAATTCCCACAATGCTTGAATTAAACGACACAACATTCACCACCACACATACATCCCACAAATGAATATTAAAGATTAGAAATGTAAATCATTCAACCACAACACAAGGGATTATAGTGGTTCGCCTGTGTGTTCACCAACTGTTAAACAACAGCCACACAGAATGCTACTCCACTCCTAATATCCTCACACAGGGGATATTAGCGTTCACTCACAAAATAGGTTTTCACAGGTTCACCCAAAACCTTTACAATTGTGTCTTTGTCTGTGGGCTTACACAATAAAAAAAAACCCCACTTCTGAGTTTTCCTGGCTCTCCTCAGATAACCAATACAACAAGATTTTTCTGGCAAATCTTGAAAGAAACCAAAACAGAAAGAAATTTACAATTAAACGTAAAATACCTGATTAACTCCTTCGTTGTAGCAGCCCGGTAGAACCAAATCAGAGTAAATGATTGAATGTTCAAGTTCAATGTCCAGTACTCAATTACAATGGTTCTAGTTCTAATAGATTTTAAATTAGACCAAATAGGGCTTGTCTTAATTGATTTTGATTCTAAAGAAAAGGAATAACAATTCCTTTTATCAAATTAGATTGGAATAGCAGAAACAAAATCAATTAAATAAAGCTAAAGAAAGAGAGTATAAAATAAGCACACTTAGCTTAGATGGAGCACAAAATTACTTCTCAAAAGTTTGACAAAGATTGGCTTGAATGGATTAATTAATTGCTTGAATACTTCTGAGTTTCGTGCTCTATTTATAGGTGAGCAGATCGCATCTTCAACTGGTCTAAGGAGCTCTTCGACTAGTCGAAGAGATAACAGATTTGAAAAAAATCGGGCGCGATAAGCTTTGACCGTTCTACGACTGGTCGAAGGCCTCCTTCGACTGGTCGTAGGTCACCTTCGACTGGTCGAAGGTCTCCTTCGACTGGTTGAAGACCTTGTAAATTATCGCTGGACTTTGAATCGAAGATTTACGACTGGTCGTAGAAGCAGTCGACACTGTTCCTTCGACTGGTCGAAGACCTCCTTCGACTGGTCGAAGCCTAACAGAATTTATCCGAATTTTGTAACAAACTTACGACTAATCGAGGAATTTCTTGGACTGGTCGAAGCAAAGCTAGGACTAGTCGAAGAAAGCCTAGGACAAGTCCCCGAACTGTCCAAACACAAGTGTCATATACATATGACTTATGTATCCAAAATGGCCTACTTCTAAGGTCAACCTATGGTCATTCAAACCCCAATCAAGAAGTAAGGACATTGAAAATATTAGGAACAAGTGACCTAGAAGTTTAAGCCTTGAAGTCTTGATGTAGCTCAACCTCGAAAGTGACTTGAGTTCTATACGAACTACTTTGTACTCTTCTTGAAGTCTTGTATTCTTGAGTCTTGTCTTGAGAGCAATACTTGAAGTCAAGGTTGATCTTTGTACTTGTAATCTTTGCTTGTTGTGAGCTTTGCTTGATTATGAATGTTGATCTTTAGAAAGAGCTTCACTAATGCAAGTTATATAACAGTGTTTTTGTCACCACTAATTTGACAACATACAGGGATATAAACTATAGCACTTACAATCTCCCCCTTTGTCAAATTAGTGACAAAACACATAACAAGATATAACCAAGATAAAAGTAGAATCACCGGATTGAGTTAGAGAAGAGTTAGAGAGAAAACATAAACTAGTTGATATCAACTCTGGCTTACCTGCAAATTAAATCAATATCTAACATTAAACTATTCTTAAACCATTCCAAACATACTCCCCCTAAGTAGCATAACCATTCTCCCCCTTTTTGTCACAATATGACAAATAAAATAACAATAAAAAGGGATATATGAGAGGAAATAAGATGAGATATGAGATAATAGCATAGTATCACAAAAAAACAAATATCCAGCAGAAAAGAAAAATAGTATCCAATTCCAAATCGGATGACTCAGTGCTAAGATTGAAAGTTATTACAAACCAGAAAATTCCATTTATACTAGTCAGAATTAGAACTAGAATACGGAGCAGGAATAGAGGGATCAAGTTGGTGCATGCCTTTGTTTAATCGCCGAAGATATTTCCGCATGTACTTGAATTGAGAATCATGAGCAACAGACATGTTTTCTATCTTTTCATTCAAAATTTTAACTTTACCCTCCAATGCACTCAGACGTGCATCAAAATCAGATGGTACAAAATCTGGATCATTTGTTGAATCAGAATCCAGTTCCTCAAAGATATCATCCATATTAATGTCATCCCCCGCTTCTTCATGACCAGCACCACCACCATTACCACCTTGTTCAGGAAATAATTCCAGCTTCATCTTATTGAGATTAGAGTTGTTGAAAATCAGATGATGGATAGGTGCCTCATTAACTGGCATATCGACCAACATATGTGTAGCTAATACAGTCATTAAATAACCAAAAGGGATGTCACGATGACCAGGATGGAGTCTAAACTGAAGAAGGAAATGACAGATTAAGGATGGTAGACAAATCTGAGTACTACTGGAAATAACATGAATAATACGTACCATAAATGAGGTCAAGTCAGTTTTATTACCTGACCGAGGATACAGATTAGACACAAAGATTCTGTGGAGTACTCTGTATTTGGGTAACAAATACCTTGCAGGAAGCGCATCCCCTTTTTTAGTCCAGTGAACATCCATGTTGCACAAGTCTCTAGTGAGCATACGCTTTTCAGATACAGAGGGTTTATCAGTCAAATTATGAATAGGAATGCCCTCATAATTCACGGGAATATCCATAAGGGCTGAAATTAAATAACGATCAATTTCAAATGGCCCTTCACTAGTAGATATTTTAAAAGTTAAATTATCCAGTGAGAAGTCACTAATACATGTAAACATAGATTGAGCAATGGACCGGTATGCAGGCCCACCCCAATGCAATAAGTTAACCCAACCTACAGATTCAAGCAAAGGAAGGATATCAAAAGGTGCAATATGGTTAATATCAACAGGATGTTCAACAATAACATTACGAGCTCTAAGGTCTATAACATAAGAAGAATCATTAGTAGGCTCAAGAAGATGACGTTTGGTCAATCTGGAGGAAGAAGGACCACGGGAAGTAGATTTTCTACCTCTAGAAGCCATATGCAGCAATAATAATAAGGAAATAAGAAAATGCAAAGGATTGAGAAATGGGTTTACTCAAAACAGATTTTTCAAAATCAAATCCCCAAATCTCAATGAAATCCTAAATAGAAAGCTTCAAGTTAGAAAAGAGAGCAATCTAGACACTGATTTGCAAGAAAAACGTAAATGGAACACTAACGTTGAAGAACAAGAATGGTGGGTTCGACAAGTCGAAGCTCGGCTCCTTAGAGAGAAAAAAAGAAATGAGGAAGAAAGCAAAAATCCCCAAATTTAAGTGATTTCCGAGATCTACGACTAGTCGTAGGTATCTAATACCGGTCGTAGATCGACTGGTCGAGTATACTCACGACAGGTCGAAGGAAGTCCAGAAAAACATATTTCTTGCAATTTTTAAAGAAAATAGAATTAAACCTAGCAAATATATACACTATGATACATGTAGGCATAAATAATCATTTTGAAATACACATGCTAAGATCAAATTTCATCTTATTAAACCTAATTTTATCAAGAGGTTTTGTGAAAATATCAGCTCTCTGATCTTCGGTAGGAATATATTCCAGAGATATAACTTTTTCTTCTACCAATTCCCTAATATAATGAAATCTAATGTCAATGTGCTTAGTACGAGAATGCTGAATAGGATTTTTTGAAATATTTATTGCACTGGAATTATCACAATGCAATAACATAGAATCCTGTTTAATTCCATAATCACTTAGCATTCGTTGCATCCAAACAAGCTGTGTACATGCATTACCAGCTGCGATATACTCAGCTTCAGCTGTTGAAAGTGATATAGAATTTTGTTTCTTACTAAACCAAGAAACTAAACAATTTCCAATGTAAAAGCAACCACCACTGGTTGATTTTCTATCATCTAGATTACCAGCCCAATCAGCATCTGAGTACCCAGCAAGTTGGACACTAGTCTCATGAGGATACCAGAGACCAAGATTTATAGTACTTGCAACATATCTAATAATCCGCTTAACAGCAATCAAGTGAGATTCTTTTGGATCAGATTGAAATCTTGCGCAAATACCAACACTTAAAGAAATATCAAGTCTACTAGCAGTTAAATATAACAAACTACCAATCATACTCCGATAAAGTTTTGAATCAATATTTTTACCATTATAGTCTTTTGAGAGTTTCAGGGTAGTACTCATAGGAGTATCGAAATTCTTGCTATTCTCAAATCCAAATCTCTTGATTAGATTCAAGGCATACTTAGATTGAGAGATGAATATTCCTTCAGGTTGCTGCTTAACTTGCAAACCAAGAAAATAAGTTAATTCCCCAACCATGCTCATTTCAAATTATGATTTCATCAAGTCTGCAAACTCAGTAGTCAAGTTAGTACAAGTTGATCCATAGATGATATCATCAACATAAATCTGTACTATTAAGATATGATCATTATGTTTTTTAACAAATAGAGTTTTATCAACAGAACCCATTTGAAAATTGTGACTTAAAAGAAATTTTGTTAGTTTCTCATACCATGCCCTAGGTGCTTGTTTTAATCCATAAAGTGCCTTTTTAAGCTGATACACATGATCGATATTTTTGGGATCTTCAAAACCCATTGGTACATTCAACATATACTTTTTCATGTAAAACGCCATTTAAAAAAGCACTTTTCACATCCATTTAATATATTTTTATTTTTCTAAAACATGCAATGGATATAAATAGCCTGATAGATTCAAGACGTGCTACTGGTGCAAAAGTTTCATCAAAATCAATTCCTTCTATTTGAGTATAACCTTGTACCACTAGTCTAGCCTTGTTTCTAATTATATTTCCACTTTCGTCCGACTTATTTTTGAAAATCCATTTTGTTCCAATGATGTGTTTGTCTTTAGGTCTTGGTACGAGATATCAAACATCATTTCTTACAAATTGATTAAGTTCTTCTTGCATTGTAACAATCCAGTTCTCATCAGCAAGAGCTTCTTTTACATTGGATGGTTCTATTTGGGATGTAAAACATACATAATTACATAAATCCTCAAGTTGTCTACGGGTGGGAACACCAGTGAGAGGGTTTCCAAGAATTTGAGTGGTTGGATGATCTTTAACAGTCCTCAATTCAGATTTAGTCTGATTTGATGAAGTATCGGGTTTATCAATGATTAGAACTTCATCATTATCTGAATTAGAGATTGGCTTATTTAAGTGATCATCAATGACAACATTGATGGATTCTTGAATCACATCAGTCCTTTTGTTTAGAACCCTATAAGCACGACTGTTTAAGGAATATCCTAGAAAAATCCCTTCATCACTCTTTGTATCGAATTTTCCCAAATTTTCACAATCACGTAAAATATAGCATTTGCTGCCAAAAACTCGAAAGTATTTGACAATAGGCTTTTTGTTGAACCATAATTCGTAAGCCGTTTTATTATTATCTTTGCTAGTATAAACTCGGTTATTAATATAGCAAGCTGTATTTACAGCTTCAGCCCAAAGATTTTTAGAGAGCTTCATGCTATTCAACATGACATTAGTCATTTCTTGAAGCACCCTATTCTTTCTTTCCACAATTCCATTTTGTTGTGGAGTTTTGGGAGCTGAGAATTCATGTAATATTCCTTGGTCGGTACAGAACTTCTCAAAATTGCTATTCTCAAATTCAGATCCATGATCACTACGAATCTTACTGATTTGAGAAGATTTTTCAGTTTGAATCATTTTGAGAACTTTTCTTACTTCTTCAAGGGTTTCAGATTTATCCCTTAAGAAGACTACCCAAGTGTATCTGGTAAAGTCATCAACTATTACCAGAATATACTTTTTACCACCACGACTTTCCGTTCTAGTAGGTCCAATTAGATCCATGTGAAGAAGTTCGAGTGGTTTTGATGTGGTATTTGAATTCACCTTTTTGTGTGAGTTCTTTGTTTGTTTGCCTATCTGGCATTCACCACATATTTTATCTAATTTTTGAAGTTTGGGTAAACCTCTTATAAGTTCTTGATTGCTCAATCTATATAAATTTCGATAATGAACATGTCCAAGACGCTTGTGCCATAAATCAGTCTCGTCTGTATGAACCATGTAACATGTTTGATTAGATGAGCTGGATTCGCTAATAATATAGTAATTTTCAGACGTTCTACGTCCAGTTAATATTACGGAACCCTTATTATTTAGTATCTCACAGCTTTGATTAGAGAACCGAACACTATGGTCATTATCACCTATCTGAGATATGCTAAGTAAGTTATATTTTAGGCCTTCAACATATAAAACATTTTTAAATACAGGAAGATTAAAAAGTTGAACCGTACCTTGGCCTATAATCTTGCAGTTGCTACCATCACCAAATGTGACTGAACCATCAGTCATATCTTTTAGATCCGTGAATAAAGTTTTGTCACCTGTCATGTGCCTAGAGCATCCACTGTCTAGGTACCACTTTGAATGACTTGTTGCTTTGAAAGCAATGTGAGCAACCAAGCATGTGACTTTTGGAACCCATTTCATAACTGTTTTGGGTTTAGGAACATAGTTGGTCTTCTTTTGTTTATAGTTATAAAAATAACCTATAGAGTTAGATTTTAGGAGCTCCTTGAGTAAATCTACTATCTTTTTAGCTAGTGGATTTCGTTTCTGATTAAAGTTGACATGGTTGCTTCCAGGTTTTTGAAGAGTTTTTGGATTTTTAGAAAAACCTTGATAAGTATTTTTTTCCTTTTGAATTTGAGGACTCTCCTTTCACAAACATAGGAGGAGTATACTTTTGTTTAGGAGATAAATTTTTATCATAGCCCAGCCCAGATAGATCGCCACATTTTCTTGATTCGGATAAGAGTTTTTCTAACTTTGGATCACCTTAGGCATATTTCCATGTGTCATTTTGACTCAGAAGAGAAGATACTTCCTTTTTGAGATTTTCAATCTCAGATTTCAAATCAACAATTAAAGAATTTTTGAATTCCAAATTGCATTTTGTTTTTTCAAAACAATCTGAAATTTGTAATTTTTCTAAGACAAGTGATTCAAAACATTCTTTGAGTTTAGAAAACTTTTCTTTTTGAAGTTTAAGTTTGACAGCAATTTTACAGCTTTCTTTGTATAGGGCATTGTAAGCATCTCGAAGATCATCTTCATTTTCATATTCACTACTCAGATTTTCTTCACTTGTTGAGTCATTATCTGAAAATGTGAATTTGGCTAGAGTCATAAGTTCTTTAACTTCATTCCCTAACTCAGTTTCAGAATCTTCTGATTCAGAAGAAGTTTCAGAATCAGATGATTCATCCCACGTAGCCAACATACTCTTCTTCTTAGGTTTGTCCTTTTTGGGACATCTATTTGCCAAATGCTCATATTCTTGACAGTTGTCACATTGACTATCTTTCAAAGATTTTCGAGATTTGGGTCTAAACTTCTTTTTATCGTTTGATTTTTGGAAATCAACCATTTTCTTGCTTTTAAAAATCTTGTAGAATTTCTTAGCCAAAAGAGCCATATCATCTTCTGAATCAGAATTTTCTTCTGAATTACATTTAGAGGATTTTAGAGCAATCGATTTACCTTTAGGAGCTTTAAAGTTTAACTCGTAGGTTTGTAAAGAACCAACTAATTCCTCTACCCTCATATTATCCGTATCACGAAGTTCCTGGATCGCGGTTACTTTAGAATTGAACCGTTCAGGAAGTGAGCGTAATATCTTTGCACACACTTTACTTTCTGGGATTTTATCGCCAAGACCCCACATTAAGTTTACAATGTCATTTAGTCTAGTGTAAAAGTCCATAAACATTTCATTTTCCTCCATATGAATTTCTTCAAATTTGGTTGTAAGGAGTTGGACTTTAGACTTTTTGACAATTGATGTACCCTCGTGTGTCATTTCTAGTATATCCCAGGCTTGTTTCACAGTATCACAGGATATGATTCTTTTAAACTCATCCGGTGATAGTGTGCAAGTAATTGCATTTAATGCTTTAGCATTGGCACTATACTCACTTTTCTGAAGAGTGGTCCATAAATAATAAGCAGGTACAGACATAGTTTTTGAACCGTCGGATTCAGTTACTTCAATGGTAGGAGTTTTCCATTCAGTTACTGTGGCTCGCCACACACTCTCATCCATTGATTTTAGGAAGATTCTCATTCTGGCTTTCCAATAGGCATAGTTGGAGCCATCAAATGGTGGAGGCCTCGTGACTGAAAGGCTATCAAAATTTGACATCTTTTTAAATAGCTTAGATCATTAGCTCAGGAAATAAATCCAAATAAATAGCAATAAGAACGAGCTATTAAGCTTTGATACCACTTGAAAAGGCCTAGCTATATATCCTAGAGGGGGGGGGGGGTGAATAGGACTATGCCAAATAAATGTTATAACAGATGGAATTAAAAAACAATATGATAGCCAAAATAAATCACAATGCAGGAAAGTAAAACAACCTCAAAAATTTGATCTTGAGGGATTGATACAAATGTTATTCTAAGGACAACCTTTCACCAAAAACCAGAGTTTATGGTAGGACAACCTTATTTCTAGAAAGATCTTTGTATCAAATCTCAAACCAAAGAGGAATACAGAATTAAGCACAAATTGAAATAAAGTGTAATCACAAATGTATTGTTCTAGGGACAGCCATACACCATAAAAATGGCAGGGCAACCTTGCTGGAACAACTTTAAAGGAAATTTAAATTCAAGCAGATAAAGGAATAGCAGAAAGTAAATTCTAAATTATTACAAAATTCCCACAATGCTTGAATTAAACGATTACAACATTCACCACCACACATACATCCCACAAATGAATATTAAAGATTAGAAATGTAAATCATTCAACCACAACACAAGGGATTATAGTGGTTCGCCTGTGTGTTCACCAACTGTTAAACAACAGCCACACAGAATGCTACTCCACTCCTAATATCCTCACACAGGGGATATTAGCGTTCACTCACAAAATAGGTTTTCACAGGTTCACCCAAAACCTTTACAATTGTGTCTTTGTCTGTGGGCTTACACAAAAAAAAAAAAAAAAAAAACCCCCACTTCTGAGTTTTCCTGGCTCTCCTCAGATAACCAATACAACAAGATTTTTCTGACAAATCTTGAAAGAAACCAAAACAGAAAGAAATTTACAATTAAACGTAAAATACCGATTAACTCCTTCGTTGTAGCAAAAGGTAGAACCAAATCAGAGTAAATGATTGAATGTTCAAGTTCAATGTCCAGTACTCAATTACAATGGTTCTAGTTCTAATAGATTTTAAATTAGACCAAATAGGGCTTGTCTTAATTGATTTTAATTTCAAAGAAAGGGAATAACAATTACTCTTATCAAATTAGATTGGAATAGCAAAAACAAAATCAATTAAATAAAGCTAAAGAAAGAGAGTATAAAATAAGCACACTTAGCCTAGATGGAGCACAAAATTACTTCTCAGAAGTTTGACAAAGATTGGCTTGAATGGATTAATTAATTGCTTGAATACTTCTGAGTTTCGTGCTCTATTTATAGGTGAGCAGATCGCATCTTCGACTGGTCTAAGGAGCTCTTCGACTAGTCGAAGAAACAACAGATTTGAAAAAAATCGGGCCCGATAAGCTTTGACGGTTCTACGACTGGTCGAAGGCCTCCTTCGACTGGTCGTAAGTCTCCTTCGACTGGTCGTAGGTCTCCTTCAACTGGTCGAAGACCTTGTAAATTATCGCTGGACTTTGAATCGAAGATTTACGACTGGTCGTAGAAGCAGTCGACACTGTTCCTTCGACTGGTCGAAGACCTCCTTCGACTGGTCGAAGCCTAACAGAATTTATCCGAATTTTGTAACAAACTTACGACTAATCGAGGAATTTCTTGGACTGGTCGAAACAAAGCTAGGACTAGTCAAAGAAAGCCTAGGACAAGTCCCCGAACTGCCCAAACACAAGTGTCATATACATATGACTTATGTATCCAAAATGGCCTACTTCTTAGGTCATCATATAGTCATTCAAACCCCAATCAAGAAGTAAGGACATTGAAAACATTAGGAACAAGTGACCTAGAAGTTTAAGCCTTGAAGTCTTGATGTAACTCAACCTCGAAAGTGACTTGAGTTCTATATAAACTACTTTGTACTCTTCTTGAAGTCTTGTATTCTTGAGTCTTGTCTTGAGAGCAATACTTGAAGTCAAGGTTGATCTTTGTACTTGTAATCTTTGCTTGTTGTGAGCTTTGCTTGATTATGAATGTTGATCTTTAGAAAGAGCTTCACTAATGCAAGTTATATAACAGTGTTTTTGTCACCACTAATTTGACAACATATAGGGATATAAACTATAGCACTTACAGGTATCCCATCTGGTCATCCACGATGAACCTGTGGAGGCCACAGCCCTGATATCGCTAGGGCGCTAAGTGATCATGTCACACAAATGCGAGATGCATGAGTCATACCATCCAGTCATACATCAATCCTGCACATACCGTGCGCTCATGTGGGACAACTCCGCCTATCAGGGAATCCCATAACAACCTACCCAATGGCATATGCAATGGTCAACCATACCTCATAACAAACATGCAGATGATGCGTATGGGCATGTATCATGATGTTATGCTGTCACATACTCATAATCGGTATCGATAACCGACACCGATAATCAGCTTCGATAATCGGCCTAACAAATGGCCTAAGGGAAGGTCACAATGTGGACATTTAACCATCATTGCCATCAATGCGGACATTTAACCAACATTGCTCCCAAGGAGTAGTTCTCATAGGACCAAACATATAGTGGGCCCATGGCCTCACACAAGGGCCTCATACACAACATAATGGGCCTCACACAAAAGGCTTAATATACATTACAATAGGCCACAAATACATCACATTGGGCCTTATCACATGGGCCATATATATACATCACAATGGGCCTCATACACAGGCTGCATAAACATCACAATGAGCCTCATTACATGGGCCGCATATACATCACATTGGGCCTCATCATTGGGCCACAAATATAGCATATTAGGCCACACACAAGGGCCTCATACACATCCCATTGGGCCTCACTCATGGCCTCATGTACATCATAATGGGCCTCACCAAAGGGCCACCAATACATCATATTGGGCCACACACAAGGGCCCATGGGTTAGGCACAAGGGATGGGTAGTGAGTGCATCACATACATCATAGTGGGCTTAATGGAGCAGCCCATATAGTCCAGAAAATGAATGGACAACAAGGTCAATATAGACATCAAGGTGAGCCTCATAGATCAGCCCTATGGTCCATAAAATTAGGTGGGCGGATTGTCTACAATGCATACATCAAGGGGGCCTGTTACACCACCAAAATGGGCCCAATGTGGCAGCCTAAAATCCAGGAAAAATGGATGGGTAACCTGGATATACAGCGTATTCATCTAGGTGGACCACTGCCCTGGATGGTGTGAATGTCCAGCACATGTATCATGGTGGCCCTACATCCCACGGACGGTGCAGACGTACATCACGGTGGGGTCCACGTCTAGTTGAACTACACGGCGAGGATGAAATACATATAGCATGGTGGCCCACATCCAGCCCAACTGGACAGATGGCTGGATATACAAACATACATTAAGGTGGGCCCCGCCCCCACAAGTATAACACGTGTGGGGTGGGCCCCACTGGCTGCCAAATGGATGGACGGTGAGGATTAAACCCATACATCACAGTGTGCGCCACACAGCAGGGATGAAACATATACATCATGTGCGCCCTACTCGGCACACCGTCCAGATGGACGATGTGGATACAAATTACATAAATCAAGGTGGGTCCCTCCTGCCCACACATGTCACAATGTGGGGTGGGCCTAACCTCAAAATAGGTGTACGGGGTGTATAAAACACATACATCGAAGAGGGGCCCCACCGTCCTGCCCAATGGATGGTGGGTATGGAATTCATACATACATGTGGGGTCCACGCGGGTAGCCCACTAAGCTTAGAATCAAGTTGATCTTTGCATTTTCCCTTCATTCGGGCCTGCCCAAAATGGGCAGTAGGTGGACAGTAAGGTGGCTGCCACTGATGGACGGTGTAGATCTACTCCATTCTCCAAGGTCGGCCACAATTAAAAAAAAAAATAGAGAGAGAGAGAGAAATAGAGAGATGGCGTAGTGAAGGGACCCCGCCACTATGGGTCCCTCTAGGATCTACAACACTGTAACGCCCTGAAAATCGGGGGTCGAGTATGAACTCAACTCCCGAGTTCCAACGCATCACTTATGCAACATACACAATGATGGTTAAATGTTGTCTGAGTTAGCGCAATAAACATGAATGAGATTATACCAAAGCAGTAATTCATACTCCAGTTCAATTGTATAAAGGCAAGCGGAAGACTGAAATTTTATATTCAAAATATGTAAAGTATCAAAATTTTGTGAACACCAGAGTATGAGTACTAACTGAGTACCAATATACATGTATTGTTTCTAAGTCAAATATCAAAATACAATCCTCAAAAGAGGCCCTGAAAGTCCCGCGATGCAGCCGGCCTAAGCGTAGCCGTCAGAGTACTGCATAAAGGAGAACTCCTCCTGATCCTCCTCATAGTCGAGCACCGGCTCCTGAACAGAGGCGCCATCTACACCTGCGACAGAGTCTGGTGGGTGTTGCAAACACCGTCCCGTAACGTGGGAGTGAGTAGCTAACTCAGTGGAACATTAAAGCATAGGTTAACATGTTATCAAATCAATCAAGCAGTAATGATAACGCAATACAAATCAAACATTTCTAATTACTCTTGTTAAGTGCAAAATGATATGACATAATGCCGTATGCCCTTGCTAAACCACCCTCAAGCGACATCATCTTACGTTCGCGAATGCTAACTCCCTCGGCGCCCACATCTACAAAGCACATGCGGTGCGATGATGCTCATGATTACCAAGTTTTTATTAATCCATTTCAACCAAAGCAGATTGGGAAACTAAGGTACCTCCCTTGTATAATTCCCAAACATGATCCATTCTAGGGTCGTCAATCCTAGCTAATCTCATACGATATTATGGTTTGAGAAGCGTAGTGAAGGCATCGCAAAGGGCTCACACCGTCGTCACGGATACAGATCTCACCGTATGCGGCTCAATTGCCGGCCGTCACCAAGTACATATCTCACCGTACTCGCTCAATCACTAGCCGTCAGCAAGTACATGTCTCACCGTACTTGGCTCAACTCATACTCTAGTTACTGTGAAAGACTCGTCGCCAATCACAGACACTTGGAGTACACTCGAAGATACTACGGAGGACTCGTCGCTCCGTCAAGACGAGCACATGTGTCTCACTGTACTCGGCTCTCGCCGTAGGTATCGACAAATCGAATATAGTGTCCCATACCACCATAATCGACTCACGAGGTTGGTTGCGCAATGGTCACTACGGGAGGCACATGACCCCAAAGAGGGCCGACAACTGACCACGGTGTCCCATACCACCATGCCCGGCTCATGCGTCTTAGCGATCGAGGTACCATGGTTAACGGGATCGCCACCGGTAAGTTTGGTACCCTAGGTTCAAGCAAAGAGCGACCAATCATGGTGAACGTGCATATACACATATCGGTTTGCTTGACGAGTCGACTAGCTCGAGCGCACCACAAGTTGAGCGATATGGAGCGCAGCACTCCGTGTGGCCAACCACTATCGCCAACCGAAGTACGACTGGGTTCGCTGACACGTCCATCGTGGCGATATGAATCTCGCCACAACAAGAAGTCTGGTATCGAATGTGTGGACTATAGGCATAGTCCCAAACTCAATCAGCTTGTAGAGCATAAAGTAAAGTATGAAGTAAAGCATGATTATAAAGCATGAAGTATAGCATGTTATAAGGCATGTTGTAAAGCATGTTGTAAAGCATGTTATAAAGCACTAAACACATAGGGGTACAAATACTTAGAGTTCATAGGTGAGTGGTTAGAGTGAACAACCACGTGGAGAGTGTCATATGTGACTCTAAGGTAGCGAGAATCCCATCTCAAAGACCTAACTAAGGTTCTAACACTTAAGCACTTACACTCGCAAGTGATTTCACCAACACTTGGAATACACTACTTCAACATACATGACGTATGCTAGAGAAGTGTACACTAGGGTTGTCCCTTTACTAAACTAGTATTTTATACATATTCATCATATTTATACAAAGAATTAAACATAGCAATCACATCAAAGCAAACTTTATACGTATAGGGTACTTCCACGTATACCCAATTTCGACATACATAACGTTTACAAAGGAAGATAGATTTCGATTCCTTTCGCCAAGCTAGTATTTTAATCACGTATGGTATAATCATACATTAAATAAATATGTCAAACATTATTCCAAAAGAACTACGATACGGTATTTCTACAACACGTAATTTTAACATACGGCGCATTTACAAGTAAACATATATTTTGGCGATTCTTTCGCCAAACTAGTATTTTATTCATATGTTATATAATTATACATTAAATAAACATGTCAAGCATTTATCCAAAAAATACGTATACGGTATTTCTACGTATACCTAGAATATGTGAAATTCCATATTTCACACCGCTAATCAAAACAGAAACTAAAGCACTTTGTACATGTGCAATTGCAAGCAGATCATGAATCTACCATTACCCGACATTGAAAGCATTGAAAACCGTAACTTATACACTTAAAGTCCTCACCTTTGCCTTTGGAAACGGAACGAATCAAAGAAGGGTGATGGATCTTCCGTCTACACCGATTTCTAGCCTAAAGAGCTGAATCGGTTAGTCGGATACACCCTACCTCAATTCCACCTCAAATCGACCTAGGGTTTGGTTTTCTTACCTTCAAATGAGGTGGAAAACGCCGGAAAATCACTTAGAACGAGCGGAAGGCCGTGTGGTGAGCCAATGCAGGTGGAGGAAGATCGGCAACAATCTCCAAGTTCTTCTCTCTTTTTCTCTCTCTTCCTCTAGGGTTTCTTGCAAAATTCGTATGGCTGTGAGAGGGGCTGATCTAAGCTCCTTTTATAGCCTTAAACATTACGAAAATAGACTCGGGTTCATGGGGTACTGCCTATATAGGATTTTCGACGCTTTCCCAGCTCAAAAGGGGAGTTCTGGTAGCCCTCTTTGAACCAAACGTTAGACTTAAGCTCACCACCAATGGATCTACGTGGGATTACGTTGACTCATTCGATACGCAGATCGCACGTGGCGGACCACTTTCGGGCCGACGGTCATGGGCCACGATCGAAATTCCAAGTACATGTAAATGTTCCCAAATTTTTCTTAATCCGAGGGTGTAATTTGGTCCGATTCTCGACGGTCAAAGTTGCTTAATACCGACGCGTCAACGAACGATGCCGATCACTATTCCGATATTTATTTTGGCTTATGAATAGTGTTTTTCACACTACCTCGCTCCGATTCAAACGAATGGCCGTGGAATATCTGGATAAGGCCGATTTTTGAGATGATTGTTAAGCCCAAGGGGGCGGTCCTAGTTTCTTAACTTCGTTAATCGAGTCCCGATGTGCGATCTAGACCTAATACGAAGTTTCGCTTCATTCCCGAGAGCAGACGGAAATGAGTTTGGTTCTAAACTTCGTGGTAACCTAATGCGTCACTTGTTCTCAAGTTTTGGGTCTTGCAGATCGTATTTAAAGCGATCCTAACGGATTTCATAGCTAATTGAGTTTAGTACTTAGTTAACTTTGTTAAATTTCTAAAGGATTTAATCCTACGTGATTTCTCGGTCGAGGTGGTACTCTACCCAATGTACGGAAATTTTCGTGTCGTTACACTACCCCTTAAACAAAAAATTTCGTCCTCGAAATTTATACCGTCGTACTCCCGAGAATCCGAGGGTAGTTCTTCCCGACTTCGGCCTCGCCTCCCAGTAGCTTCCTCCTCGAATGATGTGTCCAAAGCACCTTCACAAGTGGATGACCTTGCTACGCAAGACTGCCCTTCCTCGTCAAGGATGCGCGTCGGCGCAACACATATGTAGCATCCTCGCTCAACCGTACCTGCTCCCATCCGATGATATGCGAAGGATCGTGAACGTATTTCTTCAAAGATAGATACATGAAATACGTTGTGTACGGAAGCAAGTGGCGTAGGCAAGGCGAGACGATACGCCACATCACCCACCGATCCAAGATCTCGAAATGGACCAATGAACCTCGGTGTGAGCTTCCCTTCTTCCCAAACCGAAGGACTCCCTTCATAGGGGAAACCCGAAGGAACACATGATCACCAACCTCGAACTCCAATGCCGGTCGCCGCCTCGTACGGCGTAAATCCTTCTTCGCCCGCTCCGTGCCGTGAGTAATCGACGCCTGATAATGTCTACCTTCTCTGTAGTCGCCTGTACCAACTCCAGGCCAATCAGCTACGCCTCCAACCTCCGCCCAACAAGGCGGTGCCCTACAAGGTCGACCATATAGAGCCTCATATGGCGCCATGCCAATAGTCGCCCGGAAGCCGTTGTTGTAGGCGAACTCGCGTATGGGAGATAGTCATCCCAACCGTCCTCAAGTCCAACACACAAGCTCGCAACATATCCTCCGACCGATTCACTCGCTCCGTCCGCCCATCGCCCGAGGATGAAACGCCGATCGAACTTCAACTTCACACCCATCGCCTCCCGGATACGAGTCCGTAAGATGGATGTGAACCGCGTGTCTCCGTCCGACACGATCTCCAAAGGAACCCCGTGCGCACGACTATCTCCCGATATACAATCCAGCCACCATCCGCGGAGTTCGTAACTCGATAGGGAGGAAATGGGCCGATTTGGTCAACCGGTCCACAATCACCCAAATGGAATCGTGCCCCTTCCTCGGTCTTCTAAGCAACCCCGATATGAAGTCCATGGAGATGAAGTCCCACTTCCACTCCGCTATGTGCATGGGCCGAAGCGGCCCAGAGGTCGGCGATGTTCTCCCCGCCTTGACCCGCACGGCACGTCGTGCATCGAGACACATACTCAAAGAATGTGGGCCTTCATGTTATCCCACCAATACGTCCGTCTCATATCCCGGTACATCTTCGTGCTACCAGATGCATCGCAAACTTCGAATTATGGGCGTACTCGAGAAGCTCGCGTCTCAAGTCGTGCACATCCGGGAACACATAGGCGGCCACGAACCGTAAACCTCCATCGATCCAACTCTCCACTGAGTCCACGGCGTGCGCTAGCCCGCTTCGGCTCGACGATACCGTGTACGTGTCGCCCTCTGGGCCTCAACAATCCTCGTCACACAAGTGGTCGCACCCGAACGTGCGCAACACACTCAAATGGCTCCTCGACAAGGTGAGTCTCTCGCCGAAGTCCCGCACAAACTCTACCATATCCCACTCGGCTATCATCGGCGGTGCCGCAAACGCAATCGCCTTCTTGCGGCTCAACGCGTCCGCCACAAGGTTCGCCTTGCCAGATGGTAGAAACCCTCGAACTTGAAGTCCTTCAAGGTCTCCATCCATCTACTGCCTCCTCATATTCAAATCTCACAAGCGTGAATATGTATTTAAGGCTCTTGTGGTCGCAGAAAAGCTCGAACTCCTCACCGTAGAGGTAATGTCTCCAGAGCTTCAATGCAAAGATGACACCGCTAACCTCCAGTCATGTGTAGGTAATTCTCCTCGTGCTTCCTTAATTGTCTCGAGGCATACGATATCACCCTATCTTTCTCGCATCAACACACAACCCAAACCAACGCGAAACGCGTCAAGATACACCGTATATTTCACCCCTTTGCTCGGCAATACTAGCACAGGGGCGGACGTCAACTTGTCCTTCACCTCCTTAAAAGCCGCCTCCGCCTTCTCATTCCAGCGAACTTCAGTCCTTCCGAGTCACCGAGACAATGGCCCGCTATCTTCGAGAAATCCCGAATGAAACGTCTCGTAGTACCCACCAGCCAAGGAAACTCCTCACCTCAAGAATCGATTCAGCCGCCGCCAATCCCGAACCGCAGCCTACCTTAGCAAGGTCCACGCATATCCCATCCTTGGACACTACATGTCCCAGAACTTGACTTCCTCCCGCTGTGGTCGCACTTCAGTATTGCGCAAACAACCGGTTCTTCTTCGTGTCTCCACACGCTCGCAAGTGCTCCTCGTGCTCCTCCCGACTCGTGGAGAGATTAAGATGTCATCGATAAAGACGATGACGAATCGGTAAATGAAGGGCCGAAATACCCGGCTCATCGATCCATGAACACGGGCCGGTGCGTTCGTCGACCGAACGACATCACCAAGAACTCATAGTGGCCAAAGCACGTCCTGAAGGCTGTTTTCTGCACGTCCTCCTCTCTCACGCGCAACTGGTGGTACCCTGACTGAAGGTCAATCTTCGAGAAACACTTCGCCCCTCAACTGATCGAATGTGATCATCAATCCTGGGCAAAGGATACTTGTTCTTCACCGTGACCTGGTTCAACCTACGGTAATCAATACACAACCGTAGGGACCCGTCCTTCTTCTTCACGAACAACACAGGTGCTCCCCAAGGAGACACACTAGGCGAATAAAACCATCTCTACAAGTACGTCAATCTGTGTCCGCAGCCTCCTCCATCTCACATGGAGGCATACGATAAGTAGGCAACGAAATGGGCGTCGCACCAGGCGTAAGGTCAATCGTGAAATCAATCTCACGCCGAGGAGGTAAACCAGGGATAGTCCCAAACACGCCTGCAAAGTCTCGAACCACTGGCGTACTATCTACTGTCGGGCCATCAATCGGCGCAAGCAAAGCAGCATAACAATCAACTCGACAGGCCAATCGACCTGCACCGGAACGTGAAAGCTGCACCGTCAGTCCGTAGGCCGTCACGATCCGAGTATCGCATCTATCTCCGCCTCATCCCGGTGAGCCAATCCATACCCGTGATAACGTCGTAGTGCCGTGCAGCGGAGCAACAATGAGGTCGACGAGCACCGTGTCGCTACCCAAAACTACCGAGCAACCCTCACATAATCGTGTGACATCCGAATGTGTCCCAGAGTCGTAGTTAGTCTCATTCCCTTAGTGGGAATCGTATGCAAAGATAGGCGTTTCACCGCCCCACAGAAATAATAGAGGTAGTGGACCCATGTGTCCACCAACAAAGAGACGGAGTGTCGTGAATAAAAGCCGTACCTCGAAAGCCGCCGGAGCCGAAACCGACGTCTCGTGCCTCACCACGAGAGTGTGAACGCGAGCCCGTCCGCCGGCGGTCTCGGGCCGAGGAGCCAAGGGTCGCCGTGGCGGCCCGGGCTGACTCGCACGGAGGCCTGAATGAAGGATGTGTAGAACGGTCCGAGCGGCGGAGCCGATATGGCCTCGTGGATAAGAGCGACCCAATCTCGTGGTGGCGCAGCCGCTAGCCCTCATGCGCGAGAAGCAAGCCTCTCAACAGGTGTCCGTGTTTCCCGCAAAACGTGCGTGTCACCAACGGCGTCTCATAGAATAGCCGCGCCGCGGCCCCGGGGGAGAATCACCCGAGGCCTCTTGCCTAAAATAGGCCTCGCTCCGTACATCCCGTCGCGGTCTCGCAACCATAGTGCCCCGTGATCCGCCAAACGGTCCACATCCCGCTCACCGTCATAGACATGTGGACCAACGCCGCATATGTAGGAATACCGTGGCAAAGATATCCTCGACCGAATCTCCTGGCCGCAAACCCAAGGAGAAACGACGCATCCGCATCGCTCATCCACAAGTATAGTTGGGACAAAGCGGCCCAACTCGTGAAGCGGTGCTCGTACTCCGTGATCGTCATGCCTCCCGCCCGAGGCGCAAAACTCTTCCTCCCGCCGTGCCGATAAGTCTGCGGGGTAGTACTTCTCGTGGAACCGAGACTCGAAAGCCTCCCAGTCCACACGAAGTCTATCATGCGACAGGCAGCAAAGACGCCGTCCCACCATAAACTCGCCTCTCTCTCAAACATGAAGGCGGCCAGCTCTACCTGCTCTGCCTCTGAGCAATGCAGCATCCGAAGCATCTTGGAGATGCGGCCTAACCGTAACTCCGCCTCCTGGTCCGTGAGAACCCATAAATGAGGGAGGCCTCAAGCGCCAGAATCGCCGAGTAGACCGCGCGTGTACCGACCTCTCCAAGAGGAGGTGCGACGGATGGGGGGCAGAGGCACATCCTCAACCCGAGCAGAGGCCCGTAATGCTCATCGATGTGTAGATGTCGCAGTGGAGTCGCACTACCACCACGGACAAGGCCTCGCCGATAGTGGCCATAAGCCGCCGGGTGTGCCGTCAGCTGTCCGTCAGATCTGCCGCCGATGCATCATCATCATCACCGCTCAAATCTATCGGCCGGCGGAGTGCAAACGAGAGTCATGCCGCGCGTAAGAAGACGGCCGACATCGCCGCATGACCGGGGCGTATAAGGTGGTCGTCCACCATGGGACCAGCAGAGGCCGATCGATCCCAATCCACCACGGTCCGCAGACCACTACTACTGTAAGGGTCCGTCCATGTGCCGCCGAAGGAGATGTGCCGACTCACAGATACTGTCGCGATGCCCTATACAACACAGTGGGTACAAAGATTGGTGAGATACAAAGATACTACACTCCATAAAGCACTTAAGCATTCCACACATCATCAAACAAAAGAGGCATATGCTTTTCATTTACTCAAAATTGTCATAATACATGGACTACAGAGTTTACATGAATCATGACTAAATCACATTATAGCCAATACATCCACACATCAAACACCTAAACATGCTACTACCTAATACAACATCCGTACGAAAACACAAACCGCCTATCGCGGCAACCAAAACAAACAACAACACACAACCACATGGACGACTAAGCATCCGAATCAGGCGATGGAGGAGGGGCATTCTTGTCCTGCAGACAACACAAGATGGCCTTTAAGGTACGAGACACCTTCTTAAGCTTGGTTCCGACTCGTCCGACTTCCCGCCGTAGGGCGGCTCGACTCTCCTCAAGACGGGCCAAACGTGCATCAAAGGCATCCCGATCCACGCCCCGCTCCCGAGCCGCAGAGGTGAACTCTCCTCGTGTCCCGAGCCTCGTGTTCTTCTTCCTCTTCTTCACTTTCACTTCCGTCTTCGCTCGTATCTTCATCGCTCTCAATCTCATCCTCACTCTCAACCCGTCGGGCCCGCTTGTCGCCGTGCCCCAAGTTTCATCCGTTTGAGAGTATTTTCGCCAATCTGGTGGACTCAGACCGGCATTTCGCCCCGTACTATAGCCATACTCCCGTGCGATCCCGCATATGAGTCGGCCGAAAGGAAGCGAATCGAACTCCCCGGTGGAGCGTGCAACACTCACGATCCGTCAGCAACACGAAAGTGGGCACACACAGTTCGCCCGCCGCCCCACTTGGTACGTAAAATCAACCATAAGTCGCGTACACTCGCCGCGACACGTGCCTGGGGTAAAGATTGTATGTGAAGATGTGATGCAAGAGGGCGGAAATCGTCGACATGTGGGACGCTAGAGGCTTTTGTTCTGGCCGCCACTCGCCTAGCTCCGCCACCACAAAGGTATCGAGTGCGACGATTCCTTTCACGAGCGCCGCCACCACCGCTAGCATGTACGTCACCAAGGGGCATATTCATAAGTCGCGCAATCATCCTCACATCAACGGTGATAAACAGATCCACCCCAACTCGAGCCGGAACCGCAAAGGGTCTAGTGTAGGCTTGCGAATGTCGCAGAGAAGGCTCGACAAGGCCGGAATTTGCGCGACCCCCGGCCTCAAATAACGGACCCCGTGGGCCGCCTCCACTTGTTCAAACAAGTAATACTCCCCAAACAACACCATCCACCGGGCTTCGAAAAGAACCTCGCGGTCCCTCATGCACACCATGAGGTAGCGCCGCTAACCGCACCCGCTCTACAGGATTCGAGGATCAAGGTCCCGCTCGTGCGAAACTCCCGGCGCGAGCTCGAGCTAGCGGCGGCACCTCGCGGCCGCCTCGATTGTGTAGGGCGACCAGGCCGCCCTCATCGGGCCGGCACTCTTCCTCTTGCCCATCGAGAGAGGATGGTGGAGATGGAGAAAAGGGTCGCCACAACACCCAAAAGGGCCATGAAAATCGACGAAATAGGAAAAGGGGGGCCGATCTCCCAAGTTCTTCACGATCGCCAGATCTAACAGTGCGTGGGAGGTGAAAAGGATCGGGGAAAT
The DNA here is from genome assembly GCA_030180095.1 of Magnolia changhungtana. Classification (NCBI taxonomy): domain Eukaryota; kingdom Viridiplantae; phylum Streptophyta; class Magnoliopsida; order Magnoliales; family Magnoliaceae; genus Magnolia; species Magnolia changhungtana. Next base: position 3,486,843 of record JASAUF010000473.1, on the reverse strand, counting down.
GGAGAAATAAGATGGGAAGGACGGTTTGGGAGATGACTCTCACGGTTTTGGGACCTCCAACCACGTGTGGGGCCCAAACGAGTGGGAAGAAGAAGAAATGGAGGAGAGGGCAACAGTACCACGATGGAGGATGGTAAGGAGTGGCCGAAATCAGTAGAGAAGAGAGGTGGAGAGGCGTTTTACAAGAGAGGGCAGCAAGGTGGAAGGGAAAAACGGCCAAGGGAGGGGTTTGTGAAGGAAGTGGGTATTTTCGAAAGGGTTTTAGGAAGGGAGATAGGGCGGGGGGTCGTAGGGACCCCCAAAGTCAACCGGCCCGAACCATGCGGCCCGGCCCAACCCAATAACCGCGAGGCTCGTCCAGAACCGGCGAGGGCCTCGCCAAAATTTGTGGAACTTGGGAAATGGGGCTCCATGGTTGTGATCCTCCAGTCCCCTGGGCCCCAAAAATCCCTGGGTCCCACCTTAGATACCTCCAGAAGTGTTCCGTTTGGCCCCCCGATCCCGATTCGCTCCATTTCGGGTAGTTTCGGAATAAGTGAACGTAACTTGTAATCCTAATGAGTTATCTGATGTAAAATATATGAATTTGGGGTAGAAAGAGATAATGAAGCCAACCAACCTCGCTACGCCGGGTCATGCAGCCCATTTGCATTGCGAGAAAACCCTCCGATTAACGGTAATTTTCCCGTTTCAATTTCATTTTGCTAAAAATGGTAGTTTAGTTTAATGATTCTTCATCCGTTGGGTTTTAGGAGTTGCGCCATCGCGCAAAGAACTTAAGATCATTAGGAGGACGGTTTGGTGAAGCCAAATAGACTTTACTATTATATATATATATATATATATATATATATATTTATTATTATTATCATTTTTTTTTGGCTGATAACCTTGTGCACTAGTAGACATTACGACCTTATAAGTAAGTCGCGAATTCTAGAGTCTTAGGTGTAGTTTGTTTCTCGATTTCATTCTCATTACTTGGTATCCCTATTTAAAGGGTTGTGAATGGTCTAGAATATTTTAAGGTCGACCGTGCGACCATGGTTGATTACTTTACTCGATTTCGGCGCTCGACTTAAGGGAACTTCACCGTTTGGCGAAATCGAATACCTATGACTGCTTTCTATATTCTCGTCGCTCCCTCCTAAATTGTAATGCGTCAACAGACGTAGTGGGGACATAACTCAGTCCGGTTTAATCAAAATCATGCTTGATACCAACTTGTAACGCTCGAAAATCGGGGTCGAGTATGAACTCAACTCCCGAGTTCCAACGCATCACTTATGCAACATACACAATGATGGTTAAATGTTGTCCGAGTTAGCGCAATAAAACATGAATGAGATTATACCAAAGCAAGAATTCATACTCCAGCTCAATTGTATAAAGGCAAGCGGAAGACCGAAATTTTATATTCAAAATATGTAAAGTATCAAAATTTTGTGAACACCAGAGTATGAGTACTAACTGAGTACCAATATACATGTATTGTTTCTAAGTCAAATATCAAAATACAATCCTCAAAAGAGGCCCTGAAATCCCGCGATGCAGCCGGCCTAAGCGTAGCCGTCAGAGTACTGCATAAAGGAGAACTCCTCCTGATCCTCCTCATAGTCGAGCACCGGCTCCTGAATGCAGGCGCCATCTACACCTGCGACAGAGTCTGGTGGGTGTTGCAACACCGTCCCGTAACGTGGGAGTGAGTAGCTAACTCAAGGGAACATTAAAGCATAGGTTAACATGTTATCAAATCAATCAAGCAAGAATGATAACGCAATACAAATCAAACATTTCTAATTACTCTTGTTAAGTGCAAAATGATATGACATGATGTCAGTATGCCCTTGCTAAACCACCCTCAAGCGACATCATCTTACGTTCTCGCGAATGCTAACTCCCTCAAGCATACCACATCTACAAAGCACATGCGGTGCGATGATGCTCATGATTACCAAGTTTTTATTAATCCATTTCAACCAAGAAGTATTGGAAAACTAAGGTACCTCCTTGTATAATTCCCAAACATGATCCATTCTAGGGTCGTCAATCCTAGCTAATCTCATACGATATTATGGTTTGAGAAGCGTAGTGAAGGCATCGCAAAGGGCTCACACCCGTCAACATGGATACAGATCTCACCGTATGCGGCTCAATTGCCGTCCGTCACCAAGTACATATCTCACCGCACTGCTCAATCACTAGCCGTCACCAAGTACAGTGTCTCACCGTACTTGGCTCAACTCATACTCTAGTTATCGTGAAAGACTCGTCGCCAATCACGTACACTTGAGTACACTCGAAGATACTACGGAGGACTCGTCGCCCGTCAAAGACGAGCACATGTCTCACCGTACTCGGCTCTCGCCGTAGTATCGACAAATCGAATATAGTGTCCCATACCACCATAATCGGCTCACGAGGTTGGTTGCGCAATGGTCACTACGGGAGGCACATGACCCAACAGAGGCCGACAAATTACGACCACGGTGTCCCATACCACCATGCCCGGCTCATGCGTCTTAGCGGATCGAGGTACCATGGTTAACGGATCGCCACCGGTAAGTTTGGTACCCTAGTTCAAGCAAAGAGCGACCAATCATGGTGAACGTGCATATACACATATCGGTTTGCTTGACGAGCTCGACTAGCTCGAGCGCACCACAAGTTGAGCGATATGGAGCGCAGTGCACTCCGTGTGGCCAACCACTATCGCCAACCGAAGTACGACTCGGCCCGCTTCGCTGACACGTCCATCGTGGCGATATGAATCTCTACCACAACAAGAAGTCTGGTATCGAATGTGTGGACTATATGCATAGTCCCAAACTCAATCATTGTAGAGCATAAAGTAAAGCATGAAGTAAAGCATGTATTATAAAGCATGAAGTATAGCATGTTATAAGGCATGTTGTAAAGCATGTTGTAAAGCATGTTATAAAGCACTAAACACATAGGGGTACAAATACTTAGAGTTCATAGGTGAGTGGTTAGAGTGAACAACCACGTGGAGAGTGTCATATGTGACTCTAAGGTAGCGAGAATCCCATCTCAAAGACCTAACTAAGGTTCTAACACTTAAGCACTTACACTCGCAAGTGATTTCACCAACACTTGGAATACACTACTTCAACATACATGACGTATGCTAGAGAAGTGTACACTAGGTTGTCCCTTTACTAAACTAGTATTTTATACATATTCATCATATTTATACAAAGAATTAAACATAAAGAATCACATCAAAGAAACTTTATACGTATAAGGTACTTCCACGTATACCCAATTTCGACATACATAACGTTTACAAAGGAAGATAGATTTCGCGATTCCTTTCGCCAAGCTAGTATTTTAATCACGTATGGTATAATCATACATTAAATAAATATGTCAAACATTATTCCAAAAGAACTACGTATACGGTATTTCTACAACACGTAATTTTAACATACGGCGCATTTACAAGTAAACATATATTTTGGCGATTCCTTTCGCCAAACTAGTATTTTTTTATTCATATGTTATATAATTATACATTAAATAAACATGTCAAGCATTTATCCAAAAAATACGTATACGGTATTTCTACGTATACCTAGAATATGTGAAATTCCATATTTCACACCGCTAATCAAAACAGAAACTAAAGCACTTTGACATGTGCAATTGCAAGCAGATCATGAATCTACCATTACCCGACATTGAAAGCATTGAAAACCGTAACTTATACACTTAAAGTCCTCACCTTTGCCTTTGGAAACGGAACTAATCAAATAAGGGTGATGGATCTTCCGTCACAAAACCGATTTCTAGCCTAAAGAGCTTTAATCTAGTTAGTCGCAGATACACCCTACCTCAATTCCACCTCAAATCAGACCTAGGGTTTGGTTTTCTTACCTTCAAATGAGGTGGAAAACGTCGGGAAATCACTTAGAACGGAGCGGTGAAGGCCGTGTGGTGAGCCAATGCAGGTGGAGGAAGATTGGCAACAATCTCCAAGTTCTTCTCTCTCTTTTCTCTCTCTTCCTCTAGGGTTTCTTGCAAAATTCGTATGGCTGTGAGAGGGGCTGATCTAAGCTCCTTTTATAGCCTTAAACATTACGAAAATAGACTCGGGTTTATAGGGTACTGCCTATATAGGATTTTCGACGCTTTCCCAGCTCAAAAGGGGAGTTCTGGTAGCCCTCTTTGAACCAAACGTCAGACTTAAGCTCACTACCAATGGATCTACGTGGGATTACGTTTTTGACTCATTCGGATACGCAGATCGCACGTGGCGGACCACTTTCGCCCGACGGTCAAGGGCCACGATCGTAAATTCCAAGTACATGTAAATGTTCCCGAAATTTTTCTTAATCCGAGGGTATAATTTGGTCCGATTCTGACGACGGCCAGTTGCTTAATACCGACGCGTCAACGAACGATGCCAGATCACTATTCCGTATATTTATTTTGGCTTATGAATAGTGTTTTTCACACTACCTCGCTCCGATTCGAAACGAATGGCCGTGGAATATCTGATAAGGCCGATTTTTGAGATGATTGTTAAGCCCAAGGGGCGGTCCTAGTTTCTTACTTCTGGTTAATCGAGTCCCGATGTGCGATCTAGACCTAATACGAAGTTTCGCTTCATTCCCGAGAGCAGACGGAAATGAGTTTGGTTCTAAACTTCGTGGTAACCTAAATGCGTCACTTGTTCTCAAGTTTTGGGTCTTGCAGATCGTATTTAAAGCGATCCTAACGGATTTCATAGCTAATTGAGTTTAGTACTTAGTTAACTTTGTTAAATTTCTAAATGATTTAATCCTACGTGATTTCTGGTCGAGGTGGTACTCGACCCAATGTACGGAAATTTTCAGGTCGTTACAAACACATACATCAAAACAGGTCCCATCACAAGTGAGCCTTACATCAAAATCAAGATCTAACACTATGAACACCCACTGATTTCGCTTCTTTTAGGCTCCTTGGACTCCTTAGCTCCTAGGCTTCGATTTTGATGGAGGATGATGAAGATTGAAGGCTAGGATGAAAGATGGGGAGGGGGGGTTGTAGGAAGGTGGGCCACGCTCTTAGTTGTCTCTCTTAGAGCTTGGACGGTCACCTCTCCTTGGGTTGCTTAGAATAATGGTGGAGAAAATGAGAGAGAGGGGTGTCATGCTTTGTTGGTAATAGAGGCATGGGTGTTGTACTTGATTGATTAATGAGATTGATTTGATAGATTGTAGAGATTCTTTTCTTGGGATTTGCAACACACGGCGTTTCCTCGAAATATACGCAGGCCTACATCTCCTAGCCTGGGTATCGCATCGGTGCACAAGTCACGGCGTTGGAACCACGGCGACGGCGCGGTCGCAAGGGTATAAGTCTCAGGCCGAGCCGACTTAAATCGATAGAATGCGACTCAGGGTCGTGCGCAAATGTTATCTTTGCGTCGAGGGGTGGTTGGAATTCGACCTGGAGGACCGCGGGAGTCTACAAAACGGTACGGTCTAGGATATGGGCTTACACCACATGTCGACACAATGTACAAACAACGGGTGCAATCTCACTCGTGCCCCAAGAAAATTTCCCGATCCACTTCCTTTGATAGCCCGTAGCTTGCCAAAATCAAAATGGCTCGAGGCTATATGCACGTTCATAGTCGAGAAAAGAGAGACTTCGAGAAAGATACATGACCATCGCACGAGTGGCACATGTGATTGAGAAGCATACATCTAGCTACATAAATCATTGTCGATACCGGAAATTTTGTAATCCAAGATACACATGTCAAGGCCATCTCGCACAACCATGCCGAAAAAAGAAGTTTTCCAAAGATGAACGATGTTTTCATGGAGACTGTGAAGGATTAGGTAACATGTTCTTCCGGAATTAAAAGGAAATCAAGACATAATGATATAAAGAATTTGAATCCACAATGCAAGGGAAAGGGTTTTAATCAAAGGATCTTCTTAGACCATTACTTAACGGTTTTGGATCTTCTTAGACCATCCAAAACCGTTAAGTAATGGTCTAAGAACATGTCTAATTAAAGAAATAATTAATTAAATTTTTTTTAAAAAAAAATCTTATCATATTAAGAAATAATCAGAGGAAATAATGTTTCCGTTCCCTCAGTTTCTTTTCCTCGGAAATACGCTTTTCCCATAAACATGGTTTCCTTTCCCATCCTTTCTCACGAATCAAAAGCCTTACAGACCGAGTCTTCCATCACATAAGGCTGGGATGCCCGCTACCCTGGTAGGTATAGGTAGAGCTAGGCATCGGACCGAGTCAGATCAGATTGGGTCCAACTCAACTCGGTTTGGATTCTACATGGCCCATACCGAACTCGGACCGATTCAGGACCGAGTTCGAGTCATCTAACTTGGACCGATCTGAACCCTGCTGGCCTGAACCAATTCGATTCCGACTCGGTCAGGAAACCGAGTCGGATCAAATCAGGCAAGGTTTAGATCGGTCTTTTTTTTTTTTTTTGAAAAATTTAAGAAGATTGCCAATTAGGGTCGAGGGATGCTACTCGAGCAATGTCGATGATGCAATTGGGATCGGATTCGGATTTGAAGAGTGCTAGGGTGGCGCGGGACTTCTGTTTCCTGGCGAGGATCGAACTGGTATTTTCTTTCTTCGAGTTGGGATTGTCGGGGTTGGGATGGGTGTGGTGACTGGCGAGGATCAAACTGGGATTTTCATTCTTCGAGCTGGGATTATCGGGAGTTGGGATGGGTGTGGCGAGAATCGAGCTGGGGTTTTCGGCCGTTGGGATGGATGATGCAGATAAGTGGCGTTGGAAGAGGTATAGAGACCGGAACGGATGATGGAAGCCATGGATTCTCAGACGGAGAGAAAGAGGTTTTAGGCTCCGCAATCCCTCGCCTCCTATGTTCTTCCTTTCAAGGTTTTAGCTAGCCGACGCACCTACAAACTCATAAATGTAAGGACACGTGTTGCCATCTTAGTACTCCCTGTGCCAGAATGACAGCTGAGGCAATGCTGTGCGGACGCGGATTGGCTACTCCCCCTGACACCAGCCCCGGAGCTGGTGGTCGGTGCTCTGTGGGCCCCACCATGATGTACGTGTTTCATTCATTCCGTTCATCCATTTTTAAAGATCATTTTAGGGCTTGATACAAAAAATGGGAGGGACATAAATCTCCAGTGGATCACACCACAGGAAAAAAAATAGTGAGTGGATATCCATCATTTAAATCCTCCTAAGGCCTGATGTACTGTTTATTTGACATCCAATCCATTGATTAGGTTATAAAAACCCAGATGAAGGGATAAAACAAATATCAACTTGATCCAATACTTTTATGGCCCCCAAAAAGTTTTTAATGGTCGAAGTTCATTAAACACTGTTTCCTGTAATGTGGTCCACTTGAGACTGGGATATACCTCATTTTTGGTATCAATCCCTAAAATGATCTTTAAAAATGAATGAATGGAATGGATGAAACACATACATCATGGTGGGCCCACAGAGCACCGACCACCAGCTCCGGGGCTGGTGTCAGGGGGAGTAGCCAATCCGCGTCCAATGCTGGGGCGACCAGCCTTTTCTCCGCCGGTTCCTGCCGCCAATAGCTGTCTCCGTCAGTCTTTGCCCGTCTTCTCTCTCTTACAAGTTGGAATCCCTGACGCCGTCATCGTCACAAATCGTCACCTTAGCCTTAGTCTTGTAGTCCGCGGGCTGCTGAGTGAATTTATTGTCCGCTCACTGGGACATGTATGGATGATGATCGGAGCCGTTCAATATGTACGTCCTTTGCACAGGGAAAGATTTTTGGCATGCCAGAGCTAGAGAGAGTTCTGCCATTCCTTAGTTGGACATATTAGATCGCAGGATGATGAACGGTTCAGATTCAAGTTTATTTCATGTCATCAGTACATCCAATGTGGACTGCCAGTCGACTACCCACGGGAAGCAGCTTCAGTGGATCCCCGTATCCAGAAAGTTCCGTAGATCTCTGACTGTGGGGCTAACCATGATGTATTTTTCTGCTCATCCGTTTCCCCATCGCATTATATGGTACGAAATCAAAACTTCAATAGATCAAAATCTCAGGTGGACCACACCACAGGAAAAAGTGGTGATTGAACGCGTATCGTTAAAAACTTTCGTGACCTCTAAAAAATTTTAATGATCATTCACTACTTTTTCCTGTGTTATGATACCACCTGAGATCTATACATTCTGGATTTTCGTTTCTGCTCTAAGAATGACATGTCGAAACGGATTGACGGTGTGGATATAAGAAAAATACATGAAAGTGGGCCTCACAGTCAGGGATAAACTAGGGATCCACCAAAGCCGCATCCACTTTGAAGATCAAAGGGGCGTTGCAGATAAAACATTGATACTCTAGTGGAACATGACCATCCGCAAACAGGCACTCAGCGACTGTATCCGAAGCGAACACTTCCAAAAACACAAACCGTTCAAATAGTAGGACTGAAAGTAGATGTCTCATGGACGTATAAAAGACATTGGCCGATCATTATCAACTTGCTATTTGTGGTAAACAAGTAGTCGATTCTAATGAAAAGTTATTAAAACGAAAATACAGAAATAAAAGGTCAGGAACCTAGGATCCACCAATCGATGAGATTCAAGATGCTAGCTCTACAGTGTGTCCCAAAATTTGGACTGTTTGGATTGGAGCCATGCATGCCACGTCGACAGTGGAAACATGCACGCGTATGAATGGTCATACTCTGCCACCTTATCATGCCTTTTCACTTTTAGCTTCTGGTTAAATGGCAGAGCTAGTGATGCAGGAAGTTGTGTATTATCAATGAGAGAAAACTAGGGTTTTAGAGAGGGAGAGAGAGAGAGAGAGAGAGAGGTTTTAGCTTCTCGGTGCAGAAATGACGGAATGCCGAAAGGCACAGTATTTCAATGCTACAGACGGTAGGGATGACCTTCATCCAAACCCATTTGTTTAATACATCCGATCCAGTCCAAATCGGATTGGAACCAACCGAATCGGATTTCGGATCGGTCCAGTCCGAATTGACAATGGCCAGAACCCAATCCGATTAATAGTCAGATCTGCCTGATCCTGCTTGAACCTGACCAATTCAGATCGAATCGGGCAGATCAACCAGATCGGGTCCAAGATGCCCAACTCTAGGTATAGGTGCACGGAGTATGAAGATCAATAATCATAAAATGGAATCTCCCTTATATCTGGAGAACCAACTTACAGGAAGACATATTGGACTATTGGGAGTCGGTTCTAATCCTATTCACGAGAGATGGATACTACAAGTTATTTCAAGATTTGATTAATGGTATCACATATGAAACATGAATATTGTTAGACCATTCGGAAAGTGGATGGCCATGTTCTCATCGGGTGTAAGTTTCTTTCTAGGTCGCTTTGGGTGTTGAATTGTTGAGGTCACCATCATAACAGCCAACATATTTGACTGCCTCCTGTCGCACCATCAATGTGGTAGACCTTTGCCATTTTCAAACCACATGGAAGGGGAGCATACCTTCGCCCCAACACAAATTTCATCGTCCCATGATTTTTCTTTAGCTCCACTTATTCAGAGGCTCAGCTTGTCATGCATGTGGCAACAGCGTGCAATATCCAAACCAATTATCACCATGTCGGCCATATTGAAAATTTCACACTATTATATCAACTCAAACCCCCTTGGATTGGAAGATTATTCAGCAAACTGATTGGATAATCAAAATAAAAAATAAATCTATAACCATACATTTCCTTCTTTTCCCAAATGTCGGTAATCCAATCCAAGCTACATATGGGTCAAACAAATTCCCCCCCTTTCCGGTAATCCGGTTGTTATCATTAATAAACCAAGAAAAGAAAATGTCATGATTTCCAGTGGAGAATCATGAAGAAAGCTATATCTGTAGATAGGTAGGTATGCAAGGATCCAATCCAACTAATTGTCTTACGAAAATCTATATTAGGATAGAAAATGCAGTACACAACAAATAGAAAAGCCTGTGTGCAAAACCACAACGGCACAATAGGAATGTCAGCCTGACCTTCTGTAAATGGAATAGGCCACAGCAACTGATGCCACTGCTCCAACAACAGCGAGGGCCGCAAAAGTGTCGGCCTGCTCCCATGTTTTAAACCATGATGCCACCATGCATGTGCCTTTCTTGCTCAAGCTCTTACCCCCATTTCCCCCAATACCCTTGCTGCTGCTATCTTCATCCACCCTTTTTTCATCCCTGCAACAAGAAAGCCCATTTGCCCCCTGACAACAGCTTGTCGCATCCTTCTTGTTGTTGCTGCTGCCATCTTCTGCTTCTTCCTCCCTTTTTTTGGTGTTGATGCCTTCGGAATAAATTTCTTCTCCATCTTTCTCAAGCCTTTGCTCATGCGCTTTCTTCTGTTCAGCATCAGATAAACCCATTTGGCCCCTGCATAAATATTCAAACGATCTCACTTCAGTGTTTCTCAACTATCACATGGTCCAAGCTGTTTTTTTTTTTTTTTTAGTGATTAAATAAATATATTTTAGGATATGCCGATGACATGGCAATGACCATGAATGTAGTGCCATTATTTAATTTCAATCCTATTCTGATTGACAGATTTCCAGGAGAAAAGATGGGAGAATATAGAAATTTATTAACAAAAAAAAAAAAAAGGCTGCCATGGGTTCAAAAGTTAATATTGGATGTATGCATGAAGAGAGAATGAGGAGAAAGGCAAAAGGTAAGGTGGAACTACCATTCGAATATGCATTTCAGTGTAATCATATTATTTAAAGAACAGTTGGAGGTTAGACATCATATAAGAGATGATGTTATTGAAAGAAAAAAAGAAGACGATGCAAAAAAGTATAATAAGAAGATGAGGAATTTACAATTGCCAAAATAAGGGGAGCTGAGCTAGATTTTGTAGGCTGATTACATTATTGACGACGATGACGGCAACAATGATGCTGATCTAAATGAAGATATGAGAAATACATGCTAGCATGTACTCATATAGAGAAGAGCAAGATTTTGTCTAGGTAATGGGCCTAATGACTCGGTAAGCACAGGGAGATTATGAAATGTTCTGGATTTTCGCTATTTGAATTTCAAAAATCTTTGAATTTTTTTTTTTTGCTATAATTAGCTTATTTTGTCATTTACTGAGCCTTAACACTCGATGTTAGCCTATATGCGGGTGTTACCTACAAAGAACTACACAAATCCAGCTAATTAATCATAAGAAGCTAACGAATCCGACAGATTACTTAAACCTCGAGTCTAGCCTCGTGATTTGTTCATCCAAAACCCCAAATCTAGCCGACCTATCACTAACTAATCAAGACGTTCGTAACTAAATAAAGACTTGCCTAAATACAAGACAACTAGGGATCAGATCTTAATTAACAAACCAAACTAATTCAATTACTCCTTTAGCCTAAGAACCAATGATTTACGGTAATTAGGATCGAATTGTCATTTCCGTTAATTGCAAATAGGCCACAATATGAACTTAGCTAATCCAAACCTCAATCATCGGACACAAGAAATCTCGCTATCCGATTCATCCCAAAAATAGCCCAATTTTTCAAACAAGCTCTAAATCGCTGGCTAGTGAGCCACTAAATTCGATACTATAGAAAGACGTTTGTCTTAGCAGGCTTGACATCAATCACAGGACATTGAGGCGAGATCGTGTCTCGAATCGCTCAACTTGGACTCACAAAATCAGTGCATGAGATGTGTGAAAAATATTGAAATTAATCAGGAACTTAAGTGATTTGTATGTATTTGGTCTTAGCCAAATTTGTGGCTTTCGAACCGTTATATTGTAACCAAATTTAGGGCACCAACCTAAGTTAATAGCATGCATTATCTGTATAGTCACAGCCCCGATAGACCATCGGTGACCATCGAACTGACTTCTAATAATACTCATTGATCGGTGCATCTAAATGGCGGGCCGATCGTATCCATACATAGGATCATCACTAGGGCCAACTATCCTATGGTGTATATCGACCCTTACACCCCATAGTGGGCCCCCCATATGTCTAGTATAATGAAAACCTAGCCCTTAGGGCCATTTGTACCACTTCTAGCACTATATAAAGCCCTCATTTGGGTAGCCCATCTCCCTATACGAATTTTCCCTAGAAATTAGGGAGAGAGAGAAAGGGAGAGAGGAAGAGGGTCGGATCATTGGTGTTTTCTTGCACCAGAATTCCTTCGACGAAGCCCAAGCTATTACCGTTTTCATCTATTGAATCCACCCCTACGCGCGATCGGAGGTAAGAAATGCTTCATACCTCCCAGTTAAACTATCTCATGTTAAATTCTATGAATCTTATCTAAGTTTCATTGGATTTGATTAGGAATTGGTGTTTTTCCCTTAAAACCCTAACCTTAGAGGTGTTAAGTCGGGTGAATCATTGCAAAGGTGCAGACCATTATTCATACGTCCGTTTATCGACCCTTGAGGGTCTCAATTAATGATTTATTGTTTTTAGATAACTTTGTGTATGCTAACATGTTCCTATTTCGATTTGATCATAACATGTGTTATTACTTGTTTATGGATGCTTACATGTTTGATAAAATGCATAAATGATTAAATGTGTTGTTCTATTGATGCTCACATGTTTGATGGAATGCCTAGGTGAATATGTAGTTTTATTGATGCTCACATATTTGATGATATGCTCAAGTGAGTATGTTGTTTCTATTAATGCTCACGTTTGACGAAATGCCTAAGTAGTAGTGTCATTGAATTTATGCTTCATATGAAATCTTGTTATGATTGTCTGATGAATTGTTAGTCCTTAGCAATGTTTAAGATTACTTATGATGTTGGGTCAGTCAGTAAATCGCATGAACCAAGGGGTGGCCCAAGTTAGGCTAGCCATCCTAGGTTTGTTCGATTAACCCGGATTGAACAAGGACGGCCGACAGTAGCTGGATTACACAAAATGTTTGCACCCAATGCTGGTTGTGCTGAAGTTCTCCCAAGTCAATCAAATTAGTCTAACAGCTTATTAATCATGTATGCTCACAATGTATGACACGACCAATTTGAATCTAGGATACCATGTTCCCAATGGATGAGTTCATTCATAACCGTTAGTGCAATACGATCCCACAAAGACTCATGAGTCAGGTATAATGGTATGAGACACTGTATGTGTTATCGGCCTATGATAGGGCCATGTGCCTACCACATAGGTAAAACATTGGGTAACGAGCCCACCATGTAACATTGGGTAATGAGCCTCCCCGTAGTGACTAGTGAGTATCGATGACGGTGATAGATTGTCGTTCGAACGGCCGCCATTAAATACCAGGCCAATGGTTCCATGCCAGAGTACCGTTCAAACAACTCGGGCGTGAATGGAATTGGGTGACGAGTCCTTTCCTTTGTAGTGATTTGGTTTTATATGATAAGCACGCGCCTTTGAACTGAATGATCATACTCAGTATCTAAGTGACGACCCATCCCGGGTTGATCCTCATACCTTTGGAATGATTGATTTGTGAGATATACCGGGTGATACTTAAATTTGGATCAAAGGACAATGGTGAGAAGCAACTACGTGCTGCAACGAGCCACGTGATCCGGATAAGGATTTGTGATATAACGTCGGTATCTCATCTTCGTTAACCTGCTATTTGAACCGGGAATAATAACAACTTGACTAATCATGCATAACATCATGACAATACTGGTGGTTGTGCTTTAGGCCAACCATTGTGCATATCATCATAGAAATTATTGGTGGGTTGTGTTGCGGGCCAACCATTGCGCATAACATTGCATCATTGCGGTATATATATCAGGCATGTAAACTAAGAATACATGTATACATACATAGATATAGCACTTACATAACATCGTCTTTACCTGAAATTCTAGAGTTTACATATTCACTAGGAGCCTTTAAAATAAATAAATAAATGGAGAGAGAGAGAGAGAGAGAGAGAGAGAGAGGCGTTGCGTGCCAGATTTGGTACCCGGGAAGATGACACGTCTGGTTGCCGAATTTGGGGCGCAACAGTTGCTTCCATCAGCTAATGCTGCATCGCCATTCATCAAGATGTGACCCACCTTCATCATCCAAATTCCATTCTGAATACTGCAGAAATGGTGATCAGTTAGTGCCTTGGTCATCTGATCAGTGTGGACCTGCTGAGCATGGTATGCCAAGTTGCTGGCCATTGTAGCTGATGCTTCATCTGTTGTAACATGTTGCTGATCAGAATAATCATGTTCCTGCTGTGCCATGTGTGAAGATTGTGAAGATTGTTAATCACAGTGCTGCTGTGTTGATTTGTTTCCACCATAGATCACCATGGATTTGTGTTATTAGTCGCTGCTGCTATCATGAACATTTAATCTGGATCGGCTGATCAGCATCAAGGACTGCCCGTCGTTCTTTTTTTCCTGCAGGCACATCACTTGTCAGCCTCTGTGAGCCCGGTGGGCCATCCTTCCAACACTAGACCATTGCATTTGCGGCTGAAATCTGTCAGCCCAAATCTCAAGTACTAGATCTTTATTTGTGGGCCACAATCAGTGTGTGCTGATCATTGCAGATCTGTTGGTCGTAGTTGCGGATCTGTCCTATGGACATGGTCTGATCGTGGACTGTTTGATCGCAGTTGTGGTCCACTAAATACATTGTTCTTTAATCTCTACTTCCGCCGTTGTGCACCTGCGATTGGTCATCTGCTGTGGAGTAGATATTTGTGCTGCTGCTGTGGACCACGTAATTTACTGCCGCTGCATGGATTGCTATAAGGCTGGATAATTGTGGGCCTGAATTGCTAGGGGCCTAGTGGTGCTACTTTGGGCCTCATCTGTGCCAACTGCCAATCTATGTTTAACCTTCTGTTCAGGGCAGTTAGTTGTTGCCCATTGTCCATTGTTCTGTTGCTCCCTATTATATTACCGTTGATTGTTGCTCCACATTGCAACCTATGTATGGTGATTGACGTCACTACATAAACTACTTTGAGGAGAACTTTCATGCCAGTTACTCCAATGCTTCTCTAGCCACCTCAAGTAATGCTCTTGCCACCTCTTCTGGATTATCACCTTAGGTAATCAACTCCCGGGCAACAGAGCATATGACAGGGACACCATCTCTCAGTACATCAGTTTATTGCCCCCAGTCATCCAGGCTAATGGATCATTGTCTAAGGTTCTTGGTCAGGGACTCGCCTCACCCAATCCTCAAATTTCCTTACTCGCAGTTTTGTATGTCTCCGACTTCCCTCTTAGCCTACTATATGTAAGTAAAATTAACCCGAACATTATATCATTCTGTCGCCTTTTATCTTTCCCACTATGTGTTTCAGGATCTCATATCAAAGGAGATAATTCGTAAGCAGTGTGAACTGTGTGGACTATACTAGTTGGAACCTCAAGTCATTCAAGCCACCCTTAGTGGCAACACTACCCCATTGAAATGGCTTGCCCGGTTTGGTCACTCATTAGCTTCCTTGAAATCTCTTGTTCCTTCATTATCATCTGTCTCTTCCATTGAATGTATAGCATGTCAACTGGCCAAACACACTAGAATTACTTTTTTCCCTCATCCTAGTCAGTGGAGTTTTAAGTCCAATTGATTTGGTACATAGTGATTTTTGGGGTCCAATTCGAATACCTAATCTTCACAATTTCAAATTTTTCATTACATTTATCGATTGACCATTCAAGAATGACATGAGTCTTTCTAATGAAAGATTGCTCTAAAAGTAATTGAAATGTTTAAAATCTTCCGTTCTGATGTTCATACGCAGTTTTATACATAAATCAAATGCCTTAGATCCGATAATGCACTTTATCTCCCAACCTCCTTTCAAAATGTCTTAAAACCCGTTGGCACTACCCATCAGACCTCTTGGGCCTATACTCAACAAAATGGAGTTGCCAAAAGAAAAAAAATCAACACTTGTTGGATATTGCAAAACCCATTCTTACTCAAAAGTACGTTCCTAAGCGATTCTGGAATTTTGCCATCCTCACTGCATGTCGTCTTTTGAATCAAAGCCCTCGTCCATTCTTAAAGGCAAAACTCCATTTTCTA
The DNA here is from genome assembly GCA_030180095.1 of Magnolia changhungtana. Taxonomy (NCBI): domain Eukaryota; kingdom Viridiplantae; phylum Streptophyta; class Magnoliopsida; order Magnoliales; family Magnoliaceae; genus Magnolia; species Magnolia changhungtana. The sequence goes on along the minus strand of JASAUF010000473.1, from coordinate 3,470,781 downwards.
TGTTATTTCTCACTGCTTCACCCTTCCCTTAACCCGCACGAGTATTTGGTTACACTGTGTTCATCCATGCACTACAACCTGGTCCAGATAAGCCTGATGCACATGCCATCAAATGTGCTTTCTTGGGATACTCTCGCACTCAGAAACGATACAAGTTCTTCAAACCATCACGAAATCGAATACTAGTTAGTGCAGATGTGACCCTTTCTAAGAGTACATCATTCTTTTCATCACCCCACAGTCAAGGGGAACTCTATATGCACAGGGAGCTCTCTCTCCCATTACTCGTCTTTTTGTTCCTCCACCCCTAGCCATTCCACGTCCAGTGAACGGGCCAATTTCACCTATCAAGATTCAAGACCACTCCTACAATCCCCAATTCACACCAATTGCCATCTCCTTTAGATGAAACTCCTACAGCTCCAACTTCACCACCTCCAACTTCTAAACTAGTCATCCTAATTGCTCTTTGTAAAGGTATTCACTCTTGTACCATTCACCCAATCTCTAACTTTGTTTCATACCATCACCTGCTTCCATCTGCCCGCACATTTTCCATGTCCCTGTCTCAGGTGGTCGTTGATACATCTCATCATGAGGCATTAGCTCACCATGGGTCGCGAAGAGCAATGGAAGAAGAAATTGCCGTTATTTACCAGACTGGTACTTGGCAACTAGTCACTTTACCTCAAGGCAAACGTCCAATCAGTTGTCATTTGTCAATGGGTTTTCCCCATCAAATACCAGCCTGATGGCTCGATCGAATGTCTAAAAGCTTGATTAGTGGTGAAGGCATATACTCAGACACATGGCTTGGACTATGAAGAAACTCTCTCCAGTTGCTAAACTCAACTCTATTCAAGTATTGCTTTCTATTACAACAAACCGGTCATGTCCTCTTTATCAAGCGGACATCAAGAATGCCTTTCTGAATAATGAACTCACTAAGGAAGTGTATATGGAGCAATCTCCTAGGTTTGTTACTCAGGGGGTGAACAGAAAAGTTCACAAACTCTGAATGGCCATCTACGGGCTGAAGCAATCTCCAAGGGCATTGTTTGAGAAGTTTAGCTAAGTCTTGGTCAAATTTGGATTCCACGGATGTCATGTGGACCATTTTGTGTTCGTGAAACAAACGACCGAAGGAATGGTAGCATTGGTTGTCTACATAGACGATATAATCATCACAGGAAGTGACAAAGATGTTATAACTAGAGTCAAGTAATACATCAAATAAAAAATAAAAAATAAAAACAATTCCAAACAAAAGATCTTGGCTCCCTAAGGCATTTCTTAGGGATTGAAGTAGCCCGGTCAGCTGTAGGGATAAACCTATCCTAGGGAAAGTATATGCCAGACCTATTAAGAAACTAGTCTCTTGGGGTGTAAACCATGTGACACTCTAATGGATCCGAACAATAGGCTTTCTGACGACCAAGGAGATCTATTTAAAGAACCAGAGAGATACAAAATATTAGTTGGGAAACTTATCTATTTGACTATTAGTCGGCCAGATATCTCATTCGCAGTAAGTGTGGTGAGCAGGTTCATGCATCAGCCCTGCACTAGGAAGCAGTCATATGTATCCTTTGATAGCTAAAAAAATGCACTAGAAAAGGACTACTCAACATATCTCATGGGCATCTCAAAGTCGAATACTACACGGATGCAAGCTGAGCAGGCTCCATTTCAGATAGGAAGCCTACCTCTAGATATTGTATCTTCATTAGAGTAAAATTGGTGACCTAGAGGAAAAAAAAAAGCAGACAGTTGTTGCCAGATCAAGTGTCGAAGCTGAATATATGGCCATGGGTCATACCATTTGTGAACTATTGCGGATACGATCACTTCTACAGGAACTTCAACTCTTCAATGGAGAACCAATGATTCTATATTGTGATAATCAGGCAGCTTGGCAATAATCCAGTATCCATGAACAAACAAAGCACATAGAAATGGATTGCCACTTCATTACTCATTAGAGAAAAGATGACTTCCAAAGAAGTTCTCATTCGATATGTTCCACCCAAGGCCCAATTAACCGACATATTCACCAAGCCTCTACCACATTCCCATGGATCATTTATCAGTGTTAATCTGTGCATGCTCAATATATATGCACCAGCTTGAGGGGGAGTGTTGAAAAACATGATATGTACATAGTTGAATCAGTAAGTAAACATAGTTGAATAAGTCTTGTGAAGGCAGTTGAATAAGTGGGCGTAGCCCATTTCTAAGGCCCAAAGCCTAGACATGGATTGTACACGTTAATTAGTATTATAAAAGAGAGTTTTAAATTAGGGTTTTCTCAAGCTCTCTCATTCTCACGTTTCCAACTTGCTCTCTTCTTCATCTCTCTCATCTTCTTTCCCATGTTCCTCATCTATAGATCATACATTTCTAGGTATAAAAATAAAAATAAAAAACACACGCACAGATATATATATATATATATATATATATATATATATATATATATATATATATATATAAAAGAAAAAATTGAAATGCCTATTTGATATTTATTTCCTGTTTTCATGATAGTTTTATGCATTTATCAATCCATGTTATATGATTAATGCAGCTATCTGGCTATCTATGAGTTTCAACTCCTTTTCTTGTATCCAGAGTTTGTAAATCATAAAACAGCATCAACAAGAACCATAATTTTAGTTTTAAAATTTGCTTGTATCCAGAGTTTGTAAATCAGCTAATGTAAAACCATCTTACTCTTCAAAAAAAAAAAAAAAATGCAAAACCACCTTGTATTTTTTGTGAAAGTGAAACACATGAAATATGATCTTACAACTCTATAAGATGACAAGTGTTAAAGTCTAGACTACAGTTCAATGGATGATTGATACTAGGATCCATGGGCAAGAATAGATAGGTGAGTGTGTTGATCTAATAAGCATAACTACATAGAAATAAGCGTCAAACACGGGAAAAAAAAAAAATCAAAATATAGCTAAAGAACTGAAAAGAAAAATGCTGAAAACATGAGAAAAAAAAATTCCTAAAAATCCTAATAAGTGCCTACCTTTTCTTTCTTTCTTTCTTTCCTTTACTTTTTAACTTTTTTTCTTTTTTTTTGAAAGATGATAATAAATACGCAGATGAAAGAAAAAGGGGGGGAAATACAAATTGGAACAATACAGACTTTGATTTATCCAAATCATTGTTACCTGAGCATATCTCAAACAAAACATGCATGACTTGCTAGCTCATGGGCTATTTTAATGAAATAAATAACTCTAGTGCCCCATTACATGGTCTTGTTAGTTCCTAGGGGAAGGTTTCAGGAGTCTTCTCTAGTGCTAGTATCAAGGACAGCTCTTCTTGTTGATTAGTTCTTTGTGACGCCTTAGCTATGTAATGGCCATGATGCTTTCTTCTTTTAATAAAGCATTATTTACTGATTAAATAAAAAACGAAAAAGCATCATGTTCTACCTTGCACAACGATTTTCCCCAAATTGATCTTCCACTTCAATTCAATAAATAGTCTTTGGTTCATATTTTTCTTGCTCGAATATAATAGGAAATAGACAAATCCCCCAAGTAATCCCCTCCTCAACAAGAAAATTACAAAGAAAAAGAAATAGAAAAACAGCTTTCGATTTCCGTATCAGTGTGCATTGATGTCCTTATTGTGTGTAACAACCATGTGAACAACCATGTGAATTCACACATTGGCAAATTTGGTCCATATTTTTTAATCTTTGATTCACCAACAAATGTCATACCGCAACCATCAATGCACGATATATACTGGACGATTAGATACATGTCAGCAATATTTAGAATCATGCCTGTTGCACATGAAGCAAATAATAGGGGGATCTGAGGGCAGTTTTTTTTTTTTTCACCATTTGAAAAGGTATTGCATATCAGGCAAGTGGGCAACTTCCAGGGACATTCAACTTTCTGAACCATTATCTTTTCTACCAAGATGACTTTTCATGGAGTCGACAAGGTTGGAATCAGGCAGGATTTCTAGGCATACCCAAGCACAGTCCGGTCAAGTATTTTGCACAGCTTTGTTCATGCAGAGAGGCTCCCCTATTCGGCTGGCGATTCTGCTTAGGCAAGCCTCGGTTCTGAGGGATAAGTTACGCATGGGGATTTGAAATTGGGATGGATCTATGCTCTTACTCTAACTTCATTTCAGCATCCCAACTCTTTAAGAATGTGATGAACCACAGCCCCTCATGAAAGAACCCACTGGATATCATCATCATTTAAGAATTTAAAGGGAGAGTACGCTTCTTCGAGGGAGTGAGAACTCCACAGAACCTTTGATTTGCCAGGACTTTTCCAGGGAATTCTTACTCCCCAAAAAGGGGTCTTTTGCCTATAAAATAGGCTACTAGAGTATGTTTCTAGGTAGATTTACCTTCATCGAAGTCTTCATCAGGAATAGCCTACTAGAGTGTGTTTCCAGCTCACAGTTTGAAGCTGATGGTTTGCGGATTAAGCTACTTCATTCACGTTGGGAGGGGCCTCTGCATTACAAGCATCAGCAGTGACTGCTTTGGCGTGGTTCAGCTTGGTCGAGGCAGAGAAGGAGAAGCAGCAGTTTGACTGGGTTGAGAGATTACAGCTTTCAAGGTTCTCTGTCCATTCATAGGGAGAGCGGGAAATTTTTGGATTTGAAACTCATATGAACTGGTAGAAAAGGCTGACTCAACATCACATGAGGCTGGACAGCAGCTTTGCTGTCATTCTGAGAAGCTGGAAGTATAGGACGTCTATCATTTTGGACAGCTTGATGTGTGGGTCGACTGCATGGGTCAACATCTACTGTCAGCCTCCTGCTGCAGTCTTCATCATGAGAGATCTCAGAAGTTCCTGGATTTACAGTATTGCCCTCATGCCCAACCCTGCAACTCATTGCCATTGGCAATGGTGAACAAATATCAGTAAGTTGAAGCCTTGAACTTGGGAGGCTTTGGAGGAAATGTTGACTGAAAAGAAGGTCCAAGGATGGGTTGTGTGAGCGTGCGGTTATGCTTCGGATGCTTCGCCATAGAATAGATCGATCCCCGTTCTTTTCCGGTGCACTCACTTTGTATCTCCGACACACAAGGACACAGTGGGAAGGAAGCAGCCCTGGCCTCTGTCTGGCTGATCATTCTGCTGACATCTCGCATTCACCCCCCCCCCCCCCCCGTTTGACTGCCGCTCGGGGATGTAGTTGTAGATACGTTAGTCGTCAGTGGGTCGTTGGCTCCACCTGTTATCTCCTTATACGACATGCTGTTGTCGTCGCCATATTCCATATGTCACTTAGTCATCTCTGCCTCGCTGCGGGTCAGCACCTCCGAAAGAAACGGAGGACTTCATTCAGTGACTCCGCGATCGCCCTCTGAACGATCAGAATAAGGTAAAGCTTGAAGAAAACTTTTGTACTCTATTAATTTCTCAGATCGTCCTTTTCCTAATTAAAATTCCATCTTTTAGAGTGGATGAGTTCATGTTCACGATGTGCTCCTAACTCATTCCTCTTTGCCTAGCAATTCACATTTAGGAATTCAGTTTCTTATTAGGTTCTTCCTATCATTTTAATCTTAAAATGCCTTCCCCTCAATTATCGTAGAATGACTAGAGAGAAGTCACGTTAGGTTCAAGATAATTTAGAGGGAGTAGGTTTGTGCAGCCTTGCTCCGTTGCGTCAGAGGCTCCATGTGGCAGTCGCTCTAAATTGCAGGGGACAGCACTATCATGGAACTTGGGCACCGTTTTAGATAGTGGCACTTCTAGAATCAACCGCAAAAGGAATAGGAACCTTTTCTCCTCTGTTTTCAGCAGTTTTCAAATACTTTTCTTGGTGGATTGCTAGTCTGGTTTGCTTTACAAGTTCCAGTGAGATATCTGCTGGCACATGAGACCCCTTGCTGGATTTTGAGAGGTTAGCTATGAATTTGATTTTAAGAGGTTAGCTATGAATTTGATGACTTCTTGCAGAGACGAGGATTCAAAGGATTCTAGATCAGGTTCTTCACTAGCTTGCCGACCTTTGGCAGAGGATTTCAAACTCTTCTTGGCTGCATTCATGAGCTCCGTCAGCATTCCCGGCAGGAGGAGATGGGTGTGATTTTGTTTCAGCCCATGGAAAAGACATTCAACGCAAGCAGAGTCACTATTTAGGGTTTTGCAGTAGCGATCAGCCGATCACTGTCTCCTGCCATTTTAATGCCTGGAAGCTTTAACCAGAAAGCAATCTCTTTCTCCCTATTTCCACATAATCCAAGGATAGGAAAGGAGAGAAGAGAGCAAAAGAAAAAAGAGAGGTGAAAGCAAAACAAAAGAAACGAATTGAAAAAAGGGAGCACATTCTTTCTGGAAGCACATTCTTAAGATGAAATATCGCATCAAGCCATTCATCACATACCTGATTGGTGATGGTCAAAACTCCTCTTTCTGGTACATCACTTGGATCCCTATGGTAGCATCTATAATAAATTTGAAGATTGTCCAGCTTATGATCTCAGCCTTGGTACCAATGTTCGAAATATCGATATCGCATTACATATCGCATCCTTGGGATATCGACACATATCAGTTATCACACAGAATATATCGTTTATATCGGGTAATTTATTGTACTTTTTGGGAAACATGGGAAAACATTGGAAAAACAGTTGAATTTTTCAATGAAACTTATGGGATTGTTAAAAAAAGACCTTAATACACACTTTTAAATCATGACATCTCAAAAAAGAAGTGCACATAAATAGGTTTCCTCTGTATAGGGTCCTAAGTTATGCATTGTCTGACTTAAGTAATGCAACTATATTCAAATTGAATGCATAACATTTAGAGTGTATGTGATGAACATTTCATCAAACACTCCTAAATATTTCGAAGTTAGTCTCAATTGCCAGGTGGTTGAAGGGAAATTTCAAAAAAAAAAAAAAAAAAATTATTTTATTAATTTTTAATTAAAAATTATTTTTATTTTCCGAAAATTGACAAGAACTTAACAAATCAGTAAATCAGCCCTCATACATGCTTGATTTCATGTTTGGAGTGCAAAATTACAAGCAATTTGGGAGAAATTGGAGAAATTTTAAATTTTCCCCAAATTGGACCACTTGTAGTCGAATTTCAAAATTAAAATGTATATGATGATCATTTCATCAAATACTTCGAAATTAGTCTCAATTGACAGTTGGTTGAAGGAAATTTTCAAGGAAAAAAAATGGAGAACATGAAAAATGGATTTCAAAATCAAAGCTCCAACTCTTATGATTTTTCATGTAAAACATGAAGAACCAGTGGATTTATAACCATTTGATGCTGATTTAACATAATTTCAACACAAAAAAATAAGGATTAAAAATTGAAAAGGGTCACCAGATCGAACATGTGGAATATATCGGCACTACCTGTGCGTTTCGTATCACACAGGTGGGATACAAGATATCATGGGACATTTCGGCCGATATCATTGATATTTAAAACATTGCTTGGTACAAACGTCACAATTGCTGATTTCATTGATGCAAATAGTCGGAACCTTCCTACTACCACGTCAAATGATCTTATGAGTGCTTGGAAGAAATTATAAGAATTCCTCTTTCTCCTGTTCAGACTGATGGTTGGATTAATTGGCAAAACAGTATCTCTGGATCTTTCTCAACCATCTGCACTTATGTGGATCTCCTCCTAATGGGTCAGTCAAAAGCCTGGACAAAGCATGTACGGTTCCAAATCAGGATCCCAAAGAATGCTTTCATCGCCTGGCTATCAGTTCAATATAAATTAAAATCCAAGTAACCATCTATTTTTCAACTGTGAATATTCTAAGTGGGTCTGGACTAGAGTGCTGCAACCATCTACAACCTATCGACTGAGCAGAACTACAGGATTTTCAGCCGTAAATCCTGTTCGAAGAACTCTCTACTCACTCTCATTCTTAATTCAATTCAGCAAAAACTCCTATTTGCTAGAAATTTCTCGGGCTCCTCTTCAGGTGTCTCTTTTAATGTGGATTAGAGTCTTCACAATTATAATATGAGAAATGGGAAAAATGGCTCAGGAGATCATAATGTTCAGAGATGTGTTATGTTTGGTCAATAGAGAGATGGTCACATTCCAAATTATTGTGCTAAGGTTGCCATAGTCCAGCAATCCAATGGGCGGGGCTGTTTAATCATTTGTAGTGAAAGAAGTTATCCCTGTTATGCTAACAGTACGCACCTTGCATCTGCTGAAAATATTTCAATTCATGGTTTTCTTCTAACCCCTCCAAAAAAAAAAAAAAAGGAAAGGTCTGTATTTCTTTTCTCCTGAAAAGGATCTAACCCTTCAAATTTGCTGCTTTCGGGTTGAGAATGCTTCGATCTAAATCAGATCAAACATGGATAAAGCATTCAATGCCATCAAGAATCCGGCTGCTGTGCTATGGAAAGCTCGCATTACAGCCATACACTTTGTTTCTCAACCATATCTCTAGTCGCCAACTCGCTGTCAAATATGAGGCCCATAACTCCTCTGCTAAATCATGATAATCATCCAAACCATGCCACCCTTACCCCAAGGGAGCTAAGAGACTTTGATATCACCTGACCTTGTGGTCTGTTGGGCCTTCTACATTTTCACCTTGGGCTGGTTGATGCTTTGTTTTTCTGCCTTTCGGTGTTGTTCTTCCTTTGGCTCCAGCCTTGCACAGTGTAATTGGCCTAGGCCCCTCTTGGTTTATAATAACATTTCTTGCTTACCTTAAAATAAAATAAAATAAAATAAAAAACTAGGGGACTTCCACTGTTGAAGTGCCCTCAAGCCCCAAATCGAAGCGCAAGGAGGTATCCCTGCTTCCTTAGTTTAGATCTCAAAGAAAGAATTCAATGAGAAAGCTCCACTAGGTCTAATGTCTGCTTCCGCACTTTTCAAGTGTCCTCCACTCTTACCAAGTATAAATCTTGCCCTACAAAACCCAAAAGATCTGCAAAATCCATAGCTTCCTGCTTCTTTAGGTTTCTTCTAAAGATGAGGTTCAGAACAATATTCCAACAATTCATAACAGACCTTAAGGACCCAAAATTTTAACCAACCAAGAAAGCATAGGATATTTCTTTGCCAATGAATCTTAGCCAATCCACATGTTCTTCTAGAACCATATCTATACCCTGTTCCACATCCCCTATTTGAGCTCCTGCTGCAAATAACCTTTCTTCATAGGGCTCTTAGCTGCTCTTAAAATCTCTATCACCACATGTTTCGAGGCTCGAATTCTATCCTCACCTAATGCTGGGGCATTTTCACACCGGGCTAGAGTGGGGTAGCCCGTGGGATTCGGGGACACACTCGGGGTGGGTGACCCATGTGATTTGGGGCCCACGGGGGAGATCTCGTGTTCGAGACTCCTCGTCAGGGGTGATTAATGTGCATTTCACACCAGGCTCGAGTGGGGTAGCCCATGGAATGCGGGGACACACTCGGGGTGGGGCGGCCCGTGTGATTTGGGGCCCACAAAGGAGGTTCAGCCGAGGTCCTAACCCATGCGATTTGAGGCCTGGGCTATGAGATAAAGGGATTAATTCGTCATACTCTAACAGTTCGAGCTTTTAGAGCAAGTGGTTAATTGTCCTGCATCAAATTGGTATCAGGGCGGGAGGTGTTCGAGACTCCTCACTGGGGGTGATTAATGCAGGGGTATTTTCACACCGGGGCTCGAGTTGTAACTTTCTTCACTCTATCAAGCTGTGCTCATGCAGCTCACCACACCTTCTCCATAAGATGCCTCTTCAAAGCTTCTGTAAATCTTAGCCAGGGTGTCAACATCTTGCAGGGTGAAGGATAAAATACCGGAAGGTTAGAGAAGAGAAGGTTCCAAGAGTAATTCGTTCTCCAGGCAAGATAATTTTCATTCCGAGGCACTGTCTATCACGCCCCGAACTCGGAAACCGGGCTCACAAAATTCCCGATCGCCGAATCCGGCGCCGACAGCCTCCGTAGTACCCCATTCTCGGCTCCCGGCACCCATATACCAGGTTCCGATCCTGAGATGCTACAAGGAGGATTTCTAATAATCAATTTGATTCGTAATGAGCATAACCACAAGCATAACCCACGAACAATAACCACAAGAACACCATCACAAAATCCACTATGATCAAAAACTTTGAGTACAAGGCGTATGAAGTAAAATACAAGATAGTGATAATAACAAAAAAACTCCAGAAGCTCGGTTGCACACTCCAACTGCGGCGAGACTACGGTTGCGTCCTGGCATCACCTGCACGCATCAATCGTGCATAAGCTTATGGAAAGCTTAGAGGGTGGTATAAATGTGTGCGCAGTATAAGCGTGCTCAGAATGTAAGGTCAGAGTAATGCGGAATCGTACTGATGAGTACATGAATGCAATCAGCCGTACCAAGCTATGCGGTGCAAGATATGAATGTTATCGGTCATGTCAAGACCATGCGATGCGAGATGTAGCTCAAGCATGCCAATTCTCATCATATATCAGTACAGTTCTCATTCAGGATAATCACCAGGATCTAGTACACTCCAAATGGCACTGCCGCTCTCATAGCCGCACAGTCCAAGTGAGTGTAAGAAACCTCACTATCTGCCTGGCCAATAGTTTGTCAATACCTATCCGGCACATCGATAGCGGATCCATTCACGAGCTGGTCAAACTCAACCTAGTATTGCCCCCTACCCTCGGGCGAGTAAGGCCACACCCCTTTCCAACTGACCACGACACAGTGGGAGACGCGGCCTCCTGGTATTCGGCCCTCGTGCGCTCATATATCGGGTTTAAGGATTTTCACCCAGGGACATCTATGGCGCCCGTATGCTAGAATCAAACATTTCCAGTATCCAATCCAGCCACCCACAACGTGTTTGTGGAGGCTATGGCCCTGATGTCGCTAGGGCATACAATAATCATGATCACACAAATGCAAGTGCATGAATCACCCTACCAAACATACAACAATCCTACACGTACCGCGCGCTCATGTGGGGCAACTCCATCTATCAGGGAGCCCATAAACAATCCACCCAAAGGAATATGCTATGATCAGTCACTCCTCATACCAAGCATACATATGATGTGTATGATCATGAATCATGGATCTATATTATACATGTTACGTGGTAATGGGCTCTGATCAAAACGAAGATGGGCCTAGACGGCCTACACATTACAAGTATGGGCTAACAATGGGCCCTAGGGAGAGTATAATGCGGACATTTAACCAACATTATTCGCACAATTTGGACGTCAAACCAACATTTGCTCCCAAGGCATAGCCTACTATAAAGGTCAACATATAAACCATGGTGGAATCACACTACAATGGGCCTTATGTACATTCCGTTGGGCCTCGACCCATGGGCTTCCAATACATCAAATGGGCCTCATATATGTCAAAGTGGGCCTCGACAATGGGCCAGAGATACATCAAGATGGGCCTCAACAATCGACCTTATACAAATCAAGGTGGGCCTCAACAATGGGCCATAAATATGGTAAGTGGGCCCTACCACATGGGCCACATGTATATCAAATGGGCCACACTAATGGAAGGAGTGGATATAAAACATACCTCAGGGGGGTCCCACATGGGGCCCGCCATACATTTATTTTCCAGTCAACCTGTTGATATGGTCATACAGACCTGGGCCCATTGGAATGTTTATTTTCCTCCCAATCTGTGGATAAGGTCGTACAGACCTGTGGAGCCCACTGAAATGTTTATTTCCATCCAACCTGTTGAAAAGGCCACATAGGCATGGGGCCCATGGAAATGTTTATTTGCACCCAACCTGTCTAAGAGGTCACGTGGATCTGGGAGCCCACTGTACTGTTTACTTTCCACCCAAACATGGGCCCACTGTACTATTTATTTGGATCCAATCTATTCATAAGGTCACGAGGACCAGAGCCCACCATAATGTTTAAATGCCATCCAAACTGTTCATATGGTCACGTGGACCAAGGGGTTTTAATGGTGCACGTTCAATCATCACTGTTTGCAGTGTGGTCCACCTAGCTTCCGCATACGGCTGATTTAAGGGGGGCCCATCGTTTAAAAAGGGGCCCACCAAGTGCATAGTGTTGATAACGGCACCCATCACGGTGGGGCCCACAACAGGGACCCACGGCCACTGGTCCGTGCACGTCCAGCACAGCAGGACGAGCTGCACATCCTCTGCTCAGTCAAAGGCAGCAGCGCTGCTGCCCTCTTTTTTTTTCTTTTTTTTTTTTAAAAAAAGAAGAATTTTGCAGTTTTTCCTAGGTGGGGCCCGCATCGGGTAGATCCACTCCAGCCATTGGATCTTACGGCTCATTACAGGCTAAATGAGTCCAATATCCAAGGTATATTGGCGTATAGAAGACTTCAAAGTGCATTTTAATGGTAAGAACCACTATTTTCTATACTATGGCCCACCAGATAATCGGATTGGCTTCACATTTCGGCTCAACGCTTGAAATGAGCTGAGGAATGAAATGGACAGCATGGATTAAACTTATATATCAAGGTGGGGCCTGTATGAGTAGCCCACCCCAAAGGAGCAATATAAATATTATATTATTATTTTTGTTAGCTTGTTAGTACTCACCCATGTCAGTACCGGCACTCCATGTTGGCCACCCCTGCCTCACGTCCAGCGTCCAGAGACGCTGGACGGCAGGGATAAACACAGCATCATGGTGGGTCCCACACATGTACGTGGCCCACACATCAAGGTGGGGCCTGCATGAGCATGGCCCACCTTTTAAATTAACAGGATATTTGTGTTTTCCTTCATCCTGGCCGTCCAATTGACCCATTGCAAGGTGGGCCTTACGATCGGACGGTTAAGATCGTCTTACACTGTGGCGGTCACAAGACATACAAAAGAAGGAGAAAGAGAGAAAGAGAGTCGGTGAAATAGAGGGACCCCGCCACTATGGGCCCCTCACTACATTGCATACATCATTGTGGGTCCCACAACAAGTCCTAAAGTTGAAATCAACAGTGGATCACCCACCTTTAGGCCTCATTCTTGCTCCCCTAGCCTCTTTAGCTCCTTGCCTTTGAATTTGATGGAGGTAGATGATGAATGAACGGTTGAGATGGGAGATGAGAGAGTGGGAAAATGGGCCACACTTGTTGTTTGGGAGAGGGAGTGAGCTTGGACGTATGGATTTTTGCTTGGGAGAGATTTTTTTTTTTTTGAGAAATGAGGGAGAGAGAGAAGTGATGGGTTGATAAGAGGTGATGGAGTGATGTCTGATGGGTGATGAGTGGAGTGATGGGTTGTAAGAGAGGGATGGGTGGAGAAAGAGAGAGAGTTGACTTTGGATAGCTTATGTAAGAGAGAGGTAAGGGTAGGGTACGGGTTGTTGTACTTGACTTGATGTGTGATGTGAACTTGATTGATGGGATTGATTGATTGATTGATGGGACATGTTGTAGAGATTCTCTCGAAATCCGCAACGCACGGCGTTTCACTAGAAATGAATGTGGGCCTACATCTTCTACCCTGGGTATCGGATCGGTGCATGAGTCGAGGCATTGGAACCGCGGCGACAACGCGGTCGCCTAGGTACAGGTTTTGGATCGAGTCGACTTTGGTATGCAGGACTCGGCTTAGGATCATGCGCAAACGTCGAAAACAGGCCAATGGTTGCCGGAATTTGACCGGTAAAATCACGGAAGTCTACGGAACGGTACGGACTAGGGTACAGGTCTTACACTGTCATTTTAAAAATATTTCAACAATAGGATCCCACAAGGAGATGCAACCCCCAACAATAGGATCCCACAAAAAAATAATAATAAATAAATAAAATAAAATAAAAATAAAAAAATTTCAACCTTCCAATACTCCAACGTGGTTCTAACCATGATACTTCTACTGAAATATGCCCAAAAACCCAAACACTGCCTTCGAGAATCTTAACATGTTTTTCCCTCTTCTTTTTTTATCGGTAAAGATAAGATTTTAATGTGGACTGGTAGGCCAAAAAAGGAAGTGCAAAAGAAATTGCCGATCAAGGAAGGGAGAGATCCCCAAATACAGGAGGGGATAAACCCTCAAACAGAGTTTGACTCTAGTAATAACATCAGAACGACAAAAAACAGATGCAACTGGACCCTCAACAGTGCAGCTGTTCCATTCCTTCCAAGAGTCAAGCAACTCCTGCAGGTTAGAGGGCATGAATATGGTAACTCGAACTGCCTTAAAACCTAGACACACAGTTACACACTGTACATGAATAATTACAATGAACAGGAAGATGGTTTACAGATTCAGCATCCCTTAGACATAAGCAGCACCCATTAATTGTAATCTTGTCGTGGCTTAACATGTATCAGAGAGGATTTTTTTTTCAATTTACAGAGAGCAAGTTTGTCATCTGCAAATTGGGTGAGAGCAGCAGGATGATGCCTCATCATCCCCCCCTTCTCCATATGCTCCTGGTTCTCTTTCTGTTCGGCTTTAATAATTATCAATTACCATACTCAAAGGGGGGAAAAAAAGATCTGACATGAAAACCTCTGATGAACCTACATAAAAAACATTCAACAAGGCATGAACTTCTGCCCTCTCAAACAGCCTACCAAGACATTGAGCCTTTGCATATTAATGTCCCAAGTTATGCTGTGTTCCACAACTCGCAATAAATTCTATTTATGTACAAAGAAGAAATTGATGCAGCTGTGTCTATGGCTATTTTAAGTTATCATTTTTAAAAAAAATAAAGAATCTTGTAAGGTGCAAGTGGTGTCAACAGCCATGTTATCTTTGTGAAAACTCGGGCATTTTCTAGAAGCTCCATCACATGCTGCCATTGGTTCCCTTATTTTCAGGATCTATCTACAATCAACATAAAACTTTCTTCTTCTTCTTCTTATTCTTTGAGAAATAGTGCCACATAAAACTCTAGCATCTCTCTCTCTTTCTATTTTTATTTGCTCTATGAGCATTCTTTGTATTTATAGACTAAATTTTGGAAAGGGAATCTTTCAAAAAAAAAAAAAAAAAGGAAAAGGGAAAAGAAAATGGAAACCTTTAACCAGAGAAAGAAAACCTGAGGAAGAAGTGCAAAGGAACCAAACCTCCAAAGCCGATGTACGATCTCTCCTTTACTGATGTGCTGGTCAAGCAAAATAGGTACGTCATCAGGAGTTACATAGCCATACCTGAAAAAACACAATGCAGAAACATGATAATGACCAACATAACAATTG
This sequence comes from Magnolia changhungtana, assembly GCA_030180095.1. Classification (NCBI taxonomy): domain Eukaryota; kingdom Viridiplantae; phylum Streptophyta; class Magnoliopsida; order Magnoliales; family Magnoliaceae; genus Magnolia; species Magnolia changhungtana. The sequence goes on along the minus strand of JASAUF010000473.1, from coordinate 3,455,580 downwards.
ACAAATTAATTATGCTTCCCAAGCACAAAAGAAACGAGTCCGAAGAAAAAACTGAAATCAAACATAGGCCCTTATCTTACCAATGACCTGTAACTTCTCCATGAACATTCAAACTGAAAATTATCAGATTCCCTGCATATTTGTGCCCTCCAATGTGAGAGCAAGGGCTGACAAACACCTGATCCTTCAACCCTTGCAACTCAATATCTTCTTCTAACTTCTTAACAAGGGCTGGGCCGCAAACACCACATCTACGATCTCTACTACCGTGAGAGCACACGAATACATGTGAACCCGTCAATGCTTCAGCCTTCCCAGAGTTCCACTCCTTGCCTTTCACAAGCACATCCTCGACAAAATTATCTGCATCAAAATGTGTCAAACCCCTGCACCAACTTAAAAATCAGCTCCGAGCAATCTTCTGCCACAATTGGGGTAAGAAAAACAAGAAGAAGAAGAAGAAGAAATTTTAAAAAATAATAATAAATAATAAAAAGAAAAGGAGACAGAAAAACTTGTAATTGACCTATATCTGATCATATCCGGGAAGATTAACACATCACCATTTGAACTCTCTGTCCCATCCCGTCCTTGACATATGGTCAAACGAGTCTGTCCAAAGAGGTCAAAACAACAAGGCCATCAAAACACCAAGAAATCATCTATAGAGTTAGAAATGCTTCTTTTCTACTTTCTATCAATGACTCTAATCCTACAAAAATGGCACAGAAGTGCCTGATCGAGAAATCATCTATAGAGTTAGAAACACTTCTTTTCTACTTGCTATCGATGACTCTAATCCTACACAAATGGCACACAACTGCCTGATCCAGACTTTTTATCTACTTTTTTTTTTTCTTCGGTAGGTAAGCTGGGACCAAAAATCCAAACCTTCCATCATGTTAGCCTCTAATGTTGTTTGTGGTATCCAAAAATCAGTTCAATCAAAAACTCAAGTGGGCTACACCAAAGGGAATAGTTGGGATGAGGATGCCCACCATTAAAAACTTCCAGATTGTATGTGGGGCCCACCATGTTTGGTATGTTATCTAATTCATTCAGAAGATGCATCCAACAGGAATGAAACCCAAAGAATAAGGCCACTCAATAACTCAGGTGGGCCACACCTCATGATTTCAGAGGTTTTAGTCATGATTTTACATGGTGTGGCCCACCAAAGTTTTGTGATGTAGGATATGAAAATTAACTATGATATGCAAGATCCCAGGCCTTAGATTAAACTAATTCAGAAACATTCACATAAAATTTCCACATCCTACACAAAAGTTCAAACATTCAAGCAAGGGGAATCCGTGCGGGTCTAGGCCTACACATGTTAGGCCTAGATCTTAAAAATTATAAGTCAAACGATACTCAAAGAGAAGAAAAACTCATCCACACATGCACAATAATCAGTCCCTAATCCAAGAGATTCACCAGTTTCAATTCAGAGAACCCTAGGATTAGAAAATGGGCAAATAAATTGAAAATAATGCAATCTAGGGTTAGGGTTATGGAAAATAGGTATGATAGAGATAAAATAGACAGAAATTTGAACCTAGAGATAGTCCCCGCGGGCAGACAGCGGGCCAGGACTGTCGCACGTGTGCAGGGGTCTAGCCGCACGTGCGAGGGGGCGCCAAACGCGGAAAGCGCCTCCTTGGCTCTGGTCAACCAGGGGAGGGCTTCAAAACCTCCAAGTTTCGTGTCGATCAGATGCACGGTTTGTGCGTGGTGCTCCGCCGAAGTTTCAGCCCTCCTGCAGGGCCAAAATCTGAAATTCTGCTGTAAAGAGAAAAACTGTTGCAATAAAGGACAAATTTGAAGCACGGATGGTGGTGGGAGATGAGAAATAGAGATAATAGAGGATGGGGGTGAATCGAGATCAATGTGGCTTTGCACCACGGTAGTTAACCCTTCGATGAAGGGAGGGCTTCGCACCCAATTGGATTTCCACAACTCGAGAACTCAGCGGAGTAGGAAAACGCAGAATTTTTATTAAGCTTCAATGAGAAAAAAACCTACAATATAGGAAAACCTTATACCCCAAAACTCGCGCCATGTGCACAACCTATGACTTGACGATAAAGTAAACAAAAATAAAAACTAATCGAGGAAATCTAAATCATTCATGATATTCTAAATAACATTAATAAGCAAAACCTAAAATATGAAATTAATCAGACTAGTGAGCCATGATCATGAGATCCCATGATGGGCTTTACTTGACTATCGGGCCCACTCCAACGAACCAAAACTCCGTCTTCTAACTAGGAGGCCCTCCCTGGACGTCGTCATCGATCCAAATCGATGGTGGTGCCCTCCTCCTTGCGTACGTGCGTAGTGGGAAGGGGGCGTGCATGTGCGCGAGATGTCCCCATCATTTCTCCCCAGGTGCGAAGGTTTCACTACAGGTGAAACAAAACTCCTGAACCGCTCCGAGATGTAAGGATCAAGTCTCTAAAGCTCCTCCTCAGTAAACCACGTACTGTCTAAAGCTGGATGTGACTTCCACTTGACCAAGAACTTCTAAAACCCGGCGTCCGATGTGGATATTATCTGACGGTCCAGAATATCCTCTATCTCCTCTCTAGGTGTGGGATAGGTAGGTATGGGAGGTAAAGGCTAGGAAAATGGGTCGAGAAGGGTAGGTATGGGACGTAGAGGCTGGGAAGATGGGTCGGGAAGGGTATGTATGGGACGTAGAGGCTGGGAGATGGGTCTGAAGGGGGCCATGGATCAAGGGAAACGTTTGGGGAATCAGGATGGTTAGGTGATAGGCTGGACAATGCATCAGTGGTCCCCTGAAATGCAACTAGATCTTCCACATTGAATGTGGAACTAATTCCCATGGAAGGTGGAAGATCTACCACATACGCATTGAGACCATTTCATTTTATAATTTTGAATGGTCCAGCGCTACGCGTGTAATTTACGATCGGCTCCTTGAGGGTACTGCTCTGGCCTGATGCGGACCATCACAGTCCCTTACATTGAATTCCTTGACACATTTATGTTGGTCTGCAGAAAGTGTGTAATGTTCATTACTAGTCATGATCTTCTGCCTGATTTCTTGATGACATGAATGAATGTGATGCGCAAAAAACTCTGCAGACTCTGACAGCTTATGAGACAGCGACATAGGGACAAGATCAATAAGTTTCCTAGGTTTATAACCAGTAACGACTTCACAAAGACCTAAACCTGTGGACCTATCTACAGAACTATTAAACACAAACTCGGCTATAGGTAGTATGGTGTCCCATATTCTGGTGTGCCCTATATCCCTCATAGGGAAAAACTCATCCGGTATATCATCAGGAAAGACATCACGAAGCTCATCCACTACCGGAATAGCCTCAGTGGGTAACTCTACATTAGCCTCTGGTGCACTCTCTCTAGTCACATAGTCATACATGTTGTATCACTCAAAATAGTGGTCTTGATGTCCCTCATGAGGTGAATGCACGGGTGCACGCCCATAACTGATTCTTTGGCTACCTCCATTCATTGATCTATCCTCCTGGCCACCTGCTTGAGATTGGGCATCTCCCCCAATGGTGGGGTTTATCCTGGCGGAAGTCTCTAGTTGGATAATGCGCACATCAAGTTGTTCAAAGCATTGGTCCATATGTTGTTCCCAGCGCTTACCCAAAGACTCAAACTGCTAAATCAACTTATTTATTGACTCTTGCAATTGCTTCATGTTTAGTATATGGTGCAAACCAAAACCACGACCCGTACGTGTGGGCATACAACTTCTAACTCCACCTAAGGACCTTCTACTACAACTATATGCAAGTAAATGGGACTAAATGATCCTATGAGACTCTATATGAGGGAAACTACACAATGTTACCAAAATCCAGCAATATAGTTGTCAAAATATAAGAAAGTTTATAAAAAAGCAACCTAGTTTCTAAAAACGAAAAGGAAAGTTTCTAAAAAAACAAATTAGGAAAGTTTCTAAAAAAGCAACCTAGTTTCTAAAAATAGAAAGTAAGTTAGTTTCTAAAAAAAGAAAAAGGAAAGTAAACTAGTTTCTTAAAAAGAAAAATGAAAGGAAATTAGTTTCTAAAAATAGATTAAGAAAGTTTCTAAAAAATTAATTTCTAAAAACAAAAAAGGAAAGTTTCTAAATCTAGAAATAGAAAGCTAAGTTAATTTTTAAAATAATTCAAATAAGGGGATAATAGAAAATTTCAGCAGCTTATGTCAGGGTTTATGGACTTCTAAACAGCCATATATGATGAGAATTGATGCGCAATGGACATAAACAACTAAATCTTAAACATGTAATGCATTCCCCTATAAGAACCCTAAGCTCTGATACCAAATTTGATGCAGGACATGAAAATTAACTATGATATACGAGATCTCAAGCTTTAGATCAAACTAATTCAGAAACATTCACATAAAATTTCCACATCCCACACAAAAGTTCAAACATTTAAGCAAGGGGAATCCGTGCAGGTCCAAGCCTACACATGTTAGGGCTGGATCAATAGAAATTATAAGCCAAATGATACTCAAAGGGAAGTAAAACTCATCCGCACATGCACAGTAATCAGTCCTTAATCCAAGAGATTCACCAGTTTCAATTCAGAGAACCCTAGGATTAAAAAAGGGGCAAACAAATTGAAAATAATGCAATCTAGGGTTAGGGTTATGGAAAAAAGGTATGAGAGAGATAAAATAGACGGAAATTTGAACCTACAGATAGTCCCCGCGCGCGAACAGCGGACCAGGCCTATCGCATGTGCGCGAGGGTCTGGCCGCACGTGGGGGGGGAGCGAAAGCAGAAAGCGCCTCCTTAGCTCTGGTCGGCCAGGGGAGGGCTTCAAAACCCCCAAGTTTCGTGTAGATTGGATGCGCAATCTGTGCGTGGTGCTCAGCCGAAGTTTCAGCCCTCCTACAGGGCCAGGCCAAAATCTAAAATTCTGCTGTAAATAGGAAAACTACTGCAATAAAGGACAGATTTGAAGCGTGGATGGTGGTATGAGATGAGAAATAGAGATGGTAGAGGATGGGGGCGAATCGAGATCGATGTGGCTTCACACTACGGTAGTTAGCCCTTCGATGAAGGGAGGGCTTCGCACCCAATTGGATTTCCACAACTCGAGAACTCAGAGTAAGAAAACACGGAATTTTTATTAAGCTTCAATGACAAAAAAAAAAAAAAAAACCTACAATATAGGAAAACCATATAACCCTAAACTTGTGCCATGTGCGTAACCTATTACTTGGCGATGAAGTAAACAAAAATAAAAACTAATCAAGGAAATCTAAATCGTCCAATGTATTCTAAATAACATTAATAAGAAAAACCTAAAATATGAAATTAATCAGACTAGTGGGCCATGATCATGAGATCCCATGATGGGCTTTACTTGACTATCGGGCCCACTCCAACGAACCAAAACTCCGTCTTCTAACTAGGAGGCCCTCCCTAGACGTCGTCATCGATCCAGATCGATGGTGGGGCCCTCCTCCTTGCGTACATGCGTTGGGGTGGGGGGGGATGCATGTGCGTGAGATGTCCCCCATCATTTTGTGTCATCCAAATTTTTGGATCTGAGGGGAATATTAGGGGGCGCACATGATGGATAGATTGGATGTCATTAAAACATCACGGTCAACCCAAACTTTGGTTTGTACCTTAAGCTTATCCTAGATATGATTGTATTGGATCCAGCCTCTTTGGACGATGGATGATGATGAACCATTTGTCCAAAAAGTAAGGGGTGTGGATTAGGTGAGGCAGGGGTAACAGCTTAGTGGGTGAGGCCCTGACGGTGGGGAGCACCTCAATGTATGTGTTGTATATCCATGTCGTCCATCCGTTTTGCCAGATCATTTTCAGGCATAGCCCAAAAAATCAGATCCCAATCTCAGGTGGGCCACATAGTAGGGATTGAATTCCCACCATTAAAAACTTCTTGGGGGCAACAAGTTTTGGATCAAGCTGCTATTTGTGTTTTCCCTTCATCAAGGTCTATGTGACCTTATCGACAAGTTGGAAATAAACATAACAGTGGGCCCTAGGAAGTTTTTAATGGTGGGCTTTCAATCACCATTGTTTCCCTATGGTGTGGTCCACATGAGATTTGGATCTCCCTCATTTTTGGAATCATGCCCTGAAATGAGCCGGCAAAAGGGATGGACGGCGTGGATATACAACACATACATCTAGGTGGGCCCCACAATCAGGGCCTCACTCACTAAGCTGTTACCCCTACCTCACCTAATCTGCACCCAAAAATAAGACAAATAATCATAGATGAGCCATTATCCAAATCTCACACCCACCAAACAAGCTGTGTGGTCGAAGGACATTTCAGGATTGACAGTTCACATTCAACTGCCAAAGACATCCAATAACATTCAACTGCCAAAGACATCCAGTAGGAGGTCCAAGATTGTCCGATTGGTTTAGTTCTGGAAAGCTATTTCCTATCCAAAATGAAGCCCTTGTATGAAGGATCAAAATCTTGGAGGTGTGCATTTTCCTTCCAAACTAAAGTTGAGGTATGATTCTGCATAGCAAAATGAATATAGTGCCTCCCGAACCAAGTCCACGTGAGCAGCATCATTGGTTCGGTGATCCAGGCTGCCCATCCGATGGATCCCACTATGAATCTGGGAAATCATAACGTATTGGTCAGTGGCCGAGAAATAGATGGTTGAAGAGGGAGAGTGAGTAAAGCAACAATCAACATTCAACGGCAAGAAGGCCAAAGATTGGGGGATGGGTAGGTAATTCCAATCCATTGAATTCTAGGGATTTTCCAATCCATTAAATTCTGGGGATTTTCCATTCACAGAGAGGCCAATTGATGCAATCGTCCCGCATCCCACACATGCACGCTCCGCACATGTGTACAAGAAAAGGACCACCTTCCTTTTTTAACCATCCTCACTTTCCAGTTTTTCAATTTTCTAGATTAGGAAATCTGTTCTTTCTTTCAAATCTTTATTTTTAGGCAGGGAATAATCTTGAATATTTTCTCATCTAAGCATCTTCTTATTTTAGAAAGCTTTGTTACTTAGGTGCTTTCCTATTTCATAGATTCTTATTTTAGATATTTTCTTAAATATAGAAAGCTTTGTTACTTAGGAGCTTTCCTATTTCATAGATTTTTAGATTTCATATCTTTTATTACAGATTGTAAGGTTGATTATAAATAGGACTTCTGTCCTGTGGAATAAGACAACTTGATCAATATTCTCTTTATGAAATTTTCTTCTTTTCTCTATGGTGGCTGTTGAAAGGAGGGAAAGTGATCTCTAGTTGTAGACTAGAGGACTGTTGAGCTTGCTCACAGTCTTGCATTGTGATCTCTAGCATCCAGCTAGAGGATTGTTGGATCTTTTCTACAATCTCTTTATTTTCTTATTGAGTCATTTGCTTTCCTTTTCGGGTTTGCATTAATTGGCATCAGAGCAAGTTCTGCTCTTGGGAAAATTAGAAGCTATTTTTTCCCCTATCTCAATCTGACCTTTCATCCTGCCCCTTCATCCATCAGATGAATGGTCTGGATCACCTAACATGGCTCCAATTGCACAGAACGGGTCCCAGAGGAGAGGATAAATGTACAGTCACTACAACCCATATATAATTGTCCCAGAATTCTAACCTCTTTTGACGAGCTTAAAGAAGATGAATCAGCAAAGGAACTTAGAGAAAAGAAAAAATAAAATGGAATGAAATTCGACGAGAGAACTGACATTTCTTTGTATTTCGTTCTTGCGAGATTTTAAGGCAGCAGCGAGTAGTCTTGGAAGGCGATCCGATTCAGAGCCTTCGATGCGGGGAGGCCAGCTCTCGGGATTCTTGTAACAGAGGAAAAGGTGGCAGTCGTAAGCATCTACGGTGCCCGCCAGAGGACTCTGATTCATTTCCGACCGCTGGAAACCGTACTTGTCAGTGTCGTCCGAGTTGGGGAAGGAATCTGGTCCGTCCATCTGAGAGATAGGAGTGGAGTTAGGGAGATCTTCTCGAGCTGCGTCCATGGCGATAATTAGGGTTTGGAGGGGAAGTGAGGGTAGAGATAAAAAAAAATGTAGAGGTCGTCTGACTCTGAGAAATGAGAAAGAGGCAAGTTTCATGTGGGGTTGGTGGTTGGAACTTGAAGGTCAATGTGGAGCGCTTTGTTTTTGGAAGCGGATTGCGCCCTGCCCCCGTACAGGCTCTGTGGGGTCCACCGTGATGTTTGGTTTTATCCACGCCGTCCATCAATTTATACGGATCATTTTATTTTATGAACCTATAAATAACATAGATACAGAGCTCAAGTTGACCACACCACAGGAAGCAGCGGTGGTAGTGACACCCACCGTTGAAACCTTCCAAGGGCCCACCTTAATTTTGATTTGCCATCCAGCCTGTCAACAAGGTCATAAAGACCTGGATGAAGGGAAAACACAAATATCAGCTTCATCCAAAACTTCTACAGCTCTTAATATTTTTTTAAGGGTGAGAGTTCAATATCACTGTGTGGTACCCCCTTGCCTTGACTTCACTGCATTTTTGTTTCATATCCTAAAATAATATTGAAAAATGGATGGACGGTGCTGATAAGACCTGATATAGGAAGAAGTGGACTGGCTAAAGAGAAGAGGTTACCTCGGACATCTTTGCAGGACACGAAGTCGGCCAGCGCCGGTCATGACCAATGAGGTCCTCAATGACTAAGGAAGAGAGGTCGGTCACCTACTACATATGAAGGCAGGTCTGCCATCTAACCAATGATAAGGGGAGGCTCGACGCTCATCCAAGTATCCAAGTCGGCCAAAACCACATCGGACTCTTAAGGCAGGTTCGCAGGTTGGCCATCTACCCAATGATAAGGGGAGACTCAAAGCTAATCCGAGTATCCAGGTCGGCAAAGATCACCTCGGACTCTTGAGCTCGACCCCTCACAACATATGTCATCCAAATTCTACTAAGGAAAGGAGCTCAGCTTCACTGCCCTAACACGAAGTATGAGGGTAGGTTGGCAGGTAGGTAATCTACACGGCACTGAGAGATGGGTCAAGGTTCGCTAGAGAATCAAGGTCGGCATACTATCCCGAAGTCAAGTTGGCCAAGACCACCTCGGCCTCCTACTGCACATTTTCGCTGATTCCAAATAATCAGATCTTATCTAAGAGAAATTCGTTCGATATCTTTTCCAAAGAGTGCAAAAGATATCCGCGACACCCTCAGGATCTCGAGATCTTCGCCAAGGATCTTTAGAGATTCCCCCACGCGTTCGGGATCTGAATCCCTTTACGGTACGTCCCTACTAAATAGGAAGATCTCTTCTATATCACCGGCTATAGGAGCATCTCTAATGGTGAAAGGTATGCAGAATCTCTCACCCAAAACCCCTCGATACTATCAAACCCAGATTCCTAGCCTGACTTTGGCATCGGAGGATCCCCCGCTCCAGCTGGGATCTCCTTTGTATTCTTCCTGTGCAGGTACTCGAAGGTTTAAAAAGGGTGGACCAGATTTTTGCATCAACAAGACTCATGCATCACATTGATGCCTTGCGCCCTGCAGAGCTAGTGATATACACAAACTAAGCCAGCTCGGAAGCTTGGCTGAGATTAGTTTGAAAAAGCTCGGCTTGGATTGGTTCGAATAGAAGTTCAAACTAAACCAAGCCTTAGAGTCTAAGTAAAAAAAAAAAAAAAAAAAAAAAAAAAAAAAAAAACAAAACCAAAATAAAACAAGGGCAATATCGACTCGGTTTGGCTCAAAGCTCGATTTGATTCAGCTTATAAGTTGTATGCACATTATTTCCTATAGTGTGATCCACTTTAGCTTTGGATATGATTCAATTTTGAAATCATGTGTTAAAATGATATGTAAAAATGGATGGACGATGTGGATAATACATATACATGATGACATGGATAATACATAATACATATACATAATACATAATACATATACATGAATGCACACCATTTCATGTGGTTTGGTACACTTGAGCTTTAGATATGATTCGTTTTTGGAACATGTCCTAAAATGACATGTAAAAATGGATGAACGGCATGGATAGTACATATACATGACATTGGGCCACAAAGTTTACTCATGAAGTAGAGTCATGAGCAAGCATCGTAGCTTACTTATACCAAAAACAATTGAGGCCCTCATATGTTGTAAAGATTTGTTGCATATGGTTTGGGAAGGTAGTAGTTATGATTTTGAGGAGGATGAGGATGAGCACGAGCACAAGGGTCAAGGCAAGATTGCGTTCGCATAAAGTCCCCTTTTTACCTGCATTGAGATGTTCCTTCCATATAATTATATTACTTTGGTCATAGGCTTTTGTGATTGGGAACTTTGAGACTCATATATGCTTATGTTTTAAATCTTAAATTTTTTTTATCATTATTATTGTTCGCCACTTTTTTTACGATCATTTCTCCAGCATGGGTGACATGTGCATGGGCTTGCCAGAATTGAGATTACGGTTCTAATTCAAACCGAACAACAATGACCCCGACCACCAAAGTAGGCAGACACTGAGTATGACCGAGATTTGAGGAGATTGGTCGCCTATTCAGCCACTTGCTCAAAGTGTAAATGGATCATGCGATAGTTAGAGGGTAGGGTTCGTCCTCTGATGATGGGTTTCCTCTTGCCTTCCGTACAAATGGACTTTCTTAATATACGAAGAGTGAAATATAAAAAGGAAAATTAAAATTGATCACTACAGTGCGGTTTAATTATGGCTATAGTTATCAACTACTGTGTTTATATGATGAATTAAGCTAAATAAAGTAAGTAATAAGCGCAGTAAGTAAATGATTACGCTAAGGGAAATGATTAACTTGATAAAAGCAGTGATTACACTATGGAATGTAAATTTTGTAAGTGCTATGTTGTAATTCTAGCACCCGATATTGTCAAATTTTGTTGTGCCAAACCGCTTGGAGTCAATATCTTGTTATGATGGAAAGTTCACCTTCAAGATCACCATCGTTAACTCTTCTACATTTTCAAGTTAAAGACACATTGCCAAAGGTCGAACACAAGCTCAAGTATAAGAACAGAAACTCAAAGCTCAAGTTCAAGTTCTTTACCTCTAGCTCAAGTTTTAAGTACTCAAGCTCATATTACAAGATCACTATCTCAAGCTTAGAGTCTCAAGAACACAAGCTCTAGCTCATGCTTAAGTTCAAGACTACAAGGTCAAGCTTCACGTACTTTAAGATAATCGAGTTACCGAAGTGATCGATGTTTCGATGTTTCAAAATCACATTCAAGGTATGGATGACCCTAGATTGACCATAGGTTAGGTCATATTAATTGTATATTGAATTTGGGTCATTGTATAAGTTTATAGGCTTTTCTTCGACTAGTGCTAGTCATTGTTTGACTAGTCCAGGCACTAGCTCGACCAGTCCGAGATTTATTGAGATTTTTTGGAAATTTTTTGTTGTGGCTCGACCAGTCGTGCACACTACTCGACCAGTCGAGTGAACAGTCTTGACCAGTCGAACAGGGCTCGAGTCAAAGTCCAGCAAGTTTTTTTAGTCCCACTCGACCACTCGAGTGCATTGCTCAACCAGTCGAGTAACGGGTTTATCTTATCGTGCCAGAAATTTTGAAAATTGGTTGGTGCTTCGACCAGTCGAACCAACCCTTAGACCAATCAAGGGAACAGAATTTTTACCTATAAATAGAGGACGAATCTCAGAGTTTTTCATTCATTCCAAGCCTAATCAAGTCATCACTGTAACGCCCTGAAAATCGGGGGTCGAGTAACAACTCAACACCCGAGTTCCAAAACATCACTTATGCAACATAAATTATTATGATTGAATGTTGTCTGTGTTAATGCATTAATCATGAGTGGGATTAAACCAAAACAGTAATTCATACTCCAGATCAAGTTATAAAACGCAAGCGGAAGACTGAAAGATGTATATAAATATATATAAATCCAGAAACGGTCACAATCGGTCTCTAGAGTATGAACACTTTACTGAGTCACCATATACATGTATTAGTTTCAAAAACAAAATGCCAAAAAATGGTACAACTATAATGGTAAACCCTATAGCCCCGTCATCTGAATGGCCTAAGCGAAGCCTCCAGGGAACTGCATGTAGGAGAACTTGTCCTGATCATCGTAGGAGTCGGGCTCAGCCTCTGCGTCTCGTCAACACCTGCATCTAAGACAGGGTCTGGTTGGTGTGTACAACACCGTCCCGTAACGTGGGAGTGAGTAGCTAACTCAGTGGAACGATAAAGCATAGGTTAACATGTTATCAATTCAGTCAAGCAGTAATGATAAAGCAGTACAATCAAACACTCCTAAATACTCTTATTAATACAAGTATGGAATGCAGTCATGATGCATGCCCTCGCCTAACCTCCCTCGTGCAACACCATCTTATGTCCGCAGCATGCTTTCATCCCTTAGTGCTCCACCTATGTTATGAGCATGATTACTGAGTTGTTATTAGTCCTTTTCATACAGCAGTATTGGGAAACTAAGGTACCTCCCTTATATCATTCCTAAAAAATTATCCATTCTAGGGTCGTCAGTCCTAGATAATCTCATACGATGATGCGGTTCTAGGTCGTTTGTAAAGGGCCAAGGTCATTTACACGCACTCGTTACCGCTTGCTCCCCATCACCTTATCAATACAGGCGTAGTTTATACTCTGTTTACTACGGGAAGGCTCGTCACCTCTCCGCAGATTCAGAGTATGTTCGAGGTCACTACAAAGGGCTGTCAGGGCTGTTACATGCAATCGTTACACCACTCCCCCATTACCTTATCAATGTAAGCCGACAGCTCGAATACAGTGTCCCATACCACCATATTCGGCTCACGAGTCTGGGTTGCTCACTGGTCACTACGGGGAGGCTCGTGGCCCCAGCGTAGGCCAACAGCTCGACCACGGTGTCCCATACCACCATGCCCGGCTAATGAGTCTTAGCGGATCGAGGTACCAAGGTTAACGGGGTTACACTGATAAGTTTGGTACCTTAGGTTCAAGCAGTAGCGTCCAAACATGGTGAACATACATTAGACAAATCAGGTTACTTGACAAGCTCAACTAGCACGGGCGCACGACAAGTTGAACGACATAAAGTGCATAAGCCCTTCGCGTGGCCTAACCACTGTTGCCAACCGAAGTACGGCTCGGGTTCGTCAAACACGTCTTATGCAGCGAATGAATCTCAGCCAAAAATTCAATCCCGTTACCGACTGCCTGGACTAAATCATAGTCTCAACTTCATTTTATTTCATCAAGAATCATATGAGATAGTTAAAGCAGGAATAAACAAGCAATTCAATTCTTACAATCAAAGAAGCATGTTATGAAATACAACACAAACAAGATTTCACACACATTCACTTCATGAAATAAAACAGACATTACAATGTAACGTACATGTAGAAAATCATACACATAATTGAGGTAACCGAGATTCGTATCTCGATCCTCCTACAAAGTATTCTAGGTGATCACTAGCACATTCAGACATTTTCACAAACACATAGACTACATACATCACCTTATATGATGTATGAGGATTACACATGTGTTAGGCCAAATCCTTTCACTAAGGAGTTGCCCCGCATACCACGTGCATATACCGACGACGGATAACCATGGTGTGCATGAATCCGAGCTCCATGTTCATTCAAACATTTCTACAAACACTTGGGCTACACACTTAGTCACATATAAGGTATATTTGCCGTGACGTGATTTAGGGTAAGTACTTTCGCTAAGGAGTTGTCGCACATGTAACAAGCATATGTACACGACAAATAAACATGTTAAGCACAAATCCAAATTCCAAACATATTAAAACATTTCAACATATGCATAGAATACACTATATTCTATATAGTTCATATATAACTGAAACGGGAAACAGATGACGCATTTTGCATGTGAAATAGAATCCATGTCGAGAATAAATCATTAACCGACATTGAAAGCCTTGAAAACCATAACCTATACGTCTAGAGTCTGCACCTTACGTCGTAGAAGCATAAAGAACTCGATAGAATCAATAAGCCTTTGTCTACGGTGATTTGGCAACCTACAACATGACTCAGATTAGTTATTTCACAACTCACACTACCTGGAACTCTAAAACAGGTTAGGGTTAGGTTTTCTTACCTAAGAACGAAGCCGAAATCGCCGGAAAAGCGATTAGATAGCGATAGTTAAACACGTATAGCACTAGGGTAAGATTCTCCCACTTCTCTCACACTTTCTCTCTCTTTTCTCTCTTCTCTCTCCTAGGGTTTCTCTCAAATTCGTATGGGTTAAATGAGAGAGGCTTTAAGGTCCTTATTTAGGCTCAAAACACTCCAAATTAGACCCAGGTCCAAGGTATACTTATGTAACGCCCTGAAAATCGAGGGTCGAGTAGTAACTCAACTCTCGAGTTCCAGAACATCACTTATGCAACAAAATGAATGATGATTGAATGTTGTCTGTAGTAGTGTATTGAACATGAGTGAGATTAAGCCAAAACAGCATATCATACTCCAGAGACAGTTAAATTGCAAGCGGAAGATTGTGATAGATAAATAACATATATAAACTATGGTGAGTCTCTAGAGTGTGATAATGTTACCAGGTTAAATAATTACAAGTACAATTCTAAAATATACCAAATGTGAGAAAGTGTAATGTCTTCTATCCCAAGTGTCATAGCCTCGTCAATACAATACCAGGTCTTCATAGACCTGTCAGAGAGTTACATGTAGGAGAACTCCTCCTCAACATCATAGTAGTAGTCCATCGCCATCACCTGAAACTCAACAAATCTGGTTGGTGTGTACAACACTGTCCCGTAACGTGGGAGTAAGTAGCTAACTCAGTGGAACAATAAAGCATAGGTTAACATGTTATCAATACAGTCAAGCAGTAATGATAAAGCAGTAAAATCAAACACTCCTAACTACTCTTATTAATACAAGTATGGATGCAGGTATGATGGATGCCCTCACCACACCCTCCCTCGTGCGACACCATCTCACGTTCGCGGCATGCTTTCATCCCTCAGTGCTCCACATCTTCCAGGCACATGCAATGCATGATGAGCATGATTACCGAGTTTTTAATTAGTCATTTCAAAACAGCAGGATTGGGAAACTAAGGTACCTCCCTTGTATCATTCCCAAACATGATCCATTTTATGATCGTCAGTCCTAGTTAATATCAGACGATGGTGTATTTTCTAGGTTACTGCAAAGGCTGTCAGGGTTGTTACGCACAAAGGTTACACCACTCCCCCATCACCTCTTTAACGATTCATCACTATATAGAAACAGGCCTAGTTCATACTCTATATACCGCGGCAAACTCTAAGGCTCACCACGATTTCAGAGTATGCTCGAGGTCACTACAAAGGGCTGCCAGGGCTGTTGCTTGCATTCGTAGCACCACTCCCCCATCACCTTATCAATGTAGGCCGGCAGCACGAATATAGTGTCCCATACCACCATAATCGGCTCACGAGTCTGGTTGCTCACTGGTCACTACGGGGAGGCACGTGGCCCCAGCGTAGGCCGACAGCTCGACCACGGTGTCCCATACCACCATGCCCGGCTCATGAGTCTTAGCGGATCGAGGTACCATGGTTAAAAGGGATTTCACTAGTAAGTTTGGTACCCTAGGTTCAAGCAGTAGCGACCAAACATGGTAAACATACATTAGACATATCGGGTTACATGACGAGCCTGACTAGCTCGAGTGCACAATCAATTGGATGACATGAAGTGCATAAGCACTTCGCATGGCCTAACCACTGTCGCCAACTGACGTACGACTCGGGTTCGTCAAACATGTCTTACGTGGCGACATAAATCTCAGCCACGATCTCAAATCTGGTACCGATTGTCTGGACTATAGACATAGTCCCAAACTCAATCAATCCTTATTCGTAGCATGTGGAGTAAAGCATGATAAACAAAGTAATTCAAGCATGTTAGTAAGCATGTCATAAAGCATGTTATAAAGCACTACATAAATAGGAATACCAACACATATATTGTACAAGTAAGCGGTTTAAGTAAACAACCTCATGGAGGAAATCATACATGTCTCTAAGGTAGTTGAGAATTCCATCTCAACACCCACCTAAGGCATCATCATCCAAACACTTACTCACACAAGCATTTTCACAAACACTTAGCATACACTATTTCAACATACTTAGTGTATATTAGCCAAACATGTATTAGGGCGAGTCCTTTCGCCAAGCAAGTATTTTACGCACATATGATATATTCATACAGCAAATAATCATGTCAAACACATTTCCAAAATATATCCGTATACGGTACTTTCTACAATACACGATTTCTACATACATAGTGTATATTAGCATAACATGTATTAGGGCAAATCCTTTCGCCAAATAAGTATTTTATCCATATATCATATATTCATACAACAAATAATCATGTCAAACACATTTCCAAAATATATATGTATACGGTATTTTCTACAATACACTATTTCTACATACATAGTGTATATTAGCAAAACATGTATTTGGGCGAATCCTTTCGCCAAATAAGTATTTTATCCACACATCATATATGCATACAACAAATAATCATGTCAAACACATTTCCAAAATATATACGTATACGATATTTTCTACGAATACCTAGAATATGTAAAATTCCATATTCTACGTCTTTAAGCGAAACAGAAAACGGAAAACATTTTGTACATATGCAATTGCATGCAGATCATGAATCTATCATTATCTGACATTGAAAGGGTTGAAAACCGTAACCTATACACCTAAAGTCCGCACCTTGTGTCGTAGAATCGTAACAGAGTCGATAGGTTTGCTAAGCTTTTGTATTCGGCAGTTTGGCAACCTATAGAATGAAATAAGTTAGCTATTTCATAACCTATAACTGTCAACACCCCAAATCAGATTAGGGTTAGGGTTTCTTACCTAGAAACGAAGTCGGTATCGCCGGGAAAGCGATAAGAACGGAGTAGTTTAAGCTTGGATACGGCAGGGAAGAACGGCAGGAAGAAGCTCCCACTTCTCTCTCACTTTCTCTCTCTTTTCCCTCTTCTCAAACTCAAATTCGGATGACTAAAATGAGAGAGGGTTTAAGGTCCTTATATAGCCTAAAACTTCACCGAAATAGACTTGAGAACAAGGTATACTTGGGTTTTGTCCAAAGGGCTTCTGTTTCAGCTCAACGGAGGACTTCTGGCGGCCACCCTTGAGCCAAAGGTCGGACTTAAGCTCACAAACATTGGATCTAGGTTTAGTTAAGTTTTTGTTCCAGTCGGGTTTCCAGATCGCACATGGCGGACCAGTTTCAGTTCAACGGTCAGTGGATCTCGATCGGAGATTCCGAGTACGTGGATATGTTTATGAAATTTTTCCTGATCCGAGGGTGTATTTGGGTCAGATTCTAACAGTCAGGTTGCTTAATACTGACCCGCAAGCGACAAGTCTCAGATTACTATTTGAGATATTTATTTTTAAAGAAAATCAAGTGTTTTCACACTCTCTCGCTCCGGACTCAAGCAAACAGCCGTGGGACACAGTCTGGATTTGATTTCCGAGATGGTTGTCAAGCCCAGCGAGGCGGTGCAAATTCCTTAACGTACGGTCCAGATCGGATACGGAGTTTCAACGTGCTCCCGAGAGCAGTCGGGTAATGAGTTTGATCCTAAGTTTTAGGGTAACCTAGCGTCAATGATTCTACAAGTTTTGGGTCTTGCAGATCGTATTTAAAGCGATTCAAACGGATTTCGTAGCTAATCTAGTTTAGCACTTAGTTACTTTGTCTTATATCTAAAGGATTTAATTCTAAGTGATTTCTGGTCGAGGTGGTACTCAGGCCTTTGTAGTTTGTATATAAGGTGATCCAAGTTATAATACTTAACTAGTTTAAGATAGTGTCTAGGGTGAAAGTACTTAGGAAAAATAAAAGAACAAGGTGGTGAAGGGTTGGATTTATGAAGGAAATGGGTTCAGAAGCGATTTTAGACTGTGGGATTCAGTTCTGACAAGTTAATAAGGTGTTAGGAGCGGCCCATTGCCTAAGGACGTCTAATTCCACATTGGCAAAAATCTGGGCTGTTACAACTTAGGTTATAGCCAAAATAGGTCTGTTTCGTCTCAACGGAGCACTTCTGGAGCCCCCCCTTGAGCCAAAGGTCGGACTTAAGCTCACTGACCTTGGATCTAGGTCGAGTTAAGTTTTCATTCCAGTCGAGTTCCCAGATCACACGTGGCGGGCCAATTTCAGTTCAACGGTCACTGAAACTCGATCAGGCTTACAAGTACACGGACATGTGAATGAAATTTCTCCTGATCCGTGGGTGTATTTGGGTAAGATTTCGACGGTCTAATTGCTTATATCAGGCTTGCAAGCGACAAGTCTCAAATTACTTAAATTAGATTTAATTTCTAGAGAAAACCATGTTTTCTCACATTCCTCTCTCCGGGCTCAAGCGAATAGCCGTGGGACACTATCTGGTTTTGACTTTCGAGATGGTTGTCAAGCCCAGCAAGGCGGTCCTAATTCTATAACCTCGTATTATTCGGACTTTCGATGTGCGGTCCGGATCTGATACAGAGTTTCGTGATGCTCCCGAGAGCAGCCGGGTAATGAGATTGATCCTAGATTTTTGGGTAATGTAGCGTCAATGATTCCATTAGTTTTGGGTCCTACAGATCGTGTTTAAAGTGGTTCAAGCTAATTCTACTGAGTATTCAGTTTAGTACTTAACTAAATTATGCCCTAATTACGACAGAATATGGTCCTAGGGCAGTTCTACGTCTCTTTTTGGTATTTTTAGTTAGTATATTAATTTAATTATTTTTATAGTAGTTCATCATTAAGGTTACTTCATCTCCACCAAATTTCATTAAATTTTATATTGTAGAAAAATTCTAAAAATTCTAGAAGTAACCGTTGTCCAAACTAATAACTTTTGAATAGTTGTCACATCAACCTAGATTAAACTATATTAATGTTTTTATTATATTTTTAACTTATTTTTATATGAAACTAAACTTATCAAGCTTCAATCTGGCTTTTAAATCACCTAAATCGGAGTTATAACGAGGGAGATATGACTTTTCAAAGTCGGATAAGAAATTATAGAAAATGGGGCATCAAACGGGCCACCCAGCCCGCTATGGCCCGCTCGGCCCGCTGGGCAGCGGTCCGCTAGACTGTCTAGTGGTGGTTTCCGCCACATGATTCTTGAAACGGGCGTATCTTGTGAACTAGGATGAGTTATTTGACATGCAATATATGATTTTGGGGTAGGAGAAGCTGATCTATTCAAATAACCTATTTATTTCTTGAGATTCCAAAATTTTAATGGTAAAAAACCCATGTTATTTATTTATTTACTATTTATGGTAATTTTTAGTTTAAGTATTGTTCTTCATCACCTAAACTTTAAGATTCATGCCCAATATGAAAGTACTTAGAAAAATTTGAAGACTAAGGTGGTGAAAGGTGAGATTTTTTAAAGGAAAGGTGAGGTTTTGAAGAAAATGATTTGAAAAGGGATTTGAGACTTTTGAATTGAGTATTTGAGAAGTTAATCAGGTGTTAAGATCGACCCATCGCCTAATGACGTCTAACTCCAGGTTGAAAAAAATCCGGGGTGTTACAATCACTCTGAGAGATAAGTTCCTACAATTGCGAAGCTATTACTTATTCATTTTATATTCATTTTATAGCTTTTTGTATTTGATTTTGAGATCTCATTTATTCAATTCTATTATATTAAAAGGGAATTGTGATTTACCCTTTTGAGATCAAAATCAAATCAAGCTAGCTCAGGTTAATTTAATTTAAAAATCATTTAGACTTAGAACCCTTTCATTTGTGAGATTGGACATTGAACATCTACGTCTACATCGAATTGGTTCTACCGGGCTACATCGGAAGAAGAATATTCAGATAAGTACAATTTTATTTTTTGCATTTTTGTTTTGTGAGATTAAGCTAGGAAAACTCATTGTGGGGTTTTTGTGATTGTGTAAGCCCATTTGAAAGACACAATTGTGAAGGTTTTAAGGTGAACCTTGGAAAACCTTATTTCTTGGTGAAAGTCGATATCCTGTAGGTGTGGATATTGGGAGTGGAGTAGTTGTGTGGCTGTTTACGAACAGTTGGTGTACACATATGAAGCACTATAATTCTTAGAGTTTGGATGATGATTGTGATGTATGTGTGGTGATGAATGTTGTAATTTACTTTATGCACTTGTGGTGAATGTTATAATAACTTAGTTTATTTCCTTTGCCTCTTTATTGGTTTGAGTTTTTTATACTTACCAACGTTCTAGTAAGGTTGTCCTACCATAAACCTTTAGTTTTTGGTGTTAGGTTGTCTTTAGAACCAAGTTTGTATCAACCTCTCAAGACTAGTATATTTGAGGTTGTAATTTACTTGTGCTATCATATTATTTTATTGTGCTATATATCTTTGTATTCCGCATTTTATTTTTATTTGGCATAGTCCTATTCCCCCCCCCCCCCCCCCAACTTGGCCTTTTTAAGTGGTATCAATGCCTAATAGCTTATTCATTTGGATTCATTTCTTGAGCTAAGCGATCTCGTGCTTTTAATATGTCAAATTTTGATAGCCTTTGTATTACTAGGTCCACCTTTTGATGGCTCCAATTATGCTTATTGGAAAGCCAAGATGATGATCTTTTTGAGGTCCATCGATGAGAGCATGTGGCAAGCCACAGTGACTAGATGGAACCCACCCACGTCTGAAGTTCTAGGCACTGATGGAACTAAATCTGTTAAAGTTACAAATTATTATTCATGGACCACTCTTCAGAAAAATGAGAGTAGTGTCAATGCCAAAGCTTTAAATGCAATCACTTGCACACTATCACCAGATGAATTCAAAAGAATTATATCTTGTGATATTGCAAACCAAGCCTGAGATATCTTAGAAATAACACACGAGGGTACGACTATCGTCAAAAAGTCAAAACTTCAAATCCTCATCACTTGTCACGCCCTAAACCCGAAAATTGGGCTCACAAAATTTTCGATCGCCGAATCCGGTGTCGACAGCCTTCGTAGTACCCCATTCTCCGCTCCCAGCGCCTATACGCCAGATTTCGATCCTGAGATCCCACAATGAGGGTCTTCCAACGTACATTTATCTCGTAAAAAGCATAACCATAAGTATACCTAAATCACAAAGGCAACATCGTCATCATATATCCACTAATATAAACATTTGAATACAGTGCTGAAAGGGAAATACATATATCAAAAATCAAAGCTCCAGAAGACGGCTGCATACTCCAAGCTCGACACTGCTGCAACCCTATGCCACCTGCACGCATCTATTATGCATAAGCTTATAGAAAGCTTAGAGGGTGGTGTAAGTGTGTGCACAAGGTAAGTGCCAAGTATCCATTACAATGCCATAATCATACAATATCGAAATTACTGGCAAGATCATGAATCATATGATATCAGAGTAAGCGAAAATACTGCAAGTTTATAAATCATACAATATCAGAGTACCCAATACAGATCAACTATGCAAATGAGGAGTCATAGAGAGCCAAATATCAGATGTCAATGATACAATGCAATGTGTAAATCCTGCTAAGTCCGTCTAGGCCGTATAAGTGCAGAAACATAGCAACCTAAAATGCCATATGCCTGTGGATGTAATGTCATATGCAATGTGAATGAAATGACCAAGCTGGAGTGTGAGGTCGGGATGTAGTACGTAGTATCGCAGGCTACGGGGTCCACCACAAGGGACTTCTATCTAAACCAGTCTCATACCTAAATTTGGATAGTCAGACTCAATATGGTAAACTCCTGATCTCAGGTTAGTCACGCGCCCAACCAAAATCCTAGCCATGCGAAGGTACATGTAACAATTAGTTGCGCACCACCAGCCCAAGTGATAGTGAATGAATAAATGAATGAGTATGCAATTCCTGCTCAATAAGTCTACATATCAGTACGGTTCCTATTTGGGATCATCACTAGGGTCTAGTACACTCCAAACTGGCTACCGCCTCTACAGGCCACGTAACCCAGCGAGTAGAAAAGACCTCACTATCCGCCTGTCAGCAGTATACCAATGCTTACCCGGCTTGTCGATAATGGACCCATTTAGGAGCTGGTCAGACTCAGCCTAGCTTATAGCCCCATCGTAACACCCCGTACTTTTTCAGTACTTGAGTGTTACCATGTAAATTAATTTAATATAAATACAAATTTTTTTATATATAAATAATGCAACATAAACACATACATTACGAAAGCACACTTCATAAAGATTTTTTTAAAAAAAATTCATAGTAAATTGAAATATAATTACAATCCATATTATAATATGAATTTCAATCATAAAAATCTATATTACATAAATTAATGAAATTTATAATAAATAACACATTTCAAACAATATTATATGAAATTTAAAACCTAAAACATATATAACTATACAAATGATATATATTAACCTTTGCTCCTTTTCACTAATATTCAAATGATTAACAATCTGTAACAATTATATATATATATATATATATATATATATAACAAAGTACATTATTCCTTTTTATTAATGTAATTTTTTAAAATAATAATAATAATAATAAATAAAATAAAATAAATAATAATAATAATGATAAAGGATAGTAATAGTAATAAAAATTAATATTAATGGTAGTATATGGTTAGCATTATGTATAAGGGTCCTACAAATGATGCACTAGGAGCTTTTGACCGTTGATACTCGGGTCGAGGTTGATCCGACCGTGAAACCTACGTAGTTGCCCCTTAAAGGACGTAAATGAATTCGTATGGACCACCTGAGCCTTGGGCCCTTCTGATCTTTGGCCAAGGTCTCTTGTAAGGCCCATAGAGTGGGATGGACGGAGTGGATTTCCCACAAACATCACGGTGGACCCCACACAAACGTTGCGTGTGCACCATGGGTGGTGCACTCGCCGTGGACGAGCCCTGGGAGACCAGTCAGCACGAGCTGACCCGTGCCTAGCCCAAAAACGAAGGGATTTCTCTCCCTCCCTCTGTTTTGCACCACCATGATCATCACCATGGATGATCTAAATCGTCAATCGTGTTCAGGGCTTGGGTCCCACCAAAACCCACCTCACCTCGCATGTTGAGATGCACGTGCGTGGCGCAATCTTCACTGTAAATGGGTCATGGAAACACAAAGTTTCCTAAAATGGAAACTACCCTTTCTTTTCTCCAGCCAGCTAGCACAATCCGCGTGAGGAGAAACCCTCCAATCCTAGCCCTCCGTCCAAGCTTATCTCAGTCATCCATGCCATTGCAGAGGCCAGGGTTTTGAGTAGAAAACCAGCAACTAAAAATAACTCTTCCTTAGCCATTTCTTCTCCATCCAAAACCACCACCTAAACGCCCATGGAGCTTTGCTTTTCTTTTTCTTCAAGCTTCCTAGGATGTGTTAGGGTCCTCCAGAAACACTATTTTGGAGAAATGTCAACTGAGTCTTAATCCGCCATTAATGGCAGATTGTCTTCCTTGGCCTAACCGCACTAAGTTCGGTTTAAGTTGGGACGATTCCAGCCGTCTAATGGTCCTGTTGGACCTGCAGCAGAAGAAGAAACAGGAAGAAGAAAGAAAGAAAGGAAGGAAGAAAGAAGAAGGAAATGAAGAGGTGCGACTGTTACACTGCACCGAGTTGATGGCTACCGCATTGCACTGACTCGACCGAGTTCGGTTTGGGTCGGTGTTTTCTATTGACAGAGATGTAGAAATGGGAAGAAGGAAAGGAAGAAAAGAGAAAGAAAAGAGAGAATAGAAGAGAAGGAAAGGAAGGAGAGGAAAAATAGAGAAACAGAGGGAGTGAGTGCAGGTGTTGTGCTGCACTCGCTGCTGAGTCGAGCGAGCTCAACTCGCTGGGGTTTGAATCGGGGTGAGGTTTGGTCCATCATTTTTGCTGATGTGTGGGTCTGAAGAAAAAAAGGAGAAGAAAAGGAAGAAAATAGGAAGAAACAGGGAGAGAAAGAGAAATGGGAGTGTGAGTGCGTCCCACTCCAGCTTGAACCGAGTTGAGGGTGGACCGAGTCGGCCTGGGCATCTAGCTATTACTGCTGGACCTCCAGCAGAGGGAAAGGTAAGGAGTGAAGAAGGAAGGAAGGATAGAAGGAGGAGAAGATTTGTGGGAGAGAGAACAAGTGAGTGTGTGCACGCTGCATTAGCTGCCAAGTTGACTCAACCGAGTCGACTCGATTTAAGTGTAATCGAGGCTGGCGTCGTTTGATGTAGCAGCACCTGTAAGCCTTGTTGGAGAGGCTTTGACCCCGTTTAGTGCCCGAGAAGCTTAACCTCATATTAAGTGGTATCAAGCCGTGTAGCCATGGTAAGAGAATTTACCTTGAATCTTCTTTTCGTTTTCAATTAACATGTGATTTAGGGGCTGATCTTGTCCAATCATAGCAATTGGAGGGTAGAGTGTCGGTCACACTAAGTATATCAGGTTGGCAATCGAATTGGGTGGAGTTGGACCGGTTTAGGTTGGTGCTGAAACGGGTTGAACCAAACAAGTTACTATTAATATTATAAGGGTGTAGATTTGTTGAGGTTAGAACTAGACTAGGTTGCCTTGGCTCGTCTTGGGTCGAGTTAAAGTCGAATTAGAAATCAACTTCTACTTAAATCAAGCAAATCAAGGTAAATTAGCGTCTTGACCTGGATTAATCTAGATTTGTTAATTCTCTTATAATAGATTTATATCGATTACAATTATCATTGTCACCACTATTAGCATTAATTAGGATTGTCAATAACCATTAGTAAATTACCTATACTAATATCGGTTATTACATGCAAATTTCAATGATTAAATAGAAGTGTTTTATTCTTCATTCTTAAAGATCACCCTTAATAGTAGAGCACACTATTCATTCCCATTACAATGATTATTGGTGTCATATTAACTAATATTAATTATATCATTACCGTAATATTTTTAGTATTATTAGCATGGTACCATCACTTGAAAAATACTATCTTTACTAATAGATTATATTATTTTATTACGATTATAATACTAATTATTACCATGGTCACAAATGTTAGTTATATCATTAACATTAAATTGTAATTAACCATATTAATATTATATTACATTTAGCCTATACATACACCATGGTTCCACTCTTAGGGCCAAACCCTAGGATAAAAACCCTAAGTCCTACATCAAAACCCTAGAAACCTAAGTAATCCAAACCCTAGGTTAAGACCCTAACCCTAAATAGTGTGTGAGCTCAAATCTAATGTTACAACTTTATGATTGATGATAGGAATTGATTCCAAGGAAACATGCATTTCGTAGCGATGGTGCAAGCAATTCAAACGTAAGGTGATGATTCTTCCCCTTAAGCTTTCCATTTCCAAATTAGCTTAAGTAATAGTCTTTATTAGAATCACTGATGTTATCTCGTAACATGCAATCTTCTATTAATTCTTAAGGCATGGCCTATACTTAAATTATAGTTGACAGTTGTGAACATGATTTCATATAATAACTACTTACATAATGGTTTCCATTTAAATTTAAATTGATAGTTCCTATCATGACTTATTGCGATTATCATGAATTAACTTATGTCTGGCATGCTATAATTATATGCTTTTTTATGGATTGTGTGCGTCGTTGATGGATCTCTATTCACTACACTTAATGGTGGGCGATCCCTCTTGTGTACGTGAACCCATACTCAGGATGTAACAAGATGGGTTGGTGAGGAATGGGCCCTCGAATTAGAGGTTATATGGGACATAGAACGTTAATGTAGGATTTACCATCCATAGGGCACATGGCTTGAGTGGCTTAGAAATGATCTCTTTTAACCGCACTGATTTGGCCTTGCATGACCCCTTTTGCCGATTGATTTGATGTTCTGTGTACCCTTTTTGCCGCTACGATTTAATACCTGTCTTATGTTCTAAGATTTGCCGACATGGCTTCGATGGCCTATACCATGCGATGGAAATCCCTACTTATGGAATTTGATTGACCACTGGTCGACGAGCATCCATTAAATATCCTAAGATGGGAAAATCTCATGAGCCGGGGATGGTGGTCATGGGACACTATGTCTGAGCTGTCGGCCTATGCTGGGTGACGAGCCCCCCTAGTGACCATTGAGTTACTTAAATTGGCTGATTGTAACTGGATTAATAATGGTTGGCTAATCATGCATTCATAACATATTGGCGATGATGGGTGACTAATTCCAGATGTTGTAGCACATGCCCTAGAGTCGTTGGGGTATCGTTTATTTAGCTCCCAGACCACCGACTATCGGCCCCTTTGTTCCGACCGGATGATCATTCCTAGGTTGATGATTGCATGAGTGACGAGCCCAAGTCCAACTGGATGTGCATCCCCAGGTTGATGTGCATTCACGCATCCATGCATATAAAAAAAACTGTATCATGTATTATTTTGATTGCCTTATCATTTTAACTATACTTAGCTAAGGCGACGGTGTGTAATCTTGAGGAGAATTCACACTATGTTGGTCACTCATCCATTAAATATAAAAAATACGACCGTACAGGTAACACAGGTGGCTTATGTGATATGCAGGTTCAGACAGACGAGGAGCCATTGTGGTGGTTAAGGATGTGTGGTTGCACCTGTCAAGGAAGCCATGTGACCTTGCGGCTTTTGTTTATATGTTTTATATGCTTTAAATCTCTCATATATGTGATCTTGTAATTGATAGTGTAAGACATTGGTTTGTATAAGTCATTATGGGCAACCTCTTGTATATTCTAAATGTAATTGCAATTTTTCCTTTATATTTACTTGCCCATCCTACGCTCATCTGCTTACTCTGAATGATAGGATATATATATATATATATATATACTTGAATTTGACCATCCTTTAAGGTTAACACTCGGGTTCTTAGGAAACGAGTCGTATACTCGGGTCCTGAAAATACGGGGCGTTACACCCCTCACTCGGGTAGATAAGGCCACACAGCCTCCCAACCGACCATGACATAGTGGGAGACGCAGCCTCCTGGTATTCGGCACTCAGGCGCTCATGAATCCACTCGGTTTTGATGTTGGGGCGTCCTCTGGTACCAAGAGGGTTTAGGGATTTTCACCCAGGGCAATCTATAGTAGTCCGATGCTAGAACAGATTTTCAGTATCTTATCTGGCCATCCACGATATGCCTATAGAGGCTACGGCCCTGATGTCGCTAGGGCGTACAGTAATCACAACACACAATGCAAGATGCATGAGTCATACAATCCAGTCATGCATCAATCTTGCGCATACTACGCTCTCATGTGAGATAACCTCCGCCTATCAGGGAGTCTCATAACAACCGGCACTATGGCATATGCAATGGTCAATCATATCTTATAACGAACATGCAGATGATGCGTATGGGCATGTATCGTGATGCTATGTTGTCACATACTCATAATCAGTATCAATAACCGACATCAACAATCGGCCTCAACAATGTTAACCAACATTGCCCCCAAGGAATGACCCTATAGAGCTTAACATGTAGTGGACCCATGGCCTCACACAAGGGCCTAATATACAACACCATGAGCCTCACTCAAGAGCTTAATACACATTACGATAGGCCTCTCACATGGGCCTAATATACATCACAATGGGCTCCATTGCCTATCCCTGCAATGCACCACAATGGGCCTCATCACATAGGCCTTATATACATCACATTGGGCCTTAAACACGGGCTAAATATACATCACAATGGGCCTCGAATATGGGTCGCATATACATCACATTAGGCCTTGACACTCGGCCTCGATAATCAGAATTGACCTTAGCAATCGTCCTCGATAATCAGAATCGGCGACCAGAATCGGCCTCAGCAATCGGTCTCGATAATTGGAATTGACAATCAACAATCGGAATTGACCTCGACAATCGGAATTGGCCTCAACAATCGGAATCAACCTTAACAATCGAAATCGGCAATCAGAATCGGCCTCAGCAATCGGCCTCGATAATCGGAATCGGCCTCGACAATCAGAATCGGCCTCGATAATCGGAATTGACCTCAACAATTGGAATCGGCCTCGACAATCAGAATCGACATATACAATCGGCCTCAACAAATCGGAATCGGCCTCGATACTCATCCTCGACAATCGAAATCAGCCTACACAATTGGGCTCGACAAATCGAAATTGGCCTATATAATCAGAATTGGCCTCGACAATCATAATCGGCCTCGACAATCGGAATCCGTCTCGACAATCAGAATTGGCCTATACAATGGGCCTCGACAATTAGAATCGACCTATACAATTGGCCTCAACAAATCGAAATTGGCTTCCATACTCGGCCTCGATAATCGGAATCGGCCTTGACAAATTAGAATCGGCCTTGATAGTCGGCCTCGACAATTGAAATCGGCCTCGATACTCGGCCTCGACAATCGAAATCGGCCTATACAATCGGCCTCAACAATCGGAATCGGCCTCGATACTCGGCCTCAACAATCGGAATTAGCTTATACAATCGGCCTCGACAAGTTGGAATCGGCCTCGACAATCGGAATCGGCCTATACAATCGACCTCGACAATTGGAATGGCCCCGATACTCGGCCTCAAAAATTGGAATCGGCCTATACAATCGGCCTCGACAAATCAGAATCGGCCTCGACAATCAGAATCAACTTATATGATCGACCTCGACAAGTCAGAATCGGCCTCGACAAATCGGAATTAGCCTCGATAATCAGCCTCGACAATAGAAATCAGAATCGGCCTCAACAATCGGCCTCGACAATCGGCACTAATGCTCAACATCGACAATCGGCACCGATAATCAACATTGATAATTGGCACCGACAATCAACATCGATAATCGGCACCGACAACGAGCATATATAAACAAGGCGGGGTCCATAGATGGACAGCCAATCAACCATAATATAAAGATCGGCCCTCGGCCGTGGTTATATCAAATCCGATAGCACGGAGCCATCCGTCTATGGTGAATCGGGCCCACTTATTTGGGTTAACCCACTAAGAGAATGATGAGAATGGGCCTAACAATGCCTAAAGGAAGGTCACAATGAGGACATTCAACCATCATTGCCTATCAATGTGGACATTTAATCGACATCGCTCCCAAGGAGTGGTTCACATAGAGCTATACGTATAGTGGGCCCATGACCCCACACAAGGGCCTAACGTACATCGCCATGGGCCTCACTCATGGGCCACATATACATCACATTGGGCCACGCCCATGGGCCTCGAATACATCACAATGGGCCTCACCCACGGGCCTTAAATACATCATAATGGGCCTCGCCCATGGGCTCATCACTGGGCCTCATATGTCAAGTGCGCCACATCACATGGGCTGTATTATATGGGTTGCACCAACGGACTTCATGTATATCAAATAGGCCGCACCGATGAGCCTCATGTATATCAAACTGGGCCCACCCTTATGTATTTTAAGATCCGACCTATCCATAAGTTAACATAGAGATAAATGAAGTGAAAACCAAATATCAGCTTAATTGGAAACTACCGTGGCCCTTAGAAGTTTGAACGGTGGATGTCGCTGTTCACTATTTAAATGGTGGGGTCCACTTGAACTTTAGATCTGACCCATTCTTTTGCTCATGCCATAAAATGATATCTCAAATGGTTGGACAGTTGGATACAACACATGCATCATGGTGGGCCCCACCGTTCAAACAGTAGACGGTGTAGATAAAGCACATACATCATTGGGGCCCACGCCATAAGCATAAAACACATACATCTGGAGTGGATCCCATCGTCAGAACAGCTTAGATGTACACGTACATCACGTTGGACCTGCATAACTTGCTGACGTTAAGAGAGAACAGCTACATAGTTGCTGTACGTGCAACTACTTTTAAAAAGGCAGAGGTGGGTCCCACGTAGGGCCCACCACAATATTTAATATAAAATATTATATTACATTATAATATAATATATAATATATCATATTATATATTAATATAATATAATATAATATATTAATATTATATGTAATATATTGACAACGTCCAGGCCGTCCATGGCCTGGACAGACGCATATATCAAAGGCAGCCCCACACGTGGGGTGGGTCCCACCATCCAGGGACAGTGGATGCCTCACACGCATCACGGTGTGGCCCATCTAAATAGGTGGACGACGTGGGTGGGTCCCACGTACCCCACTGTCCGTTCACACCTCACTGTTAGCCACCCCCACCGTCAGTCACACCTCACTGTTGAAACGAGGTATCTTTCACTCAGTCTACCACTAGAGCTACGGATCTGGGTGGATAAATATATCAATGAGGGCCCCACCCACACGTATGGGGTGGGCCACGTCCTAGATGGACGGTTGGGATGACATATAAACATCATGGTGTGTCCCACATGGATGGGGTCCACAGGTAGATGGCATGGATGTAAAAATCATGGTGGGCCACACACCTCATCATCATCTTACCATGCAAAGAAGGAAAAGAGAGAAAGAGAAAAGGAGAGACCAGATGATGATGGAGGGACCCCGCCACTATGGGCCCTCCATGGTTACAATACATACATAAAAAATGGGTCCCATCATAAGTGGGCCTTCTAATAGAAAATCAGCGGTGGATCACCCACCTATTGGCCTCCTTCTTAGTCCGATGGAACGCCGAACTCCTTGGCTTCGATCTTAACGGAAGATGATGAAGTTTTGATGATTGAGATGGGGGATAAGAGGGTAGGAAGTGGGCCACACTAGAGCTTCTCCATGAGAGCTTGGGAAGTCTATACGTTGGAGCTTGCTTGGGTTGCTTGGGAGTGAAGAGAGAAATGAGAGGGAGAGAGAAGTGATGGGTGAAAAGGGATGGGATGGGTGATAGTGTAAGGAAGGGATGGGTGGAGAGAGAGAGAGAGAGAGAGAGAGAGAGAGAGAGAGAGAGAGAGAGAGAGAGAGTTGACTTTGGGAATGGGAATTGGATGGGTTGCTTGTACTTGTGGTATGGTGTGTACTTGATATTGATTGATTGATTGATTGATGGGATAGGTTGTAGAGATTCTCTCAGAATTCGCAACGTGCGTCGTTTCTTCAGAATGAACGTGGGCCCACATCTTCTAGCCCGGGTATCGGATCGGTGCGTGAGTCGCGGCGTCGGAACTGCGGCAACGGCGTGGTCGCTAGGGTACAAGTCTCGGGTCGAGCCGACCCAACCCTAGAATACAGGATACGACTCAGGATCACGCGCAAATGTCGGTTAGAGATCGTGGGTCATTGAAATTCGACCGGGAGGACCGCGGAAGCTTACGGAATGGTACGGGCTAGGATACGGGTCTTACACCACTAGGTTTGAGGAAATACATATGAAAGAAAGTGAAACATTCATAGACTTCTATACTAAATTGAATGACATAGTTAACTCAATGTGGGGTCTTGGAGATAGCATCCCAGAAAGTAAAGTTTGTGCAAAGATATTGCGCTCATTACCAGAAAAGTTCAATTCTAAGATGACTACCATTCAGAAACTTCGTGACACGGATAATATGAGGGTTGAAGAGCTTGTTGGTTCTTTACAAACCTATGAGTTAAATTTCAAGGCTCCTAAATGTAAGTCCATAGCTCTTAAGTCATCTAAATGTATTTCTCAAGATAAATCTAGTAATTCTGATTGTGAAAATTCAAAGGATGATATGACACTATTAGCCAAGAAGTTTTATAAGATTTTTAAAAGAAAAAAAGAGTTAATTTTCAAAAACCCTCTGAGAAGAAAAAGAGTAAATCAATAAATTGGAAATCTCTTAAAGACAACCAATGTTTCAACTGCTATGAATACGGGCATTTGGCAATTAAGTGTCCAAAAAGGGACAAGCCAAAGGGAAAATGCATGTTGGCCACACGGGATGAATGGTCTTGCTCTGAAGCTCTTTTGAGTCAGATGATTCTGAACCCGAATCTACTAATGAGGTCAAGGCCTTAATGACTTTAGCCAGAGTCACTTCCACAAATAGTTGTGATTCAACTTATGATGAAAATCTGAGGAGTGACCTTAAAAATGATGATGATTTACAAGATGCCTATAATGCCCTATACAGGGAAAGTTGTAAGATAGCTATAAAACTTAAACTTTAAAAAGAAAAGTTTATAAAGTTAAAAGAGGATTTTGAAAACTTAGTTTTAGAAAAATCACATCTTTCTGATTGTTTTGAAAAGACTAAATGTTATTTAGATTTCAAAACGTCCTAAGTTGAAAATCCAAAATTAGAAAATAAAAAAATAAAACTAGAAGTCTCTTCTCTCTTGAGTTCAAGGATACTTGGAGGTATGCCCACGGTGATCCTAAACTAGAAAAATTGTTAACCGGATCAAAGAAATGTGGGATCTAGTTCGGGCTATGATAAAAATACGCCTCTAAAAAATAAGATTACTCCTCCTAAGTTTGTTAAAGGAGAGTCCTCCAACTCAAAAGGAAAAAGTCTAAATCAAAATGGTTTAAAAAAAACTTTTAATCTACCAAACCATATCAATCATAGAAATCAGAATTATAACCCCTTAGCTGAGAAAATTGTGGATCTACTCAAGGAGCTTTTGAAATCTAACTCGAATGGCAGAACTTAGAACAACTACAAGCGTAGAAAAATCAACAGCATTCCAAAACCTAAAATGGTAATGAAATGGGTCCCAAAAGTTACTTGTTTGGTTGCCCACATTGCTTTTAAGGCTTCGAGTCAATCAAAGTGGTACCTAGACAGTGGTTGCTCTAGACACATGATAGGTGATAAAGATTTATTCACCAACTTCAAAGATATGACTGATGGTTCAGTCACATTTGGTGATGGTAGCAACTGTAGAATAATTGGCCAAGGTACGGTTCAACTCTTCAATCTTCCTCCTTTTGAGAATGTTTTGTTTGTAGAAGGTCTTAAACATAATCTCTTAAGCATTTCTCAAATCTGTGATAATAAACATAGCGTTAAATTCACTAATCAAGGATGTGTAGATCTGTACACGAGCAGAGTATACTCGGTTACTTGCTCGACTTGACTCAAAATTACTTTACTTGTCGTGAGTTTGAGCAGAGCATAAGCATGTTTTGTATACTCATTTTGATATCGAGTAAAGTATGAGTTGGGCAGTACTCGACTCGGTACTCGACTCGTACTTGAGTGTATATATATCCACCTCAAAAAAAAACCCTACGCCCCCTTTTTCCCGTCGTTTTCACAGCGCAGCCCGCCCATTCGAAAAAACCCAAATACCTTCCCTCCCAGCGCCCATTCGAAAATACTCTCTCCCTCTCTCTCCTCTCGTTCTCTTGTGAGGCTGTGACCCTGCCTGGTGCTGTCTACCGTCTGACCTGTTCCTCTTCTTCCCTCTCACTCTCTCCCTCTCTCTCACTCCCCTGTTCGGCCGAGCTAGTCCCTGCCGCTCGCCCTTGCTTGCCCGGTGCCCCTGTCCGGTGGTAGTCTCTCTCTCGTTCGGTCGTTCCGACGTTCCCCTTAAAAAAACCCAATAACCCTAACCCGCACGGCCACAACGACCGTCCGGCGGTCCCTGCCCTGCCCGGTCGCCTTCTCCCTTACCCTTCTTCTTCCCTCTCTCTCTTTCTCAGGCACTCACATTGCCCTGTCCGGCGCCCCTGTCCTTAGCTCGTCACTACCCTGCCCTATTCGCAGCCCCTCCCTGCCCTGTCCGGTGCCCCTCTTCCTGCTGCAGCTCGTCTTTGGCCTGCCCGACGCCCCTGTCCGCAGCTCGTCCTACCCCTGCTCGATGCCCCTATTCGTCCATCAGGTAAGAATTTTTATTTTATTTTTAATTATTATTTTAATGGTAAATAAAATATGATTAAATATGCCACGTGTACAATTTATAAGTGCCTATGTATCAAGCATCATGAACATCCTATGTAACATATAACTATTCTGTTTATATTTCCCTCTTAGTTGATAAAAGATTTCTTTAAGATTTCAGAAATTAAAATTAAGGTTGATTAAGATAATAATTGAGACTTGTTCTAATAAGGAGGTATTTAATACTCTAGCAGAGTGTGATGGTTGATACACTGGCGAATCTAGAACTTGTAATAAACTAATAGATAATAATATTAAGAGAATTACTATCAGTTCTTCATCTCAAAATTACTAAATTAGATTAATTGATAGTATTTGTTTGTTGAATTTGCACCAGTTGGATATATATCATCTCATCCATTTGTTGGACTTTTAATAATCTTTCATTTAAAATATCAATTAAATGTGAATTTTAATGTATTGTTCATGTATATTTGGGTTATGATATGGACAATTTAATTTTGTTACTCGTGTTCCATGTTGACGTCGAATGATTTCATCTGCTTTGGTGAATCAGAGCCGTGTATAAGTAGGACACACCAAACTTAATATAGTGATTCTTTTATCTTTGTTGGATACTTAGTATCTAGAGTTGGGTTTCAATAGCTTAATTGGATTTGGCATTTGGGTTGAGGAATGCTTAGTACACTCAAGTTATTACACTTAGCATTCATCTTTCAGATTGCGCTTTTAATTCATTTTTTGTTTGATTGTTAGGTTTTATTATTATTTTTATTATTCTAGTTGTAGTATAAGATAATCGGTTGCCCATTTGAGTATTTCTATGTTGCCAAACATAGATTCAGTGTGTTCTTGGATGTATAGAAATTCTCAAATTGTCCCCTTTTGGACAGTTCAAGGTTAGATAGATTATAATGTCTTCATTTATTCCAATTTAAATGCATATGCCTGTTCTGGTTTCGTCTCTCCCTTTTCTCTCTGGATATATTTCATATATTTATTTCCGTCGTCAAATGTCCACACTTTGTGTTGATGATTGACATAGGAATCAAATACAAGATTAATATATTCTGAAGAGATAAGGGGAGATGCTGCCGAAATTTCGGCATAGCATTTAAATTGGAAAATGAAGGCATTACAATCTATCCAACCTTGAATGGGTGACTGATTTAGATAGTTGAGTAATTATGCCCGTCTAAAGGTCTAGCCGTCTAGGACTTAGGTATAGCCATATAACATATCGAGAACTTTATTTTATAGATGATCAGTCAAGACGAAAGCCCAAATACTCCCGGAATGGGTGCATCAGCTACATCTCCTCTAATCGTAAAGGGAGACACAGACACGTCAACTGCATACAAAGGGAAGAAGAAGAGATTAGCAGTGCGGGATGATTTTGAAGATGTGACAGTTAACGGTGTACAGAAGATAAAGTGTAATCACTGCAAAGGGTTATTTAGCAAGATTTCAGCAGGATCTACAACACATCTAATTAGACATTTGAAGACGTGTCCTAAGAGACCAAGACTCTCTCCTCCCGGCCAACAGTTGCTTTCATTTACAAAGTCAGAAGGGGACAACTCCCAAGGCGTAGTGTCCACTCATAAGTTTGACAAAGATAAGCTGAATGAGTGGTATGCTAGATTAGTGATTTTGGAAGAAAAATCTTTCAGAATGATAGAAAGTAAAGGGTTTAAAGCTTTCTATCAATTCCTTAACCCTCGGACCGAGAATGTCTCCCGCGTCACAGTGCAGAGAGAGTGCATGAAGATGTACGCAAATGAGAAGATGAAACTGAAAGAAGTTTTAGCTTCAGTGTCCAGAATATCTTTGACGTCTGATTTATGGACAACGTCGAATCAAAGAAAAGGATACATTTCATTAACTGCTCACTATGTCGATAAGGATTGGAAACTATGCAAGAGAATATTGAACTTCTGCAACCTTCCTCATCCACATACTAGTTTACTTATTTCAGATTGCTTCTATAATTATCTAGAAGGCTGGGGCATTAAGAAGAAAATTTCAGCAATAACTTTAGACAATGCTTCAGCAAATGACAGTGTCATTTTATGCTTATGTAACCAGTTCAGGGCTACAGAAAATATTCTAAGTTAGATGTTGTGCCCATATTGTAATTTTAATTGTACAAGAAGGGCTAAAAGAAATTGACAACACTATAGAGAATATAAGAGAAAGTGTTAAATATATAAGGGAGTCTGTAACGCCCTGAAAATTGAGGGTCGAGTAGCAACTCAACACCCAAGTTCCAAAACATCACTTATGCACCATAAATGCTTATGATTGAATGTTGTCTATGTTAGTGCATTAATCATGAGTGGGATTATACCAAAACAGTAATTCATACTCCAGATCAAATTATAAAACGCAAGCAGAAGACTGAAAGATGTATATAAATGTATAAAGCCAGAAACGGTCACAATCGGTCTCCAGAGTATGAACACTTTACTGAGTCACCATATACATGTATTAGTTTCAAAATCAAAAATGCCAAAAAAATGGTACAACTATAATGGTAAACCCTGTAGCCCTGTCATCTGAATGGCCTAAGTGAAGCCTCCAGAGAACTGCATGTAGGAGAACTCATCCTGGTCATCGTAGTAGTCAGGCTCAGCCTCCTGCGTCTCGTCAACATCTGCATCTAAGACAGGGTCTGGTTGGTGTGTACAGCACCGTCCTGTAATGTGGGAGTGAGTAGCTAACTCAGTGGAACAATAAAGCATAGGTTAACATGTTATCAATTCAGTCAAGCAGTAATGATAAAACAGTTCAGTCAAACAATCCTAATCACTCTTATTAATGCAAGGATGAAATGTAGTCACGATGCATGCCCTCGCCAATGCTCCCTCATGCGACACCATCTTACATTCGCCGCATGCGTTCATCCCTCAGTGCTCCACAATGCCAGGCACATGCAGTGCTATGTTATGAGTGTGATTACCGAGTTGTTATTCGTCCTTTTCATACAACAGTATTGGAAAACTAAGGTACCTCCCTTATATAATTTCCAAACAATGATCCATTCTAGGGTCGTCAGTCCTAGATAATCTCATTCGATGATGCGGTTCTAGGTCGCTGTAAAGGGCTTCCAGGGCTGTTACACGCACTCGTTACACCGTTCCCCCATCACCCTACATGGTTAATCATCAAATCAGTACAGGCCTAGTTGTACTCTCGTTGCTACGGAAGGGTCTTCGCCTCTACGTAGGCTCAGAGTATGCTCGAAGTCGCTACAAAGGGCTACCAGGGTTGTTACACCGAATCGTTGCACCACTCCCCCATCACCAAATCAGTGTAGGCCGACAGCTCGAATACAGTGTCCCATACCACCGTATTCGGCTCATGAGTCTGGGTTGCTCACTGGTCACTACGGGGAGGCATATCGCCCCAACGTAGGCCGACAGCTTGACCACGGTGTCCCATACCACCATGCCCCGCTCATGAGTCTTAGCGGATCAAGGTACCAAGGTTAAGTGGGATTCACTAGTGAGTTGGGTACCTTAGGTTCAAACAGAGGCGTCCATACATGGTGAACATACATCGGCAGATTGGGTTACTTGACGAGCTCGACTAGCACGAGCGCAGGTTGAGTTGAGCGACATGAAGTGCGCAACACTCCATGTGGCCTAACCACTGCCGACAACTTTAGTACGACTCGGGTTCATCAAACCCATCTTAAGCGGCGAATAAATCTCAGCCACGAACTCAAGCCTGTTACCGATTGCCTGGACTATATCATAGTCCCACTTTCACTTCATTCCAACAGGTAATCATAAGAGACACTCAAAATAGTAATGAACAAATAATTCAATTCGTACAAGCATGTGAGCATGTTGAGAAATGTAACACAAACATGATTTGCACACACATTCATTACACGAATAAAACAGACATCATGATGTATCGTACATGGAGGAAATCATATACATAATTAAGGTAATAGAGATTCATATCTCAGCCCTCATACAAAACTACTATTAGTAATACTTAACACATTCAGACATTTCTACAAACACTTAGACTATATACATCATCATACATAATGTATGTGGTTTTCACATATATGAGGTCAACTCCTTTCACTAGGGAGTTGCCCCGTAAACCACATGCATATACCCACGACGGATGATCATGGCGTGCACGAATCTGGGTTCCATATTCATTTAAGCATTCCACAAACACTTGGGCTACACACTTTATCACAAATAGTGTGTATTTGCCGTGACGTGATTTTAGGGCAAGTCCTTTCACTAAGGAGTTGTCGCACATGTATTAAGCATATATTCACGACAAATAAACATGTTAAGCACAAATCCAAATTCCAAACGTATTCAAATATTTCAACACATACATAGAATACACTATATTTACACATAGTTCATATATAACTGAAACATGAAACGGACGACGCATTTTGCATGTGAAATAGCACCCATAACAAGAATAAATCATTAACCAACATTGAAAGCCTTGAAAACTATAACCTATACGCCTAAAGTCCGCACCTTACGCCGTAGAAGCGTAGCGAAGTCAATAAAATCTCGAAGTCTTCGTCTACGGCGGCACAACAACCTAAAGCATGAATTAAGTCAGCTATCTCACTACTTGTAACAGTTGAAACCCTAGAACAAGTTACGATTAGGTTTTCTTACCTAAGTACGTCGACAGAATCACCGGAATAACGATTAGAAAGCACTGGTCAAGCACATATAGCAGTGGGATAGAGTATTAAGAAGATGCTCCCACTTCTCTCGCACTTTCTCTCTCTTTTCTCTCTTCTCTCTCCTAGGTTTTCTCAAATTCGTATGGGTTGAATGAGAGAGGGCTTAAGGTCCTTATATAGGCCTAGAACTCACGGAAATAGACTCAGGTTATGTCCAAATACGGACTGTTCCGTCTCAACGGAGCACTTCTGGAGCCCCCCCTTGAGCTAAAGGTCAGACTTAAGCTCACTGACCTTGGATCTAGGTCGAGTTAAGTTTTCGTTCTAGTCGGGTTCCCAGATCACACGTGGTGGACCAGTTTCAGTTCAACGGTCACTGAAACTCGATCAGGATTACAAGTACACGGACATGTATGGGAAATGTTCCCTGATCCGAGGGTGTATTTGAGTCAGATTCCGACGTCTGATTGCTTATATTTGGCCCGCAAGCGACAAGTCTCAGATTACTTAAATTAGATTTAATTTCTAAAGAAAACCATGTTTTCTCACACTCTTTGCTCCGGGCTCAAGCGAATAGCCCTGGGACACTATCTGGTTTTGATTTCCGAGATGGTTGTCAAGCCCAGCAAGGCGGTCCTAATTCTATAACCTCGTATCATTCAGACTTTCGATGTGCGGTCCAAATCTGATACGGAGTTTCGTGATGCTCCCGAGAGCAGCCGGGTAATGAGATTGATTCTAGATTTTTGGGTAATGTAGCGTCAACGATTCCACAAGTTTTAGGTCTTACAGATCATATTTAAAGTGATTAGTGCA
The DNA here is from genome assembly GCA_030180095.1 of Magnolia changhungtana. Lineage (NCBI taxonomy): Eukaryota > Viridiplantae > Streptophyta > Magnoliopsida > Magnoliales > Magnoliaceae > Magnolia > Magnolia changhungtana. Next base: position 3,416,228 of record JASAUF010000473.1, on the reverse strand, counting down.
GATTTCGTATGTAATCTAGTTTAACACTAGTTAATCCTCGTCTAATTTCTAAAGGATTTGGTCCTGAGTGATTTCTGCCCGAGGTGGTACTCGGGCCTTTGTATGGGATTTTTCAAGTCGTTATAGGGTTGCCATCGAGACTAAGTGTATGGAATGACATCATCCAACATTTGAATGTGCCATCTAAAAAAACGTTGAAGTTGGATGTCTGTACATGTTGGAACTCGACCTACGAAATGTTAGATACGGCAATGGAATTACAACTTGCATTTCCTGAATACCCGGCACGTGACAGAACGTATTCTTGGTTGCCACCTTCTACCCCGAAATCCCACCACTTAGAGTCCATAGGAGGTTGCGGGATGGGAACTATCGGGGCAACACCCTACCATTATACCAAGGGGAAGGGGAAATCACAGTAGGTTTCTATGGAACCCGATTCCTCTTGCTCTAAGTATATGGGACAATCTGCCCTCTGGTATCGGGCATCCGGAATCAGTCTCGTTAATTAGCAATTTCTCTCTTGCCATAAGGGCAGCCCGTACTTAAGCGCTGGGACGCAAGACCTTCACTTTCACTGGAGTTGCACTTAATGAAGCAGAAAGTCGCCCAAAAGCTTATAACAAGATAACCGCTCTCTTTTGATTGGAAAATCGGGCTGGGAAGCGAAGTTCGTCGAATGCCCATTCGAGTTTCATCCTGTGGACTGTATTGTGAAGGATTTCAAGACAGGGAAGGAGATCAGAAGAGGGAAGAAGTGCGGGCGTCTCTACAGCCTTGCAATGAGCGCTCCTGATTCCATTTCTCCCGCCCCTTAAAACTCCTGTACCACTGAATTCGCTTTGATTCAATTGCACTCTTCTAAGAAAAGGTAGTGGGCTATACTATCCTTCTTAGTAGTGCCACCTTCGGTACGGGCTGTCCGCTAAGGATAGCCACGTCACGCTTGACGCGAAAGCAAAACTCACTTCAAGAGAGAACCTAACAGCGCACTTAAGCTAGGACGCTGAGTGACTTCAACAAAGAAGCTCCGGCAACCGGCCCTAGGGGATTATGCCTTTTAGACATACAAAAATGGAGGCTTTAGCCTATATTATATATAGCATAGCTCACTTGGGCCGCTCACGAGTTGGAGTTCTTTGCATACCGAGGCAACTGTGAAAAGCTTATGCATAGATACTCGTATTCTGGAGGATCCCGCGTAGTATGGGGGCGTCTAGCTACCTCTGCTTTCGTACCGCTGTTGGAGAGGCCTTGTCTGTTTGGGGGAGCTTTGCCCTAGTTTACTCGCCGAATGGCGGAAACAGCGGAGGATCGTCGATCTCTCCTGGCTCGTGACTGGCGACTTCCTTCAATGCCACTCTCTTTGCCGAAGAAAAAAGAGGAGGGACAGCAACGGATAAGAAGATACAGTTCACTCAACGATTGCCTTTGGGTCCCGAACTCCATATGGGGAAGGAGCGTTGTTGTTTGCGAGGTCTCGATCATTTACATGGACCCACTTCTCATTCCATTTGTGGGAATTTGATGATCTATAAATGCCAGTGCGGGTCCAGATTTCATACGCCAGATGACAGTTGGTATGGAGACGAAGTTCGATAAATACTAGGACGAATGTCATCTGTTGATGTCCTTGGCAGTTGTTCTTGATCCTCGTTGTAATATGGGGTTGGTTAGCTTTATTTTCTTGAAGCTTTATCCTACTGAAAGAGCGGCAGCAGAGACGTCTAAGGTTTGTCAAGCCCTTGAAGATTTATACAAATCATATGTTAATACTTTACCTGCATCGGGTGTTGAAGAAAGTAGAGATGCGGATATTTCTGTACCTAGTAATTCAGATGTGTTAAATGAATACATATCATACTTGGCACAAGCATGAATGTGAGCTGATACTAAGGAATCAGAGCTAGAACTGTACCTCAAGGAGCCAATCATAGTGCGATCCGAATTTGATGTATTGGAATGGTGGAAGATGAGGTTAGTGAATCAAAATACCTTACATTATCTATGATGGCACGGGACATATTATCAATACCAATTTCAATAGTCGCATCAGAATCCGCATTCAGCACAGGGAGCAGGGTTGTGAGCAAGTATCGAAGCTCACTTTCACCAAATATAGTTGAAGCGTTGATTTGTACGCAAGATTGGTTGCGCGCGATATGGGGAGGAAATATGAATGATAATGATGAAGAAGAGGAGATTGAGATTCGTGACGAGTCTCTACCTACAGATCAGTAATTATTTTCAGTTTTTCAATTCTTTTTGGTTGAAAGTTGAATAATCTGTAATATTATTTCACTGCAACTGCAAACATGAAAGTGTTGGTCCTTTTGGAATGTGGTTTAGAAGACTTTGAATATTTGACATTTATTTACATATGCCTGTTCATTTACTTTATTTTTAAATTTTGATACATTTATATTGCTTTCTTTTGTTCCTATATCAAGTTCAAATTATTTATCAATATTTTATTTTTTTATTAAAAATTGAGTGTAGATATATCGTCATTTGACCCATCGACAAACATTTGGTACTATGCTTCCCTAGTTGAATCACCACTAAGGTCTGGAAAAATAAAGATTAAGTGTGGTTTGTGTGGCACAAAGTTTGTGAACAAGACTAATTGCTTTTGCTTACATTTGTCATGTCGAGGTGGTGATGCAAAACCGTGCCCCAATGCCCCTAAGGATGTCCAAATTCTTTTTCAAGCCCTGCTAGATTCGAATAGAAAACCTTCCACTCCGTCTAAACCTTCTGCTTCTGGATCTAGTACACAAATGACATCCACTAAAGATGCAGGGGAGGAAGCCAGATTAAAAGCTTTGGAGGAAGAACAATTCCAACTCACCTTAAAACGCAATATGGAAGATGTTTTTAAACTTCAGCGATATTTGAGTCAAGGACAACACGATGTTGAAGCAGGGTCGAGTACGACAAACAAGAAGAAGAAAAAGATTAACAAATTCAAATTCCTGACCCGTCTCAGTGAATTTTATAAGGCATTGGGTACTACATACAATTCTTCACATAAAGCTGAAATTGCGGTAATGACCGCTTAAGTTGAAGTAGGAATATGCCAATATGTCCTAGAGGGGGGTGAATAGGACTTTTAAAAATATTTTATGATTATTTAAAATCCTATCAAACCTATCCTAAGAAAGTATGAATAAATCAGGATTTCATCAGAGTAACTCTAATGGCTTCTAAGCCAACTAGAGGATCCAATCATAGAACTGCTTTGCAAAATAAACAAGATATAAATCAGGTTTATGATGGATGTGATTGTGTGTGAGGTGTGATTAAATATGAAAGCATTTAGAGAAATCACAAAAGTAATCAAAGATAAATATCAATCACAAACACAGTCATTTTTATAGTGGTTCGACTACTTGTCTACTCCACTCCCGGCAGACGCACTCAACCCTTGAGTGTGTTGGATTTCACTAAGGAGGTTTCACACGGTTCACCCCAAACCCAAGGTTTTAAATCAGGTTCACCTTTAACTTTTACAACCTACACGTAGGCTGACGGTTTATGCTCCCATGAGCAAGGTCAACACATAGCACCCGATTTTAGGCACACTGGCCAAGGATCCACACAAGGAACCTAATTGTTTATGCTTTCCACAGAGTAAGGGTTAACACAACGCACCCATCACGTACACTCCCGCCTGAGGCCTCCTACGAGGGCTTGCAAGGGGTGAGAAACACCTTAGACCGAATCCTATAGAAAGAATGATCTCAAGGGCCCTCTTGACTCTAATAACTTACATATAAGAAGATGAGTCCCTTTCAGCGCATTAGTGAAGATCTCCTCCATTGATGAAGAACTTCAGCTTCTTTAATCCACAACTTAGGAGATGTAGCAATACAAGGCGACGGGTTGGGTCAAGGTTGTAAAGGAATCCTACTCTATTGAATATTTTCCTATGAGGGAAATAGAGCGATTCCAATCATCTATGCATTCAAGGCATCCCAGATTAATGATCTGCCATTAAGGTAGTAGCTGGAGGATCCTTGAATGCGGAAGTTCATTCCCCAATCCACTCTATTGAATGTCAATGATGAGGGTGGATTAGAGGATGAACTCCCATGAGAGAAAGGGCTTTGGGTATATGATCTAAGGTTTAAACACTCAAAAGCACTCTCTACTTTATCTACAAGCAACTAAAGACAAGCTCTCTATATATAGACAAAAAGTTCCAATGGATATAAAATGGTCACATTTATGACAGAGTTCGATATCATCGAGGAGGGTTGATATCATCGAACGTATACTCTCGATTGCATCAACTGGCCGCTCGATGATATAAACTCAAATGTCATACGCTTTCGAAACCTTTTGCCAGCTGGTCAAGGGTATCGAAACACGAGTCGATATCATCGGATTTCGAACTCCGATTTTATCGATACGGGAATCGATTCCTCAACATTTGAAAAATGAGAGAGACAATGCCTTTGAAAATTTTCAGGTCAAGGATATGATTGAGGTACACTCGATATCATCGGAATTTGAATGTCGATGATATCGATAGTCGTGTTGATGCATCGATAAATCCAAATATTTTATTAGTGAGCTTGCTGGATAGTTTATATCCTTTTCTTGATGCAATTGATCTGGCCTCGATATCATCGATATTTAAATATCGATTCTATCGCTTGATCTAAGATAAAACAACCTGAAAAAGTGTTGCTGGAAAACTATGTCCAAGACCGATATCATCGAACACCTTTCGATATCATCAGTTTTTGAATTCTGAGGATATCGAGGAGTACTTCGATATATCGAAGGTTTTCATGATTTTCTTTAAAAAACAGGGACACAAAAGCTCTGCTGTCGATTTTATCGAGTCAATTATGATAGACTCGAGATTCAATTATCATGATATCGATACAGCTATCGATACATCCATAATCCGTCCAGAAGTATATGCAGTTGCTGGACAACTTATGTCCTCATTCGATTGTATCGATTGAGCATCGAGGACATCGACAGCACTTCTTGATTATATCGATCTGTCTATCGATAAATCGACAGAGGTAGAAAACTTAGGGATTTTTCAAAGTTTTGAAAAAGTTTTCTTACTCAAAAACCCTATGATATTTTAATCAGTTTTAAGGGTTTTAATTACTTGGTGTTTTGGGACATGGGATGTGAGGCTTAGTTTTACCTGTGGCGAGTTCGACACACATTCGGTTGAGGTAGACGGTTGATTGATCTTCCTATGGAGCTTTTCTATCTAGCCAACTTAACACTCACGCTAATTGACAAACCAGGGCACTTTCAATCTCCCATTTTGTCAATTATGTGATAAAATACCAAAACACCCTAAAATAATTTCTATATTGACACCCTAAATTATGTGTACATGAACTTTACACAATTGTATAATGCTATCTAGTTCAAACATTTAGAAGCTACTCCCCCTAACTGCATTCTCCCCCTATCTTGGTGCAGCTGCTCCCCCTAACACCTGCATCACCATTCAAGTAGATATACAATTTTTCCATCAGGGTTTTGATTTGTTCTCCCCCTTTTTGTCAGTCATTGGCAAAGGTATAGTAGTTGATATTGACTGAAGTTTAGATAATATGGGAGAACCAACATCCAGAGAGCATACATATATAAAAAATAGATGTATAATGATCAAAACAGTTGATGAGTCAGACATCATTTGTAGAAAGTATGTATGCATAGCAGACCAAATTGAGTAGTGATATAAGCAGATAGAATAATCATCAAACACATCACATGCATTCCACATATCATAAACTAGATAAAACCAAGGGATCTTAAACCATAATCATGGTAGTAAATATTGATGATTTATAGATTGTTATCACCCAAAAGTATCCAAAATATGCACATACTACCTAAGATTGGCAGTAGTATAATCATTCATCCCATATCAAAATAAAATTCAGCCCATCCATGGGCACCCAAAAAGATCGAAAATAACCACCGGTATAAAGCCCATTCATGGGCACATCAATAACAACAAAAAAAAAAACAGACTTAGTAGGTTAGTAATGGATCACATACACTCATGGAATCGTTGGGCATTCAAAAACATACCAATGCCCATACACATATATAAGATAAGAGTGTATGTGATGGATCCTGGATATCCTCACTAAGGTAGAGGAGCAGAGGAGGACGACGCTGTATCGTCCCGACGACAGGTCAGTAGATCACCATCAAGAGATACCATGATAGGAGGATCAGACACGGGTGAGTGACAAGTGGCAAAGAAATGGTAGGTCCGCTCATAGTGACAAGGACCCCCAAAATCGAGTAGAGGTAGCCATCCAATTTCGGCTAATAGGGGTTCTAGATTATACAGTTGTAGGCATTCCCTATCAACTCTTCTCTCAAAAATTAACTTCCGCCCAGTGCACTTTGCCAACACCAGATTTATTCTGGCAGGAGGAGGGGCTGGAGCTGCGGATTGGGGCTCGCTGCGTGTGGTCGATCATGTCCGCTGCCGAGTGGTAGTCCCACGATCAGTTGCTTTTTCTCTTTCCCTTGGAGCAAGAACTTTTTGTCGAGATGATCGTGAAGATTCCCCAGGCTCGGACGATTTCCCCTTGTCCTTCCCCATTTTTAATTTTCACAGAAAGGGATTTGAAGAGAATCGAGATAGAGAAGCAAAGTTACTTTTGAGGATTAGGAAATACCCTAACAAGACCAAGATGAAATCTTGATAGTGAAGAGGGAATAAAAAAGTATTACCTGATTTGAGAAATGTTCGGAACCCACTAATGAACTACCGGTTGAAGGGGAGAAAAAAAACTTTTTAGAGAGAAAATGTGATTTTTCCCACTCAACCGCTTTTTATCGGGCTACATTCTTCGATATCATCGAGAGTCACTTCGATGATATCGATTGACCCCATTCGATGTTATCGAGATTGCCTTCAATACCATTCTCGATTATACGACTTCTTAGTTTCCAAAGAGACGTTGATGATATCGATCCTTGGTCGATTTAATCGAGAGAGCCCATAAATTCTCGATAAACATATCGAAGGTGTATATGTATCATTTATCAGCATATTGACAATCTTTTATGTGTAGTACGGTATTTCTTTATATCAACCAGTATACACAACAAAAATTCTTGTACAAGCATTGTACAACCAAAAGTTATAAACATCAAGATGTTTGTATAAAAAAAATGAGGTGAGAGACCTCAGATATAACATTAAGAGTTCGAAAAAATTGCATCATTTTAGCAACTATCCAGATCTAGATGCAAGACCTGGTCATGTTTTTCCATACCCAATTATCTCTAGGCATATGGATCAGCCTTTCCTTTTCTTGTAATAACATAGCAATGGTTGTTTGTGCGAGAACCTTTCATCACTGATTTTCCTAAAAGGTCTAGGATCTCGTATTTTTCTTTGTTGAATGTAACCACATGTTTATTGTCACATATTTGAGAAATGCTTACAAGATTATGCATTAATCCTTTAATGCAAAATGCATTCTCATTTTTGAGCAAACTTATTCCTTTAATAATTCCTTGTCCAATTAGTGGTGCTATCGTCTCCATAAGTAACTATCCCATTATTAAGATTTGAGTAATTTGAAAGGAGATATTTGTCACCTGTGACATGTCGTGAACAACTGCTATCCAGGTACCACTTAGTATCATTACCTATTATATGATTTGAATGAGTGACAAGGCAATTTTTCTTTTCTTTTCTTTTATTACCCATTTTGTGACAGGATTCTTGACTGTGGTAGGTTTAGTTTTTTTGTTTAACACAGCCACTTGTCTCAATGACTCCTTCATTCTGTCATTCATTTTCGGTGGTGATGGGTGTGTTTTATCCATATTCCTAGGTGGACTCCTGACGTCTTGTATTTTTCTGGTTGGTTTGATTTTACCAAAATAGTTTTGACCAGACTTCTGTTGTGTCCTCCTAGGTGGTAGGCATTCAAACTTATAGTGACCCGAATCACCACATAAATGACAGACTGGAGTAGTTCTTGTGTTACTTCCTAAAGCAGCAGATTTATCAGCCATTTGTACTGTATTTCCAGATTTTGATTTAAAATCTTTGTTTCCTAAACCGCTCTTGTCCTTTCCAGGTCTTCCTATACCTAAGAGTTTTTCTAACTTCTCACCACTCTGGGAAAACTTATAATTTACCTTAGCGATTTTTCTAGACTCCACTAAGTCAAACAGGAGTGTATGATTATCATTTTTAAGGGGTATATTTTTGTCTTTTAAGAGCTCAACCTATTTGTTCAATTTTTCAGACTCGGATTTAAGGAAGGTGTTGATTCGTTCAAGTCTATCATTTCTGAATGATATTGCTGTAAATCATTGATTAGATGTGTATTAATTTTCAGAGTTTTATCCAAATCTTTTTGTAGCAATTCCCTTTTATTTTCAGATATTACAAGTCTTCTAACTATGTTGATGCTATAGATGTAAAGTTGATTGTAGACATCTTGTAGTTTGTTTTGTTCTTCCTCTTCCTCTCTTTCGGATTCCTCATTATCTAATGGAAATGATTTAGTGGCTTGCGGTTCTGGTTCGTTCTCAGTTTCAATGGGAATGGTTAAGGCAGTGGAGACCATAAGAATTTTCAAGGATTTTCGATCTCCATCACTCTCTGAGTCATTGGATTTTGAGTTTGACTCATCTGTATCATCCCATGTGGCAGCCATAGCCTTACCCTTTGTTTTTCTATTTGGGCATTCCGTAGATAGGTGTCCAAACTTCTGACAGGCATAACATTATATCTCTATGGTCTTTTTACCAAAATTTACCTGCAGAAGGTTTGTTGTCCTTTCTTCCTCTGAAGGGACGACCACGGTTTTTCTGGAAGAATTTTCTGAACCATTGAGCCAACAAAGCCACTTCCTCATTTTCATCTTCTCTTTCACTTTCATTGACCTCATTTGTTATTTTCTTTGAAGTTTTGAGGACAGTAGTTTTGGATTTTTGGGTTTGATTGAAGTGTAGTTCAAAAGTTTGTAGGGAATCTACCAATTCTTCTACTTTCATTTCATCAATATTCTTACACTCTTCTATGGTTATTACTTTAGGGTTGAACCGTTTCGGCAGTGATCTTAATATTTTCCTATAAATTTTTGGGACCGGAACTTTCTCACTTAATCCACCCATGGAGTTGCAAATGATATTCAATTTTGTGAAGAACTCCATGAAGGTCTCATGTTCTTCCATTCTGAGACTTTCGAACTGTGAGGTCAATAGTTGTAGTTTGGATCTCTTCACAGTGCTTGTGCCTTCATGGGTTGTTTCCAATAGATCCCATACTTCTTTAGCTGTCCCACACATACTTATTTGATTAAAAATATCCTGGGACATGGCACAGTAGATAGCGTTTAAAGCTTTAGTTTCCGTAGTTTGGTTTTCTTTATCGAACGCTGTCCACTTTTCTTTAGATTTTGGTTTTGTGATAGTTGTGCCATTGTCAAGTACTATTTGTTCAGATGGTGGCACATATCCTCTTTCAACTATATCCTAAACATCATGATCTAAAGATCTCAGAAAGTAGTGCATCCTAGCCTTCCAGTATGCATAATTTGATCAGTCAAATACTGGAGGTCTAGTGACTGATGAGCCCTCTCCTTTGGCCATATTCCAAACTTTAGTCAAGATCACTCTCTAGGCGGTGAAGCCCTTGAAGAGAAACCCGCTTTGATACCAATTGAAATTACGGTAAGGACTTCTTAAGTTGAAGTAGGAATATGCTAATATGTCCTAGAGGGGGGTGCATAGGACTTTTAAAAATATTTTATGACTATTTAAAATCCTATCAAACCTATCCTAAGAAAGTATGAATAAATCAGGATTTCATCAGAGTAACTCTAATGGCTTCCAAGCAAACTAGAGGATCTAATCATACAACTTCTTCGCAAAATAAACAAGATATAAATCAAGGTTTATGATGGATGTGACTGTGTGTGAGGTGTGATTAAATATGAAAGCATTTAGAGAAATCACACAAGTAATCAAAGACAAATATTAATCACAAACATAATCATTTTTATAGTGGTTCGACTACTTGTTTACTCCACTCCTGGCAGATGCACTCAAAGTGTGCCAGATTTCACTAAGGAGGTTTCACACGGTTCACCCTAAACCCAAGGTTCTAAATTAGGTTCACCTTTAACCTTTATAACCTACACCTAGGCTGACTGTTTATGCTCCCATGAGCAAGGGTCAACACATAGCACCCGATTTTAGGCACACTGGCCAAGGATCCACACAAGGAACCTAACTGTTTATGCTCTCCACAGAGCAAGGGTCAACACAACGCACCCACCACATACACTCTTGCCAGAGGCCTCCTACGAGGGCTTACAAGGGGTGAGAAACACCTTAGACTAAATCCTATAGAAAGAATGATCTCAAGGGTCCTCTGGACTCGAATAACTTACATATAAGCAGATGAGTCCCTTTCAGCGCATTAGTGAAGATCTCCTTCATTGATGAAGAACTTCAGCTTCCTTGATCCGCAACTCAGGAGATGTACCAATACATGGCGATGGGTTGGGTCAAGGTTGTAAAGGAATCCTACTCTATTGAATATTTTCCTATGAGGGAAATAGAGCGATTCCAATCATCTATGCATTCAAGGCATCCCAACTTAATGACTTGCCATTAAGGTGGTAGCTGGAGGATCCTTGAATGCGGAAGTTCATTCCCCAATCCATTCTATTGAATGTCAATGACGAGGGTGGATTGGAGGATGAACTCTCATGAGAGAAAGGGCTTTGGGTATATGATGTAAGGTTTAAACACTCAAAAGCACTCTCTACTTTCTCTACAAGCAACTAAAGACAAGCTCTCTATATATATGCAAAAAGTTCTAATAGATATAAAATGGTCACATTTATGACAGAGTTCGATATCATCGAGCAGGGTCAATATCATCGAGCGTATACTCTTAATTGCATCGACTGGCTGCTCGATGATATAAACTCAAATGTCATATGCTTTTGAAACCTTTTCCCAGCTGGTCGAGGGTATCGAAACACGCATCGATATCATCGAATTTCGAACTCCAATTTTATTGATACGGGAATCGATTCCTCAACATTTGAAAAATGAGAGAGACAATGCTTTGAAAATCTTTAGGTCAAGGATATGATCGAGGTACACTCGATATCATCGGAATTTGAATGTTGATGATATCGATAGTCATGTCGATGCATCGATAAATCCAAAGATTTTATCAGTGAGCTTGATGGACAGTTTATGTCCTTTTCTCGATGCAATCGATCCGGCCTCGATATCATTGATATTTGAATATCGATTCTATCGAGTGACCCTCGATCCAAGATAAAAACAACCTGAAAAAGTGTTAATAGAAAATCGTGTCTAAGACCGATATCATCGAAGACCTTCCGATATCATCGATTTTTAAATTCTGAGGATATTGAGGAGTACTTCGATATATCGAAGGTCTTCATGATTTTCTTTAAAAAACAAGGACACAAAAGCTTTACTGTCGATTTTATCAAGTCAATTTCGATAGACTCAAGATTTAATTATCGATGATATTGATACAGCTATCGATACATCGATAATTTCGTTTAAAAGTATATGCAGTTGCTGGACAACTTATGTCCTCATTTGATTGTATCGATTGAGCGTCGAGGACATCGACAACACTTCTCGATTATATCGATCTGTCTATCGATAAATCGACAGAGGTAAAAAACTTAGGGTTTTTCGAAGTTTTGGAAAAGTTTTCTTACTCAAAAACCGTATGATATTTTAATCAGTTTTAATGTGAGGTTTTGTTTTACTTGTGGCGAGTTTGGCACACATCCAGTTTAGGCAGACGGTTGATTGATCTTCTTATGAGCTTTTCTGTCTAGCCAACTCAACACTCATGCTAATTGACAAACCAGGGCACTTTCAAAAGCAAGTTTGAAAAATCTAGTTCAAAGTATAAAAGAGCACGAAGGAAATATCTCTTTGCCTTCTGATTCAGAGGAAGTGAGCCAATTTGTATATGAAAAAATAGATAGCAGTTCCGATGGATCAGATGACAATAAAGGAGGCACTCCTCTTATGGAGGTTATTTGTTATAAATTGTCATTTTGAACAATGTAATGTAAATATGTTAATGTAATTATCGAAGTTTTTTAATCATAAATTATGTGCATTTTATATATTTTATTGTTTCATTCAACTTTGAATTCCAATTGACAATCGAAGTGAAATTCGAATGAATCTCAATTTATAACTCGATTTCAGCTCAAAGCTCGAACTCATTGCTTGAAAACCCTGCTCGAATTGGGCTCAAATTCAGACTCGGACTTGAACTCACCTCGAAAACTCGGACTCGACTCGACTCGATTTTTGCTCGTACTTGAACTCGCCTAAATAACTCAGACTCATTTTCTACTCGTACTCAGCTCGTACTCGGGCGAGTAGAGCACGAGCAGGGAATCAATGCTCGTTGGCTGAGTAGAGCTGAGTACGAGTAGGACTCGGGCATTAAGAGCCGAGTACGAGTAGGGCGATATCGGTTCGGCTCGACTCGTGTACAATTCTAAGGATGTGAGATTTCTAATGGGAAAGGTTTTGTGATATTGACTGGTCGCAGAACATCTGAGAATTGTTATATAGTCAATGACTCTAGCTTATCTAAATTATCGTGCTACATGGTCCAAACCAATGAGATCGAATTATGGCATAAACGCCTTGGACATGTACACTACCGAAATCTATATAGATGAGAAAAGGCGAGTTAATAAGAGGTCTACCTAAATTAAAGAAAATGGATAAAATTTATGAAAAATGTCAAATCGGAAAACAAACTAGGAGTAGTCACAAGAAAGTGAATTCCAGTGCCACATCTAAACCCCTTGAACTCCTCCACATGGATCTCGTTGGATCTACTAGAACAAAGAGTCGAGGTGGAAAGAAATATTTTCTAGTAATTGTGGATGACTTTACTAGATATACATGGGTAGCTTTCATGACAGAGAAGTCTGAAACTCTCGATGAAGTGAAAAAGATACTCAAGTGTATCTAAAATGAGAAGGAATCAAATTTTTAAAAATCCGAAGTGACCATGGATTAGAATTTGATAATAGCAATTTTGAGAAGTTCTGTAGTGATCACGGGATATCGCATGAATTTTTTGCACCTAAGACACCTTAACAAAATGGGGTTGTTGAAAGGAAAAACCGTGTGCTTCAAGAAATGGCCAATGTTATATTAAATAGCATGAAATTAACTAAAAATCTATTAGCTGAAGCTGTGAACGCTACGTGCTATATAATAAACCGTGTTTATACTAGAAAATCAATTGATAAGATTGCATATGAACTATGGTTCAATAAGAAGCCCACAGTCAAATACTTTCGAGTTTTTGGCAACAAGTACTATATTTTGCGTGACCGCAAAAATTTAGGAAAATTCGACACTAAAAGTGACGAAGGGATTTTTTTACGGTATGCTCTAAATAGTCGAGCGTATCGAGTTCTCAACAAGAGAACCAGTGTTATTCAAGAGTCCATTCATGTGGTTATAGATGATCACTTGAATACACCTATCTTTAGTTCAGAAGATGATGAAGTCTCTATATTTGATAAACCAGACTCTTTATCCAGTTAAAATGACACTGAACTGCGGTCAGTTAAAGACCATCCAACTGATCAAATACTTGGAAACCCTCTCACTAGTGTGCGCACTCGAAGACAATTAGAAAACATATGTAACTATGTGTGCTTCACTTCTAAAATTGAGCCGGCCAATGTAAAAGAAGCACTTACTGATGAAAACTGGATAGTAGCCATGCAAGATGAACTAAATCAATTTTTAAGGAATGATGTGTGGTATTTGGTTCCTAGACCTAATGAAAAACATATAATTAGAACTAAGTGGATCTTTAAAAATAAATCTGATGAATTAGGAAATATTATAAGAAATAAGGCAAGACTGGTTGTATAAGGGTACACTTAGATAGAAGGTATTGATTATGATGAAACCTTTGCCCTAGTAGCTTGTCTTGAATCTATCAGATTATTTATATCCATTGTTTATTTCAAAAAGTTCAAAATCTATCAAATGGATGTCAAGAGTGCTTTCTTGAATGGTGATTTACATGAGGAAGTATATGTAGAACAACCTAAGGGTTTTGAAAACCCTAAATACACCGATCATATTTATTGCCTGAAAAAGGCACTCTATGATTTAAAACAAGCTCCTAGGGCATGGTATGAGAAGTTGATTAAGTTCTTGCTAAGTCATAACTTTATAATGGGGAGTGTTGATAAGACATTGTTTGTAAAGAAACACAATGATCACATACTTACAGTACAGATATATGTTGATGACATTATCTATGGTTCTACTTGTTCTTAACTGTCTACTGAGTTTGAAGAATTGATGAAGTCTAAGTTTGAAATGAGCATGGTTGGAGAACTGAACTACTTTTTGGGTCTATAAGTGAAACAACTTGAAGACAGGATTTCTATTTCTCAAACCAAGTATGCTCTAAACTTGGTAAAGAAGTTTGGATTTGAGAATGGTAAAAACTTTGATACTCCTATGGGTACGACTCTTAAGCTCTCTAAGGATGCAGCAGGTAAAAGTGTAGATCCTAGCTTGTATCGCAGTATGATTGGTAGCTTATTATATTTAACTGCGAGCCGACTTGATATAACATTCAACGTAGGCATCTGTGCTAAATATCAATCAGATCCTAAGGAATCTCACCTGATTGCTATCAAGCGAATTATGAGATATGTCACAAGTTCAGTTAATCTTGGCCTTTGGTATTCATATGATACTAATGTTCAGTTAGCTGGTTCTACGAATGCTGACTAGGTTGGGAATATAGATGATCGAAAGTCTACCAGCGGTGAATATTTTTATGTCAGGAACTGTTTAGTTTCGTGGCATAGTAAGAAACAAAGTTCCGTTTTGCTATTCACAGTTGAGTCTGAATATATTGCAGCTGGAAATGCATGCACTCGGCTTGTTTGGATGAAAAGGATGCTAAATAACTATGGATTTACGCAAGATACTATGGTTCTTTATTGCAATAACTCTAATGCTATCAACATCTCTAAAAATCCCATCCAACATTCACGAACTAAGCATATTGACATTAGATATCATTATATTCATGAATTAGTGGAATGTAAAATTATTTCATTGGATTATGTTCAAACTGAAAATCAACTGCAGACATTTTCACCAAACCACTTGCCAGAAATAGGTTCTCTAAATTAAAACTGGATATTGGTATGTGTAATCTGATATGAGATTATTGTATTATTTTTTGTATATTTTTAATTTTGTAAATTTCTGAAATTTAAATTAATAAAATTGAGAATTTTTGAGTCTGCACGACCAGTCGAGTACACACTCAACCAGTCGTGGCACGACCGGTCGAGCATGTACTCGACCAGTCGAGATACGCGGTTGGGTTGCTTTTATTGTGAGAAAATCATTTTTCTTCACTTTATTCATCTTCTCCAACAGCCCCTTCTCCGACTGGTCGAACCCATCTCTGAATACAACTTGGTTAGTGCATCATTTTCATTTTTCTTTCGAAATTAGGTTTCTTGTATCTCATTTAGCTTGATTCTAGTGTTTATTTCAAGCTTTCTTGTGATTTCCTTGCATTTTTAGGAAAAAAATCTTATTTGGGTGAAATCCATAAATCCTTCTTGCATTCTATTTTTGCTTCTTGCAATGGAAGGTAGAAATAAGAAGAAAACTACTCGTGGTCCTTCTTCTTCCCGTTCCACACCTATTACGGTGCGTACTTTCGACCTCCTGAAGAGGACCCAGAATATGTGCGGGACATCCGTCTTCGCAACATCATTGTTGAATGGACCGTTAATTCTATTCATCTTGTTCCATTCTTTATTATTCCCCTCCTTAGGGCTGTAGGATGGGATAACATTTTGAATTGGGGTGGACCTGCATATCGGTCCATTGCACAAGCCATGTATGCATGTATTAGTGATGTGTCTATTGAAAATTTATCCTTCACTATTACGTTTAGAGAAGGTACATTTCCAGTAGATTGTTACTTGATCTTTAGCTTAATGGATATACCAATTAATGATGAAGGGATTCCGATTTCAACATTGATTGATAGATTGAATGAATCGTAAAAATGTCTTTTAACCAGAAATTTATGCAACATGAAGTCGGAATGGAATTTCGGGATTGTGCTCTGTGCCAATCAGATGTTACCCAGATATAGAGTACTTCATCGTATCTTTATTTCTAATGTTTACCCTCGATCTGGTAACAAGACTGAATTAACTTCTTTCATGGTGCGCATTCTTCATTCTGTTGTTTCTAGTATTCAAGTGTGTCTTCCTTCGTTAATTTGTTATATATAATCCAATTTCATTTACATCCGGGGCATAGCGATATTCCTTTCGCTTATTTGATGACCACCCTTGCTACTCATTGTGGCATGGTCATGCCATTTGGAGAAGCTCCTATTTCCCTTTTGCCATTAAACAACTCTAATATCAACAAGATGAAATTAAAGTTGGCTCCTGGTCAAGTTGACAAGGATGCTGGAGGAGCTAGTGAAGAAGTTGGAGAGGAAGAGGCACTACCCACTGACGACGTGAATATGGATGATTTGTTTGATGAGTTAGAATCTGATTCTGAGTCTGATCCTGATTTTCAGCCTTCTGATTTTGATAAGAGACTTAGAACCTTAGAAGAGAAGGTAGATGGTATCTATTATCCCATTAAACTCAATTCAAATATATGTGCAAATATCTTCATCGTATAAACAAGCGATTACATCAAATTGACCTATTCCTGCTCCGTCTTCTGGTTCTGATTAGTCTTTTTAGTTATATTGGGCATGTACTAAATCTTAATATTTACTTTCGCTTGGATAATTCTTGGACATGTTTTTATTTGCTACACTTTGGACATGTTCATGTTTGATGATGATCTATATTTGTTGATGATTGAACATGATATTCACTCTCTAACCTCATACTCTTCTCTGTTATTTTTATTCTTCATACATCTATGTTTTTCTTGTACTTTCCTTTGTCATATTGTGACAAAAAGGGGGAGAAATGTGGTATAATGATTGGTATGATGATCTGGATGTGGTTGTAGAGAAATATGAATTATATGGAAGTGCATATTGCATATTTTTATGTAGCATGTATTTGATTTTATATAGGTACTCTACAAATCACAACCTTGTGGGGGAGTAGTAGATTGGGGGGGGGGGACGATTTGACTCTTCTCTTCGCTCAGTTTTCTTTCCCCTCATTTCTTTCGTATCTTGACCTCTCTTTTCATGATTGACAGCATTTGCAGCCAACCTATTGGACCCTCTTCTAATTGTTTCATAATGAAACGCTGGTATTTTCCTGGTCATCAATTACAGGGCATGAGCTTTTATTGCTAAATTATGGAAGGTCTTGAAATCGACGCTAGTGAGGCCAAACACTATTCCTGTTTCCATAGAATTTAAGCACATCTTTATCTGCTCTTTCTCTTCCGGTAACTATCTGCAAGGAGCTCCTAATATCTTTCATCTGTCTATGAACTTCTCTACGGGTTTCCCTTCTCTCTGCCGCATTGATGCTAACTTCGTAATATTGACCTCATGTTCTGATGAGAAGAAATTTGTCATAAAAGCATTCTGCATTTGTTCCCAAGTCTGCATCGATCCTAGTGCCAAACTGGAATACCATCGAAATGCCTTACTCGTCAAGGAAGAGCCGAACAACCTAAGGTAGTATTGCAGTACTGTGGAGAAGTTTCCCATACTAGTGATGAAATGCATCAGATGCTCTTCTGGCGATCCGTCCCCATTAAATTTATAAAAATTTGACTTCTTAAAGTTAGCTGGAAAATGGACATCTTCTACCTCTCTTGGATACGGCGTTCGGTATTTGAATCGGCCAACGTTCTCGCATTCTCTTTCTATTCTAACAGCTTCTTCGAAAACTTGTCGCACTTCCTCTTAAGTTATCACTCTTACTGTGGGAGCAGATTTGAGCGATCCTGTTCTCGGCGGCTGAGAACCTTCGGGTTGTTATTTTTGTCCGTTCATATTACCCATCATTGGAGGAGCTGTCATTTGTGCCACGTTATGTGCAAGAGTTGCTAAAGCTTCTCACAGGTTCCTGCATTCTTCCATTAATGTTCTTTGCACTTGTGCTATTTCGGTTATATGGTCCTCTGTTATCGGTGGTGGTTCTTGACTTGTTCCGGCCATGCAGATGGTAACTTCTCCATTTCCCGATGAAGCTGTAGTCAGGGTAGAATGAGAATATGTCGATGCGATGGGACTTACAAAAGGGGGAGTGTCATTGGTCTTTTCTGTACTTCCATAACTGCTAGTGGATTGGAGCGATATAGGAGTTGATGAACTCGCGAGTAGTGCCTTACCCTTTTGTTCCTTCGTCCATCGAGATTTTACAGCAGGTAGAGTCGGGAAATCATGTGATGTCAATAGAGGAACAATTCTCCCGGGATATATCGCAGGAGGAGCATGTTCAGGGTTCTTTCTAGTAGCATTTCGCATCACCGGACCCTTGATTCATTGTGCAGATGAATTCATTCTAGCTACTGCTGTATTTCGGGCCCTGGTTCTTCGAGATGTCACAACAACCCACTCTCTGTCTCTCTCATGTACTGAAGGCGAAGCAGATATAGCTCCGGCCATCACTTGGGATTGTCAGTCTTGTTTACGAGAGATCGGACTTTATCGTCCAAAAGCTAGTTTGTAGCGTATTCCACTACGAATCCAGTCGCGGTAAAATAGAAATTAACTTTCCTTGCTGAGCTGGCCATTGATTGTAACTTGTAATGATATCTCCTTACCTTCAAACAAAATGTAAAATTACAATTAGCATCTGAATAATAAAGTATTCTATCTTAGAGATGAAGGGGAGGATGTTCCCGTTGAGAGTCACCATTTTGGCGTCGGAAATATGCCAAACTATGACAAAAATTCCTGTTAATCTCTCAATGTTAATATTAAATAAGATAAATTCCCCAGTGGAGTCACCATTTTGTTTCGATAAGAAACAAATGCATTCGATTTGGGACATTTATCTTATTCAATCATAACAGTAAGAGAGTATGAAGAAACAATCATTGTTTATATATATATATATTAAGTTCGTTTACATCCTCTGATCCCTTGATTCTGAGTTAGAATACTTAGAATGTAAAGTTACAAGAGTTTGAGTATTGAATCTGGATCTGGATATCAAATCTGACAGCATTTCGACTTGCAATTCGATCATCTCATCAAGAGGCATCTCATCAAGAGGAACATAATGGTCTCATATCTTTCTTCCGGAGAAAATTCTGAAACTGAGGAGAGATAATAATTTTAACATCATTTAGGTCCTTTGATGATACCCGAGCAACCAATATGGTTTGCGCGGGACCGTGAAACCGATATGGTTTGCGCGGGCTGGCGCAACTGACTTCCCTTCTGTCTTCCCTTGAATACCTTCAAAATCTCTTCCTTTTTGGAACTCTGATCTTCCTCGGAATTCTTGATGATGCAAATGAGAGAGAAAGTGGGGTATTTATAGGCCTCCACACGCGCGAACCCTCGATCTTTTTGCTATGGGGCCCACCTTCCATCAGATCCAACCATCCATCTCAATCAGTTTGAATCAACCATGATGCTGGTGTGCGCAACCAGTTCAAGGGTTTGCGCGGGTTCGCGCAAATGCTATGAAACTTGTTTTTCTTTATCTCTTTCTCTTCATTTTTCCTCCAATTCTTTTTTCTCCTTCATAATTCTTCATCATTTTTATACCTCAACATTCATGTATTTTTTGCGCCCCAACAGATGCCCCCTCGATCTTTCTTTGATTGTTTTACAAAATCAAATGGAGGATCGATCTTCTTCTGCACAAAAATCATTTCATGTCGGAGAACGATTATTCATGAAAATAGAGTTGGTCGCATAATGGAGAAGGATCACTCGAATGAAGAACTGAAGAGTCAAGCTCGAAAGAATCAAGCTCGGAGGAATCATGTTTAAATGGATTGTTGTCAAATGAATCATGGTCGAAGGAATTCAGCTCAAATGAATTGCGGTTGAAGGATGATTGGATGATCGTGCTCAAACGAAAGACCGAACAATCGTGCTCGAACGAAAGACTGAATGATCACGCTCGATGAAAGACTAAATGATCATGTTTGACGAAAGACTGAATGCCCCCATTCAGAAGTACCGAGTGAATGCTTCAATAGGGAGGATAATGCGGTAACGAAAGCACTTTGTCTTCATAGCAGTTAATCGGATAGAACTCCTTTCTATTAATAGGGCTGCAATTGCATCCTCTGTAGTTTTAACTCCCTTATTTGCACAATTTGAAAGTGCACATGCTAGTGCCCTAGTTTGTTAAGTTACGTGTATGGTGAGTCAGACTGGCTGCAGAACTCGATAGGAAGATTATTTCAAGCGTCTGCCTTAACCAGATGTGTGGAAGCTTGCAATAGGTAAATCATAGCCTCACATCCCATGTCCCAAAACACCAGGTGAATTAAAACCCTTAAAACAAGATAGACATCTTAGGATTTTTGTGGTGAGAAAACTTTTTCAAAATAGGAAAATCTCTAATTTTTTCTCACCCTGTCGATTCTATCGAAGCACCCTCGATATGATCGACTTGCACTGTGGATGTCCTCGACACCTTAGCGATATTATCGAAAAGAGGATGAAAAGTGTCTAGCAACTAAATATTCATCTGGACAGATTTATCGATATCATCGATAAAAGCACTAAACATGTCCAGTAACTTCATAACATATCTGGACGAATTATCAATGTATCGATACACATATCGATATCATCGATATTCAAATCTCGAGACCATCGGGAGTGGCTCGATAAGATCGACAGGCAGATTTCCGGCGCCCCTTTTAATGAAAATCTCAAAATTCTTCGATATATCGATGACCGTCCGATATGATCTTAAATCAAATATCGATAAGATCGGAGGTCCATCGATGATATCAATGGTGGGCGCGCATTTCTTACAGCAGTTATTTCAGGATGTTTTTAACTATGATCGGGGGCCCTTCGATTTAATCGATATTCAAATATCGATGATATCGACACCTGATCGATTGCATCGAACTAAGCCATAATCTGTCCAGCAAGTTCAAAGATAAATCTATTGAAATTATTGATGCCTCGACTCAGATCTCGATATCATCGACATTCAAATTCTGATGACCTCGACGGTTCCCCCGATCATTCATGAAAACCTGAAATATTTTCAAAGTCAAGTCTCTCTCATTTTTCATGTGTCGAGGGATCGACCCAGTCATCGATGGAATCGGAGTTCGAAATCCGATGACATCGACAACTGTTTCGATTCATCGACCTATTGGCAAGGAGTTTCAAAAGTGTATGACATCGAGTCCAAGTCATTGAGCAGACCATCGATGCTATTGAGAGTATATGCTCAATGATATCTAACCTGCTCGATGATATCAAACTCTGTCATAAATGTGACAGTTTTATATCCGTTGGAACTTCTTGCCTATATATTGAGGGCTTGTTCTTTGTTGCTGTAAGAGAGAAAAGAGAGAGCTTTTGTGTGTTTCAACTTGCATCTTATACCTAAAGCCTTTCTCTCTAGGGAGTTCATCCTCCAATCCACCCTTACCATTGATATTAAATAGAGTGGATTGGGGAATGAACTTCCGCATTCAAGGATCCTCCAACTATTACCTTAATGACAAATCATTATGCTGAGATGCCTTGAATGCATAAGAGAGGAACCACTCTATCTTCCTTATAGGAAAATCTTTAGAGAGTAGGATTCCATCTCACCCTTGACCCAACCCGAAGCCAAGCATTGATATATCATCTTGTGTTGCAGATCAAGGGAGGTGAAGACTCTTCGTTAATAAGGAGGAGAAGATCTTTGGCGTTGTGCTTAACGGGACTCATCAACTTATTTGTAAGTATCCAAAGTCCAAAGGACACTTATGATCATTCCTTCCTAGGTCCTGGTCCTAAGTGGTTCTCACCCTTTGAAGTCCTCAAGGAGGCCTTTGGCGGGAGTGTACGTAGTGGGTGCACAGGGTGGACCCTTTCTCTTGTATAGGGCATAAACTGTTAGGTCCTTGTGTAGGTTCTTGACCTGTGTGGTCTAAAATCTGGGTGCGTTGTGTGGACCCTTACTCTATGGAGAGCATAAACATTTGGTTAGGAGTGAACCAGCAAAACTCTGGGTTTGAGGTGAACCGCGTAAAACCTCTGTAAAGGTTGAAGATGAACCTGATTTAAAATCTTAGGTTTGAAGTGAGCCCTGGGAAACCTCCTTAGTGAATCCGGTACACTTAAGGGTTGAGTGCGACAGCCGAGAGTGGAGTAGACAAGTAGTCGAACCACTATAAAAATGACTGTGTTTGTGATTGCTTTTCTATATGTGTGATTCATGACAATGCATTCATATTCATATATCTGAACACATCTCACACACACACACACAATCATATCTAACATAGACTAAGTTGCATATTGTTATATCTTAATTAGTTTGTGATTGGATCCTCTACTTGGCTTGAAAGTCAATAGAGTTACATTTGAGTAATCCTGATAGTTGCATATCTATAAGGATTAGTGTAATAGGATTTTGAATAAACAATAAAAACTTTTAAAATTCCTATTCACCCCCTCTAGGACATATTGGCATATTCTGACTTCATCTCAAGCGGTCTTCACCGCTATTTCACAATTCTCTTTTCATCGAAACTTGTTGCTGTAACAACTGTGGCAACTTCATCTTTGAGTAATTTGTTCTGTCCTTCAATGCTGCTCCTGTTGCAACAATCTCTTCGATTAGCTCTGACAACTCTTTCTTTGAACTCCGTGGCTAGTGAATTGTTCTTTATTGTTGTTCCTGCTGCAATAATCTTTGAGAATGTCTCCTTTATTCATGGCCTGCGTAATCCATGATTTCTGGTGATAATCTTTTCTACCAAATTAATTGGAATTAGTATCTCAAGATATCACAACTTTCCAGTTTAGTCTCATGAAGTATTGATACTTTTAAATAGTTTCAGAATAATTATTGACAATTCTGAAATAATAATAACATATTGACGTCTTTGAAATAATTAGAATGTATAATGATTTGAACTACATGTTCGCTTTATTTGCGATATATAATATGACTATGATTTGGTCATTTCATTCTTCGTGCTTGTCAGTGTACTTTACATTGCATTTCTTGCATTCTTTTTTTAATTTAATTCGTGAGATTAGTCATATCAATATGATTAATATGTCAACTTCGGTCCACAATTTAAGCTCTTAAGGTGTTGGAGTGAATATAACTTTGACTGGACCTGACTTTAACTAGACTTGACTTTGACTGGGCTCAATGAGTAATTATAGTTTACCCCCGATTTCGGGCTAGGCCTAAGGAGCAATTATAGTTTACCGCCAATTTCGGACTGGGCTTAAGGAGCAATTATAGTTTATCACCGATTTCAGGCTGGGCTTAAGGAGCAATTATAGTTTATCACCGTTTTTGGGCTAGGCTCAAGGAACAAGTATAGTTTATCACCGATTTCAGGCTGGGTTCAAGGAGCAATTATAGTTTACCACCACTTTCAGGTTGGGCTCAAGGAGAAATTATAGTTTATCGTCAATTTTAGGCTAGGCTCAAGGAGCAATTATAGTTTAGGCTTTTTAAGTTGTTAGAACATTATATATAGGTCTCATGCTTGGTTGACCTGCTCGGGTGCTCACTGCTGCCATATGTAAATGAATTGCCATCGCTGATAATATAGGGCTTATGCATAATTGGCCTTATTGGGCCCTCACTGTGCCGTAAAATAATCAATGTTGTGTAGTCAGTGATAGTCAGCGATGATCGATAGTCGGTAATATCATTAATGCGAACACAATTTTTATTATGTTGATAATAAGCGATGATGTTTGATAGTGCTTGACGATAATAATAGCTCATTGATAAATGATAACATCATTTTGTCGAGGTGATAATATCAGCTTCGCAGCAATCATGACAATATCAATGATGTTCTGTAATAATATTCTGCAATAGATGATTTCTTAGCGATCATCGATGCTTTGTAATAATTTTCATAACCAATGATCATTGGCAATATCAGCAATGACCAACGATATTTTAATAATCGTGAATGCTTTGTAATGTATATGAGGAGATAGTTCTTTAACAATTTGTAAGAATAATTATGGCGATTGACCAATATAATATTATATCATGAAGAATGATATAAGGTCGATATCATCTTATTGCCAATACTCGTCGCTTGTTGAAGATATAATATGGGTGTGACTTTGATAAATCTTCAGGCGATAGTATGCTTATTGCGGCTATTGTATAACTGTTGCCTGATCTGCCCCCTTTTGATTGGATGAGATTTTTTCTGAGAATCTTTACAATCAAAACTTCTTTACCCTTTGAGAATAATAATTTTGATAAGATGAATATCCACAGGCATTCCGATGCTTTATTCATTCTGATCCCTGACTTGATAAGATCTGTTGATATAATCTTTAGTGATAATATATTAATTATCTCGTTTAGGATTTAAACTTGGCTTTAGTCTTATAAGTGACCTTTAATAAATCCCAGTATATCATCTTTCTTAAAGAATATATGTTGAATCTCTTCGTGTCTTAAGAGGCATTATATGTCTGATAATTGCTGATAATCTGGATATAATTGTCCCTTCATAAATCTTACAGATAAGTGGCTAGGGCTGAAAAATAGTTTTGCGATAGCCTTTTTAGAATATATAATTTTGAAGATACTTTTGAAGGCCGCAACGATATCCAATTGCAATAATAACCCCGTGCTTGAGTGTCGATATATAATAACTCAATCGCGGTAATGATTCTGGCCCTTGTGTTGACCTGCAAAAATTAATATCGACAATTATCATCTCAGAAAATCAACAATCACCTTTTCTAGGATTAGGTAGATTGGGAATTTTGCACATATGTTCGAAAGAATATTCGAAAATTGTATCTTTATCATGAAGACTTATGATTGGAATATTACTTGTCTTATCACATATTTCATAACCATTCTGCTTTTCCTTCTTGCACATAAGCATGATGGACCATGCCACTACTAGAATCATGTCTTATTTCTTGAGGAGTTGCCAATATCATGTTTCAAATGGAAATTATATTGACTCGCCGTTCTTCTCTTTCTATCATATTCTTTCATAACAATTTCACCATTGTCGATCATCCTTTGGAGTATATCTTTGATGACATAGTGATTTTCAATCTGATGCCCAAACATACGATGATAGTGACAATATCCTTTTACTCTCCTCTTCTCTATTTCTTTACAGTACTTTGACTGAGGTAGCTTAATTTCCCCTCTAGCCAATAGTTGATTCGTCATAACAAGTATATCTTCTTTTACAAATGCCCATTTCTTTCAGGTCTTACATTGTCTGCATTTTTCATATGTTATCCCAATCGTATGACCTTTCCAATTTTATTTACTGCTATTTCTTTCTTCATTATGATATTCTTCTTTCTTTTCTTCTTTGCTAGCGACATTGACTGACATTTCATGAAGATTCTGATATAGTGACTTTATGTGAAAGGCAGACACTTTTTCAACCATCTTTTCAAGAGTATGAACCTTAGTAGCAAGATCACGAAAGGTTTGTATATCTACGCTAATTAGGTTACATGCCACTTCTGGTCTTATGCCTCCCAAGCATAGCTTAACTTGATCTGATTCTCCCAGAAGATATTGACAAAATGCCCCCAAATATTTTCATTAACTGATAAATTCGTCAACTAATTCGTCTTCTAGTTGGCGAGTAGAGGCTAATTCAGTCAAATTGACTTCTCTGTCGGAAGAGAAGAAGTTTTCCATAAAAATACTCTGCATCTGTTCCCAAGCATGAATAAACCCTGGATCCAAAGCTAAATACTATTTGAAGGCTTTTCTGTCAAAGATGACCCGAATAATTGCAAACAATATTGAGGAATTCTAGAGAAATTTCCCATTATTATTATGAAATGCATCATATGTTCTTCTGGTGACCGGTCCACATTAAATTTCTGAAAGTTTGGATGTTTGAAATCAACGGGAAATGTCATTTCTTCTATTTTAGGGGGATATAATGTCTGATATCGGAACCTCTTATTCTGATTTCTTTCCTTCTCTAGATGAATGGTTTTGGTAAAAATCTATTGGATTTCTACCTGCATCACGATTTAAATAATATTAGGCGTCGTTCCATGAAATCTAACCACTCATGGTTGTGGCCTTTCTGCTTGTGGTTTAATGTTGTTCACGGTAGTCGCTGTTAGAAGATTAGGGACTTCTTTAGCCATGTGTTCATCTGGCGAGAGCCGATTAGGCTGTTAATATCTGTCGACAAGTTTTCTGTTTCTTTATACTTCAATTATCTTGATATTGAAGGAGGAAGCGAGCGCTGCATTGCTGATGTTGTTAAGGAAGATGAACTATTGTTTAATTCGAAACCAGCGTATTGCCACTTCGAAGGACCAACTGACTTTAATTGAAAAATCCTTGGTGCATAAGTTCGTGTTAAATTCTTTAAGGGGGGTGTTTTAAGCGAACATTCGCTTGTCACAATGACTTTCCTTTACTCTTCTAAATTCATAATGATTCTGTGGAAGATGTCTTTATAGCTATAGTTGGTGGTAATGGAAGATATTTGGAATGACGGGCTTTTCAGTCCTTCTCGAATGAATTGACTGCGTGACTGAGGCAAAACTGTGTCTTGCGACATTTCGCATAATCGATCCTCTAACCCTACTTGGTGGGATGATACTTCTTGTGGGGGTAGATTGAACCCTTCGTCTTCTGGATATTACTATTATCTATCCTTCATCATCTTGCTGCATTGTTGGTGAAGCAAAGACCATTTCGGACATCACATGACATTGCCTATCCTCGATCATAACTGATTTAACCTTCTCTGGTACTTTCTATAGTAGTGATCGTGTATTTTCGATGTAATTCACAACGAATCCATTTGGTGTGAAATAGACAACCACGTTAGTCGGGAGAAATGCCATTGCGATTGTATACGGATGAAATACCTGCTATTCAAAATAGAGTATTAGTTACTTTAATTATATAAAATTGTACTTTATTTTAGAGATGAAGGGGAGGATGTTCCCATTGAGAGTCTCCATTTTGGCATTTGTATGATGTCAAACAGTGATGAAAATCCTCTAAATATTTTCGAAGTTATTGTTGAATAATATCCCCAGTAGAGTCGCCATTTTGTTTTGACTAAAAACGAAAGGTATTTGATTTGGGGATTATCTTACTCAATAATAACAAAGAAAGAATAAAGAGAATAATCATCATATATTTATTATTTATTCTGAGTTTGTTTACATCCTCTTATCCATTGATTCTAAGACAAAATACAATGAATCGGTGTAATGAAAGAAAGGATAATCAATTCAATAGCGATTTTGGTAGTATTTCGGCATATTTGGTGTCTGTCAGAGTGACAGAGGGGTTGTGCGAGTCCAAGATACTTTACTTTGAGTCGACACTTGAGAGGTACATGCATAAAAAATTGAACTGTGAAGGGAACCCTCAAAATTGTAAAGCATAGGGCTATGGAGGCCTTTTATTGTGCGACCGCACAATAGACCCATTAAATTCATGCAACACTATTCACCACGCAACACTATTCATGCGCAACATTGTTCATAGCGCAACACTATTCACGCGGTTCCTTCTCTCTCTAGAACTTCTGATGATGCAAATAAGAGGGGGAGGGGGTATTTATAGGCCTTCACACGTGTGGGGCATTGATTTTAATGCCATGGACCCCATTTTGCCAACACTATTCACCCGCGCAACTATTCATCCACGCAACATTATTCACCTGCGTAACATTATTCATCCATTTAACTATTCATCCCGCGCAACTATTCATCACGCCACTATTCATCTGCGCAACTATTTATCCATGCAACTATTCATCATGACACTATTCATCTACGCAATTATTCATCCCGCGCAACTATTCATCGCAGTGCTATTCATTGCAGCAGATTTTCCAGAGAGGGATGATAGAGAGAGGGCCGTGTAATGGGCAGGGTTGCCTATCTTGAATCCCTGATGCGCTACAAACCAAACTCATATCGACTCGTGTATTTTTTTTGCTCCAACATAATAATTGTTTAAACTCCCCCAATTACCTTGGTTTTTGACATTGCAAATTATCTTGCCACAGGTTTCACGTCGACATATTGGATTACACAAGATAAGAAAAAATTCTTCTCCAAGGTACGTAAGTTTTTCTTGGATGATCCTTACCTGTTCAAATATTGCCCAGACCAAATTCTAAGGAGATGTGTGCTAGACAATGAACATCAGAGTGTCATCTCCTTTTATCACTCTCAGGCTTATGGTGGTCACTTTTCTACTAAAAAGACCATGGTCAAGATTCTGCAGTGTGACTTTTACTGGCCCACGATGTTCAGAGATACTCATGAGTTTTGCAAAGCTTATGAGTATTGTTAGAAATAGGGAGGGTTGTCCCATTGAAATATGATGCCTCTGAACCCCATTCTTATTATTGAAGTATTTGATTGCTAGGGCATCGATTTCATGAGACCATTCCCCAATCCTTTTGAAATATTTACATTTTGTTAGCAGTAGACTATGTCACTAAGTGGGTTGAAGTGATCCCGTGCCAGAATAATGATCATAAAATGGTTATTCAATTCTTAAAAGAAAATATCCTTTCCCAGCTCGGAACGCCTTGGGCCATTGTTAGTGATGGAGGTTCACATTTTGTAATAGGACATTTGAGAACTTAATGAAGAAATATGACATCTCTCATAAAGTGAGCACTTTATACCACTCGCAGACAAGCGAATAAGCCGAGATTTCCAATAGGAAAATTAAACAAATTCTGGAAAAAATGGTTAACCCTGACCATAAGGATTAGTCAATCCATTTGACCAATGCTTTATGGGCTTACCATACAGCTTTTAAGACCCCCATTGGAGTGTCTCCCTTTAGACTAGTCTGCCAGTTGCCTGTAGAGTTAGAGCATAGAGCTTATTGGGCTATCAGAAATCTGAACTTTAACTTGGACAACGCTGTCTCACTGCACAAGCTCTAACTAAATGAACTAGAGGAAATCCAGAGCGACGCTTATGAGAACTTGAGAATTCAAAAGGACAGGTTGAAGGTATTCCATGACAGGAACATCCTTCGGAAATCATTCATAACCGGCCAAAAAGTCCTTCTGTACAATTCTTGGTTACATCTATTTCCAAGTAAACTTTGATCTCATTAAACTGGTCCCTTCATTGTTACTAATGTCTATCCTCATGGGGCCGTCGAGATAAAAAATCTGACAAATTGTGATGTTTTCAAAGTGAATGGACATCGTCTCAAGCCATTTGTTGAGGAGTTTGATTCAGAGGACATGTCCATGCCTCTGACTGATCCTGTGTACTAGGATTGATCTCCTAGTCTGATGGAGGTGTAGTTAGGTTTATTACTTTCATAGAATTTAGGATTATGATAGTTTAATTCCAGTTTGTTTAATCTTCATGCTAACCCATTTACATGTTAAGAACTTTGGAAAAGCTTTAATTCTCCTTCTTCAGGTATTATCTTCCCATCACTTCCCATTTCTTTTCGTTGTCTCATGTGCATTGCATACTCATATCTTTTACATTGAAGAGAATGTAGGTTTTACGTTGGGGGTGTAGATTAGGTAAATTAATCAGTGTTTTCCTCTAAAAGAAGTGAATGGTAGAGATGAAAGGTAGGTGAGTTGCGCGGGACCCGAGTTGCGTGGGAACTGTATTACGTGAGAGTTGAGTTGTGCGAGTCCGTGCAACTCAGCATTAGTCATGATAGGCTGTGTAACTCTCTTCAGAATGGGATGGATTAGAAATGTAAAGTGGGGTCCACGGCACAGGATTCAAGGGCTCACACATGCGAAAGCCTATAAATACCCCTACCCCCCTCATTTGAGGATCGAATGTTCAAAAGACCAGTGCCTCTGATAGGTATTAGAGATAAAGAGAAGGAGAGGGAGTGCAGAGTGTAGAAAGCCTGGGCCGCGCTACTCATGGCGAGTTACGCGGACCCGTGCAATTCCTCGACCCGCGCAACTCCCATAAGTTACGCGGATACTCTTTGAGGTAGCTGCTATGTTGAAATTTTCCAGGTCCTCAAGCTATTTCAAATGTGTTAAAGGGATCTAAGCACTCTTTTATAATGCCAATAAGGGATAGAATGCATAGGAAGCCCGCACAACTCATCTCCCTTGGAGATATGATCAATATGAGCTAGAATGTTGATGAATTTCATATTTTAAATTTACTTAACTTTTGTGTTTTTTGGTGTTTCTAAGATATTCTATCCTTGAATTAAAGGACTAAAAGGATGTAAATGAACTCAGAATGAATAAAATTGATGATTATTCTCTTCATTCTATCTTTTATTGATATTAAGTGAGATATTCCCCAAATAAAACGCTTTTCATTTCTGGTCGAAACAAAATGGCGACTCTACTAGGGAACTTTTATCTTGCTTAGTATTGACTTAAGAATGACTTGGAGAATTTCATCACTGTTTGGCATCCTATAAGGCGCCAAAATGGCGACTCTCAGTGGGAACATCCTTCCTTTCATCTCTAGGATAGAATATATTTGTGAATAAATGCTAATTAAGTTCTATTGTTGGCCTCTAACAGACATAAGAGTGATACATCGATAACAAGTGCACAGACTGTTCACGAAACTACTGGTAAAAAGGCAAAAGGGTAGGAGAAATGGATGATAGTCATTCTCTTAGGCGAACGGGTAAAACTACGGTAGTCACGTTACGCTCAGGTAAAAGGATAAAGAGCCCCTATAAACAGAATACTCAGGTAACAAGAAGAGAGACAGCTGAAGAATGCCACGACAACACCAGAGAAAAAGGGAAAAATAAGGTGAAGGGGGTAACATATGATGTGGTGAGTAATCTGAAAGGCATACCAGCTCGACTAAGTGTGTATGACACGTTATAACTGTCAGAAGATTCTCGAAATAGTTTGATTCAAGCTCTATCTGACAATAATGTGAGAAAAGCATTTCTTATAGAAATGGAACACAAAGAGCGAAATAATTGCATGCTAGTCATTTCTTTCTCCGATGATGATTTGATTTGTGGTGAGGAGCATAACAGACCGCTGTTGGTTGTGGGCCACGTCGGCGGTAAACAGATAAAATGAATAATGTTAGATAATGGGTCCGTAGTGAATTTGTTGCCGTTAACGATGCTAAATGAATTGGGATATCGTCGTTCTCATTTGCACCGTAGTGGGATGATGATACAAGGGTTTAATCAAGATGGACAGAGGGCTCTCGGCAAGAATACATTGACATTGGAAATAGGGGAACTGACGACAGACGTTGTTTGTCACGTCATCAATGCAGTAACGACATATAATCTCCTTTTGGGAAGACCCTGGATACACCAATACGACATCGTACCATCGACTCTCCATCAATACTTCGAGTACTGTAAAGATGGGATTCAATTTAAGGTGATGGTTGATACAAAATTGTATACAGAAGCAGAGTCTTTCTTCGCTGACGCTGGCTATTATGACGAGTTCACCGCAGGAAAGAAAAAGGGAAGTAATGATAATGAAATAGAGAAAGGCGAAACAAGCACAGTGCAGAATGGGGTCACGAAGTTAGAGTTATTTGAGAAAGAGAATGCGAAGCAGAAATTTTATTTCGTGCCAAGACATCTAAGACGACCGGGGTAGCCTCCGCTGACATTATTATCACCCAAGTAGTTAGAAATTTTGTAGTCAAATTACACGATGCAGCTACCGCAAGCTGAAAGAAAGAAACCATTCCCGGTTATGCCTAAGAGGTTCCACATTGAGGCCAGTATGAAAAATCCTGAACCTATTGAATTCTATGCAGTGTCAGAGGTAGAGGTAGAAGAAAAGATAAATAATGAGATAAACTTTGCGAAGTTGACACTTGAAGATCTGGAAAGATACAACTCTCCTAGCAAAAGGATAATGAAGAACATGGGCTTCGATTGTGAAGAGCCGATTCGCTTAAACAGTGGAAAACGTATATTTTGATCTCAATCGGGGTCAATCAGAAAAATAAGAAAAGTTCCGCGGATTGGGAGGAGAATCTTTGATAAATATGATTACTGTAGAATTAGCAGAAGAAAAAGAAGTTGAAATGATCAAACATCCTGAAGTGACTCCAAAGCAGATGGAATATGGGGGGCAACCGACAATTGACAGGTTACGAGAAATAAATCTAGGGACAGAAGAAGAACCTCGGAATACATTCATAAGTGCCAGTCTCTCTGAACAAGAAGCTAACTGGTATATTAAACTTTTGAAAGAAAATAAAGATGTATTTGCCTGGACATATGCTGAAATGCCAGGCCTGGAACCATCAGTGGCGATGCATCGGTTAAATATTTCTAAAGACAAGAGGTCGGTTAAACAAGTGCAGTGATGATTCCACCCAGAACTAATACCTTTGATTGAAGAATAAGTGAATAAGCTAATTAAAGTTGGGTTTATCAGAGAAATCAAGTATCCTAAGTGGATATCAAACATTGTCCCAGTGAAAATGAAGAGTGGACAAATTAGAGTATGCGTTGACTTCATAGACTTAAATGAAGCATATCCAAAGGATGATTTCCCACTACTGATCACTGAGCTATTAATTGACAGTACAACTAAGTACGCCATTATGTCCTTTGTGGATGGTTACGCTGGGTATAATCAGATAAGAATGGCTCCGGAAGACGAGGAAGCCATGATATTTAGAACATCGCTGAGAATTTACTATTACAAGGTTATGCCGTTTGGTCTCAAGAATTCTGGCGTGACATATCAGAGGGTGATGCAAAATATATTCTAAGACATGATGCACATGCATGTTGAATGTTATGTGGATGATTTAGTGGTCAGGTCAAATGACCATGAGGACCATTGTGAACATCTAGTTTCAGTATTTCGTCGGCTCAGAAAGAAGCAACTAAGGATGAATCTGTCTAAATGTGCGTTCAGTGTTTCGTTGGGAAAGTTCCTCGGGTTTTATTGTCAGGCACCAGGGAATTGAAGTTGATCTAGGGAAGATCAGAGCTATTTAGGAAATGCCACCTCCAAAAACACTGAAGGAACTAAAAAGTTTGCAGGGAAAGTTGGCATATATTCGTCGCTTTATCTCTAATCTTGCTGGAAGATGTCAGCCGTTTTCCCACCTAATGAAGAAGGGAGCAAAATTTGTGTGGGACTTGTCATGCCAAAATGCATTCAATTCAATTAAAGAATTGTTGAAACAACCCCTTGTGCTGGCAGCGCCTGTGAAAGGTAGACCCCTCATTCTTTATATTTTTGCAGCAGAGAATTCATTGGGGGCCTTGTTAGCGTAAACAAATGAGCAAGGGAAGGATATCACGTTGTATTATCTAAGCAGAACTTTGATAGGAGATGAATGCAACTATTCACCCATTGAGAAAGTGTGTTTAGCTCTGATCTTCATAGTTCAGAAATTAAGGCATTATTGTCTCTCCCATGATATAATTTTAATTTCGCGAGCGGATCCCCTAAAATTCTTAATGACAAGGCCAATGCTATCAGGGAGACTATCCAAGTGGATGCTTTTACTATTAGAATATATGATCACATATGAACTGGCAAAAGCAGTGAAGGGACAAGCGGTGACAGATTTCCTAGCAGCTCACCTTGTGCCGGTTAACGAAATGATCAGTGATGATTTTCCAGATGAGCAGGTAATGGTGACAGAATTGCCTAGTTTGTGGAAAATGTAGTTCAACGGCACTTCTAGAACTTCAGGAATAGGTGCTGGGATAATATTTATTAGTCCACAAGGTGACCTGCTTCCATATTCCTTTACATTAGGTGTAGCATGCACTAATAACGAGGTCATTGGAAATAACTCAGGAAATGAAGATAAAAGCGTTACAGATTTTTGGCGATTCTAAGCTAGTGATAAACCAGCTTACGACAGAATTTGAAATAAGGAAGCAAGAGCTCCTCCCGTATTATCATCACATGTAATAGTTGTTGGAGCAATTTCAAGATGTTAAAATCAAGCATATACCGAGATCAGAAAATGTGAGGGCAGACGCCTTGGCTAGTTTGGCTGCAGCCTTGGCTTGTCCTAATTGAAGCCCTCTTCAAGTGATGATCGAAGAAAGAAGGTTTTTGCCGCCTGCTGAAGATGTTGAAGTTGCTGAAGCATTTCCTGTGTCATGTTTGAAGATTACAATTGATGATTGGTGCCAGCCTTTCGTGGATTATCTCAAATATGATATCTTGCCGGAGGATCCAGTGCAAAATTTGCAAATAAAGCAAAGGGTGAAGAAATTCATTATGTGTAATGAAGAGCTTTATAAAAAGAAGCGAATCAAATATTACGAGAAGCCCATTAAGGAGAATGCGGGTCTTATCAAGCCGGTAGAAATCTATTTCACCGGGTGCATCAAATGAGGTATTATTAGCCTACAATGTTCAACAACGCAATTGATTACACACGACGATGTCACGAAAGTCAGATACATGGCGATGTCATACATGTACCTCCAGAAGACTTGCATCAATCGGTGGCTTCTTGGCCATTCACAACTTGGGGACTCGATGTTATCGATCCCTGTTTCGACAAGAAACAAATGCACTCGATTTGGGGGAATTTATTCAATGATAACAAAGAAACAATGAGAGAATAGTGATCACAAGATATCTTATTCTGAATTCATTTACATCTTCACATTTCCCTTGATTCTGAAAATAGGGTACAATCAATCAACTGAATCCATACAATAAATGAAACAAAAGGGAGTCTAATGGTGATTTTAGCAGCATTTCGACGCTTTTGATGTTTATTGCAAAGACGGATGTGTTATGCGGACTTGAAGCTCTTGATTTGATTGTGCGATAGATTCTGAACATCCTTCTACTCATCCTTCCAGTC
Source organism: Magnolia changhungtana (assembly GCA_030180095.1). Classification (NCBI taxonomy): domain Eukaryota; kingdom Viridiplantae; phylum Streptophyta; class Magnoliopsida; order Magnoliales; family Magnoliaceae; genus Magnolia; species Magnolia changhungtana. The sequence continues at coordinate 3,381,217 of JASAUF010000473.1, read as the reverse complement.
ATATGGACAAATTTTCTTTCTCCAAGAGCTCTCTCTCTGCACTTTCCCTTTATAAATCTAACAATCCTTTATGAATCCAGCAATTGAATAGTACGGGTGCGCCTTTGAGGAATTTCTATCTCCTCTATGGGCCTTTTGAGATTCTCTAACTTCTATCTTTTCTCACTTCTCCTTCTTGCTTCTCTCTCTCACTGCCCTCTCCAAATGGAGATAGGAGAGAGGTATTCATAGACATCCAACAGATATTGAGGTCATCTGTCTAAAGATAGAAGTGCACAAGCTTAGACAGGGAATGTGGAGAGCACAAGGCTTGTATTAGGAAGATAATACTATAAAAGCTATGTATAAGGACAAGTCTCCACCAAAAATGGTGCAGGGGTCTTCCTCAAGACAACTCCCCATAAGAAGTGGCGCATGGAGGAGTTCCTAGGACAAAGTCCCTTTAAAAGTGGCGCATGGAGGAGTTCCTCAGGATAAAGCCCCTTTAGAAGTGGCGCACCAGGGTATCCTTCAGGACAAAGTTCACAATAAGTGGCGCTCCAGGCTTGTCTTCAGGACAGACTTCCACATGAAATGGTGCTCCAGGCCTATCTTCAGGACATAATCCACAATAAGTGGCGCTCCAAGCTTTGCTTCAGGACATAGTCCATAATAAATGGCGCTTTAGGTCTGTCTTTAGGACAGACTTCCACATGAAATGGTGCTCCAGGCCTGTCTTCAAAGGGTTTGGGCGATTGCGCACAAGAGACTTGTATTAGGACATGATTTCCACTAGAAGTGGTGCAAAGGCCATTGTTAGGACAAAGGCCTCCACCAGAAGTGGCACAAAGGCCATTGTTAGGATAGTTGCGCGGTTGTGCACAAGAGGTCTTCTCCAAGTGGCGAGAAGGCCATTGTTAGGACAAAGGCCTTTCCAAGTGGCGCGAAGGTCGTTTATCAGGACAAAATCCTCTTGAAATATGGCGCAAAAGGCCTCCCATTTGGACATGCTTCCTCTTTAAGTGGCGCAAAGGCCATCTTCAAGGGATTGCGTGGTTGTGCGCAAGTGACTCCTTCAAGGGAGTTGTGCGGTTGCACAAGGGCTTCCCTTCACTTATCTTCTCTTCTGGTCTTCCTCCCTTCTTGTCCCTTCTTGTCCTCCAACCCCTTCAAATGAGGAGAGGAAGGGGTATTTATAGGCCTCCCATGCTCCTCACTTCTTAAATAGTGGTGATCACCACCACTTCTTCTTTCACACAACGTCCAACCTTCTTCCTTAAATAGTGGTGTTCACCAACCTCTCCCTTAAATAGTGGTGTACAACCACTCTTCCATCATATAAGGCAACATCCCTCCTCCATTAAAAATGACACCCATGCACTCCTCTATACCAAACGACGCCCATGCACTCTTCTATTTCAGACGACGCCTATACATTTTCTATTCTAGACAATGCCTATCCATTCTTTTATTCCATAATGTGGAGCGCACAACCTATTCGGTCGAAGGACCACCAGGACTGGTCGTAGGTGTACCAGAAAATTCTGAAAATTCTCAACAACTTAGGACTGGTCGTGAAATTTCTTGAACTAGTCGAGTCAATGCCAGGACTGGTCGAACAGAGGCTAGGACTGGTCTTAAAACAGACCAAAAACCTATTAAAGATATAATTGAGTTATGTATCCGAAATGACCTACTCTAAGGTCAACCTAATAGTCATTCAAACCTGAATCATGTCGTATGGACATTGAACTTCAACCATTTAACGAATGTAGACATTTGAACCTTATCCAGCTTGAGATCTTGAACTTGTTGTAGCTTTAATCTTAAAATCTTCATCAGCTTGAAAACTACTTCATGCGTTGCTCTTGCGTTTTGAAGTTATTTCTTAAGTCTTGAACTTCAACATTGATAGAATGATGAAGTACACTTTGTATTTCTTGAAGACATCCAATGTCATAAAGTGTTGATGCAGTGTCTTGAACAAATATAAAACACCATACAAACAAAAGACACAAATAGATGTTTTGACACATCAAAATTTGACAACCAAAGGAGCATGAGACCATAGCACTTACAATCTCCCCCTTTGTCAAATTTGTGACAAAACACCCAAATAATAATACTTCCAAGAATAAGAGAGATATAAGCACAACAGGTTCAATAGTGAATCATGCACCAGTTAAATAGACATCATAAGCAACATCCAGCTTACTCCCCTTGAGTAACAGCACATCCAAACTACTCTACAATCCCATAATCATAATCATTAAATCCTGCCAAAACTTCACCAAACTTATTACAACAATCCCCACACTTGCTTGAAATGTAAATTGTTACAACACGAAATTGAATAATGAAGTGATAAATTAACGAAGGCAGACAGATTTTTGCACCAGAGATGACGGAATGCAAAACACGAACCATGAATGTAGTGAGTTCGGTTTTATTACCAGAACGCGGATATAGATTTGAGATGAAAATCCTGTGAAGCACTCTGTGTCTGGGTAACAAATACCTTAAAGGAAGTGCATTACCTTTATGAGTCCAGTGAACATCCAAATTATATAAATCCCTAGTAAGCATTTGTCTTTCAGATTCTGAGATTTTATCAGATAATATATGAATTGGAATGCCCTCATCATTGATAGGAATTTCCATAAGGTGAGCTATCAAATGGTGATCCACCGTAAATAAGCCTTCTTGAGTATCAATTTTAAAAGATAAATTCTCAAGAGAAAAATCACAAATACATGCAACCATGGATTGGGCAATGGACTGGTATGCAGCTCCACCCCAATGTAAGATGTTATCCCATCCCACAGATTGCAACAGAGGAAGGATACGAAATAGAGCAATGTGATTAATATTAACAGAATGCTCAACTATAACATTGCGCATACGCAAATCCCAAGCATCTGATGGATCATTTTCGGGAGAACGAAGATGACGTTACGCAATAGATACTGATCGAGATGAAGAGGGACCACGGGTAGTTTTCTTTTTACCCCTAGCATCCATTTTCAAAGGAGGAATCAAGGAAACTACAAGATTCGAGAAAGAAGAAGTGGGGTTTTGATAGAACAGATTTTTTAAGAGAAAAACCCCAAACTTGCAATGAAAGAGCAAATAGATTCTACAAGAGTGAAATTTGAAGCACCAATAACAAGAATCTACAAGGAAATTACAAAAGAACCACTAACCTTGATGTATCATGAAGGTGAGTTCGACCGGTCGAGGCTAGGCTCATTGGTGAGACAAAAGGAAATGAAGAAGAAGAGCCAAAACTACAAACTAAAGTGAATTCACGAGTTTCATGACCAGTCGTGGATGTGCTCGATCGGTCGAAGCACGACCGGTCGTGTACACTCACGACTGGTCGAGTATCGACCAAAATTTGTAATTTTTTAAAATGATTTCAAAATTTAAGCAAATAAGCCATCAAATATATGTACATTATGATACACTAAAGCATGCAAATTCAATTTAAATCACATATACCGAGATCAAACTTTAATTTATTAAACCTACTTTTGTCGAGCGGTTTAGTGAAAATGTCGCAAGTTGAGTCTCGGTTGGAATGTATTCCAAAGATATTGATTTTTCTTCTACTAATTTACGAATGAAATGAAATCTAATGTCAATATGCTTAGTACGTGAATGCTGAACTGGATTTTTTGAGATATTTATTGCACTGGAATTATCACAATATAAAATCATAGAATCCTGTGTAATTCCATAATCGCTTAATATGCGTTTCATCCAAACAAGCTGAGTACATGCATTTCCAGCTGCAATGTATTCATCGTCAGTTGTTGATAGCGATATAGAACTTTGCTTCTTGCTAAACCAAGAAACAAGACAATTTCTGATGTAGAAACAACCACCACTGGTTGATTTCCTATCATCAATGTTTCCAGCCTAGTCAGCATCTGAGTACCCGGCTAATTGAACACTAGTCTCATGAGGATACCAGAGACCCAGTTTAGCAGAACTTGCGACATATCACATAATCCGCTTAACAGGAGTTAAGTGTGATTCTTTAGGATTTGACTGATAACGAGCACAAATACCAACACTCAAAGCGATATCTGGTCTACTTGCAGTTAAGTAAAGCAAACTACCAATCAAACTACGATACAATTTAGGATCCACATCTTTACTTGTAGAGTCTTTTGAGAGTCTCAAAGTTGTACTCATAGGAGTATCAAAATTTTTACCATTCCCAAATCCAAACTTCTTAATTAAGTTCAGAGCATATTTGGTTTGATAGATAAAAATTCTATCAGGTTGCTGTTTCACTTGCAACCCTAGGAAATAATTTCATTCCCCAACCATGCTCATTTCGAACTTAAATTTTATTAAATCTGCAAACTCAACAGTCATGTTAGTACAGGTTGACCCATAAATAATATCATCAACATATATTTGAACCATTAGAATATCATCGTTATGTTTCTTAACAAAGAGCGTCTTATCAACACTTCCCATCTGAAAATTATGACTCAGTAAAAACTTAGTCAATTTTTCATACCATGCTCTGGGAGCTTGTTTCAGACCATAGAGAGCCTTTTTAAGATGATACATATGTTTAGTAAACTTAGGGTCTTCAAACCCTGTAGGTTGTTCAACATATACCTCTTCATGTAAATCACCATTCAAAAAGGCACTCTTTACATCCATTTGGTAAATTTTAATTTTCTTAAAGCAGGCAATTGAAATAAAAAGTCTGATTGATTTAAGATGAGCTACAGGGGCAAAGGTTTCATCATAGTCAATACCTTCAATTTGTGTGTACCCCTGTACAACTAACCTTGCTTTATTTCGAATAATATTTCCAAGTTCATCAGACTTGTTCTTGAAAATCCATTTTGTTCCAATAATATGTTTATCTTTAGGTCTAGGAACAAGGTACCAGACATCATTTCTGACAAACTGATTAAGTTTTTCTGCATCATAATCGTCCAGTTTTCATCGAGAAAGTGCTTCTTTCACGTTAACCGGTTCTATCTGGGATGTAAAGCATACGTAGTTACATATGTCCTCTAATTGTCTACGAGTGCACACACCAGTGAGAAGGTTTCCAAGTATTTGAGAAGTTGGATGATCTTTAACAGTCCTTAATTCAGAACTAGTTTCACTTGATGAAGTTTCTGGTTTTTCAAGTATAAGAACTTCATCATTATCTGAACTAGGGGCAGGTGTATTCAAATGATCGTCAATTACAACATTTATTAACTCTTGAATCACACCGGTCCTGTTGTTCAGAACATGATATGCACGACTATTTAAAGAATATCCTAAAAAGATCCCTTCATTACTTTTAGTGTCGAATTTTTCCAAATTTTCACGGTCACGTAAAATATAGCACTTGCTGCCAAAAACTCGAAAGTATTTGATAGAAGGCTTTTTCTCAAACCATATTTCATAAGCCATTTTATTATTAGATTTGCAAATATAAACACAGTTAATAATGTAGCAGGCGGTATTCACTGCTTCAGCCCAGAGATTCTTGGGAAGCTTCATGCTATTTAGCATAACATTTTCCATTTCTTGAAGCACTCTATTTTTCCTCTCGACAATTCCATTTTGTTGAGGAGTCTTAGGTGCAGAGAATTCATGCGATATTTCCTGATCGCTACAAAATTTCTCAAAACTACTATTTTCAAACTCGGATTCATGATCACTACGGATCTTACTAACTTGAGAACATTTTTCAGTTTGGATCCGTTTTATAATCTTTTTCACTTCATCAAGGGTTTCTGATTTGTCCCTCAAGAATGAAACCCAAGTGTATCTTGTATAATCATCTACGATAACCAAGATGTATTTTTTGCCACCTCGACTTTTCGTTCTCGTTGGTCCTATAAGATCCATGTGGAGAAGCTTGAGTGGTCTTGTGGTGGTATTGGAGTTCACCTTTTTGTGAGAGCTCCAAGTTTGTTTACCATACTGGCATTCACCACAAATCTTGTCTACTTTTTGCATCTTAGGTAGACCTCTAATTACTTCTCCTTTGCTCAATCTGTATAAATTTCGGTAGTGTACATGTCCAAGGCATTTATGCCATAATTCTGTCTCATTGGTATGGACCATGTAGCACGTTTGGTTAGATGAGCTACCATCGCTTACTATATAGCAGTTTTCAGAAGTTCTGCGACCAGTTAATATTACAGAACCCTTTTTGTTTATAATTTCACAACCCTGATTAGAAAATTTAACACTATGGTTGTTATCATATATTTGAGATATGCTTAACAGGTTGTGTTTTAAACCCTCAACATATAAATCTTTAAATAAGGGAAGGTTATAGAGTTGAACTGTACCTTTGCCAATTATCTTGCACTTGCTACCATTACCAAATGTGACTGACCCATTTGTCATATCTTTAAGATCGGTGAATAGAGCCTTGTAGCCTGTCATATGTCTGGAGCATCCACTATCTAGGTACCATTTTGAATGGCTTGAAGCTTTGAAAGCAGTGTGAGCAACCAAACAGGCAACCTTAGGAACCCATTTCAGAACTGTTTTGGGTTTAGGAGTATAGTTGATCTTCTTTTGTTTATAGTTGTAAGAGTGACCTATTGAGTTAGATTTTAAGAGCTCCTTTAGTAAATCAATTATCTTTTCAGCTAGTGGGTTTCTGATCTGATTTTTAAAATTTATATAGCTGCTTTTAGGTTTTTGAAAAGTTTTTGTATTTTTAGAAAAAACTTGACTAGTACCTTTTCCTTTTGAGCTAGAAGTCTCTCCTTTCACAAAGTTGGGAGGAGTATTCTTCTGTTTAGGAGATGTATTTTTATCATAGCCCAACCCAGATCGATCACCACATTTTCTTGATCCGGATAATAATTTTTCTAATTTTGGATCACCTTGGGCATATCTCCATGTGTCCTTCAAACTCAGAAGAGAAGATGCTTCATTTTTTAAGTTTCTCATTTTTAGATTTCAAATCTTCAATCAGGGAGGTTTTGAATTCCAAATCATACATTGATTTTTCAAAACAATCTAAAATTTTGGATTTTTCTAAAACAAGAGTTTCAAAACATTCTTTGAGTTTAAAAAACTTTTCTTTTTGAAGTTTAAGTTTGACAACAATTTTACAACTTTCTTTATATAAGGCAATATAAGCATCTTGAAGATTTTCTTTATTTTCATGATCACTATCCAGATTTTCTTCACTTGTTGAATCATCGTGATCTGAAAAAGTAAACTTGGCTAGAGTCATAAGGGCTTTAACTTCACTGCCCGACTCGGTTTCAGAATTTTCTGATTCAGAAGATGCTTTAGAATCAGACGATTCATCCCAAGTAGCCAACATACCCTTCATTCTGGGTCTGTCCATTTTAGGACATTTGTTTGCTAAATGCCCATATTCTTGGCAGTTGTAACATTGACTATCTTTCAAAGACTTCCAAGTTTTGGACTTAGGTTTAGATCGTTTCTTTTCATTTTCCTTTTGAAAGTCGACCCTTTTCTTGCTTTTGAAAATTTTATAAAACTTTTTCGCCAAAAGAGCCATATCATCTTCAGAATTTTCTAAATCTGAGTTTTCTTGAGAAATACCTTTAGATAATTTCAAAGTTATAGATTTACCTTTAGGAGCTTTACAATTTAATTCATAGGTTTGTAAAGAACCTACTAGTTCTTCTACCCTCATATTATCCGTATCACGAAGTTCCTGGATCGCGGTTACTTTAGAATTGAACCGTTCAGGAAGTGAGCGTAGTATCTTTGCACACACTTTACTTTATGGAATTTTATTGCCAAGACCCCACATTGAGTTTACAATGTCATTTAGTCTTGTGTAAAAGTCCATAAACATTTCATTTTCCTCCACTCCATATGATTTTCTTCAAATTTGGTTGTGAGGAGTTGGACTTTAGACTTTTTAACAATTGATGTACCCTCGTGTGTCATTTCTAGTCTATTCCAGGCTTACTTTGCAGTATCACAGGATATAATTCTTTTGAACTCATCCAGTGATAGTGGCAAGTGATTGCATTTAGTGCTTTAGCATTGGCACTATACTCACTTTTCTGAAGGGTGGTCCATAAATAATAAGCAGGTACAGACACAGTTTTTGAACTATCGGATTTAGTTACTTCAATGGTAGGAGGGTTCCATTCGGTCACTGTGGCTCACCACACACTCTCATCCATTGATTTGAGGAAGATCCTCATTCTGACTTTCCAATAGGCATAGTTGGAGCCATCAAATGGTGGAGGCCTAGTGACTGAAAGGCTATCAAAATTTGACATCTTTTTATATAGCTTAGATCATTAGCTCAGGAAATAAATCCAAATAAAAAGCAATAAGAACGAGCTATTAGGCTTTGAAACCACTTGAAAAGGCCAAGCTATACGTCCTAGAGGGGGGGTGAATAGGACTATGCCAAATTAAAATAAAATCAGCGGAATAAAATAAATCAATAGCCTTACAATTATAAATCAATTCACAATGCTAAAATCAAATCACCTTAATAAATAAGTATTGAGAGATTGATACAAATTCAGTTCTAAGGACAACCTTACACCATAATAAACAAGGGCTTATGGTAGGATAACGTTATTTCTAGAATGTCTTTTGGATCAAGAACTCAATTTTAATAGAGATGAATGAATAACAAAGAATTGAAATTAAATGCAGAAATATAGATCTAATTTATTACACAATCTCCACATTTGCTTGAAATGTAATTGTTACAACATTCACATCCACATGTACATTCCACACAATTGAATGATAAAAGATATGAAAATTGAGCAAGCATTCAATCCACAAGACAAAGAGTTATAGTGGTTCGCCTGTGTGTACACCAACTATCTTTCAACAGCCACACAGAATGCTACTCCACTCCTAATATCCTCACACGGGATATTAGCGTTCACTATCAAATAGGTTTTCACAGGTTCACCCAAAACCTTTACAATTGTGTCTTTTTCACTTGGGCTTACACAATTCAAAAAATCCCTCTTTTCTGATTTTTCTGGCTCTCCTCAGATTACCAACACAATGAGATTTTTCTGGTTTAACCTCAAACAAAATCAAAAGAAATGAAATTTTACAGAATTGTAAAATACCTGGATTTCTCCTTTTCGTAGCAGCCCGGTAGAACCAATCAGAGTAGATGATTGAATGTCAAAGTTCAATTTCCAGTACTCACTTTAATATGGTTCTAAGTTCTAATAGATTTTAGATTTTAACCAGTTGGGCATAGCTATATTTGATTTTGATTCCAAGAATAAGGAATAAGGTAATTCCTCTTTTCAAATAAGATTGGAATATAGAAACAAAATCAAATTAAATAAGCTAGAAAAAAGAGAAGCAACTATGCACAAAATAGCTTAAAAAACAAACACAAACTTATCTCAGAGTGGAGCCTTGAAAATATTATAAATTGAATGAAAAACTCTGAAATTCGTGTTCAATTTATAGAAGTAGAAATCGCATCTACGACTGGTCTTAGGAACCTTCGACTGGTCGTAGCTCTAACAGATATTTGAAATAAGGAGTGCAATTTTTGAAAGCCGTTCCATGACTGGTCTTAGGGAACCTACGACCGGTCGTGGGTCACCTACGACTGGTCGTAGATCTCTACGACTGGTCGTAGGACCATAAAATTGCTTGCTGGACTTTAAGTCGTATACTTACGACTGGTCGTGATCGAGTCGAAGTCACTCCTACGACCGGTCAAAGGACCACTAGGACTGGTCGTAGGTGTACCAGAAAATTTTAAAAATTCTCAACAACGTAGGACTGGTCGTGAAATTTCTTGGACTAGTCGAGTCTATGCCAAGACTGGTCGAACAGAGGCTAGGACTGGTCTTAGAACAGACCAAAAACCTATTAAAGATATAATTGAGTTATGTATCCGAAATGACCTACTCTAAGGTCAACCTAATGGTCATTCAAACCTGAATCACGTCGTATGGACATTGAACTTCAACCATTTAATGAATGTAGACATTTGAACCTTATCAAGCTTAAGATCTTGAACTTGTTGTAGCTTTAATCTTAAAATCTTCATCAGCTTGAAAACTACTTCATGCGTTGCTCTTGAGTTTTGAAGTTGTTTCTTAAGTCTTGAACTTCAACATTGTAGCTTTGAACATTGATAGGATGATGAAGTACACTTTGTATTTCTTGAAGACATCCAATGTCATGAAGTGTTGATGCAGTGTCTTGAACACATATAAAACACCATACAAACAAAAGACACAGATAGATGTTTTGACACATCAAAATTTGACAACCAAAGGAGCATGAGACCATAACACTTACAGATCGATCTTCTTCTCCACAAAAATCTCTTCATTTCAGAGAAGGATTTTTCATGAAATGTAGAGCTGATTACATGTCAGAGAAGAATCGCCTGACCGAAGGCCTGAAGAATGACTGGATGATCATGTGTGCATAGAAAACTGAATGATCACACTCGAACGTGAGACCAAATGATTGTGCTCGAACGGAAGACTAAATGATTGCGCTCGAACGGAAGACTGAATGATTGTGCTCGAATGGAAGACTGAATGCTTACGCTCGAATGGGAGATTGAATGGTTGCGCTCGAACGAAAGACTGAATGCTTGCTCTCGAATGGAAAATTGAATGCCCCTAGCCAGAAGCATCGAGTGAATGATTCAATAGGGAGGATAATGCGTCAACGAAAGCACTTTGTCTTCATAGTGGTCAATCAAATAAAATGCCTTTTCGCAAACAGAGCTTCAATTGCATCCTCCATAGCTTTAACTCCCTTATTCGCATAATTCTCTTTTCATTGAAGCTTACCACTGTAACAGTTGTGGCGACTTCATCTTTGAGTAACTTGACCAACAAACTATTTTTTAATACTGCTGCTGCTGCAACGGTCTCTTTAATCAACTCTGGCGACTCTTTCTTTAAACTTTACGTCTAGGGAGTTGTTCTTTAATGCTGCTCCTAATGCAATAATATCTGTGATTGTCTCCTTTATTCATGATTTGCATAACCCAAGCTTTCAAATGGTAGTCTTTCCTGCCAAATTAATCGAAATTCGTATCTCAAGACATCACAATTTTCCAATTTAGTTTCATGAAGTATATATTAATTTTTTTAAAGAATATTTATAATATGATAATGATTTGATCATCACCTCTTTATGCTTGTCATCGTGCTTTCGGAGATGTCTTTTCCAGCTCTAAAGTTTCCACTGTCGTGTCGTTTCTAATTTGTGTTCCTTTGCATTTCTTCATGGGTTGGCTCAGAGTATATTTTCCCTGGACATTTGCTGACTCCGAAAAAAGCGTATTTGCATCCTGGTCACCTTGATCACCTCCCTCTTTCCCTGTTTCCATCAGATCCAGCACCCTGCCTTGGAGAGAAGGTATTATATTCTAGCGCAAAACATACTATCCTAGCAAATTTGCCCGCCAATTTGGATTTGATCAGATTGTCCCAAAGACTTGCGATATTGTTACCAGAGCAATGAGAAGTCACGACATTGGACCATATAATTGGGCTTTAATATGGAAGCAGCTTCTAAACATTTGTACTAGATCACTCTTCATAATTCCTGGTTATGATTACCCCTTTAACGCTTCTTATTCTTGGATGCGATGGTGGGTTCACCAGTATTTTTTTAATGGAACATTGCTACCAGCATGCTATATGGATTCTTCCTCCTTAAAAGATTTTCAGAAAGACCAAGGCATTGGTTATTTCGAAGAAGTAGATCATGCCCCCTCTTTAGGTAAACTTTACATAAAAATTCCTTTTGCAGATAATATTTCTGAAACAAAGCCTGCTGATACTCTCGAGGGATGGATAGCTTTCGGCACGCCTTTGAAGAATACTCATGACTCTTCAGATTTCCCGGAAGAGAATGATGACTCTTCGCGATTTTATCCTCCTTCTTTGTAAATTTCAAGAGATAATACCCCTTTGGTGTTAGAAAGGCAGGAGACAGAAAGACATCGTCATCCTCTTAAGAAGGATAAACATATTATCATTAAAGACTCATCTTCTTCGGAAGAATAGACATATTTTAAAGTACTTGGCTTTAGAATAGAGATATCGAATATCTTGGCCAATCTTAATGTAACCATAATATGTACCTATTTTAAAAGAAACGCATTTTGTATATCGTATATCCATTTATGCTAAATATAAAATTTTCATGACTTATATCATATCAAGCAATTTGCATCTTTGAGCATATTTCTAGCAAATAGATGATCATGTATTCTGGCAGCATTTTGAATGTTACACATGTTATGCATAGTTTAAGCTCTTACATAATGGAGCTAGTGCACTTTTAACTGACCATACTTTGATTGGACAGGATTTAACTGAACTGAACTTGACTGGACTTGACTTTACTGACTAGACTTGACTTGACTGGACTAGACTGGAATTACACTTACACATAGTTTAAGCTCTTGAGTAGTGGAGCAATCTCCCAGTTTAAGCTCTTGAGTAGTAGAGTGATCACATAGTTTTTTAGACTCATAAGTAGTTGGAGTCAGGTCTTATGCGAATGGTCTCTCTAACTCTCATGAGTTCGTTGGACTTCTTGTTGCCGATGAGTTCACAAACCGCGATCCATCAGAGGAGCCCAGTGAAGCTATTGGGGCCGTGAACTTAGTGGGATTTACGCCTAAGGTTGGCCGCAGTAACTCCCTAGAGTTCACGGGGTGCATAAGGCTACCTTTGGGGTACCAAATCCAAGGCCGTCAGTCCATCAATGAGGGGGTATTTTTGTTGAGACCTTGTCCTCATGAGTTACTACTGAAATTAAGCCAGGAATCTGGGGGGCCTTATGCATGGTTGGCCTATTTATAGACAATAGCCAAAGAGCACACACTGCTGCCTGCTTTTTCTTTGCCTACAAGGTTGGACCCATTCACGGGAGGGTATTTTCATCCTTTCCTCGTGACGTTGTCAGAAGCTATATAGACGGCACTAGTCTCACACGTCACTAGTTGTTGAGGACTTTTTGGCCTTTTAGGGCTTTTAATCGTTGGCTCCATCCGCTGCCCGCATGGGTATGCATGTGATGTGGCATATATGAGCTTTTTAGGGCCCGAATAATATATGGGTCTTATGCGTAGTTGGCTGTATAGGCCTTGACTAGGTTTCCTTGAATAATAAACTAATGTTACTGACGTGATGGTTGATCGTACAGGCTTTGCTGAAGATAACGACTTTGTTGAAGATAATAAATCGATGATTGATATATCACCATTGCTGAAGATGATAAGTTGATGATTAGGATGGTGTATCAGCTTGACAAAAATAACAATTTCGATAACTTTTGATAATGGAATAGTCTCTTGCATATGCTTGAAAATCTGCCTTTTATTCATGTATGGTATAGACATTCTAAGACTTTGGCATTCTGAGACTTTGGCCTTCTGAAAATTTGGTCTTCTTGGTATTCTGCTTATCTTTCCCCCTTTTGATTTGGAAGTATTATGCTAATAATCTTCGAAATCAAAACTATAATTATCTTCAATGATAATGTATTTTGTATGCTTTTGTCTGCCCCCTGAATAATTTCGCCGTGAATCTTGCGAGTCAAAATGTTGTAAATCTTCTTGTATTCAGGGATGATATATTTTGCTAAACTGGCAGGTATATTGATGAAAACTTGCCTTCATGGTGAATATAATTGTCTTGCTTTTTTCTTGCCTATTCTTCTATAGAGTAATATTTTCAATCGGGATCATATTGTTAAGGTACAAAAAATATTCAGCAGTATAGAAGCCTTGTGAAGTGTTGCTCCATGTTAGAAGAGGTTGTGCGCTCCACATTATAAATAGAAGAATGGATAAGCGTCGTCTGGAATAGAAGAATGGTAGGCGTCGTCTGGAATAGAAGAGTGCATAGGCGTCATTTGGTATGGAGGAGTGCATGGGTGTCGTTTGGTATGGAGGAGTGCATGGGCGTTGTTTGGTATAAAGGGGTGCATGGGAGTCATTTTTAATGGAGGAGGGATGTTGCCTTGTATGAAGGAAGGAGTGTTTGTACACCACTATTTAAGGGAGAGGTTAGTGAACACCACTATTTAAGGAAGAAGGTTGGATGTTGTGTGAAGAAGTGGTGGTGATCACCACTATTTAAGGAGCCTGGGAGGCCTATAAATACCCCTTCCTCTCCTCATTTGAAGGGGTTAGAGGACAAGAAGGGAGGAAGACTGTTAAGGTATAAAATTTGGTTAAGGGGAGAAGCTTCAAGAAGGAAAATTGGTGAAATAAATGGAATATAGAAATGAAGACAGATGAGTTGTAGGGGAACCATGTTGCGCGAGAGGCAAGTTGCGTGGGTGCACGCAACTTGTTTGTTGTCATGATGGGTCGCGTAACTCTCTCGGGAGAAGAATGGATTAAGAATGCGAAGTGGGGTCCACGGCACAGGATTCAAGGGCTCACACGTGCGAAGGCCTATAAATACCCTTTACCCCCTCATTTGGAGGATTGGATGCTCAGAAGACCAGTGTCTCTGACAGGTACTGGAGACAAAGAGAAGGAGAAGGGGTGCAGAGTGATGAAAGAGCAGGCCGCGCTATTCTAAGAGAGTCGCGCGGGCCTGTGCAACTCCTATGAGTTGCGCGAATATTCTTTGAGGCAGTGGCTATGTCGAAATTTTCTAGATCCTCGTGCTATTTCAGATGTGTCAAAAAGATTCAAGCACTCCTTTATCATGCCAATAAAGGACAGAATGCACAGGAAGTCCGTAAAACTATCTCCCATGGAGATACAATCAATACGAGCCGGAATGTTGCTGAAATTTATATCTGAACCAACTTGATACTTACATTTTTTGTATTTTTTTTCAAGAAATTCTGTCTCGGAATCAAAAGATTAAAAGGATGTAATGAACTCAGAATGAATAAAATTGATGATTATTCTCTTTGCTCTATCTTTTGTTAATATTAAGTGTGATATTCCCCCGAATCGAATGCTTTTCGTTTATGGTCGAAACAAAATGGCGACTCTGTTAGGGAATATTTTGTTTACTATTGACTTAAAATGGTTAGAGAATTTCATCATTGTTTGGCGTCCTTGAAGGCACCAAAATGGCAACTCTCAATGTGAACATCCTTCCTTTCATCTCCAAGATAGAATATATTTGTAAGTATATCTTAATTAGGTTGTCACGCCCCAGACTCGGAAACCGGGCTCACAAAATTTTCGATCACCGAATCCGGTGCTGACAGCCTCCGTGGTACCCCATTCTTGGCTTCCGGTGCGCCTACACTAGATTCCGATCCTGGGATCCTATAAGGAGGATTTTCCAACGTATATTTATATCATAAAAAGCATAACCACAAGTATACCCAAATCATAAAGGCAACATCATCATCACATATCCACTAATATGAACATTTAAATACAATGCTGAAAGGGAAATATATATGTCAAAATCAAAGCTCTAGAAGTCCGTTGCATGCTTCAAGCTCAACGCTGCTGGGACCTAACGCCACCTGCACGCATCTATCGTGCATAAGCTTATATAAAGCTTAAAGGGTGGTGAAAATGTGTGCACAAGGTAAGTGCCAAGTATGCAATACAATGCCATAAATCATACAATATCGGAATAAGCGGAAATACTGACAAGATCATGAATCATACGATATCAGAGCAAGCGGAAATATACTGGTAAGTCCATGAGTGCCATCAGCCGTACTAAGGCTATGCGATGCAAAGCATGAATGCTAATGACCATATCAAGGCTATGCGATGTAAAAACATAATAAGCAAATATCAGATGCCAAGGATGCAATGCAATATGTGGTGCGAATGGAATGACTAAGCTGGAGTGTGAAGTCGGGATAATAGTACGTAGTATCGCAAGCTATGGGGTCTATCACAAAGGACTTCTATCCAAACCAGTCCCATACTTAAATTTGGATAGTTAGACTCAATGTGGTAGACTCCTGATCTCAGGTTAGTCGCACGCCCAACCGAAATCCTGGCCATGCGAAGGTACACAATAATTAGTTACGCACCACTAGCCCGAGTGGAGAGTAAATGAAATGAATGCATGAGTATGTAACTCCTACTCAATAAGTCCACATATTAGTACGGTTCCTCTCTGGAAAATCACCGGGGTCTATTACATTCTAAACTAGATTACTGCCCCATCACGCACAACAAGGTGAGTGGAAGAGACCTCACTATCCGCCTGCCAATATCGGGCTCGACTCGTCGATAGCGGACCCATTCCTCGAGCTGGTCAGACTCAGCCTAGAATTGCCCCTCCTCTCGAGCAGGTAAGGCCATACCCCATTCCAACCGACCACGACATAGTGGGAAATGCGGCCTAATGGTATACGGCCCTCATGCGCTCATGCATCCACTCGGTCTAGACGTTGGAGCAACCTCTGGAACCAAGAGGGTTCTGGGACTTTTATTCAGGGATATCTATAACATCTCATGTAGAACAGATTTTTAGTGTCCCATCTAGCCATCCACGATATGCATGTGGAGGCTACAACCCTGATGTTACTAGGGCATACAGTAATCACAGCACATAATGCAAGATGCATGAGTCATACAATCCTCCATTTATGCATCAATCCTATGCATACCGTGCGCTCATGTGAGACAATCTCCGCCTATCAGGGAGTCTCATAACAACTAGCACTATGACATATGCAATGGTCAATCATATCTCATAAAAACATGTAGATGATGCGTATGGGCATGTATCATGATGCTATGCTGTCACATACTCATAATCGGTATCAGTAACCGGCATCGACAATCGACCTCGACAATGTGGACATTTAACCAACATTGCCCCTAAGGAATGGCCCACATAGAGCCTAACATATAGTGGACCCATGGCCTCACACAAGGCCCAAATATACAATACCATGGGCCTCGCTCAAGAGCTTAGTACACATCACGATGGGCCTTTCACATGGGCCTAACATACATCATAATGGGCTCCATCGCTTGGCCCTCAAATGCATTATAATGGGCCTCATCACATAGGCCTCATATACGTCACATTGGGCCTTAAACACAGGCTGAATACTCATCACAATGGGCCTCAAATACGGTTAGCTATGCATCTCATTGGGCCTCGATAATCGGAATCGGTATCAACAATTGGAATCGGCCTCGATAATCAGAATCGGCCTCAACAATCTGCCTCGACAATCAAAATTGGAATCAGCCTCGACAATCGGAATCGGCCTAGACAATCGGAATCGACAATCAAAATTGGTATCGACAACCGAAATTGGCCTCGACAATCGAAATTAGAATCAGCCTCAACAATCGGCCTCGACAATCGAAATCGGTATCGACAATCAGAATCGACCTCAACAATCAACCTCGACAATCAGAATCACCTCGATAATCTGCCTTGACAATTGGAATTGGAATCGGCCTTGATAATCGAAATCAGAATCGACAATCAGAATCAGCCTCGACAATCGGAATCGGAATCAGAATCGACCTCGGCAATCAGAATTGGCCTCAACAATCGGCCTCGACAATCAGAATCGGTATCGACAATCGTAATCAGCCTCAACAATCAGCCTCGACAATCAGAATCTGAATCGGCCTCAACAATCGGCCTCGATAATCGGAATCGGCCTCAACAATTGGCCTTGACAATTGGAATCGGTATCGACAATCAGAATCGGCCTCGATAATCTGCCTCGACATTTATAATTGGCCTCGATAATCAGAATCGACCTCGACAATTGGAATCGGAATTGGCCTCAATAATCAGCCTCGACAATCGGAATCGGTATCGACCTCGATAATCAGCCTCGACAATCGGAATCGACCTCGACAATCGCAATCACAATCGGCCTCGACAATTGGAATCGGTATCGTCAATCTGAATTGACCTCAATAATCGGCCTCGACAATCGGAATCAGCCTCAACAATCGGCCTTGACAATTGGAATTGGAATCGGAATCGGCCTCAACAATCGGTCTCGACAATCGGAATCAGAATCAGCCTCAACAATTAGCCTCGACAATCGAAATTGGTATCAACAATCAGAATTGACCTCAATAATTAGAATCGGTGAGAATGGGCCTAACAAGGTCTAATGGAAGGTCACAATGTGGACATTCAACCATCATTGCCCATCAATGTGGACATTTAACTAACATTGTTCCCAAGGAGTGGCCCACATAAACATCATGGTAAAATCACACATCACATCGGGCCTTGAATAAACAACAGGTGGGCCCTGCACCTGGGCCTTAAATACATCACATAAGCCTTATCACACAGGCCTCAAATACACAACAGGTGAGGCCTACACCCGGGCCTTAAATACATCACATGGGCCTTTCATATACATCACGTCGGGCCTCTCCAAAGGTCACGAACACATCTGTAAGTGCTATGATTTGATTCCTCTTTGATTGTCAAATTTTATGTGTCAAAACTTCTTCATATGTCGTGTGTTTATATCTTGATAAATTTGTTCAAGACACCTCGTCAACACTTGAAGTCTAGCTTAAAGAATTCTTCAAGCTTCATGATAGTTCAAGCTACAATGTAGAAGATATTAAGAGAGAGCTCAGAGTCAAGACTCAAGTTCAAGTGCAAGTCGAAGTTCAAGATTCAAATCTAAATGCAGGACTCAAGTACAACTTAAAGTAACATTGAAGCTTCTGAAGTAGTCAAGCTACATCGAGAAGAAATCAAGCTTCGTAAAGATCAAAGTCTAAGCAAATGAAGTGTCCAATGTCCATACTTCATGTTCCAGGTTTGATAGACCATTAGATTGACCTTAGGGTAGGTCACTTTGGATACATAATTCAAATGAATATTATTACATGATTTTGGTCTACTCCAAGACCAGTCCTAGACCCTGTTCGACCAGTCCTAGCACTGTCTCGACCAGTCTAAGAAGTTCCAAGACCAGTCCTAAAATTGTTGCAATTTATCAGATTTTTTGGTTCGCCTACGACTAGTCATGGAATCTGCTTGACCGGTCATGAGATGGTCTCGACTCGACCTTCGACCAGTCGTAAGGCTTCGACTCAAACTCCAGCAACTAAATCAATTGTTGCACGACCAGTCGTAGAGGGGTCTCGACCAGTCGTGGACTGCCTACGACCGGTCGTACAACGGTCTGATGCGATCGCGCTCAAAAATTCAAAAATCAGTTTATTCCAAGACCAGTCGTGGTGACCCTAGGACTAGTCGAAGATGAACTTCTTCAGCTATAAATAGCACATGAATTTCAGAGTTTTTCATTGAAAAATTAAGTGAATTCAAGGCTCCACTCTGAGATAAGTCTGTGTTTATTTTAAAGTTATTTTGTGCATAATTTCTTTCTCTTTTTGATAGCTTATTTAATTTGATTTTGTTTCTGTATTCCAATCTGATTCGAAAAGAGGAATTGACTTATTCCTTCTTCTTGGAATCAAAATCAAATACAACTACACCCAACTGGTTTAAATCTAAAATTAATTAGAACTTAGAACCATATTAAAGTGAGTAGTGGACATTGAACTTCTATATTCGAATGTCTACTCCAATTGGTTCTTCCGGGCAGCTACAAGAGGAGAAATCCATGTATTTTATAATTCTGTAAATTCCATTCTATTTTAGTTTTTTGTTTGGGATTCGCCAGAAAAATCTCAATTTGTGTGGTTATCTGAGGAGAGCCAGAAAACTCAGAAGTGTAGGTTTTAGAATTGTGTAAGCCCAAGTTAAAAAGACACAATTGTAAAGGTTTTGGGTGAACCTGTGAAAACCTATTTGATAGTGAACGCTAATATCCCCTGTGTGAGGATATTAGGAGTAAATTAGCATTCTGTGTGGCTGTTGAAGAACAGTTGGTGTACACACAGGCGAACCACTATAACTCTTTGTCTTGTGGATTGAATGCTTGCTTAAATTTCATATCATTTATCATTCAATTTTGTGGAATGTACGTGTGGATGTGAATGTTGTAACAATTTACATTTCAAGCAAGTTTGGGGAATCTTGTAATAAGTTAGATTTTTATTTTTGCACATTATTTCAAATCCTTGTTATTCAGTTATTTCTATTCAGATTGAGTTATTGATTCAAAAGACGTTCTAGAAATAAGGTTGTCCTACCATAAGCCCTTGTTTATTATGGTGTAAGGTTGTCCTTAGAACTGAATTTGTATCAACCTCTCAATACTTATTTGTTGATATTGATTTGATTACAACATTGTAAATTGATCTATAATTGTAAGGCTATCTATTTAATTTTATTCTACTGATTTTATCTTAATTTGGCATAGTCCTATTCACCCCCCCTCTAGGACATATGGCTTGGCCATTTCAACATCACAGTGGGCCTCCTCACATGGGCCATGTATACATTAATGTGAGCCTGGCCAAATGGCCCACAAATACATCATAATGGGCCTCATATCTATGTCGCATATACATCACTATGGGCCTCATAACTGGGCCTCAAATACATCACGATGGGCCACAACTTATGGTCCTTAGATATATCACAATGGACCTTACTCATGGGCTTCATGTACATTAAAGTGAGCCGCATGACATGGACGGCTCGGATCAAACACGTACATCACGTAGGGGCCACATGAATGGACGATGTGAATATATAACATATATATATATATATATCATGGTGGGTCCTACGTCCTAATGGACGGTGGGAGCTTGGATTACATCTAAAATCATTTTAATAGTGGCAGGTGCAACATGTGTATCACTGTACACTATCATAGGGGTACATGGCTCACTAATGTGATCAGCACTGTCCAAACATTGTCCATGTACATCAACACTGTCCGAACATTGTCCAACACAATTTGGACGGTGTGGATTCACACCATTTGGATGGACGGTGTGGATACACACATGTGCAGCTAGGTGGTCCTCGTCCCAAACAATTGGACAACACGGATGAAACACGTGCATCATGACACATACATCAGTGGCCCCACCGTCCATTGCTGGACGGTGGTGAAAGCCACACCTAAATCATATGGGTCCACGTGGTGTGGCCCACCCACTACATATATATTATATTATATTATATGTATGTAATATACATCACTGTCCACGTGGTGTGGCCCACCCACTACACACATATTATATTATATTATATTATATTATATTATATTATATACATCACCACCCCACTCCAGCGTCCAGGTGCACTGGACAGACGGTCAGGATGCTAGATACATACATACGTCATGTGGGCCCCTGATGCATGGTGTGGAATTAAAACACATATATCATGGCTGGCCCATGATCTGGACGGCTAGGATGGGGTGGGCGTGGATGTGCAATACATCATCAAGTGGTCCACCTCCACATGCGCCATCAAAACATATGGACGGCCTGTGATGAAATACATAAATCATGGATGGTGAGGCCCCACGTCTAGATGGATGGTGAGGGCAGAATACATACACCAAGGTGGATCCCACCGTCTAGAGATGCTGGACGATGAGGATGCCACACATGCATTTCAGTGGGACCCACCCACGTCACCCTTTCTAGGCAACAATGTCAGGTATGTGCTGGCAGCATAGATGAAACACTTACATCATGGTGGATCCCACCATCCTTGTTGGACAGTGAGGATGTCACACGTGTGTCTGGCTCCACCGTCCAGAAAACACTGGATGGTGTAGATATAAGATACATACATCGTGTGTGGGCCCCACAGAAGTTGCTGTCGTCATGGTACCCACAACACATGATGACGCCAATACAACAACTATAATGATGGTGTGTAGTAGACCATCCAATCTACATCCACCGTAATACTGGACGGTGTGGATGCAACACATCAATACAAGGTGGGCCCCACATTCTACCATGGTGGGGTCCACACGTGGGCCACCCCACACAACGTGGATAAAATACATGAATCATGGTGGGCCACACATCAAAAGGGAGAGAGAGAGAGACATGAGTAGTGGAGGGACCCCACCACTATGGGTCCCTCTTTAAACAATGCATACATCAAGATGGGTCCCACCATATGTGGGCCCTCTAATCATCAAAATCACACCAAAAAAATTACCCACCATTCGATCTTCTTGGCCTGATGGAATCCCTAGCTCCTCGGCTTCGACTTTGATGAAGGATGATGAAGTTTGGAGGGTTAGGATGAAACATGTGGGGGCAGGAAGATGGGACACACCAAGCTCTTCTGATGGAGAGCTTAGACGGTTGGGTTGCTTGGAGAATGAGAGAGAGAGAGAGAGAGAGAGGTTGTAAGAGAGAGATGGGTGAGTGATGGGGTGTGATGTGTACTTGACATGTAAGGGATGGGTTGCTTTGACTTTGGGGTTGCTTTGGTAAAGGAGTGATGGGATATGTACTTGACTTTAGATATGTACTTGATTGATAGGATGTGATGTGATTGATTTGAAAGATTGTCTTGGGTTTGCAAATGTGTAGCATTTTTCCTCGAACTAAACGCGGGCCCACATCTCCTGCCCCGGGTATCGTCTTAGCACGTAATACGCGGCATCGGAACCGCGACGATGGCACGGTCGCAAAGGCACAAGTTTTGAGTCAAGCCGACTTAGAATCACTGGATGCGACATAGGATTGTGTACAAATACCGATTTTAGGTCGAGGTTTACCGAAATTCGACCGAGAGGACCGCGGAAGCCTACAGAACGGTACGGGCTAGGATACGGGTCTCGCATAGGTTCTGTTGTCAGTCTCTGACAGGAAGAAGAAGAAGAAGTCAAAGACAAAAAGACAAATGGATAGGGGAAATGGATGACAACCATTCTCTTAGATGAATGGGCAAAGCCGCGGTAGTCACATTACGCTCAGGAAAAAGGATAAAGAGCCCCTATAAACAGAACACTAAGGTAACAAGAAAAGAGACATATACGGAATGCTGTGACAGTGTCAGAGAGAAAGAGATAGATAAGACGGAAAAGGTGATATATGATGTGGTGAGTCATATGAAGGGCATACCAGCTCGACTAAGTGTGTATGACATGTTACGATTGTCTGAAGATTCTCGATACAGTCTGATTCAGGCCCTATCCGATAATAATGTCAGAAGTGCATTACTTACAGAAATGGAACACGAAGAACGGAACAATTGTATGCCAGTCATTTCTTTCTCTGACGATAACCTAATTTGTGTTGAGGACCACAACAGATTACTGATGGTTGTAGGTCATGTCGGTGGTAAACAGGTAAAACAAATAATGCTAGATAACGGGTCTATAGTAAATTTGCTACCATTAAGGATGTTAAACGAACTGGAATATCGTCGTTCTCACTTGCGTCCTAGTGGGATGATGATACAAGGGTTCAATCAAGATGGGCAGAGAGCGCTCGGCAAGATCACATTGACACTAGAAATAGGAGAGCTGACAACTAATGTCGTTTGCCATGTCATTAATGCGATAATGACATATAATCTTCTTTTGGAAAGACCCTGGATGCACCAATATGGCATTGTATCATCTACTCTCCATCAATGCTTCAAGTATATAAAGATGGGATTCAGTGTGAGGTGATGGCTGATGCAAAGCCGTATACAAAGGTAGAATCTTTTTTTGCTGACACTCGCTATTATGACGAGTTCACCGCAGAGAATAATAAGGGAAATAATGATAATGAAATAACAAGAGGAGAAACAAGCACGATACAGAACAAGGTTGCGAAGATAGAGTTATCCGAAAAAGATAATGTGAAGCAGAAATTTTACTTCATGCCGCGACATCTGAGATGATCGAGACAACCTCCGCTGACATTGTTATCGCCCAAGCAGTTAGAAATTTTACAGTCAAATTACACGATGCCGCCACCACATGCTGAAAGAAAGAAACCATTCCCAATTATGCCTAAGAGGTTTCACGTTGGGGCCAACATGAGGAATCTCGAACCCATTGAATTTTATGCAGTGTCAGAGCCAGAGGTAGAAGAAAAGATAGATAATAAAATGGACCTTGCGAAATTGACACCTGAAGATTTAGAAAGATATAGCTCTATTAGCAAAAAGATAATGAAGAACATGGGCTTCGATTGTGAAGAGCCGACTGGCTTAAACAGTGGAAAAGGTATCCTGATCCCAATTGGGATCAATGAGGAAAAATGAGAAAAATTCCATGGATTGGGAGGAGAATCTTCAGTAAATATGATCACTGTAGAACCAATAGAAGAAAAAGAAGCTGGAATGATTAAACATCCTGAAATAGCCCCGAAGCAGATGGAAGATGGGGGGCGACCGACAATTGATAGCTTGCAAGAAATAAATATGGGGACATAAGAAGAACCCAGAATACATTCATAAACTCCAGTCTCTCTGAACAAGAAACTAACTGGTATATTAAACTTTAGAAAGAAAACAAAGATGTATTTGCTTGGACATATGCTGAAATGCCAGGTCTGGAACCATTAGTAGCGATGCATCGGTTAAATATTTCTAAAGACAAGAGGCCTGTTAAATAGGCGTAGCGACGATTCCATCCAGAGCTGATCCCTTTGATTAAAGAAGAAGTGAATAAGCTAATTAAAGTTGGGTTTATCAGATAAGTTGTAACACCCCGAATTTTTCCTAACCTGGAGTTAGACGTCCTTAGGCGATGGGTCGATCCTAATACCCGATTAACTTCTCAAACATTCAATTCAAAAGTCTCAAATCCCTTTTCAAACCATTTTCTTCAAAACCTCACTTTTTCTTCAAAAATCTCACCTTTCACTACCTTATCCTTCAAAAATTTCTAAGTGCTTTCATATTAGACACAAATCTTAAAGTTTAGGTGATGTTGATCAATACTTAACCTAAAAATTGCTATGAATAGTAAATAAATAAATAAAAGGGGTTTTTAACCATTAACCTTTTGGAATCTCATGAAATAAGTAGGCTATTTGGATAGATCAGCTTCTCTTACCTCAAAAACGTGTATTGCACGTCAAATAACTTATCCTGGGTTATAAAATACACCTATTTCAAATACCAGATGGTGAAATCACCCTAAATAGGACAGCGAGCTGCGAGGGCCTCGTCGAGCTGGCGAGGCCTCGCCAAAATGCGGGCCTGGCAGAGTTGCAGCGGGCCAGCGGCCCGTTTTCGACAGAAAAATTCTGCACTATTCGTCCGAATTTGAAAAATCATATCTCCCTCGTTATAACTCTGATTTAGGTGATTCAAAATTATATTGAAGCTTAATAAGCCTAATTTTATATAAAAATAATAGAAAAATATAATAAAAATTTTAATATAGTTAAATATAGGTCGTTGTGACAACTTTCTGGAAAGCATTAGTTTGGACAGCTGCTGCTTCTAGAATTTTTAGAATTTTTCTACACTACGAAACCTAATGAAATTTGGTAAAAATGAAGTACACATGATGAAAAACTACTAAAAAAATAATTAAAATGATATACTACCTAAAAGCACCAGAAAGGGGTGTAGAACTGCCTTAGGATCATATTCTTTCGTGATTAGGGCATAATTTAGTTAAGTATTAAACTGAATGCTCAGTAGAATTAGCTTGAATCACTTTAAACATGATCTGGAAGACCTAAAACTTGTGAAATCATTGATGCTACGTTACCCTATAATCTAGGATCAATCTTATTACCTGGTTGCTCTCGGGAGCATCACGAAACTCCGCATCGGACCTGGACCGCACGTCGAAAGTCCGATTAACGCGAAGCTAAACGATTAGGACTGCCTTACTGGGCTTGAAAACTATCTCAAAAATTAAATCCAGATAGTGTTCCGGGGCTATTTGCTTGAGCCCGGAGTGAAGAGTGTGAGAAACATGAAAATAATTAGAAATAAATTCTGAATTTAAGTAATCTGAGACTTGTCGCTTGCGGGCCGAATATAAGGATTCAGACCATCAGATTCAGACCTAAATATACCCTCGGATCAGGGGAAATTTTCTACATAGGCCAGTGTACTTGTGGCCCTGATCGGTGATCGTGGACCATTGAATTGAAACTGGTCCGCCATAGGCGATCTGTAAACCTGATCGGACTGGAAACCTAACTTGACCTAGATCCATAGTCAAGGAGCTTAAGTCCGACCTTTGGCTCAAGGGGGGGCTTCGAAAATGCTCTGTTGAGCCAGAACAGTCTCCCTTCGGACATAACCTAAGTATACCATGGCCTTGAGTCTATTTCCATGAGTTTTGGGCCTATATAAGGACCTTAAACCCTCTCTCATTCAGCCCATACGAATTTGAGAAAACTTAGGAGAGAGAAGAGAGAAAAGAGAGGGAAAGTGTGAGAATAGTGGGAGAAGCTTCCTGATACTCTATCTTGCCGATCTACGTGCTTAGCCATCATCTTCTAATCGCTATTCCGGCGATTCTGTCGACTTAGGTAAGAAAAACCTAACCCTAATCTATTTTAGGGTTTCAATTGCTACAAGTAGCGAAGTAGCTGACTTAAATCATGCTATAGGTTGATAGACTGTCGTAGATGAAGGCTTAGAGATTCTAGCGTATTCGTGACGCTTCTACGGCGTAAGGTACGGACTTTAGACGCTTAGGTTATAGTTTTCAAAGCTTTCAGTGTCAGATAATAATAGATTCATGATCTGGGTGTTATTGTACATGCAAAATGTGATGTTCGTTTTGTGATTTGGTTACGTATGCAAATTATGGCGTATAGTGTATTCTGTATATTTATAGAAAATACCGTATACGTATAAATTATGAAAGTGTGTTTGCCATGATAAATTACTGTATGTACATGCTATATATATGTGTAATACTTACTCGGTAAAAGAATTCGTCCTAATACATGTTTTGGCTAACATACGTTATGTATGTTAATAAGTGTATTCTAAGTGTTTGTGAAAATGCTTGTATGAGTAAGTACTTAGATATTTGTGCTTTAGGTAGGTGTTGAGATAGGATTCTCAACTACCTTAGAGATGTGTATGATTTCCTTCATGCAAGTTGTTTAATTTAATTGCTTACACATGAAATGTGTGTATTGTATTTTCTGCTTACATTGTGCTTTATAACATGCTTGTTAACATGTTGAATTACTTTGTTAATTCTGCATTGACTACTCCACATGTTTTTCTGGTTAAGGATTGAATGTGATTGGGGCTATGTTATAGTCCAGGCAGTCGGTAACGGGATTGAATTCGTGGCTGAGATTCATTCGCCACGTAAGACGTGTTTGACGAACCCGAGCCATACTTCGGTTGGCGACAGTGGTTAGGCCACGCGAAGGGCTTATGCACTTCATGTCGTTCAACTTGTCGTGCACTCGTGCTAGTCGATCTCATCAAGTAACCCGATCTGTCTAATGTATGTTCACCATGTTTGGACGCTACTGCTTAAACCTAAGGTACCAAACTTACCAGTGTAACCCCGTTAACCTTGGTACCTCGATCTGCTAAGACTCATGAGCCAGGCATGGTGGTATGGGACACAATGGTCGAGCTGTCGGCCTACGCTGGGACCACGAGCCTCCCCGTAGTGACCAGTGAGCAACCCAGACTCGTGAGCCGAATACGGTGGTATGGGACACTGTATTCAAGCTGTCGGCCTACACTGATAAGGTGATGGGGGAGTGGTGCAACGAGTGCGTGTAACAACCCTGACAACCCTTTGTAGTGACCTCGAGCATACTCTGAATCTGCGGAGAGGCGATGAGCCTTCCCGTAGTAAACAGAGTATAAACTAGGCCTGTACTGATAAGGTGATGGGGGAGCGGTGCAACAAGTGCGTGTAACAGCCCTGACAGCCCTTTACAGCGACCTAGAACCGCATCATCGTACGAGATTATCTACGACTGACGACCCTAGAATGGATCATTATTTGTGAATGATATAAGGGAGGTACCTTAGTTTTCCAATACTGCTGTATGAAAAAGACTAATAACAACTCGGTAATCATGTTCATAACATAGCACTGCATGTGCCTGGGGTTGTGGAGCACTGAGGGATGAACGCATGCCGCAGACGTAAGATGGTGTCGCACGAGGGAGGTTTGGCGAGGGCATGCATCATGACTACATTTCATCCTTGCATTAATAAGAGTAATTAGAATTGTTTGACTGTACTGGTTTATCATTACTGCTTGACTGAATTGATAACATGTTAACCTATGCTTTATTGTTCCACTGAGTTAGCTACTCACTCCCATGTTACGGGACGGTGTTGTACACACCAACCAGACCCTGTCTTAGATGTAGGTGTTGATGAGACGTAGGAGGCTGAGCCTAACTACGGCGATGACCAGGATGAGTCCTCCTACATGCAGTTCTCTGAAGGCTTCGCTTAGGCCATTCAGATGACGGGACTACATGGTTTACCATTATAGTTGTACCATTTTGTAACTAATACATGTATATGGTGACTCAGTGAGGTGTTCATACTCTGGAGACCGATTGTGACCGTTTCTGGCTTTATATACATTTATATTCATCTTTCAGTCTTTCGCTTGCGTTTTATAACTTGATCTGGAGTATGAATTACTGTTTTGGTATAATCCCACTCATGATTATTGCACTAACACAGACAACATTCAATCATAAGCATTTATGTTGCATAAGTAATGTTTTGAAACTCGGGTGTTGAGTTGCTACTCGACCCCCAATTTCCAGGGCGTTACATAAGTCACGTATCCCAAGTGGATATCTAACATCGTACCGGTGAAAAAGAAGAGCGGACAAATCAGAGTATGCGTTGACTTCAGAGACTTAAATGATGCATGTTCGAAGGATGATTTCCCGCTACCGATCACTGAGCTATTGATTGACAATATGACTAAGTACGCCGTTATGTCATTTATGGATGGTTACGCTGGGTACAATCAGATAAGGATGGCCCCGGAGGATGAGGAAGCCACGGCTTTCAGAACGTCACTAGGAATTTACTATTACAAGGTCATGCCATTTGATCTCAAGAATGCTGACGCAACATATCAGAGGGCAATGCAGAATATATTTCAAGACATGATGCATAAGCATGTTGAATGTTATGTGGATGATTTAGTAGTTAGGTCAAATGACCATGAGGAACATTGTGAACATTTGGTCTCGGTATTTCGGTGACTTAGGAAGAAGCAATTGAGGATGAATCCGTCTAAATGCGCATTTGGTGTCTTATCGGGAAAGTTCCTCGGTTTTATTGTTAGGCACCGGGGAATTGAAGTTGATCCGGGGAAGATTAGAGCTATTCAAGAAATGCCACCTTTGAAAACACTAAAGGAACTGAAAAGTTTACAGGGAAAGCTTGCATATATTCGTCGCTTTATCTCTAATCTCGCAGGAAGATGTCAGCCGTTTTCCCATTTAATGAAGAAAGGGGTGGAATTTTTGTGGGACCAGTCATGCCAAAATGCATTTGATTCAATCAAGGAGTTATTGAAACAGCCTCCAGTACTTGCAGCGCCTATGAAAGGTATACCCCTCATTCTTTATATTTCTGCGGCAGAGAATTCATTAGGAGCCTTGTTGGCGCAAATAAATGAGAAAGGGAAAGAGATCGCGTTGTCTTATCTGAGCAGGACTTTGATAGGAGCTGAATGCCCCATTGATAAAGTGCGTTTAGCATTGATATTCGTAGTACAGAAATTAAGGCATTATTGTCTTTCCCATGACATAATTCTGATTTCGTGAGCGGATCCTTTGAAATTCTTATTGACAAGGCCAATGCTATCAGGGAGGCTAGCCAAGTGGATGCTGTTACTGACAGACTATGCGATCACATATGAACCGACAAGAGCAGTAAAGGGACAGGTAGTAGCAAATTTCCTGGTAGCCCACCCTGTGTCAGATAACGAAATGATCAGTGATGACTTTCCAGATGAACAGGTCATGATGACAGAACCGTGTGGTTTATGGCAGATGTATTTTAACGGCGCTTCTAGAACCTCAGGGACGGGTGCTGGGGTAATATTTATTAGTCCACAAGGCGACCTGTTGCCATATTCCTTTACGTTAGGTGCAATGTGCACTAATAATGAAGTTGAATATCAAGCTCTCATTATAGGGATGGAAATAGATCAGGAAATAAAGATAAAAGCGCTATGGATTTTTGGCGATTCTAAGCTAGTGATAAGCTAGCTTACGACAAAATTTGAAATAAGGTAGCAAGAGCTTCTCCCATATTATCGTCATGCACAACAGTTGTTGGAGCAATTTTAGGATGTCGAAACCAAGCACATACCGAGGTCAGAAAATGCGAGGGCAGATGCCTTGGCTAGTCTAGCTGCAGCCTTAACTTGTCCTAATCAAAGCCCACTTTAAGTAACAATCAAAGAAAGGAGGGTTTTACCACTTGCTGAAGATGTTGAAGTAGTGAAAGTATTTCCCATATCATGTTTGGAGATTACAATTGATGATTGGAGTCAGCCTTTTGTGGATTATCTCAGGTACGATATCTTGCCGGATGATCCAACACAAAGGTTATAGATAAAGCAAAGGGTGAGGAAATTTATTATGTGTAATGAAGATCTCTATAGAAAGTCCGATAATGAGGTGTTGTTGAGATGCTTGGATACGAAGGAGGCGAATCAAATATTGCGTGAAGCACATTCAGTGGAATGTGGGGCTCATCAAGCAGGTAGAAATTTATTTCATCGAGTACATCGAATGGGGTATTATTGGCCTACAATGTTCAAGGATGTAATGGATTATGCACGGCGATGTCACGAATGTCAAATACATGGCAATGTCATACATGTACCCCCTGAAGATTCGCATCAGTTAGTAGCCTCTTGGCCCTTCGCAGCCTGGGGTCTTGACGTTATCGGTCCCATAAACCCATCATCATCCAGAGGAAAATAGTATATTTTTGTAGCCACTGATTACTTCTCAAAGTGGAC
The DNA here is from genome assembly GCA_030180095.1 of Magnolia changhungtana. Taxonomy (NCBI): domain Eukaryota; kingdom Viridiplantae; phylum Streptophyta; class Magnoliopsida; order Magnoliales; family Magnoliaceae; genus Magnolia; species Magnolia changhungtana. Next base: position 3,350,470 of record JASAUF010000473.1, on the reverse strand, counting down.
TGAGGCGTCGCATTAAGAAATGTCAAAGAGAAAGAGTCATGAATTTCATACGACATGCAATAATATATCGTTTGGTATTCCGAAGAAAATCATCATTGATAATGGGACCCCATTTAAGAAAAGTGAATGGAGAAATTGTGTCAAAAGTTTGATATCCAACATTCATTCTCGACACCTTACTATCCGTCGGCTAATGGGTTAGTCGAAGCATTCAACAAGACAATTGTGAAAATATTGAAGAAAATGATTGCAGGAAACAAACGCAATTGGGATGAGAAGCTGTAAGAAGCTCTATGGGCTTATCGAACTACTCATCGTACTGCTACGAAAGCAACACCATATTCTTTAGTTTATGGGGTTGAAGCTGTTGTCCCCATTGAAACGCAAGTTGCATTGCTCAGAATAGCAGTACATCAGTCAATTATTGATGACGAAAACTCTAAGATCAGGCTAACAGAATTAGACCTGCTAGACGAAAAGTGACTAGCGGCCCAACGGCGATTACAGTTGTATTAAGCAAGAATTTCTGCAGCTTTTGATAGAAAAGTTAGACATCGCTTCTTCAAAAGAGGTGATATTGTATTGATGTTGAAGAGACCGATAGTTGTCACTCGCAAGACAAGGGGCAAGTTCGACCCTAAATGGGATGGTCCATATGTAATATCAGAAGTGTACTCTAATGAGGCCGATCGGGTGGTGGATCAAGATGGACGAGGCATAAGTATACCAGTGAATGCTCGTTTTATAAAAATATATCATCCTTGAATGTTTGTGCAGTTTTGATTTAGAAGATTCACAGCATGATTCTTCTCAATCAAAAGGGGGCAGGCAAGAGAATACAGAAGCAAAACTCTGTATTATTTTCATTTTTACATTGTATTTATATTTGAGTACTAATGAAGTGTAGGCCTTCAAAGTATATGAAGTTCGAGCAAATCAATGAAAAACGCCAATGATTGTTGCCATATCACTAATAGTTATCGCAAAGACACCAGACGAATATCACCAAATGCAAATCGCCAATGCGGAATGGTTACCGTCAAAGTTACTGCCAAAGCTGCTACTACCGCCACACTATCTTGCTAAGTATCAAGCCATTTAAATTTATCGAAATCAATAGCACCGCCAGGCTGATATACTATCTTTACTATAAAATTTAGCTTCATTATCATCAATAAATGCGATATATTAATTTCAATTTATTATTCTAGCAAGGCCAATTCACCTTTTACAGGTGGCAGTAGGGGAATTGTGACAATGAGAAGCCAAATGCGTATAAGGCTTATCATTATTTGGCAAGGGCGATATGATAAAACTATATGAGTAGTAGTGTCGCATGTGGCCTTAAAAAGTCCAGAAAGAGCATCACGTGCACCCATGCGGGTAGTGACCTATGCCATTTGTATAGCTTTAAGCAACGTCACATGGGCGGCTAGAGAGCGCCCCCTCGTGAATGGGTTTGACCTTGCAGATGAAGAAAAAGTGAGTCTCTGAAGCAGGATGACTCCCCAGATCCCTGGTTTGATTTCAGTAGTAGCACATGAGGGAAGTATCATGAAGTAAGATGAAAAGTCTCTAAAGTAAGAGACCCCTCATTGATGGATTGGCGGCCTTGGATTTGGTACTCGATGGTAGCCTTGTGTGCCCCGCGAACTCTAAAGAGTTACTGTGGCCAACCATGTGCATAAATCCTATTAAGTTCACAGCCCGGTAGCTTCACTGGGCCCCTCTGATGGATTGCAGTTCATGAACTCCCCAACAATGATAAGCCCCGTGAACTCTAGAGAGTTACAGTGGCCATTCATGTAAGACAAACTCCAACTACTTATGAGTCTAAAATGTGATTGCTCCAACTACTTACGAGCCTAAACTGTGTGTGTGACTAACTGAAACCAAAACTTAGTTCCGCCCATTTTAAAATATCATATAGGCCATGTTTTGCTAACCGTTACAATAGCTTATTGCTTTGATTAGCATGTGTCTATCAAATATGCTTATGAGAATTGCTTAAGATTAGAAATATTGTGAATCCTAAATTAACATATAGATTCTAAAATGCGCATACTCATATGGCAGTATATAAAGATGTAATGACAAAATAAATGCGAGAAGGTAAAATGTTATCTTTTTTGTTCGAATATGACCATGTCAAGCTTAATTGATGCATTCGCTATTTTCTACTCTAAAGAAGATGAACTTTCAATAATGATATGCTTGTCCTTTTGAGGAAAACGACGATGTTTTTCTGTCTCTTGTCTTCTTGACACTTCAGGAGCACTATCTTCCATAATTCGCAAGGAAGAGGAGGATAGTAGTGCAGAGAGTCATCATTTTCTGCAGAAGAAGATTCATGGGTATTCTTCAAAGGCTTACCAAAGGCTATCCATCCTACAAGAATATCAACAAGTCTTGTTCCAGAAACAGTGTCAGTTGAAGAAATCTTTATGCAGAACTGACTGGGACAAGGGGCATGGTTGGTCTCTTCATAATAGCCTATGCCTTAGCCTTCTTGATGGCTCCTTAGTTGCGGCGGAAGAATATATATAGCATGGTCAGCTAGATAGTATCTGCGCACCAAATAGTACTGATGGGCCCACCAGCGCATCCAGGGATAGTAAGTATGGACTGGGTAGCCTTAGCCTGGGAGTATGAAGTGAGATCATGTATTAACATTCAAGAGTTGCCTCCATATCAAGGCCCAATTATATGGCCCAATGCCACAATTCCTCATAGGTCTTGTAACAACATCACAAGTTTCCGACACAGTCTGGTCAAATCCGAATTGATGAGCAAATCTACTCGGATAATATGGTTCACACCAGAATGTACTACCTTCTTTTAAAGGAAGAGTACTAGATCTAATAGACACAAGGAATGATTGTTCGCCATAAGAAATAGAATCATTATTAATAGCTTCTATGCCTTCCGGATGAATGGTGAATGGAAATTGACGAAAATCGATAGGATCGCCATTTTCTATCTTGCGAGTGATATTTTTCAATCATCTTCCTTAGCTGATAATGTTGAAGAGGAAGTCGATGAAGATTTGAATATGCCCCTTTGAATCATCAAAAGTCTAAGGGAAATATACTCTTAACCAGCTTACAAAGAAATGCTAAGGAGCGAAAACCGAGAAAGATTGAAGTGTTGAATTTGTAGGGCCAAAAACTATATCTCCAAAAGCACGATATAGAGAGCACAGAACTACAGGAGCCAATGAATGTCTCTGACCCTCAACCATAGCACCAACAACTACAAAGAAGGACGGTCTGATGATATCCACCTATTCCGAGTCAGGGAATATTACTAAACTTAGCCAATAGGCTAGTAAGGCAGCTAATTCGTAAGAGTTGCTGTACTCAGTGGTGTTGGTAATGTTCTGATGAATGGTTTTGAGATCTTGATGGTTATAGCCTGTAAAAGTGCCAAATTAAAAATAATATGGTTACTTTGGAGAAAGGATGAAGGCTTGAAGAGAAAAAGAGTAAAGGGAAAGAAATGTACCATAATCTGCGAGAGAAGTGAGCTAGCCATTCAACAGAAGTAATGTGTTCAAGATGGGAAAAGTTAACCAGTTCTCTGAAAAGTTCAAGAGTGGTCTTTGAAATCTCAGATTCATTGTTTTTTGCAGAGGCATAAGATAACTCCTCGTTTATGGGGAGGCCTGCTATGCAGAGAAGATCCCATAGAGTGATGCTCATCTCACCTAGGGGAAGATGAAATGAGTTGGTAATTGGGGACCAGAAATTAAGAAAACCCTTTAAGATGGTTGTGTTTCTGTGAAAATACTCTGATATGGCTATAATAGCATCAAGAACATTAATTTATTCCAGAGTAACAGTATGTTTTCGAGCAACAGCATGGGACCAGGCACTATAGAAATCTTGCGGGGATAAAAGACCCTTGACTAGAAAATCATCTGTTCTCCAAGGGACGCAACTAGTGAAGAAATATTGGCAAGCAGTTTCAAAGAAATAAGTCGAGAAAGGCTGATGAGGATCATGGTAAGGACGTAGGAATCACATTTTATATATCATGCTAGTCTTTTGACGCGAGTCCTTTCCTTTTACATGACCTTCCAAGATCGTTGGTTCTCTCCTAAACCAGTTGTCTATAGAGACAAGGTTACTTTGATGAGTAAATGGTTCGCTATGCTGGACCGACCAATGACGTTGTAAATTTAGAGGGGTAATGATGGTTTGGCCTATAGAAGGGTGTTGGAGCTTTAATACTTTTTCATTAATTTCTACACAATTCCAAATGTGGTGAGGGAATTGTCCAAGTGCTGGGGAAGATGAAGGATTTCTTCTTCTTGAAGATGAAGCTTCCAAATGTCTCATGATGAAGGGATACAGAGGCAAATACAAGGTTTTCAGAAATTTTGGCAGAGTTTCGGAACAAAGGCCTCCAACACAAAGTGTGGATGAGTTGCGCAACCAAGCTGCGCGCCTAAGTAGCGTGGGACAGTTGTGCGTAAATAGGAAATTCGTCGGGAGTGAGAAAATTTAAAGTGAAGAATGATTAAGTGGCTTGGTATTTATAGACTAAGAGCGTCGCCAGAGAGTTGCACGGGTAGGAGTTATGTGGCCCCGCGCAACTCGAATTCTACATGAAGAAGTTGATCCTTCAAGTTGATTTAGAGAAATCAAATTTTGGATCAAGGGGGCATTTGTTGGGGTATAAAATTTGGTTAAGGGGAGAAGCTTCAAGAAGGAAAATTGGTGAAATAAATAAAAGATAGAAATAAAGACAGATGAGTTGTGCAGGAACCATGTTGCGAGGGAACCATGTTGTGTGAGAGGCAAGTTGGGCGGGTGTGCCCAACTTGTTCATTGTCATGATGGGTCGCGCAACTCTCTCGGGAGAAGAACGGATTAAGAATGCGAAGTGGGGTCCATGGCGCAGGATTCGAGGGCTCACATGTGCGAAGGCCTATAAATACCCCACCCCCTCATTTGGAGGATCGGATCCTCAGAAGACCAGTGTCTCTGACAGGTACTGGAGATAGAGAGAAGGAGAAGGGGTGCAGAGTGTTAAAAGCACGGGCCGTGCTATAACAAGAGAGTTATGCGGGCCCGCGCAACTCCTATGAGTTGCGCAGATATTCTTTGAGGCAGTGGCTATGTCAAAAATTTTTAGATCCTGGTACTATTTCAGATGTGTTAAAAGGATCCAAGCACTCCTTTATCATGCCAATAAAGGACGGAATGCACAGGAAGTCCGCAAAACTCATCTCCCGTGGAGATACAATCAATATGAGCTAGAATGCTACCGAAATTTATATCTGAACCAACTCGATACTTACATTTTTTATATTTTTTTCAAGAAATTTTGTCTCAGAATCAAAGGATTAAAAGGATGTAATGAACTCAGAATGAATAAAATTGAAGATTATTCTCTTTGCTATATCTTTTGTTAATATTAAGTGAGATATTCCCCCGTATCGAATGCTTTTCATTTCTGGTCGAAACAAAGACCAAAAGGGAGGAAGACAAGAAGTGAAGACAAGTGAAGGGAAGCCCTTACACGCAACCACGCAACTCCCTTGAAGGAGTCACTTGCGCGCAACCGTGCAATCCCTTGAAGATGGCCTTTGCGCCACTTGAAGAGGAAGCATGTCCAAATGGGAGGCCTTTTGCCCCACATTTCAAGAGGATTTTGTCCTTATAAATGGCCTTTGTGCCCATGGAAAGGCCTTTGTCCTGGCAATGGCCTTTGTGCCACTTGGAGAAGACCTCTTGCACGCAACCGTGCAACTGTCCTAACAATGGCCTTTGCGTCACTTATGGTGGAGGCCTTTGTCCTGACAATGGCCTTTGCGCCACTTATGGTGGAGGCCTTTATCTTGACAATGGCCTTTGCGCCACTTTTGGTGGAAATCATGTCCTGATGCAAGTCTCTTGCGCACAACCGCGCAAACCCTCCTGGGAAGACTCCTTGCGGACAACTGCGCAAACCCTTTGAAGATAGGCCTGGAGCGCCATTTCATGTGGAAGTCTGTCCAAAAGACAGGCCTGGAGCGTCATTTATTGTGGACTATGTCCTGAAGCAAAGCTTGGAGTGCCACTTATTGTGGATTATGTCCTGAAGATAGGCTTGCAGCGCCATTTCGCGTGGAAGTCTGTTCTGAAGACAGGCCTGGAGCACCACTTATTGTGAACTTTGTCCTGAAGGATGCTCTAGTGCGCCACTTCTAAAGGGGTTTTGTCCTGAGGAACTCTTCCATGCGCCGCTTCTAAAGGGACTTTGTCCTAGGAACTCCTCCATGTGCCACTTCTTATGGGGAGTTGTCTTGAAGGAAGCCCCCTGCGCCATTTTTGGTGGAGACTTGTCCTGATGCTTAGCTTTTGCAGTATTCTCTTGCTATTACAAGCCTTGTGCACTCCACATTCCCTGTCTAAGCTTGTGCACTTCTATCTTTAGTCAGATGACCTCTACATCTATTGAATGTCTATGAATGCCTCTCTCTTATCTCCATTTGGAGAGGGCAGTGAGAGAGAGAAGCAAGAAGGAGAAGTGAGAAAAGATAGAAGTTAGAGAATCTCAAGTAGCCCATAGAGGAGATAGAAATTCCTCAATGGCGCCCGTACTATTCAATTGCTGGATTCATAAAGGATTGCTGGATTCATAAAGGGAAAGTGCAGAGAGAGAGAGAGAGAGAGAGAGCTCTTGGAGAAAGAAAATCTGTCCGTACGACAGGAAGGATGAGTAGAAGGATGATCAGAATCTATCGCAAAACCAAATCAAGGGCTTCAAGTCCGCACAACCCATCCGTCTTTGTGATAAATATCAAAAGCATCGAAATACTGCTAAAATCACCATTAGACTCCCTTTTCTTTCATTCATTGCATGGGTTCAGTTGATTGATTGTACTCTGTTTTCATAATAAAGGGAAATGCAAGGATGTAAATGAATTTAGAATAAGATATCTTATGATCACTGTTCTTTCATTCTTTCTTTGTTATCATTGAATAAATTTTTCTAAATCAAATATATTTATTTCTTGTCGAAACACATATGTTGTAAGACCCGTATCCCAACCCGTACCATTCCGTAGGCTCCGCGGTCCTCCCGGTCGAACTCCGGTGACCCGCGATCTGTAACCGGCATTTGCACGTAACCCTGAGTCATATTCCATATTCCAGAGTCGGCTTGACCCGAGACTTGTATAATTGTGACCGCACCATCGCCGTGGTTCCAACGCCGCATATTACGTGTCGAGGCGATACCCAAGCCAGGAGATGTGGGCCCGCGTTCTGTTTGAGGAAAACACCATACATGCAAATTTCAAAAGAATCTTTATAACTTATCACATCCATCAATCCACCAATCAATCACCTCAACCAAGTACACCACCACCTCACACCCATCCCCAAGCAACTCCAAAAGTCAAAAAAATTCTTACACCATCTACCCTAAAGTCAAAAAGTTTTTACACCCATCACTCACGACATCCATCACTCACACAACTCCCTCTCTCTCTCTCTCTCATTTCTCAAAAAAACCTATCTCCTAAGCAATCCACGTCCATGGCTTCCTAGAGGAGAAGCTAGTGTGGCCCACATTCCTATCATCCAATCCCACCCTCTAAAATCAATCTCTACCATTGAATCGCACCCTTTGGAGCTCTAGAGTATGTTGATGAAAGAAGAAGTCCAAGAAAAAGCTTAGGTGGGTGCCTCTATTTCTCTCTCTCTCTCTCTCTCTCTCTCTCTCTCTCTCTCTCTATTCTTTGATGATGTGTGGCCCAACTATTGGATACATGCATGGCCGATCTAAACCGTCTAGCAGGTGGGACGGTTTTGCTGTTCACCTTGCTGGACTGACTGTCCAGTTGGACCATCTGGATGGTGAAAATGAATAAATATCAGCAGGATTCTAGCTTCATAGCCATCTGTGGGGCCCACCTTGATGGATGTATTATACCCGCTCCGTCCATATGCAACAATGCAGATCCAGAACTCTTGTGGGCTGTGCCATAGCAGCAACAGGTGCTACTGACCGCTGATGAAGGGAGACATAAATATCAGCTTGACCCCAATTAAGTGAGCCACACTGACGTGGCACCACCTTGCTGTATGTGTTCTATCCACCATCCATCAGGGACGGTGGGACTCCACCTACCAAGCCATGTATCCAGCCGTCCGTCCATTGCTGGACGCTGGATGGTGGTCGATTATAATAATAATAATAATATTTATATTATATGTATATAGATATAATATCTCTAGTGGGCCCCATGTGGGACTTACCTTAGTGTATTTATTTCAAATCCTCACCGTCCAGAGATCTCTGGACGGTGCGGTGGGAACCACCTTCATACATGTGGTGTGGGGTGCACCATAATGTATATGTTTTTATCTAAACCATTCATCCATTGGACAACACCGTGTGGGGCCCACCCTGTATTAATGTATGTGCGTCCATCTGTCCATCTGTATGTGGGACGTGATAGCTAGGACGTCCAGTCCTTAGACGAGATCTGGACCGTCCAGATCGTGTGGGCCCACCTTAATCTCCACGAGGGACCACATTAAATGCATGTGTCATATTGGTACCGTCCCGGTGAAGTCTGAGCTGATAGTGGGGTCTCATGGCCAGCCAACAGATAAGGATTAAAAAAAAAGATATAATAATAATAATAAAGGTAATGTTAAATATATATATATATATATATATATATATATATATATATATAATGGTGGGCCCTACGTGAGACCCACCATGATATATGTGTTTTATATTCCCTGCCCAGCAGCGTGGGCCCCACACATGTGAGGACTCCACCGTGATGTGTAAGTGGGGACCCACCATAGTGTATGTGTTGTATCCACCGTCCATTAGGATGGGACGGTGGAACCCACCAGCAGGGGAACGGATTGGCTGGGGTACCTCATACCAGCTACATGGCTGGTGAGTCGCCGACAGCATTTCTGTAGGCCTTAATGATTATATGTTTTATCTACACCGTCCACTGTTTGGATGGTGGGGCCCATCATGATGCGTTTGTTGTCTCCATACCATCCAACCATTTTGAGATATCATTTTATGGTACGAGGTAAAGAATGAGTTAGAACCAATGTTCAAGTGGGCCCCACCATCGAAATAGTGGACAGTGACATCTGCCGTTCAAAATTTCTAAGGGCCACAGTAGTTTCTAATTAAGCTGATATTTCATCTATCTCTATGTTAATTTGTGAATAGGTTGGATCTCAAAATACATCACAGTGGGCCACACCGTGCAATCCAGCCATGGTATGGTCCAGATGATCTTTCGACTTGATATATTGAGGGTCATGTGCAGGGTCCACTTGTTATGTAATTATGCCCATTTGATAAGGCCCATGGTGATATTTCCGGCCCATTTGGTAAGTCCCATTGTGATATGTATTAGGCCCATTAGTGCGGCCCATTGATGCAGCCCAATCAATGTATATGAAGCTCATTGGTGCGGCCCATGGATGCGGTCCACTCGATGTATATTAGACCCACTGGTACGGCCTATGTGACATGGCCGACTCGATGTATATAGGTCTATTACGATGTGTGATTACTCCATAATGTATGTAATGATGATTATGGTGGGTCATGCCTTGGGAGCAATGATGGTTTAATGTCCACATTGATGGGCAATGATGGTTAAATGTCCTCACTGTGACCTTCCCTTAGGCCCTTTGATAGTCCGATTACTGATTTCGATTGTCGATTCCGATTGTCGAGGCCGAGTATTGAGGCCGATTCTGATTTATCGAGGCCGATTGTATAGGCCAATTCTGATTATCAATTGATTCCAATTATCATGATAGATTACTGATTCTGATTGACATGACTGATTTGCTGATTTTGATTTTTGATTGATTCTGATTATTATGACTGATTGCCGATTCCAATTGACGTGACCGATTTGCCGATTCTGATTATCGATTGATTCTGATCATCATGACCGATTGTCGATTCTGATTAATGTGACCGATTTACCGATTTTTATTACCAATTGACTCTGACATCATGACCCATTGCCGATTCTGATTGACGTGACCGATTTACCGATTCTGATTATTGATCGACTTGGATCATCATGACCGATTGCCGATTTCGATTGACGTGACCAATTTGCTGATTCTGATTATGTAACAGCCCGGATTTTTTTTCCCAACCTGGAATTAGACGTCCTTAGGCAATGGGCCGCTCCTAACACCTTATTAACTTGTCAGAACTCAACCTCACAGTCTAAAATCGCTTCTGAACCCATTTCCTTCACAAATTCAACCCTTCACCACCTTGTTCTTTCAATTTTCCTAAGTACTTTCACCCTAGACACTATCTTAAACTAATTAAGTATTATAACTTGGATCACCTTATATACAAACTACAAAGGCCTGAGTACCACCTCGACCAGAAATCACTTAGGATTAGATCCTTTAGAAATGAGACAAAGTAACTAAGTGCTAAACTAGATTAGCTACAAAATCCGTTTGAATCGCTTTAAATACGATCTGCAAGACCTAAAACTTGTAGAATAATTGACGCTAGGTTACCCTAAAACCTAGGACCAAACTCATTACCCGGCTGCTCTCGGGAGACTTTGAAACTCCGTATCAGGTCTAGACCGCACATCGGGAGTCCGAATAATACGAAGTTAAGGATTTAGGACCGCCTCGCTGGGCTTGACAAGCATCTCGGAAATCAAATCTAGATAGTGTCCCATGGCTGTTCGCTTGAGTCCGGAGCGAGAGAGTGTGAGAACACTAGTTTCTTTACCAAATAAATATCTTGAATAGTAATCTGAGACTCGTCGCTTGCAGATCAGTATTAAGCAACCAGACCGTTAGAATCTGACCAAATTACACCCTCGGATCAGGAAAAATTTCATACACATTTACATGTACTCGGAATCTCCGATCGAGACCCACTGACCGTCGAACTGAAACTGGTCCGCCACGCGTGATCTGGAAATCCGACTGAAATGAAAACATAATGGAACGTAGATCCGGTGTTTGTGAGCTTAAGTCCGACCTTTGGCTCAGGGAGGCCCGCCAGAAGTCCTCCGTTGAGCTGAAACCAACCCACTTTGGCTATAACCCAAGTATACCTTGACCTGGAGTCTCTTTCGGTGAAGTTTTAGGCTATATAAGGACCTTAAACCCTCTCAGATTTCAGTCATACGAATTTGGATTTGAGAGGAGAGAAAAGAGAGAGAAGGTGTGGGAGAAGTGGGAGATTCTTCCCTGCCGTATCCAAGCTCCACCACTCCGTTCTATTCACTTTCCCGGCGATTCCGGCGTCATTTCTAGGTAAAAAACCCTAACCCTAATCTGATTTAGGGTGTGGATCGTTGTAGGTTATGAAATAGCTAACTTATTTCATTCTATAGGTTGCCAAACTGCCGAATACGGAAGCTTAGCAAACATATCGACTCCGTTACGATTCTACGACAAAAGGTATGGACTTTAGGTGTATAGGTTATGGTTTTCAGCGCTTTCAATGTCAGATAATGATAGATTCATGATCTGCATGCAATTGCACATGTACAACGTGCTTTCCGATTTCTGTTTCGATTAAAGAGGTAAATTATGGAATTTTACATATTCTAGGTATTCGTAGAAAATACCGTATACGTATATTTTTTGGAAATATGTTTGACATGATTATTTGTTGTATGAATATACGATATATGGATAAAATACTTATTTGGCGAAAGGATTCGCCCAAATACATGTTTCACTAATATACACTATGTATGTATAAATACTGTATTGTAGAAAATACCGTATATGTATAAATTTTGGAAATGTGCTTGACATGATTATTTGTTGTATGAATATATGGTATATGGATGAAATACTTATTTGGCGAAAGGATTCGCCCAAATACATGTTTTACTAATATACACTATGTATGTAGAAATACTGTATTGTAGAAAGTACTGTATACATGCATACTTTAGAGATGTGTTTGCCATGATTATTTGTTAAATAAATATATTATATGTGCGTAAAATATTTTCTTGGCGAAAGGACTCGCCCTAATACATGTTTGCTAACATACACTAAGTATGTTGAAATAGTGTATGTTAAGTGTTTGTGAAAATGCTTGTGTGAGTAAGTGTTTGGATGTTGATGCCTTAGGAGGGTGTTGAGATGGGATTCTCAACTACCTTAGAGACATGTATGATTTACTCCATGAGGTTGTTTACTTAAACCGCTTACTTGTGAAATATATGTGTTTGTATTCCTATTTAAGTAGTGCTTTATAACATGCTCTATAACATGCTTTATAACATGCTTCAGGACATGCTTACTTACATGCTTGAATTACTTAGTTTATCATGCTTTACTCCACATGCTACGAATAAGGTTTGATTGAGTTTGGGACTATGTCTATAGTCCAGACAGTCGGTACTAGACTTGAGATCGTGGTTGAGTTTCATGTCGCCACGTAAGATGTGTTTGACGAACCCAAGTCGTACGTCAGTTGGCGACAGTGGTTAGGCCACGCGAAGTGCTTATGCACTTCATGTCGTCCAATTGATTGTGCGCTCGAGCTAGTCAGGCTCGTCATGTAACCCGATGTGTCTAATGTATGTTCACCATGTTTGGTCGCTACTGCTTGAACCTAGGGTACCAAACTTACCAGTGAAATCCCTTTTAACCATGGTACCTTGATCCGCTATGACTCATGAGCCGGGCATGGTAGTATGGGACACTGTGGTCGAGCTGTCGGCCTACGCTGGGGCTATGTGCCTCCCCGTAGTGACCAGTGAGCAACCAGACTCGTGAGCCGATTATGGTGGTATGGGACACTTTATTCGAGCTGTCGGCCTACACTACTTGATGGGTGATGGGGGAGTGGTGCAACGATTCCGTGTAACAGCCCTGGCAACCTTGACCGTATCTGGTGTAGTGACCTCGAGCATACTCTAAATCTGCGGTGAGGCGATGAGCCTTCCCGTAGTAACAGAGTATAAACTAGGCCTGTATTGATAAGGTGATGGGGGAGTGGTGCAACGATTCCGTGTAACAGCCCTAGCAGCCCTTGCAGCGACCTAGAAACACACCATCGTATGAGATTGTCTAGGACTGACGACCCTAGAATGGATCATGTTTGGGAATGATACAAGGGAGGTACCTTAGTTTCCCAATCCTGCTATTTGAAATGGACTAATAATAACTTGGTAATCATATTCATCATGCATTGCATGTGCCTGGAAGATGTGGAGCACTGAGGAAAGAAAGCATGCCGCGAACGAAGATGGTGTCGCATGAGGGAGTATGTCGGTGAGGGCATACATCATGACTACATTCATACTTGCATTAATAAGAGTAGTTAGGAGTGTTTGATTTTCCTGCTTTATCATTACTGCTTGACTGAATTGATAACATATTAACCTATACTTTATTGTTCCACTGAGTTGATCACTCACTCCCACGTTACGGGACGGTGTTGTATACACCAACCAGATTTGTTGAATTTCAGGTGATGGCGATGCTTATGAAGCAGAGCCAGACTTCTACTATGATGTTGAGGAGGAGTCCTCCTACATGTAACTCTCTGACAGGTCTATGAAGACCTGGTATTGTATTGACGGGGCTATAGTACTTGGGATAGAAGACATTACACGTCCTCACATTTGGTATATTTTAGAACTGTACTTGTAATTAATTAACCTGGTAACATTATCATACTCTGGAGACTCACCATAGTTTATATATTTTATATGTCTATCACAGTCTTTCGCTTACAATTTAACTATCTCTGGAGTATGATATGTTGTTTTGGCTTAATCTCACTCATGTTCAATGCACGAATACAGTCAACATTTAATCGTCATTCATTTTGTTGCATAAGTGATGTTCTGGAACTCGGGAGTTGAGTTACTACTCGACCCCCGATATTTGGGATGTTACAGATGGTATCAGAGCATGATTTGGATTAAACCGGACCTGGGTTATGGTCACATGACGCACTCTGACTTAGGAGGGAGTGACGGAATGTAGAAATAGTCTTAGGCATCCCTGTTCCGTCCAACGGCTAGTTCACTGAAAACGAACGCCGAAATCGAGTCTGTATTCAACCATGGTCGCACGGATCGACCTTAAAATATTCCTAGGCCGTCTATAGATAATTCTAGATTACAATCCACCTCACCCCAATCGTTGAAAATTGGTCATAAGAGTGATGATGTTAACTATTCCGAATCCTCGGAGCTTCTCTGGACTCCTCACAGAGACTTCTCGAATCCATGAGGAAGAAAGCAGAAGACAGAAATAAATTCTAATACATTCGAAATTGATTAATGAATGACTGAAAACGAGTTCACAACCCTTTAAGTAGGAATACCAAGTAATGGGAAAGAAATCAGAAACAAACTACAACTAAAACTCCTAGAATTTGCGACTTACTATAGGGTCGTGATGTCTACTAGTGCGCAAAGTTTTCGGCCAAGAATAGTAAGTGTCCTATTTGGCTTCACCAAACCGTTCTCTTAATTATTCTAAGCTCTTTTCACATTGGGCACAACTCCTACAGCCCAATGGATGAAGAGTAATTAAACTAAAACTACTATTTTTAGTAAACGAAATTGAAACAGGGAAACGACCGTCAATCGGAGAGGTTTTTCATAATTTCAGGCTGTGCAACCTCGCATAGCTAGGTTGGCTGGCTTCATTAGCTCGTTCTACTGCAAATTCATATATTTTACGTCAGATAACTCATTCCGGATTGCAAGATATGTCCGATTGTCCCGAAAACTACCCGAAATTGAGCGAAATGGAGTCGGGGGGCCAAACGGAGCACTTCCCGAGGTACCCATGGTGGGACCCAGTGTTTTTTGGGGCCTAGGGGACTGGAGGAACACGCCCATGGGGCCCCCCTTTGAAAACCACGAAGTTGGTCGGCGAGGCCCTCGCCCGGTCGGCGAGGCCTCGCCGGTTTCTTTGCTGGGTCGGGCCCTCGGCTTGGGCCGATCCTCTTGGGGGTTGTGGGATCCCCCTGATGTGGCTCCCGTCCTTTCTCCCTCTCCCGAAACCTTACCTCCTTCACAAACCTCCCCTCCATGCCGTTTTCTCTCTGCAAACTTGCTGTTTCTCTTCAAAACCGCCCTTCCAATCGTTCTCCTTACTTATTTCGACCACAACCTATTCATTCCCATCATCCACAACAGTCCCTTCCTCCCTTCCCTCTCCATTTCCCTCATTTGGACTCCCACATCCCCTATTTGAAGCTCAAAATCGGGCAAGCCCTCTAACCCATCCATTTTCTTCATTTACCTTTCTTTACTCCTTGTCAGTTGGGCCTCTACAACCCCTGATGAGAACCAAATCTATGGAGAACCAAAAACTCCAGCCCCGATTTCCCCTTATCCTTATTTTCCATGGCTCTATCCGAGCGTGTACGACCATTTTCTTTGAGGCCTAATCACCCATACTATGTTTGGGATGTAGGCAGTTAAACATAAATCCCGTGTTTTCCTTTCAAATTACACTTAGAAATTCATCATCATGGGGTTTGGAAATCCCATCTCACACTTTTCCAACACCAGACTCATTTTCCAAGGCTTATAAAATTAATCCCCACCCACCCTCCTACCAACCATGCCACTCCCAATCCCGAGGAGGGATTAGCAATGCAGTCCCATTTACTACAACTTAAGACCACTGACCAAATAGTGTTGAAGTGATAAAGTCCCTTGATATACATTAACCCACCACACTCTGACAGTTTAAGCTTTTTAGAGTAAATGGTGGTTTGACAAATGGGCCCCTAGAGTTTTGGACCTAGAGCGGTGCTCTTAGATTTCGATAGACCTGACCGTATAGGAAATCCAACAAATTTATAATGTGAACCTTAGGACCCTCTTAGTTGGTATGAGCATATGTGTAGTGTTCGAGCATAGTTAAATTTAAGTTCGGGCAACTCAATTCCAATTAGACAACTTTGATCTTAAGTGATAAAATAATTTCTTATAGTAGAAGGGGTATAAAATCATCTAGTGTATGAGCATAAACTTTGGACTACACCTAAATTAAGACTAGACTACCGGTTACATTAGAAAATGTCAGAGACCGATAAATGTAGTTAGGTTACCTAATACACCTCTTTGATCTGGGTGGCGCAGCGAAAGCGTGGTGGACCCTACCCCATTGGCCCAGGATCGAAATTATACTCGTTGAATACGAGCATTATAGAAGCCCTAGCAAGTTCTACTATGAGAAACCGTTCTAGGATGATCTAGTAAGATTTGACTCACCATTTCCTTGGACATAGAATGAGACGAGGGTTCTCTTAGACCAAGACCTAAAGGGCAACCCGAGAAATAGGATATTTGAACCTTTCAGCGATGGCCATTCCCTCAGCTTTTAGAGTGATCGAACTACGGAGTTACTGAAATATACAACCGCGAAGCATTCGCGGCTTAACCCAATTCTCAATCCTGGGTGACTGCCAATGGACTCTCTGCTGACGAACAGACGACCAGGATCCACCAGGATTCGGAAGGGATACGATGAGCTTTCTACCCTGGCCAGGTAGTTGATCGATGTATCGGGATCAAGCCCACCATAAACGTCTCTCCGTGTTGGTCAAACATTGAAAACAGCTATCTTACTCTAAATTGTTGGGGATTGTCGTCGAGACTCCAAATAGGTAAAGAAATAAATTGTAGCAAACTATCAGGGTGTGAGAAATGGATAAAGAAACATGTTTTAAGGGGGGTAGACTAAAATGAACCAGGCTTGTATATACCCTACGCAATAAGACTTAGGCAAAGAAATAATTAAATCTTTCTTTATTACCCTTAGCCAATTTCGGGGACGAAATTTTGTTTTAAGGGGGGTAGATTGTAACAGCCCGAATTTTTTTTTCCAACCTGGAATTAGACGTCCTTAGGCAATAGGCCGCTCCTAACACCTTATTAACTTGTCAGAACTCAACCCCACAGTCTAAAATCACTTCTGAACCCATTTCCTTCACAAATTCAACCCTTCACCACCTTGTTCTTTCAATTTTCCTAAGTACTTTCACCCTAGACACTATCTTAAACTAATTAAGTATTATAACTTGGATCACCTTATATAAAAACTACAAAGGCCTGAGTACCACCTTGACCAGAAATCACTTAGGATTAGATCCTTTAGAAATGAGACAAAGTAACTAAGTGCTAAACTAGATTAGCTACAAAATCCGTTTGAATCGCTTTAAATATGATCTGCAAGACCTAAAACTTGTAGAATCATTGACGCTAGGTTACCCTAAAACCTAGGACCAAACTCATTACCCGACTGCTCTCGGGAGCACTTTGAAACTCCGTATCAGGTCTAGACCGCACATTAGGAGTCCGAATAATACGAAGTTAAGGATTTAGGACCGCCTCACTGCGCTTGACAACCATCTCGGAAATCAAATCCAGATAGTGTCCCACGGCTGTTCGCTTGAGTCCGGAGCGAGAGAGTGTGAGAACACTAGTTTCTTTACCAAATAAATATCTTGAATAGTAATCTGAGACTCGTCGCTTGCAGATCGAAGATAGTAACTGCACCATCGAGAATCCGACCAAATTACACCCTCGGATCAGGAAAAATTTCATACACATTTACATGTACTCGGAATCTCCGATTGAGACCCACTGACCGTCGAACTGAAACTGGTCCGCCACGCATGATCTGGAAATCTGACTGAAATAAAAACATAATGGAACGTAGATCCGGTGTTTGTGAGCTTAAGTCCGACCTTTGGCTCAGGGAGGCCCGCTAGAAGTCCTCCGTTGAGCTGAAACCAACCTACTTTGGCTATAACCCAAGTATACCTTGACCTGGAGTCTATTTCGGTGAAGTTTTAGGCTATATAAGGACCTTAAACCCTCTCAGATTTTAGCCATACGAATTTGGATTTGAGAGGAGAGAAAAGAGAGAGAAGGTGTGGGAGAAGTGGGAGATTCTTCCCTGCCGTATCCAAGCTCCACCACTCCGTTCTATTCACTTTCCCAGCAATTCCGGCGTCATTTCTAGGTAAGAAACCCTAACCCTAATCTGATTTGGGGTGTGGATCGTTGTAGGTTATGAAATAGCTAACCTATTTCATTCTATAGGTTGCCAAACTGCCGAATACGGAAGCTTAGCAAACCTATCGACTCCGTTACAATTCTACGACAAAAGGTGCAGACTTTAGGTGTATAAGTTATGGTTTTCAGCGCTTTCAATGTCAAATAATGATAGATTCATGATCTGCATGCAATTGCACATGTACAAAGTGCTTTCCGATTTCTGTTTCGATTAAAGATGTAAATTATGGAATTTTACATATTCTAGGTATTCGTAGAAAATACCGTATACGTATATTTTTTGAAAATGTGTTTGACATGATTATTTGTTATATGAATATACGATATATGGATAAAATACTTATTTGGCAAAAGGATTCGCCCAAATACATGTTTCACTAATTTACACTATGTTTGTATAAATACTGTATTGTAGAAAATACCGTATACGTATAAATTTTGGAAATGTGCTTGACATGATTATTTGTTGTATGAATATATGGTATATGGATGAAATACTTATTTGGCGAAAGGATTCGCCCAAATACATGTTTTACTAATATACACTATGTATGTAGAAATACTGTATTGTAGAAAGTACTGTATACATGCATACTTTAGAGATGTGTTTGCCATGATTATTTGTTGAATAAATATATTATATGTGCGTAAAATATTTGCTTGGCGAAAGGACTCGCCCTAATACATGTTTGCTAACATACACTAAGTATGTTGAAATAGTGTATGTTAAGTGTTTGTGAAAATGCTTGTGTGAGTAAGTGTTTGGATGTTGATGCCTTAGGAGGGTGTTGAGATGGGATTCTCAACTACCTTAGAGACATGTATGATTTACTCCATGAGGTTGTTTACTTAAACCGCTTACTTGTGAAATATATGTGTTTGTATTCCTATTTAAGTAGTGCTTTATAACATGCTCTACAACATGCTTTATAACATGCTTCAAGACATGCTTACTTACATGCTTGAATTACTTAGTTTATCATGCTTTACTCCACATGCTACGAATAAGGTTTGATTGAGTTTGGGACTATGTCTATAGTCCAGACAGTCAGTACTAGACTTGAGATCGTGGTTGAGTTTCATGTCGCCACGTAAGATGTGTTTGACGAACCCAAGTCGTACGTCAGTTGGCGACAGTGGTTAGGCCACGCGAAGTGCTTATGCACTTCATGTCGTCCAATTGATTGTGCGCTCGAGCTAGTCAGGCTCGTCATGTCACTCGATGTGTCTAATGTATGTTTACCATGTTTGGTCGCTACTGCTTGAACCTAGGGTACCAAACTTACCAGTGAAATCCCTTTTAACCATGATACCTTGATCCGCTAAAACTCATGAGCCGGGCATGGTGGTATGGGACACCGTGGTCGAGCTGTCGGCCTACGCTGGGGCCATGTGCCTCCCCGTAGTGACCAGTGAGCAACCAGACTCGTGAGCTGATTATGGTGGTATGGGACACTATATTCGAGCTGTCGGCCTACACTACTTGATGGGTGATGGGGGAGTGGTGCAACGATTCTGTGTAATAGCCCTGGTAACCCTGACCGTATCCGGTGTAGTGACCTCGAGCATACTCTAAATCTGCGGTGAGGCGATGAGCCTTCCCGTAGTAACAGAGTATAAACTAGGCCTGTATTGATAAGGTGATGGAGGAGTGGTGCAACGATTCCGTGTAACAGCCCTGGCAGCCCTTGCAGCGACCTAGAAACACACCATCGTATGAGATTGTCTAGGACTGACGACCCTAGAATGGATCATGTTTGGGAATGATACAAGGGAGGTACCTTAGTTTCCCAATCCTGCTATTTGAAATGGACTAATAATAACTTGGTAATCATATTCATCATGCATTGGATGTGCCTAGAAGATGTGGAGCACTGAGGAAAGAAAGCATGCCGCGAACGAAGATGGTGTCGCATGAGGGAGTATGTCGGTGAGGGCATACATCATGACTGCATTCATACTTGCATTAATAAGAGTAGTTAGGAGTGTTTGATTTTCCTGCTTTATCATTACTGCTTGACTAAATTGATAACATGTTAACCTATGCTTTATTGTTCCACTAAGTTGATCACTCACTCCCACGTTACGAGACGGTGTTGTATACACCAACCAGATTTGTTGAATTTCAGGTGATGGCGATGCTTATGAAGCAGAGCCGGACTTCTACTATGATGTTGAGGAGGAGTCCTCCTACATGTAACTCTCTGACAGGTCTGTGAAGACCTGGTATTGTATAGACGGGGCTATAGTACTTGGGATAGAAGACATTACACGTCCTCACATTTGCTAGATTTTAGAACTGTATTTGTAATTAATTAACCTAGTAACATTATCACACTCTGGAGACTCACTATAGTTTATATATTTTATATGTCTATCACAGTCTTCCGCTTGCAATTTAACTATCTCTGGAGTATGATATGCTGTTTTGGCTTAATCTCACTCATGTTCAATGTACGAATACAATCAACATTCAATCGTCATTCATTTTGTTGCATAAGTGATGTTCTGGAACTCGGGAGTTGAGTTACTACTCGACCCCCGATTTTCGGGATGTTACAGATTATCATGACTGATTGCCGATTCCGATTGACGTCACCGATTTACTGATTCTAATTATCGATTGATTCTGATTATCATGATCGATTACCGATTCTGATTGACGTGACCGATTTGCCGATTCTGATTATCGATCGACTCTGATCATCATGTTTGATTGCCGATTTTGATTATCGATCGACTCTGATCATCATGACCGATCGCCGATTCTAATTGACGTGACTGATTTACTGATTCTGATTATCGATCGATTCTGATCATCATGCCGATTGCCGGTTTTGATTGATGTGACCGATTTGCCAATTCTGATCATAATGACCGATTTTCGATTCTGATTGACATGACCGATTTGTCGATTCTGATTATCGATTGACTCTGATCATCATGAGCGATTGTCGATTTCAATTGACGTGACCGATTTGCCGATTCTGATTATCGATCGATTCTGATTATCATGGCAGATTGCTGATTCTGATTGACATGACCGATTTGCCGATTCTGATTATCGATCGACTTGGATCATCATGACCGATTGCTGATTCCGATTGATGTGACCGATTTGCCGATTCTGATTATCGATCAATTTCGATTATCATGATCGATTGCCGATTCCGATTGACGTGACCGATTTGTTGATTCCGATTATCGATTGATCCGATTATCATGACCGACACCGATTCTGATTGACATGACCAATTTGCCGATTCTGATTATCGATTGATTCCGATTATCATGACCGATTGTATAGGCCGATTCTGATTATTGTGGCTGATCACCGATTAGCAATCGAGGCCGATTATCATGACCAATTGTATAGGCTGATTCCGATTGTCGACGTCGAGTATCAAAGCCGATTCTGATTTATTGAGGCTGATTGTACAGGCCGATTTCGATTATCGAGGCTGATTGCCAAGGCCGATTTTGATTGCCAAGGCTGATTGTCGAGACCCATATGTTGTATATGCGGCCTGTAGTTGAGGCCCATTGTGATGTATATTCAACCCGTGTTTAAGGCCTAGTGTGATGTATATTAGGCCCATGTGAGAGGCCCATCGTAATGTGAAAAGCTCTTGAGTAAGGCCCATGGTGTTGTATATTTGGCCCTTGTGTGAGGCCATGGGTTCACTATATGTTAGGCTCTATGTGGGCCATTCCTTAGAGGCGATGCTGGTTGCATGTCCACATTATCGAGGTCGATTGTCGATGCCGATTATTGATATCGATCATAAGTATGTGACAGCATAACATCATGATACATGCCCATATGCATCATCTGCATGTTATGAGATATGATTGACCATTGCATATGCCTTAGTGCCAATTGTCATGAGACTTTCTGATAGGCGGAGATTGTCTCACATGAGTGCACGATATGCGCGGGATTGATGCATGACTGGATTGTATGACTCATGCATCTTGCATTGTGTGTTATGATTATTGTACGCCCTAGCGACATCAGGGCCGTAGCCTCTACAGGTATATCGTGGATGGCCAGATGGGACACCGAAAATCTGTTCTACACGGGGTGCTATAAATTCCTTGGGTAAAAGTCTCAGAACCCTCTTCGTTCTAGAGGTTGCTCCAACGTCTAGACCGAGTGGATGCATGAGTGCATGAGGGCTGCATACTGTTAGGCCGCGTCTCCTACTGTGTCGCGGTCGGTTGGAAGGGGGTACGGCCTTACCTGCCTAAGAGGAGGGGGCAATGCTAGGCTGAGTCTAACCAGCTCTAGGAATGGGTTCGCTATCGACGAGTCGGGCCCGATATTGGCAGGTAGATAGTGAGGTCTCTTCCACTCACCTTGTTGCGCGTGATGGGGCGGCAATATGGTTTGGAGTGTAATAGACCCCGGTGATTTCCCAGAGAGGAACCGTACTGATATGTGGACTTATTGAGTAGGAGTTGCATACTCATGCATTCATTTCATTCACCATCCACTTGGGCTGGTGGTGCACAACTAATTTTGTGTACCTTCGCATGGCCAGGATTTCGGTTAGGCGAGCGACTAACCTAAGACCAGGAGTTTACCACATTGAGTCTATTTATCCAAATTTAGGTATGGGACTGGTTTGGATAGAAGTCCCTTGTGATGGAGCCCATAGCCTGCGATACTACGTACTATCATCTCGACTTTACTCCAGCCTGGTCATTTCATTCACACCGCATATTGCATTACATCTGCAGCATATGGCATTTTGGGTTGTTATGTTTGAGCACTTATATAGCCTAGACGGACTTAGCATGAATTACATATTGCCTTGCATTCTTAGCATAAGATATTGGCTTATTACATTTTTGCATCGCATAGCCTTGATACGACTGATAGCATTCATGGATTTATAGATTTCCAGTATTTTCACTTACTCTGATATCGTATGATGCATGATCTTGCCTGTACTACCGATGTGATATGATTTATGACATTGTATTACATTCATAGCACTTACCTTGTGCACACACTTTCACCACCTACTAAGTTTTCTATAAGCTTATGCACGATAAATGCGTGCATGTGGCGTTAGGTTGCAGCAGCATTGAGCTTGAGCGTGCAACGGACTTATGGAGCTTTAATTTTTGAAATATGTATTCCCCTTTTCGACACTGTATTCAACTGTTTATATTAGTGGATATGTGATGATGATGTTACCTTTATGATTTGGGTATACTTGTGGTTATGCTTATTACGAGATAAATGTACACTGAAAAATCCTCCATGTAGGATCCCAGGATCGGAATCTGGCGTATAGGCACAGTGAGCCGAGAATGAGGTACTATAGAGACTGTCGGCACCAGATTTGGTGATCGGTGTTCTTGTGAGCCTGGATTCCGAGTTTGGGGCGTGACATATATCATTACTTTCTCACTTATTCCATATATCTTCTTCATGACAATTTTACTATCATTGATCATCTTCTGTAGAATACCTTTTTCTTATTTGCTTAATTTCCTTTGAATGCTAGTTTGATTTTCTTTGCAGCTAGCCATTGTTTCCTCATAGGAAGTATATCTTCTTCTTCAACTGTATATTTCCTTAAGTCCGTGAATTGTCCAAACTCTTTCTTTGCTTTCTTAATTGTAAAATTGCCCATGTTCTTCTTTATCGAAAGATTCAATTCTTTACTTTTTGATGATCCTTCGTTTTGTTTTTCTTTCTTCAGCAATATCTGTTGTTGCTCTCATAAAACTTTGAGATAGTTGATTCATATAAGAGTTGAGTAGCTTCACTTTGACTTTTTTCAAATTACAACTTTTATAATTGACTCTTGAAAGATTTGTATATTCGGATCAATGAGTCATAATGCAATGTCTAGTTTTATGCATTCTATACGTAACTTGGCTTGCTCTTCTACTCTGTCAAATTGTGACGATGCTCCTAGGGTTCTCTATTGACTAATGAATTCGTTAATTGATTCGTCTTCTTGTTGGCGAGCAGCACCTAATTCAGTTGAACTAACTTCTCATCTGAAGGCTTTCCTTAAGGTTTACTATTGTTCACGGTAGTCGTTGTTGGAAAATTAGGTACTTCTTCAGCAACATGCTCATCTAGTGAAGACTGATTAACATTTGCTGGCAAATTTTTTGTTTCCTGCACTCTTAGAATGTACGGATATCGAGAAAGTGAAAACTACATTACTGATGCCATCGAGGAGGATGAACCGAGTGAGTGTGGTAAAACTGCACCTCGTAGTATTGCACATGATCGCCCCATTGACCATGCTCGGCAGGATGATACTCCTTGTAAAAGAAGATCGAACCCTTCATTTTCCAGATGTCACTATCATTCGTTCTTCATCATCTTGCTGCACTACCTGGCATTGTCTATCCTTGATCGCAACTGATTCGACCTTTTCTGGTACTTTCTGGTGGAAACCCTTTAGGTGTGAAGTAGACAACTACGTTAGTCAGAAGAAAAGTCATTGTGATATACCTATTATTTGGAACAGAGTGTCAGTTATTTTAATTAAATAAAACTGTACTTTATTTTTAGAGATGAAGGGGAGGATGTTCCCGTTGAGAGTTTCCATTTTGGCGTCTATACAACGCTAAAAAAGTGATAAATGTTTCCTGAATATTTTTTAAGTTATCATTGAAAAATCCCCAATGGAGTCGCCATTTTGTTTCGACAAGAAAAAATGTATTCGATTTGGGGGAATTTATTCAATGATAACAAAGAAAGAATGAGAGAACAGTGATCACATGATATCTTATTTCGAATTCATTTACATCCTCGCGTTTCCCTTGATTATGAAAACAGAGTACAATCAATCAATTGAATCCACGCAATGAATGAAAGAAAAGGGAGTCTAATGGTGATTTTAACAGCATTTCAACGCTTTTAATGTTTATCGCAAAGACGGATGGGTTGTGCGGACTTGAAGCCCTTGATTTGCTTGTGTGATAGATTCTGATTATCCTTTTACTCATCCTTCCAGTCGTACGGACAAATTTTCTTTCTCTAAGTGCTCTCTCTCTGCACTTTCCCTTTATGAATCCAGCAATTAAATAGCACGGATACGCCATTGAGGAATTTCTATGTAACACCCCGAAAATCGGGGGTCGAGCAAAGCTCAACTCCCGAGTTCCAACGCATCACTTACGCAACATAGATAATGATGTTTAAATGTTGTCCATATTAGTTCATTAAACATGAGTGAGATTATACTAAATCAGCATATCATACTCTAGAGATAATTAAGTTAAGCAAGCGGAAGACTGAGATAGGTATATAAGGTAAATAAGCGTTTCTCAATCCCTAGAGTATGAGTATGTTACCAAGCTGAATATATACATGTATTGTTCCAAAATTTACAAAATGTAAGTGTCCAACTAATCCTTATAGTCCTTGTAATTTCGTCGATCAGTACATGGTCTACATGGACCCACCTGATAGCTGAACATAGGAGAATTCCTCCTCGTCTATGAAGTCCCAATCAGCAGCGTAGACATCGTCGCCACCTGCATCTACAATATAGTCTGGTTGGTGTTTTAAAACACCGTCCCAGAGTGGGAGTGAGTGATTAACTCAGTGGTACTAAAAGGTAAATGTTAACATGTTATCAATTCAATCAAGCAGTAATGATAAGCAATACAACAATCATGTCTTAAGTACTCTTATTAATACAAGAATGGTATGTTGTGATGATGCATGCCCTCTCTTACACTCCCTCAGTGACACCATTTGTAACGCCCTGAAATTTGAGGGTCGAGTAGCAACTCAACTCGAGTTCCAAAACATCACTTATACAACATAGATAATGATGATTAAATGTTGTCTGTGTTAGAGCAATAAACACGAGTGAGATTATACTAAAACAGTAATTCATACTCCAGATCAATTGTGTAAAGGCAAGCGGAAGACTGAAACTGTATATATATGTATGTAAAAGAAACAAAACCATTTAATTCTCCAGAGTATGAACCCATCTGAGTCACCATATACATATATTTGTTTTACAATAAAAAAGATCAAAAGTACAACTAAAGAAATAATTCCTGTAAATCCTGTCGATCCTGGCAGTTTAGTCGAAGCCACCAGAATACTGTATAAAGGAGAACTCGTCCTGGTCCTCGTCATAGTCCGGCTCAACCTCCTAAGTCGTCATCTCATCTGTACCTAAGATAGAGTCTGGCTGGTGTGTACAACACCGTCTCGTAACGTGGGAGTGAGTAGCTAACTCAGTGGAACAATAAAGCATAGGTTAACATGTTATCAACTCAGTCAAGCAGTAATAATAAAGCAGTATAATCAAACACTCCTAACTACTCTTATTAATGCAAGTATGAATGCAGTCATGATGAATGCCCTCACCACACACTCCCTCGTGCGACACCATCTTACGTTCGCGGCATGCTTGCTTTCCTCAGTGCTCCACATCCTCCAGGCACATGCAATGCATGATGAGCATGATTACCGAGTTGTTATTAGTCCATTTTAAACAGCAGTATTGGGAAACTAAGTTACCTCCCTTGTATCATTCCCATACATGATCCATTCTAGGGTCGTCAAACCTAGATAATCTCATACAATATTATGGTTCGAGAGGCATCGTGAAAGCACCGCAAAGAGTTCGTCACCCGTCAGCATGGATACAGATCTCACCGTATGTGGCTCAATTGCTAGCCGTCAGTTCGAATACAGATCTCACCGTACTCGACTAATCGCTGGCCGTCAGCTCGAGTACAGGTCTCACCGTACTTGGCTCAACTCATGCTCTAGTTGCTGCGAAGGGCTCATCGCCAATCACAGACTTTAGAGTATACTCGAAGACACTATGAAGGGCTCGTCGCCTGTAAGCATGAATACAAGTCTCACCGTACTCGACTCTCGCCGTAGGTGTCGACAGCTCGAATACAGTGTCCCATACCATCTTATTCGGCTCACGAGTCTGGTTGCTCAATGGTCACTACGGGGAGACACGTGGCCCCAGCGTAGGCCGACAGCTCGACCACGGTATCCCATACCACCATGCCCGGCTCATGAGTCTTAGCGGATCGAGGTACCATAGTTAACAGGATTTCACTGGTAAGTTTGGTACCCTAGGTTCAAGCAGTAGCGTCCAAACATAGTGAACATACATTAGATATATTGGGTTACTTGACGAGCCTGACTATCAACTGAACGACATGAAGTGCATAAGCACTTCGCGTGGCTTAACCACTGTCGCCAACTAAAGTACGACTCGGGTTCGTCAAACACATCCTACATGGCGAAATGAATCTCAACCACGATCTCAAGTCTGGTACCGATTGTCTGGACTATAAACATAGTCCCAAACTCAATCAATCCTTATTTAGAGCATGTAGAGTAAAGCATATTAAACAAAGTAATTCAAGCAAGTTAACAAGCATGTCATAAAGCATGTTATAAAGCATGTTATGAAGCATTATATAAACAAGATTACAAACACATATATTTCATAAGTAAGCGGTTAAAGTAAACAACCACATGGAGGAAATCATACATGTCTCTAAGGTAGTTGAGAATCCCATCTCAACACCTACCTAAGGCACCATCATCCAAACACTTACTCTCACAAGCATTTTCACAAACACTTAGAATACACTATTTCAACATACATAGTGTATGTTAGCAAACCATGTATTAAAACGAGTCCTTTCGCCAAGCAAGTATTTTACGTATATATAATATATTCATACAGAAAATAATCATGGCAAACACATCTCCAAAATTTATACGTATACGGTATTCTATAATACACTATTTCTACATATATAGTGTATATAAGCAAATCATGTATTAGGGCGAGCCCTTTCGCCAACTAAGTATTTTATCCATATA
This sequence comes from Magnolia changhungtana, assembly GCA_030180095.1. NCBI lineage: Eukaryota > Viridiplantae > Streptophyta > Magnoliopsida > Magnoliales > Magnoliaceae > Magnolia > Magnolia changhungtana. The sequence continues at coordinate 3,322,553 of JASAUF010000473.1, read as the reverse complement.
TATTATATTCATACAAAAAATAATCATGGTAAACACATTTCTAAAATTTATACGTATACGGTATTTTCTACGAATACCTAGAATATGTAAAATTCCATATTCTTCATCTTTAATCGAAACGGAAAACAGACAACACTTTGTACATGTGCAATTGCATGCAGATCATGAATCTATCATTATCTGACATTGAAAGTGTTGAAAACCATAACCTATACACCTAAAGTCCTCACCTCTTTCCGTATAATCGTAACGAATACTATAAGTTTGCTAAGCTTCCGTATTCGGTAGTTTGGTAACCTATAGAATGAAGTAGGTTAGCTATTTCTTAACCTACAACCCTTACAACTCCAAAACAGGTTAGGATTAGGGTTTCTTACCTAGAAACGAAGTCGGGATCGTCGGGAAAGCGATGAGAATGGCTTGTAGAACGGCAGGGAAAAGTAGTAGGGAGCTTCTCCCACTTCTCTCACTCTTTCTCTCTCTTTTCTCTCTCCTCTCTCTAGGGTTTCTCTCAAATTCGTATGGCTATGAGAGAGAGGGTTCTAAGGTCCTTATATAGCCTAAAAACACACCGAAATAGACTTGTGGACAAGATATACTTAGGTTATAACCAAAGAGACACTTTTTCAGCTCAACGGAGGACTTCTGGTGGGCCTCCTCGAGCCAAAGGTCGGACTTAAGCTCACCAACCTTGGATCCAGGTGGAGTTAAGTTTTCGTTTCAGTCGGATTCCCAGATCACGCGTGGCGGACCAGTTTCAGTTCAACGGTCAGCGAACCTCGATCTGAAATTCCAAGTACATGGATATGTTTATGAAATTTTTCCTGATCCGAGGGTGTATTTGGGTCAGATTCTGACGTCTGGTTGCTTACAAAATGTCCGCAAGTAACAAATCTCAGATTACTATTTGAGATATTTATTTTGTAAAGAAAACAAGTGTTTTCACACTCCTCATTCCGGACTCAAGCGAACAGCCGTGGGACACTGCCTGGCTTTGATTTTCGAGATGGTTGTCAAGCCCAGTGAGTCGGTCCTAAGTTCTTAACTTCGTATTATTCGGACTCCCGATGTGCGGTCCAGACCTGATACAGAGTTTCAACGTGCTCCTGAGAGCAGTCGGGTAATGAGTTTGATCCTAGATTTTAGGGTAACCTAACGTCAATGATTCTACAAGTTTTGGGTCTTGCAGATCGTATTTAAAGCGATTCAAATGGATTTCATGGCTACTCTAGTTTAGCACTTAGTTAACTTTGTCAAATTTCTAAAGGATTTAATCCTAAGTGATTTCTGGTCGAGGTGGTACTCGGGCCAATGTACAGAATTTTTCGAGTCGTTACACCATCTCACGGTTGCGCATGGCAAACTCCCACTGTGCCTTTCTCGCCAAAGCACATGCAATGCAGTGCATGGTCATGTTAGCCAAGTATTTAATTAGGCTTGTTCATACAGTAGATTCCGGAAGCTAAGGTACCTCCCTTTATATCATTTACCCAAACAATGATCCATCTAGGGTCGTCAATCTTAGTTAATCACATACGATAGGCAAGTTATAGGGCAACATCATCCCTGATTTGAAAAGCGGTGGATAGGCAAGTTCGCGAGTTTACACTCAAGGTCACTACGGAAGGCTCGTCATCTTAGCGTAGGCCTAATTTATACTTGAGGTCACTACGGGAAGGCTCATCATCTTAGCGTAGGCCGACAGCTCAAATACAGTGTCCCATACCACTGTATTCGGTTCACGAGTTTAGGTTGCTCACTGGTCACTACGGGGAGGCTTGTCACCCCAGCGTAGGCCGACAGCTCGACCACGGTGTCTCATATCACCATGCCCGGCTCATGAGTCTTGGCGGATCTTGGTGCTATAGTTTAAATGGGCTTTGCATTGGTAAGTGGTACCTTAGATTCAAACAGTAACGTCCATACATGGTAAACACATAATAGGCTAATCAGATTAGTTGATAAGTGTGATTGGTACGAGCGTACGTTGAATTAATCAACATGAAGTGCGTAAATACTCCCCGTGGCCTGACCACTGTTGACAATCACTGTACGACTCAGATTCATCGAACGTATCCAACGTGGCGAGACTAGTTCGACCACTCGATCGGAAACTGTTACCGATTACCTGGACTAGGTTGTAGTCCCAATCATACTCAAAGGCAATAGGTAGTCACATGTGATATTCATAACAGCATTTAACAAACAATTTAAATATAAATCTTATTTGAGCATTTTAATAAACACATTGAACATGTTATTATACATAGGCATTTCATCCATAAATCGTGTGGTAGAAATTTAGATTACATGAAGGGAACTATAATATTGATAAGGTAGTTGAGAATCCTATCTCAACACCCTCATTAAGTACCATTCATCAAGCAATCTCTCATTCAGACATTTTATCAAACACTTAGACTACACATTTCTACATATATGAACTAAATTAGTTATATCATATATTATGGCAAATCCTTTCACAAAGGAGTTGTCATATGTACAACAAACATGTATTCTAAATTAATAGTCATGACAAGCACAAATCATAATTGCGATCTCATTCAAACATTTCAACAAACACATGGAATGTATTATATATTCACATAGTTCACACACAGATATCATTTATCGAATACAACATAACTAAGATAATATGGTAGCAATCAAGTCAGACATAAATCATTGCTGACATTGAAAGCCTTGAAAACCATAACCTAAATGTTTATAGTCCGCACCTTTCGTCGGTTTGCTCATTTCGAACTTGGTTCGAATCCTACGTTTCCGTCTACAGCATAACGACTACCTAAACCACGAAATAGGTCAGCTATTTCATCGTTTTCCCTATTTTGATTTTTAAAACGATATTAGGGTTAGGATTTCTTACTCAAATCATATTTAGAATCGACGGTGTAGCGATGGGGTGGTGGAGATTCGGTACGTAGAGTAGCGGGAGTGAATCTCAGCAACGATCTCCCTGACTCTCTCTCTCTCTCTTCTCCTCACTTTTTTCTCTTCTTTTCTCTCTTCTCTCTCCTAGGGTTAGAGAATTCGTATGAAATGAGAGAGGGGTGGTTTAAGGGCATTATATAGGCCCAGAATTGACGTCAATGGCCCCAAGGCCATGATATACTTAGGTTATAGCCAAAGGGTGTCTGTTTCGGGCAAATGGGACTCATTTGGAGGCCCATTACTCACCTACATCATGGAGTAAGTTCCCTGACCATAGATCTAAGCCAGGTTAAGGTTTCGGTCCGATCGGATTTGTAGATCGACCGTGGAGGACTTGTTTCAGTTCAACGGTCATCGTCACTCGATCAGGGCCACAAGCATACCGACATATGTAGGAAAATTTCCCTGATCTAAGGGTATAGTTTGGTCAGAATCTGACGGTCTGAAACCTTCAATTTCACCCGTAAGTGAATGGTCGAATTTACTTAAGTTTGAGTTCATTTTCTAAAGATATTCGCGTTTCTCACACACTTTACTCGGGGCTCAAGTTGTGCGTTTCTGGATACTATTTGGGCTCGATTCCCACGATACTTGTTAAGCCCAGTATGATGGTCATAACCTTATAGTTTCATGACAATTGGATTTTTGACGTGCGGTCCAGGTCCGATACGGAGTTTCAATGTGCTCTTGGGAGCAACTGGGTTTTGGGATTTCTCCTAGGTTTCTAGGTAATGCTGAGTTAGCGATTCTAATAGTTTTGGGTCTTGCAGTTCATATAGATAGTGATTCAGGATAATCCACTAATTAATTTAGTTTATTACTTAATAAATTTTCATCTAATTTCTAAAGGATTTACTCATTAAGGGTTTCTGCCTGAGGTAGTACTCGGGTCTTTGTACGGATTTTTCCAAGACGTTACATTCTATCTCCTTTATGGGCTTCTTGAGATTCTCTAACTTCTATCTTTTCTCATTTCTCCTTCTTGCTTCTCTCTCTCACTGCCCTCTCCAAATGGAGATACGAGAGAGGTATTCATAGACATCCAACAGATGTAGAGGTCATCTGTCTAAATATAGAAGTGCACAAGCTTAGACAAGGAATGTGGAGTGCACAAGGCTTGTATTAGGAAGAGAATACTGTAAAAGCAATGCATCAGGACAAGTCTCCACCAAAAATGGCACAGGAGGCTTCCTTCAAGACAACTCCCCATAAGAAGTGGTGCATGGAGGAGTTCCTAAGACAAAGTCCCTTTAAAAGTGGTGCATGGAGGAGTTCCTCAGGACAAAGCCCCTTTAGAAGTGGTGCACCAGGGCATCCTTCAGGATAAAGTTCACAATAAGTGGCGCTCTAGGCCTGTCTTTAGGACAGACTTCCACATGAAATGACCCTCTAGGCCTATCTTTAGAACATAATCCACAATAAGTGGTGCTCTAAGCTTTGCTTTAAGACATAGTCCACAATAAATGGCGCTCTAGGCCTGTCTTTAGGAAGACTTCCACATGAAATGACGCTCCAGGCCTGTCTTCAAAGGGTTTGAGCAGTTGCGTGCACGGAGTCTTCCAAGAGGGTTTGTGTGGTTGCATGCAAGAGACTTGCATGAGGACATGTTTCCACCAGAAGTGGCGTAAAGGCCATTGTCAAGACAAAGAACTCCACCAGAAGTGGCACAAAGGCCATTATCAGGACAGTTACCCGGTTGTGCGCAAGAGGTCTTCTCCAAGTGGCACAAAGGCCATTGTCAAGACAAAGGCCTTTCCAAGAGGTACAAAGGCCAATTATCAAGATAAAATCCTCTTGAAATGTGGCGCAAAAGGCCTCCCATTTGGAGATGCCTCCTCATCAAGTGGTGCAAAGGCCATCTTAAAGGGATTGCGTGGTTGCGCGCAAGTGACTCCTTCAAGGGAGTTGCACGGTTACGTGCAAGGGCTTCCCTTCACTTGTCTTCAATTCTTATCTTCACTTCTTGTCTTCCTCCGTTCTTGTTTCGACTAGAAACGAAAAACATTTGATTTGGAGGAATTCATTAAATGATAATAAAGAAAGTATTAGAGAACAAATATCATAGAGTATTTTATTTAGTCTGAGTTCTTTTACATCCTTAGATTCCCTTGATTCTAAAACAGAGTACAATGAATGAGTAAAGATATTCGCAATGGCAATTTCGGCAGCATTTTAACGCATTTTGATCATATCTCTAGGGGAGATGAGTTGTGCGGGTCTGAAGCCTAGTGCAGACTTAGAACCCTTGATTTGGTCGTGCAATAGACATTGATCATCCTTCCATTCATTCTTCCAATCACATGGATATGCTCAACAGGTGTGGAGGTCATCTGCCTGAAGGTAGAACTGTACAAGCTTAGACGGGGAATGTGGAGTGTATAGGGTTTACTTTGGGACAAGAGCTAGGCATTAAGATAAGCTTCCTCTCAAAATGGTGCAAAAGTCATGCATCAAGACAATATTCCATGGAGAGTGGCGCAAAAGCCAGGCATTAGGACAATGTTCCCATAAGAAGTGGTGTAAAAGCCAGCCTTCAAGACAAGGTTCCCATAAGAAGTGGCGCACCAAGGAGTTCCTCAGGACAAACTCCCTTTCAAAGTGGCGCAGGAAGGCATGCATTAAGACAAACTCCCTTTCAAAGTGGTGTAGGAAGGCTTTACATTAGGACAAACTTGCTTTCAACTCTCCTTAAGTTGCGCGGAAGTGCACAACTCATCTTGCATTTATACAAGAGAGAGAGAGAGAGAGATGGCGCACATCTCTTTGCCTCTTTGAGTTACGCGGAAGCACACAACTCCTTGAGAAGTGGCGTCATTCCACCAGGGGTTAGGACAAGAGAGAGAGAGAGAGAAGTAGTGCAATTCTCCTCTCTTTCCTTGAGTTGCGCGGAAGCGCACAACTCCTCTTCTCCACAAAAAGTGGCGCAATCCTATTTCCTCTCTCTCTCTCTAGCGCAACTCTCTCCCAATTTCCACCCCTGCGCAACTCTTTCCCAATTCCCACTCTCGTACAACTCTCTCTCCCACATTCTCCTCACTTCAAAAAACTTCCAAATGAGGAGTGGGAGGGAATATTTATAGGCCTCCCAGGCCCCTCACTCCTTAAATAGTGGTGATCACCACTTCTTCCTTCACACAATATCCAACCTCCTTTCTCAAACAATGGTGTCATCAAGCTCTCTCTTAAATAGTGGTGACCACCCACTTCTTCCTTCATATAAGACAACGTCCATCCCTTCTTCTTACTAAATAACGCCTATGCACCCCTCCATATCAGATGATGCCCATCCATTCTTGTATATCAGATGACACATGTCCATTCCTCTATATCAGAATGTGGAACACACAACCTCCTCTATCATGGAGCAGCGCTGCACAAGGCTTCTATATTGTCATGAGCACACAACCTTGGGAGGGATTTGTACAAAGGAATTCTCCTGCTAAGTATGACATGAGATTGGAATATTTTTTGTGCCCCAACAGATGCCCCCTTGATCCTTCTTTAATTGATTTATGAGATTAAATGGAGGATCAAACTTCTTCTGCACAAAAATCCCTTCACTTCAGAGAAGGATTCTTCATGAAATGTAGTCATATGACGGAGAAGAATCGCCTGATCGAACAACCGAACGAACTGCTACCAAGGAATGACTGGATGATCCTTCTTGCATGGAAGACGAAATGATCACTCTTGAACAGAAGACTGAAGGATCGAATGAAAGATTGAAGGATCATGCTCGAATAGCAGATTGAAGGATTGTGCTCGAACGGAAGACTAAAGGATCGTGCTCGAACGAAGGACTGAAGGATCGCGCTTGAACAGCAGACTGAAGGATCACGCTCGAACGGAAGACTGAAGGATCACACTTGAACGAAGGACTGAATGCCCCCAGTCAGAAGCATCGAGCGAATGATTTAATAGGGAGGGTAGTGCGGCAATGAAGGCACTTTGTTTTCATAGCAGCAATTAGATAGAACACATTCCACAAACAGAGTTGCAATTGCATCTTCCACAGCTTTAACTCTCTTAATCACATAATTCTCTTTTCATCAAAACTTGCCACTATAGCGGTTATGACGGCTTCATCTACTGCAACGTTCTCTTTGATAAACTCCGATGACTCTTTCTTTAAACTCTGTGTCCAAGGATTTGTTCTTTAATGCTGCTCCTACTGCAACGATATCTTCGATTGTCTCCTTTATTCATAGTCTGCATAATCCAAGATTTTGAACAGTAATCTTTCCTGCCAAATTAATCGGAATCAGTATCTCAAGATATCATAATTTTTCAATTCAGTTTCATGAAGTATTGATAATTGTGAAATAAATTGAAAGCTTTTAGAATGATTTTTTATATTCGCAATATGACGATGATTTGGTCACTCCATCTTTGTGCTTGTCAGCGTGCTTTACATATTCTTTGCTCATTATATCGTGCTTTCAGAGATGTCATTTTAGGCTCTAAAAGTTATAACGCTGAGTCTTTTTCTAATTTGTACTCGTTGACATCTCTTCAAAGGATGATTAGGAGTGTATTTCCCTTGGACCTTTGTTGATTCAAAGAAATAAAGAACGCTCCTTTCCGTTTACTAGCTTTTCGGAGGATATAAAAGAAGTTATCGACAATGATTCCATTTGTCAATACTAGATCTCACCTCATAATTCCCAGCTATAACTCTCCAGTGCATGATTCTTATTGTTGGATGCGTCGGTGTGCTCAATAGACTATGTCATACATATTCTTCCGCCGCACATAAGAAATTATTAGAAAAACCAAAGTATAGGTTACTTTGAAGAAGCAGTTTATGCCCTGTTTAGGTACATACTCTTTCGCTGCACGTAAGAAATTACCAGAAAGACCAAGGTGTAGATTACTTTGAAGATAATATTTGCAAAGTAAAGCATGCTGCTATTCTTGAAAGATGGATAGCACTCAGTGTTCCTTTAAGGAATTTAAAGAAATATATATCCGCGTCATCAAGCCGCCCGGAAGAAAATGATAATTTGTTGTTATTTTATTCTCTACTGCCTACGAAGATTTTGTAAGATAATATTTCTCCGTCATCAAGAAGGTAAGAGATAGAAAGTGTTTCGAACAAGAAACAAATGCATTTGATTTGGGGAAAATTATCTTATTCGAACATAACAAAGAGAGTATAAGAAGAATGATCATCGTATTATTAATACTAAGTTCCTTTACATCCTTTAGTATCCCTTGATTCTAAGATAGATCATTTAAAATACATAAATTGATATTAGCAAACTTCGAATGTCGAATCTCAAATTCAATAGAATTTCGATAGTTGCTTTAGTCATCTCCTCACAAGGAATGGTGTGCTGATTTGATCATTCAACTTCTCCCCTTGTGATCTTGTCCCTTGTGTAAAAGGAGAGCTTGGAGTAATGAAGATCGAACTAGACAATTTTGGTAGCATCTCGACCCTTTTTTATAATTGGCCATATGGTGACCTAGTTGCGCGACCAGCACAATAAGTTGTTGGTTGTGCGGCCCGCATAACCAATCTGTTGGTTGCACGGCCAGCGCAACCAATCTCTGACTTCCCTCCTCACCTTCAATCTTCCTTTAGAGCTCTGCTCCTCTTCCATAATTCTTCTCTCAAATGAGAGGGGGAGTGGGGTATTTATAGGCCTCCACACGTGTGAACCCTCGATTATCATGCCATGGGGCCCACCTTGCATCAGATCCGACCGTCCATAATAATTGTTATTTGATCTTGGTTGCGTGACCCGCGCAACTACTGGACAAAGTGTTTTGATATTCTTCTTTCTTTCTGATCTTCAATCTATCTTCATGATTTTTATGCTCCAACAAAAAGATTCCACGGCTCTTGTTGGAAGGATAAATATATTGTTGCCAGTGCACATCTGACTGGACATGACTTACATGATTGGACTAAACCTGACTAAACTTGACTGGACTTAACTCGACTAAACTTGACTGTACTGAACTGGACTAAACTTGACTAGACTGAACTGGATTGAACTTGACTGGATTGGACTCTCACACACAATTTAAGCTTGTAAATAATTGGAGCAATCACAGTTTAAGCTCGTAAGTAGTTGGAGCTGGGTCTTACACGAATGGCCGCTGTAACTCTCTAGAGTTCACGAGGCTTATCGCAGCCAGGGAGTTCACAAACTGTGATCCATCAGAGGGGCCCAGTGAAGCTACCGGGGCAGTGAACTCGATAGCATTTACACACATAGTTGGCCACAGTAACTCTCTAGAGTTCTCGGGGCGCGCAAGGCTACCATGGGGTACTAAATCTAAGGCCACCAGTCCATCAATGAGGGGTCTCTTGCTCAGAGACTTATCATCTTGCTTCAGAGACTTCCCCCCCATGAGTTACTACTGAAATCAAACCAGGGATTTGGGGAGTCATCCTACTTCGGAGACTCACTTTTCCTTTGCCTGCAAGGTTAGACCCATTCATGAGGGAGCGCTCTCTGGCCGCCCACGTGACGCTGCCTGAAGCTGTAACAGACGGCATAGGTCATTGCCCACATGGGTGCACATGATGCTCTATCCGGGCTTTTTAAGGCCACAGGCGACACCGCTACCTGTATAGTTCTGCCATATCGCCATCGCCCATAATGATAAGCCTATAAGTGTTCGACTTTATAGCGGCGTCTTTCTTGCTGTGTCGTTATTGTTGCGATTCCGTCACCTGCAAATGATGAATTGGCCTTGCTGGGATAATGAATCGAAATTAATATACCACATTTGCTAATGATATGAAACAAAATTTTACAGTTAAGATAGTATATCAGCCTAGCGGTGCTATTGATTTCGATAAAATTAAAATGGCCTTGTGCTAGCAAGATGATGATAATAATAACAGCTTTGGCGATTCGACGATGGTCATTGGCGATTTGCATTTGGCAATATGGCAATAATCATTGGCGCTTGGATTTGATATGCTTTGAAGGCCTGCATTTCATTAGTATTCAAAGATAAATATAATATTAGAAAGAAATATAGAGTTCTTACCTTTGTATGCTTTTCTCTGCTCCCTTTTGATTGAGAAGAATTACGTCGTGAATCTTCTGAATTAAAAATTCATGTACAGTCAAGGATAATATATTTTATGAAACGGGCATTGACATATATATCTCGATGAGAATTTACTTCTCTAGTGAATATGCTTGTCTTACGGCTTTCACGTTTCTTTCTTATTTCATGTCTTCCTTATGATAATTTCACCATCATCAATCATCTTTGTAGAATATTTGATAATTTGGATATAGTTGTTGTTTAATAAATCTTACAGATAATCGGCCAGGGCTTATAAACAATTTTGCAATAGCCTTTTCAAAGTATATAACTTTGAAGATACTTTTGAAGGCCGCAGTGATAATCTAATTGCAATAATAACCCCGTGTTTAAGTGTCAATATATAATAGCTCCATCATGGTAATGATTCTAGCCCCTGTGTTGACCTTCCAAGCATAGCTTAACTTGATCTGATTCTCCCTGAAGATATTGACATGATGCCCCCAAATCTTTCCATTGATTGATGGATTCATCAATTGATTCGTCTTCTTTTAGATGTCCTAACCATCTATTCTTTACTGTTTGTCCTGTTGTATTGTCAGTGAAGAAGAAATCATTCCAAACATCGCCTGACATTTCCTATCCTCGACCACAACTGATTTAACCTCCACATGTTGTTGATGTAATTTACGATAATTCATTAGGTGCAAAGTAGACGGCCACGTTGATCGAGAGAAAAGTCATTGCGGTATACCTGTTATTCAAAACAGAATGTTAGTTATTTTGATTGAATAAAAATTGTACTTTGTTTCAGAGATGAAGGGAAGGATGTTCCAATCGAGAGTTGCCATTTTGGCGTCTATACAATGCCAAAAAGTGATAAATATTCTCTGAATATTTCCGAAGTCATCATTGAATAATAATTCCCCAGCAAAGTTTCCATTTTACTTCGATTAGAAACGAAAAGCATTTGATTTGGGGGAATTCATTCAATGATAACAAAGAAAGTATGAGAGAATAGATATCACAAAGTATTTTATTCAGTCTGAGTTCTTTTACATCCTCGGATTCCCTCGATTCTGAAACAGAGTACAATGAATCAATACAATGAATGAGAAAAGATAGTCACAATGGCAATTTCAGCATCATTTTGACGCATTTTGATCATATCTCTAGAGGAGATGAGTTGTGTGGGTCTGAAGCCTCGTGCAGACTTAGAACTCTTGATTTGGTCGTGCAATAGACATTGATCGTCCTTCCATTCATTCTTCCAATCACATGGATAGGCTCAACAGGTGTGGAGGTCTTCTGCCTGAAGGTAGAACTGTACAAGCTTAGACAGGGAATGTGGAGTGTATAGGGTTTACTTTGGGACAAGAGCCAGACATTAGGACAAGCTTCCTCTCAAAATGGTCCAAAAGTCATGCATTAAGACAATATTCCATGGAGAGTGGCGCAAAAGCCAGGCATTAGGACAAGCTTCCTCTCAAAATGGTGCGAAAGTCATGCATCAAGACAATATTCCATGGAGACTTCAGGATAAGGTTCCCATAAGAAGTGGCGCAAAAGCCAACCTTCAGGACAAGGTTCCCATAAGAAGTGGTGCAAAAGCCAACCTTCAGGACAAGGTCCATAAGAAGTGGTGCACCAAGGAGTTCCTTAGGACAAACTCCATCGGAAGTGTGTAAGTGCAATGGTTATCTGTCCCTTTGATTGTCAAATTTTGTTATGCCAAAACCACAGTCTGTCTTGTGTAGCACATTTATATATATGTTAAAGGCAATACGTCACATGCACAAGGACAAAGATCTACTTCAAAACAAAGATGTACAAAGTGGGATATTGGCAATGCTTCAAGTCAAGAACTCGTTCAAGATATGCAAGATCAAGTACATTGATCACTTCTCTAAGCTTCAAAGTTCAATGTTTGATAACGACATCAAAAGACAAGTCAATTGTTCATACTCAAGAGTCAAGATGAAGCACAACTCAAGAACTATGAATTCAAGCTTCGAAAGATCTTAAAGTTCAAGCTTCATCATGTGTCGAGATCTCAAGTTTCATGAACTTCAAAGATCATTCATCATCTGAAGAAAAGAAGGTTCAATGTTCATACATTATGTCCAAGGTATGGAAAACCTTAGATTGACCTTAGGGTAGGTCATTTTGAATACATAATTCAAATTAAATTACTTTATAGTTGTTTGGTCTGTTCTTCGACTAGTCCTGGACTCTATTCGACTAGTCCTAGCACTAGCTCGACCAGTCCAAGAAATTCCATGACCGGTCTAAGTTGTTGCAAATTTTCAAAATTTTTTATTTTAGCTACGACCGACCCCAGTGACTCGCCGACGGGAGTGTGAACAAGACACGACTGCTCACGACTGCACTGGCTGGCTACGACTCAAACTCCAGCAACCATTCCTGGTTCCTCACGACCAGTCGTGGGTAGGTCACGACCAGTCGTGGAGGCCTCACGACCAGTCGTGAAGTGCCTACGACCAGTTGTGGAATGGTTTTATCCGATCACACTCAAAATTTCAAAAATTAGTTCGTCCTACGACCAGTCGTAGTGTCCATAGGATCAGTCGTAGACATGATTTCTGTAACTATAGATAGAGCATGATTTTCAGAGTTTGATATCCAATTCAAGTAAAATTAAGGCATCACTCTGAGAGATAAATTTGTAAACTTCTTAAGCTAGATTGTGCATATTTAATATTATCTTTTTATTAGCTTTTCATATTTGATTTTGTTTTTGCATTCCAATCTGATTTGAAAGAGGAATTGTGATATTCCACTTCTTGGAATCAAAATCAAATGGAGCTTGCCCAACTTGATTTAATTTAAAATCAATTAGAACCTATAACCATTTCAAAGTGAGTATTGGACATTGAACTTCTATATTTGAATTTCTACTCCATCTTGGTTCTTCCGGGCTGCAACAAAAGGAGAAATTCAGGTATTTTACATTTGTGTAAATCTTCTATGTTTTTGGTTTCTTTGAGATTAAGCCAGAAAAATCTTTAAGTGTTGGTTATCTGAGCAGAGCCAGAAAACTCAGAGTGTGGGGTTTTTTTAATTGTGTAAACCCACTTGAAAGACACAATTGTGAGGGTTTTAGGTGAACCTGAGAAAAACCTATTTCATAGTGAACGCTAATATCCACTGTGTGAGGATATTAGGAGTGGAGTAGCAAGCTGTGTGGCTGTTGTTTAACAGTTGGTGTACAAACAGGCGAACCACTATAATTCTTTGTGTTTTGTGGATGTGTGATTTATTTTCTATATCTTTTATCATTCAAGTTTGTGGGATGTATGTGTGGATGTGAATGTTATAATCCTTTACATTTTAAGCTTTGTGGGGAATGTTGTAATAACTTAGATTTCATTTCCTTGTTATTTATTTATTTATTCCTCTGTATCAAGTTTGAGTTTTTTATACAAAGACCTTTCTAGGATTCAAGTTGTCCTACCATAAACCTTGGTTTTTGGTGTAAGGTTGTCATTAGAACAACATTTGTAAGGTTGTCCTACCATAAATGCAATCACTTGCGCTCTATCACAAGATGAATTCAAAAGAATTATATCATGTGATTCTGCAAAGCAAGCCTGAGATATTTTAGAAATGACACACGAGGGAACATCAATTGTCAAGAAATCTAAAGTCCAAATCCTCACAACCAAATTTGAAGAAATACATATGGAAGAAAATGAAATGTTTATGGACTTCTATATTAGATTGAATGACATTGTGAACTCTATGTGGGGTCTTGGTGATAAAATTGCAGAAAGTAAAGTATGTGCAAAGATACTATGCTCTCTTCCTGAACAGTTCAATTCTAAGTTAACTGCGATCCAGGAACTTCGTGATATGGATAATATGAGGGTAGAAGAACTAGTTGGCTCTTTACAAACCTATGAGTTAAACTTTAAAGCTCCTAAAGGTAAATCTATCGCCCTTAAATCTTCTAAAAATGTTTTTTAAGAAAATAATAGCAATTCTGATTTAGAAAACTCAGAAGATGATATGACCCTTCTAGCGAAAAGGTTTTACAAAATTTTCAAAAGTAAAAAGAGGGTTGATTTTAAAAAATCTAATGATAAGAAAAGATCTAAATCTAAAACATGGAAATCATTAAAAGACAGTCAATGTTACAACTGCTAAGAATATGGGCATTTGGTAAACAAGTGTCCTAAAAAGGACAAACCCAAAAAGAAGAGTATGTTGGCTACTTGGGATGAATCTTCCGGTTCTAAAGCTTCTTCTGAATCAGAAGATTCTGAAACCGAGTGAAGTAATGAAGTCAAAGCCCTTATGACTCTAGCTAAGTTCACTTTTTCATATAACGATGATCTAACTAGTGAAGAAAATCTGAACAGTGATCATGAAAATGAAGATGATCTTCAAGATGCTTATAATGCCCTTTACAAGGAGAGTTGTAAAATTGTTATTAAACTTAAACTTCAGAAAGAAAAGTTTTTAAAGCTTAAAAAATTTTTTGATTCTCTTGTTTTAGAAAAATCCCACATTTCAGATTGTTTTGAAAAATCAAAATGCGATTTAGAATTCAAAACCACTCTTATTGAAAATCCGAAATTTGAAATCTGAAAATGAAAAACTTAAACTTGAAGTCTCTTCACTTTTGATTTTAAAGGATACATGGAGGTATGCCCAAGGTGATCCAAAGTTAGAAAAACTTTTATCTGGATCAAGAAAATGTGGCGACCGATCCGGTTTGGACTACGATAGAAATACTCCTCCTAAATAGAAGAATACTCCTCCTAAATAAAAGAATACTCCTAAGTTTGTAAAAGGAGAGTCCTCGAACTCAAAAGAGAAAAGTTCTAATCAAAAGTTTTCTAAAAATACCAAAACGTTTCAACCTTTTTAACCTAAAAGTAACTATATCAACTATAAAAATCAGAACCGAAACCCTTTAGCTAAGAAAATAGTTGATTTACTTAAGGAACTCTTAAAATCTAACTCAATAGGTCATTCTTACAAAAACTACAAACATAAGAAGACCAACTATACTCCTAAACCTAAAACAGTTATTAAATGGGTTCCTAAGGTTACTTGCTTGGTTGCCCACACGGCTTTCAAAGCTACAAGTCATTCAAAGTGGTACTTATATATTAGATGCTCAAGGCATATGACCTGGTGATAAAGGTCTATTCACCGATCTTAAAGACATGACTGATGGTTCAGTCACATTTGGTGATGGTAGCAACTGCAGGATTATTGGCCAAGGTACGGTTCAACTTTCTAACCTCCCTTTATTTGAGAATATTTTATATGTAGAAGGTTTAAAACATAACTTTTAAGCATTTCTCAAATATGTAATAAAAACCACATCGTAAAATTTTCTAACCTAGGGTGTGAAATTTTAAACAAAAAGGGTTTTGTAATATTAACTGGTCGTAAAACTTCTAAAAATTGTTATATTGTTAGTGATTCTAGCTCATCTAGTCAATTGTGTTACATGGTCCATACCGATGAGACCAAGTTATGGCATAGACGCCTTGGACATGTACACTACTGTAATCTATATAGATTGAGCAAAAGAGAACAGATAAGAGGTCTACCTAAATTATAGAAAGTAGATAAAATATGTGGTGAATGCCAGATTAGCAAGTAAACTAGGAGCAATCACAAAAAGGTGAACTTCAATGCCACATCAAAACCACTTGAGCTTCTCCATATGGATCTTATAGGACCAATGAGGATAGAGAGTCGAGGTGGCAAAAAATACATACTGGTAATCGTGGATGATTTTACCATATTCACTTGGGTAGCTTTCTTAAAGGATAAATCAGAAACCCTTGATGAAGTAAAAAAGAGTTTTCAAACGAATCCAAACGGAAAAAGGGTCTCAAGTCTATAAGATCTATAGTGATCATGGATCAGAATTTAAGAATAGCAGTTTTGAGAAATTCTGTTGTGATCAGGGAATATCACATGAATTCTCTGCACCTAAAACACCACAACGAAATGGAATTGTTGAAGAAAAAAATAGAGTGCTTCAAGAAATGGCAAATGTAATGTTGAATAGTATGAAGCTCTCTAAAAATCTTTGGGCTGAAGCAGTAAATACTGCCTGCTATATAATAAACCGTGTTTACACTAGTAAGTCAAATAATATAATGGCTTATGAAATGTGGTTTGATAAGAAGCCTACTGTCAAATACTTTCGAGTTTTTGGCAGCAAGTGCTACATTTACATGACCGTGAAAATCTGGGCAAGTTTGACATTAAAAGTGATGAAGGGATCTTTTTAGGATATTCTTTGAACAATAGAGCATATCGAGTACTGAATAAGAGGATTAGTGTTATTCAAGAGTCCATTAATGTGGTAATTGACGATCACTTAATTACACCTGCCTCAAGTTCAGATAATAATGAAGTTCTTTTAGTCGACATACCAGATACTTCATCAAATCAAACTAACTCTGAACTAAGGACTGTTAAAGATCATCCAACCACTTAAATTCTTGAAAACCCTCTCACTGGTGTGTGCACTCGTAAACAACTAGAAGATATATGTAATTACGTGTGCTTTACATCTCGGATAGAATCGGCTAACGTAAAAGAAGCTCTTACTGACGAAAACTAGATTGTTGCGATGTAAGAAGAGCTTAACCAATTTGTGAGAAATGATGTTTGGTATCTTGTTCCTAGACCTAAAGATAAACATATTATTAGAACTAAATGGATTTTCAAGAATAACTCTGATGAACTTGAAAATATAATTCAAAATAAGGCTAGACTGGTTGTACAAGGGTACACTCAAATTGAAGGCATCGATTATGATGAAACCTTTGCCCCAGTAGCTCGTCTTGAATCAATCAGACTATTTATATCCATTGCTTGCTTTAGAAAATTTAAAATTTATCAAATGGATGTAAATAGTGCTTTCTTAAATGGCGATTTGCATGAAGAAGTGTATGTTGAACAACCAATGGATTTTGAAGACCGTAAAAATGTTGATCATGTCTATCGCCTTAAAAAGGCTCTCTACGGTTTGAAACAAGCTCCCAGGGCATGGTATGAAAAACTGACCAAGTTTCTAATAAGTCATAATTTTCAAATGGGAAGTGTTGATAAGACTCTTTTTGTTAAGAAATATATCGATCATATCTTGATAGTGCAGATCTATGTTGATGATATTATTTATGGATCTACCTGTGCTAACATGTCTGTTGAGTTTGCAGATCTTATAAAATCTCAGTTCGAAATGAGCATGGTTGGGGCACTGAATTATTTCCTAGGGTTGCAAGTAAAACAACAACTTGATGGTATTTTTATTTCTCAAACCAAATATACTTTGAACTTAATTAAAAAATTCGGATTTGAGAATGGGAAAAATTTTGATACTCTTATGAGTAAAACATTAAGACTCTCAAAGGACTCATCCTAAATTATATTGCGGTATGATTGACAATTTACTTTATTTAACTGCAAGTAGACCTAATATTGCTTTTAGCGTTGGAATTTGTGCTAGATATCAATCTGACCCTAAAGAGTCTCATCTAACTGATGTTAATCGGATTATGTGATATGTCACAAGTTCAACTAAATTGGGTCTCTGGTATCCATATGATACTAGTGTTCAATTGGTTGAGTACACAGATGCTGATTGGGCTGGTAATATCGATGATAGGAAATCAACCAGTGGTGGTTGTTTCTATATTGGAAATTGTTTAGTTTCTTAGCAAAGTAACAAATAAAGTTCCGTATCACTTTCTACTGCTGAGGCTGAATACATCGCAGCTGGAAATGTATGTACTCAGCTTGTATGGATGAATAGAATGTTAAGTGATTACAGAATTGCATAGTATTCAATGGTTTTATATCGTGATAATTCTAGTACAATAAATATATCTAAAAATTCAATCCAGCATTCACGAACCAAGCATATTAACATTAGATATCATTACATTCGTGAATTAGTGGAAGAAAAGATAATCTTTTTGGATTATATTCCTACCGAGACTCAACTTGATGACATTTTCACTAAACTGCTCGACAAAAACAGGTTTAATAAATTGAAATTTGATCTTGGTATTTGCAATTTAAATTGATTATTCATGCATTTCTATATTATATTATATTTATTTATTATATTATAATTTTAATTTCAAAATTATGTGAAGAATGCATGTTTTGTCTTTGCTCGACTAGTCGAGGATGTAGTATATGAGGCGTGTGAACAAGGGTTTACACCAAATTGATCCATCTATTCCTGCTCCCTCTTCTGGATCTGATTAAATATTTTCACATATTTTCTCATATGGTATGTAATAACTCTTATGATACTTTGCTTTCTTTTAGTTTTTGAGACTGATTTTGGATAAACTTAGTTTATGTTGGTTATTTATATGAACTTGGTTTATGCTGTTGCACACTATTTTCTTTTATTTGTCCTATCTTGACTAGTTTGCTCCCTTATTCCTTAGTTGTTATTTTTTTTCTTCCATATCTTAATTGCTTCCTTTGTCTAATTGTGACAAAAAGGGGGAGAATGGTTTGTTATTATTGGCTTATGGAATGGACATGGATTGGATTGTAGGCATTTGTTTTGCTACTCAAGGGGAGAGTTATTTGTTCATTTGCCTGCTTATGGAAATGGGGTGTGCAATATAGCATATTACTTTTTTCCTATATGTGCTATTCAGGGGGAGTAAGAATATTTCTTGATGATGCGTTTCGGTTATTGTAACTGGTGCATGATTCTTTCTTGAGTAACTGGTGCATGATTCTTTATTAAGCATGTAATGCTTCTCTTATTTTTAACGAAGTGTGTTTTGTCACAAATTTGGCAAAGGGGGAGATTGTAAGTGCAATGGTTATTTACCCCTTTGATTGTCAAATATTGTTGTACCAAAACTACAGTCTGTGTCTTGTGTAGCACATTGATATATATGTTCAAGGCAATACATCACATGCACAAGGACAAAGATCTACTTCAAAAACAAAGATTTATAAAGCAGGATATGGACAATGCTTCAAGTCAAGAACTTGTTCAAGATATGCAAGATTAAGTACATTGATCACTTCTCTAAGCTTCAAAGTTCAATGTTTGATAACAACATCAAAAGACAAGTCAATTGTTCATATTCAAGAGTCAAGATGAAGCACAACTCAAGAACTATGAATTCAAGCCTCTAAAGATCTCAAAGTTCAAGCTTCATCATGTGTCAAGATCTCAAGTTTCATGAGCTTCAAAGATCATTCATTATCTGAAGAAAAGAAGGTTCAATGTTCATACATTATGTCCAAGGTATGGAAAACCTTAGATTGACCTTAGGGTAGGTCATTTTGAATACATAATTCAAATTAAATCACTTTATAGTTGTTTGGTCTGTTCTTCGACTAGTCCTGGACTCTGTTCGACTAGTCCTAGCACTAGCTCGACCAGCCCAAGAAATTTCATGACCAGTCTAAGTTGTTGCAAATTTTCAAAATTTTTTGGTTGAGCTTCGACCAGTCCTGGTGACTGCTCGACCGAGAGTGTGAACAGTACACGACTCGTTCACGACCAGTCCAGCCGCTATGACTCAAACTCCAACAACTATTCCTGATTCCTCACGACCAGTCGTGGGTAGGTCACGACCAGTCATGGAGGCCTTACAACCAATCGTGAAGTGCCTACAACCAGTCGTGGAACGATTTTATCCAATCACGCTTAAATTTTTAAAAATCAGTTCATCCTACGACCAGTCGTAGTGTCCATAGGACCAGTCGTAGACGTGATTTCTGCAACTATAAATAGGGCACGATTTTCAGAGTTTGATATCCAATTCAAGTAAAATCAAGGCATCACTCTGAGAGATAAGTTTGTAAACTTCTTAAGCTAGATTGTGCATATTTAATATTCTCTTTTTATTATCTTTACATATTTGATTTTGTTTCTGCATTTCAATTTGATTTGAAAGAGGAATTGTGATATTCCACTTCTTGGAATCAAAATCAAATAGTGCTAGCCCAACTTGATTTAATTTAAAATCAATTAGAACCTAGAACCATTTCAAAGTGAGTATTGGACATTGAACTTCTATATTCGAATTTCTACTCTGTCTTGGTTCTTCCGGGTTGCAACAAAAGGAGAAATCCAGGTATTTTACAATTTTGTAAATCTTCTATGTTTTTGGTTTCTTTGAGATTAAGCCATAAAAATCTCTAAGTGTTGGTTATCTAAGGAGAGCCAGAAAACTCATAGTGTGGGATTTTTTGAATTGTGTAAGCCCACTTGAAAGACACAATTGTGAGGGTTTTAGGTGAACCTGAGAAAAACCTATTTCATAGTGAACGCTAATATACACTGTGTGAGGATATTAGGAGTGGAGTAGTAAGTTGTGTGGCTGTTGTTTAACAGTTGGTGTACACACAGGCGAACCACTATAATTCTTTGTGTTTTGTGGATGTGTGATTTATTTTCTATATCTTTTATCATTCAAGTTTGTGGGATATATATGTGGATGTGAATGTTGTAATCCTTTACATTTCAAGCTTTGTGAGGAATGTTGTAATAACTTAGATTTCATTTCCTTGTTATTTATCTATTTATTCCTCTGTATCAAGTTTGAGTTTTTGATACAAAGATCTTTCTAGGAATCAGGTTGTCCTACCATAAACCTTGGTTTTTGGTGCAAGGTTGTCCTTAGAACAACATTTGTATCAATCTCTCAATACTCATACATTTGAGGTTGCTTTACTTTTCAGTATTGTGAATTGATTATAGTGCTGTCTTTCATTTATTTGTTTATAAGGCTATCTTATTGTTTAAATTCCACTGTTATCAATTTAATTTGACATAGTCCTATTCACCCCCCCCCCCCTAAGACATATTGCTTGGCCTTTTCAAAGTGGCGCACCAAGGAGTTCCTCAGGACAAACTCCCTTTCAAAGTGGTGTAGGAAGGCATGCATTAAGACAAATTGCCATTCAAAGTGGTGTAGGAAGGCTTTACATTAGGACAAACTTGCTTTCAACACTCCTAGAGTTGCGCGGAAGCACGCAACTCATCTTGCATTCAGACAAGAGAGAGAGAGAGAGAGAGAGAGAGAGAGAGATGGTGCACATCTCTTTGCCTCTTTGAGTTGCGTGGAAGTGCACAACTCCTTGAGAAGTGGTGCCATTCCACCAGGGGTTAGGACAAGAGAGAGAGAGAGAGAGAGAGAGAGAGAAGTGGCTCAACTCTCCTCTCTTTCCTTGAGTTACATGGAAGCGCACAACTCCTCTTCTCCACAAAAAGTGGAGCAATCCTATTTCCTCTCTCTCCATCACAACTCTCTCTCTCTCTCTCTCCAGTGCAACTCTCTCCCAATTTCCACCCCCGCGCAACTCTTTCCTAATTTCCACTCCCGTGCAACTCTCTCTCTCACACTCTCCTCACTTCAAAAAACTTCTAAATGCGGAGTGAGAGGGGGTATTTATAGGCCTCCCAAGCCCCTCACTCCTTAAATAGTGGTGATCACCACCACTTCTTCCTTCACACAATATCCAACCTCCTTTCTTAAACAATGGTGTTCACCAAGCTCTCTCTTAAATAGCGGTGACCACCTACTTTTTCCTTCATATAAGACAACGTCCATCCCTTCTTCTTGCCAAATAACGCCTATGCACCCCTCCATATCAGATGATGCCCATCCATTCTTCTATATCAGATGACGCATGTACATTCCTCTATATCAGAATGTGTAGCGCACATCCTCCTCTATCATAGAGCAACGCTTCACAAGGCTTCTATACTGTCATAAGCACACAACCTTGGGAGGGATCTGTACAAAGGAATTCTCCTGCTATGTATGAGATGAGATTGGAATACTTTTTGTGCCCCAACAGTTTTGGTCTTCCTCCCTTCTTATCCCTTCTTGTCCTCCAACCCCTTCAAATGAGGAGAGGAAGGGGTATTTATAGGCCTCCCATGCTCCTCACTTCTTAAATAGTGGTGATCACCACCACTTCTTCCTTCACACAACGTCCAACCTTCTTCCTTAAATAGTGGTGTTCACCAACCTCTCCCTTAAATAGTGGTGTACAACCACTCCTTCCTTCATACAAGGCGACATCCCACCTCCATTAAAAATGACACCCATGCACTCCTCCATACCAAACGACGCCCATGCACTCCTCTATACCAAATGATGCTCATGCACTCTTCTAGTTCAGATGATGCCTATCCATTCTTCTATTCCATAATGTGGAGCACACAACATCTTCAAACATAAAGCAACACTTCACAAGGCTTCTATACTGCTGAATATTTTTTTGTGCCTTAACAGTCCCATAAACCCATCATCATCTAGAGGAAAATAATACATTTTGGCAGCCACAAATTACTTATTGAAATGAACTGAAGCCATTGCAATAAGAAGTGTGAAAGAGAAGGAAGTCATAAATTGCATACGACATGCAATAATATACCGCTACGGCATTCCAAATAAGATAATCATTGATGATGGAACCCCATTTATGAATAGGGGAATGGAGAAGTTATGTCAAAAATTCGATATCCAGCATTCATTCTCGACATCCTACTACCCGCCGACTAATGGGTTGGCCAAAGCATTCAACAAGACGAGTGTGAAAATATTGAACAAAACAGTTGTAGGAAACAAACGTGATTAGGATGAGAAGTTGCAAGAAGCTTTATGGGCTTATTGAACTACTCACTGTATTACCACGAAAGCAATGCCATATTCTTTAGATCACGCCCCAAACTCAGAAACCGGGCTCACAAAATTCCCGATCGCCAAACCCGGTGCCAACAGCCTCCGTAGTACCCCATTTTCAGCTTCGAGCGCCCATACGCCAAATTCCGATCCTGGGATCCTATAAGGAGGATTTTCCAACGTACATTTATCTCGTAAAAAGCATAACCACAAGTTTACCCAAATCACAAAGGCAACATCATCATCACATATCCACTAATATAAATAGTTGAATACAATGCTGAAAGGGAAATACATATATCGATAATCAAAGGTCCAGAAGATAGCTGCACACTCTAAGCTCGACGCTGCTGCGACCTAACACCACCTGCACGCATCTATCGTGCATAAGGTTATATAGAAAGCTTAGAGGGTGGTGTAAGTGTGTGTGCAAGGTAAGTGTCAAGTATGCAATATCAGAACAATGCAAAAAATGCCGGTAAGTTACCATTAGCCTTATACAAGTTATGCGATGAAAAACATAATAAACCAATATCATATACATAGGAAATAGTATAGATCAGCTATGTAATGCGGAGTCATAGTAAGTCAAATATCATATACTGAGGAAATAATGTAGATTAGCTATACAATGCGGAGTCATAGTAAACCAAGGAAATAATGTAGATTAGTTGTGCAATGCAGAGTCATAGTAAGCCAAATATCATATACTGGGGATGCAATGCAATATGCAAATCCTGACGGGTTTACGAATACCGTCAACCTCATCTAGGCCATATAAATGCAGAAATATAGCAACCTAAAATGCCATATGCCGTGGATGTAATGCAATATGCGTTGCAAATGAAATGACCAATCTGGAGTGTGAAGTCGGGATGATAGTATGTAGTATCGTAGGATATGGGGTTCATCACAAGGGACTTCTATCTAAACTAGTCTCATACTTAAATTTGGGCAGCCAGACTCAATGTGGTAAACTCTTGATCTGAGGTTAGTCGTGCGCCCCAACCAAAATCCTAGCCTTTGAGAAGGTACACAACAATCAGTTGCACACCACCAGCTCGAGTGGATAGTGAATGAAAGAATGAATCAAATACTGAGTACACAACCGCTGCTCAGGAAGTCCACATATCAGTATCGTACATCTCTGGGATCAACACCACGGTCTAGTACACTCCAAGTTGGCTACCGCTCCTGCCGGCCGAGCATCCCAGCGAGTGGAAAAGACCTCACTACCCGCCTGCCAATATTGGCCCGGTTCATCGATAGCGGACCCATTTGTGAACTGGTCAAACTCAGCCTAACTTACAGCCCCCTCGCTCGGGCAGATAAAGCCACACCCCCTCCCAACCGACCACGACATAGTGGGAAGCGCAACCTCCTGGTATTCGGCACTCGACGCTCATGTCTTCTACTCGGTTTAGACATTGGAGCATCCCTTGGCCAGGAGAGTTTAGGGACTTTCACCCACGGGCATCCAAAGTGCCCATATGTTCAAACCAAATATTTTCGGTGTCCCATTCGGCCATCTATGATATGCCTATGGAGGCCACAACCCTAATGTCGCTAAGGTGCCAAATGATCATGTCACAAAATACGAGATGCATGAGCCATACCATCCAGTCATGCATAAAACCTGCGCATACCGCACGCTCATGTGAGGTAACTCTGTCTCTCGGCGAGTCTCATAAACAATCAGGCTAATGACACATGCTATGTTTAATCACTTCTCATAACAAGCATGCAAATGATGAGTATTGACATGTATCATAAATTATACTAAGCATGATTATAATCACATACATCATGGTGGGCCTGTATAAGGCGGCCCATGGCCCGTAATAATGAACGAGTGGCGTGCACACAATCACATACACATGGCAGGTCTAGCACATCACAATTGGGCTCGCACATACAAGGGGCTTCACACAATCACAATGGGCCTCATATAATCACAATGAGTCTCATATAATCACAATGGGCCTCATATAATTGCAATGTTATGCTAACACATACTTAGTGTGTATACCAATCATAGTCGTAATCGGTAATTGGCCTATATATATGGCGGGGTTCATAGAAGGACAGCAGATCTAATCCATAACATGAGGATCAGTCCTCAACAGTGGATATACCAAACCTGACATCCCCGATCTTTCCATCTACGGTGACGATGTTCTCTCCTCATATCAAGGATGGACCTAGATGGCCTACTCCTATCAAGAATACAACTAAGAACAAGGAGTGAGCTTCCTTGCCCGTTCTATCACGTAACAATCTGGGCTTCCTAAGGGCCTAATAAGCACAAGGTGGGCCACATTCCCTATGGAAGGCTCGGTACGCACACAAGATGGGCTCCAAGGCTTGGGTGGTCCTACAGGGTATGGTGGAAAGCATCATTATGAAATGAGGGCCCAATGGATTGGGATAGCTTACTCAAGGGAAAGATGGGTAATATAATCATCAATGGGGGCCCAACGGTTTGGGTTAACCAATTAAGGGGAGATGAGAATGGGCCTAACTATGGGCCCTAGGGAGAGTTACAACGCGGACATCTAACCATCATTGCTCATACAACTTGAATATTAAACCATCATTGCTATCAAAGCATGACCCGTTTAATATCAACCAGGAACATGGATGGGCATCATAAATATCATTACATACATCCTGGTGGAATCACGCATCACAATGGTCCTCATATACATCACCTTGGGCCTCACATAAGGGCTTTATATACATCGCATTGGGGCTCACTCATGGGCCTCATATAGATCACATTGGGCCTCATACATGGGCCTTAAATACATCACAATGGGCCATATCACATAAGCCTCACTCATCACAATGGGCCACATCACATGTGCCTAATACACATCACAATGGGCCGCATTACATGGGCCTCACTCATGGACCACATATGCATCATAATGGGCCACATCCCATGGGCCTCATGTACATCACAATGGACCTTAAAGACGGGCCGCATGCTCATTATAATGGGCCTCATATACGGGCCTCATATACATCACATGGGCCGCAACAATGGGCATCAAAATGGGCTGCATCACGTAGGCCTCATATACCTCAAGTGGGTTGCATCACGTGGGCCTCATATACATCAAGTGGGTTACATCACGTGGGCCTCATATACATCAAGCGGGTTACATCACGTGGGCCTCATATACATCAAGCGGGTTGTATCATGTGGGCCTCATATACATCAAGTGGGTTGCATCACGTGGGCCTCATATACATCAAGTGGGCTGCATCGCATGGGCATCATATAATCATAATGGGTCGCTCATATGGGCTACACAAATATCATATTGGGCCACATATTTGGGCCATACAAACATCATATTGGACCTCACCAAATGGGCCATTGATACATCAAGTTGGCCCACCGCCTTATCCAAACTATCTACACCATTCATCTATTTATAGAGATTATTATAGAGCATATCCCAAAAAAATGAATCATAACGGAAGATCATCTGGACCACACCGTAAATAGCAGTGGAGATATGGATTTTCATAGTTTAAAATTCCCAGGGCCCACCATAGCATTCATTTTCCATCCAATCTATTCACAGGGTCACAAAGACCTGAATTAAGAGGAAAAATAAATTCCATATTGATCTAGAATTTCTGTAACCCCAAATGGTTTCAGCCGTAGTCGTTCAATCCCTCACTATTTTTACATTGTGGTCCACTCGATAGATAGATCTGTCTTATTTTTAGTCTTAAGCCTTAAGATGAGCTCACCATTTGGATAGACGGTTTGGATGTAACACATACATCATGGCCCACTGTCCATGGCCAGACGGTGGGGATAGAATACATACACCAAGATGGATCCCACTGTCCAGCCATCTGGACTATGTGGATAAGACCCATACAATCAACTGTGGGTCCCACAGAACTTGTTGTCTCTAATACAACAGCTATATATATAATATAATATTATTATCATTATTTTACTATATATATATATTATATTTCTTGCTACAATCCCAACATCCACGTCCAGACCTAGACGGATGGCTGGATGTACACATTCATCATGGTGGAGTCCCACACAACACCGTCCAGTCCCTTAGATGGTGTGGATACAGAATATATACATCAAGGTGGGTCCCATCCCACACGTGTAGCATGTGTGGGGTGGGCCCACACGGCTATAAAAGATGGACGGTATAATATACAACATATACGTTGAAGTGGGAGTCCCACTGTCCAGTAGCCTGGGCGGTGTTGGAGACACGTGCAGGGTGGGACCCCCTGCAGATAGACAGTGTATATAAGACACATGCATCATGGCAGCCCACTAGCTGAGGTCTTACAATTGCTATATAGCTGATGTGCACCAACTAACCACATCCAGGCAGGTGGGTCCCTCCGCCTAGATGAACGGTGTGGATAATAAGACATACATCAACGTGGGGTCCATAGAACCTAATGACGTCAGGTACTACAGCTATATAGCTGGTATGAGGCACTCGAGCTAATCAGCTTTCCAGTCAGGTGGGTCCTACGTGGATGTGGCCCACCTGATTTGGATCAACCTGATATTTGTGTTTTCCCTACTCCCATCCAGGCGTCCTGGACGTCCAGCAGATGGATGGCCTGGATGGAATACATCATTATGGTGGCCCCATGATGTTTGGACACATTAGGTGGGCCACACACCACTACAAAAGAGAGGGAGAGAGAGAGGGAAAGAGAAACGACAGTGATGGAGGGACCCCGCCACTATGGGCCCTCCTATGATCACAATACATACATCAAAATAGGTCCCAAATAGGATCCATACCGTCAATCGGTAGGCCCCACTTGGCCCATCATCAAAACACAAATCTAAGCCTATAAAACACCCACCGTTAGATCTTCTAGGCTCCTTGATCTCCTGAGCTCCTAAGCTTCCTCTTTGATAAAGGATGATGAGAATTGAAGGGTTGGATGGTGAGGATTGAGGGGGGTAGGAAGTGGGCCACACCTTGCTTTCCTTCTCCCTTAAAATGCATGGGCGTTCCTCTTTCTTGGATTGTTTGGGATGGAGTAAGAAGTGAGAGAGAGGGGAGTGATGGATGGGAGAGTGGGATGGTGATGGGTGTAAGGAAGGGATGGGTGGAGAGAGAGAGGGTTGACTGTGGATGAAAGAGGTATGGGTTGCCATGCCTTATTGGTAAGAGAGGGATGGGTGTTGTACTTGATTGATTGATGGGATTGATTTGATAGATTGTAGAGATTCTCTTCTCGGGATTTGTAACGTACGACGTTTTCTCAAAATACTGCGGGCCCACAACTCCTGGCCTGGGTATCTCATCAGTGCACAAGACGCGACGTTGGAAGCGCAACGATGGAGTGGTCGTAAGAGTACAACTCTTGGGTTGAGCCGACTCTGATATACGAGATGCAACTTAGGGTCATGTGCAAACACTGGTTATAGGTCGCAGTTTGTCGAAATTCGACAAGGAGGATAGCAGGAGTCTACGGAATGGTACGGACTAGGATACAGGCCTTATAAGTCTCCCCTCCTAATAAAAATTTCGTCTTCAAAATTTACAGAACAAACAAGGGAAGAGGAAGCATCATATATATATATATATATATATATATATATATGTCAAGGCACAATCAATTTACAAAAGGATGGGGATAACACTCTCAAATCTCAACCTCGCGCTCCCAAGACGCCTCATCAACACTATGGTAACCCCTACCGTACCTCAGATCCTGGATCAGAAACGATCGAAACTAGGATACCTTGCAGCCTCACCTTCTCATCAATAACTAATATAACAAGATGGTCCTAATGCCTGGTCGGGCGAATTGTCGGCGACTCCTGATGACTGAGGGTCCTGCTGAGTTGCATAAAACCTACCCTAGGCTTGCTGGGGAGGTGTATGTCCTCCCCCCAAAGAGGTCGTTGCTGCTGAAAATGAGGGCACTCACGCTTACGATCCCCCGTCTCACCACATCTGAAGTAAACACCCGTGAACGGTCTCTATGGTGGTGCTGAAGGTGCTACTGGCGCTTGAAAGGATGGATGGTTTTATGCCTCTGTGACCGTCGACGCTGCTGCTGCTGCTGCCGCTGGGAACTACCAGAGGGGGGTCTTCCTCTTCCATTCTGCCTCGTAAATCTGGGCCCTCTGAACTACCTGCTCAAAGGTCAGGAGCATGTGTCCAATGACATAGCTCCTGAGGTAAAAACGTAAGTCGTTCTCAAAACGGCGGACCTTTCGCTCCTCATCATTAACCAAATACGGTATGAACCTCGATAGCGCCATGAAACGAGCTGCATACTGCACCACAGACATGTCTCCCTGCACCAAGGTCTCGAACTCTAATGCTCGCTACCGACGAAAGTGGTCAGGGAAGTACTGTTGGTCAAATCGGTCAATGAAATCCTCCCATGTCCAGATGAAGTCAGCTCCTGCAACACGGGTGATGGAGGTCCACTAGTGCTCGGCCTCACCTTGGAGAAGAAATAGGGTTAACCAGACCCGTTGCTGGGTCATACATCCCATCGTATCAAATATCTTCTCCACCTCAAAGCACCATTTCTCTGCTGCTGACGGGTTTGGCTTGCCCTAGAAATGCGGAGGATCGAGTTATTGGATCCTGTTCTGCCTGGGTTGGCCAAACAATGGGGTGCCTGCCCTGCCCCTGAAGGATGACCATCACAACCTTCAATATCTGCTGTAATTGGGAGGCACTCACAGGTACGGTCAGATCCCCACTGGTCTCGAGTAGAGGAGCGACATCCTCAGGTTGGGGAGCAGGGGTCTCTGGTGGTGGAGTGGGAGTTGAAGGTGGTGGAGGGGAAGTCGCTCGAGTCACTCTCCTGGGCGGCATGTCCTATAGGGAAGAACAAAGGATCCTATCAACCTTGAGAACTCTTGAAGGCACGTACGTTAAGGGTCTATAATAGAAGGTCGCTAAGTTATTGGAACTCGGGACCTAATCATTCTGAGTTCTCAACAATCATGGAGTATAGGGTAACTATCAGCAGATATGTGATGTTATCCTCAGGTATTCCCAAGTTATGCTCTAATACTAACTTCTGTCACGCCCCAAATTCAGAAACTGGGCTAACAAAATTTCTGATTGCCGAACCCGGTGTTGACAGCCTCCATAGTACCCCATTCTTGGCTTCTACCACCCATACGCCAGCTTTTGATCCTGGGATCCTACAAGGAGGATTTTCCAATGTACTTTTATCTCGTAAAAAACATAACTACAAATTTACCCAAATCATAAAGGCAACATCATCATCACATATCCACTAATATAAACAGTTGAATACAATGCTGAAAGGGAAATACATATATCAATAATCAAAGGTTTAGAAGACAGCTGCACACTCCAAGCTTGACACCGCTGCGACCTAACGCTACCTACACACATTTATCATGCATAAGCTTATAAAAAGCTTAGAGGGTGGTGTAAGTGTGTGCGCAAGGTAAGTGTCAAGTATGCAATATCAAAGCAATGTAGAAAATGTCGGTAAGTCCATAATTACCATCAACCTTATCCAGGTTATGCGATGCAAAACATAATAAGCCAATATTATATACTAAGGAAACAATACGGATCAGCTATGCAATGTGGAGTCATAGTAAGCCAAATATCATATACTGAGGAAACGATGTAGATCAACTATGCAATGCGGAGTCATAGTAAGCCAAGGAAATAATGTACATCAGCTATGTAATGCAGAGTCATAGTAAGCAAAATATCATATACTGAGGATACAATGCAATATGCAAATCTTGACAGATCTATGAATACCGTCAACCTCATCTAGGCCATATAAATGCAGAAACATAGCAACCCAAAATGCTATATGCCACGAATGAAATGCAATATGCGGTGCGAATGAAATGATCAATCTGGTGTGTGAAGTCAAGATGATAGTACGTAGTATCACAGGCTATGGGGTTCATCACAAGGGACTTCTATCCAAACTAGCCCCATAACTAAATTTGGATAGCCAGACTCAATGTGGTAAACTCCTGATCTCAGGTTAGTCACGTGCCCCAACCAAAATGTTAACCATTACGAAGATACACAACAATCAGTTGCGCACCACCAGCCCGAGTGGATTGTGAATGAATGAATCAATCAAATGTTGAATACGTAACTGCTGCTCAGTAAGTCAACATATCAATATCGTACATCTCTGGGATCATCACTGGGGTTTAGTATACTCCAAGCTGGTTATCGCCCCTGTCGGCAGTGCATCCCAGCGAGTGGAAAAGACCTCACTACCCGCCTGTTAATATCGACCTGGCTCATCGATAGGGGACCCATTTGTAAGCTAGTCAAACTCAGCCTAGCTTACAACCCCCTCACTCGGGCGGATAAGGCCACACCCCCTCCTAACCGACCACGACACAATGGAAGCTGTAACGCCCTGAAAATCGGGGGTCGAGTAAAGCTCAACTCCCGAGTTCAAACGCATCACTTATGCAACATAGATAATGATGACTATGATGAGAGCATTGAAACATGAATGAGATTATACCAAAACAGCATATCATACTCAAGAGATAGTTAAATTGCAAGCGGAAGACTGTGATAGATATATAAAATATATAAACTATGGTAAGTCTTCAGAGTTTGATAAGGTTACTAGGTTAATGAATTACAAGTACAATTTCAAATTATACCAAATGTGTAGTGTCATCTAGTCAACATCCCTATAATCCCGTCGATCAGGACACGGCTCACATGAAGCTGCCAGAAAATAGCATATACGAGAAAGCATCCTCGTCGTCACAAAAGTTCGGCTCCGCCTCAGGAGTAGCATCGCCATCTGTAATCAGACAAAGTCTGGTGGGTGTCCGGAACAGTCCCATAACGTGGGAGTGAGTGATAAACTCAGTGGAACAATAGAGCATAGGTTAACATATTATCAATTTAGTCAAGCAGTAATGATAAAGAAGTACAATCAAACACTCCTAAATTACTCTTATTAATGTAAGGATGAAATACAGTCATGATGCATGCCCTCGCCAACATACTCCTTCATGCGACACCATCTTACATTCGTGGCATGCGTTCATCCTTCACTGCTCCACATCTTCCAGGCACATGCAGTGCGATGATGAGCATGATTACCGAGTTGTTATTAGTCCTTTTCATACAGCAGTATTGGAAAACTAAGGTACCTTCCTTATATCATTCCCAAACAATGATCCACCCTAGGGTCGTTAATCCTAGATAATCTCATACGATAGTGTGGTTCTAGGTCGCTGCGAGGGCTGCCAGGGCTATTACACGAAATCGTTGCACCACTCCCCCATCACCTTATCAATATAGGCCTAGTTTATACTCTGCTTACTATGGAAAGGCTAGTCGCCTCTCCGGAGATTCAGAGTATGCTCGAGGTCACTACACCGGGTACAGTCAGGGCTGTCAGGGCTATTATACAGAATTGTTACACCACTCCCCCATCACCCATCAAAGCAGTGTAGGCCGACAACTCGAAAACAGTGTCCCATACCACCGTATTCGGCTCACGAGTCTGGGTTGCTCACTGGTCACTACGGGGAGGTACATCACCCCAGCGCAGGCCGACAGCTCGACCATGGTGTCCCATACCACCATGTTCGACTCATGAGTCTTAGTAGATCGAGGTACCAAGGTTAACGGGGTTGCACTGGTAAGTTCGGTACCTTAGATTCAAGCAGTAGCGTCTAAACATGGTGAACATACATTAGACAGATCGGGTTACTTGACGAGCTCGGCTATCTCGAGCACACGACAAGTTGGATGACATGAAGTGCATAAGCACTTCCTGTGGCCAACCACTATCGCCAACCGAAGTACGACTCAGGTTCGTCGAACACATCTCACGTGGGAAATGAATCTCAGCCATGAATTCAATCCCGTTACTGATTGCCTGGACTATATAATAGTCCCAATCACATTCAATTACGGAACAGTTAAAGCAGTAATGGATCAAGATTTCAAATCATACAATCAAATATCCAATATTGTCCGCCTAGGGCTGCCAGGGCTGTTGCACATAATCGTTACGCCACTCCCACATCACTCTTCACAGCCTTTATGGAATACAACTTAAACATGAATTTAAACATATGTATTACATAGATAAAATCCTACAATCAGTTGAGCATGTTATGAAGTACAACATAAGCATGAGTTTGTACATATTCAATTCCTAATCACACAGATATCTAAAGAAATCATACACATAGTTAAAGGAGTTGAGAATCATTCTTCAACACCCTTATACATTACAATTTACTATCTACTACTCATTCAGACATTTCAACAAACACTTTAGACTACATACATCAACATACATGACATATGTTGATCACATAGGTATTAGGCCAAATCCTTTTACTAGGGAGTTGCCCCAATTATAACACGCGTGCACCCATGACGGATAGTCATGGTAAGCAGGAATCCAAGTTCCATATTCATTCAGTCATTTCCATAAACACTTGGGCTACACATTTTAACATATATAGCGTATTGTGGCCGTGGCGTGATTTAGGGCAAGTCCTTTCGCTAGGGAGTTGTCGCATACATACAAGCATATACTCACGACAGATAATCATGTTAAGTATAAATTCGTATTTCATATGTATAAGGTATTTTGTACAAATACGAAGAATACAGTATATTCAACATAGCTAACGTATAACTGAAAAATGAAACAGACAACACTTTGTACATGTGCAATTGCATGTAGATCATGAATCTATCATTATCTGACATTGAAAGCGTTGAAAACCATAACCTATACATCTAAAGTCCGCACCTTACGCCGTAAAAGCGTAACAGAGTCAATAGAATCTCTAAGTCTTCGTCTACGGCAGTATATCAACCTATAGCACGGGATACATTAGCTATTTCGCTACTTGAACCAATTTAAACCCTAAAACAGGTTAGAGTTAGGGTTTTCTTACCTAGAAATGAAGCCAGAATCGCCGGAAAAGCGATTAGAAAGCGATGGTTAAGCCTTTAGATCGACAGGGTAGAACGACAGGAAGAATCTCCCACTTCTCTCACACTTTCTCTCTCTTTTCTCTCTTCTCTCTCCTAGGTTTTCTCAAATTTGTATGGGAGGAATGAGAGAGGGTTTAAGGTCCTTATATAGGTCCAGAACTCATGGAAATGGACTCGGGGTCAAGGTATACTTAGGTTATAGCCAAAGTGGGTTTGTTCCGTCTCAACGGAGCACTTCTGACTGCCCCTTTTCAGTGTACAGTCGGACTTAAACTCACTAACACTGGATCTAGGTTCAGCTAAGGTTTTGTTCTAGTCGGGTTTCCAGATCGCACGTGGCAGACCAGTTTTAGTTCAACGGTCAACGAATCTCGATCGGGGATTTCAAGTACACTGCCATGTATATGAAATGTTTCCTGATCCAAGGGTGTATTTGGGTCAGAATCCGACGGTCTAATTACTTATATTTGGCCCGCAAACATCAAGTCTCAGATTACTTAAATTTTATTTAATTTCTAAAGAAAACCATGTTTTCTCACACCCCTCGCTCCGGGCTCAAGCGAATAGCACTGGGACACTATCTGGATTTGATTTTCGAGATGATTGTCAAGCCTAGCAAGGCGGTCCTAATCCTGTAACTTTGTATTATTCGGACTTCCGATGTGCGATCCAAATCTGATACGGAGTTTTGTGATGCTCCCGAGAGCAGCCGGGTAATGAGATTAATCCTAGATTTTAGGGCAATGTAGCGTCGATGATTCTACAAGTTTTGGGTCTTGCAGATCGTATTTAAAGTGGATCAAGCGGATTTCGTAGCTAATCTAGTTTAGCACTTAGTTAACTTTGAAGGATAAGGTAGTGAAAGGTGAGATTTATGAAGGAAAATGGTTAAAAAGCAATTTTAGACTATGGGATTGAATTCTGACAAGTTAATAAGGTGTTAGAAGCGACCCATTGCCTAAGGACGTCTAATTCCAGGTTAGCAAAAATCGGGATGTTATAATCTACCCCCCTTAAAAATAATTTCGTCCCCGAAATTGGCTAAAGGTAATAAGTAAGAATTCTATTATTTCATTTACCTGAGACTTATTGATTTCAAGTTTATATGCGCGGTAGGGTGTATATTGTGCATACTAGTCTAGTACATTTTAGGCACTACCCCCCTTAAAAATTTATTTCTTTATCCCTTGCTTATTCCCTAATAGGTTAATACAATTTATTCCGTAATCTATTTGACGTCTTGACAACAATTCCCATCAATTTAGAGTAAGATAGCTGTTTTCAATGTTTGACCAACACGGAGAGATGGTTATAGTGGGCTTTATCCCGATACATCGATCATCTACCTGGCCAGGGTAGAAAGTTCATTGTATCCCTTCCTAGTCCTGGTAGATCCTGGTCTTCTGCTCGTCCAAGCAGTGAGTCCATTGGTAGTCGCCCAGGATTGAGAATTGGGTCAAGCCGCGAATGCTTCGCAGTTGTATATTTCAGTAACTCCGTAGTCCGATCACTCGAAAACCTTAGGGAATGTCCATCATTGAAATGCTCAAATGTCCTATTTCTCAGGTTGCCCTTTAGGTCTTGGTCTAAGAGAGTCCTCGATATTATCTATGTTCAAGGAAATGGTGAGTCAAATCTTACTAAATCATCTTAAAACAGTTTCTCATAGTAGAACTTGCTAGGGCTTCTATTATGTTCATATTCAACGAGCACAGTTGTAGATGCGTGACCTTGGCTATTGTAATTCGGTTCGTACCCATTGTTATGCCTATTTTGTAATATGAAATTGTTTAACACTTGAACCCTAATTGCTTTACATTCTAAGGAAGATTCAGATCTTAGTTAGTTACCTATCTTTACGTACAGTCTGGATCAATTCCATTCGATCCTGGGCCAGTGGGGCAAGGGTTCACCACGTTTTCACTGCGCCACCCAGATCAAAGAGGTGTATTAGCCGACCTAACTAGATTGAGCTCATAATGTTCTACCCCCCTAAAAAATTTATTTCTACCTCCAAGGTTTAGAATCTATGTCCTGATCCGAATGTCAGAACAAGGTGTAATTTAGGACCTATCCTTGACATGAAATGGGATACGATTTCCCAATACATTTGTCTTCCTTTCATCGATGATGTGTACCATGACATTGGTACCTATGTTTACAGAAAGGAGCTAAAATGATGGGTATTGTAGTTGATTTCAGGGACAGGTGTGAGTTTGTGGCAAGATGCCTAATTCTACCAAGGAGTTTTGCCATGGTCCAGACTTATCCTATTTAATCATGTCTAACTTAACAGGCAGCCTATCTTTCTACATTCATATGCACAATATGTATGCCGACATGGCATGTGATTTGGGACCTAATTCCTAACTGTCGGTTACCCATTTGGAAAATTCCTTGGGCCTAAAAAGAAAATCTCTATTGGCTATATGTTCCTAACACTTCTCAAAGATGAAATAAGAAACTTTTAGTTGTAAGTGGTAGGGCCAACACGGAAGGAAAGTTGTGTAGTAGGTCTGAGCCAGATACATAGACTTTCTGCTTCGTGAGGATAGAAAATGTGTCGTATCAGTCTTTAATCCTAGTTGATCCCGACCTTCTGCTTGATCAGAGCATAGAGTTCATTGGTAACTACCAGGATTGAGAATTCAATTCAAACCGTGAATACTTCGCTTATATATATAGTTCTCTACTACGTGTTCCCGATTGTAATAAGTCTTTGAGAAGACAATTTAAAGGAATGTATTGATTGGACCTAACATTAAATCCAAGGGATATATAGGTTTTTCTCTAATCGTTTTCAAACAAGCTCCCTAAGAGTTACTAAGGAAGCCTAAAGTATTAAGGGGATTCAACGGAAGAATGAGCTTTCACTCAATCCTAATCAAGCTGACTAACTAAGTCTATCGGTCTCTGACATTCCCTAGTGTAACCAGTAGCTAGTCTTAATTTAGGAGTAACGATACTCCAATAGGTGTAATCCAAAGTCCAAGTGTAACATCCAGAATTTTTGCCAACCTGGAATTAGACGTCCTTAGGCAATGGGTCACTCCTAACACCTGATTAACTTATTAGAACCCAATCCCATATTCTAAAAATTGCTTGTTAACCTCTTTCCTTCATAAATCTCACTTTCACTACCTTATCCTTCACAAAGTAACTAAGTGCTAAACTAGATTAGTTACGAAATCCACTTGATCCACTTTAAATACATCTACAAGACCCAAAACTTGTAGAATCATCGACACTACATTACCCTAAAATCTAGGATTAATCTCATTACCTGGCTGCTCTCGGGAGCATCACGAAACTCTGTATCAAATTTAGACCGCACATCGGAAGTCCGAATAATACAAAGTTAGAGGATTAGGACCGCCTTGCCGGGCTTGACAACCATCTCGAAAATCAAATCCAGATAGTGTCCCAGTGCTATTCGCTTGAGCCTGGAGTGCGGAGTGTGAGAAAACATAGTTTTCTTTAGAAATTAAATAAAATTTAAGTAATCTAAGACTTGATGTTTGCGGTCCAAATATAAACAATCAGACCGTCGGAATCTGACCCAAATACACCCTCGAATTAGGAAACATTTCATATACATGGCAGTGTACTTGAAATCCCCGATCGAGATTCGGTGATCGTTGAACTGAAACTGGTCCGCCACGTGCGATCTGGAAACTCAACTGGAACGAAACCTCAGCTGAACCTAGATCCAGTGTTAGTGAGCTTAAGTCCGACCGTACACTGAAAGGGGCCGCCAGAAGTGATCCGTTGAGACGGAACAAACCCACTTTGGCTATAACCTAAGTATACCTTGACCCCTAGTCTATTTTCGTGAGTTCTGGACCTATATAAGGACCTTAAACCCTCTCTCATTGCTCCCATACGAATTTGAGAAAACCTAGGGGAGAGAAGAGAGAAAAGAGAGAGAAAGTGTGAGAGAAGTGGGAGCATCTCCCTGCCACTCTACCTTGCCGCTATACAAGCTTAACCATCCCTTTCTAATCGTTTTTCCGATGATGTCGACTTCGTTTCTAGGTAAGAAACCCTAACCCTAATCTTTTTTTGGGGTTTTAATAGTTGTAAGTTATGAAATAACTAACCTAAAGCATGTTATAGGTTGCCACATCACCGTAGACAGAAGCTTAGCAATTCTATCGACTCCGTTATGATTCTATGGCATAAGGTGCGGACTTTAGATGTATAAGTTATGGTTTTTAACGCTTTCAATGTCAGATAATGATAGATTCATGACCTGCATGCAATTGCACATGTACAAAGTGTTGTCCGTTTCATTTTTTGATTATACGTTAACTATGTTGAATATACTATATTCCTTGTATTTGTAGAAAATA
Organism: Magnolia changhungtana; assembly: GCA_030180095.1. Lineage (NCBI taxonomy): Eukaryota > Viridiplantae > Streptophyta > Magnoliopsida > Magnoliales > Magnoliaceae > Magnolia > Magnolia changhungtana. The sequence continues at coordinate 3,284,564 of JASAUF010000473.1, read as the reverse complement.
CCGTATACGTATGAAATACGGATTTGTGCTTGCCATGATTAATTATTGTCTAGGTATGCTTAATACATGTGTATCAACTTCTGGGTGAACGGGTTAGCGTAACACCTGTTATATTAACATACGTCGTGTACGTACTAGTTGTGGCCTAAGTGTTTGCAGAAATGTTCGAATGAATATGGAACTATGATTTATGCTCGCCATGACTATTGGTCGTGAATGCATGATCGTGGTTCATGTGGTAATCCTTTATGAAAGGATTCGTTACGACTTGTGTCTTAACTAGCATACTATAGGTATGTTGGAATGTGTAGTCTAAATGTTTGTGAAAATGCTTGTATAGATATGTACTTAATCTAGTAGTGCCTTGAGTAGGTGTTGAGATAGGATTCTCAACTACCTTAGTGATGTGTATGAGTTCCTTCATGTAAGTTGTTTAGTTTAATCACTTAATGATTTATGAAACGTATGTGTTTGGATTTCCTGTTTGCATTGTGTTTTATAACATGCTTGTTAATATGTTTGAATTACTTGTTTATTTAATTCTGCTCTAACTACTTCACATGTTTAAGTTGTATTCCATAAAATCCGTGAAGGGTGATGGGGGAGTGGTGTAACGATTCCGTGCAATAGCCCTGGTAGCCCTAAATGAACAATATCAGACTTTGATTGTGTGGTTTGAAATGTTGATCCATTACTGCTTTAACTATCTGTAATTAAATGTGATTGGGGCTATTGTATAGTCCAAGCAATCGGTAACGGGATTGAATTCGTGGCTAAGATTCATTTGCCACGTGAGATGTGTTCGACGAACCCGAGTCGTACTTCGGTAGGCGATAGTGGTTGGCCACACGAAGTGCTTATGCACTTCATGTCGTTCAACTTGTCGTGCGCTCGAGCTAGCCGAGCTCGTCAAGTAACTCGATCTGTCTAACATATGTTCACCATGTTTGGACGCTACTGCTTGAACCTAAGGTACCGAACTTACCAGTGCAACCCCGTTAACCTTGGTACCTCGATCTGCTAAGACTCATGAGCCGGACATGGTGGTATGGGACACCGCGGTCGAGCTATCGGCCTACGCTGGGGCGATGTGCCTCCCCGTAGTGACCAGTGAGCAACCCAGACTCGTGACCCAAATACGGTGGTATGGGACACTGTATTCGAGCTGTCGGCCTACACTGCTTTGATGGGTGATGGGGGAGTGGTGTAACGATTCCGTGTAACAGCCCTGGCAGCCCTGACCATACCTGGTGTAGTGACCTCCAGCATACTCTGAATCTGCGGAGAGGTGATGAGCCTTCCCATAGTAAGCAGAGTATAAACTAGGCCTGTATTGATAAGGTGATGGGGGAGTGGTGCAACGATTCCGTGTAACAGCCCTGACAGCCCTTGCAGCGACCTAGAACCGCATCATCGTATGAGATTATTTAGGATTGACGACCCTAGAATGGATCATTGTTTGGGAATGATATAAGGGAGGTACCTTAGTTTCCCAATACTGCTGTATGAAAAGGACTAATAACAACTCGGTAATCATGTTCAGATCGTACTGCATATGCCTGGAAGATGTGGAGCACTGAGGGATGAAAGCATGCCATAGACGTAAGATGGTGTCGCATGAGGGAGTATGTTGGCGAGGGCATGCATCATGACAGCATCTCATACTTGCATTAACAAGAGTACTTAGGATTGTTGATTGTATTGCTTTATCATTACTGCTTGACTGTTTTGATAACATGTTAACCTATGCTTTATTATTCCACTGAGTTGATCACTCACTCCCACGTTATGAGACGGTGTTCCGAACAACCACCAGACTTTGTCTGATTGCAGATGGCGATGCTACTCCTGAGGCGGAGATGGACTTTTGTGACGACGAGGATGCTTTCTCGTATATGCTATTTTCTGGCGGCTTCATGTGAGCCGTGCCTTGTTAGACAGGGTTACAGGGATGTTGACTAGAGAACCTTACACATTTGGTATATGTTGGAATTGTACTTGTAATTAATTAACCTGGTAATGTTATCACACTCTGGAGACTCGTCACAATTTATATATTTTATATTTTATATATCTATCATAGTCTTCCGCTTACAAATTTAACTGTCTCTAGAGTATGATATACTGTTTTGGTATAATCCCATTCATGTTTCAATGCTCTCATCATAATTATCATTATCTATGTTGCATTAGTGATGCGTTGGAACTCGGGAGCTGAGCTTTGCTCGAACCCCGATTTTCAGGGCGTTCCAAGATGGTATCAGAGCATGATTTGGATTAAACCAGACCTGGGTTATGGTCACACGACTCACTCTGACTTAGGAAAGAGCGATGGAACAGAGAAACCGACTTAGGATTTTTCAAATTCGCCGAACGGCGAAACCGACCGCTAAGATTGGGCCCGTACACACCCATGATTACGCGAAATGATCCCGAATCACTTTTAGGCCGCTAGTCAACGGGTTTGAGTCATTTCCTAGAAATGAATGTCCTTAGGTTGTGGGTCAACCACAACACCTTACACTTAATCTCAAAGCCTAAAATCCCTTTTTATCCAATTCCTTCAAAATCTCACCCTCCACCACTGAATGTTTCATTTCTTTTAAGCACATTCATAATACACACCAATCCTAGGGTATAAATTATGAAGAACAATACCGAAACTAAAACTTACCATAAATAGGAAATAAATGGATAAAATGGGTTTTGACCCTTAACCTTTTGGAATCTAATCAAATAAATGGATTATTTAAATCGATTAGCGCCTCCTACCCCAAAATCATATGCTACACATCATATAAACTCATTCTGGTTTACAAATTGGCCCCGAAAATGCCTCAAATGGAGTCGGGGGCCAAACAGAGCACTTGTAGGGGGACCCAGGGTGGGACCTATACTTTTTTGGAGCCTAGGGGTCATGAGGACCTCGACCAAGTGGCGAGGCATTGCCCACCTATCCAGAGAGTAGCAAGGCCCTCGCCCGGTCGGCGAGGCCTCGCCGGTCAGCTGGCCTGGTAGGGCAGGCCGCTCGAGCCGATGGCCTTTGGGGTCTAGTGGGACCCCCTGGTGCATGGGTCGTGGCTTGAAACCACCCCAAACACCTACTTCCTTCATAAATCACCCCTCCAAGCTCTCTTCTCTCTTCCAAGTTGCTATTTCCTCTCTCAAATCTCCCTTCCGTCCACCCATTTCGTCATTCCCTGGCCAAACACGCACACCATCACTGTTTTCTGTAATAGCCAACTTCTAACCTCTCCATTCTCTCTCATTTAAGCCCATACATCTCCCATTGGTGGCTTAAAATCGTGTAAGCTTCCTAACTCATCCCATTTATTCATTTTCCTTCTTCATTCCCTGTCATTTGGGCCTTTACAACCTCTGTTGAGGCTCAAATCCATGGAGAACCCAAAACTCCAGCCCCTCCTCTCTCTTTTCTTCCCTTCCCATGGCCTTTTTCGAGTCATTACGGCATTTTTCTCAATTTTCACATTTTCTCTCTCATGGAAAAGAGAAAGGGTGCCCCTCCGTCGCCAGACTCGAATGCGTAGTCATCCATGCCGTTATCTCGTAGATGTTTATTGCTGCATTAGGATCTTTGTGTTTTCATGTTGATGGAATGTATAGAATGTTTGATAAGTCGGAGTTGTACTTGACAAGTGTGAACTCCTTCCACCCCCTCCACCATTACTCCTCTTGGCCTCACCATTTCACACCCATATGGGCACAACGATTCACATTTTTGTATCCTATAACTTTCACAACCTCCAAATGTTGGGACGTTTAGGGCCCGTTCAGCCAACTACATTAGGTGAGTTTAAGGTAGATAGAATTGTAAAAGTAACAATAATTGTATGTGTAAGGTATGGTCCCTAGATTGGGTGTATCCCATGTTTTCCAATGCCATGTTTGGAATGTATGCAATGAAAAGTGTATCCCGGGTTTTCCTTTCAAATTACACTTAGAAATTCCTCATCATGGGATATGGAAATCCCATCTCCCACTTTCCAACACAAGGCTCATTTTCCAAAGCCTATACCATTAATTTTAATCCCCTCCCACCCTCCTATCAAACATGTCATTCCCAATCCCGATGAGGGATTAGCAATGCAAGCCCATTAAATACAACTTAAGACCACTGGCCAAATAGGCCCTTGCAGTTTTGGACCTAGAGCGGTGCTCCTAGATTTCGACAGACCTGACCGTATAGGAAATCCAGGATTAAGAACTAATATGACAAATTTTCTGTCCTCGCAAGGCAGAAGGTCCATGTATTCGGCTCAGATCCACTACACAATTTTCCTTCCGTGTTGGCCCTGCCATTTACACCTAAAGTTTATTATTTCGTCTTCGAGAAGTATTAGGAGTATATAGCTGATAGAGACTTTGTCTTTTAGGCCTAAGGAATTGCCCAAATGGGCAACAGGCAGTTAGGAATTAGGTCCCAAATCACATGCCATGTCGGCATACATATTGTGCATATGCCTGTTAAGCTAGACATGATTAAATAGGATAAGTCTGGACCGTGACAAAACTCCTTGGTAGAGTTAGGCTTCTTACTACAAACTCACACTCATCCCTGAAATCAACCACAATACCCATCATCTTTAGTTTCTTTCTGTAACCATAGGTACCAATGCTATAATACGCATCATCGATGAAAAGAAGACCAATGTATTGCTAAATCGCTTCCCATGTCATACCAAAGATAGGCCTCAAATTTCAACTCCTTCTGACATACAGATTGATTTACAAATTCTTGAACCCTGAGAATAGAAACAATTTTAAGGGGGGTAGACAAGTTATGAAGCCAATTGAGTTAAGTAGGTATACATGTCTACCCGCTCATAGGTGCAGCTGTAGCATGGTTGGCCCTTGCCCCACTGGCCTAGGATCGAAAGAAATTACTCCCAGTTATACGCAAGGTTAGGTCATAAATAGGATTTAAATATTCCTTATAATGTAATGCAATTGGGGTTCAAGTATTAAACAATTTTATATTACAGAATAGGCCTAACAATGGGTACGAACTGAATTACAATAGCCAAGGTCAACATATCTATAACTGTGCTCGTTGAATACGAACATAATAGAAGCCTGTTCTGCTATGAGAAACTGTTTTAGGATGATCTAGTAAGATTTGATTCACCATTTCCTTGGACATAGAGAATAATGAGGACTCTCTTAGACCAAGACATAAAGGACAACCTAAGAAATAGGACATTTGAACCTTTCATTGATGGACATTCCCTAAGTTTTTAGAGTGATCGAACTACGGAGTTACTGAAATATAAACTGCGAAGCATTCGCGGCTTGACCCAATTCTCAATCCTGGGTGACTACCAATGGACTCATTGCTTGACGAGCAGAAGACTAGGAGCCACTAGGAAGGGATACAATGAGCTTTCTACCCTGGCCAGGTAGATGATCAATGTATCGGGATCAAGCCCACTATAACCGTCTCTCCGTGTTGGTCAAACATTGAAAACAACTATCTTACTCTAACTAGTTGGGAATCGAAGTCAAGACTCCAAATAGGGAAAGAAATCCATTGTAGCAAACCATCAGGATATAAGCAAGGGATAAAGAAATAAATTTTTAAGGGGGGTATCCTAAAATGTATTAGACTAGTATGCACAAGATACACCCTACCCCGCATAAATCAATAAGTCTAAGGCAAATGAAATAATAGAGTTCTTACTTATTGCCTTTAGTCAATTTCGGGGACGAAATTATTTTTAAGGGGGGGGGTATATTGTAACATCCCGGATTTTTGCCAACCTAGAATTAGATGTCCTTAGGCAATGGGTCGCTCCTAACACCTGATTAACTTGTCAGAACCCAATCCCATATTCTAAAAATCGCTTGTTAACCCTTTTCCTTCACAAATCTCACTTTCACTACCTTATCCTTCACAAAGTAACTAAGTGTTAAACTAGATTAGTTACGAAATCCGCTTGATCCACTTTAAATATGATCTGCAAGACCCAAAACTTGTAGAATCATCGACGCTACATTACCCTAAAATCTAGGATTAATCTCATTACCCGGCTGCTCTCGGGAGCATCACGAAACTCTGTATCAGATCTGGACCACACATCAGAAGTCCGAATAATACAAAGTTATAGAATTAAGACCGCCTTACTGGGCTTGACAACCATCTCAGAAATCAAATCCAGATAGTGTCCCAGTGCTATTCGCTTGAGCCCGGAGCGAGGAGTGTGAGAAAACATGGTTTTCTTTAGAAATTAAATAAAATTTAAGTAATCTGAGACTTGATGTTTGCGGGCCAAATATAAGCAATCAGACCGTCGGAATCTGACCCAAATACACCCTCGGATCAGGAAACATTTCATATACATGGCAGTGTACTTGAAATCCCCGATCGAGATTCGTTGACCGTTGAACTGAAACTGGTCCGCCACGTGCGATCCGAAAACCCGACTGGAACGAAACCTTAGCTGAACCTAGATCTAGTGTTAGTGAACTTAAGTCCGACCGTACACTGAAAAGGGGCCGCCAGAAGTGCTTCGTTGAGACGGAACAGACCCACTTTGGCTATAACCTAAGTATACCTTGACCTCGAGTCTATTTTTGTGAGTTCTGGACCTATATAAGGGCCTTAAACCCTCTCTCATTCCTCCCATATGATTTTGAGAAAACCTAGGAGAGAGAAGAGAGAAAAGAGAGAGAAAGTGTGAGAGAAGTGGGAGCATCTCCTTGCCACTCCACCCTGCCGCAATACAAGCTTAACCATCCCTTTCTAATCGTTTTCCTGACGATGTCGACTTTGTTTCTAGGTAAGAAACCCTAACCCTAATCTATTTTGGGGTTTTAATAGTTGTAAGTTATGAAATAACTAACCTAAAGCATGTTATAGGTTGCCACATCACCGTAGGCAGAAGCTTAGCAATTCTATCGACTCCGTTATGATTCTACAACATAAGGTGCGGACTTTAGACGTATAGGTTATGGTTTTCAATGCTTTCAATGTCAGATAATGATAGATTCATGATCTGCATGCAATTGCACATGTACAAAGTCCTGTCCGTTTCATTTTTCGGTTATACGTTAACTATGTTGAATATATTGTATTCCTCGTATTTGTAGAAAATACCATATACGTATGAAATACGGATTTGTGCTTGCCATGATTAATTGTTGTCTAGGTATGCTTGATACATGTGTATCAACTTCTGGGTGAACGGATTAGCCTAACACCTGTTATATTAACATACGTTGTGTACGTACTAGTTGTAGCCTAAGTGTTTGCAGAAATGTTCGAATGAATATGGAACTATGATTTATGCTCGCCATAACTATTGGTCGTGAATGCATGATCGTGGTTCATGTGACAATCCTTTGTGAAAGGATTCGCTACGACTTGTGTCTTAACTAGCATACTATAGGTATGTTGGAATGTGTAGTCTAAATGTTTGTGAAAATGCTTATATAGATATGTACTTAATCTAGTAGTGCCTTGAGTAGATGTTGAGATAGGATTCTCAACTACCTTAGTGATGTGTATGAGTTCCTTCATGTAAGTTGTTTAGTTTAATCACTTACTGATTTATGAAACGTATGTGTTTGGATTTCCTGTTTGCATTGTGTTTTATAACATGCTTATTAATATGTTTGAATTACTTGTTTATTTAATTCTGCTTGACTACTTCACATGTTTAAGTTGTATTCCATAAAATCCATAAAGGGTGATAGGGGAGTGGTGTAACGATTCCGTACAACAGCCCTGGCAGCCCTAAGCGGACAATATCAGACTTTGATTGTGTGGTTTAAAATGCTGATCCATTACTGCTTTAACTATCTGTAATTGAATGTGATTGGGGCTATTGTATAGTCCAGGCAATCGGTAACAGGATTGAATTCGTGGCTGAGATTCAATCGCCACGTGAGATGTGTTTGACGAACTCGAGTCATACTTTGGTTGGCGATGGTGGTTGGCCACGCGAAGTGCTTATGCACTTCATGTCGTTCAACTTGTCGTGCGCTCGAGCTAGCTGAGCTCGTCAAGTAACTCGATCTGTCTAATCTATGTTCACCATGTTTGGACACTACTGCTTGAACCTAAGGTACTGAACTTACCAGTGCAACCCCGTTAACCTTGGTACCTTGATCCGCTAAGACTCATGAGCCGGACATGGTGGTATGGGACACCGTGGTCGAGCTGTCGGCCTACGCTGGGGTAATGTGCCTCCCCGTAGTGACCAGTGAGCAACCCAGACTCGTGAGTCAAATACGGTGGTATGGGACACTGTATTCGAGCTGTCGGCCTACACTGCTTTGATGGGTGATGGGGGAGTGGTGTAACGATTCTGTGTAACAGCCCTGGCAGCCCTGACCGTACCCGGTGTAGTGACCTCGAGCATATTCTGAATTTGCGGAGAGGCGACGAGCCTTCCTGTAGTAAACAGAGTATAAACTAGGCCTGTATTGATAAGGTGATGGGGGAGTGGTGCAACGATTCCGTGTAACAGCCCTGACAGCCCTTACAGCGACCTAGAACCGCGTCATCGTATGAGATTATCTAGGATTGACGACCCTAGAATGGATCATTATTTGGGAATGATATAAGGGAGGTACCTTAGTTTCCCAATACTGCTATATGAAAAGGACTAATAACAACTTGGTAATCATGTTCATATCGCAATACATGTGCCTGGAAGATGCGGAGCACTGAGGGATGAAAGCATGACGCGGACGTAAGATGGTGTCACATGAAGGAGTATGTTGGCGAGGGCATGCATCATGATAGCATCTCATACTTGCATTAATAAGAGTACTTAGGATTGTTGATTGTACTGCTTTATTATTATTGCTTGACTGTTTTGATAACATATTAACTTATGCTTTATTGTTCCACTGAGTTGATCACTCACTCCCACGTTACGGGACGGTGTTCCGAACACCCACTAGACTTTGTCTGATTGCAGATGGCGACGCTACTCCTGAGGCGGAGCCAGACTTTTGTGACGACGAGGATGCTTTCTCGTATATGCTATTTTCTGGTGGTTTCATGTGAGCCGTGCCTTGTTCGACGGGGTTACTAAGATGTTGACTAGGGGACCTTACACATTTGGTATTTGTTGGAATTGTACTTGTAATTAATTAACCTGGTAATGTTATCACACTCTGGAGACTCACCACAATTTATATATTTTATATTTTATATATCTATCATAGTCTTCCTCTTGCAAATTTAATTGTCTCTGGAGTATGATATACTATTTTGGTATAATCCCATTCATGTTTCAATGCTCTCATCATAATCATCATTATCTATGTTGCATAAGTGGTGCGTTGGAACTCGGGAGCTAAGCTTTGCTCGACTCCTGATTTTCAGGGCGTTACACCAAGCTTATACGCTAGATGCTTTCATACCATTTCTAATACAAGACGATGTTTTATCATTTAGGGTCAAAAGTTGTCTGATTAAAATCAAGTTGCCCGAACTTGAATGTAATCAAGCTCGAGCATTACACATATGCTCGTACTATCCAGGGAGGTCATAGGGTTCACGTTATTAGTTTATGGGATTTCCTATATTGTCAAATTCTTTGAAATCTAAAAGTACCAACTTTAAGTCCAAAACTCTAAGGGCCTATTTGGGTATTAAGTTGTATTAAATGGATTGTGTTGTTAATCCCGCCTCGGGATTAAAAGTGGTATGTTTGGTAGGAGGGTGGGTGGGATTAAAATTAATTTTATAGGCTTTGGAAAATGAGCCTTGTGCGGGAAAGTGTGAGATGGGATTTTCGAATCCCATGATGATGAATTTCTAAGTGTAATTTGAAAGAAAATCCCAGGATTTACGTTTAACTGCATACACTCTAAACATGGTATTGGAAAACATGGGATACACCCAATCTAGGAACAATACCTTACACATACATTTATTGTTACTTTTACAATTCTATCCACCTTACTCACCTAATGCAGTTGGCCGAATGAGCCCTAAACGTCCTAACATTTGGAGGTTGTGAAAGTTATGGGACACAAAAATGTGGATCGTTGTGCCCATATGGGTGTGAAATGGTGAGGCCAAGAAGAGTAAGAGATGGGTTTAGAGGAGTAATGATGGAGGGGCGAAAGGAGTTCACAATTGTAAGTACAACTCCAACTTGTCAAGCAGTCAACACCTTTGATAACAAAAGGAGCTTCATACATTTCATTTAACCAAAAAAGAAAAAAAATCACTACAATACATGGGATGTAGCCTTACGTGGCCTGTGACAGAAGATGCCTGTGAGCTAATACAACAAAGCTTCAAACACTTATACCATTCTACCAAACATTACACTACTAGGTCTATCGACATGAAATCACAAACATATCCTAAAACAGCAACCAAAACAAGCTGCAAACATCGGTACGGATGACTAGGCATCCGAGTCTGGCGACGGAGGAGTGGCACCCTTTCTCTTTCCCATGAGAGAAAGAAAGGTATAGATCGAAAATATGGCCGTAATGAACTTAAAGAAGGCCATGGAAAATGAAGACAAGGGGAAATGGGGGGCTGGAGTTTTGGTTCTCCACGAGTTTGAGCCTCAACAGGGATTGTAAAGGCCCAAAAGATAGGGTTTGAAGAAAGGAAATGAAGAGATGGGATGGGTTGAGAGTTTACACGATTTTGAGCTTCAAATGAGGGGTGTAGGAGCTCAAATGAACGAGAATGGAGAAGGTAGGGGAGTAGGACTTGCTGTAAATGATGGAGGGGTGTGGGTTTTAACAGGAAATGGCGGAATGGGCGATTGAAGAGGGTTTGAGAGAGAAAACTGAATTTTTGAAGGAAAGGGAGAGCTTGGAGGGGTGATTTGTGAAGGAGGTATACCTTTGGGGAGGATTTAAGCCACGGCCCACGCACCAGGGGGGTCCTACAACCCCCAAACGCGATCGGCCTGACCGGCCCGCCTGGCCGAGCCCGCTGACCGGCGAGGCCTTGCTGACCCGGCGAGGGCCTCGCCACTCCCTGGATAGGTGGGCGAGGGCTCGCCACATGAGCGAGGTCCTCGTGCCCCCTAGGCCCCAAAAACATATGGGTCCCACCCTGGGTACCCCTGGACATGCATGGGTAGGCCCACGACCCTGATTTGCTCCGTTTCGGGTCATTTTGAGAAATTTCTGATCTAAACTTGCATTTACCGATTTTTTAACAGCTGAGATGAAGTGCATTGTGATCTAGACCCGTCAATAGATGGCCTAGGAGTGTTTTAAGGTCGACCCGTATGACCAGGGTTGAGTACAGACTCGTTTACAGCGATCGTTTTCAATGAACTTCGCCGTTGGACGAAACTGGGATGCCTAAAATTGTTTCTACATTGTTCTCGTACCCTCTTACGTAAAAAGACATCAGCGTACGTCGTGGGACCATAACTCAGGTCCGGTTTAATCCAAATCATGCTTTGATACCATCTTGTAATGCCCTGAAAATCGAGGGTCAAGCAAAGCTCAGCTCCCGAGTTCCAACGCATCACTTATGCAACATAGATAATGATGATTATGATGAGAGCATTGAAACATGAATGAGATTATACCAAAACAGCATATCATACTCCAGAGACAGTTAAATTGCAAGCGGAAGACTGTGATAGATATATAAAATATATAAACTATGGTAAGTCTCCAGAGTGTGATAAGGTTACCAGGTTAATGAATTACAAGTACAATTTCAAATTATACCAAAGGTGTAGTGTCATCTAGTCAACATCCCTATAATCCCGTCGATCAAGACACGACTCACATGAAGCCGCCAGAAAACAGTATATACGAGAAAGCATCCTCGTCGTCAGAAAAGTCCAGTTCTGCCTCAGGAGTAACGTCGTCATCTGCAATCAGACAAAGTCTAGTGGGTGTCCGGAAGACCGTCCCGTAATGTGGGAGTGAGTGATCAACTCAGTGGAACAATAGAGCATAGGTTAACTGTTATCAATTCAGTCGAGCAGTAATGATAAAGCAGTACAATCAAACACTCCTAAATTACTCTTACTAATGCAAGGATGAAATGCAGTCATAATGCATGCCCTCGCCAACATACTCCCTCGTGCGACACCATCTTACGTTCGTGGCATACGTTCATCCCTCAGTGCTCCACATCTTCCATGCACATGCAGTGCGATGATGAGCATGATTACCGAGTTGTTATTAGTCCTTTTCATACAGCAGTATTGGGAAACTAAGGTACCTTCCTTATATCATTCCCAAACAATGATCCATTTTAGGGTCGTCAATCTTAGATAATCTCATACGATAGTGTGGTTCAAGGTCGCTACAAGGGCTGCTAGGGCTGTTACAAGAAATCGTTGCACCACTCCCCCATCACCTTATCAATACAAGCCTAGTTTATACTCTACTTACTACGGGAAGGCTCGTCGCATCTCCGTAGATTCAGAGTATGCTCGAGGTCACTACACCGGGTACGGTCAGGGCTGCCAGGGATGTTACACGGAATCGTTACACCACTCCCCCATTACCCATCAAAGCAGTGTAGGCCGACAGCTCGAATACAGTGTCCCATACCACCGTATTTGACTCACGAGTCTGGGTTGCTCACTAGTCACTACGGGGAGGCACATCGCCCCAGCGTAGGCCAACAGCTAGACCACGGTGTCCCATACCACCATGTCCGACTCATGAGTCTTAGCGGATCGAGGTACCAAGGTTAACGGGGTTGCACTGTTAAGTTCGGTACCTTAGGTTCAAGCAGTAGCGTCCAAACATGGTGAACATACATTAGACAGATCGGGTTACTTGACGAGCTCGGCTAGCTCGAGCGCACGATAAGTTGGACGACATGAAGTGCATAAGCACTTCCCGTGGCCAACCACTATCTCCCACCAAAGTACGACTCGGGTTCGTCGAACACATCTCACGTGGCGAATGAATCTCAGCCACGAATTCAATCCCGTTACCGATTGCCTTGACTATACAATAGTCCCAATCACATTCAATTACGGAACAATTAAAGCAGTAATGGATCAAGATTTCAAATCATACAATCAAATATCCAATATTGTCCGCCTAGGGCTACCAGGGCTGTTGCATGGAATCGTTACGCCACTCCCCCCATCACCCTTCACGGCCTTTATGGAATACAACTTAAACATGAATTTAAACATATGCATTACATAGATAAAATTGTACAATCAGTTGAGCATGTTATGAAGTACAACATAAGCATGAGTTTGTACATATTCAATTCCTAATCACACAGATATCTAAAGAAATCATACACATAGTTAAAGGAGTTGAGAATCATTCTTCAACACCCTTATACATTACAATTTACTATCTACTACTCATTCAGACATTTCAACAAACACTTTAGACTACATACATCAACATACATGACATATGTTGATCACATAGGTATTAGGCCAAATCCTTTCACTAGGGAGTTGCCCCAATTATAACACGCGTGCACCCACGACGGATAGTCCACGACGGATATTCATGGCATTTTCACAAACACATGGGCTACACATTTTAACATATATAGCGTATTGTGGCCGTGGCGTGATTTAGGGCAAGTCCTTTCGCTAGGGAGTTGTCGCATATATACAAGCATATAGTCACAAAGATAATCATGTTAAGCACAAATTCGTATTTCATACGTATACGGTATTTTCTACAAATACAAAGAATACAGTATATTCAACATAGCTAACGTATAACTGAAAAATGAAACAGACAGCACTTTGTACATGTGCAATTGCATGCAGATCATGAATCTATTATTATCTGACATTGATAGCATTGAAAACCATAACCTATACATATAAAGTCTGTACCTTACGCCGTAGAAGCGTAACGGAGTTGATAGAATCTCTAAGTCTTTGTTTACGGCAATATATCAACCTATAGCACGGGATACATTAGCTATTTCGCTACTTGAACCAATTCAAACCCTAAAACAGGTTAGATTTAGGGTTTTCTTACCTCGAAATGAAGCCAGAATCATCGGAAAAGCGATTAGAAAACGATGGTTAAGCCTGTAGATCGACAGGGTAGAACGGTAGGAAGAATCTCCCACTTCTCTCACACTTTCTCTCTCTTTTCTCTCTTCTCTCCTAGGTTTTCTCAAATTCATATGGGAGGAATGAGAGAGGGTTTAAGTTCCTTATATAGGTCTAGAACTCACGGAAATAGACTCTGGGTCAAGGTATACTTAGGTTATAGCTAAAGTGGGTCTGTTCCGTCTCAACGGAGCACTTCTGGCAGCCCCTTTTCAGTGTATGGTCGAACTTAAGCTCACTAACACTGGATCTAGGTTCAGCTGAGGTTTCGTTCCAGTCGGGTTTCTAGATCGCACGTGGCGGACCAGTTTCAGTTCAACGGTCAATGAATCTCGATCTGGGATTTCAAGTACACTGCCATGTATATGAATTGTTTCCTGATCCGTGGGTGTATTTGGGTCAGATTCTGACAGTCTGATTGCTTATATTTGGCCCGCAAACATCAAGTCTCAGATTACTCAAATTTTATTTAATTTCTAAAGAAAACCATGCTTTCTCACACTCCTCGCTCCGGGCTCAAGCGAATAGCATTGGGACACTATCTGGATTTGATTTCCGAGATGGTTGTCAAGCCCACCAAGGCGGTCCTAATCTTATAACTTTGTATTATTCAGACTTTCAATGTGCAGTCCAGATCTGATACGGAGTTTCGTGATACTCCCAAGAGCAGTCGGGTAATGAGATTAATCCTAGATTTTAGGGTAATGTAGCGTCGATGATTCTACAAGTTTTGGGTCTTGTAGATCATATTTAAAGTGGATTAAGCGAATTTCGTAGCTAATCTAGTTTAGCACTTAGTTACCTTTGAAGGATAAGGTAGTGAAAGGTGAGATTTGTGAAGGAAAAGGGTTAAAAAGCGATTTTAGACTGTGGGATTGAGTTCTGACAAGTTAATAAGGTGTTAGAAGTGACCCATTGCCTAAGGACGTCTAATTCCAGGTTGGCAAAAATCTGGGATGTTACAGAAGCACGGCCTCCTAGTATTCGACACTCGACGCTCATGTCTTCCACTCGGTCTAAACGTTGAAGCATCCCCTGGCCATGGGAGTTTGGGGACTTGCACCCACGGACATCCAAAGTGATCATATGCTCAAACCAAACATTTTAGATGTTCCATCTGGACATCCATGGTAAGCCTGTGGAGGCTGTAGTCCTGATGTCGCTAGGACACCAAATGATCATTTCACAAAATGCAAGACACATGAGCCATACCATCTAGTCATGCATCAAACCTGCACATACTACACGCTCATGTGAGGCAACTTCGTCTCTCGGGGAGTCCCATAAACAATCAGCCTAGTGGCACATGCTATGTTCAATCACTCCTTATAACAAGCATGCGAATGACGAGTATGGGCATGTATCATGAAATATACTAAGTATGATTATAATCACATACATCATGGTGGGCCTGTATAAAGTGGTACATGGCTCGTAATAATGAACGAGTGGCGTGCACACAATCACATACACATGGTAGGTCTCACACATCACAATTGGGCCTCGCACATACAAGGGGATTCACACAATCACAATAGGCCTCATATAATCACAATGAGCCTCATATAATCGCAATGGGCCTCATATAATCACAATGTTATGCTAACGCATACTTAGTGTGTATACCAATCATAGTCGTAATCTGTAATCGGCCTATATATATGGTGGGGTTCATAGAAGAACAACAGATCTAATCCATAACATGAGGATCGGTCCTCAACGGTGGATATACTAAACCTGACACCCCCGATCTTTCCATCTACGGTGACAATGTTCTCTCCTCATATCAAGGATGGACCTAGATGGCCTACTCCTATCAAGAATGGGCCTAAGGGCAAGGAGTGGGCTTCCTTGCCAGTTTCATCACATAGCAATCTGGGCTTCCTAAGGGCCCAATAAGCACAAGGTGGGCCACATTCCCTATGAAAGGCTTGGTACGCACACAAGATGGGCTCCAAGGCTTGGGTGGTCCTACAGGGTATGGTAGAAAGCATCATTATCAAATGGGGGCCCAACGGATTGGGATAGCCTAATCAAGGGAAAAATGGTTAATATAATCATCAATGGGGGACCAATGGTTTGGGTTAGCACATTAAGGGGAGATGAGAATGGGCCTAACTATGGGCCCTAGGGAGAGTTATAATGTGGACATCTAACCGTCATTGCTCATACAATGTGGATATTAAACCATCATTACTCCCAAAGCATGGCCCGTTTAATATCAACCAGGAACATGGATGGGCATCATAAACATCATTACATACATCCTGGTGGAATCACACATCACAATGAGCCTCATATACATCACCTTGGGCCTTACACAAGGGCTTTATATACATCGCATTGGGCCTCACTCATGGGCCTCATATAGATCACATTGGGCCTCACACTTAGGCCTCAAATGCATCACAATGGACCATATCATGTAAGCCTCACTCATCACAATGGGCTGCATCTCATGTGCCTAATACACATCACAATGGGCCGCATTACATGGGCCTCACTCATGGACCACATATAGATCATAATGGGCCACATCCCATGGGCCTCATGTACATCACAATGGGCCTTAAAGACGAGTTGCATCTCATTATAATGGGCCTCATATACGGGCCTCATATACATCACAATGGGTCACAACAAGGGGCCTCATATACATCAAAATGGGTTGCATCACGTATGCCTTATATACCTCGAGTAGGTTGCATCACGTGGGCCTCATATACATCAAGTGGGTTGCATTACGTGTGCTTCATATACATCAAGAGGTTGCATCACGTGGGCCTCATATACCTTAAGTGGGTTGCATCACGTGGGCCTCATATACATCAAGTGGGACGCATCTCATGGGCCTCATATAATCATAATGGCTCCCTCATATGGGCCATACAAACATCATATTGGGCCACATATATGGGCCATACAAACATCATATTGGACCTCACCAAATGGGCCATATATACATCAAGTTGGCCCACCGCCCTATCCGAACTATCTACACCATTCATTTATTTATAGAGATTATTATAGAGCATATCCCAAAAAAATGAATCATAACGGAAGATCATCTGGACCACACCATAAATAGCAGTGGAGATAAGGATTTCCACAGTTTAAAATTCCTAGGGCCCACCATAACATTCATTTTCCATCCAATCTGTTCACAGGGTCACAAAGACCTGAATTAAGAGGAAAAACAAATTCCATATTGATCTAGAATTTCTGTGACCCTGAATGGTTTCAAAGGTAGTCGTTTAATCCCTCACTGTTTTTACAGTGTGGTCCACTCGATAGATAGATCTGTCTTATTTTTAGTCTCAAGCCTTAAGACAAGCTCACCATTTAGATGGACGGTTTGGATGTAACACATATATCATGGCCCACCATCCATGGCCTGACGGTGGGGATAGAATACATACACCAAGGTGGATCCCACTGTCCAGCCATCTAGGCGGTGTGGATAAGACCCATACAATCAACGGTGAGTCCCATAGAACTTGTTGTCTCTAATACAGCCGCTATATATAATATTATATTATTATCATTATTTTATTATATATATAGATATATATTTCTTGCTACAATCCCAACATCCACCATCTAGACTTGGACTGACAGTTGGATGTACACATCCATCATGGTGGAGTCCCACACATCACCGTCCAGTCCCCTGGACGGTGTGGATACTGAATATATACATCAAGGTGGGTCCCATCCCACATGTGTAGCACATGTGGGGTGGGCCCACACACAACCAACAAGGATGGACGATATGATATACAACATATACATTAAAGTGGGGGTCCCACTGTCCAGTAGCCTGGGCGGTGTTGGACACACGTGTGTGTGGGACCCCCTACAGATGGACGGTGTATATAAGACACATGCATCATGGCAGCCCACTAGCTGATGTCCTACAACAGCTATATAGCTGATGTGCACCAGCTAACAACATCCAGGCAGGTGGGTCCCATCGCCTAGATGAAGGTGTGGATAATAATACATACATCAACATGGGGTCCACAAAACCTAATGACGTCAAGTACTATAATTATATAGCTGATATGAGGCACTCCAGCCAATCAGCTTTCCGATCAGGTGGTCTCACGTGGACGTGGCCCACTTGATTTGGATCAACCAGATATTGTGTTTTCCCTACTCCCATCCAGGCGTCCTGGACGTCCAGCGGACGCATGACTTGGATGGAATACATCATCAAGGTGGCCCCATGTCCGGCCAAATGGGCGGGCAGTTTGGATGTCTGGACACATCCGGTGGGCCACACACCACTACAAAAGAGAGAGAGAGAGAGAGGGAAAGAGAAATGGCAGTGATGGAGGGACCCCGCCAATATGGGCCCTCCTATGATCACAATACATACATCAAAATGGGTCCCAAATAGGATCCATACCGTCATTCGGTTGGCCCCACTTGGCCCATCATCAAAACACAAATCAAAGCCTATAAAACACCCACCATTGGATCTTCTAGGTTCCTTGATCTCCTGAGCTCCTAAGCTTCCTCTTTGATAGAGGATGATGAGCATTGAAGGGTTGGATGGAGAGGATTGAGGGGGGTAGGAAGTGGGTCACACCTAACTTCTCCTTCTCCCTTGAAATGCTTGGACGTTCCTCTCTCCTGGATTGCTTGGGATGGAGTGAGAAATGAGAGAGAGAGAGAGAGGAGTGATGGATGGGAGAGAGGGATGGTGATGGGTGTAAGGAAGGGATGGGTGGAGAGAGAGAGAG
Source organism: Magnolia changhungtana (assembly GCA_030180095.1). NCBI lineage: Eukaryota > Viridiplantae > Streptophyta > Magnoliopsida > Magnoliales > Magnoliaceae > Magnolia > Magnolia changhungtana. The sequence continues at coordinate 3,265,792 of JASAUF010000473.1, read as the reverse complement.
GGTTGACTTTGGATGAAAGAGGTATAGGTTACCATTCCTTGTTGGTAAGAGAGGGATGGGTGTTATACTTGATTGATTGATGGGATTGATTTGATAGATTGTAGAGATTCTCTTCTCGAGATTTGCAACGTGCGGCATTTTCTAGAAATAAACGCAGGCCCACAACTCCTGGCCTAGGTATTGCATCAGTGCGCAAGACGACGACACGGCGCAAGTGTACAACTCTTGGGTCGAGCTGACTCTGATATATGGGATGCAACTTAGGGTCGTGTGCAAATGCCAGTTATAGGTCGCAGTTTGCCGGAATTGGATAGGGAGGATCGCGAGAGTCTACGGAATGGTATGGACTAGGATACAGGCCTTACACGTTGGTTTACGGGGTTAAAGCTGTTATCTCCATTGGAGTGCAAGTTGCATCGCTCGGAATAATAATACATCAGTTGATTATCGATGATGAAAACGCTAAGATCAGGCTAGCATAGTTGGATCTGCTAGATGAAAAGCGATTAGCGGCCTAGCAACGATTACAGTTATATCATGTAAGAATTTCTGCTACTTTTAACCGAAAGGTCAAGCATCGCTCCTTGAAAAGACCGATAGAGGTCACTCGCAAGATAGGGGGCAAGTTCGACCCTAAATGGGATGACCCATGCATAATATCGGAAGTGTACTCTAATGGGGCCTATCAGGTGGTAGATCAAGATGGACGAGGCATAAGTATACCAGTGAATGCCCGTTTCAGAAAAATATATCATCCTTGAATATATGTGCAGTTTTGATTTAGAAGATTCACAGCATAATTCTTCTCAATCAAAAGCTATATATATATATATAACATTGTATTTCTCTTTGAGTACTAATGAAATGCAAGCCTTTAAAGTGTATCAAATTTAAGCAAGTTAATGAAAAGCGTCAATGATTGTTGCCATATCGCCATTGGTTATCGTAAAAACACCAAATGAATATTGCCAAATGCAAATCGTGCAAATCACCAATGTGGTAATGACTATCGCTGAATCGCCAAAGCTATTATTACTATCATTATCTTGCTAGCACAAGGCCATTCAAATTTATCAAAATCAATGGCACCATCAAGCTGATATATTATCTTAACTATAAAATTTTGTTTCATATCATCAGCGAGTGCGGTATATTAACTTCGATTTATTATTCTAGCAAGGCCAATTCATCATTTACAAGTGGCAGTATGGGAATTGCAACAACAATGATGGCTTATCACATATGAAGCCGAATGCACGTAAGGCTTATCATTATTAACGATGCAATATGGCAGAACTATACGGGTAGCAGTGTCGCATGTGGCCTTAAAAAGCCCGGAAAGAGCATCACGTGCACCCATGCGGGCAGTGACCTATGTCGTCTGTATAGCTTCAGGCAGCATCATGAGGATGGTCAAAGAGCACCCCCTCGTGAATGGGTCTGACCTTGCAGACGAAGGAAAAGTGAGTCTCCAAAGCAGGATGACTCTCCAGATCCCTGGTTTGATTTCAGTAGTAAAGCATGAGGACATGTCTCTAAAGTAAGATGACCCCTCATTAATGGACTGGCGGCCTTAGATTTGGTACCCGACTGTAGCCTTGTGTGCCTAGTGAACTCTAGAGAGTTACTGTGGCCAACCCTGTGCATAAATCCTATTGAGTTCACTACCCCAGTAGCTTCGCTGGGCCCCTCTGATGGATCACAGTTTGTGAACTCCCTAGCCGCAAAAAGCCCCATGAACTCTAGAGAGTTACAACAGTCATTCGTGTAAGACCAACTCCAACTACTTATGAGTCTAAACTGTGATTGCTCCAACTACTTACGAGCCTAAACTGTGTGTGCAACTAACTGGAACTGAACTTAGTTCCGCCCATGCTAAATTACCACTTAGGTGATGCTATGCTAACAACTATAAATAGATTGCTATTTTGATTAACATGTGCCTATCAAATATGCTTATGAGAATTGTCCAAGTTTAAAAATACTATGGATCCTGAACCAGTATATAATTGTAAAGACGCATATGTTCATATGTCTTTATAGAAATGTGTTATTAAAATAAGTGTAAGAAAGGCAAAATGTTATGTTTTTTGTTCAAATACAAAAATGTCAAGTTCAATCAAAACATTTGCCTCTTTCTCCTCTAAAGAGGATGAATCTATAATGATGATTTGTTTGCCTTTTTTAAGGGAATGACGATGTCTTTCTATCTCTCGCCTTCCTGATGTTATGGGAGTATTGTCTCTTAAAATTTATAAGGGAGGAGGAGGATAGAATTGTGAAGAATCATTATCCTCTTCTGGAAAATGTGAAGATTCATAAGTATTCTCCAAAGGCATACCAGAAGCTATCCATCCTTCGAGAGTATCCGCTTACTTTGCTTCATGAATAATATGTTCCAAAGAGATTCTTGCACAGAAATGACCAGGACAGGGGCACGGTCGGTCTCTTCGAAATAACCTATGCCTTAGTCTTCTTGATAACTCCTTAGCCGTGGGGGATGAATATATATATATATATATATATATATATATATATATATATATATAGCGTGATTAGTTGGATAGTATCTATGTACTACGTAGTACTGGTGAGCCCACCGATGCATCTAGGGATAGGAAGTATGAACTGGGTAATCTTGACCTGAAACTATGAAGTGAGATCCAATATTGACATTTAAGAGCTTCCTCCATATCAAAGCCCAATTATATGGCCCACACCACAACTCCTCATGGATCTTGTAACAACATCACAGGTCTTTGGCACGGTTTGGTCAAATCCGAATTGACGAGCAAATCTACTCGGATAATATGGTTCGCACCAAAATGTGCTGCCCTCTCTCAATGGCAGGGTATTGGATCTGATAGAAACAAGGAATGAATGTTCACCATAAGAGATAGAATTATCATCAATAACTTCTATGCCTTCCGGGTGAATGGTGAATGAAAATTGATAAAAATCAATAGGGTCACCATCCTCTATCTTTCGAGTGACCCAACCGTTCAATTTTTCAACCTTCTTCCTTAGCTGATAGTGTTGGAAAGGGAGCCAGTCATTAAAGGTCCAGGGGAAATGCACTCCTAGCCAACCTATGAAGAAATGCTAGGGAGTGCAAACTGAGAAAGATTTGATTGTTGAATCTACGAAGCCGGAAACTATATTTCCAAAAGTACGATATAGGGAGCATAGAATTGGAGGAGCTAATGAATGTCTCTAACCCTTAGCCATCTCACCTGCGACTACAAAGAAGGATGGTCTAATGATGTTCACTTGTTCTGAGTAAAGAAATATCACTAAGCTTAGCCAGTAAGTTAAAAAAGCTGCTAATTTGCAAGAATGGTTGTATTCAGTGGTGCTTGTGATGTTTTCATGAATAGTTTGGAGGTCCCGATGATTATAGCCCTCAAAGCTGCCAAAGTAAAAATAGTATGATTATTTAGAAGAGAGATGAAGGCCCGAAAGACCTAAAAAGGAAAGAGTAAAAAAAAGAAGTATACCGTAGTTTTCGAGAAAAATGAGCTAGCCATTTAAGGGAAGGGAAGTGATATGTTCAGGCTAAGGAAAGTTGGCCAGTTCTCTGAAGAGTCCAAGTGTGGTTTTTGTAATCTCAGATTTACTATTTTTCGCAGAAGCAAGAGAGAGTTCTTCATTTGAAGGGATGTAAGTGTTAAAGATGTTACCCATGATGGGGAGGCCTGTTATATAGAGAAGATCCCATAGAGTAATGCTCGTCTCACCCAAAAGAAGTTGAAATGAGTTAGTGATTGGGGACCAGTGATTGAGAAAACCCCTGAAAATGGCTGTATCACCATGGAAATGTTCTGATGTGGCTATGATAGCATTAAGAAGGCTAATCTGTTCCAGAATGGTAGTGTGTTTTCGAGCAACGGTCTGAGCCCAAGCATTATAGAAATTTTGAGGTGATAGAAGACCCTTAACCAGAAAATCATCTGTTTTCCATGGTACATGACCATTGAAGAAATATTGTTGGATAGCTTCAAAGAAATGAGTTGGGAAGGGCTGATGAGGATTATGACAAGGATGTAGAAATCGCATTTTATATATCATACCAGCCTTCTAATGCGATCCTTGGTTCCCTCATAATCCAATTGCTTATAGAAGTAAGGCTGCTTTGATGGGTGGATGGTTCACTATGGAGGATTGACCAATGACGTCGTAAATTTATAGGTATAGTAATGGTTTCGCCCGTAGAAGGGTGATGAAGCTCCAATACTTCTTCATTAATTTCTACACAATCCCAAGTATGATGAGAAGATTATTCGGACGTTGAGGAAAATGAAGGACCTCTTCCTCTTGAAGATGAAGCTCCTGAATGTCTCATGATTAAGGGAAGGGATGTTAAGTTAAGTATAAGGTTTTGACTTAGGGACTAAGAGGAAAATTCAGCAGAGTTTCTGAACAGGAGTCTTTAGCATTAAGTGCTGAGGACTTGTGTAAATGCTATTGTGTAAATCTAGCACCCATTGTATTGTCAAATTTTGTTGTGCCAAACCATTTAGTATTTGGATTATGCTTTGAGTTGAAGTGATCAGATTCATACATTTTTAAGTTCTCTGGATCTTCATCGATCTTGTCTACATCTTCAAGTTGAAGTGAAGCATGTTGAAGTTCATGGTTTAAAGATCATATTCAAGAACTCAAGTTCAAGATTGAACTTCAACTTCTGAACGCTAAAGATTCAAAGACTCAAGCGTAACTCAAGCTCAAGTTCAAACTCAAGCTTTAAGTATCAAAAGTATTCAAGAATTTGAAGCGAATAATGTTTCAAGTGTTTCTACTCACAAACAGGTTTGGATGACCCTAGATTGACCCTAGATTGTGTCATAGTCATTGCATATTTTTTGTGGGTCATTTCTTTTATTTATAAGTCATTTTCTCGACTAGTCTTAGACCTTGTTCAACTATTCTAAGTACGGGCTTGACTAGTCTAAGAGTTTTCTTGACCAGTCTAAGGTTTGTTGCTAATATTTAAAATTTTTTTATGGACCCTAGATCAATCCTGGAGATTGCTCGACCAGTCGAGTGAACAATGCTCGACCGGTCGTGTAGGCTCGACTCAAAGTCCAGCAAGCTTTTTTGGTCTCACTCGTGTAAGTGTTATAGTTTATATCCCTTTGTGTTGTCAAATTTGTGGTGCCAAAGACACTGGTATGTAATTTGCAGCTTCACTTAAGATCAACTTTGATGAACAAGCAATGCTCACAAGTATAAAGTACAAAGCTTCACTCAAGATCAACTTTGATGAACAAGCAATGCTCACAAGTATAAAGTACAAAGCTTCACTCAAGATCAACTTTGATGAACAAGCAATGCTCACACGTATAAAGTACAAAGATCCACTCAAGTCAAGACATTGCAAGATATCAAGAAGCTTACAAGTTCGATCGTAAAGAACTCAAGATACTTTTAAGGATTAGCTACAACAAGACTTCAAGGTTTACGACTTTCAAAGGTCACTTGTCCTTAAGTTTCAATGTCCTTACTTCACGATTGAGGTTTGACTGACCTTAGGTTGACCTTTAGAGTAAGCCATTTTGAATACATAAGTCATATGTTTGATTCACGTGAGTTTGGTCAGTTCTAAGACTAGTCCTAGACTTTGTTCGACTAGTCCTAGCACTGCTTTGACCTGTCTAAGAAATTCCTGGATCAGTCGTAAGTTTGTTACAAAATTCAAATATTTTCTGTTAGGCTTCGACTAGTCCTGGGGACTGTTCGACTAGTCGAAGGAACAGTGTCGACTGCATCTAAGACCAGTCGTAAAACTTTGACTCAAAGTCCAGCACTGAAATTCGAAATCCTACGACCAGTCGAAGGAGACCTACGACCAGTCGAACGAGACCTACGACCAGTCGAAGGATACCTTCGACCAGTCGTGAAACGGTCAAATCTTATCGCGCCCGAATTTTCAAATATCTGTTGGTTCTACGACCAGTCGAAGAACCCTTTAGACCAATCGAAGACGTGATTTGCTCACCTATAAATAGAGCACGAATCTCAGAAGAAATAAATCAATTCAAGCTAATCTACTTCGGCCTTCTGAGAAATGTTCTGTGCTCCATCAAAGCTAAGTGTGCTTATTTAATATTCTCTTTCTTTAGCTTTATTTGATTGATTTTGTTTCTAGCATTCCAATCTTATATGAAAAGAGGAATTGTTGTTTTCCTTCTTTTGGAATCAAAATCAATTAAAGCTAGCCCATTTTTTTTAATTTAAAATCTATTAGATCCTAGAACCATTATAAAGTGAGTATTGGACATTGATCTTGGACATTCAAATCTTTACTCCAATTTGGTTCTTCCGGGCTGCTACAATGAAGGGGATAATCAGGTATTTTACATTTGTTGTAAATTCTGTTTGGTTTTCTTTTGAGATTTGCCAGAAAAATCTCATTGTATTGGTTATCTGAGGAGAGCCAGAAAACTCAGAAGCGGGGTTTTTTAATTGTGTAAGCCCACAGATAAAGACACAATTGTCAAGGTTTTTAGGTGAACCTTGGAAAACCTATTTTTGTTAGTGAACGCTAATATCCCCTGTGTGAGGATATTAGGAGTGGAGTAGCTGTGTGGCTGTTGTTGAACAGTTGATGTACACACAGACGAACCACTATAATCCTTTGTGTTTTGTGGTTGTTTGATTTTCATTTCATATCTTTATTTATTCAGTGTGGGATGTATGTATGGATGTGAATTTTGTAATCATTTCATTTCAAGCTCAGTGGTGAATGGTGTAATAGTTAGATTTATATTTCTGCAATTTATCGCTTACTATTACTTTATTAGTTTGAGCTTCTGTTTCTATATTTGTTCTAGAAATAAGGTTGTCCTACCATAAACTTTGGTTTTTGGTGTAAGGTTGTCCTTAGAACAATTTTTGATTGCTTTCCATTCCTATATTGCAATTGAAGATTAGTGATTTAAATTCTTATTCTTATTCCGCTGCATCTTTTATTTAAATTTGGCATAGTCCTATTCACCCCCCTCTAGGACATATAGCTTGGCCATTTCAAGTGGTATCAGAGCCTAATAGCTCATTCTTATTGCTTTATATTTGGATTTATTTCCTGAGCTAACGATCTAAGCTATATATACATATACATATATATATATATATAATATGTAAAATTTTGATAGCCTATCAGTCACTAGGCCTCCACCTTTCGATGGCTCCAATTATGCCTATTGGAAAGCCAGGATGAGGATCTTCCTCAAATTCATAGATGAAAGTATGTGGTTAGCCACAGTGAATGAATGGACCCCTTCTATCATGGAAGTAACTGGTGTTGATGGTTCAAAATCTATGAAAATTACACCGTATTATTCATGGACCACACTTCAGAAAACTGAGAGTAGTGCAAATGCTAAAGCACTAAATGCAATTACTTGTGCACTATCACCGGATGAATTCAAAAGAATTATATCCTATGATTCTGCAAAACAAGCTTGGGATAATTGGAAATGACACACGAGGGTACATCAATTGTCAAGAAATCTAAGATATAAATCCTCACAACTAAATTTGAGGAAATACATATGGAAGAAAATGAAATATTCATGGACTTCTATACCAGATTGAATGACATTGTAAACTGTATGTGGGGTCTAGGCGATAAAATCCCAGAAAGCAAGATATGTGCTAAAATACTACGCTCACTTCCTGAACGGTTCAATTCTAAAGTAACCGCAATCCAGGAACTTCGTGATACGGATAATATGAAGGTTGAGGAATTAGTTGGATCTTTACAGACTTATGAGTTAAACTTTAAAGCTCTTAAAAGTAAATCCATTGCTCTCAAATCTACTAAAGGTATTTCTCAAGAAAACTCGGATTCAGAAAATTCTGAAGACGATTGGCTCTTTTAGCAAAGAAATTTTACAAGATTTTCAAAAGTAAGAAAAGGGTAGATCTTTAAAAATCAAACGATAAGAAAAGATCTAAACCTAGATCCAAAAATTGGAAGTCTTTGAAAGATAGTCAATGTTAGAACTGCCAAGAGTATGGACACTTAGCAAACAAATGTCCTAAAAAGGAAAAACCAAAAAGAAAGGGTATGTTGGCTACATGGGATGAATCATCTGATTCTGAAGCTTCTTCTGAATCAGAAGATTCTGAAACTGAGTCGGGCAATGAAGTTAAAGCCCTTATGACTCTAGCCAAATTTACATTCTCAGATAATGATTCAACAAGTGAAGAAAATTTGAATAGTGAATGTGAAAATGAAGAAGATCTTCAAGATGCTTATAACGCCCTATACAAGGAAAGTTGTAAAATTGCTGTCAAACATAAACTTCAAAAGGAAAATTTTTTAAACTCAAAGAATGTTTGAATCACTTATTTTAGAAAAATCCCAAATTTCAGATTGTTTTGAAAAATCAAAATGCGATTTAGAATTCAAAACCTCCCTGATTGAAAATCTGAAATCTGAAAATGAGAAACTTAAAAATGAAGTATCTTCTCTTCTGAGTTTAAAGGACACATGGAGATATGCCCAAGGTGATCCAAAATTAGAAAAATTATTATCCGAATCAAGAAAATGTGGCGATCGATCCGGGTTGGGCTATGACAAGAATATATCTTCTAAACAAAAGCATACTTCTCCCAAGTTTATGAAAGGAGAGTCCTCAAACTCAAAAGGGAAAAACACTTACCAAGGTTTTTCTAAAACTTTTCAAAAATCTAAAAGCAGCCATGTTAATTTTAAAAATTAGAACCGAAACTCTCTTGCTAAAAAGATAGTTGATTTACTCAAGGAGCTCTTAAAATCTAACTCAGTAGGTCATTCTTACAACAACAGATAGAAGAAGACCAACTATACTCCTAAACCCAAAACAGTTCTGAAATGGGTTCCTAAAGTTGCCTGCTTGGTTGGTCACACTGCTTTCAAAGCAACAAGCCATTCAAAGTGGTACCTAAATAGTGGATGCTCCAGGCATATGACTGGTGATAAAGGTTTGTTCACCGATCTCAAAGACATGACTGATGGTTCAGTCACATTTAGTGATGGCAGCAACTGCAAGATTATGGGCTAAGGTACGGTTCATCTCTATAACCTTCCTTTATTTAAAAATGTTTTATATGTAGAAGGTTTGAAGCATAACTTGCTTAGTATATCTCAAATATGCGATAATAATCATAGTGTATGATTTTCTAATCAAAGCTGTGAGATTCTAAACAACAAGGGTTCAGTAATACTAACTGGATGTAGAACCTCTAAAAACTGCTATATTGTTAGCAAATCCAGCTCATCTAATCAATCATGTTACATGGTCCATACAAACGAGACTGACTTATGGTACAAACGTCTTGGACATGTACACTACCGAAATTCATATAGTTGAGCAAATGGGAACTTATAAGAGGTTTACCCAAATTACAAAAATTAGATGAAATATGTGGTGAATGCCAGATTGGCAAACAAACAAGGAACTCACACAAAAAGGTGAATTCCAATATCACAGCAAGACCATTCGAGCTCCTCCACATGGATTTAGTAGGACCTACCAGGACGGAAAGTCGAGGTGGTAAAAAATATATCTTGGTAATTGTTAATGACTTTACCAGATAAACTTGGGTAATCTTCTTAATGGACAAATCTGAAACTCTTGAAGAAGTAAGAAAAGTTCTCAAAAGGATTCAAATTGAAAAAGGTTCTCAAATTAGTAAGATTTGTAGTGATCATGGATCTGAATTTGAGAATAGCAGTTTTGAGAAGTTCTGTAACGACCAGGGAATATTACATGAATTCTTAGCACCCAAAACTCCACAACAAAATGGTATAGTGGAAAGGAAAAACAGAGTACTGCAAGAAATGGCTAATGTCATGTTGAATAGCATGAAGCTCTCTAAGAATCTTTGGGTCATTTAGTACGATCAATCTGACTTGTTATATTATTAATCGAGTTTACGCCAGTAAAAGTAATAATAAAATAGCTTATGAAATGTGGTTCGATAGAAAGCCTACTGTTAAATATTTTCAAAATTTTGGCAGCAAGTGCTATATTTTACGAGATTGTGAAAATTTGGGAAATTTTGATACGAAGAGTGATGAAGGGATATTTTTAGGATATTCTTTAAACAGTCGTGCTTATATAGTACTGAACAAAAGGACCAGTGTGATTCAAGAGTCCATTAATGTGGTCATTGATGATCACATAAACACACCAGTCTCAAGTTTAGATAATGATGAAATTCTTGTAACAGATAAACCTGATACTTCATCTAACCAGACTGATTCTGAACTAAGGACTGTTAAAGATCATCCAACTACACAGATTCTTGGAAACCCTCTCACTGGTGTTCGTACTCGTAGACAACTTGAGGATATATGTAACTACGCATGTTTTACATCCCAGATAGAACCATCTAACGTAAAAGAAGCTCTTACTGATGAAAACTGGATTGTTGCAATACAAAAAGAGCTTAACCAATTTGTGAGAAATGATGTTTGGTATCTCGTACCTAGACCTAAAGATAAACACATCATTGGAACCAAATGGATTTTCAAAAATAAGTCTGATGAGCTTGGTAATATAATTAGAAATAAGGCTAGGTTAGTGGTACAAGGTTACACTCAAATTGAAGGTATTGACTATGATGAAAGCTTTACACCAGTAGCCTGTCTTGAATCAATTAGACTCTTTATATCCATTGCATGTTTTAGAAAGTTTAAGATGTACAAAATGGATGTAAAAAGTGCATTTTAAATAGCGATTTGCATGAGGAAGTCTATGTTGAACAACTAATGGATTTTGAAGACCCCAAGAATGCTGATCATATTTATCGACTTAAAAAGGCACTTTACGGTTTAAAACAAGCTCCTAGGGCATGGTACAAGAAACTAACAAAGTTTCTATTAAGCCATAATTTTCAAATGAGATGCGTTGATAAAACTCTGTTTAGTAGAAAACATAATGAGCACATCTTATTAGTACAAATCTATGTTGATGATATCATTTATGGATCTACTTGTACTGACATGACTGTTGAGTTTGCAGATTTGATGAAATCTCGGTTTGAAATGAGCATGGTTGGGGAATTGAATTATTTCCTTGGGTTGCAAGTAAAGCAACAACCTGATGGAATGTTCATATCTCAATCTAAGTATGCTATGAATCTAATTAAGAGATTTGGATTTGAGAATGGTAAGAATTTCGATACTCCTATGAGTACAACTTTGAAACTCTTAAAAGATTCTGCAGGTAAAAATGTAGATTCAAAATTATATCGAAGTATGATTGGTAGTTTACTATATTTAACTGCTAGCAGACCTGATATTTCTCTAAGTGTTGGTATTTGCGCTAGATATCAATCTGATCCAAAAGAATCGCACTTGACTACTGTTAAGCTGATTATTAGATATGTCGCAAATATTGTTAATCTCTCTCGGTATCCTCATGAGACTAATGTTCAATTAGTTTGGATACTTGATGCCGATCGGTGGTAATCTAGATGATAGAAAATCAACCAGTGGTGGTTGCTTTTATATCAGAAATTGTTTAGTTTCCTAGTTTAGCAAGAAACAAAATTCTATATAACTTTATACAGCTGAAGCTGAGTATATCGCAACTGGTAATGCATGTACGCAGCTTGTTTGGATTCAACGAATGCTAAGTGATTATGGAATTAAACAGGATTCTATGTTATTACATTGTCATAATTCCAGTGCTATAAATATTTTAAAAAATCCTATTCAGCATTCTCGTACTAAGCATATTGATATTATATTTCATTATATTAGGGAATTAGTAGAAGAAAAAGTTATATCTCTGGAATATATCCCTACCGAGAATCAACGAGCTGACATTTTCACTAAACCGCTCGACAAAAGCAGGTTTAACAAAATGAAATTTGATCTTGGCATGTGCATTTTAAAATGATTATTTATGCTTACTTGTATCATAGTGTATATATTTGCTAGTTTGAATTTCAATTGTTGGTCATTATGCAAGAAATCTGAATTTTTGGCCGGTACTCGACCAGTCGTAAATATCCACGACCAGTCGTAGTTCGACCAGTCGTATATATCCACGACCGGACCTACATATCCATGACCAGTCGTAGATCACGGTAAATCACTTAAAAATTCTAACTACTCGTATAGTTGTGGAGGCATACGATAAGTCGGCAATGAGATGGGTGTCGCACCAGGCGTAAGATCAATCGTAAAATCGATCTCGCGCCGAGGAGGTAAACCAGGAATAGTTTCAAACACGTCTACAAATTCTCGAACCACCGGCGTATTTCTCAACGTCGAACCATCGATCGGCGCTAATAAAGCAGTATAACAATCAACACGGCAGTGCCAACTGACCTGTACTGGAAACGTGAAAGCTGCGCTATCAAATTCATAGGCCGTCACGACTCGAGTATCGCAATCTATCTCTGCTCTCATCTTCGAGAGCCAGTCCATACCGAGAATAACATCGTAGTGCCACAGCGGAGCAATAATGAGGTCGACGAGCACGGTGCGGCAACCCAAATCCACAGAGCAACCCTCACATAACCGCGACATCCGAAAAAGTCCCAGTGGCCGTAGTAAGTCTCAGTCCCTTAGTGGGAATAGTATGCAAAGATAGACGTTTAACTGCCCCACAAGAAATAATAGAAGTAGTGAACCCAGTGTCCACCAACAAGGAAACAGAAGTACCATGAATGTGAGTCGTTCCCTCAAAAGCTGTCGGGGCCGAAAGCGACGTCTCAGGTGCCTCAGCCACGAGCGTATGTACGCGCGCCTGCTGCTGACGATTCGGCTGAGGGGCCAAGGGCTGTTGCGGTGGCCTGAACCGTGATACAGGAGGTCGGAAGGAAGGATGGGCAGGCATATGTTGTCCCCGCGTCCCATCTTGTATAGAAAATCCACCATCAACCGAGTACACTCCGTGCGGTTACCCCACCGTGGGTATACATTGTATGTGAAAATGTGATGGAGTAAACGGAAGTCCTCGGCCATCTTTGTGGCCGCAATACAATTTCCTCGCATCCAAGTAACTCAACGACCACAAAGGTATCGCGTGCGGCGATCCCTTTCCGGCGCACTTCTGGAGAAGTCGTCACTAGGAAGCACTTGACCATGTGGAATCTTCGTGATCCGAACCACCTCATCCACAGTGATTGTGCGCCTTATGCCCCTCACAGAGACAGTGAACTGAAGAGGCTCTAACGATGGATCTATGACGTGGGCGTAGAAAGCACGAACCGTGTTCTCACATGCAGGGAACTCACCGTCAAATATAGAATTCCATCCGATATCCACCAAGTGGTCCATCATCGGGTGTAGGCCAAACATTCTCTCATCCACGTGAGCTTCAAACACGACCTTACGACCAGTAAAACGCCCATATTCAATGCCTATCGGATAGGCATTTCTGACAGGATGTTGAGGATCCAGGTCTCGCTTTGACCTAAACTCTCTAACGGTGCTAGTGTCGGCCCCATCATCAGCTCTTCTTCTGGAATGGGCCGGGTCAAGCTCGAACGGGCGCCATCGATTGCATGTCTTCCTCTTTCCCATGAGAGATAGGATGGAGGAAATGGAGAAGATAGCCGTAACCAACTCGAAAAGGGCCATGGATTGAAGGAAGGAGAGAGAAAAGGGGCTGATTTCTTTGATTCTCCACGAGCAACAGTCCCAACAAGTGTAGAAGAGACACTAGGGGCAGGAAATGAAGAAGGAACAAGAGGAAATAGGGATGGGTTAGGAGGTTACCCACAGCTCCAAATGGGGGATATGAGAGCTCAAACGTGAAAGGAATGGGTAGGGTAGGTGGCTGGGGTCACATGTTGATCGATGGGAGTGGGTGAGTTATGGACGAAAATGGGGGATTGAATGATTTAGGGGAATGGGTTGAGAGAAAAATCGAAAATGGAGGGGATGGGCATTTGGAAGGGAAGATGTGAGAGAGAGGGGGCTCCAGCCCTAAAAATCCTAAACCCCAGCCCTAATTGCACACACCACATGCTTGGGAGGTCGGGCCGACTGTTCCCGTCAGCCAGCCCCACGTCGATAGCCCACCCGACCGCGACATGCGCGCGTGACATATCGCGTTTTGGCCGGCCCCCGCGCGCCGCGCGGTGGGGCCGTGTTCTCCATGGTCCCAAGGTGCCAAATGCACCTTAGTTTGACCCCGGTCCCATTGGATTTAAGTGGGGAGGCCCCGACTTCGATTCGTTCCGGATCGGGTGTTTCGAGAAATTTCGTATCCGAATCGATCTTTTCTGATTTTTAATGACTGGATTTGGGTGGATAGCGAACTAGACACGTCCATAGACAGTCTAGAAGCGATTTGGAGTAGACTCGTACAATCAAGATCGAGCACGGACTCGATCAAAACGCGCGTATTCAACGAATTTCGACGAATGGCGGAGTCGGGAAAACCTAGGACTGTTTCTAAAATTTTCTCACACCCTCCTAAGTTGTAATGCGTCAACGTACATCGTGGGAACATAACTCAGGTCCGGTTTAATCAAAATCATGCTTTGATACCAACTTGTAACGCCCTGAAAATTGGGGGTCGAGTGTAACTCAACTCCCGAGTTCCAACGCATCACTTATGCAACATAATTAATGATGATTAAGTGTTGTCTGTGTTAGAGCAATAAACATGAGTGAGATTATACCAAAACAGAAATTCATACTCCAGATCAATTGTATAAAAGCAAGCGGAAGACTGAACTATATATATATGTATGTAAAGAAACAAAATAATCGTTTCATTCTTCAGAGTATGAATCCATCTGAGTCACCATATACATGTCTATTTTATAAACAAAATGTCGAAAATGAAACTAAGTAACAATCCTCAGTAAAACCGTCGATCCCGATGAAATTTAGTCAAAGCCGCCAGAGAACCGCATATACGAGAACTCCTCCTGGTCCTCGTCATAATCAGTTCCCCCTCCAGTCGTCGCTGCTCGCCTAAACCTCGAGATTGAGTCCGGTTGGTGTACGCAACACCGTCCCAGTAACGTGGGAGTGAGTAACTAACTCAAGGGAACCATAAAGCATAGGTTAACATGTTATCAATGCAAAAGCAAGAATGATAAAGCGAAAATCAAACACTCCTAATTACTCTTATTAATGCAAGTATGAATGCAGTATGATGGATGCCCTCACCGACATACTCCCTCATGCGACACCATCTCACGCTTGCATGGCATGCTTTCATCCCACAAGAGCTTCACATCTTCCATGCACATGCAATGCATGATGAGCATGATTACCGAGTTATTAATTAGTCCAATTCAAACAAATAGGATTGGGAAACTAAGGTACCTTCCTTGTATCATTCCCAAACATGATCCATTCTAGTGGTCGTCATCTAGTTAATATCGACGATGGTGTGTTTTCTAGGTCACCGCAGAGGCGCCAGTGGCAGTACGCACAAAGGTCACACCACTCCCCATCACCCCTTAAACGATTCATCACTATACGTAAAAAAGCCTAGTTCATACTTCTATATATCGCGGCGAACCCTAAGGTGCACTGCGATTTCAAAGTATGCTCACGGTCACTACAAAGGATCGCTGTGGCTTGCACACAAAGGTGCACCGCTCCCCCATCACCTTATCAATGTAGGCCGACAACTGCACGAATATAGTGTCCCATACCACCATAATTGGATCACGAGTTAAGTTGCTCACCGGTCACTACGGGAGGCACGTAACCCCAACAGTAGGCCGACAAATTCGACCACGGTGTCCGATACCACCATGCCCGCTAATGAGTCTTAGCGGATCGAGGTACCATGGTTAACGGGATTCTCACTGGTAAGTTTGGTACCCTAGGTTCAAACATTAGCGACCAAACATGGTGAACATACATAAGACACACGGGTTACTTTGACGTGTTCGGCTGGCTCGAACGCACAACAAGTTGGGCGATATGAAGCGCAGAAGCACCTCGTGTGGCCAACCACTATCGCCAACCGAAGTACGACACGGGTTCGCCAACACATCATGTGTGGCGAAATGAATCTCAACCACAACTCTAAGTCTGATACCGGATGTCTGGACTATGGACATAGTCCCAAGCTCAATCAATTTCCAACCATAGCATGTGAAGAAAATCATGATAAACAAGGTAATTCAAGCACACTAGCAATCATGTTATAAAGCATATTATAAAGCATGTTATGAAACAAGTTACAAAGCATGTTAAAAAGCATGTTATAGAGCACTATACAAATAGGGATACAAATACATATATTTCATAAGTGAGTGGTTAGAGTAAATAACCACATGAAGGGTATCATACATGACCCTAAGGTAGTTGAGAACTCCATCTCAGCACCTACCTAAGGTGCAAACACTTAAGCACTTACACCCACAAGCAATTTCACAAATACTTAGAGTGCACAATTTCAACATACATGACGTATGTTAGCGGAATGTGTACTAGGGTTGTCCCTTTACCAAACTAGTATTTTATACGTATATATCATATTCACACAACAAATAATCATGACAATTACATCACCAAAATTTATACGTATGGGGTATTTTCTAGGATACACAAATTCAACATACATAGTGTATACAAGGGAACCTGTATTACGGCGATTCTCTTCGCCAAGCAAATATTTTATACGCACATAATATATTTATATGACAATTAATCATGACAAATACATAGCTAAAATATACATGTATACGGTACTTCTTACAATACCATATTTCTACATACATGGTGTATATTAGTAAACATATATTTAGGCGAACCCTTTCGCCAAAGAAGTATTTTATCCATATATCGTATATCCATACGACAAATAAACATGTCAAACACATTTCTAAAAAAAATACGTATACAGTATTTTATACGAATACCTAGAGTATGTGAAATTCCATATTCTACAATTCTAATCGAAACAGAAAATGGAAAGCACTTTGTACATGTACAATTGCATGCAGATCATGAATCTATCATTATCTAACATTGAAAGCGTTGAAAACCATAACCTATACACCTAAAGTCCTCACCTTGCTTCTTGGAATCTCAACGGATCGACAAGGGTTGAGGAGCTTCCGTATTCGGGAGTTTTCTAGCCTAAAGAGTGAAATCGGTTAGTTATTTCATAACTTGTAGCCTATACACCTCAAAACAGATCTAGGGTTAGGGTTTATTACCTTAAAACGGAGTCGGAATCGCCGGGAAAGCGCCAAGGAAGGGGTGGTGCAGCCCGTGTGGTGATTTGAAACAGTAGGAGGAAGATTCTCCCACAACTCTTAAGCTTTCTCTCCCTTTTCTCTCTCTCTCTCTCTCTCTCTCTAGGGTTTTATCCCAAATTCGTATGGCTGTGAGAGGGGCTGTTCTAAGGCCCTTATATAGCCTAAAACCTCTCCGGAATAGACTCCGGTTCAAGGGGTATGTCTATTATAAGCATTTCGGCGTTGTTCCAGCTCAAAAGAAGGTTTCTGGCGGCCCCCCTTGAGTAAGAGGAATAATTAAATCTTTACTTACTACCCTTAGGCAATTTCGGGGACAAAATTATTTTTAAGGGGGGTAGATTGTAACGCCCTAGATTTTTGTCAACCTGGAGTTAGATGTCCTTAGGCAAGGGGTTAATCTTAACCCCTTATTAACTTCTCAAACCTCAAATCCTTTAGAAATTAAACGAGAATTACCTAAGTGCTAAACTATAGTACCTGTGAAATTGGCACTAATCACTTTAAATACGATCTGTAAGACCCAAAACTTGCAGAATCATTGACGCTAGGTTATCCTAAAATTTAAGATCAATCTCATTACCCAGTTGCTCTCGGGAGCACATTGAAACTCCGTATCGGATCTGGACCGCACGTCGAAAGTCCGATTACTACGAAATCATATAATTAAGACTGCCTTACTGGGCTTGACAACCATCTCGGAAACCAAGTCCAGATTGTGTCCCAAAGCCATTTGCTTGAGCCCGGAGCCAAGAGTGTGAGAAAGCGTGGTTTCCTTTAGAAATTCAATCTAATTTAAGTCATCTAAGACTTGTCATTTGCGGGCCGAATATAGGGATTCAAACCGTCAGAATCTGACCCAAATACATCCTTGAATCAGGAGAAATTTTATACACAAGTCAGTGTACTTGTGGCCCTAATCGAGTTTCGGTGACCGTTGAACTAAAACCGGTCCGCCACGTGTGATCTGGGAACCCGATTGGAACGAAAACTTAACTTGACCTAGATCCAAGGTCAGTGAGCTTAAGTCCGGCCTTTGGCTCAAGGGGGGCTCTATAAGTGCTCCGTTGAGATGGAACAACCTCTCTTTGGACATAACCTAAGTATACCTTGGCCCTGGGGCCATTTCCATCAGTTTTGGGCTTATATAAGGGCCTTAAGCCGTCACTCTCTCATCCCAGACGAATTTGGAAAACCCTAGGAGAGAGAAGAGAGGAAAGAGAGAGAGAGAGAGTTGGAGTTCATCCCTAGGATTCAATCTCATCCTTCCACGAGCTGAATCAGCTCTTCTGTATCGCTATTCTGGCGATGTTGACTTCGTTCTTAGGTAAGAAAACCTAACCCTACTCTGTTTTAGGGTTTCAGGTAGTGTAGGTTATGAAATAACTAACTTAATTCATGCTATAAGTTGTCAATCCACCGTTGACAAAGCCTACATGTTTAAAACAATTCGTTATGCTTCTACAGCATAAGGTGCGGACTATAGACGTGTAGGTTATGGTTTTCAAGGCTTTCAATGTCGGTTAATGATTTATTATTGACGTGGATGCTATTTCACATGCATAAAGTGATGTCCGTTTCGTTTTTCAGTTATACGTTAACTATGTTGAATATATTGTATTCCTCGTATTTGTAGAAAATACCGTATACGTATGAAATTCGGATTTGTACTTGCCATGATTAATTTTTGTCTATGTATGCTAGATGCATGTGTATCAACTTCTAGGTGAACGGATTAGCCTAAGACATGTTACCCCAATGTACATTGTGTATGCTATAACGTGTAGCCTAAGTATTTGTAGAAATGTTCGAATGAATATGGAACTATGATTTATGCTTGCCATGACTACTGGTCGTGAATGCATGATCGTGGTTCACGTGGCAACTCCTTTGTAAAAGGATTCGCTACGACATGTATTTTAACTAGCATATTACAGGTATGTTAGAAGGTGTAGTTTAAGTGTTTGTAAAATTGTCTGAATGAGTAAGTAGTTAGTAAATTGCAATGTATAAGGGTGTTGAGATATGATTCTCAACTACTTTAACTATGTATATGATTTCCTCTATATAACATATATTATAGTGTCTGTTTATCTATATAATACATATGTATAAATCGGGTGATGGGGGAGTGGTGTAACGATTCTGTGCAACAGCCCTGGCAGCCCTAAAGCAGACAATATCGGACCTGTGATTGTATGATTTGAAATCTTGATCCATTACTGCTTTAACTACCTTCTAGGATATTTTGTTGTAATTGAATGTGATTGGGGCTATTGTATAGTCTAGGCAATCGGTAATCGGCCCTCAGTTCATGGCTGAGATTTATTCGCCACGTAGGACGTGTTTAATGAACCTGAGTCGTGCGTTGGTCGTCGGCAGTGGTTAGGCCACACGAAGTGCTTACGCACTTTATGTCGATCGATATGATGTGCGCTCGTATTAATCGAGCTCGCCAAGTAACCCGATTTGCCTATTATATGTTCATCATGTATGGACGTTGTTGTTTGAACTTAAGGTACCGAACTCACCAGTGAAATCCCGTTTAACCTTGGTACCTCGATCCGCTAAGACTCATGAGCTGGACATGGTGGTATGGGACACCGTGGTTGAGCTGTCGGCCTACGGTGGGGCGACGAGCCTCCCTGTAGTGACCAGTGAGCAACCCAGACTCGTGAGACGAATACGGTGGTATGAGACACTGTATTCGAACTGTCGGCCTACACTGTTTTGGTGACGAAGCCGTGATGGGTGATGGGGGAGTGGTGTAACGATTCCGTGCAATAGCCCTGGCAGCCCTAGATGTGCCTTTTGTAGTGACCTCGAGCGTACTCTGAGTCTATGTGGAGGCGACGACCTTTCCGTAGTAACAAGAGTATAAACTAGGCCTGCACTGATTTAGCGACGAGCCCTTTGCAGCGACCTAGAACTGTAACATCGTATAAGACTAACTAGGACTGACGACCCTAGAATGGATCAATATTTGGGAAATGATATAAGTGAGGTACCTTAGTTTTCTAACCCTGCTGTATAAAAAGGACTAATAAGAACTTGGTAATCATATGCATGCACCGCATTACGCGTGCGTTCAGGCGTAGCAGGTCAAGCACTGAGACAGTGTTGTTCATGCACGAACGTGAGATGAAGTCGCTGAGGGAGCGTAGGCGAGGGCATGCATCATACATTCATACCATTCTTGCATTAACAAGAGTACTTAGGGATGTGTGATTTACTGCTTTATCATTACTGCTGGACTGAATTGATAACATGTTAACCTCTGCTTTATTGTTCCACTGAGTTATCACTCACTCCCACGTTACAGGACGATGTTGTACACACCAACCAGACCCTGTTTAAGTTTCAGATGATGGCGATGCTTGCGAAGCGAAGCCAGACTTTTATGATGATGAGGGTTTCTCCTTTATGCAGCTATCAGGCGGGTCTATGTAGACCATCTTCTGATCGACAGGGTTACAGGGTTGCTGATTAGATGCCATTACACTTTAATTTGCTTTTTTGGAACACCCTTGTATATTCATTTTATCCATTTTTGGAGTATACATTGATATATTTAACCTGGTAACATGTTCACACTCTGGAGACTTACAACAGTTTATATATTTTATATATCTATCACAGTCTTCCGCTTGCGTAATTTAACTGTCTCTGGAGTATGATATGCTGTTTTGGCTTAATCTCATTCATCTTTAATGCATTAACACGGATAACATTAAATCATCATTATCTATGTTGCATAAGTGATGCGTTGGAACTCGAGAGTTGAGTCTATGCTCGACCCCCGATTTTCAGGGCGTTACAGGAGGCACCACTGGAACCGTTCATATCTAGCTAGGTCCTGGTGAAATCAAAAGTTACTAAGTAGGCTTTTATCATGTTGAGTAAAACTATGTTGGGCCCAGCATAAATGTGTGTGGTTTATCCATGTCGTCCATCCATTTTTTCAGCTCATTTTATAAGTTGAACCCAAAATTGAAGCATATTCGAAGCTCAAGTGGAGCACACCATAGGAAACAATGTGAATTGAATGTCTGCCTTTGAAACATTCTTCCATCGAGAGAAGTTTTGGCTCAAGCTGATATTTGTGTTCATCCATGTCTGTGTAATGTTATCTAGTAAAATGGATGAATGGAGTGGATAAAATACGTAAATTGTCACGCCTCAAACTCGAAAAACGGGTTCACAAGATTCCTGATTGCTGAATTCGGCGCCGAAAGCCTCCGTAGTGCCCCATTCTCGGATCCCGGCTCTCACATGCCAGATTCCGATCCTGGGATTCTACAAGGAGGATTTTCATTATGATTTTTTTTTTTTTGTAATGGAGCATAACCTCAAGCATAACTAAGTCACAAAACAATATCACCACATATCTACTATATTAAAAACTTTAAGTACAATGCGGAAAGGAAAATACAGGGTGATCAAAAACTCCAAAATAATCCGACGTGCTCTCCTGCCTTAACGCTGCTATGATCCAATGCCACCTGCACGCAACTGTCATGCATAATCTTACAAAAGCTTAGGGGGTGGTGTAAGTGTGTGTTCAAGGCAAGCGCCAAGTGTACAATATCAGAGTAATACGGAAATATGTTGTAAGTCCATGAATGCTATCAGCTATACCAAAGCTATGTGATGTAAGGCATGAATGTTATCGGCCATACCAAGGCCATGCGAGGCCTATGTAGCCAAATGTCATATGCGAGATGCAAAGCAAGCATGTCAGTCGTCATCAAGTACACATATTAGTAGAGTTCCTCTCTGGATATCACCGGGGTCTAATACACTTCACACTGACTGCCTCCTCCCTAGCTGCACGGTCAGGCAAGCGGAATAGACCTCACTATCCGCCTGACCAGTAGTCTGCCAATACCTACCCGGCTCGTCGATAGCGGACTCATTTACGATCTGGTCAAACTCAGCCTAGCTTATAGCCCCCTCACTCGGGCGGATAAGGCCACACACCCTTCCAACCGATCACGACACAGTGGGAGACGCGGCCTACTGGTATTCGGTACTCGGTCGCTCGTGTATCCACTCGGTCTAGACGTTGGAGCAACTCCTGGTACCAAAAAGGTTCTGGGACTTTCACCCAAGGACATCCTAAGTGCCTACAGTGCTAAAACCAAGTATTTCCAGTATCCAATACGACCATCCACGATGTGCCTGTGGAGCCACGACCCTAATGTCGCTAGGGCGTACAATGATCATGACACACAAATACGAGATGCATGAATCACACCGTCAAATCATGCAGCAATCCAGTGCGTACCGCGCGATCATGTGGGGCACTCCGTCTCATAAGGAGTCCCGTAAATGTCTCAGCCTAACCGGCTTATGCTATGATCAAACATTCCTTATATCAAGCATACAAATGATGTGTATGGGCATGAGTCATGGAGTTACACTAAGCATGTTATAAGGTGATGAATTATCCTCACAATGAAGGTGGGCCTAGATGGCTTACGCACAGCAAGTATGGGCCTATCATGGGCCCTAAGGAGATTTATAATGCGGCCATTAAACCAACATTATTCTTACAATGTGGACGTCAAACCAACATTGCTCCCAAGGCATGGCCCGCCATAAAACATCATTACACAAACCATGGAGGAATTACACATTGCAATGGACCCTAAGGACATCCTGTTGGGCCTCGACCCATGGGCCTTAGATACATCAAATGAGCCTCATCATATGGTCCTCATATATGTCAAGGTGGTCCTCAACAACAGGCCTCATACACATCACGGTGGGCCTCAATAACGGGCCTCATACAGATCAAGGTGGGCCTCAATAACGGGCCTCATACACATCACGGTGGGCCTCAATAATGGGCCTCATACACATCAAAGGTGGGCCTTAATAACGGGCCTTGAATACATCACAATGGACCTCAACCCATGGGCCCTTATACATCACAATGGGCCTAAACCCATGGGCCCTATTACATCACAATGGGCCTTAACCCATGGGCCCTAATACATCACAATGGCCCTCAACCCACGGGCCCTTATACATCACAATGGGCCTCAACCCATGGCCCCAAATACATCAGGCGGGCACCATGTCCAGGGACTGGACGTGAATAAAATACATAAATCATGGTGGGTCCCTTGCCGCCCAGCAGCTCAGCCAAAGTGGTTGGACTACATAGATAAAACACATACGTCATAAGGGGGTCCCACCATCCAATGGTGTGGACGGTGTGGGCAAAACACGTACACCATAGTGGGTTTCACGTGGGGCCCACTGTAACGTTTATCTGCCATCTAATCTGTTCATAAGGTCACGTAGACCTGGATGCAAGAGGAAAACAAATTTCATATATCCAAACTTCTTTAGACCCAAAAGGATTTCAATGGTAGACGTTCAATTTCCACGGCTTATTGCTGTGTGGTCCACTAACAAGCAGATCTGCCTCATTTTATCTCAGGCCTTAAGGCAGCCCACCAACTGAATGGACGGTTTGGATGTAACCCCCCTACATCAAAGGCAGGGTCCACTGACCGTCCAGCAGCCTATGGCTGGACGACATATATAAAACACATACAACGTGGTGGGTTTCACCGTTCACAGCCGTGGACGGTGTGCATAGAACTCATACATCAGTGGGTCCCACGTGGGGCCCACCATAACGTTTGTTTTCCATCCAACCTGTTGATAAGGTCCACGGACCTGGCTGAATAGGAAAAACAAATTTCATATTGATTTAAAACTTCTGTGATGCCCAAAAGGGGTTTCAATGGCAGGCATTCAATCACATTGTTTCCTATGATGTGGGCCACCTGAGTCCCAGATGGGGATGGTTTTTGGAGGGCCCACCGACCAAAAAGGGGGCCACCAATTGCATGGTGTTGATGTCCCACACACATCACGTGGGGTTCACGGCTGGGACTCATGGTCCCTGCCCGTCCGTCCATGGCGCAGTAGTGTCCTGCAGCAGCAGCAGCAGGTGCTACCTAATTTTATTTTATTTTTTTGAAAAGGGAGTTTTTTTGAGGTTTTTCATATGCGAGGCCCGCATTAGGTGAATCCACCCCGCCCAATGGCCCCCATGGCTCAAGACAAGACAAACAAGCCTAATATTGAGTATATTTCGGTGTATAGAAACGACAGGGGGTATTTTAATGGTACGCATGCTGTTTGCTATGTTATGGCCTGCTTGAAAGTCGGATTAGCCCCATTTTCGGCTCAACACCTAAAATGATCTAAGGAATGAAATGGACGGCTTAGATTAAAAACATACATCAAGGTGGGGCCTGTGTGAGCGGTCCACCCCAAAACCAAAAGAAATCTTTTTTTTTTTTTTTTTACAATTCACGTCCAGCGTCTCTAGACGTGGACGGCTTGGCATGACACATATATGTAAGGTGGGCCCTGCTCAGGTGGGCCACCAAATGATGAATGGTGTGGATACAACACATGTGAAGTGGGCCCCACCTACAGATGGCTTGGATAAAATATATGCTTCATGGTGGGGTCCATCCGGGTGGGCCACACGGCCACATCTTCACATACAATAGAAAATGAAAGAGAGAGGGAGAGAGAAAGAGAAAAAGAGAGGGACACGTGTGATGGAGGGCTCCGCCACTATGAGCCCTCCCTTGCATTAAATCATACATCAAGCGGGTCCTAATACATGTGGGCCCACCAAATCAAAGATCAGCGGTGGAGATTCCTTCTCCACCCAAAATGGACGGTTTAGATGACCTCTCTTCATGCACGGAAAATAAACATAATGATGGGGTCCATGGAGAATGACCCCATCATGGAATGATTATGAGAATCAAAGTGGGCCATCAGCCACACCTAGGGTCCAAAGTGAGATCCATATCATCAATCGGTAGGCCTCACTTGGCTCATCATAAAAATATGAAAATCTAGCCTATAGAAGCACCCACCGATCGATCTCCTTGGTTCGATGGAAAGCCAATATCCTTGTGCTTCTCTTTGATGGAGGGGTGATGAGGTTTGAACGGCTAGGATGATAGATCTAGGGAGAGGAAGTGGGCCACACAAACTCACTTTTCTCTCACTTGAAAAACCATGGACGTCCACACTCTTTCTCTCCTTTATTGCTTGGAAAATGGTGTAGAGAGAGAGAGAGAGGGTTGTAAGGAGAGAGAGTGATGGATGTGAGTGATGGGTGAGGTGATGGTGTACTTGACATGTATGGGTGTGTAAGAGAGAGGGTGGGAGAGAGTTGACTTGGTGGTTACTTGACTTGTGGAGAAAGAAAGCATGAGTGTGTGTACTTGACATGAGGTGATTGATTGATTGATGAGACATGTTGTAAAGATTCTCTTGGGATTGCAAACGCGCGGTGTTTCTTCAAAATAAATGTCGGCTCGCATCTTCTGGTCAGGGTATCGGATCGGTGCGTAAGACGCGTTGTCGGAACCGCGGCGACGGTGCGGTCGTAATGATACAAGTATCGGATTAAACCGACTCAAATATATAGGATACGACTTAGGGTCGCGCACAAATGTCGATTATACGTCACAGGTTGCCGGACTTTGCCGGGAAGGATGGCGGGGGTCGACAGAACAGTACGGACTAGGATACGGGTCTTACATAAATTATAGTGGGCCCAACAGAGTTTACTCGGTACATGTTACACAGACATGTTACTCACTGATGAGCTTTCGTCTTGATGGGGGTGGTACCTATGCATCCAAGGGGCACGGATTGCCTTATGAGGCAGCGTCGCCAGATGACTACTACAGGGTACTTCGTGGGCCCTACCATGATTTACGTGTTTAATCTATGCCGTCCATTAATTTTGAATGCTTATTTTAGGGCATGACCTAAAAACGAGGTATATCAAAATCTCAAATAGACCACACCATAAGAAACAATGGTGATTCAACGCCCACTGTTAAAAACTTCTCGAGGGCCACAAGTTTTGGATGAAATGGATATTTTTGTTTTCTCATCATCCAAGTCTATGTGACATAACCAACAAATTGGATGACAAAGAAACGCTATAGTGGACCCATGGAAGTTTTTAACGATGGGTGTTCAATTAGCACTGTTTTCATGAGGTGTGGTCCATTTGAGATTTGGATCTACCTTTTTTTTTTTTTTTTTTATAATGTTCTAAAATGATCTGAAAAATTAGATGAACGGCATGGATAAAACACATACATCATGACCAGCCCACAGAGCACCGTGTAATAGCTACCTAACTACGTACAACATGTCATTCCCGTGAGCGCAAGTGAGTGTCAGCGCGAGTCATAATTTTCAAGACTCTTATTCTCAATGCCGTTGAATCCCAGCCGACAGTGTAATCTAACAGCTCATATGAATGCTCGCACGAAAGCTCCGTGCGGCCTTTTGCGCAGGAGATCGGGACTCTCTCTCTCTCTCTCTATATATATATATGTGGGAAAAGGTACTATGCGCTCGAGCGTAAAGTGGTCATCCGTGAGGTCGAGCTGTGTGGGCCCCACCGTGATGCCTTTTGAACATTAGAGCCATCCACCAGATGAACCATTCCGTGGTGGGCCTGGATAGCCCAAAATCAGCCGTATACGGAACTCAGGTGGGCCATACCATCTAAAACCATAAGTATACATGCCAAAAACATATAAAAGCACTGGTGGGACCCACCTGAGTTTTCCATGCACTGAAACTTGGTCCGAACCCTCATTCAAGTGGGACACACATAATGGATGGGCTGGATTTGCAAACCACATCTCGGTGGGCCCTCAAAAATGGTTATGAATGTTTTAATGGTGCACGGCCCCTTTGCACTTCTGTATGTGGTGTGGCCCACTAAAGTCACAGATTGACTTGATTTTGGGCCGTCCAGGCCCACCATGGAATGGTTCATCTGGTGGATCTGTGCGATGCTCGAAGGCATCACGGTGGAGCCCACACACTCGACCTCACGGACGACAAGCTTTGCGCTCGAAGCGCATAGTACCTTTTTTCCATATATATATATATATATATATATATATATATATATATATATATATATATATATATATATATGGAAAAAGGTACTATGCGCTCGAGCTGATGGGACCGTCCCATGAGGTCGAGCTATGTGGGCCCCACCGTGATGTGTTTCAACATATACCCCATCAGTCAGATGCACCATTCCATCATGGGCCTAGGTCTCAAAATCAAGTCAATCTTTGACTTATGTGGGCCACACCACATACAGAAGCGGAGAGGGGCCGTGCACCATTAAAACATTCATAATCATTTTTGGGGCCCACCGAGATGTGGTTTGCAAATCCAGCCCATCCATTATGTGTGTCCCACTTAGATGAGGGTTCAAACCAAGTTTCAGCAGCATTCAAAACTCAGGTGGGCCCCACCAAGTGCTTTTATATATTTTTGGCATGCCTTCACATGCTTTTAGAAGGTATGGCCCACCTGAGTTCCGTATACGACTGATTTTTGGGACATCCTATAATTTAAAGGGGACCCATCAAATGCATGGTATTAATGGTCGACATGCATCACGATGGGGCCCACACAGCTCGACCTCACGGGAGCTTATCGTGAGGTGGAGCGCATAGTACCTTTTCCCTATATATTATATATATATATATATATATATATATATATATATATATATATATATATATATATATATAGGGAAAAGGTACTATGCGCTCCACCTCACGATAAGCTCCCGTGAGGTCGAGCTGTGTGGGCCCTACCATGATGCGTTTCGAACATCTACCCCATCAGTCAGATGCACCATTACATCGTGGGCCTAGGTCTCAAAAAGATTCGTGACTTGTGTGGGCCACACCACATGCAGAAGTGGAGAGGGGCCGTGCACCATTAAAACATTCAGAACCATTTTTGAGGGCCCACCGAGATGTGGTTTGCAAATCCAGCCCATCCATTATGTGTGTCCCACTTGAATGAGGGTTTAAACCAAGTTTAAGGGGCATGCAAAACTCAAGTGGGCCCCACCAAGTGCTTTTATATGTTTTAACGGTGTCTTCACATAATTTTAGATGGTATGGCCCACCTGAGTTCCGTATACGGCTGATTTTTGGGATATCCCATATTTTAAAGGGGACCCATCAAATGCATGGTGTTGATGGTCGAAACGCATCACGGTGGAGCCCACACAGCTCGATCTCACGGGAGCTTACCTAAACCCATATATATATATATATATATATATATATATATATATATATATATATATATATAATATCCTAATGGTTATTTAAAAGGTTTATAACGCGGTCTTGCTTGTAGAAAAAAAAAAAACCTTAATCTAATTTGAGGCCCATCTAATGAACGGCATGGATCTAAAATATGAAAAAGATGCAGCGGCTAAAGTCCCAACGTGTACCTTAGTTTTGAGGTTACGATAATAAGGGCTTACGGTTGAGTAATCCACGCCATTAGTTTGTTGGGACTCACTGCAGCTGACTCTTTCTAGAAAAACATTCCATATTCGAAGAGATCAACAATTATTTGTTAAGAAATTTTCACTTGGACGTGGACCCCACATTTTCATTTCTCTTCTATTTTTCAACTCAGAGTCAAACAGACAAGAATAATGGTCTGGATTACCCAACCATAGGTGGGGCCCCACCTAGCAGAGACAGAGAAAAAATCTTGTTTGGGGTGGACTATTAACCTTTTGGGGTGGAAATATCACCTCCTTCAAACAACTGACTTCTCTCTCTCATAGCTGTCAGACACTTTCAACTTCTGCAACTCATCTACCCCAAAAGGCAACACTCCCCATTTCCACATTTCTCCCTCTTCTCAAAATGCCCTTCTTCTTCTTCTTCTTCCTTCTCCTCCTATCCTACGCACCCCTCCACTCATCCTACACCCCACCTCCCTTCAACCTCCACCGTCGATTCCTCCACCAACCCTTCTTCCCTCTCGACTCGCTCCCCCTCCCAACCCCCTTCTCTCTCCCCCCACAACCCAAATTCCCTTTTTTCCACAAATGCCCCTCCCTTCTTCCCATTCTACCCTCCCCACCTCCACCTCCTCCCACCTCTTCTCTCGTCACCTTTCCCGCCAATATATCTTCCATCATCTTCCCAAATAGCTCCTCTCAAAAACCCAAATCTCCAAAGATTGCCATTGCCGTCGCCCTTCCCCTCCTCTTCGCTGCTCTCCTCGCCGCCCTCGCCATCTTCTTCTTCTACCGCAGGCGTCGGAACATAGCCAAGAAGAGCTCGAGATCAGACAGTCACCGTCTCTTCCCTGCGAATGCTCCGCCATCCGACGGCCCCAAGGCCGACGATTCGGCCGGCGTCCCGCCCTCCAGCTCTGAGTTTCTCTACCTGGGCACTTTGGTAAATTCACGTGGGCCTGATGGGGAGGGCGGCTCATGCCCTGCCGCTGCCAGGAGTTCGCCGTACCAGAAGTTAGGCTCGCCAGAGCTCCGCCCGCTTCCTCCGCTTACCCAGCAATTTCGGCAGAATTACAGGAATACTGCTGAACTGGGCTCGGAAGAAGAGCAGGAAGATGAGGATTTTTACTCTCCAAGAGGCTCTTCAGGCGAAAAAGAGAGCTATGCTGGTACTGGATCGAGCTCGAGGAGAGTGCTTCCAGCAGCTGCGGAGAAGTATGGGAGCCGGAGCACGAATTCAAGTACTCTGTCGTACCCATATTCAAATTCGACCTCCCCGACTCTGTCATCCCACTCAAACAGCCCTTTCCGCTCGGAAAGAACTAAAGCCAAATCTCCGGATTCGGGACTGAATGGCATAACCTTTGCACCGCCACCGCCACGGCCCATGACTCCATCTCCTCCAAAGAGAAAACCACCTTCACTGTCTCCGCCTTCCTCTCCCCCAGAGGAATATCTGGAAAGAAACCCAATTTCCGCCTGTCCTCCTGTGCATATTGGGGGATTTTCTGGTTACACATTTTCGAATATTCCTCCACCACCACCACCGCCTCCACCGCCAACAGGTTTTTGGGATACTATAATTCCTCCTCTCCCACAGAGTCGTGAGCCTCCTTCTAGGCCTCCTCTTCTTGTTACTTCTTCAAGAACCGTGGAAATGGAGAATCCAATGCTGGTTTCTCCAGCTGCATTGACAGGAAATTCATATGCTGTAGATAGAAATGAGGATACCCCAAAACCAAAGTTGAAGCCATTGCATTGGGATAAGGTCAGGGCCAGCTCTGATCGGGTGATGGTGTGGGATCAGCTGAAATCAAGCTCTTTCCAGTATGGCATTTTTTCCTCCCTATATTTTTGGGTATCTCATGATGCTCAAACCATAAGCTGGCCCCATCTTTGGTATCTGATCCATTGATCTGGTGGGCTCCATCATGTGATGAGCCATTCTCTAATATCTCCTCTATCAGATGATCCTAGCCAGCTGATGATCATCTGATGAAAATGAGCAGTTACAATTAGCTGTCAAAATTTAATGGTAGGACCATTCAATGGGAGAGATATTGGGTGCTCTAGTCCACCATGGGGCCCCACACATGAACGATCTGGATCACCTATATGGGACCCATGTGTGCAGCTTATTTGGTCCTGCAAATGTTCCATTAAACATTGAATATTAACTTTGAATTATCATCTGGGTGCTTCTTCTCTCCTTGAGTATGTACAATTTCTTGTATGAGTTGGTGCAATTTCTTGTATGAGTTGGTAGAATCAATTGATTGCAGATTGAATGAGGAGATGATCGAGACGCTGTTCGTCTGCAATGCTACGAATTCCACTCCGAAGGAGATGACTAGACGGTTGGTTCTTCCTTCACCCAATCAAGAGAATAGGGTGCTCGATCCAAAGAAGTCTCAGAACATTGCGATTCTGTTGAGGGCACTGAATGTGACTAAAGAGGAAGTCTGCGAGGCCCTTCTAGAAGGTAGCATTTTATATTTTCAGAACAAATTCACCATGTTTACACTTCAGATTGCTGCTTGCTTTCTAAGAATTATATTCAAATCATTCTAGTGAGTGCATTGAATTTACTTGTTATTTTGTGATTGTTGTTTGTTTCCTATGAATGATTCAACTGGGTGTTTGTGTTCATGCTGCATGCATGCTAGATGCAAAAGTCATCTTGTTTGTGGGCGTGGATCCACTGCCTCTGGAGGCACAGCATTTCCATGCCTCCAGATTGTGTACCATACATGTCACATGTGTATGACAATTTGAGCTAGGCAGCTTGTGGGCTTGGCCATTGATTTACCCCTGACTGAAAGTGATTTGTTCGGACTATCTTAACAATAAAAAAGATAGATGTTTTCTCACTGAATGAAAGCCATTTTTGATTTTTGTCTTGTTATTGTTCATTTTGTATGCCGCCAGTTCTGGACTAGGTTTGTCCAAACGTTGTGATTTTTGGACCATGGCCATTCACTATTGGAAATACCAAATGAATGATTTCAATCTTGTCCATGCATGCTGCATGGGCATCAATGACATGGAGGCACAAAAAATGATGTGCTTCCAAAGGCACTGGATTCACTTCCCTTGTTCAATTATGTTTTGCTGAAAAATGGGTTCTAATTGTTTAGTTTTTTCAATTCCACCAGTACCCTTACGGTGGCATGTGCCAATGTGTGCCACTTGTGTGAGATACAAGCTATTTCATCATGTGGGGCCCAGCATGTCAGTGCTCTGGCACAGAAGTCACGCTGGTTCACTCACCAGGTCGGCCACACATGTACATCAAACGTGGCTATGGAAATTTTCATTGTTCTCACACCCGTTTGACTCACCTGATGATGGATCAGGCTGATTTTTGGGCCACGGTGGCCCACTGTGGGATCACCCGATGAGCAGCTTGGATCTTGCACGTGGCAGATATTGGCTTGAGCATCCACACAATAAGGTGACATATAGAATCAGCAAAATTCTGGTTTTGATCCATTATACTGAGTGAAATGGCCAAGAGAGCTGCTATCTTGCTTTTATCTTGTTATATCAGTTTGAAAGCGATTGCCCTTCCTTCCTATCCACTGCATGTCAATTAACAGCATTTTGGTCATGATGCCATCTTTCCTAACTTCAATTAGTGCGAATCCATCTTTCGGCCATGAAGTAGGACTAATCTGTGCTCAAAATCCACTCGAATATCTTTCAGGAGGTTTTCCTATTCCTACACTCTGGTACCCATGAAAAGGGTTTATATAATGATATCAGGGCTTAAAATTAGGCAGGTGGCCCTGCTATGGATGTGACCCAGTCTGAATATCAGGTTGGTCAGACAATCCTAATTGCTGGATGCAAGCATCAAATCGGTCATGATTATTTGAGCCGTCTATTTCTTCCTCATATCTGTGGTTAGGATTGTTCGAACCACCTGATTTCTGGACTAGGCCGTGTCCATGGTGACTGGTGAGGCCTGCCTTATGACTTGGTTGTACACATGCACGCATTAGTATGTACTGATGACCATTTCTCTCAGCATGTTGTTTTGTCTGAGGACTTCTTTGCTCCATCAAATCTGTGGGTTTCAAAATACACATATCCTTCTTTAGGGAGTTGTGCAACAAAAAGCTGTGGGGCCCACCATGATGTCCGTATAACATCCACTCTGTCCATCACCACCTCATGTTAAGGACTCAACCCCAAAAATCAGCTCAATCTAAAACTGAAGTGGGCCACACCACATGGAACAGTAGTGATGGGGGCTACCAGTGAAACTTTCTTGGGGCCCAGCACAGTTTTGGATCAGGCTCATATTTGTGTTTTCTCTTCATCCTAGTGGGAATCACCTTGTGAACGGGTTGGGTGGCATATAAACATTATGGTGGGCCCCAGGAAGGTTTCAGTGACGGGTGTCCACATCCCTACTGTTTTCCTGTGGTGCTGCCCACTTGAAGTTTTTATCTGCCTGATTTTTTGGGCACACATCCTGAGTCCCTGACATGAGCTGGCGTAACTGATGGACGGAGTGGATGTTCAACAGAGATCACCGTGGGCCCTTGTGCTTTTTGTTGCAGTCTCCCTAGAATTACTTTTGCATCCTTCATCTGTCTACCAAGGCTGATTGATTTTCTTTCTTTGAACTTTCGAATTTTTTATAGTATCAGCTGCTGTTGCTTCCTTTGAACTCAAATTTCATGTGGATGTATGCAAATATAGGATTTATTCAATTGTAGCTCCTGCTGTCTTCATGTTGTATCACTAAGTTACACAGGCAACACATTGACACTTGGAAGAGAAATTTTAGTGTTTTGATGGATCGGATGCCAATACTGTCCTGATGCTGCAGCTCCATATAAACTGAAGCATTGCGTAGTGATCCAGGCCACTGATATGATGGGCTCCACTGCAGATGATAGATGCATGAAAATCCCAAGTTTGGAAGATCCTAACCTTCAGTGAGTGTCCTACAAATAGATTGTTCAGAAAAATACATTGGTAGTTTGCAAAAGAAAGGCCAGAGATTGCTTAGGATCCTCTTATTTTAAGACTTTTGGGGCATCACCCATCCACTTTGAGGATCCGATTATCATATTGGCAGTCCAGATTGGCAAATCCTACCAACATTGTACTTACAAGTAGTGTTCGAAATATCGGTATTGCGTTACCTATTGCACCCTTGGAATACAGATATTTATCGGTTATCGCACAGGATATCTGTTTGTATTAGGTAATTTATCACACTTTTTGGGAAACATTGGGAAAATTGTTGAATTTTTCAATGAAACTTCAAGGATTGTTAAAAAAAAAAAAAAGGACCTTAATACGCACTTTTAAATCATAAAATTTCAAAAAAGAAGTGCACATAATAGGTTTCCTTTCTATACAGTCCTAAGCTATCCATTGTCTGACTTAACTAATGCAACTATATTCAAATTGAATGCATAACACTTATGTATGTGATGATCATTTCATCAAACACTCCTGAATACTTCGAAATTAGTCTAGATTGATAGTTGGTTGAAGGAAAATTTCAAATATATATATAATTTTTAATTGAAATGATTTTTATTTTCCAAAAATTGACATGGACTTAAAGATTCAGTAGATCAAGCCTCATACATGCTTGATTTAATGTTTGCAGTGCAACATTGCAAGCAATTTGGGAGAAATTGCGGAGATTTTGAATTCCCAAATTCGACCACCTACACTCAAAATTTGAAATTAGAGTGTGTGTGATGATCATTTCATCAAATACTCTTAAATACTTTGAAATTAGTCTAAATTGACAGCTGGTCGAATGATAATTTGGAAAAAAAAAAATGGAGAACATGAAGAATCAATGGATATCGAAATCAAAGCTTCAACTCCATGATTTTTCATGTAAAACATGAAGAACCAATGATTTTGTAACCATTTAATATTGATTTAACATAATTTCAATAATAATAAAAAAAAAGGATCAAAAATTGAAAATGCTCACCGGATTGAACATGTGGGATATATTGGCACTGCCTGTGCGTTTCGTATTTCACAGGTGGGATACATAATATATCATGGGATATATCGGCTGATATCGTCAATATTTAAAATATTGCTTTTGAGTAGTACTGTCAATGGATTAGGCCTAGGGTTGGTTTTGGCCTGGATTTTGAACTTTTTGAATCTGGGCTTCTAGGCTAGGCCGATTCAAAATGTTGATTTTGCTTGGCTCATCAATAGAACTACTTAATTACGAGGCACATCAGGACATTATTCACATCTTGACTCCTGATCTATCAGGACCCTACAATTTCTCTTCTTATTCGAAGTATCTGATGTAGTTATGGGACCAATTTTAAAGGGCCTGGGTAACATTATTCACGTGGGTAGCATTGATGTTGAACTGATTGGATTTCTAAGAAGCAATGTTTTAGATATCGTTATTGCGTAATGTATTGCACCCTTGGGATAAGGATAAATATCGATTATCGCATGTGATATATCGGTTGTATCGCATAATGTATTGCTGTTGTTGGGAAACATGGGAACATTGGGAAATTGGTTGACATCAATACATGCTTAGAAATAAAAACATTACAAAAAAAGCGCACATAATAAGGGTTTCCTTTATATGGGGTCTTGATATATGTGCTTCCCAACAGAACTGATGCAAGTATATTCAAAGTCTATTCATATAATTTATAAACATAAGAAGACATGTATGGAAACACAAACAATACATTCAAAAGCAAAAGAAGAATTACCAGATTAGGTTATATACATGTTTAATTTTGTGTTTGGATACAAAGATCGCAACTGATTTGTGTGAAATTGTGAAATTTTAATATTTCTCAATTTTTCACAACTTGACTCATCTCCCCCAAATCTCGAAATCAAAGTTCCAAATCCATAAATTTTCATGGAAAACATAAAGAATCATATATTTATAACCATTTGACACTGGTTTATTGTGATTTAAAACAAAAACATGGATTGAAAATTGAAAACGCTCACTGGATCGAATAGGTGGGATATATCAGCACTACTTTTGCGTTTTGTATCTCACAGGTGAGATACAAGATATATCATGGGATATATTTGCTAATATCGTCGATATTCAAAACATTGCCATGAAGAATAATGCCTTTATATATATATATATATATATATATATATATAAAGAAATCCACAACCAGCCTCTTCTTTTTCCATTATTTTACAAGGTTTGCCAGAACTTCCATGAGCTTTTCTTCTATTTTGATGGTTTTTTTTTTTTTTTTTTTTTTTTTTTTATAAAATTTATTTACAAAAAAATAAAAATAAAAAATCAAAGTATTAGTTTGACCGATTTCTTTTTTCTCTTTCATCATCATTTTTTGAAAGATTTCTTTCATCATTTAATGAGCTCATCTAGCACCATGTGCTCTAGACATCAACCATTGACAAATTCTCCTTTGCGGGTAGTGTGCAATGGTAGTGCTAATAGGTGCTGTGCAGGCCTGGCCATGTTGGCATTTGGGTCATTATGGTAATTATGCATCGGTGGGTTCCAGCTATTTTGAGCAGCAAACTACTTAAGTGTGACCTTTCATGTGTATAGTTTTGTGGTTAGCAGTTTGCCTGGCAACTGTTCCTCCATTTCCATCATGACCCAGCTTTGCTTGCTTGTCCATTAGAGCGTGCGTGTAATAGTTTGGCTGGTGTCAGTATTGGGTGGGACCACGTGCTGCATTTGAGTGGTGTGAATGTGAGCATCTGCAATCGCTGTCTCCAAGAACCTGGGTAAAAGAGAACGGATGATGTTTGGTGGACTGGTTATAACTTTTGTCAATCAACCATCTGAAAGCCAACCACAAATTGCTGAGAGAGAGGCTAAGGCCTTGCTTGTACTTTTAAATGGTTTCATCTCATTTTCGTTAACAGTAATTGTATATTAGAAATCATAGTTTATATAAATTACGGGTTATCAAGATTATTTTAAATCCTTACTAAAATCTCTAATACGTAATTACTGTTAACTAAAATAAGATGAAGTCATTTTTAAGTGGCAGCCCAACAGGGCCTAAAGATGTGATGATGATTATCCTTTTTTTTTTTTTTTTTTTTTTTTTTTTTTTTTTTTTTTTGCTTCTTTCCATCCAATTTCCAGCATTTGGTGGGTTTTTTTTTTTTTTTTTCTTCTCTCTTGAAATTAACTTCGTTGATTATGTTCATCTAAAAAAAACTTCATTGATTGTGTTGCAAATAGGTAACAGTGGCAGCTTGGGCACAGAGCTTTTGGAAACTCTGTTGAAAATGGCTCCAACCGTAGAGGAAGAACTCAAACTAAAGGAGTACAAAGATGACTCACCCTTCAAGCTCGGCCCTGCTGAGAAATTCCTTAAGGCAGTTGTTGATGTCCCATTCGCATTTAAGAGGGTGGATGCAATGCTTTACATAGCCAATTTTGACTCAGAGGTTAATTACCTCAGAAATTCATTTGAAACTCTAGAGGTAAATTTCATCAACTGATTCTACCTTCTTTTCATGGTTTGCCTACATACTAATATGTTCTATTGATGACTTTCACTGCATGAAGAATCTAAACAAGGACACCATTTTCGAAAAGTTGCTGTGTTGGCATGTATATTGGCTATATCCAACGTGCCTATTGGCAATTTTCCAGAAGCTTTTAATGACATGTGGGATGATTGTGTATTTGAACTGTTCATTCATTCATACCACTAGGGGCAATCCATGGTGCAAAGAAATTATGCCAGTTGGATTATCCTAAACATCTGATCAATAGCACGGAAAATGGGCAGTCAGGATTTAGCAGAGAAACAAATATGTCAATATTTCTTCAATAGATCCGACTTTGTTTTGCCTAGGATTCCAAAGTGGCACTTTGGTTTGATGATTCTCACCATGTGATGTA
The DNA here is from genome assembly GCA_030180095.1 of Magnolia changhungtana. Classification (NCBI taxonomy): domain Eukaryota; kingdom Viridiplantae; phylum Streptophyta; class Magnoliopsida; order Magnoliales; family Magnoliaceae; genus Magnolia; species Magnolia changhungtana. The sequence goes on along the minus strand of JASAUF010000473.1, from coordinate 3,228,341 downwards.
TGGCTCGTGAGCAGCAAACAGTTGTAACAAGGTGGCCCGATTCAAATGGTTAGGATCATCCAGTTGGCATGATTCTTGCACTGCAGCTTGCTTCCAATGGTACTATTGAATGAACTGTCCAAATTGATAATTGGGGCATCCCATATGTCATCAAAATGTCCGGGGATGTTGCTTTATGGAGATGCTAGCAAAACCCGTTAGTTGTAATTTGTACCTGCTTGCTTGTTCCATATATGGGATATCTTTCTTTTGAGGTATTGAACAATGAGGTATTTTAAAATGCTTGGCCAAGGAGTCGTAAAGTACTATATATATATATATATATATATATATATATATATATATAGCCATGCTTGCCCACACACCTACGCACGTGCGCTCCTTTGCACACTGTCATGGGTGTTTAATCCGAATGGTCCATGTGATGCGGAATCCCATGAAACCCCAAGGGAAAAAATTTCACCCTGATCTAAAATTCTGGTTGGCCTTAGCAAAGAGATGCAAATCAAGGGAGCAAACTGTTTCAATTTTCATGGCTCACCAATGTTTTGGATCGAAGTAAAATTCAGGCTCGGGGAGTTTCATGAGGTTCTGCTTCATGTGGACCGTTCAGATTTTGGAGTCACATAACGTATGATGAGTTCTCAAAAAAGTTGGCACGAGTTCAGTGTGAACTGGTGCGCAGCTGAGCATTCGGCTATATATATATATATATATATATATATATATATATATATATATATATATATATATGGGAAACGGTTCTACGCGGTCGACCTCATGGGAACTTCCCATGAGGTCGAGCTGTGTGGGCCCCACCGTGATGCGTGTCAAACATTAACACCGTGCATTTGATGGGTCCCCTTTAAATTATCGGATATCCCAAAAATCAGCCGTAAACGGAACTTAGGTGGGCCATACCATCTAAAATCATGTGAAGACATGCCTAAAATATATAAAAGCACTTGTCGGGGCCCACCTGAAATTTGGATGCGTTTGAAACTTGGTCTGACCCCTCATCCAAGTGGGACACATAATGGATGAGCTGGATTTGTGAACCACAGGGCCCAACACATAACGAATGTTTTAATGGGTGGGTAACCCCTCTCAACTTTTGTATGTGGTGCGGCCACACATATGACGGATTGACTTGATTTTTAAGCTCGAGGTCCACCATAGAATGGTGCATCTGACTGATGGGGTAGATGTTTGACACACATCATGGTGGGGCCCACAGCTCTACTTCCCATGAGGTCGACCGCATAGTACTATTTCCCTGTGTGTGTGTGTGTGTGTCTATATATATGTGTGTGTATGTGTGTGTGTGTGTGTGTGTGTGTGGTAAAAGGTTCTATGCGGTCGAGCTCATGGGAACTTCCCATGAGGTCGAGTTGTGTGGGCCCACCGTGATGCATGTCAAACATCTAAGATGCACCATTCCATGATGGGCCCAGGGTTTAAAAATCAAGTCAATCCGTGACTTGTGTGGGCCACACCACATACAAAAGTTGAGAGGGGTTACCCTCCATTAAAATATTCATAATCATTTGTTGGGCCCACCGAGATGTGGTTCACAAATCCAGCCCATCCATTATGTGTGTCCCACTGATGAGGGATCAGACCAAGTTTTAGATGCATCCAAATTTCAGGTGGGCCCCACCAAGTGCTTTTATATGTTTTAGGCATGTATTCACATGATTTTAGATGGTATGGCCCACCTAAGTTCCGTATATGGCTGATTTTTGGGATATCCGATAATTTAAAGGGGACCTATCAAATGCACGGTGTTGATGTTTGACATACATCATGGTGGGGCCCACACAGCTCGACCTCACGGGAAGTTCCCATGAGCTCGCATAGAACCTTTTCCCTATATATATATATATATATATATATATATATGGGCTGGTCATATTAACAATTTGGACCACTGAAACATGAGCCACACTTGTACAAATCTGGAAACACAAGCATACTGTAGAAACCTTCAAGCACAGCATTGTATCATACCGCCTTTAGACTAGGGAATTTGGGTGTCCTAGGTCATGCTTTCAGTAGCATCAGTGACTCGACTCAAAACTCATCCCAATCAACTCTGACTTGGTAAGGTTTCGAGCCGAGTCACCAGGAAACTCACTCCTTCAGCTGACTTGATCTTGACTCGATAAGACTCGCCAAGTTGGCTCGCTAATTTGGACTGACTCAACACAACTTGTGTTGACTCGAGCTGAGTCACTGCTCTTGTGAAATATTAAAAGTAAAAAACACTCAATTGTGATTTGAATGACTGTATATAATCAGCAGGGAAAAACTTAAGTCCTTTAGTACGGCTATTTTTATATTTTTAAACTTAGATAACTGTTTTTATATTTTTAACGTTAGATAACTATCTTTATATTTATTGCTACAATAAATATTTAATTTAACTAATAAATACCAAGTCCAGTCCAGTAAAGACTCAGTTGGGTCTTCGAGTTGACCCGACCCAACTACACCTTGAGTCACATTTTCGAGATTTTGAACTATGCGCTGCGCCTCTCACCATTCATCTTTCTCAGGCAGCCTGTGAAGAACTCAGGAGTAGCAGGATGTTTCTGAAACTCTTAGAAGCCGTGCTCAAGACTGGAAACCGAATGAATGTTGGAACAAACCGCGGTGATGCACGTGCCTTCAAGCTCGACACTCTCCTCAAGCTTGTCGATGTCAAAGGCACCGACGGGAAGACCACCCTCTTGCATTTTGTCGTCCAAGAGATCATAAGATCTGAAGGCTCCCGTCTTTCCATCGCCAATCATGTTCAACCCACAGGAAAAGCACAGCCTGCTTTGTGGGATGATGCGGAGGTCAGGAAGCTCGGCCTCCAAGTCGTCTCTGGTCTCAGTGGCGAGCTCACAAATGTGAAGAAGGCCGCTGCCATGGACTCGGATGTGCTCAGCAGCTATGTTTCGAAACTTGCTGCAGGGATTGGGAAAATCACTGAGGTTGTAAGGTTGAATGATGCGGCGAGTTCACATGAGAGCAGCCAGGAATTCTCCCACTCGATGAACGAGTTCTTGAAGAAGGCTGAAGAAGAGATTATAAAGATTCAAGCACAAGAGAGTGTGGCCCTTTCTCTTGTGAAGGAGATCACCGAATATTTCCATGGCAATTCAAGTAAGGAAGAAGCTCACCCGTTTAGGATTTTCATGGTGATGAGAGACTTTCTTTCCATCCTCGATAGGGTCTGCAAAGAAGTTGGGAGAATCAACGAGCGTACGATCATCAGCTCGGTCCGTCAGTTCCCAGTGCCTGTGAATCCGACGCTACAGCCGTTTTTTCCTATACTCCACGCACTGCAGCCGGACAGTTCCGAAGAAGACAATGATGATAGTTCATTATCGCCTTGATGTCGTTGGGGGCACTTTCTTATCAACAGCCTTTTTTTTTTTTTTTTTCCAGCCAAAGCGGGGACTGGAACGACTTATTGATCATGGATGAATCCAGGTGGGCCATATGTTGTTAACTTTAATGTCGCTTTTTGTACGTACGGAAATCCATGTAAAAGATTTTGGAATTGTAATATTGTATTCCGGCTAGACATATATAGGGGTGTACATCGAGTCGAACCGAGTCGAGCTGGCCTCAGCTTGACTCGGCTTTGACCTCAGCTCGAACTCGGCTCAGCTTGGTCCTCGAGCTTGATTGGCCAGCACGGCTTGGTTCGGTCAGCAGCTCGGGCCAGCTCGGGCTGAGTTCGAGCCAAGATCGCCATTGAGGCATTTTCACAAACACCTGAACCGCAACTTCAAAATTCCACTATTTTACATACAGAGGCAATGATTTTACAGGTATTTTATCAAACACCTTCTAAGTAACAAAAAAAAAAAAAAAAAAAAAAAAAAAAAACAGAGAAAATGCACATCACGAAATTCTCTTGAAAGCTTATGCTGTTGTGGTTCTCGCCACCTTTGAATTGGGTATGAGACTGTTTTTGTTATTAGGGTGGATAGTTATTACAGTTAAAACTGGTCATATGAAGCTAGTGTGGGTAGCTATTGCGGGTAGATATTGCACTGCTTCACGTTGCAGTTGCCTGTACCAAACCTTCCTTGCCACCAGCTACATTTTGTTGAGTCATGTTATCAAACAATTGGTGAGTAACATCAATGGCAAAGTAACCGAGTCACCGAACTGGTTCGATCCGAGTTCGATTCGAGCTGGATTCGATGACTCGAACTCATTTTCGAGCTTAAAAAATCAGCTCGACTTAGCTCGAACTCAGCTTTGAATCGAATTTTTTCGAGTCGAGTCGAGCGAGCTAACTGAGCTAGCTCGGTTCGTGTACACCCTTATGAAAAGGCGGTGAAGACCGTACTAGTTGAAGAAGGAATATGCCAATATGTCCTAGAGGGGGGTGAATAGAATTTTTAAAAGTTTTTATGATTTATTTCAAATCCTATTACACTAATCCTAACAACAGACATACATTAGGATTATTAAAAAATAACTCTACTGGCTTCCAGGCTCAGTAGAGGATCCAATCACAAACTGTTTTTAAGAAGTAAATAATATGCAACCTAGTTCATGATGGATATGACTGTGTAGGTGTGTGAGGTGTGATCAGATATTCAGATATGGAAATATTAAAGTAAATCACACAATCAGAAGAATAACAATCTCAAACACAATCATTTTATAGTGGTTCGACGATAAGTCTACTCTACTCCCAGTAACCGCATTCAACCATTGAGTGTACCGGATTTCACTAAGGAGGTTTCACAGCGGTTCACCTCAAACTTAAGGTTTTAAATCAAGTTCACCTTCAACCTTTACAACCTACACTGAGGCTGACTGTTTATGCTCTCACGAGCAAGGGTCAACACAACACACCAACTTTTAGGCACACTGGCCAAGGATATTCCATAAGACCCTACTGGAGGTTTTTACACGGTTCATCTCAAACCCGAGGTTTCACACAGTTTACCTCAAACCTAAGATTTTACGCGGTTCACCTCAAACTTAGAAGTTTACTGGTTCACTCATAACCAGATGTTTATGCTCTCCACAGAGTAAAGGTCCACACAATGCACCCACCACGTACACTCCCACCGAAGGTCTCCTATGAGGACTTCAAAGGGTGAGAATCACTTAAGACCCAATCCTACAAAGGAATGATCACAAGTGTCCTCTTGGACTTTAAATGCTTATAAATAAGTTGATGAGTCTCATTTAGCGCAATACCGAAGATCTCCTCCTCCTTGCTTGATGAAGAGTCTTCTGCTCCCTTGATCCGCAACACAAGATAGTATACCAATACTCGACTTCGGGTTGGGTCAAGGTCAAGATGGAATTTTACTCTCAAAATGTTTTCCTATTAGGAAGATAGAGCGATTCCAATCTAATGCATTCAAGGCATCCCAGCTTAATGATTTATCATTAAGTTAGTAGCTGGAGGATCCTCGAATGCGAAAGTTTATTCCCCAATCCACTCTATTGAATATCAATGATGAGGGTGGATTGGAGGATGAACTCCCTTGAGAGAAAGGGCTTTGGATATAAGATATAACTTTGAAACACACAAAAGCTCTCTCTTCTTTCTCTCACAGCAACAAAAGACAAGTCCTATATATATAAGCAAAAGTTCCAACGGATATAAAACGGTCACATTTATGACAGAGTTCGATATCATCGAGCAGGTTCGATATCATCGAGCGTATACTCTCGATAGTATCGATGTTCTGCTTGATGACTCGAACTCAATGTCATATGCTTTTGAAACTTTTGCCAATTGGTTGATGAATCGAAACTATTGTCGATGTCATCGGATTTCGAACTCCGATTTCATTGATGACAGGTTCGATCCATCGACACTTGAAAAATGAGAGAGACTTGACTTTGAAATATTTTAGGTTTTCATGAATGATCGGGGAACCATCAAGATCATCGGAATTTGAATGTCGATGATATCGATATCAGAGTCGAGTCATCGATAAATTCAGCTAATTTTTCGTTAAGCTTGCTGGACAGTTTATGACCTTGTTCGATGCAATCGACCTGGTACCGATATCATCGATATTGAATATCGATTCTATCGAAGGGCTCTCGATCATAGTTAAAAACAACCTGAAATATCTGCTGTAAGAGATGCGCACTCACGATCGATATCATCGGTGAAACTCCGATCCTATTGATATTTGATTTCAGATCATATCGGAAGATCATCGATATAGCAAAGGAATTTGAGATTTTCATTAAAAAACAAGGGCGCCTGAAATCTGCCTGTCGATCTTATCAAGCCACTTTCGATGTGCTCAAGTTTTGAGTATCGATGATATCGATAGGTGTATCTATACATCGATAATTCGTCCAGATATGTTGTGAAGTTGCTGGACATATTTGGTCCTCTCTTCGATGGTATCGATGGAGCATCGAGGACTCTACAGCGTAAGTCGATCATATCGAGGGTGTTTCAATAAAATCGACAAGGCAAAAAAAACTTAGAGATTTTCCTATTTTGAAAAAGTTTTCTCACCTTAAAACCCTATGATTTCTAACTTGGTTTTAAGGGTTTTATTTACTTGGTGTTTTGGGTCATGGGATGTGAGGCTTTAGGTTTACCTGTGGCAAGCTTGCACACATCTGGTTGAGGCAGATGCTTGAATTGATCTTCCTATCGAGCTCTATAGACAGCCTAACTCACCACTCACGTAACTTGACAAACCAGGGCACTTTCAATCTCCCCCTTTGTCAATTATATGAAAAAATTTCCGAAACACCCAAGAACACTCTAGACAAACACACCCTAAATTGTGTGTACATGCTTTTACACAATTTTACAATTTTTAGCCCATGTACACACCCAGTAACTGCTCCCCCTTTCTTGTAAACTCCAACTCCGCATTGCTTATTGTTGTTGCTCCTCTTAACACCTGCAACAATATCTAAGTAGATACACAATTTCCGTTCGGGGTGTTTGTAAATGTTCTCCCCCCTTTTGTCAGTCATTGACAAAGATAGATCAGATGATATTGACTGAAGAGTGAATTATTTGGGAGAACTGACCAAGCAGAAGCAGAACAATTGATGTATAATAGTTAACGCAATTTAAGCAAACATCAATTTCAGAATCTATGGATGCATTTTAGACAAGATAGAGCAGTGATATAGCCGAGAGAATATTCTTTAAAGACATCACATGCAATCCATAGCAGACACATGATAAACCAGGGAAATCCAAAGCATAATTATGGCAGTAAAGATAAGAATTATACTCAGCCATATCCCATAATGAAACAAACATCCAACTATCGGCACACATACTCCCACAGACAATAGTAGATTAACAGTTTATCAAAGCATTTTCAGTCCAACCATTTGAGTAAACCACTGGTTATCATCGTGCATTTCTAAGTTTCTTCAATTTTATTGATGTTTGAATATCGGTATCATTGATCTGACATTGTTCAGATATTATCGAGATTGTCATAACTTCGCATCCCAACTACCATGGTTAATACAGAGAATTTTGATTTGTGGCTGACATATAACCATGAATGTCCCAGTGTGAAGATTTACCTGTGTGGCTCATGTTTACTGAGATTTAGTGTGTGCAGACCCCAATGAATTTTTGTAGGTCACTAAACCTGTTTGCATTAAGAGGTTTGGTGAGGATGTCTGCGGGTTGCTTTTCTGTGGAAACATAATCCAATGTAAGAATCTTGTCATCAACAAGTTCTCGGATAAAGTGATGACGGATGTCAATGTATTTAGTCCGAGAATGTTGAACAGGATTCTTTGAAATGTTGATTGCGCTTGTGTTATCATAGAAAAGACTCATTGCAGGTTGTTCAATCCCGTAATCCAACAACATCTGTTTCATTCAAAGGAGTTGTGCACAACAACTACCAACGACAATGTATTCAGCCTCGATAGTAGATAATGAGATCGAATTTTGCTTCTTGCTCTGCCAGGAGACTAGGCAGTTTCCAACATAGAAACATTTTCCGCTAGTTGATTTTCGATCATCTAAATTTCCCGCCCAGTCGGCATCAGAGTACTCAGCGATGATCGTGGATGTTTCAAATGGATATCACAGACCGTAGGAGGTAGTTCTAGCTATGAATTTAATTATCCTTTTAACGGCTGTTAGGTGATATTCTTTAGGATCAGCTTGATATCTAGCACATACACCAACACTAAAAGATATGTCGGGACGACTAGCTGTGAGATACAGTAGACTTCCTATCATACTTCGGTAGAGATGTTGATCCACACTCTTGCCATTTGCATCTTTGGAGCGTTTGAGTGTGGTGCTCATGGTAGTGTGATACGAGCGTCCAAATTCAAGACTAAACCTTTTCATAAAATCGTTCGCATACTTGGTTTGACAGATAAAGATTCCATCATGTAGCTGCTTGATCTGCAATCCTAAGAAGAAGTTTAGTTCACCGACCATAGTCATTTCAAATTCTGATTTCATGAGGTCGGCAAATTTGTATGCGATATCTTCACACGTTGAACCAAAAGAAGTGAGTCTTTTGTTTTTTGGGTAAACAGAGTCTTATCAACACTCCATCTGCAGAATTTATGGTCCAAAAGAAATTTTGTCAATCATTCATACCAAGCACGTGGTGCTTGTTTGAGACCATAAAGGGCTTTGTTTAGACGATATACGTAGTGAGGATACTTGGAATAAGAAAATCCCTTTAGTTGTTCAACATAGACTTCTTCAGCCAGTTCACCATTAAGAAAAACATTCTTAACATCCATTTGAAATAGTTTAAATTTTAATGCACATGCAATGGACAAAAGAATTCTAATAGACTCAAGGCGAGCCACAAGAGCAAATGTTTCATCAAAATCAATGCCTTCTATCTATGAGTATCCTTGAGCTACAAGCCTTGCTTTGTTCCTAATCACATTTCCTGATTCATCTGATTTATTCTTGAATACCCATTTGGTTCTAATGACATTTGTATTGAGTGGTATGGGAACTAATTGCCATACCTCATTTCTTTGAAATTGTTGAAGTTCTTCTTGCATAACATTTATCCAATGTTCATCTTGAAGAGCTTCCACAATATTCTTGGTTTCAACTTTTGAGGTAAAACAGAAATGACTATAGATATTTTCTATCTGTTGTCTACTTCTTACACCATCATTAGGATCTCCAATAATTTGTTCTCGAGGGTGATCTTTTAGCTTGGGAGTCCCAGATGATGATGGAGGTTCACAGGGTGATGTAGTTTTTTATCAGATTTTTCTATTATGCATGAATCTACATCATCTTCTAATTCATTCGCAGGTGTATCTTCCTCATGAGGTTGATCATTGATTACTACATTGACTGACTCTTGAATAGTGAGGGTTCTTAGATTGTATACTCTATACGCACGACTATTCATTGCATACCCCAGAAAGATACCATCATCACTTTTGGATTCAAATTTCCCTAGGTGATCTCTGTCTCTCAAGATATAACATTTGCTACCAAAGACTCGGAAATATTTCACACTTGGCATTTTCCCAAACCATAGTTCGTATGGGGTTTTATGCAGACCTGCTCTAAGATATACTCTGTTTATGATGTAGCAGGCAGTATTGACAGCTTCAGCCCAAAATTTTTTTGCCATATCTTTCCCATTTAGCATAACAGATCCTATTTCCTGCAATACACGATTTTTCCTTTCAACGACTCTATTTTGCTGAGGGGTTTTTGGGGCAGAGAATTCATGACGAATTCCTTTCTCATTGCAATATCTTTCGAACCTTTCATTTTCAAATTCTCCACCATGATCACTTCTGATGCGATTTATGCCGTATCCTTTTTCATTTTGGAGTCGCTTTGCCAGAATCACAAATTCCTCAAATGCATCCGATTTCTCTTGAAGAAATGCGACCTAAATAAATCTGGTGTAGTCATCTACTACCACTAGGAAGTATCTTTTCTTGCCATGACTTTCTACTTTCGTTGGTCCAACTAGATCCATATGTAGTAGATCCAAAGGTTTTGTTGTTGCTATGGTGGTTGTCTTTTTGTGCCCGACCTTAATCTGTTTTCCTTTTAGACATTCTCTACAGACAACTTTCTCTTCTTTTCTAATCTTGGGAAGTCCCCTAACCAAATTTTTTGAACTAAGCTTTGCTAAATTTCGGTAGTGAACGTGTCCCAACCTTTTGTGCCATAATTTGGATTCATTCTTCACAGCCATATTACACTTTGTGGATAGCACACTCTCACTTGCACTTTCAATGACATAACAATTATCACTAATGCGTAAACCTTTTATGGGAGATTTTCCTGTATGATCTAAAATTCTACACACATCTTTTGAGAATGTGACAAGATGTTCTTTGTCACAGATTTGAGAGATACTTAGGAGATTATGTTTCAGGCCTTCTACACAGAGGACATGTTTGATTTTTAGGAGGCTTGATACAGCTATAGTTCCTTGTCCAACTATTTTGGCTGAGCTTCCATCACCAAATGTGACTGATCCCCCATCAAAGTTTGAATACTCACAAAAGTGTGTTTGGTCACCAGTCATGTGTCTGGAGCATCCACTATCCAGATACCACTTTGAACTATTTCCGACTTTCAGGGCAGTATGAATTACAAGACGATTATTTTGGTTTGTTACACCCTCTTGGATACTTTTGAGCATGATTCCAACTTTAGTCAAGATCACTCTCTAGGCGGTGAAGCCTTTAAAGAGAGACTTGCTCTGATATCAATTGAAAAAGGCGGTGAAGACCGCAATATGCTAATATGTCCTAGAGGGGGGTGAATAGGATTTTTAAAAGTTTTTATGATTTATTTCAAATCCTATTACACTAATCCTAACAACAGACATACATTAGGATTACTCAAAAATAACTCTACTGGCTTCCAGGCTCAGTAGAGGATCCAATCACAAACCGTTTTTAAGAAGTAAATAATATGCAACCTAGTTCATGATGGATATGACTGTGTAGGTGTGTGAGGTATGATCAGATATTCAGATATGGAAGTATTAAAGTAAATCACACAATCGAAAAAATAACAATCTCAAACACAGTCATTTTAAGTGGTTCGACGATAAGTCTACTCCACTCTCGGTAACCGCACTCAACCCTTGAGTGTACCAGATTTCACTAAGGAGGTTTCACAGTGGTTCACCTCAAACCTAAGGTTTTAAATCAGGTTCACCTTCAACCTTTACAACCTACACTGAGGCTGACTGTTTATGCTCTTACGAGCAAGGGTCAACACAACGCACCCACTTTTAGGCACACTGGCCAAGGATCTTCCCTAAGACCCTACTGGAAGTTTCTACACGGTTCACCTCAAACCCGAGGTTTCACACGGTTTACCTCAAACCCAAGGTTTTACGCGGTTCACTTCAAACTCATAGTTTTATTGGTTCACTCCTAACTAGATGTTTATGCTCTCCACAGAGCAAGGGTCCACAGAACGCACCCACCACGTACACTCCCGCCGGAGGCCTCCTATGAGGACTTCAAAGGGTGAGAACCACTTAAGACTCAATCCTACAAAGGAATGATCACAAGTGTCCTCTTGGACTCTATATACTTACAAATAAGTTGATGAGTCCCGTTTAGCGCAATGCCGAAGATCTACCCCTCCTTGCTTGATGAAGAGTCTTCTGCTCCCTTGATCCGCAACACAAGATAGTATACTAATACTCGGCTTCGGGTTGGGTCAAGGTTAAGATGGAATCTTACTCTCAAAAATGTTTTCCTATTAGGAAGATAGAGCGATTCCAATCTTATGCATTCAAGGCATCCCAGCTTAATGATTTACCATTAAGTTAGTAGCCAGAAGATCCTTGAATGTGGAAGTTCATTCCCCAATCCACTCTATTGAATATCAATAATGAGGGTCGATTGGAGGATGAACTCCCTTGAGAGAAAGGGCTTTGGATATACGATATAAGTTTGAAACACACAAAAGCTCTCTCTTCTTTCTCTCACAGCAACAAAAGACAAGTCCTCTATATATAGGCAAAAAGTTCCAATGGATATAAAACGGTCACATTTATGACAGAGTTCGATATCATCGAGTAGGTTCGATATCATCGGGCGTATACTCTCGATAGCATCGATGGATGACTCGAACTTAATGTCATACGCTTTTGAAATTTTTGCCAATTGGTCGATGAATCGAAACTATTGTCGATGTCATCAAATTTCGAACTCCGATTCAATCGATGACATGTTTGATCCATCGACACTTGAAAAATGAGAGAGACTTGACTTTGAAATATTTTAGGTTTTCATGAATAATCGGGGAACCATTGAGATCATCAGAATTTGAATGTCGGTGATATCGATATTAGAGTCGAGGCATCAATAAATCCGGTGGATTTTTCGTTAAGCTTGCTGGACAGCTTATGACCTTGTTCGATGCAATCGACATGGTACTGATATCATCGATATTTGAATATCGATTCTATCAAAGGGCCCCCGATCATAGTTAAAAACAACCTGAAATATCTACTGTAAGAGATGCGCGCCCACGATCGATATCATCGGTGGACCTCCGATCTTATTGATATTTGATTTCAGATTATATCGGAAGATCATCGATATATCGAAGGAATTTGAGATTTTCATTAAAAAACAGGGGTGCCGGAAATCTGTCTGTCGATCTTATCGAGCCACTTTTGATGTGCTCGAGTTTTGAGTATCGATGATATCGATAGGTATATCGATACATCGATAATTCGTCCAGATATGTTGTGAAGTTGCTGGACATATTTGGTCTTCTCTTCGATGGTATCGATGAAGCATCGAGGACTCGATAGTGCAGGTCGATCATATCGAGAGTGTTTCGGTAAAATCGACAAGGCAAGAAAAACTTAGAGATTTTTCTATTTCGAAAAAGTTTTCTCACCTTAAAACCCTATGATTTCTAACTTGTTTTTAAGGGTTTTATTTACTTGGTGTTTTGGGTCATGGGATGTGAGGCTTTAGGTTTACCTGTGGCGAGCTTGCACACATCCGGTTGAGGCAGACGCTTGAATTGATCTTCCTATCGAGCTCTATAGACAGTCTGACTCACCACTCATGTAACTTGACAAACCGGGGCACTTTCATCCTAGACATATATAGGAGGGGCTTAATGTAGGTGTTTGTACCAAAATCTAACAGATTGGATGAACAAAATAGATTGTGCCACCCCTGGGTCGCATGTACAACATGTCTATCTGGCATGCTAAATATCTAAAGAGCAACCGATAATATCTTTAGATGTTGGTCGGGCCATCTTCTGATAATACCATCTTTGGATGAGGATGAATAGTCGTTATGCACGTGTCAATGCTAAAGTATGTTTGACCAATGTAAGCCATAATCGAGAGAAGGATAATCACTCTTTTCCAACTGGTTTCATCTTCATCTTTTAGCAGGAGAAGTTATAAATAAGGAGAAAATATGAAATTGATATTCAATCCTTTAATCTAAACACAAATCTTATATCAGTGCAATGTTGATGACTATTTTAATGTAGTATCTTAGCTTAGCTCATCCACCATTTGCCAGCTATGGACCATTAGATTAGGAGTAGCATTAATTCATCCCTGTGACCATGTCAGATTGACTTGTAGTTTTAATCCGGTAGTTGTAGCTGCCTTCAATCTGTACCTGTGCTCCGGATATAAAGGAAGAACCTTAGTTGTAGGATCTGTCTGTCTACGCTCATACGCTGGTCCGACATTATCTATTGTAATTCTTGGTATTGCTATCGCCTCGCTCACAAGTACATTGTTGCTGCTGCTCTTAGTAAGGTCCTATGATCATGCCTTGGTAAAAGACTGTAACTGATCATGTTTGGAATCCGTATTGATTTTCATCTACCTCAGCCCGTTCAATCATTCAATTGCTGCCTTTTCGCAAGTCCTTGATTGACAAGGTAAAAAGAGCTCATTGGAGAGGGAGTCCCAGCCTCGTTAAACACGAGTGCAAGATTGTTGGTTGAATAGACAATGGTTCGATCGACTCAGTGCCACTCAATCTCTAAGCCAGGGGTCAGCGGTGATAATCGTTTGGACCGGGCCTACATTGGTCCTAGCATGCCTGCACAGAGCACGACAAGCACAAACGCATGGCTGAAGAAAACCACACCAATATCGTTAGTGGCACTCTCGGTGGGATAGGTATGCAATGGTTGATTGAATATTATAACAACATGAGTAGGCGATCTACTCAAGGCAGTGGGAACATCAAAGAACAGGACCTTAACTAGGCACCCAATGCATCTCAGATGCAAGCCGATCCAAATGTCACGCCCCAAACTCAGAAATTGGGCTCACAGAATTCCCCATCGTCGAATCTGGTGCCGACAGCCTCTGTAGTACCCCATTCTCGGCTCCCGGTGCCCATACGTCAGATTCCGATCCTGGGATCCTACAAGGAGGATTTTTCAACGTACATTTATCTCGTAAGAAGCATAACCACAAGTTTACCCAAATCACAAAGGCAACATCATCATCACATATCCACTAATATCAAAAACTTGAGTACAACACATGAAGGGGAAATACATATATTGATAATCAAAACTCCAAAAGACGACTGCACGCTCTAAGCTCAACGCTGCTGCGACCTAAAGCCACCTTCATGCATCTATCGTGCATAAGCTTATAGAAAGCTTAGAGGGTGGTGTAAGTGTGTTCGTAAGGTAAGTGCCAATTATACAATATCAGAGCAATGCGGAAACATAGTAAGCAAAATATCATATATTGAGGATGCAATACAATATGCAAATCCTAACGAGTCCACGAATATTGTTAGCCGTATCTAGGCCATATAAATGTAGAAACATAGTAACCCAAAATGTCATATGCCGCGGATGTAATGCAATATGCAGATCCTGACAAGTCCACAATATCATCAACCTTATTCAGGCTATGTGATACAAAAGCATAGTAAACCAAATGCTATGTGCTGAGGATGTAATACAATATGTGGTGCGAATGAAATGACCAAGATGGAGTGTGAAGTCGAAATGATAGTACGTAGTATCGTAGGCTACGTGGTCCATCACAAGGGACTTCTATCCAAACCAGTCCCATACCTAAATTTAGATAGTCAGACTCAATGTAGTAAACTCCTGATCTCAGGTTAGTCGCGCACCCTAACCGAAATCCTAACCATTGCGAAGGTACACATAACAATTAGTTGCGCACCACCAACCCAAGTGGATAGTGAATGAATGGGTAAAATGTTGAGTATGTAACTCTTACTCAATAAGTTCACATATCAGTATTGTACATCTCTGAGATATCACTGGGGTCTAATACACTCCACACTGGCTGCCGTCTCCCTAGCCATACAACCATGCGAGTGAAAAAGACCTCACTACCTGCCTACCAATAGTATACCAATGCCTACTAGGTTGTCGATAGCGGACCCATTTACGAGCTGGTCAAACTCAGCCTAGCTTACAACCCCCTCACTCGGGCAGATAAGGCCACACCCCCTTTCAACTGATCACGACATAGTGAGAGACGCGACTTACTAGTATTCGGTACTCGAGCGCTCATGTATCCACTCGGTCTTGACGTTGGAGCGTCTCCTGGCCACGGAGGTTTAGGGACTTTTACCCAGGGACATCTATAGCACCCCATGTAGAAAAAAGATTTTCAGTGTCTCATTTGGCCATCTATAATATGCCTGTGGAGGCTACGACTCTGATATCGCTAGGGCGTATAGTAATCACAAGACAATGCAAGATACATGAGTCACACAATCTAGTCATACATCAATCATGCGCATACCGTGCGCTCATGTGGGACAATTCCACCCATCAGGGAGTCCCATAACAACTTGCCCAATGACATATGCAACGGTCAACCACATCTCATATTAAGCATGCAGATGATGCGTTTGGGCATGTATCATAATGTTATGTTGTCACATACTCATAATCGGTATCGATAATCGGCATTGATAATTGGCCTATATACATAACGGGGTCCATAGATGAACAACCAATCTAAACCATACTATAAAGATCGGTCCTCAGCTGTGGATATATCAAATCTGGTTGCACGGAGCCATCCGTCTACGACGAGGATGGACCATGCAACATCAATGGGGCCCAATGATTTGGGTTAACCTACTAAGAGAATGATGAGAATGGGCCTAACAAGGTCTAAGGGAAGGTCACAATGTGAACATTTAATCATCATTGCCCATCAATGTGGACATTTAACCAACATTGCTCCCAAGGAGTGGCCCACATAGAGCCACATGTATAGTGGGCCCATGGCCTCACACAAGGGCCTAATATACATCACCATGGGCCTCACTCAAGGGCCTAATACACATCACGATGGGCCACATATGTATCACATTGGGCCTCACTCATGGGCCTCATCATATGAGCTTCACATACATCAAATGGGTCGCAATACACGGGCCTCATATACATCAAATGGGCGATGTCCCATGGGCCATGAATACATCACAATGGGCCACAATCCATGGGCCTTCAACACATTATAATGGGCCTCTCATTCGGGCCTAATATACATCACATCAAGGTGGGACCCACACATTAAAATTTTATTTTATTATATCTACACTATACTTCAACTTAGAGATTATTATAGAGCATTACCCAAAAATGAATCATATCGAAAGATCAACTGGACCATACCACAAATAGTCGTGGAGATAATGATTTTCACTGTTACTAATTTACAGGGCCCACCATAACATTTATTTTCCGTCCAATCTGTTCATAAGGTCATAAAGACCTGAATTAAGAGGAAAAACAAATTCCATATTGATTAAACACTTCTGTGACCCCAAACGGGTTTCAATGGTAGATGTTCATTCTTCACTGATTTTTGCAGTGTGGTCTACTTAATAGACGGTGGGGATATAAAACATATACATCAGCAGTGGGTCCCATCATCCACCCATCTGGACAGTGTGGATAAGACCCATACACCACGTTGGCCCCATAGATGGACGGTGGGATATAACACATACCTCATGATCAGTCCATAGATGGACGGTTTGGATACAACAGATACATCACGGTGGAGTCCCATAGTGGGACGGCTTAGATAAAACCCATACCTCATGCTCGTGTGGCCCACCAGCAAAATGTACGGACGATATGGATTTAGAATACATGCATGGAGGTGGGTCCCATGTCCGTGTATTGGACGGATGGTTGGATATAACACTACCTCATGATCAGGCCCACAGGACCTGCTGACGTTAATGCAGCAGCTAAGATATTGGTGGGGTCCACGTAGATGAACTGTGTGCATGAAACCCATAGCACTTGCTGACGCCAAACATCAGCTATATAGCTGGTGGGTTCCACCGTCCATAGCTGGACGGTGGATAAAACACATACCTCATGCTCGCACCCACAGAGCTTGCTGACTTCAAATATAGCAGCTGTGGATGGACGGTTAGGATATAACACATCCCTCATGATTAGGGCACTAGCCATTGGCCCACCGTCCAGATGGACGGTCTGGATTTAAAACATATACATCAAAGGTAGGTCCCACCTGAAATATCGATCTATCTCATTCTAATGCCATAAATGATCTCCCGAATGGTTAGTGTAACGCCCTGAAAATCGGGGGTCGAACATAAACTCGACTCCCGAGTTCCAGAACATCACTTATGCAACAAAATGAATGATAATTGAATGTTGACTGTATTCGTGCATTGAACATGAGTGAGATTAAGCCAAAACAGCATATCATACTCCAGAGACAATTAAATTTGCAAGCGGAAGACATGTGATAGATAGATAAAATATATAACTTATCTTTGAGTCTCCGTAGTGTGATAACATTACCAGTTAAATAAATACAAGTGCGGTTCTAAAATGTACCAAATGTGAGGAAGTGTAATGCCTCCTATCCCATGTACCATAGCCCCATCAATACAATATCAGTCTTCATTGACACACTTGAGAGAGATCTGAGATAGGAGAATTCCTCCTATCATCATAGAAATAGTCCCTGGCTTCACAAGCATCGCCACCACCACGAAACTCAACAAATGGTTGGTGTGTACAACACCGTCCCGTAACGTGGGAGTGAGTGATCAACTCGTGGAACAAAAAAGCATAGGTTAACATGTTATCAATTCAATCAAGCAGTAATGATAAAGCAGTACAAATCAAACATTTCTAACTACTCTTGTTAAGTGCGGAAATGAAATGACATGATGCTGTATGCCCTTGCCAAACCACCCTCAGCGACATCATCTTACGTTCGCAATGCTTACTCCCTCGGTGCGCCACATCTACAAAGCACATGCGGTGCGATGATGCTCATGATTACCAAGTTTTATTAATTCATTTCAACCAAGCGGATTGGGAAACTAAGGTACCTCCCTTGTATCATTCCCAAACATGATCCATTCTAGGGTCGTCAATCCTAGCTAATCTCATACGATAATATGGTTTGAGAAGCGTAGTGAAGGCATCGCAGGGCTCACAATCACCGTCGGCGCGGATCTGATCTCACCGTATGCGGCTCAATTCTTGGCCGTCGGCTCAAGTACATATCTCACCGTACTTGGCTCAATCACTAGCCGTCGGCCTCGAGTACGGGTCTCACCGTGCTCATTTCGGCCTCATACTCAGTTGCTTTGTGAAAGACTGGTAAGTCGCCAATCACGTACACTTGGAGTATACTCGAAGATACTACGGAGGACTCGTCGCCCGTCGGCAAGACGACGCACAGTCTCACCGTACTCGGTCCCGCCGTAAGTATCGACACTCGAATATAGTGTCCCATACCACCATAATCGGCTCACGAGGTTGGTTGCGCAATGGTCACTACGGGAGGCACATGACCCCAGCGTAGGCCGACTCGACCACGGTGTCCCATACCACCATGCCCGGCTCATGCGTCTTAGCGGATCAAGGTACCATGGTTAAAAGGGGTTTCACTGGTAAGTTTGGTACCCTAGGTTCAAGCAGAGGCGACCAAACATGGTGAACATACATATGACAGATCGGGTTACTTGACGAGCTCGACTAGCACGATCGCCCGTTGAGCTGCACGACATGAAGTGCATAAACAACTTCGTGTGGCCTAGCCACTGCCGACAGGCAACGCACGACACAAGTTCGCCGAACACATCCCACGTGGCAAATGAATCTCAGCCACGAATTCAATCCCGTTACCGATTGCCTGGACTATAATCATAGCCCCAAGCACAATCAATTGCAGATAGATAAAGCAGTAATGGATCAAGATTCAACTCATACAATCAAGATATGGTATTATCCGTTTAGGGCTGCCAGGGCTGTTGCACGCACTCGTTGCTCCACTCCCCCATCACCCATGACGGATCATACAACGTAAATATAAATTCAAGCATATGCATTACATAGTTAAAATCATAAAGCAGTTGAGCATGTTATGAGTCACAACACAAGCATGAGTTTGTACATGTTCAATTCCTAATCACACAACTATCAAAGGAGATCATACACATAAAAAAAAAGGTTGAGAATCATATCTCAACACCCTTATACATTACACTTTGCTAACTACTACTCATTCAGACATTTCAAGAAACACTTAAACAAACATACATCGACATACATGACATATGTCGATCACATAGGCATTAGGCCAAATCCTTTCACTAGGGAGTTGCCCCAATCATAACACGCGTACACCCACGACGGATAGTCATGGCAAGCAGAATCAAGTTCCATATTCATTCACATTCCCACAAACACTTGGGCCACACATTTTAGCATATATGGTGTATATTGGCCATGGCGTGATTTAGGGAAAATCCTTTCGTCAAAAGGGTATCGCCAATACAACAATCATGAATCCATGACAATTAGTCATGGCGAGCATGAATGAGAATTCTATACTCATTCAGTCATTTTCACAAACACTTAGAATACACTATTACAACATACGTGGTGTATGTTAGCAAAACATATATTAGGGCTATCCTTTAGCCAAGTGAGTATTTTACTCATGTATAATATATTACTACAACAAATAATCATGATAAATGCATCTCCAAAATTTATACGTATACGATTTTTGAAATACGCATTTTCAACATACATAGTGTATACAAGCAAACATGTATTACTGGCGATTCCTTCGCATAAGTAAATATTTTATACGCACATAATATATTTATACGACAATTAATCATGACAAACACATCGCTAAAATATACATGTATACTGGTACCTTACAATACCGTATTTCTACATACATAGTGTTTGTTAGTAAACATGTATTTAGGCGAATCCTTTCACCAAGCTAGTATTTTATTCATATATTGTATAATCATATATTAAATAAGTATGTCAAACATTATTCCAAAAGAAATACGTATACGGTATTTCTAACATACACAATTTCAACATACGTCGCATTTACAAGTGAACATGTATTTTGGCGATTCCTTTCGCCAAACTAGTATTTTATTCATATATTATATAATCATACATTAAATAAACATGTCAAACATTTATCCAAAAAAAATACGTATACAATATTTCTACGTATACCTAGAATATGTGAAATTCCATATTTCACAACGTTAATCGAAACAGAAACTAAAGCACTTTGTACATGTGCAATTGCATGCGATCATGAATCTACCATTATCCGACATTGAAAGCGTTGAAAACCGCAACTTATACACTTAAAGTCCTCACCTTTGCCTTTTGAAACTCAACGAATCGAAGGGTAGAACTTCCGTATACCTGGAGTTTTCTAGCCTAAAGAGCGGAATCGGTTAGTTGTTACATAGCCTACAACGATCCTACCAAAATTCAGACCTAGGGTTAGGGTTTCTTACCTTCAAATGGGGTGGATACCGCCGAAAGCGCCTAGAACAGGCGGTGTGTAGGCCGTGTAACAAGCCAAAGCAGAGGAGGAGGAAAATCGACAACAAACTCCAAGCCTTTCTCTCTCTTTTCTCTCTCTTTTCTCTCTCCCAAAACTCAAATTCGTATGGCTGTGAGAGAGGGTGCTCTAAGGCCCTTATATAGCCTAAAACATTCCCAAAATAGACTCAGGTTCAAGGGTTACTGCTAATATAGGATATTCGTCACTTTTCCAAATTTCAAAAGAGAGCTGTTAGTGTCCCTCCTTGAACCAAACGTCGACTTAAGCTCACCATCTATGGATCTATGTGGGATTACGTTTTTGACTCGATCGGATTCCCGGATCACACGTGGCGGACCACTTTCGGCCGACGGTGGGCCACGATCGAAATTCTAAGTACATGTAAATGTTCCCAGAAATTTTTCTTAATCCGAGGGTGTAATTTGGTCCGATTCTAACTGGTTAGGTTGCTTAATCACGACGCGTCAACGAATGATGCCGATCACTATTCCAGATATTTATTTTGGCATGGGAATAGTGTTTTTCACACTCCCTCGCTCCGAATCGAAACGAATGGCCGTGGAACATCGGATGGAGCTGATTTTTGAGATGATTGTTAAGCCCATGGGCGGTCCTAGTTCCTTAGCTTCGGTTAATCGGACTTCCGATGTGCGGTCTAGACCTAATACGAAGTTTCGTTTCATTCCCGAGAGCAGACGGGAAATGAGTTTGGTTCTAAACTTTAGGGTAACCTAGCGTCAATGATTCTGCAAGTTTTGGGTCTTGCAGATCGTATTTAAAGCGATTCAAATGGATTTCATGGCTAATCTAGTTTAACACCTAGTTCACTTTGTCAATTTCTAAAGGATTTAATCCTAAGTGATTTTCGTCTGAGGTGGAACTTAGTCCATTGTAGTTTGTATATAAAGTGATCCAAGTTATACTACTTAGCTAGTTTAAGATAGTGTCTAGGGCGAAGATGCTTTGAAAAAAAATTGAAAGCACAAGGTAGTGAAGGGGGATTTGTGAAGAAAATGATTTAAGGAACGATTCGAGACTTTAATTGAGCGTTTAAGAACTTAAACCTGTGTTAGGATTGACCCATTGCCTAAGGACGTCTAATCCCAGGTTGGCAAAAATCTGGGGCGTTACAGTTAGACGGTGTAGATAACACACCTCATGATGCTGATGTCAATACAACAACTATATAGCTGATGTAATGCACACTAGCCGATCTGCTCCCACAGCATGATAGGTCCCACGTGTGGCCCACCTGCTTAGTACAAAGCTGGTATTTGTGTTTTCCTTTCATCAAGGCCTGTCCAGACAGACAGGCAACAAGCCTGCCCGCTGGACAGTGCGGCAAGGTGGGCCTGCAAGCAGATGATGTGGATTTAGATTACATACATCACAGCGGGTCCACAAAATATGGGAGAGAGAGAGAGAGAGAGAGAGAGAGAGAGAGAGAGAGAGAGAGAGAGAGAGAGCTCCGCCACTATGAGCCCTCCTAGGATTACAATACATACATCAAGATGGGTCCCAAATAGGATCCATACCATTAATTGGTAGGCCCCACTTGGTCCATCACAAAAATTGAAATATAATCCTACAAAACACCCACCGAATTCGCTCCTTCTTGGCTCCTTGGACTCCTAAACTCCTTGACTTTCCCTTTGATGGAAGTTGATGAAAGTTGGATGGCTAGGATGAGAGATTGGGTGGTAGGAAGTGGGCCACACCTAGCTTCTCCTCTCCTTAGGAATTGCTTGGACGTTTCCTCTCTTTGGTAGCTTGGAATGGAGTGAGAAATGAGAGAGAGAGAGAGGAGTGGTGCTGTAAGGAGAGATGACATGGAGGGTATGGTGCTCATTGACTTTTGGGATGAGATGAATGTGATAAGCATGGGCTGTTTTAACTTGGTGAAGAGAGAGATATGGGTGAGTGATGGGTTGTACTTGACTTGTGATTGATTGATTGATGTGACGTTGGGTAAAGATTCTCTCGAAATTTGAAATGTGTAGCGTTTTCCTCGAGATGAACGCGGGCACACAACTTCTGGCCTGGGTATCGCATCGGTACGCAAGACGCGGCGTTGGAACCACGGCGACGACGCGGTTGCAAGGGTAAAGTCTCGGGTCGAGTCGACTCGGGATGGCAGCGTGCGATTCAGGGTCATGCGCAAATGCCGATTATAGGTTGCAGTTTGCCGAAAGTCGACCGTGAGGACCGCAGAAGTCTAAGGAATGGTACAGACTAGGATACGGGCCCTACAGCTCTCCCCTCGTATTAAAAATTTTATCCTCAAAATTTACTATCATGTATGACAAAGCAAGGGAAAAGGAAGTATTGTCATATACGTATAATAATCAATACCATACAAGGCATAATCAATCTACAAAAAATGGGGATAATGCTCTCTAATCTCAACCTCACGCTCCCAAGACGCCTCATCAACACTATAGTGAGCCCTACTAAACCTCAGATCCTGGATAAAAAATGATCGAAACAGGAATATTATGCAGCCTCACAATCTCAACGATAGGGAGATGTAAGGCCCGTGTCCTAGATCGTACTGTTCCGTAAGCTTCCGCGGTCTTCCCGGTTGAATTTCGGCAACCTTCGACCTTTATCCAATGTTTGAGTGCAATCCTAAGCGGAGTCCTGGAAACCTCAGTCGACTTAAACCGAGACTTGTACCTTAGTGACACCGCCGTTGCCGCGGTTCCGACACCGAGACTCGTGCACCGATCCGATACCCGGGTCAGGAGATGTGACCCCACGTTCAGTTCAAGGAAAACGTTACGCGTTGCAAAACCCAGGAGAATCTTTACAACATGTCACCTCAATCAATCAATCAATCCCATCAAGGGTCAAGTACACATCACCTCACACCCATCCCTAAGCAGCCCCATAAGTCAACAAACTCTTACACAACCCATACCCTTCTTACACAACCTACCCCTAAAGTTAACAATCTCTTACACACCCATCCATCACTCCATCCCATCTCCTCTCTCTCTTATTTCTCCCTTCTTTTCCAAGCAACCCAAAAACACCAAGAATTCCAATGTCCAAGCTCCTCCAATCTCCATGAGAGAGCTTGGTGTGGCCCACCTTCCTACCACCCAATCCCACCATCCAAAGTCCATCTTAACTGTTCAAAATGCATTCCGTGGAGCTCTAGATAGCATCGGTGGAAGGAGGAGTCTAAGATTTAAAGGTGGGTGATTTTATGTTGTGGTTTTATGATTTAAGGGCCCACATAGTGGTGGGACCCATCTTGATGCATGCATTGTTAAGAGGGGCCCATAGTAGCGGGGCCCCTCCCACAACCGATCTCTCTCTTTTTCTCTATCTTTCTCTATCTCCTTTTTTCCATCTAGTGGCCCACCTTGATGCATGACGATATCCACACCGTCCATCATCTGACAGTGGAAATCCCACCCTGATGACTATATTGTATCTGCGTTGTAAGTGCGATGGGGATCCAGCGTGGGCTAGGTGGGCCGTGGCTCACCAGGACATTTGCTGTCCCAAACGTCCAGCAGGCCTGGACGCAGCTGGAAAACACAAATATCACCTTGTTTCAAAGCAGGTGGGATATACAAACACTGACGCGGACCCCACATTTTGCACGTGTCGAGTACCCACATCGTCCACCTGATGAATGTGGGACTCCACCGTGATTTATGTGCCTCATCCTCACCGTCCAGCAGGTCTGGACGGTGGGAGTACACAAATAGCAGCTTGATTTTAACCATGTGGCCCGTCCACGTGGCACCACTGATGAATGGGTTTCATCCAAACTGTCCATCTATGTGGACCCCACCATTTACAAAGCTGTTGTATCGACGCAGCAAATTCTGTGGGTGCATCACGAGGTATGGTTATATCCTACCATCCGTCCCATTTTTTGGCAGCCGTGGACCCACTCCACACATGTGGAGGTGGGGCCCACATTGATGTATGCGTTCTACCCAGTCCGTTAGAGGGACGGTGGTCCCAGCAGCAAAGCTGCTGTACCACGTCAGCAAGTGCTGCGTGGACCCATTGTGATGTATGTTTTGTATTCCACACCGTCCAGGGACGGTGGGCCCTGATGATGGAGGTGTTATTCCATGCCGTCCATCTAACGGCTATGTGGGGCGTACAGTGTTGTATTTGTGATCCACACCGTTCACATGTGGCCTCCACCTTGATCGATGTGTGAACTCACGCTGTCCGTCCATTTTTCAGACGAGGTGTGGTCCACCTTGATTTTTTTATTCTATTGCCGCACCTTCCATCATCTGGACGGTGGGCCAGCAAGCCACATCAGCAGCAGTAGTTGTTGCATCAACGTCAGCAAGTTCTGTGGGTCCCGTATGATTGTATGTGTTAATCCAAACCGCCCATCTGCTTGGACAACAGCTGTGTGGGTCCAATCATGCGGTAAGTGTTAATTCAAACCGTCCAACCACCTTGGATGCATGTCTTGTACAGCTGCATCGTCCATCTGTTTTGTTGGGGTCCACCTTGATGAGGAGTTATATATTTGCACCGTCCATTCCTAGATGGCGCTATTTGGGGCCCACCTTTGATGAATGTATTGTACATCCAAACCGTCTAGATTGTGTTGGACGGTGCTGGACAATGATTGGTCAGTGCTGATTTACATGTCCAATGTTTGGACCGTCTTGATTTACATAGACAATGCTTAGACAGTGCTGATCTGCATGGACAAAGTTTGGACAGTGCCGTGGGCTCCACCGCGATGTATGTTGTACCCATGCTGCCCGTTTGGTGGGGCCCATTTACTGCGTACGCGGGGCCGACCTGTTATGTATTTAAGGCCCACGTGCAAGGTCCACCTATTGTGTATTCGAGGCTCATGGGTTGTGGCCTATTGTGATGTATTCGAGGCCCATGGGCGAGGCCCGATGTGATGTATGTGTGACCGTTATGTTGTGTATGAATCCCTTATGGGGCCACTCCTTGGGAGCAATGTTGGTTAGATGTCCACATTAATGGGTAATGATGGTTAGATGTCCTCATTGTGACCTTCTCCTAGGCCTTGTTAGGCCCATTCTTACCGATTCCGATTGTCATGACCGATTGCTGATTCCGATTGACGTGACCGATTTGCTGATTCTGATTATCGATCGATTCCGATTGTTATGACCAATTGCTGATTTCAATTGACGTGACCGATTTGCCGATTCTGATTATCGATCGATTCAGATTGTCATGACCGATTGTTGATTTCGATTGAAGTGACCGATTTGCCGATTCTGATTATCGATCGATTCCGATTGACTTGACCGATTTGCCGATTCTAATTATCGATCGATTCCGATTGTCACGACCGATTGCCGATTCTGATTGACATGATCGATTTGCCAATTCTGATTATCGATCGATTTCGATTGTCATGACCGATTGCTGATTCTGATTGATGTGACCAATTTGTCGATTCCGATTAACGTGACCAATTTTCCGACTCTGATTATCGATCGATCCTGATTGTCGTGACCAATTTGCTGATCCTGAATATCAATCGATCCCGATTGTAGAGGCCAAGTATCAAGGCCGACTTCGATTGTCTAGGCCAAGTCCAAGTGTCAATTTCGATTGTCGAGGTCGATTTCAATTGTCGATGCCGATTGTCGAGACCTATGTGATGTATATGCGACTCGTATTTGAGGCCCATTGTGATGTATATTCGGCCAGTGTTTTAAGCCTACTGTGATGAATATGAGGTCTATGTGATGAGGCCCATTATGATGTATTGAGAGTCAGGCAATGAAGCCCATTGTGATGTATGTTAGGCCCATGTGAAAGGCCCATCGTGATGTGTCTTAAGTTCTTGAGTGAGGCCCATGGTGTTGTATATGCGGCTCGTGTGTGAGGTCATGGGTCCACTATATGTTAGGATCTATGAGGACCATTTCTCGGGGGCAATGTTGGTTAAATGTCCACATTGTTGAGGTCGATTGTCGATGCCGGTTATTATACTGATTATGAGTATGTGACAACATAGCATCACGATACATGCCCTACGCATCATCTGCATGTTTGCTATGAGATGTGGTTGATCATTGCTTATGTCATTGAGCATGTTGTTATGAGACACTGTGATAGGTGGAGGTTATCTCACATGAGCGCACGGTATGCGCAGGATTGATGCATAACTGGATTGTATGACTCATGCATCTTGCATTATGATTACTGTACGCCTTCGTGACATCAGGGTCGTAGCCTCCACAGGCATATTGTGGATGGCCAGACGGGGCACCAGAAATTTGTTTTAGCATCAGGTTGCCATAGATGGCCCTAGGTGGAAATTCCTAAAACCCTCTTGGTACCAAAGGACGCCCCAACGTCGAGACCGAGTTGATACATGAGCGCCCGAGTGCCAAACACCAGGAGGCCGCTTCTCCTACTATCTCGTAGTCTGTTGGGAGGGGTGTGGCCTTACTTGCCCGAGCGTAGGGGGCATTGCTAGGCTGAGTTTGACCAGCTCATGAATGGGTCCGCTATCGACGTGCCGAATAGATATTGGCAGACTATCGGCCAGGCGGTTAGTGAGGTTTCTTACGCTCACTTGGACTGTGTGGCTAGGAGAACGACAGTGCCATTTGGAGTGTACTAAACTCCGATGATAATCCCAGAGAGGAACCGTACTGATATGTGGACTTATTGAGCAGGAATTGCATACTCATTCATTCATTCATTCACTATCCACTCGGACTGGTGGTGCGCAACTAATTGTTGTGTACCTTTGCATGGCTAGGATTTCGGTTGAGCGCGCGACTAACCTGAGACCAAGAGTTTACCACATTGAGTCTATCTATCCAAATTTAGGTATGGGACTGGTTTGGATAGAAGTCCCTTGTGATAGACCCCGTAGCCTATGATACTACGCATTATCATCCTGACTTCAGTCCAGCTTGGTCATTTCATTCACACTATCTATTGTATTGCATTCTCGGTATCTGATATCTGGTTCATTATGTTTCTGCATTACATAGCCGATTTACATTACTTCTCAGCATATGACATTGGCTTGTTATGTCTTTTCATCGCATATCTTGGATGAGGTTGATGATATTTTTATAGACTTGCAGTATTTCTGCTTACACTGATATCGTATTATTCATGCCAGTAATTTCGGTATTGTATGATTAATGCATTGTGTTAAATACTTGGCACTTATCTTATGCATACACTTTCACCACCCACTAAACTTTCTATAAGCTTATGCACGATAGATGCGTGTAGGTGGCGTTAGGTTGCAGCAGCGTTGAGCTTGGAGCAAGCAGCGGACCTCTGGAGCTTTGATTTCTGATATATGTATTTCCCTTTCAGCATTGTATTCAAATGATTATATTAGTGGATATGTGATGATGATGTTGCCTTTGTGATTTGGGTAAACTTGTGGTTATTCTTCTTACGAGATAAATGTAAGTTGGAAAATCCTCCTTGTAGGATGCCAGGATCGAAATCTGGCGAATGGGCGCTAGGAGCCGAGAATGGGGTACTACGGAGGCTGTCGGCACCGGATTCGGCGATCTGGATTCCTATGAGTCCGATCTCCGAGTTTGGAGCATGACAGGAGACATATAAGAAAATCTATAAGTTATTCGAACTCGGGGACTTAATCATTCTAGGTTCTCAACAATCATAGAGTGTAGGGTAGTTATCAGTAGATTTGTGATGTTATCCTCATGTATTCCCAAGTTATGCTCTGATACTAACTTTTGTCAGGCCCCAAAGTCGAAAATCGGGCTTATAGAATTTTCGATTGCCGAATCCGGTGCCGACAACTTCCGTAGTATCCCATTCTCGGATCCTTGTGCCCATACACTAGATTCCGATCCTAAGATCTTACAAGGAGGATTTTCCAACATACGTTTATCTCGTAAGAAGCATAACCACAAGTTTACCCAAATCACAAAGGCAACATCATCATCACATATCCACTAATATCAAAAACTTGATTATAATACATGAAGGGGAAATACATATATCGATAATCATAGCTCCAGAAGATGGCTGCACGCTCCAAGCTCAACGCTACTGCGACCTAATGCCACCTACACTCATCTATCATGCATAAGCTTATAGAAATCTTAGAGGGTGGTGTAAGTGTGTGCACAAGGTAAGTGTCAAGTATGCAATATCAGAGCAATGCGAAAATATAGTAAGCCAAATATCATATATTGAGGATGCAATATAATATGCAAATCCTGACGAGTCCACCAATACCGTTAGCCGTATCTAGGTCATATAAATGTAGAGACACAACAACCCAAAATATCATATGTCACGGATGTAATGCAATATGCAGATCCTGGCTAGTCCGTAATACCATCAACCTTATTCAGGCTATGTAATACAGAAGCATAGTAAATCAAATGTTATCAGAGCAATGTGAAAATATAGTAAGCCAAATATCATATATTTAGGATGCAATATAATATGCAAATCCTGACGAGTCCACCAATACCGTTAGCCGTATCTAGGTCATATAAATGTAGAGACACAACAACTCAAAATATCATATGTTACGGATGTAATGCAATATGCAGATCCTGGCTAGTCCGTAATACCATCAATCTTATTCAGGCTATGTAATACAGAAGCATAGTAAATCAAATGTTATGTGTTGAGGATGCAATGCAATATATGGTGCGAATGAAATAACCAAGCTGGAGTGTGAAGTCGGGATTATAATACGTAGTATTGCAGGCTACGGGTTCCATCACAAGATACTTCTATCCAAACTAGTCCCATACCTAAATTTGGATAGTCAGACTCAATGTGGTAAACTCCTGATCTCAGGTTAGTCGTGCGCCTCAACCGAAATCCTGGTCATTGCGAAGGTACACATAACAATTAGTTGCGCACCATCAGCCCAAGTGGATAATGAATGAACGAATGGGTAAAATGCTAAGTATGCAACTCCTGCTCAATAAGTCCACATATCAGTACTGTATATCTTTGGGATATTATCGGGGTCTAGTACACTCCATACTGGCTGCCACCTCCCTAGCCGCAAAGCCATGCAATTGGAAAAAACCTCACTACCCGTCTGCCAGCAGTATACCAATGCCTACTCGGCTCGTTGATAGCGGATCCAGTTACGAGCTGGTCAAACTCAGCCTAGCTTACAGGCCCCTCAGTCGGGCGGATAAGGCCACACCCCCTTCCGACCGACCACGACACAGTGGGAGACGTGACTTACTAGTATTCGGCACTCGGGCGCTCATGTATCCACTCAGTTTAGACGCTGGAGTGTCTCCTGTCCACGGAGGTTTAAGGACTTTCATCTAGGGACATCTATAGCACCCTATGTAGAAAAAAAAAATTTCGGTGTTCCATCTGGCCATCCATGATATGCCTGTGGAGGCTAGGGCCCTGATATCACTAGGGCATACAGTAGTCATAATACACATGCAAGATACATGAGTCACATAATCCAGTCATACATCAATCATGTGTATATGTGTGCTCATGTGGGACAACTCCGCCTATCAGGGAGCCCTAGAACAACCTGCCCAATGACATATGCAATAGTCAACCACATCTCATATCAAGCATGCAGATGATGCGTATGAGCATGTATCATGATGTTATATTGTCACATACTCATAATCGATAATCGACATCAATAATTGACATTGATAACTGGCCTAT
Organism: Magnolia changhungtana; assembly: GCA_030180095.1. Classification (NCBI taxonomy): domain Eukaryota; kingdom Viridiplantae; phylum Streptophyta; class Magnoliopsida; order Magnoliales; family Magnoliaceae; genus Magnolia; species Magnolia changhungtana. The sequence continues at coordinate 3,197,823 of JASAUF010000473.1, read as the reverse complement.
ATACAAGGCGGGGTCCATAGATAAATAGTTGATCTAAACCATACTATAAAGATCAGCCTAAAATGGCGGTAAAGACTGCACTACTAGTTGAAGAAGGAATATGCCAATATGTCCTAGAGGGGGGTGAATATGACTTTTTTAAAGTTTTTATGTTTTATTTAAAAATTCTACTTCACTAATCCTGTGATCATGCAAATATCAGGATTACTCAAATGTAACTCTACTGGCTTCCAAGCTCGGTAGAGGATCCAATTACAAACTATCTTAGAAGTAAGCAGTATGCAAGCTAGCTTATGATGGATATGACTATGTAGGTGTGTGTGGTGTGATCAAATATTCAGATAAGGAAGTATTAAAGTAAATCACACAATCATAAAAATAATAATCTCAAACACAGTCATTTTATAGTGGTTCGACGATAAGTCTACTCCACTCCCGGTAACCGCACTCAACCCTTGAGTGTACTGGATTTCACTAAGGAGGTTTCACAGCAGTTCACCTCAAACCTAAGGTTTTAAATTAGGTTCACCTTCAACCTTTACAACCTACACTGAGGCTGACTGTTTATGCTCTCACGAGCAAGGGTCAACACAATGCACCCACTGTTAGGCACACTGGTTAAGGATTTTCCCTAAGACCTTACTGGAGGTTTCTACACGGTTGACCTCAAACCCGAGGTTTTACTCGGTTCACCTCAAACCCAAGGTTTTGTACGGTTCACCTCAAACCCAGAGTTTTACTGGTTCACTCCTAACCAGATGTTTATGCTCTCCACAGAGCAAGGGTCCACATAATGTACCCACCACGTACACTCCTGCCGGAGGCCTCCTCGAGGACTTCAAAGGGTGAAAACCACTTAAGACCAAATTCTAGAAAGGAATGATCACAAGTGTCTTCTTGGACTCTGTATACTTACAAATAAGCAGATGAGTCCCGTTTAGCACAATGTCGAAGATCTCCTCCTCCTTGTTGACGAAGAGTCTTCTGCTTCCTTGATCCGACACACAAAACGATGTACCAATACTCGGCTTCGGGTTGGGTCAAGGTTAAGACGAAATCCTACTCTCAAAATATTTTCCTATTAGGAAGATAGAGCGACTCCAATCTTATGCATTCAAGTCATCACAGCTTAATGATTTGCCATTAAGGTAGTAGCTGGAGGATCCTTGAATGCGGAAGTTCATTCCCCAATCCACTATATTGAATGTCAATGATGAGGGTGGATTGGAGGATGAACTCTCTTGAGAGAAAGGGCTTTGGATATAGGATATAAGTTGAAACACACAAAAGCTTTCTCTGTTTTCTCTCACAGCAACAAAAGACAAGTCCTCTATAAATAGGCGAAAAGTTCCAACAGATATAAAACGGTCACATTTATGACAGAGTTCGATTTCATCGAGCAGGTTTGATATCATCGAGCGTATACTCTCGAAAGCATCGATGGTCTGCTCGATGACTTGGAGAAATTTTTTACCAATTGGTCGATGAATCGAAACTATTGTCGATGTCATCGGATTTTGAACTCCGATTCTATCGATGACAGGTTCCATCCATCGACATTTGAAAAATGAGAGAGACTTGACTTTGAAATATTTCAGGTTTTCATGAATGATCGGGGAACCATCGAGATCATCGGAATTTGAATGTCGATGATATCGAGATTAGAGTCGAGGCATCGATAATTCCAGCAGATTTTTCTTTAAGCTTGCTGGACAGTTTATGACCTTGTTTGATGCTATCGACCTGGTGCCGATATCATAGATATTTGAATATCGATTCTATCGAAGGGCCCCCGATCATAGTTAAAAACAACCTGAAATATCTGTTGTAAGATATGCGGGCCCTCGATCGATATCATCGATCCGATGTTATCGATATTTGATTTCAGATAATATCGGAAGAGCATCGATATATCGAAGAATTTTGAGATTTTCATTAAAAAACAGGGGCGCCGGAAATCTGCCTGTCGATCTTATCGAGTCACCTTCGATGAGCTTGAGATTTGAATATCGATAATATCGGTGGGTGTATCGATACATCGATAATTCGTCCAGATATGTTGTGAAGTTGCTGGACATATTTGGTCCTCTCTTCGATGACATCGATGAAGCATCGTGGACATCGACAGCGCATGTCGATTATATCGAGGGTGTTTCGATAAAATCGATAAGGTAAGAAAAACTTAGAGATTTTCCTATTTTGAAAAAAGTTTTCTCACCTTAAAACCCTATGGTTTCTAACTTGTTTTTAAGGGTTTTCTTCACCTGGTGTTTTGGGTCATGGGATGTGAGGCTTTAGTTTTACCTGTGACGAGCTTGCAGACATCCAGTTGAGGCAGACGCTTGAATTGATCTTCAAATTAGGTTCCGTATACAATCTGACTTAATACTCACGTAACTTGATAAACCAGGGCACTTTCAATCTCCCCCTTTGTCAATTACATGACAAAACCCCAAAACACCGTAGAACACTTCTAGACAAACATACCCTAAATTGTGTGTACTTGCTTTTACACAATTTTACAATTTCTAGCCCATGTACACAAGCAGTAGCTGTTCCTCCTTTCTTGTAAACTCCCCCTTGCTTGATGCAGCTGCTCCCCCTAACACCTGCAACAATATCTAAGCAGATATCCAATTTCCATTCGGGGTGTTTGTAAATGTTCTCCCCCTTTTTGTCAGTTATTGACAAAGATATCTCAGGTGATATTGACTGAAGGTTGAAATACTTGAGAGAACCAATCAGGTAGAGGCAGATCAAGTGATGTATAACAGTTAACGCAATTTAAGCAAACATCAATTTCAGAATCTATGAATGCATAACAGATGGAATATTCATTAGAGATATCACATGCATTCCAGAACTTGATAAACCTGGGGAGCTCAAAACAGAAATTTGGCATTAATAATATGAATTCTATTCAGCCATATTCAAAATGAAACCAAAATATCCAACTATCCAAAATCAACTGCCCAAGATTGGCAGCAAATTCATAGTTATCCCAAAAAAAAATATAGTGATATAGAACTTGCACAATCAGCTTCTACCGCTTTTGAGAATCACCACGTGTGAGTAAGTCAACCACCTGCTGATTTGTTTGTTAGAGATTATCGACTTTTTCTTCAATCACGGTGAGACGTCTCTCACAATTGTGAAGTCGCTCCTCTATGCTCGCCATACCATTCAGTAGGTGACATTCAAGGTGATGAGTTTGGCGATTTGTGATAGAATCTGGACTTAGCAGTGGCGTTCGGTTGGATCCCCATGAATATGATGGATGAACAAATTGGGCAGCTGACTGCAAGGGAGCACTGTTCTCAGGAAAAGCCGAAGGTAGGCACAGCTGTTGAGCTACCTGAGCTGAATCACTATCAAACCATCTCTCTGGATAGACTGTATTAGATGTGGTAGGAATACCAACATGATGGGATAATTTGCAGATGAGTACAGGAAAAGCTAGTATATCCTGATGGTTGCCTTGAATGACATGAATTAGCTGCTTAAGAAGAAGTGTTGGGAGGCACACCTAAACTTCTTGATACACATCTTACAACACATTTAACACAAAGGGAGACAGATGATTACCATTCACATCGTAAGGATAGACATTGGACCCAAAAATGTCATGAAGGATTTTAAAAGTGGGTCCAAGATGATTAATATGAAGGGAATTATCATCGTTCCGAGAAATAGTAATTCCCTGACATAGTGCACGAGTTATCTCGCCCCAAACACCAAGACCATTTAGATTCCGACTGGTAACAGGAATGCGAGTGACTTGGAGATCTAAAAGGTTACTCAAGGTGATGGGGGTGATGTGCTTGGAGTAATGCAAAAATTCTACTTGAATGCAAGGTGGATGGTCACAAATAACATGACTTTTACTGAGGAAGTCATGGATCACTCCAATTTGATAAGTACCACTAAGATTCAGAATATTTTGCCATCCAATTACTTCTAGAAGAAGGTCCACACCAAAAGACTCAATGACACTATTAAGAACCAGACGTTCAACAGTGGTGGCTGGATGTCTCCCCGATGGAATGAGTTGATGTATACTGGGGTGTTTCGCTTTTCCTTTCGAAGACTGAGAAAGATACTTGCCTTTCCCTTTGTTCATGATTTTTCAGTGTAAGAGATAGGCAAAGGTAAGGATGGTTAACAAAAAAAACAGAAAATACCCGACCAAAAGTGAAGTTAGACTCTGGAGTGGAAGAAATGGAAAGATAATACCCGTTTCTTTTGAAGCTTTTAGGACCCATTGATGGTCTTCTGGCTGAGAATTCGAGTAGAGAGCAAAACAAAAATTTTTTCAGAGAAATAAGATTTTTCCTCTCGATCGCCTTTTATCGGGCAGAAGTCTTCGATTTTATCGAACTTACTTTCGATTATATCGATGATCCACATCCGATGTTATCGGCAGTTGCTTTGATAGTAGTCCCAATCATGTGACTTTCCATATTCTGAAGAGATGTCGATGATATTGACCCATGATCGATTAGTCAGGAATGACAGATCGATAGGCATATCGAAGAGGAATATTTTTCTTTTTCGACCATTCAAGTATACTTTTAGTATTTCTGTGAATCAATAGCATACTCAGTAAAATTATGTATAATTATTGTACACATCAAAAATTATAAACATTTGAATGTTTATATACAAAAGATTGAGATGTGGAACCTCAGATATATCATTTGAAGCTCAACAAAATTGCATCATTTCAGCAAATATCCAGATCTAGATGCATGATCTGGACTTGTCTTTCTCTGCTCAGTACTTCTGGGCATCAATCCTTTCTATGCCTCTGATAATGCAACAGTGGTTACTTGTGCGATGACCCTTCATTACTGATTTTCCTGATTGGTTTAGGATTTTGCATACTTGTCTGTTGAATTTGACCACATGCCCATTATCACAGATTTGAGATATGCTTAGGAGATTATGTGTCAGACCTTTTATGCAAAAAGCTTTTTCATTTTCAAGCAACTGTATTCCTTTTATGATTCCTTGTCCAATTACTTTAGCAGTGGTTCCATCCCCGTAGGTGACTATCCCATTATGAAGATTCTTATATTTAGAATGAGGGACATGTCACCTGTTACATGTCTTGAGCAACCACTGTCAAGGTACCACTTAGTGTCATTGTCCGTTAAGTGATTTGAGTGAGTAACAAGACAATTCTTCTTTTCTTTAATTATCCATTTTGTGATAGGGATCTTACTTGTAATAGATTTAAATTTCTCATCTGATTCAACTACTTGATTAGTCTTTGTGTTGCTACTGGAGGCATTAGATTTTTCAAGCATTTGTTTTCCATACCCAGTTATAGCTCTGCCTTTCTCATATCCTAAGCCATTTTTGTTACTTTCAGATTTTCCCATCCCTAAAAGTTTTTCTAGCTTCTCGCCACTTTGGAAAAACTTATAGTTTATCTTGGTCATCTTCTTGGATTCTTCTAAATCAAACAAGAGTGTATGATTCTCATTTTCAAGAAGCATATTTTTGTCTTTTAATTGCTCAATCTGTTTGTTTAGTTTTTTGGTCTCAAATTTAAGGAAGGTGTTAATTCTTTCAAGTCTATCATTATCTGAGTGATGTTGCTGTAAATCATTGATTTGATGTGTATTGATTTCTATAGTTGTGTCCAAATCTTTTTGCCGCAATTGTTTCTTGTTCTCGGATATTCCAAGTCTTTTAAGAATGTTGATGCTATGAATATAATTTACAAGCATCTTGCAGTTTATCCTTTTCGATTTCTTCTTCTTCCACATTGTCAGATGGAGATGATTCCGTGGCTTGCTGTTCTTTCTCGTTTTCAGATTCTGTGGGAATGATTTGAGTAGTGGAGACCATGAGAATTTTTAAAGATTTTTGATCTCCATCACTCTCTGAGTCACTGGATTCTGAATTTGACTCCTTAGTATCATCCCACATGGTAGCCATTGCCTTGCCCTTAGTTTTCCTGTTTGGGCATTTGGTTGATAGGTGTCCATACTCCTGACAGGCATAGCATTGTGGTTCTTTGGTTCTTTTACCAAATTTGCCTGCGGAAAGTTTGTTGTTCACCTTTCTTCCTTTGGGAGGCCGACCATGATTCTTTTGAAAGAATCTTCTGAATCACTGGGCCAGCAAAGCTACTTCTTCATCATCATGTTCCTTTTCACTTATACTGTCCTCATGAATTGTTTTCTTTAAGGTTTTTAAGATAGTGTGTTTAGATTTTTGAGATTGTGTGAAGTGTAGTTCAAAAATTTGTAGGGAACCTACTAGTTCTTCTACTTTCATTTCATCTATGTTCCTACACTCCTCAATTGTTGTAACCTTGGGATTAAATCGTTTCGGTAGGGATCTTAGAATTTTCCTACAAATTTTCGGTATCGGAACTTTCTCTCCCAATCCACCCATGGAGTTGCAAATAATGTTTAACTTGATGAAAAACTCCATAACTGTCTCATGCTCTTTCATTCTGAGACTTTCGAATTGTGAAGTCAGGAGTTGAAGTTTAGATCGCTTCACAGTGCTTGTGCCTTCATGGGTTGTTTCCAATAAATCCCATGCTTCCTTAGATGTCCCACACATACTTATCTGATTGAATATATCCTGGGACACGACACAGTAGATAACATTCATAGCCTTGGCTTCAGATGTTTGCCTTTATTTGTCGAATGCTGTCCACTTTTCTTTGGATTTGGACTTTGTGATTGTTGTGCCATTGTCAAGTATGATTTATTCAGTTGGTGGCACGTATCCGCTTTCAACTGTCCCAAACGTCATGATCCAAAGATCTCAGAAAGTAGTGCATCTTAGCCTTCTAGTATGCATAGTTTGAGCCGTCAAATACTAGAGGTCTAGTGATTGATGAGCCCTCTCTTTTGGCCATATTCCCAACTTCAGTCAAGATCACTCTCTAGGTGGTGAAGCCCTTAAAGAGAGACCCGCTCTGATACCAATTGAAATGGCGGTAAAGACCGCACTAGTTGAAGAAGGAATATGCCAATATGTCCTAGAGGGGGGTGAATAGGACTTTTTAAAGTTTTTATATTTTATTTAAAAATCCTACTTCACTAATCCTGTGATCATGCAAATATCAGGATTAATCAAATGTAACTCTACTGGATTCCAAGCCCGGTAGAGGATCCAATCACAAACTATCTTAGAAGTAAGCAGTATGTAAGCTAGCTTATGATGGACATGACTGTGTAGGTGTGTGTGGTGTGATCAAATATTCAGATGAGGAAGTATTAAAGAAAATCACACAATCATAAAAATAACAACCTCAAACATAGTCATTTTATAGTGGTTCGATAATAAGTCTACTCCACTCCCGGTAATCGCACTCAACCCTTGAGTGTACTGGATTTTACTAAGGAGGTTTCACAACGGTTCACCTCAAACCTAAGGTTTTAAATCAGGTTCACCTTCAACCTTTACAACCTACACTGAGGCTGACTGTTTATGCTCTCACGAGCAAGGGTCAACACAACGAACCCACTTTTAGGCACACTAGCCAAGGATCTTCCCTAAGACCCTACTAGAGGTTTCTACACGGTTGACCTCAAACCCAAGGTTTTCTCGGTTTACCTCAAACCCAAGGTTTTACACGGTTCACCTCAAACCTAGAGTTTTACTGGTTCACTCCTAACCAGATATTTATGCTCTCCACAGAGCAAGGGTCAACACAACGCACCCACCACGTACACTCCTGCCGGAGGCCTCCTTGAGGACTTCAAAGGGTGAGAACCACTTAAGACCCAATCCTAGAAAGGAATGATCACAAGTGTTCTCTTGGACTCTGGATACTTACAAATAAGCTGATGAGTCCCGTTTAGCACAATGCCGAAGATCTCCTCCTCCTTGTTGACGAAGAGTCTTCTGCTCCCTTGATCCCCAACATAAAATGATGTACCAATACTCAGCTTCGGGTTGGGTCAAGGTTAAGACAAAATCCTACTCTCAAAATATTTTTCTATTAGGAAGATAGAGTGACTCCAATCTTATGCATTCAAGTCATCCCAGCTTAATGATTTTCCATTAAGGTAGTAGCTGGAGGATCCTTGAATGTGGAAGTTCATTCCCCAATCCACTCTAATGAATGTCAATGATGAGGGTGGATTGGAGGATGAACTCCCTTGAGAGAAAGGGCTTTGGATATAGGATAAGTTGAAACACACAAAACCTCTCTCTGTTTTCTCACAAAGCAACAAAAGACAAGTCCTCTATAAATAGGAAAAAAGTTCCAACGGATATAAAATGGTCACATTTATGGCAGAGTTCGATTTCATTGAGCAGGTTCGATATCATCGAGCGTATACTCTCGATAACATCGATGGTCTGCTCGATGACTTGGACTCAATGTCATATGCTTTTGAAATTTTTTGTCAATTGATCAATGAATCGAAACTATTGTCGATGTCATTGGATTTCGAACTCTGATTCCATCGATGACAGGTTTGATCCATCGACATTTGAAAAATGAGAGAGACTTGACTTTGAAATATTTCAGGTTTTCATGAATGATCGGGGAACCATCGAGATCATCAAAATTTGAATGTCGATGATATCGAGATCAGAGTCGAGGCATTGATAATTCCAGCGGATTTTTCTTTAAGCTTGCTGGACGGTTTGTGACCTTGTTCGATGCAATCGACCTGGTTCCGATATCATCGATATTTGAATATCGATTCTATTGAAGGGCCCCCGATCATAGTTAAAAACAACCTGAAATATCTACTATAAGATATGCGCGCCCTCGATCGATATCATCGATGGACTTCCGATGTTATCGATATTTGATTTCAGATCATATCGAAAGAGAATAGATATATCGAAGAATTTTGAGATGTTCATTAAAAAATATGGGCGCTAAAAATCTGCCTGTCGATCTTATCGAGTCACCTTCGAAGAGCTTGAGATTTGAATATCGATGATATCGGTAGGTGTATCGATAAGTCGATAATTCGTTCAGATATGTTGTGAAGTTGCTGGACATATTTGGTCTTCTGTTCGATGGTATCGATGAAGCATCGAGGACATCGACAGCGCAGGTCGATCATATCGAGGGTGTTTTGATAAAATCGACAAGGTAAGAAAAACTTAGAGATTTTCCTATTTTAAAAAAAGCTTTCTCACCTTAAGACCCTATTGTTTCTAACTTGTTTTTAAGGGTTTTCTATAAGTGCTATGATCTCAAGCTCCTTTAGTTGTCAAATTTTGATGTGTCAAAACATCTATCTGTGTCTTGTGTTTGTATGATGATTTATATGTGCTCAAGACACTGCATCAACACTTCATGACATTGGATGTCTTCAAGAAATACAAAGTGTACTTCATCGTCCTATCAATGTTCAAAGCTACAATGTTGAAGTTCAAGACTCAAGAAACAACTTCAAGACTCAAGAGCAACGCATGAAGTAGCTTTCAAGCTGATAAAGATTTTAAGATTAAAGCTACAACAAGTTCAAGATATCAAGCTTGATAAGGTTCAAATGTCTACATTCATTGAATGGTTGAAGTTCAATGTCCATACGACATGTTTCAGGTTTGAATGACCATTAGGTTGACCTTAGAGTAGGTCATTTCGGATACATAACTCAATTATATTTTTAATAGGTTTTTGGTCTGTTCTAAGACCAGTCCTAGCCCCTGTTTGACTAGTCCTAGCATTGACTCAACCAGTCCAAGAAATTCCACGACCAGTCCTAAGTTGTTGAGAATTTTCAGAATTTTTTGGTACACTTACGATCAGTCCTGGTGGTCCTTCGACCGTTTGTAGGAGTGACTTCAACTCGATCATGACCAGTCGTAAGCCTACGACTTAAAGTCCAACAAGCAGTTCTATGGTCCTACGACCAGTCGTAGAGATCTACGACCAGTCATAGGTGACCCATGACCGGTCGTAGGTTCTCTAAGACCAGTCGTGAAACGGCTTTCAAAAATCGCGCTCCTTATTTCAAATATCCGTTAGAGCTACGACCATTCGAAGGTTCCTAAGACCAGTCGTAGATGCGATTTCTGCTTCTATAAATTGAACATGAATTTCAGAGTTTTACAATTCAATTCTTAATATTTTCAAGGCTCAAATCTGAGATAAGTTTGTGTTTGTTTTTAAGCTATTTTGTGCATAATTACTCTCTTTTTGCTAGCTTATTTAATTTGATTTTATTTTTATATTCCAATCTTATTTGAAAAGAGGAATTAACTTATTCCTTCTTCTTGGAATCAAAATCAAATATAGCTACGCCCAACTAGTTAAAATCTAAAATCTATTAGAACTTAGAACCATATTAAAGTGAGTATTGGAAATTGAACTTTGACATTCAATTATCTACTCCAATTGGTTCTACCGGGCTGCTACGAAAAGGAGAAATCCAAGTATTTTACAATTCTGTAAAATTTCATTTCTTTTGGTTTTGTTTGAGGTTAAGCCAGAAAAATCTCATTGTATTGGTTATCTGAGGAGAGCCAGAAAACTCAGAAAGAAGGGTTTTTTGAATTGTGTAAGCCCAAGTGAAAAAGACACAATTGTAAAGGTTTTGGGTGAACCTGTGAAAACCTATTTGATAGTGAACGCTAATATCCCCCCTGTGAGGATATTGGAGTGGAGTAGCATTCTGTGTGGTTGTTGAAAGACAGTTGGTGTACACACAGGCGAACCACTATAACTCTTTGTCTTGTGGATTGAATGCTTGCTTAATTTTCATATCTTTTATCATTCAATTATGTGGAATGTACATGTGGATGTGAATGTTGTAACAATTTACATTTCAAGCAAGTGTGGGGATTATTGTAATAAATTAGATCTATATTTCTGCATTTAATTTCAATTCTTTGCTATTCATTTATTTCTATTAAAATTGAGTTCTTGATCCAAAAGACGTTCTAGAAATAAGGTTGTCCTACCATAAGCCCTTGTTTATTATAGTGTAAGGTTGTCCTTAGAACTGAATTTGTATCAATCTCTCAATACTTATTTATTAAGGTGATTTGATTTCAGCATTGTGAATTGATTTATAATTGTAAGGCTATTGATTTATTTTATTCCACTGATTTTATTTTAATTTGGCATAGTCCTATTCACCCCCCCTCTAGGACATATAGCTTGGCCTTTTCAAGTGGTATCAGAGCCTAATAGCTCGTTCTTATTGCTTTTTATTTGGATTTATTTCCTGAGCTAACGATCTAAGCTATATAAAAAGATGTCAAATTTTGATAGCCTTTCAGTCACTAGGCCTCCACCATTTGATGACTCCAATTATGCCTATTGGAAAGCCAGAATGAGGATCTTCCTCAAATCAATGGATGAGAGTGTGTGGCGAGCCACAGTGACCGAATGGAACCCTCCTACCATTGAAGTAACTGAATCCGACGGTTCAAAAACTATGTCTGTACCTGCTTATTATTTATGGACCACCCTTCGAAAAAGTGAGTATAGTGCCAATGCTAAAGCACTAAATACAATCACTTGCGCACTATCACTGGATGAGTTCAAAAGAATTATATCCTGTGATACTGCAAAGCAAGCCTGTGATATACTAAAAATAACACACGAGGGTACATCAATTGTCAAAAAGTCTAAAGTCCAACTCATCACAACTAAATTTGAAGAAATTCATATGGAGGAAAATGAAATGTTTATGGACTTTTACACTAGAATAAATGACATTGTAAACTCTATGTGGAGTCTTGGCGATAAAATTCTAGAAAGTAAAGTGTGTGCAAAGATACTACGGTCACTTCCTGAGCGGTTCAATTCTAAAGTAACCGCGATCCAGGAACTTCGTGATACAGATAATATGAGGGTAGAAGAACTAGTTGGTTCTTTACAAACCTATGAATTAAATTTTAAAGCTCCTAAAGGTAAATCTATAGCATTTAAATCTTCTAAAGGTATTTCTCAAGAAAACTTAGATTTAAAAAATTCTGAAGATGATATGGCTCTTTTGGCGAAAAAGTTTTATAAAATTTTTAAAAGTAAGAAAAGGGTCGACTTTCAAAAGGCAAATGAAAAGAAACGATCTAAACCTAAGTCCAAAACTTGGAAGTTTTTGAAAGATAGTCAATGTTACAACTGCCAAGAATATGAGCATTTAGCAAACAAATGTCCTAAAAAGGATAGACCCAGAAGGAAGGGTATGTTAGCTACTTGGGATGAATCATCTGATTCTGAAGCATCTTCTGAATTAGAAAATTCTGAAACCGAGTCGGGCAGTGAAGTTAAAGCCTTTATGACTCTAGCCAAGTTTACTTTTTTAGATCACGATGATTCAACAGGTGAAGAAAATTTGGATAGTGATCATGAAAATGAAGAAGATCTTCAAGATGCTTATAATGCCTTATATAAAGAAAGTTGTAAAATTGCTGTCAAACTTAAACTTCAAAAAGAAAAGTTTTTTAAACTCAAAGAATGTTTTGAAACTCTTGTTTTAGAAAAATCCCAAATTTCAGATTGTTTTGAAAAATCAAAGTGTGATTTGGAATTCAAAACCTCCCGATTGAAGATTTGAAATCAAAATGAGAAACTTAAAAATGAAGTATCTTCTCTTCTGAGTTTGAAGGACACATGGAGATATGCCCAAGGTGATCCAAAATTAGAAAAATTATTATCCGGATCAAGAAAATATGGTGATTGATCCGGGTTGGGCTATGATAAAAATACATCTCCTAAACAGAAGAATACTCCTCCCAACTTTGTGAAAGGAGAGACTTCTAACTTAAAAGGAAAAGGTACTGGTCAGGTTTTTTCTAAAAATACAAAAACTTTTCAAAAACCTAAAAGCAGCTATATAAATTTTAAAAATCAGATCAGAAACCCACTAGCTGAAAAGATAATTGATTTACTAAAGGAGCTCTTAAAATCTAACTCAGTAGGTCACTCTTACAACTATAAACAAAAGAAGATCAACTATTCTCCTAAACCCAAAACAGTTTTGAAATGGGTTCCTAAGGTTGCCTGTTTGGTTTCTCACACTGCTTTCAAAACTTCAAGCCATTCAAAATGGTACCTAGATGGCGGATGCTCCAGACATATGATAGGTGACAAGGCTCTATTCACCGATCTTAAAGATATGACTGATGGGTCAGTCACATTTGGTGATGGTAGCAACTGCAAGATAATTGGCAAAGGTACGGTTCAACTTTATAACCTTCCCTTATTTAAAGATGTTTTATATGTTGAGGGTTTAAAACACAACCTGTTAAGCATATCTCAAATATACGATAACAACCATAGTGTTAAAATTTCTAATCAAGGTTGTGAAATTATAAATAAAAAGGGTTTTGTAATATTAACTGGTCGCAGAACTTTTGAAAACTACTATATAGTAAGCGATGGTAGCTCATCTAACTAAACGTGCTACATGGTCCATACCAATGAGACAAAATTATAGTATAAATGCCTCGGACATGTACACTACTGAAATTTATACAGATTGAGCAAAGGACAACTAATTAGAGGTATACCTAAGATGCAAAAAGTAGACAAGATTTGTGGCGAATGCCAATATGGTAAACAAACTAGGAGTTCTCATAAAAAAGTGAACTCCAATACCACCACAAGACCACTCGAGCTTCTCCACATGGATCTTATAGGACCAACGAGAACGGAAAGTCGAGGTGACAAAAAATACATCTTGGTTATCGTAGATGATTATACAAGATACACTTGGTTTTCATTCTTAAGGGACAAATCAGAAACCCTTGATGAAGTGAAAAAGATTATAAAACGGATCCAAACTGAAAAATGTTCTCAAGTTAGTAAGATCCGTAGTGATCATGGATCCGAGTTTGAAAATAGTAGTTTTGAGAAATTCTGTAGCGATCAGGGAATATCACATGAATTCTATGCACCTAAGACTCCTCAACAAAATGGAATTATCGAGAGGAAAAATAGAGTGCTTCAAGAAATGGGAAGTGTTATGTTAAATAGCATGAAGCTTCCCAGGAATCTCTGGGCTGAAGCAGTGAATACCGCCTGCTACATTATTAACCGTGTTTATATTTGCAAATCTAATAATAAAATGGCTTATGAAATGTGGTTTGAGAAAAAGACTTTTGTCAAATACTTTCGAGTTTTTGGCAGCAAGTGCTATATTTTGCGTGACCGTGAAAATTTGGAAAAGTTCGATACTAAAAGTGATGAAGGGATCTTTTTAAGATATTCTTTAAACAGTCGTGCATATTGTGTTCTGAACAACAGGACCGGTGTGATTCAAGAGTCAATAAATATCGTAATTGACGATCTTTTGAATACACCTGCCCCTAGTTCAGATAATGATGAAGTTCTTATACTTGAAAAACCAGAAACTTCATCAAGTGAAACTAATTCTGAATTTAGGACTGTTAAAGATCATCCAACTTCTCAAATACTTGGAAACCCTCTCACTGGTGTGCGCACTCGTAGACAATTAGAGGACATATGTAACTACGTATGCTTTACATCCCAGATAGAATCGGTTAATGTGAAAGAAGCACTTTTTTGATGAAAACTGGACAGTTGCAATGCAGGAAGAACTTAATTAGTTTGTCAGAAATGATGTCTGGTACCTTGTTCCTAGACCTAAAGATAAACATATTATTGGAACAAAATGGATTTTCAAAAACAAGTCTGATGAACTTGAAAATATTATTCGAAATAAAGCAAGGCTAGTTGTACAGGGGTACACACAAATTGAAGGTATTGACTATGATGAAACCTTTGCCCCTGTAGCTCGTCTTGAATCAATCAGACTTTTTATTTACATTGCGTGCTTTATGAAAATTAAAATTTACCAAATGGATGTAAAGAGTGCCTTTTTGAATGGTGATTTACATGAAGAGGTATATGTTGAATAACCTATAGGGTTTGAAGACCCTAACTTTACTGATCATGTGTATTGTCTTAAAAAGGCTCTCTATGGTCTGAAACAAGCTCCTAGAGCATGGTAAAAAAAACTAACTAAGTTTTTACTGAGTCATAATTTTCAGATGGAAATTGTTGATAAGACGCTCTTTGTTAATAAACATAACGATGATATTCTAATGGTTCAAATATATGTTGATGATATTATTTATAAATCAACTTGTACTAATATGACTGTTGAGTTTGCAGATTTAATGAAATCTAAGTTCGAAATGAGCATGGTTGGGGAATTAAATTATTTCCTAGGGTTGCAAGTGAAACAACAACCTGATGGAATTTTTATCTCTCAAACCAAATATGCTCTGAACTTAATTAAGAAGTTTGGATTTGAGAATGGTAAAAATTTTGATACTCCTATGAGTACAACTTTGAGACTCTCAAAAGACTCTACAGGTAAATATGTGGATCCTAAATTGTATCGTAGTTTGATTGGTAGTTTGCTTTACTTGACTGCAAGTAGACCAGATATCGCTTTAAGTGTTGGGATTTGTGCTCGTTATCAGTCAAATCCTAAAGAATCTCACTTAACTGCTGTTAAGCAGATTATGCGACATGTCGCAAGTTATGCTAAATTGGGTCTCTGGTATCCTCATGAGACTAGTGTTCAATTAGCCGGGTACTCAGATGCTGACTGAGCTGGAAACATTGATGATAGGAAATCAACCAGTGGTGGTTGTTTCTACATCGAAAATTGTCTTATTTCTTGGTTTAGCAAGAAGCAAAGTTCTATATCGCTATCAACAGCTTTGGCTGAATACATTGTAGCTAGAAATGCATGTACTCAGCTTGTTTGGATGAAACGCATGTTAAGCGATTATGGAATTACACAGGATTCTATGATTTTGTATTGTGATAATTCCAGTGCAATAAATATCTCAAAAAATCTAGTTCAGCATTCACGTACTAAGCATATTGACATTAGATTTTATTTCATTCGTGAATTAGTGGAAGAAAAATCAATATCTTTGGAATACATTCCAACCGAGACTCAACTTGCGAACATTTTCACTAAACCATTCGACGAAAGTAGGTTTAATAAATTAAAGTTTGATCTCTGTATATGTGATTTAAATTGAATTTGCATGCTTTGGTGTATCATAATGTACATATATTTGATGGCTTATTTGCTTAAATTTTGAAATCATTTGAAAAATTGTAAATTTTGGTCGGTACTCGACCAGTCGTGAGTGTACACGACCGATCAAGCACATCCACGACCGGTCGTGAAACTCGTGAATTCACTTCATCTATTACGCAACGTCATCTTCGATCTCCCGAAAATGATCCATCAGATGTTCAGGATTTGCGTATGCGCAATTTATAGTTGAGCATCCTGTTAATATCAATCACATTGCTTCATTTGGTATCATTCCTCTGTTGCAATCTGTGTGATTGGATAACATCTTACATTGGGGTGGAGCTGCATACCAGTCCATTGCCCAATCCATGGTTGCATGTATTTGTGATTTTTCTCTTGAGAATTTAACTTTTAAAATTGATACTCAGGAAGGCTTATTTACTGTGGATCACCATTTGATAGCTCACCTTATGGAAATTCCTATCAATGATGAGGGCATTCCGATTCATATATTATCTGATAAAATCTCAGAATCTGAAAGACGAATGCTTACTAGGGATTTATGTAATTTCGATGTTCACTGGACTCATAAAGGGAATGCACTTCCTTTAAGGTATTTGTTACCCAGACACAGAGTGCTTCACAGGATTTTCATCTCAAATCTATATCCGCGTTCTGGTAATAAAACCGAACTCACTACATTCATGGTTCGTGTTTTGCATTTCGTCATCTTAAGTGGGAAAATCTGTCTGCCTTCGTTAATTTGTCACTCCATTATTCAGTTTCGTCTCCATCCAAGTCATAGGGATATTCCCTTTGGTTATCTGATGACTATGTTAGCCAATCATATGCTCGTGGCTATGCCTGTTAGAGAGAAACCCATCCATCATCTCCATTTTAATAATTCCAATATTAACAAGATGAATTTAGAATTGGCTGATGGCTAAGTGGATGTTGGTAGCAGTGGTGCTGAAGCAAGGAATGCAAGTGAAGCTGGTGATCTTCCTGTAGACATAAATATGGATGATATATTTGAAAACCTTGAGTTAGACTCGGCTGATGATCCTGACTTTCAGCCTTCTGATTTTGATGAGAGGTTGAATTCTCTTCAGGAACAAGTGGCTCAAATTCGTGTTACCCAAGACACTCAATTTTCTTATTTATGCAAATATATGAGGCGTGTTGCTAGGGGTTTACACAAAAGTGATCCATCTAATCCTGTTCCCTCTTCTGGTTCTGATTGACAATTTTATGTTTGGTCTGTAATAACTGGTATTTTACTTTGCTCTATGGCTGCACTATGTTCGCTTGACTGACTTTTGTTGAATTATGCACTATGCGCTTCGAACTTTTTATCTCTTGCATCTATATTCCATCTCCTACTTTCCTTAACCTTAGCTCGCCCTTATTTTTTTTCCTTTGTCATTTTGTGTTAAAAATGGGGAGAAGTTTGGTGAAGTTTTGGCTGTATTTAATGATTATGATTATGAGATTGTAGAGTAGTTTGGATGTGCTATTACTCAGGGGGAGTAAGCTGGATTGCTTATGATGTCTATTTAACTGGTGCATGATTCACTATTGAACCTATTGTGCTTATTTTTATTGGATTGTGTTTATTCTTATTGGAAGTATTATTATTTGGGTGTTTTGTCACAAATTTGACAAAGGTGGAGATTGTAAGTGTTATGATCTCATGCTCCTTTAGTTGTCAAATTTTGATGTGTCAAAACATCTATCTGTGTCTCGTGTTTGTATGATGATTTATATGTGCTCAAGACACTGTATCAACACTTCATGACATTGGATGTCTTCAAGGAATACAAAGTGTACTTCATCATCCTATCAATGTTCAAAGCTACAATGTTGAAGTTCAAGACTCAAGAAACAACTTCAAGACTCAAGAGCAACGCATGAAGTAGCTTTCAAGCTGATAAAGATTTTAAGATTAAAGCTACAACAAGTTCAAGATCTCAAGCTTGATAAGGTTCAAATGTCTACATTCGTTGAATGGTTGAAGTTCAATGTCCATACGACATGTTTCAGGTTTGAATGACCATTAGGTTGACCTTAGAATAGGTCATTTCGGATACATAACTCAATTATATCTTTAATGGGTTTTTGGTCTGTTCTAAGACCAGTCCTAGCCCCTGTTCGACTAGTCCTAGCATTGACTCGACCAGTCCAAGAAATTCCACGACCAGTCCTAAGTTGTTGAGAATTTTCAGAATTTTTTGGTACACCTACGACTAGTCCTGGTGGTCCTTCGACCGGTCGTAGGAGTGACTTCGACTCGATCATGACCAGTCGTAAGTCTACGACTTAAAGTCCAGCAAGCAGTTCTATGGTCCTACGACCAGTCGTAGAGATCTACGACTAGTCGTAGGTGACCCACGATCGGTCGTAGGTTCTTTAAGACCAGTCGTGAAACGACTTTCAAAAATCGCGCTCCTTATTTCAAATATCCGTTAGAGCTACGACCAGTCGAAGGTTCCTAAGACCAGTCGTAGATGCGATTTCTGCTTCTATAAATTGAACATGAATTTCAGAGTTTTACAATTCAATTCATAATATTTTCAAGGCTCCACTCTAAGATAAGTTTGTGTTTGTTTTTAAGTTATTTTGTGTATAATTGCTTTCTCTTTTTGCTAGCTTATTTAATTTGATTTTGTTTCTATATTCCAATCTTATTTGAAAAGAGGAATTAACTTATTCCTTCTTCTTTGAATCAAAATCAAATATAGCTACGCCCAACTGGTTAAAATCTAAAATCTATTAGAACTTAGAACCATATTAAAGTGAGTATTGGAAATTAAATTTGACATTCAATCATTTACTCCGATTGGTTCTACCGGGCTGCTATGAAAATGAGAAATTCAGGTATTTTACAATTCTGTAAAATTTCATTTCATTTGGTTTTGTTTGAGGTTAGGCCAGAAAAATCTCATTGTATTGGTTATCTGAGGAGAGCCAAAAAACTCAGAAAGGAGGGGTTTTTTGAGTTGTGTAAGCCCAAGTGAAAAAGACACAATTGTAAAGGTTTTGGGTGAACCTGTGAAAACCTATTTGATAGTGAACGCTAATATCCCCTGTGTGAGGATATTAGGAGTGGAGTAGCATTCTGTGTGGCTGTTGAAAGACAGTTGGTGTACACACAGGCGAACCACTATAACTCTTTGTCTTGTGGATTGAATGCTTGCTTAATTTTCATATCTTTTATCATTTAATTGTGTGGAATGTACATGTGGATGTGAATGTTGTAACAATTTACATTTCAAGGAAGTGTGGGGATTGTTGTAATAAATTAGATCTATATTTTTGCATTTAATTTCAATTCTTTGCTATTCATTTATTTCTATTAAAATTGAATTCTTGATCCAAAAGACGTTCTAGAAATAAGGTTGTCCTACCATAAGCCCTTATTTATTATGGTGTAAGGTTGTCCTTAGAACTGAATTTGTATCAATCTCTCAATACTTATTTATTAAGGTGATTTGATTTCAGCATTGTGAATGATTTATAATTGCAAGGCTATTGATTTATTTTATTCCACTGATTTTATTTTAATTTGGCATAGTCCTATTCACCCCCCCCCCTCTAGGACATATAGCTTGGCATTTTCATTTTCTTCACCTGGTGTTTTGGGTCATGGGATGTGAGGCTTTAGTTTTACCTGTGACGAGCTTGCACACATCCAGTTGAGGTAGATGCTTGAATTGATTTTCAAATCAGGTTCCGTAGACAATTTGACTTAATACTCACATAACTTGACAAACCAGGGTACTTTCAACGGCCCTCGACCGTGGATATATCAAATCCGGTAGCACGGATCCATCCGTCTACGGCGAGGATGGACCATGCAACATCAATGGGGCCCAATGATTCGGGTTAACCCACTAAGAGAATGATGAGAATGGGCCTAACAAGGCCTATGGGAAGGTCATAATGTGGACATTTAACCATCATTGCCCATTAATGTGGACATTTAACCAACATTACTCCCAAGGAGTGACCCACATAGAGCCACGTGCCTAATACACATCACGATGGGCCTCACTCATGGGCCATATATGCATCACATTGGGCCTCACTCATGGGCATCATATACATCACATCGGGGCTCATCATATGAGCCTCACATACATCAAATGGGCCGCAATACATGGGCCTCATATACATCAAATGGGCCACGTCCCATGGGCCTCGAATACATCACAATGGGCGACAACCCATGGGCTTCCAACACATCACAAAGGGCCTCTCATTCGGGCCTTATATACATCACATCAAGGTGGGACCCACACACTAAATTTTCATTTTATTATATCTACACCATACTTCTATTCTTAGAGATTATTATAGAGGATTACCCAAAAATGAATCATATCAAAAGATCATCTGGACCATACCACAAATAGCCGTGGAGATAATGATTGTCATTGTTAGCAATTCAAAGGGCCCACCATAACATTTATTTTCCATCCAATCTGTTCATAAGGTCACAAAGACACTCTTGCTCGGGTGGTAGATTCTCAGGAATTTCAACTCCCGGTCAAGGGTTCGAGTGCCCATAGGTGGTGAAATTCCACTAGCGTGAGTGTGTGGGGTGTGTAAAAAAAAGAAGTGGAAAAACAAATTCCATATTGATCAAAATGGACGGACGGTATGGATTTAGAATACATGCATGAAGGTGGGTCCCACGTCCGTGTATTGGACGGACAGTAGGATATAACACTACCTCGTGATTAGGCCCACAGGGCCTGCTGACGTTAATGCAATAGCTAAGATACTGGTGGGGTCCACGTAGATGGACAGTGTGCATGAAACCCATAACACTTGCTAATGCCAAACATCAGCTATATAGCTGGTGGGTTCCACCGTCCATTGATGGACAGTGGATAAAACACATACCTCATGCTCGCACCCACAGAGCTTGCTGACTTCAAATACAGCAGCTGTGGATGGACAGTTAAGATATAACACATCCCTCATGATCAGGGTACCAGCCGCTGGCCCACCGTCCAGATGGACGGTCTAGATTTAAAACATATACATCAAAGGTGGGTCCCACCTGAAATATAGATCTATCTCATTCTAATGCCATAAAAGATCTCCCAAATGGTTGGACGGTGTAGATAACACACCTCATGATGCTGATGTTAATACAACAGCTATATAGCTGCTGTAATGCACACCAGCCGATCTGCTCCCACAACATGGTGGGTCCCACGTGTGGCCCACCTGCTTAGTACGAAGCTGATATTTATGTTTTCCTTTGATCAAGGCCTGTCCAGACAGACAGGCAGCAAGCCTGCCCGCTGGACAGTGTAACAAGGTGGGCTCGCAAGCAGACGGCGTGGATTTAGATTACATACATCATAGCGGGGTCCACAAAATATAGGAGAGAGAGAGAGAGAGAGAGAGAGAGAGAGAGAGAGAGAGAGAGAATCGAGTGATGGAGGGCTCCGCCACTATGAGCCCTCCTAGGATTACAATACATATATCAAGATGGGTCCCAAATAGGACCTATACCATCAATCGGTAGGCCCCACTTGGTCCATCATAAAAATTGAAATATAATCCTACAAAATACCCACCGATTTCGTTCCTTCTTGGCTCCTTGGACTCCTAAACTCCTTGACTTTCCCTTTGATGGAAGTTGATGAAGGTTGGATGGCTATGATGGGAGATTGGGTGGTAGGAAGTGGGCCACACCTAGCTTCTCCTCTCCTTAGGAATTGCTTGGATGTTTTCTCTCTTTGGTAGCTTAGAATGGAGTGAGAAATTAGAGAGAGAGGAGTGGTGTTGTAAGGAGAGATGACATGGAGGGTATGGTGCTCATTGACTTTTGGGATGAGAGGAATGTGTTAAGCATGGGTTACTTTAACTTGGTGAAGAGAGAGGTATGGGTGAGTGATGGGTTGTACTTGACTTGTGATTGATTAATTGATTGATGTGATGTTGGGTAGAGATTCTCTCAGAATTCGTAAAGCGTGATATTTTCCTCGAGATGAATGCAAGCCCACAACTCCTGGCCTGAGTATCGCATCGGTATGTAAGACACGACGTTAGAACCGCTACGACGACGCGATCGTAAGGGCACAAGTCTCGGGTCGAGTTGACTCGGGATGATAGCATGTCACTCAGGGTCGCACGCAAATGCCGATTATATGTCGCAGTTTGCCAAAATTTGACCGGGAGGACCGTGGAAGTCTAAGAAATGGTACGGACTAGGATACAGGCCTTACACCAGAGGTCCTTAATTTTTTACTTTCGATCATCTTGGAAGCAGGATCATCATCCTAGAATAACTGCACAGATGTAAATGGATTCTCGGAAGTGCCAACATTGGCTTAGGGGAGCTAACTAAACATGGAAGAATGCTAGCCCAATATTTAGGGCTCATGCTGAGTGTGTTAAGGATGAAACCGAGGCTATTAATAGGATGATGGTGTTCATTTAAGAAAGGATACCCAAGTATAACACAAAAATACCCTAATTCGGCAATACTCCTTTAGAGACTCAGTTTTTCCTCCATGTAATGTCTAGCCAGACCCAGGTTTGGTAGGACAAAATATGCCACCACCTGTAGGACTTAGGAGAAATGGACGAAATGGTCGTCCCAATGGCCTAAATGAAAATGATTACGACATACCTGCTATAAGACAATATATGTTGAATAACGAAATACTCGGGGGACAGGTTCCACCTACCGACGTGTATAACCTCAAGTAGTTAATCAAGGACTTCAAGATCCAAGAGGAGGCAACTTGTTACCAGCTGGTTGAGATGAATTTATTAACTTGATTAATGAGGTAACTAACCAATACTATGATTGTTGTACCAATCTCCCTACTTATCATGGGTTGTATTCTTACTAGGTTGATGGGTATGCTGAGGTACCAAGAGGCACTAAGATTTGAGATTTATTATTATTCTCTGGAGATACATGCCAATCTATTACTGAACAAATTGGTTATTTCACTGTGCAATGCAATGAATTTTCAGCAAGTGATATGTAAAGATGAAGTGGTTTTCAAGTTCATTAATGGACACCGCATTTACATGTTAAATTGATCTACCAGTGAATTCAGTACATTCCCAATAAGATATTGAGGAAATATTTCATGCTCAATTTTATTGAACCGAACATGATTTATCTTTGGTTGACTTATCAGGCCTGAGCCAATTACTAGGCGAGTCAGCCGAACAACATATTGCTCAGTTTAAAAAAGCTATGAACAAATGTCGGGTTTTCCTTCCGAAAACTCAGTTTGTTGAGTTGGTCATAGAAGGTCTAGACATCAAACTCCAAAAGTATTTCAAAGGTATGGATTTTGAGGATATGGTCGATCTACTGATAGAGCAACCAAATACGAATAACTTCTTTGTGAGGAAAACTAATGGAGAAATTTCTCTTCGGGAATTTACTATCGTTATCCAAATTATGAGATAGTCTTAAGCCGAAATAAACCTCCATAAACCATTCATTTGCACAACTTTAATTAAATAAGAGGATGAGTTATCTCGTCAATGTCCTAATACTGAAAAGGGGACTGCTCAATAAAGTATAATATTTTCCTTTAATATTGCCATGGTTGATGAGATATTTGATATCTTATTGGCTACTAAACTCATTGAAATTCTACCAAAGTAGAGGTTCTTTTAACAGAGGAGTTGAAGCAAATAAAATATTAAAAATAGTATATGTAAGACCCGTATCCTAGACCGTACCATTTCATAGACTCCTGCAGTCCTCCTGGTCGAATTTCGGCAATCCGCGATGTGTAGATAGCATTTGTGCGCGACCCTAAGTCGCATCCTGTAATTTTGAGTCGACTCAACCCGAGAGTTGTACCATAGTGACTGTGCCATCACGGCTGTTTCGACGCTGCACCTTGCGCACCAATGAGATACCCAGGCCAGGATTTGTGGGCTCGCATTTATTTCGAGGAAAACGCACTTTGCGAGATAATCTCTACAACCCATCACATCAATCAATCAAGTACACATCCTATCACAAGTACAAGCAACCCATCCCTCTCCCATTCCCAAAGTCAACTCTCTCTCTCTCTCTCTCTCTCTCCACCCATCCCTTTCTTACACTCACCCATCACTCACTCTTACATCACCTCTCTCTCTCTCTCATTTTCTCACTCCATTCAAGCAATTCTCAAGGAGAGGAAACGTCCATGAGAGGAGCCAAGTGTGGCCCACTCCCTACCCCTAGATTTCTCATCTTTACCCTTCAAATCTCATCAACTTCCATCAAAGGGAAAGCCATGGAGTTTAGGAGTCCAAGGAGCTAAAGAAGGAGTGATATAGGTGGGTGATCCACCGTTGATTTCATTTGAGGGCCCACTTGTGGTGGGACCCATTTTCATGTATGTGATTGTAAGCAAAGAGGGGCCCATAGTGGCGAGGTCCCTCTATCTCACCGTCTCTATTTCTCTTTCTTGTGATCGGTGTGGCCCACTTGATCTTCGTCGTACAAAGCCGTATGGGTCCACCTGGATGGATGTAGCTGGTAGGCCACATGTATGTGGACCCCACCTTGATGGACGTATTGTAACCACCATCCAGTAGTGAATTGTCCAGCAGCTGAGGCTGCTGGACTGCGTGAAAGGAAAATAAATATCAGCTCTATTCATAGTTGAGGTGGGCCACACGTGTGGACCCACCTCTGATGCACGTGTTTCATCTATGCCATCCGTCTATCCAGACGGTGGGTACCACACAGCTCAGAGCTGCTATTGATGTCACAAAGTTCTATGGGTCTGTACCCAAGGAATGTGTAATATCGTCCATCCATTGGCGCGCGTGGGGTCTACCCCACACGTGTTGCACGTGTGGGATGGGACCCACCTTGATGAACACGCCTTACATCTTAGTCATTCATTCATTTAAAAACGGTGAACCCTACCATAATGTATGTATTTTATCACGTTGTTCGTACATTTTTCTTGGACGTGGGACCCACCTCACACGTGTTGCATGTGTGGGGGTGGGACCCACCTTGCTAATGTACTTGTTTCATCTAGTCGTCCATCAGGTGGGACGTGCGGACCCCCACCTTGATGTCTCTATCCAGGCCGTCCAGGGTCTGGGCGGTGGAGCTAATATATATATATATATATATATATATATATATATATATATATATATATATATATATATGGTGGGCCACACGTGTGGACCCACCTTGCAATGTGCAGGATCCACACCGTCCAGACCCTAGACAGTGGGTCCCACGTAGCTGGACAACTGCGGTATGGCGTTTGTAAGTTTTGTGGGCCTAATCACGAGCTGTGTGTGAAATCCACACCGTCCAGCTTAGGACGGTGGGTCTCACCAATGTGAGTGTTTTATCCACTTGGTCCATCCATGGGGCTTGTCCTGGTGGCACATGGCTCCACATGTAGGACCCACCTTGAACGTATGTATTATCCACATTGTCCAGTTGAGGAGGGTGTGATCGACCATGATATATGTGTTTCATCAACACCATCCACCTGTTTTGCATCCACGCCGTCCATATGTTTTGGATGACACGTGTGGAGGTGGACCCCACTTTTATGTATTTATTCTATACCCATACCATCCATCTGGATGGTGTGCCGTGGGACGCACCATGATATATGAATTGTATATCTATGCCGTCCATTTGTTCCGCCCGCCGTGATGTATGAATTGTATATCTATGCCGTCCATTTGTGCGGCCCGCCGTGATGTATGTATTATATATCTATGCCGTCCATTTGTGCGGCCCACAGTGATGTAATTGTGGCCCATTGATGAGGCCCAAAGTGATGTATTTATGGCTCATTTTGCGAGGCCCATTGTGGTGTATTCGTGGCCCATTTGATGAAGCCCAATATAATGTATATGAGGCCCATGAGTGAGGCCGATATGATGTATATGTGACCCTTGAGTAAGGCCCATTGTGATGTGTATTAGGCCCTTATGTGAGGTCGTGGGCCCACTATACGCTTGGCACTATGTGGGCCATCCCTTGGGAGCAATGTTGGTTAAAGGTCCACATTGTTGGGCAATGATGGTTGAATGTCCACATTGTGACCTTCCCTTAGGCCTTGTTAGGCCTCTTCTCATTGATGCTGATTATCGAGGCCGATGCTAATCATTGATGCCGATTATCAAGGCCGATTATCGATGTTGATTATTGGTGCCAGTTATCGATACCGATTATGAGTATGTGACAGCATAGCATCATGATACATGCCCATATGCATCATCTGCATGTTTGTTATGAGATGTGGTTGACCATTGATATGACATAGGGCAGGTTGTTCATGGGACTCCTTAAAAGGCAGAGTCATCCCACATGAGCGCACAGTATGCGCAGGATTGATGCATGACTGGACTGTGTGACTCATGCATCTTACATTTTGTGATATGACTACTGTAAGCCCTAGCGATATCAGGGCTGTAGCCTTCACCGGCATATCGTGGATGTCCAAATGGGACACCAAAAATATTTGGTTATAGCACTGTAGGCACATAGGATGCCCTTGGGTGAGAGTCCCAGAATCCTCTGGTACTGGAGGAGACTCCAACGTCTAGACCAAGTGGATACATAAGCACCTGGGTGCCGAATACCAGTGGGCGGCGTCTCCCACTGTGTCATGGTCGGTTAGAAGGGGGTGTGGCCTTATGTCATGCCCCAAACTCGGAAACTGGGCTCACGAAATTCCCGATCGCCGAATCCGGGGCTGACAGCCTCCGTAGTACCCCATTCTCGGCTCCCAGTGCCAATACGCCAGATTCCGATCCTGGGATCCTACAAGGAGGATTTTCAGTATGAATGTTTTTTTTGTAATGGAGCATAACCACAAGTATAACCAAGTCACAAAATAACAACACCACATATCCGCTATATCAAAAACTTTAAGTACAATGCTGAAAGGAAAATACATATATTAAAATTAAAGCTCCAGAGGACAGCTGCATGCTCCAAGCTCGACACTACTGCAACCTAACGCCACCTGCACGCATCTATCGTGCATAAGCTTACAAAAGCTTAGAGGGTGGTGGAAGTGTGTGCACAATATAAGTGCCAAGTATACCATAAAACACATAAATCATACATCATCGGGATAAGCAGAAATACTAACAAGATCATGAATCATATGACATCAGAGTAAGCGGATGTATACTGGTAAGTCCATGAATGTTATCAACCGTACCAAGGCAATGCGATGCAAAACATAATAAGACAATAACAGATGCTGAGAATGCTATGCAATATACAAATCCTGACGAGCCACGAATACTATCAACCCCATCTAGGCCATATAAGTGCAAAAACATAGTAACCCAAAATGCTAATTACTGCGGATGCAATGTAATATGCGGTGCGAATGAAATGACCATGCAGGAACGTGAAGTCGGGATGATAGTACGAAGTATCACAGGCTATGGGGTCCATCACAAGGGACTTCTATCCAAACCAGTCCCATACCTAAATTTGGATAGTTAGACACAATGTGGTAAACTCCTGATCTCAGGTTAGTTGCACGCCCAACCGAAATCCTAGCCATGCGATGGTATACGTAACAAATAGTTACGCACCACCAGCCCGAGTGGATAGTGAATGAATGAATGAATGGGTATGCAATTCCTACTCAATAAGTCCACGTATCAGTACGGTTCCTCTCTGGGATCATCACTGGGATCTATTACACTCTAGCCAGCTTGCCGCCCCTATCTAAGCGCACAACTGGGTAAGTGGAAGAGACCTCACTATCCGCCTGCCAATATTGGGCCTGGCTCGTCGATAGCGGACCCATTCCTCAAGCTGGTCAAACTCAACCTAGAAATTGCCCCCTCACTCAGGCGGGAAAGGTCACACCCCTTCCCAACCGACCACGACATAGTGGGAGAAGCGGCCTCCTGGTATTCGGCCCTCATACGCTCATATATCCACCCGGTCTCGACGTTGGAGTCATCTCCTGGCCACGGAGGTTCAGGGACTTTCACCCAGGGACATCTATGGCGCCCGTATGCTAGAACCAAACATTTCCGGTGTTCCGTCTGGCCATCCACGATATGCCTGTGGAGGCCACGGCCCTGATGTCGCTAGGGCGTACAATGATCAAGTAACATGTATGCGAGATGCATGAATCATACCGTACAAACATGCAGCAATCTCGCGCGTACCATGCGCTCATGTCGGGCACTCCATCTCATATGAAGTCCCGTAAATGTCTCAGCCCAACGGCTCATGTTATAACCAAACATTTCTCATATCAAGCATACATATGATGCCTATGGGTATGAATCATGGAGCTACACTAAGCATGTTATAAGGTGATGAACTATCCTTACAACGTAGATGGGCCTAGACTGCCTACACACAATAAGTATGGGCCTACCAATGGCCCTAGGGAGAGTCGTAATGCGGACATTTAATCAACATTATACTTACAATGTGGACGTCAAACCAACATTGCTCCCAAGGCATAGCCCACCATATAGGTCAACACATAAAACACGGTGGAATCACATTCAATGGGCCTTATGTATACCCTATCGGGCCTCGACCCATGGGCCTCCAATACATCAAATGGGCCTCACAACATAGGCCTCATGTATATCAAGGTGGACCTCAACAACGACCACAAATACACACCAATGTGGGCCTCAACAACGGCCACAAGTACACAACAAAGTGGGCCTCATGAATATTAAGGTGGGCCTCCTCAAATGGGCCTTAACCCATGGGCTCCAAATACAACACAATGGCCTCAACCCACGGGCCCTTATACATCACAATGGGCCTCATAACATGGGCCTAATCACATGGGCTCAAGGTGGGCCTCAACAATGGACACAAATACACATCAAGGTGGGCCTCAATGACGGCCACAAATGCACATCAAGGTGGGCCTCAATGACGGCCACAATTTCACATCAAGGTGGGCCTCAACAATGGCCGTAAATACACATCTAGGTGGGCCTCAATGGACGGACCTCAGATACATCAAGTGGGCCGCATCAATAGGCCGCACCAATGCACAATAGGTGGGCCCCACACATGCAGCAAATGGGCCCCTCCAGATGGTCGGCGTGGATATAGAATGCATACATAGATGGGTCATACGTCCCACGGACAGTGTGGATCAAACATACATCGAGGCAGGCCCTGTATGATCTAGATGGTTAGGATATAACACTTATCATGGTGGATTCCTCACCGTCCCAACCTGAAGGACGGTGTAGATTAAATCATACGTCAGGGTGGACCACGTGTATAGGGTCCACGTCCAACACATGAACGGGATGGCGTGGATGAAACACTTACATCATGGCTGGTCCCACATACAGATGGGCGGCGTGGCTAGAACACATATACCAAGGCCCAGTTAGACAGACGGTGTGAATATACAATGCATGTATCATGACAGGGCCCACTGTCCACGTTGGACTGAATGTTGTGGACCAAAACATATATCACAGTGGTCCCATCTGGCAAAAACAGGTGGATGGCTTAGGTAAAACACATATATCAAGGTGGATTTCCATGCGGTGGGCCATCTCACAGTCACACGTGTCACGGGTGTGGACAACGCATAACTCAAGGTGGGTCCCACGTCAGTTGGATGGGCTGTGGATACAAAACATACATCACTGGGTCCCTGCCGTCCAGCAGCCCAGCCAAGATGGCTAGACAACATACATAAAACACATACCTCATAGTAGGTCCCACCGTCCACTGGTGTGGATGTTTCGACAAGAAAACAAATGTGTTTGATTTGGGGGATTTATTCAATGATAACAAAGAAAGAACAAGAGAACATTGATCACATTTATTCTGAGTTCATTTACATCCTCGGATTCCCTTGATTCTGAAAACAAAGTACAATTAATGTAATGTACTAAATGAAAGAGAAAATAATCAGATAGAAATTTCGGCAGCATGCCGACGCCTGTTTCAGTCATCTCCTAGTACTTAGGAGGAATGTCGATCTGATCAACCAGTCTTCAATGAAACAGAAGTTGTGTAAGCTTGAATCCTCTTATTTGACCGTCGAGATCAGTTTTGAACATCGTTCCCGTCATCTTTCCTTGAGATATGGAGCATCCTTCTGGTCATTCTTCTTTGAAATATGGAGCAGTCTGTTGAAGTGTAGCTAGGACCCACAGAAATCAGGCTGATCACATCAGACGGGCCTAAAAAGTCTCCCAGAATGTAAAATCATGGGGTTGCCACCGTCCATTCGACTTGAAACTTTACGAGCAGCCTTAGAACCACAAATTAGCCGTACACGTCAAATTTCAGCTCCTGAATCCTTGTAGAAATGGCTAAACTGACAAATCAGCCCCCTAAAATCATGATTTGGGGCCCGCCTGTTATCTGCATACGCTTCAGATTTGGTCTCAATGTGTTAAACGGGCTGACAATGTGGATGAACGGAGTAGATTCTCACAAGCATCATGTCAGAGCCTACATGTACGTGGCATGTCCATGGAGTACAAGTGCATGAGCCATGCACGTGATTTTCCAAAGTCACATCTTCTTCTTCATTTCTAAATTACACACAGCGTCTTCACTGTGTATTTGAAATTTTCTTGGTATGACCCGATCATCGATCAAATCCTCGATCTAGACCGTCCACTGTGTTCAGAAGATAGATTTAACCATTGCCAAAGTGGCAATTTGAAACCATGCAGACTTTTGTAATGTTATAACCGTTGAATATGAAATGGATGGTGAAGTAGAAAGGCCCGTGTGCTGCACCGATTCCACTTCAAAAACAGTCCTTTTGTGATGGTTTTTCGTCATGAATTTAATGAACGGAGTAGATTTCTTCATCACCATCGATCTAGGGCCCACCCAAAATTCACAGAGTCGACGTACGTCGACTCTGTTGAAAACAGAGCTTCTGTACTTTTATTGTGGGCCACCCTCATGCAGGGAACGACGAATCTGAGTCGTCCATCATGTAGAGGGGACAAAACCCATCGAGGCCATGTTGAGCTTTGGCGGCGACGCTTATTCATATGACCACTATGGTGATTGCAAACGGACCGTTGAGCTGACATCTCAGCTTGATTATCTTGGTGGGCCATATCACTAGATGACCAAGACCGGTCTTTCACGGTCAAAATCCCGAGAGGAAGATGGTGGACGGTGTGGATTTTCCAAAAGACAGCTACAACGGACTCTGTCAGCAGCACAGCAGAAGAACAATGGCTTTCTTTCTTCTTCATGCAAAACAGCACATTCCACTGTTTGCGCGGAACCGCGGGTCCGCGCAAAGGATATCTCCCTTCGGACGGCACTTCTGGGCATATGGCTTCACGGGAATTTTTCCATTTCCTTTGCGCGGCGTCTTCTCCAAACTCTCTTGAAAAGTGGCATGAAAGCCATTTCTCTTTACTTTGCGCGGTTGTATGTCAGCAACTTCGATTGCGCGGGTCCGCGCAAACCACTTCGGTTGCGCGGGTCCGCGCAAAGTCTTTCTTCTCTCCTTCTCCTGCCTTGCTTCTCTCTCATTCTCTGATCTAGCAACTAATCTCACCGATCCAACCCCTCAAATGAATCAGGGAGGGGGTATTTATAGGCCCCACCACTCTTACAGAGTGGTGATCACCACCACCTATCACTTCACATATGAACCTTCCCTTTCCTTAAACCATGGTGACCACCAACTTCCCTCTTAAATGGTGGTGTACCACCTTTCTCCTTTCAAAGGACACCTTTGCACCTTTTTTACCAAACTACCCTTTCCAATGCTTTTTTCACTAACATACTTAAACTACCCCTGGACTTTGAATTTTACCAAAATACCTAAACTACCCCTGAACTTGGTATTTTATCAAAATACCTAAACTACCCCTGGACTTGGAATTTTACCAAAATACCTAAACTACCCCTGGACTTGAAATTTTACCAAAATACCTAAACTACCCCTGGACTTGGAATTTTACCAAAATACCCCCGGACATGGAAATTACCAAAATACCCCGGACATGGAAATTACTAAAATACCCCCAAACATGGAAATTACCAAAATACCCCCGGACATGGAAATTACCGAAATACCCTGGACATGGAAATTACCAAAATACCCTTGGACATGGAAATTACCAAAATACCCTCGGACATGAAAATTACCAAAATACCCCCGGACATGAAAATTACCAAAATACCCCCGGACATGAAAATTACCAAAATACCCTCGGACATGGAAATTACCAAAATACCCCCGGACATGAAATATTTTTTTATGCCTCAATAGTGGACGGTGAGGTTAAAACAGATACACCATAGTGGGTCCCACGTGAGGTCCACCGTAATGTTTGCTTGACATCCAACCGTTGACAAGGTCACACGGACATGGATGGAAGGGAAAAATAAATTTCAGGTTGATCCTAAACTTCTGTGGACCCCAAAAGAGTTTCAATGGTAAACATTCATTCACACTGTTTCCTGTGATGTGGGCCGCCTGAGCCATGGATCAGGCTGATTTTCGGAGGGGACCCACCTAAGGGGGTGGTCCACCTCATGGACGGTGTGGATACAAAATATACATCATGGTGGGGCCCACGGCTGCAGCCGTGGGTTCCTACCCACCGTCCGCCCGCTACACGCGCAGGCGCTGCCTACGCCACAGGCGTTGTCAGCGGAAGCTCTGCTGCTGCCCTTATTTTTATTATTATTTTTTTTTGAAAAACACATTTTTTTGTGGTTTTTCGGTGATAGGGCCCGCATCTGGTGAATCAGACCCACCCAATAGATTCCATAGCTCATACTCCATCCATCAAGCCCAATATTGAATATTTTTCAATGTACAGAAATACCAGAGAAGTTTTCAACGGTGAAAATTACTCTTTCTAAAGGTATGGTCCGCCTGAGAGTCAGATTGACCTCATTTTTCGGCTCAACGCCTAAAATGAGGTAGGAAAGGGGATGGACGGCTTGGATGGAATCCAATCATCAAGGTGGGGCCTAAACAAGTGGGTCACCCCATGAGCTTGGAAACCAAGCTAATATTTGTGTTTTTACTACACGTCCAGCGTCCCTGACGCTGGACGGTTTGGCATGGGTGGGCCCTTCCCAAGTGGGCCACCAAATGAAGGATGGTGCGGATTCAACACATATGTAAAGTGGGCCACACCTACGGATGGCTTGGATAAAATTAATGCATCATGGCGGGGTCCATCCGGGTGGGCCACACAACTATATCATCACACACCAATTTAAAGAGAGGGAAAGAAAGAGAATAAGAGGGATCGGAGTAGCTAAGGGACCCCGCCACTATGGGCCCCTCAAATGATCACAACACATACATCTAGATGGGTCCCACCACAAGTGGGCCCTTAAAAATGAAAAAAAATCAAACAAATAAAACACCCACCGGTTGATCTCCTCGGTCCGTTGGAACGCCACCCTCCTTGTGCTCCTCTTTGATGGTGGAGATGGGAAATGGATGGCTAGGATGATGGGTTTTGGAATGGGAAAGGTGGGCCACACAAACTCTCTTTTCTCTCACTTGGAATGCATGGACGTGTGAGCACTTGCTTGGCTTGGGAATGTGGAGAAATGAGAAGGAGAGAGAGAGTTGTAAGGAGATGTGAGAGATGGGAGATGTGAGTGATGTGTACTTGACTAGGTATGGGTGTGTAAGAGAGAGGGTAAGGAAGAGTTGACTTTGGAGAGAGAAAGCATGGGTTGCTTGTACTTGACATTGAAGTGATTGATTGATTGATGTGATTGATTGATTGATGGGATTGATCTGACATTGTGTAGAGATTCTCTCGGGATCATAAAAGTGGGGCATTTTTTTTTGAAATAAACGCCGGCTTACATCTTCTGGTCAGGGTATCGGATCGGTGCGCGAGTCGCGGTGTTGGAACCGCGGTGACGGTGCGGTCGCAATGATACAGGTCTCGGATTAAACCGACTCGAATCTACAGGATACGACTTACGGTCGTGCGCAAAGTCGATTATCGGTCGCGGATTGCCGGACTTCGACGGAAAGGATCGCGGGATTCATTGGAAGAATACGAACTAGGATACGGGTCTTACAGCTCTCCCTACCTAATAAAAATTTCATCCTCGAAATTTACATTACCATCACAACTAAATGTAACTCATAAGGGAATAGGAAACATATCACCATATATAATCGAAATATACTATAACATTCAATCAAACATCAAAAAGATGGGGATAGCGCTCGCGAATCTCCGCCTCCTGCTCCCAAAACGCCTCTTCAATATTACGATGATCTAACTGGACCTCGGATCCCTATCAGAAATGATCGAAATGGAAATAATATGCTACCTCATAATCTCAACGGTAGGGAGCTATATCAGAAAATCTCTAAGTTCTCCAAACATGGGAATCTAACCATTCTAAGTTCTCAACAATCATAGAGTGAAGGGTAGCTATCATCAGATATGTGATGTTATCCTCTGGTATTCCCAAGTTATGCTCTGATACCAACTTCTGTCACGCCCCAAACTCAGAAACTGGGCTGACAAAATTCTCGATCGCCGAATCCGACGCTGACAGCCTCCGTAGTACCCCATTCTCGGCTCCCAGCGCCCATACGCCAGATTCCAATCCTTGTATCCTACAAGGAGGATTTTCAGTATGAATTTTTTTTTTGTAATGGAGCATAACCACAAGTATAACCAAGTCACAAAATAACAACACCACATATCCACTATATCAAAAACTTTAAGTACAATGCTGAAAGGAAAATACATATATTAAAATCAAAGCTCCCAAGGACAGCTGCACGCTCCAAGCTCGACACTGCTGTAACCTAACGCCACCTGCACGCATCTATCGTGCATAAGCTTACAAAAGCTTAGAGGGTGGTGGAAGTGTGTGCACAATATAAGTGCCAAGTATACCATAAAACACATAAATCATACATCATCGGGATAAGCAGAAATACTAATAAGATCATGAATCATATGACATCAGAGTAAGCGGAAGTATACTGGTAAGTCTATGAATGTTATCAACCGTACCAAGGCAATGCGATGCAAAACATAATAAGACAATAACAGATGCTGAGAATGCAATGCAATATACAAATCCTAACGAGCCATGAATACCATCAACCCCATCTAGGCCATATAAGTGCAAAAACATAGTAACCCAAAATGCTAAGTACTGTGGATGTAATGTAATATGCGGTGCGAATGAAATGACCATGCAGGAACGTGAAGTCGGGATGATAGTACGAAGTATCACAGGCTATGGGGTCCATCACAAGGGACTTCTATCCAAACTAGTCCCATACCTAAATTTGGATAGTTAGACACAATGTGGTAAACTCCTGATCTCAGGTTAGTCGCGCGCCCAACCGAAATCCTGGCCATGCGATGGTATACGTAACAAATACTAATGCACCACTAGCCCGAGTGGATAGTGAATGAATGAATGAATGGGTATGCAATTCCTGCTCAATAAGTCCACGTATCAGTATGGTTCCTCTCTGGGATCATCACCGGGGTCTATTACACTCTAGCCAGCTTGCCGCCCCTATCCAAGCACACCACTGGGTAAGTGGAAGAGACCTCACTATCCACCTGCCAATATCGGGCCTGACTCGTCGATAGCGGACCCATTCCTCAAGCTGGTCAAACTCAACCTAGAAATTGCCCCCTCACTCAGGCGGGTAAGGTCACACCCCTTCCCAACCGACCACGACACAGTGAGAGACGCGGTCTCCTGGTATTCGGCCCTCGTGCGCTCATATATCCACCCGGTCTCGACGTTGGAGTCATCTCCTGGCCACGGAGGTTCAGGGACTTTCACCTAGGGACATCTATGGCGCCCGTATGCTAGAACCAAACATTTTCGGTGTCCCGTCTGGCCATCCACGATATGCCTGTGGAGGCCACGGCCCTGATGTCGCTAGGGCATACAATGATCAAGTAACATGTATGTGAGATGCATGAATCATACCGTACAAACATACAGCAATCTCGCGCGTACCATGCGCTCATGTCGGGCACTCCATCTCATATGGAGTCCTGTAAATGTCTCAGCCCAACGGCTCATGTTATAACCAAACATTCCTCATATCAAGCATACATATGATGCATATGGGTATGAATCATGGAGCTACACTAAGCATGTTATAAGGTGATGAACTATCCTTACAATGCAGATGGGCCTAAACAGCCTACACACAACAAGTATGGGCCTACCAATGGCCCTAGGGAGAGTCGTAATGTGGACATTTAACCAACATTATACTTACAATGTGGACGTCAAACCAACATTGCTCCCAAGGCATAGCCCACCATATAGGTCAACATATAAAACACGGTGGAATCACATTCAATGGGCCTTATGTACCCTATCGGGCCTCGACCCATGGGCCTCCAATACATTAAATGGGCCTCACAACATAGGCCTCATGTATATCAAGGTGAGCCTCAACAATGGCCACAAATACACATCAATGTGGGCCTCAACAACGGCCACAAGTACACATCAAAGTGGGCCTCCTCAAATGGGCCTTAACCCATGGGCTCCAAATACAATACAATGGCCTCAACCCACGGGCCCTTATACATCACAATGGGCCTTATAACATGGGCCTAATCACATGGGCTCAAGGTGGGCCTCAACAATGGACACAAATACACATCAAGGTGGGCCTCAATGACGGCCACAAATACACATCAAGGTGGGCCTCAATGACGGCCACAATTTCACATCAAGGTGGGCCTCAACAATGGCCGTAAATACACATCCAGGTGGGCCTCAATGGATGGGCCTCAGATACATCAAGTGGGCCGCATCAATAGGTCGCACCAATGCACAATAGGTGAGCCCCACACATGCAGCAAATGGGCCCCTCCAGATGGTCGGCGTGGATATAGAATGCATACATAGATGGGTCATACGTCCCACGGACAGTGTGGATCAAACATACATCGAGGCAGGCCCTGTATGATCTAGATGGTTAGGATATAACACTTATCATGGTGGATTCCTCACCGTCCCAACCTGAAGGACGGTGTAGATTAAATCATACGTCAGGGTGGACCACGTGTATAGGGTCCACATCCAACACATGAACGGGATGGCGTGGATGAAACACTTACATCATGGCTGGTCCCACATACAGATGGACGACGTGGCTAGAACACATATACCAAGGCCCAGTTAGACAGACGGTGTGAATATACAATGCATGTATCATGACAGGGCCCACTGTCCACGTTGGACTGAATGTTGTGGACCAAAACATATATCACAGTGGTCCCATCTGGCAAAAACAGGTGGATGGCTTAGGTAAAACACATATATCAAGGTGGATTTCCATGCGGTGGGCCATCTCACAGTCACACGTGTCACGGGTGTGGACAACGCATAACTCAAGGTGG
This sequence comes from Magnolia changhungtana, assembly GCA_030180095.1. Lineage (NCBI taxonomy): Eukaryota > Viridiplantae > Streptophyta > Magnoliopsida > Magnoliales > Magnoliaceae > Magnolia > Magnolia changhungtana. The sequence goes on along the minus strand of JASAUF010000473.1, from coordinate 3,160,465 downwards.
GTCCCACGTCAGTTGGATGGGCTGTGGATACAAAACATACATCACTGGGTCCCTGCCGTCCAAGCCTCAGCCAAGATGGGTGGACGACATACATAAAACACATACCTCATAGTAGGTCCCACCGTCCACTGGTGTGGACGGTGAGGTTAAAACATATACACCATAGTGGGTCCCATGTGAGGCCCACCGTAACATTTGCTTGAAATCCAACCGTTGACAAGGTCACACGGACATGGATGGAAGGGAAAAACAAATTTCAGGTTGATCCTAAACTTCTGTGGACCCCAAAAGAGTTTCAATGGTAAACATTCATTCACACTGTTTCCTGTGATGTGGGCCGCCTGAGCCATGGATCAGGCTGATTTTCAGAGGGGACCCACTTAAGGGGGTGGTCCACCTCATGGACGGTGTGGATATAAAATATACATCATGGTGGGGCCCACGGCTGGAGCCGTGGGTTCTCACCTGTACCGTCTGCACCCTTACACGCGCAGTGCTGCCTGCATGCTTACACGAGCGTTGTCGGCACGCTCTGCTGCTGCCTGTTCACTTCCCAAGTATAGGGTTGTGATGTAGTAATAACTCGGTAAGATCGAGGTCGAATCCCACGAGGACTGATCGTCACAATTCAAATCTGTGATCCTCCTTAACTAATTCAACAAATAATGGAGCAAATTACTAACACAAATTTATGGAAAATAACTATTGAGGATAGGGAAGAAAATTCAATAGGAGAAAGAGCACTAGGACTTTCGAATCCACCCCTAATTATCCCAACCCTTGTTTTGTCTGTTAATTCACTTTAATATAGATTGATCTAACTTATCTAGAAAAGCACAATCGTGTCCTTAATCGGGCATACTGATTGTCTAATTCCTTCAAGCAATGCCATGAATAACATATCCCATGTCCAAATCGGGCATATGGAATATGCGATTCGATAAAGCACCTGTTTCTTCCTCTACAGAACTGTTCATGATCGATACAAGCACCTAGAATAAGCATCCAGACCACATCCATCCATGACTCGATCAAGTTCATAGATGGAGAAGTATAGAATTTAAAGCAATCAAGCACACTAGGGAAAGAAACAAACCAATCTAATTAAAATAAAATCAACATAGAAAAAGAGGTGTTCAAATTAGGGGTTTCATCTCACCCTATTTGAGAGATTAGTTACCCATAAAATCCATTAAACATATGGATAAATAAAATTCAATAACAAACATCAAACCAATTTCTCTCTTTCTTCTTTCTTCTTTTTCTTCTCTCCTTTGCTCTAGATCCGAATTCTCCACTTTTTTCAATTTCTCTCAATTTCTCAATACCCTTCCTCATGTTTTGCAACTCATTTTATAGTGATGGAGTAAATGGAGTGGTGAAATTCGATTTGGGAAGTCATCGCACGCGCGTAAAGACAAAAACCTTTTCGCAGCCCAAGTTCGGGACCTTGAAACACCATACTTTCGCTCGTTCAAATTCCAACAAACACCGTCCCTTAGGACTTTCTTGGGTCCTCTACATGATAGACGGTTCAGATCTGCCATATGATCAAAGATGGTGGCCCACAACCGCCTGGAAAACCGGATTTCTAAATTGTGCGAAACCTTTCGCACCCTTTCGCTGTCGTGATCGGTGGGCCCCATGGAAGTGTTTTCGGGAAATCCACCCCGTCCATTGGATTCGGACGAAATTTCGACAAGAATAGGTAGTTTTGAACGTCCAATGATGCGGCCCAGAGAAGAAAACACAAAAGATCAGATTGGACGTTGCAGAGCGACCCTTTTGTGGCCTCTGTACCACACACATGTGCACGCATGGTTGCAAAGTATTAGCATGGTTTTGTAGTGCTCGAGCCCATCTTCAAGATGGACCGGTTCGAATCGGCGAGATGGGACTCGTGTAGGGCTCACAACCAACCGCAAAAAATGGACCGGCGTCCGTCCGTCGTGCAAGCCGCTTGAAACGGAAATTGCCGTTGCCGTGCGGGTGTGATTTTGGAAGGCGGTCAGCGCCTCCGCTGCACGGCTGACTTAAAAGGTACAAGGTGTACATTCACCATGTACGGGACCCACTATGATGATTTTCAGAAATCTTCACCGTCCATATTTTTTCTCATCTTATTTAAACCGTGAAGAGCAATTTTGAGGCAGTTTCAGATATCAGGTGGGCCTGAAATCAACGGTTTGTGGGCTGATTTGTCAGTTGGAGCACTTCCCGAGATATCTAATGGCTGAAATTTGAAATGTACGGTTAATTTATGTCCCTAATCCCATGTATAAAGTTTCGAGCCAATTGGATGGAGGGAACCATGTGATCTTTCATTATGGACCAGTTTCGGGCCTCTTTAAACGTGAACGGCTTGATTTCCTCTGGTCCCTGGCATGTAAATTCTTCAATATTGGTCCTCTGAGGTTCATCCCATGCTCTGGTAATTTTGGAGCGTCAAATCCATCCTTTTAACATCATTTTTCAATACACGCTCCTGATTTCATCCCGTAATAAAAACACAATTAAAATATGGCATTAAGCATTATCATATATGTAAAATTAGGTAATAGTCGGGGTCTGATATGCAATATTCGACCCTCATCACAACCCCCAACCAAAGATTTTTGCTAGTCCCGAGCAAAACATGCGAAAAATAATTTCAGAAATAAAAGACAATTCCTGTAAACTCAAGTGACGGGTGAACAGATAATTGAGATATGAAAATTCTAGGATTCATGCATGGTGAGTGGAAATTTTCTCCTGGAATGAAGTTCACTGTAAATTTCATAATCAAGTTCAAAATATTAAGACATGAATTAGAATAATCCTAAAACATTGAGTTTCATGAGTGTATAGTGTCATCTCAGCTTTCAACCATTAAGAGATTCAATTGTCAATTGCATGATATCATTGGTAATTAACAACGGAGCTCATGTCACCCAAAACTGGAACCACACTTGCCTTACAGATTAACCTTTCATTCTACCATTTTTTTGATTTTCTTTATGAATAGTATGCCAAGGAGGAGAATCAAATCTGCACCTATAGGGAGCAAACCTATGGTGAAAACTTGTCGCTTAAATCTTTTCTCATGTCAACTATGAGGAATCGAATCTTCATCTATAGGGAGCAAACCTATGATGACGATTATGCGACTTATTCTTTCAATTCTTCTTTATAGACTGATGCTAAAAATTTTGTTTTTCAGGCTGGTTCCTTTCATGCTTAGTGATTACCATGTTATCAATTAATATCGAACTGAAAACTTAATGTGTAACCGAGATCTGATATGTGAAATCATGGCTCAATCAATGTTTACAACTTCTAATCATGGATTAACCATTCAAACTTCAGTGTGAAATCTGCCAGATAACCAAATCCAAGAGTCATAAATTTCTCACATTCTGAATCTTGTAATTTCAAAATCACAACTATCCTTCAAAATCACTTTGAATTCAATAGAAATTCCAGAAAAATTTTTAAAAATTTTCACAATTTTCACAATTTTTCGCTCAAGACTAAGAAAATACTAATTAGATAATCTAATCTCCCACCCCCAACCTAAAATCTACATTGTCCTCAATGTAAAAGAAATAAGCATGCAATGCACATGAGACAACGAAAAGAAAAGAGGAGTAGGGAAAGATAGTACCTGGATGGAGAATCAAGAGGCTTTCTAAAAAATAGCAACATAAAAGTAGGTCAGCACAAGAGAGATATCAACAAAAAACAAAAATAAAAAAATAAAAATAAATAAAATCCGAAAAAGAAAATCCTACCTATACCACTTTCGCAGGTACTCTCGATTGCATTTAGCATATGCAACAAGCCTTTAAACCCCTAGGTTACCCCTAGTGGACGAGTTGTAGTCTCGTGAGGGTTTGCAGTAATGTTACCCACAAACATTGAAGTAACTAACTAGAAAAAATAATATAATCAAACAAAAGGCTGGGTTGCCTCCCAGGAGCGCTAAGTTTAACGTCTTCAGCCAGACAGAAACGGACCATGAATTCATTAATCTTTAAGACCAAGGTCCGCCAAAGAACTTACCTCAACACGTGGTTAACCAATCCCAGACAAGTGATGCGAGTTCCCATAAACTGTGCTATCTGAAATGAGGTAATTGACACTATCATCAAACAATTTAAGGACTTCCGCTCGAACAACTTCTTCCATGTTAAGATCATGCTTCCTTTGTATTTTACGTGACATTTCCATAGCATGATCCTTACATACAGTGGGGCACACTCCTTGTATTTCTGCTATCTTCCGTTCAATTGCCGCCTTATATGTTCGAAGAACATTAAGCAATCTGTTCTCTTTTGCCTTCTCAGAGTTAGAACTGTCTTTGTCAGGAAGAGTCTCAGAGGGATGAAGAGGTTCCACTTTCGCTCTCCATTTTTCGGTCTCCAATATAGGAGTAGAGTCGAGCAAAGCATTGACTTCGTGGATGGGACTATCGATGTCAAAATCCATGCCCGATTGTGTAAGGTGTCTCAAGAGGATCTTCAAAGATGTACGGAAGGAGTCCCGCACAAGGCTCTCGATCATGTCCACTTCAAAAATGTCGTCCAAATCATGGGTTGTTGTCCCGCATTAAAAACATTGAGTTTAATATTCATGTTACCAAAGGACAATTTCATAACTCCATTCCAAATGAGCTTTATAATAGCATTAGATGTAGCCAAAAATGGACGACCCAAGATGACTGGGATCTGACTATGAGGATTCTGGACAGGCTGAGTATCTATAACTATGAAATCCACTGGAAAATAGAATTTATCAACCTGGATTAGCACATCTTCAATAACACCCCGGGGAACCTTGACAGATCTATCAGCCAGTTGTAATGTTACCTTAGTCGGTTTCAACTCACCAAGTCCTAGCTGCTCATAAACCGAATAAGGTAACAAATTAACACTCGCCCCTAAATCGAGTAATGCCTTCCCAATCTTATGATCTCCTATGCCGCAAGAAATGGTGGGAGCTCCTGGATCCCTAAATTTAGGAGGAGTTTATGTTGAATCATGGAGTGAGCTTGCTTTCTGCCAGAAGACTTTCTTATGAACATTTCCTTCGCTTTTGAGTGCATAAATCTTTAAGAAACTTAGCGCGTAAGGAGGGACTTGCTTGATGGCATCAAGTAACGGAATGTTGACTTGCACTTTTTAAACACATCTAGGATTTCATCAAAGTTATTTCTTTTCTTCATTGGTGCCGACGTTGAGGAAATGGTGCTTTAGGTACGTAGGGTGGCACATTAGTGGTTCCTAGAGAGTCGAGAGCTTTTGAATTTTGGATGCATTGGTGTGTCTCTCTCGCTTCATCTTGATCTTCCGCTTTAGAATTTGATTCATCCCTAGGTATCTCTATTCTCGTTGTCAATGCTTTTGCCCGACCTAAGGGTAGTGATCGATTTGGCTTGCTCATGATATTGACCTTGGTTAGAATTAGAGCCAATCTCATCTTGTCCCTTTGGATTAGCCACAGTTGACTAGGAACTTGCCTTTCTCTCTCACTCAATGTGGCAACTAGTTGACCCATTTGTACTTCCAAATTGGCAATGGATTGTGCATTTGCATGTAAGCTTTGCTGGTTGGCTAGTAAGGTTTGTTGGGTGTCTTTTTGGAATTGGAGAGAACTCTGCATAAAAAGATTGAGTGTATCCTCAAGAGATGGTTTCCTTGATTGTGCAGGCAGTTGTTGATATTGCGGAAACTGTTGAAATTGTTGACTGCCAACTTGGGAGTGCGGTTGCATGGGAGGATTTCCAGATGGTCCTCCTTGTTGTGGTCCTTTTGCCCAAGAGAAATTTGGATGCCTAGCCCAACCTGGGTTGTAAGTTTCTGCGTAAGGATTATTCCCAGGTCTTTGAAAAGTGTTCATTGCATGTACTTGTTCAGAAAGAAGTTCTGGGGATGCTGCACCAGATGGACAAGACTGCATAGGATGGGCAGGACTAGAACATATGGCACATGCCTCGACTTGAGCTGTTTGTGGAGGTCCATTATTTAATACCAGAGCATCAACTTTCTTTGTCAGGTTATCAAGCTTGGCGCACAGATCTGGCATGACTCCTATCTCATATATACCACCTCTCTTTTGTGGTTGGGAACTTCTTTCACCTCTATCTGAATAGTCCCATTGCTGGGAGTTTTCACACAAGGTTTCAAAGAATTTCCATGCTTCGGTATCGCTTTGGTCATGAAGGACCCTCCACTGGTGGCATCAACCATGCGACGGTTCTGGGGTGTCAGACCGTCATAAAAGTATTGCACTTGTTGCCACTTCTCAAAACCGTGGTGTGGACATTTAAGAAGCAAGTCCTTCCATCTTTCCCAACATTCATGAAAGTGCTCTCCCTCTTTTTGTGTGAAATTAGTGATTTCTCTACGAGAGCATTAGTTTTGTGAACAGGAAGAACTTGTTTAAGAACTTTCTAGACAATTGGTCCCATGTAGTGATAGACCCAACTTCTAGAGAATTCAACCATGCTTTCGCCTTATCCTTCAAAGAAAAAGGAAACAAAGGCGTAGGCGGATCGAATCGTCTCGAGAAGTTTTGGAATTTAAAGGTGGAGCAAATGTCTAGGAATTCTTTCACATGATGATATGGGTCCTCCTTGTCCAACCCATAAAAGGAAGGCAAAGAATCGTATGACCCAGTCTTGAGTTCAAAGTGTCTTTGCCGTGGTGGTGGGCAACACTATGCATGAAGGCGCATTGAATTGGACAGAGCTGAATAATCTCTAAGAGTTTTAGTTCCATTCTCTTCTCGCCATTTCAACCGAGATGTCTTTCAATCTTCTATGGAATGTTCTTTCTATTTCAGGATCAAAAGGTGCTAGTTCTTTATCTAGAGATCTACGTCCTAGCATAAACTAAGTAACAACCTAAGAGAAAGAAAACTAGAACTAGAAATTATGAGATTCTAAAACAAGTTAAAACTATGTCAACAAGAATGGGAAGAAAGAACCCAGGAAAGGAGATGATTGATGTCAGAAGATTTAAGAAGCTCCTCCTTCACTTAGTAGCTTCCTTCCCCAATTCCTGTACATAAAAACAAAAACAAATTAAGTTTCCTAAAATAATGATAGAAAAATCCTAAGCAACGGTTAATTTCTAAAAAAAAAAAAGAAAGTTTCTAAAACTAGAAAATAGAAAGTTTCTAAATCCTAAGTTAGAAAATAGAAAATTCCTAAAAAATAAAAACCTAATTCTCAAAATAGAAAGTAGAAAAGATTGGAGAATTTAGAAAGATGTTACCAATTTGGAGATCTATGTTAGAATCCTGCAAAACAAAACAAGTTAGTTTCTAAAACAGAAAATCTAAAATTAGAAATTTTCTAAAGAACAAAAAGTCAATTTCTAAAAAGGAAGGAAATCCTAGAATTAGAAAGTTACTAAAAATAAAAAGCTAAGTTAGTTTCTAAAAAGGAAAAAATTTTCTAAAACTAGAAAATAGAAAGTTACTTAAAAGAAGAATCTAAATCTAAAATTAGAAACTAAAAATTTCTAAAAAAAATAAAATCCTAATTCTAAAAATAGAAATTAGAAAAAGTAAGAAACTTAGAAGGGATTACCAATTTAGAAGTTTATTTCAGGACCCTACAAAACAGGAAATAGGTTAGTTCTAAAATAAAGAAAAAAAATTCTAAGTTAGTAAAATCCTAAGCTATGAATTATGATAAGAGAGAATCTTAAATTCAATTTGATCGAAACAACTTGTCCCGAAAGCAACGGCGCCAAAACTTGTTCACTCCCCAAGTATAGGGTTGTGATGTAGTAATAACTCTTAAGATCGAGGTCGAATCCCACGAGGACTGATCGTCACAATTCAAATCTGTGATCCTCCTTAACTAATTCAACAAATAATGGAGCAAATTACTAACACAAATTTATGGAAAATAACTATTGAGGATAGGGAAGAAAATTCAATAGGAGAAAGAGCACTAGGACTTTCGAATCCACCCCTAATTATCCCAACCCTTGTTTTGTCTGTTAATTCACTTTAATATAGATTGATCTAACTTATCTAGAGAAAGCACAATCTGTGTCCTTAATCGGGCATACAGATTGTCTAATTCCTTCAAGCAATGCCATGAATAACATATCCCATGTCCAAATCGGGCATATGGAATATGCAAGATTCAAGAAAGCACCCTGTTTCTTCCTCTACAGAACCTGTTCATGATCGAGATACAAGCACCTAGAATAAGCATCCAGACCACATCCATCCATAGACTCTGATCAAGTTCATAGATGGAGAAGTATAGAATTTAAAGCAATCAAGCACACTAGGGAAAGAAACAAACCAATCTAATTAAAATAAAATCAACATAGAAAAAGAGGTGTTCAAATTAGGGTTTCATCTCACCCTAGTGAGAGATTAGTTACCCATAAAATCCATTAAACATATGGATAAATAAAATTCAATAACAAACATCAAACCAATTTCTCTCTTTCTTCTTTCTTCTTTTTCTTCTCTCCTTTGCTCTAGATCTGGAATTCTCCACTTTTTTTCAATTTCTGAATTTCTCAATACCCTTCCTCATGTTTTGCAACTCATTTTATAGCTGATGGAGTAGCTGGAGTGGTGAAATTCGGATTTGGGAAAGTCGCATGCATGCAAAGAAAAAACCTTTTCGCATGACCAAGTTCGGGACCTTGAAACACCATACTTTCCTCGTTCAAATTCCAACAAACACCGTCCCTTAGGACTTTCTTGGGTCCTCTACATGATAGACGGTTCAGATCTGCCATATGATCAAAGATGGTGGCCCACAACTGCCTGGAAAACCGGATTTCTAAATTGTGCGAAACCTTTCGCACCCTTTCGCTGTCGTGATCGGTGGGCCCCATGGAAGTGTTTTCGGGAAATCCACCCCGTCCATTGGATTCAGGGACGAAATTTCAGTCAAGAATAGGTAGTTTTGAACGTCCAATGATGCGGCCCAGAGAAGAAAACACAAAAAGATCAGATTTGGACGTTGCAGGACAGCCCTTTTGTGGCCTCTGTACCACACACATGTGCACGCATGGTTGCAAAGTATTAGCATGGTTTTGTAGTGCTCGAGCCCATCTTCAAGATGGACGGTTCAGATCGGCCGGATGGGACTCGTGTAGGGCTCACAACCAACCGCAAAAATGGACCAGCGTCCGTCCGTCGTTACCGCAGAAACGGAAATTGCCGTTGCCGTGCGGGTGTGATTTTGGAAGGCGGTCAGCGCCTCCGCTGCACGGCTGACTTAAAAGGTACAAGGTGTACATTCACCATGTACGGGACCCACTATGATGATTTTCAGAAATCTTCACCGTCCATATTTTTTCTCATCTTATTTAAACCGTGAAGAGCAATTTTGAGGCAGTTTCAGATATCAGGTGGGCCTGAAATCAACGGTTTGTGGGCTGATTTGTCAGTTGGAGCACTTCCCGAGATATCTAATGGCTGAAATTTGAAATGTACGGTTAATTTATGTCCCTAATCCCATGTATAAAGTTTCGAGCCAATTGGATGGAGGGAACCATGTGATCTTTCATTATGGACCAGTTTCGGGCCTCTTTAAACGTGAACGGCTTGATTTCCTCTGGTCCCTGGCATGTAAATTCTTCAATATTGGTCCTCTGAGGTTCATCCCATGCTCTGGTAATTTTGGAGCGTCAAATCCATCCTTTTAACATCATTTTTCAATACACGCTCCTGATTTCATCCTGTAATAAAAACACAATTAAAATATGGCATTAAGCATTATCATATATGTAAAATTAGGTAATAGTCGGGGTCTGATATGCAATATTCGACCCTCATCACTGCCCTTATTTTTATTATTATTTTTTTTAAAAACACATTTTTTTGTGGTTTTTCGGTGGTAGGGCCCGCATCTGGTGAATCAGACCCACCCAATAGATTCCATAGCTCATACTCCATCCATCAAGCCCAATTTTGAATATTTTTCAATGTACAGAAATACCAGAGAAGTTTTCAACGGTGAAAATTACTCTTTCCAACGGTATGGTCCGCCTGAGAGTCAGATTGACCTCATTTTCGGCTCAACGCCTAAAATGAGGTAGGAAAGGGGATGGACGGCTTGGATGTAATCCAATCATCAAGGTGGGGCCTAAACAAGTGGGTCACCCCATGAGCTTGGAAACCAAGCTAATATTTGTGTTTTTACTACACGTCCAGCGTCCCTGACGCTGGACGGTTTGGCATGGGTGGGCCCTTCCCAAGTGGGCCACCAAATGAAGGATGGTGCGGATTCAACACATATGTAAAGTGGGCCACACCTACGGATGGCTTGGATAAAATTAATGCATCATGGCGGGGTCCATCCGGGTGGGCCACACAACTATATCATCACACACCAATTTAAAGAGAGGGAAAGAAAGAGAATGAGAGGGATCGGAGTAGCCAAGGGACCTCGCCACTATGGGCCCCTCAAATGATCACAACACATACATCTAGATGTGTCCCACCACAAGTGGGCCCTTAAAAATGAAAAAAAATCAAACAAATAAAACACCCACCGGTTGATCTCCTCGGTCCGTTGGAACGCCACCCTCCTTGTGCTCCTCTTTGATGGTGGAGATGGGAAATGGATGGCTAGGATGATGGGTTTTGGAATGGGAAAGGTGGGCCACACAAACTCTCTTTTCTCTCACTTGGAATGCATGGACGTGTGAGCACTTGCTTGGCTTGGGAATGTGGAGAAATGAGAAGGAGAGAGAGAGTTGTAAGGAGATGTGAGAAATGGGAGATGTGAGAGATGGGAGATGTGAGTGATGTGTACTTGACTAGGTATGGGTGTGTAAGAGAGAGGGTAAGGAAGAGTTGACTTTGGAGAGAGAAAGCATGGGTTGCTTGTACTTGACATTGAAGTGATTGATTGATTGATGTGATTGATTGATTGATGGGATTGATCTGACATTGTGTAGAGATTCTCTCGGGATCATAAAAGTGGGGCATTTTTTTTTTAAATAAACGCCGGCTTACATCTTCTGGTCAGGGTATCGGATTGGTGCGCGAGTCGCGGCGTTAGAACCGCGGCAATGGTGCGGTCGCAATGATACAGCTTTCGGATTAAACCGACTCGAATCTATAGGATACGACTTACGGTCGTGTGCAAAGTCGATTATCGGTTGCGGATTGCCGGACTTCGACGGAAAGGATCGCGGGATTCATCGGAACAGTACGAACTAGGATACGGGTCTTACACCTTATCATCCCAAGTGAGGGGGCTGTAAGCTAGGCTGAGTTTGACCAGCTCCCAAATGGGTCTGCTATCGATGAGTCGGGTAGGTATTAGCAAGCTAATAGCTAGGTGGATAGTGAGGTCTTTTTCACTCACTGGTTGTACTACTAGGGAGGCGGCAACCATTGTGGAGTATACTAGACCCCGGTGATATCCCAGAGATGAACTATACTGATATATGGACTTATTGAGCAGGAGTTGAATACTCAACATTTTACCCATTCATTCATTATCAACTCGGGTTAGTGGTATGCAACTAATTGTTATATGTACCTTCACAATGGCCAGAATTTCGGTTGGGGCGCGCAACTAACCTGAGATTAGGAGTTTACCACATTGAGTCTGATTATCCAAATTTAGGTATGGGACTGGTTTGGATAGTAGTCCCTTGTGATGGACCTCGTAGCCTGCGATACTACGTTCTATCATCCCGACTTCACACTCCAGCTTGGTCATTTCATTCGCATTGCATATTGCATTGCATCCTAGCACATAACATTTGGTTTACTATGTTTCCGTATTACAAACCTGATTAAGGTTGACGATATTCGTAGACTCGGTATTTGACTTTTGGCTTATTATGTCTCTGCATTGCATAGCTGATCTACATTACTTCCTCAGTATATGATATTGGCTTATTTTATTTTTGCATCGCGTAACCTGGATAACAGTGATGGTATTTATAAACTTGCCAGCATATTTTCACATTACTCTAATATTGCATTATAAGTACGCTTACTTTGTGCACACACTTACACCACTCTTTAAGCTTTCTATAAGCTTATACATGATAGATGTGTGTAGGTGACGTGTAACGCCCTGAATTTCGAGGGTCGAGCAAGGCTCTACTCCGGAGATTCAGAACATCACTTATGCAGTATGGATAATGATGTTCAGATTTTGCCCACATTAATGAGTCAAACATGAGTTAGATTATATTAAAACGGCATATCATACTCCAGATATAATTAAATTAAGCAAGCAGAAGTCTGAAACATATATATTTAAACATGTAAGTGTTTCACAACCTCCAGAGTATGAGTATGTAACTGGGTTGAATATATACATATATTGTTTCAAAATATAAAAGATATGGAAGTGTAAGGTAACCAACTAAATCAAATATCCCAGTGTTACTGCGTATCGGCATGACGTCTACATGGACCCGCCCGAGAGCTGAAAGTAGGAGAACTCCTCCTCATCCATAAAGTTCTGCTACGTCGCATAGACTTCATCAACACCTGCATCTAAACCAGGGTCTGGTTGGTGTTTTAAAATACTGTCCTAGGGTGAGAGTGAGTGATTAACTCAGTGGTATTATAAGGCAAAGGTTAACATGTTATCAAGTCAATCAAGCAGTAATGATAAACAACTTAACAATCACTTCCTAACTACTCTTGTTAATGCAGGAATGGAGTGCAAGTAATGATGTATGCCCTCGCATCAAAGCTCCCTAAAAAAGTGACTCCGACAACCAATTTCGCATATGACAGCACTCCCTCAAAAATAGTGCAACTTCATCGCCAAAAGCCCATCTTAACTAATGCAATGTGATGCATGGTCGTGTTAGCCAAGTACTTAGTTAAGCTTATTCATATAGCAGGTTCGGGAAGCTAAGGTACCTCCTTTTATATCATTAACCAGAATCGAAGGATCCATCTAGGGTCGTCAATCTTAGCTAATCACATACAATAGGTAAGTTGTAGGGCATCACCCCTAATAAAAAGCAGTCGATAGGCAAATTCAAAAGTTTATACTCGCGGTCACTACTGGGAGGCTCGTCACCTCAGTGTAGGCCGATAATACGAACACGATGTCCCATACCACCATGCTCAGTTTACGAGTCTTAGTTGCTCACTGGTCACTATGGGGAGGCTCATCGCCCCAGCATAGACTGACAGCTCGAACACGGTGTCCCATACCACCATGCCCAGCTCATGAGTCTTAGCGGATCGTGGTACCATGGTTAGAGTGAGCCTTTACATTGGAAAGGGGTACCTTAGATTCAAGTAATGGTGTCCATACATGGTAAACACATAATAGGCCAATCGGTTGGATAGACAAGTTCGATTGGTACAGGCACAAGATGACTTAATCGACATGGAGGGCATAAGCAACCCTTGTGGCCTAACCACTGTCAACAATCGTCGTGCAACCCAGATTCATCGAGTTACCCAATGTGGTGAGACTAATTCGGCCACTTGAACAAGGACTGTTACCGATTGCTTGGGCTACGTTGTAGCCCCAATCTTACTCAGCCGTAGTAAGTAAACAGATGTGATAATTACTTCAGCATTTAACAAACAATTCAAGTGCATTCCTCATTTGAGCATTTTACCAAACACATTAAACATGTTACCAAACACTTGCACTTTTATCCATAAATTACGTAACGACAGATATGATTTCATGAAAGAAACTATACATATGAATAAGGTACTTAAGAATCCTATCTTAATACTCTTAATAAATACAAATCATCAACAATTTCTCATTCAAACAATTCATAAAATACTTAGACTACACTTCACCAAATATATAAACTAGGTTAGTTATAACGTGTTTTAGCAAATCCTTATACAGAGAGGTCAGCATGCATATGACGGCGATGAATCCTAAATTAGTAGTCATGGCGAGCACGAATCATGTTTATATGTTCATTCAAACATTTCAACAAGAACATGAGAGACATATTTTGTTCAACATAGTTCACACATGTATATTATATCGAAAGCGGCATATCTAAGGCAATATGGTAGCAATCAAGTCAGGCATAAATCATTAGCTAACATTGAAGCATTGATAACCATAACCTAAACGTTTATAGTGTGTACCTTTCGTCGGAATACTCGATTCGGATTCGGTTCGAATTCTACGTTCTTGAAAACGGAACGACGGACACCTAAACAATGAAATAAGTTAGCTAGTTTGTCGATTACTCAATCTGGATCTCTACAACGATACTATGGTTAGGTTTTCTTACCCAAATCGTAGCCGAAACAGATCGTGTAGCGTAACGGGGAGGTGATCCGTTGCGTGGAGTCGTGGGAGAGAATCACTGCAATGATATGCCAAAAGCTTTCTTCTCTCCTCCCTCTTTTTCTCTTCTCTCTCTCTCTCCCTTAGGGTTTTGGGGAAATTCGTATATGAGAGAGGTAGGGTGGTATAAGGGTTATTTATAAGCCCAGAAGTGATGTAAATGGCCCCAGGGCCACTATATGCATGGGTTATACCCTTTGGGCAGCTGTTTGACAAACAGGGCTTATAGGGAGGCCCACTACTCACCTACGTCATAAGGTAAGTTCCCTAAAAATGGATCTATGCCAGGATGTGGTTTCAGTGCGATCGGATAGGCCGATCAACCATGGAGAACATGTATCAGATCAATGGCCATACTTACTCGATCGGGGCCAGAGGTATATGGATACGTGCAGGGAAATTTCCTTTTCCCATGGGTGAAGTTTGGTCAGAGACTGACGGTCTGAAATCCCCAATTTCGCGTGTGAGCGAATGGCCCAATTCACTTAAATTTCATTACATTTTCTAAAGATATTCGCGTTTCTCACACACTTTACTCAAGGCTCAAGTGTGTGTTTCTGGACACCATCTAGGCTCAATTCCCACGATGGTTGTCAAGCCCAATAGGATAGATGTAATCCTATAGTTTCACGGTCATCGGACTCTTGACGTGCGGTCTAGGTCCAATACGGAGTTTCAATGTGCTCTCGAGAGCGACAGGCTCTAGGAATTTCTCCTAGGTCTTTATGTAGTATTTAGTTAGTGGTATTAACGGTTTTTGGCTTTCTCATTTGTGAAAATGGTAGCCCATGCTTAATCCACCGATTATTTAGTTTAATACTTAACTAATTTTTGTCTAAGTTATAACAGGACACGGTCCTTAGGTGGTTCTGCCTGAGGTGGTACTCGGGTCTTTGTACAGATTTTTTTGAGACATTATAATCTACCAATTTCATCCCCAAAATTAATACATTTTCATACTCCTCGAGGAGATGAGGGTAGTTCTTACGGACTTTGGCTTCTGTTTCCCAAGTAGCCTCTTCCTCAGTGTGGTGTGCCCATAATACTTTCACGAGTGGGATAACCTTCCTGCATAACACTTGTTCCTTCCTATCTAGAACATGCGTGAGCCGCAATATATAGGTACATCTTCACCTAGCTGTACTTGCACTCATTTAATAATATGGGTACGGTCAGGAACATATTTCTTCCGTATCGACACATGAAAGATGTTGTGCACACTTGCGAGTGGTATGGGTAAGGCGAGACGGTATGCTACCACACCCACTCGGTCTAAAATCTGGAACTGGCCAATGAATCTCGGTGTGAGTTTTCCCTTCTTGCCAAAACGAAGGACTCCCTTCATTGGGGAAACTTTAAGGAATACATGATCCCCAACTTCAAATTCTGTCTCCGCCTCGTATCTGCGTAACTCTTCTGTCTACTCTGGGCTGTAAGGAGTCGATGCCTGATAATATCAATATTTTCTGAGGTCGCTTGAACCAGGTCTGGGCCAACCAAGCTCTTCTCGCCAACTTCTGCCTAACAATGTGGAGCTCGGAAAGGGCGCCCATATTAGGCTTCGTAAGGAGCCATGCCAATGCTTGCTTGGAAGCTGTGTTATAAGCAAACTTGGCATAAGGGAAACAATCATCCTAGCTTTCCTTGAAGTCGAGTACGCATGCTTGCAACATGTCCTCGAGTATCTGATTTACCCGTTATGTCTGCGCATCGGTCTGTAGGTGGAACGCGATACTGAACTTCAGTTTCACTCCCATTGCTTCTTGGATTTGAGTCTAGAAAATGGAGTGAATAGTGTGTCTCGGTCCAACACAATCTCTATGGGAACCTCATGCAGTCATACTATCACCTTAATTACTGCTTGGCCAAGTCATCTGCCGAATTAAAAACTCTAATTGGGAGGAAATGAACCGATTTCGTCAACCGGTTCACAATCACCCAAATGAAGTCATGCCCCTTTCTTGTCTTTGGTAACCCGGAAATGAAATCCCACTTCCACTTAGCTATGGGCATGGGCTGAAGTAACCTAGGGGGTCGGCGATATTCAGCCTTAACTTGCTGGCACGTGAGACATCGGGATACAAAATCTGCTATTTGGGCCTTCATGTTGTCCCACCAGTATGAACGCTTCACGTCTCGATACATCTTTGTACTACCCGGATGCATCGCCAACTTTGAATTGTGGGCAGCCTCCAGAACCTCTCTCCTCAAGTCATGGAGGTTTGGGACGCATTGGTGACCACGATACCGCAAACCTCCATCTAGGCCAACGCTCCATTCAGATTCTGCACTGTCGCTTGCACGCTCTCTCATCTTCGCCAACAGCTCATCTTCTTTCTGAGCCATAATGATTTGGTCATCAATAAGTGGTTGTACGTGGATGTGTGCGAATCTCTCGAATGGCTCCTCCACTGTCTCGCACGAATTCTACCATGGTCTACTCTTCTATCATCAGTGGGGCTGCAAATTCTATTATTTCTTTGCGGCTCATTGCATCGACCATAAGGTTAGCCTTGCCAGGATGGTAGGAGACCTCAAACTTGAAGTCTTTCAAAGTCTCCATCTAACATCGTTGCCTCATATTTAGGTCTTTCTGTGTAAAGATATATTTAAGGCTCTTGTGGTCACAAAAGAGCTCGAACTCCTCTCCGTAGAGGTAATGTCTCCAAAGCTTTGATACGAAAATTCCAGGTCGTGAGTGGGGCAGTTTTTTTCGTGTTTCCTCAACTGTCATGAGGCATGCGATCATCCTATCCTTCTGCATAAGTACACAACCCAAACTGACTCGAGAGGCATCAGTGTAAATGGTATATTTGACCCATGCTCTAGCAGTACTATCACAGGTGTGGACGTCAGCTTGTCCTTTAATTCCTGAAAGACTACTTTTGCTTTTTCATTCCAAGCAAACTTAAGATATTTTTGAGTGAGTTGAGACAACGGTCGGGCTATCTTGGAGAAATCCTTAATGAATTAGCGATAATAGCCTTCAAGTTCGAGGAAATTCCTCACTTCTGTAACTGAGCCGGGCTGCTCCCAATCTTGTACCGCGGTCACCTTGGCAAGGTCCACGATGATTCCTTCCTTGGAAACCACGTGTCCTAAGAACTTGACTTCTTCCTTCCAGAAGTCGCATTTTTGGTACTGTGCAAATAACTAATTCTTCCTGAGAGTATCAAAGATTGCTCGCAGATGTTCTTCGTGATCTTTTCGGCTCTTCGAGTATATCAAAATGTCATCTATGAAGATGATGAGGAATCGGTAAAGATACGTTCGAAATACCTGGTTCATGAGATCCATGAATATGGTCGGTGCATTTGTAAGTCCAAACGGCATCACGAGGAACTCGTAGTGCCCAAAGCTGGTCCTAAAAGCTGTTTTTTGCACGTCTTCATTCCTGATGCACAACTGATGATAACTGGACTATAAGTCTATTTTAGAGAAATACTGTACCCCCTTTCAACTGGTCAAACAGGTCATCTATCGTGGGCAGAGGATACTTATTCTTCACCGTGACATGATTTAACCTGCGATAATCTATACACAACCGCAGCGATCCATCCTTCTTTTTCACAAACAACAAGGGTGCTCCCCAAGAAGATACGCTCGGCCATATGAAACCCGAATCTAATAAATCATCAATCTGCTTCCTTAATTCCTCCATTTCACATGAAGGCATGCGGTACGTCGGTAACGAGATAGGTGTCGCCGCTTGGCATAAGGTCAATGGTAAAGTCGATCTCGTGCTGAGGAGGTAGTCCAGGGATCGTTCTGAACACGTCTGTGAAATCTTGGACTATTGGCGTGTCCCGAAGTTACGGACTATTATAATTTTCCAACAGGGAAGCATAACAACTAATGCGATAGGGCCAACTGACCTGAACTGGGAAAGTGAAGGTCATGTTTTTGGGCCCATGGGTTGTCACCAATCTGGTTTCGCAGTCAATCTCTGCCTTCATTTCGGTGAGCCAATCCATGCCAAGGATGACGTTGTAATGATATATCGTGGTGATAATCAGGTTAATGCACACACTCTGCTTCCTAAGTCTATCGGGTAATTCTTACAAAGCTTAGTGGCATCTATGAAGGTTCCTGCATCCGCGATGACTCTCACCCCGACCATAGGGGTACTGCTCAGCCCTAATCACTTGACTGTAAAGTATGCTATCATTGAAATAGTGGACCCGGTGTCCACCAACAGATATACTGGTGTACCTTTGATGTGGGCAGTGACTTCAAAGGCTAATGGTACTACAACCGCTGATTTAGATGCATTAGCTGCAAGTGCATGTACTCGAGCTTGTTGCGGATGATTAGGTTGCGTTACCATAGGTCGTTGAGGTGGCCTATTTCAAGATATGGGGGGGTCAGTAGAATGGTTGTGCCAGTGGTGCGGATCGTAGAGGTGGAGTCGAAATAACAAGTGGTGGCTGACGGTTGACCTTCTGAGGCGTGTGAAACCGTTATCCTTCGTCTTGGTAAAATAAAAAGGGTTAATATGGCCCCTTTTGTTACAATAAGTACACCAATGGTCAGTTCGTCTCTGCTGAGCCGGCGGAGCCATTGGTTTGGGAGGCGAGTCCATACGTAGCCTCTTGCCGAGAAATGGCCGGTTCTATAATTCGTGCTGAGGCCTCGGGCCCATTGGCATACGTGTTCGAGACACTCTTTCACCATCCTGCTCAGCTCGTAGGGACATGTTCACTAGCTCAGCATAGTTAGGAATGCTAGCGCAACACATCTTGGTGCAGATATCAACCCGCAGCCCTTCTGAAAAATCGCTGCATTCTCATCGGCTCATTTGCCAAAATCAAAGGAGCATTTCTAGCCAGCTTCATGAGAAGATTTTTGTATTCTGCCACTATCATTCTGCCTTGTCAGAGGCGGAGAAATTCGCCCTCTTTTTCATTACGGTAAGTGAGGGGGAAATACTTCTCGTGGAAACGTATTTTGAATTCATCCCACGTCCACGCCGATCCTGTGGGAACTGTTCGAAGAACACTGTCCCACCACAGGCTAGCTTCTTTCTCAAACATATATGTGACTAGCTCAACTTGTTCCGCCTCGGTACAGTGCAACACCTCAACATTTTAGAAATACGATCCAACCAGTATTCGGCTTCCTCGGGTCGATGAGTACCCGCAAAAGTGGGAGGGCGGAGTCACTGAAGGCCCTCAAATAGGCCACTTGTAGTCATAGCTCCAGTATACTGTACAGGTGGCATCGATGGGGCTACATTCATGTTCTGTACGATGGCCCCCGCTATAGTGGCCAAAACTTCTTGTTGTTGTTGCATTAGTGAAAAGGTTGAGCTAAGAGTCCTTGGGGGGGGGGGGGGGGGAGGGTGAATAAGACTATGTCAAATTAAAAATTAAATGCAGAATTTAAACAAATATAAATAAAGATAGCAATTAAAAATCCCACAATGGAGAAATGAATAACAACCTCAATTATACAAGTATTGAGAGGTTAATATAGATGTTGTTATAAGGACAACCTTACGCCAAAAACCAATGGCTTATGGTAGGACAACCTGATTCCTATAATGATCTATGTATCAAAATCCCAAATTGATATAGAGAAATAAAAATTAAATAGTAAAGAAAGTAACTAAGCTATTATAACATTCCCACACATACATAAAAAGATTACAACATTCTCCACAAATGCGTAAAGGGAAATTACAACATTCACACAATACGACAATTAAATAATCACTACAAGACCAGAAGTTATAGTGGTTTGCTTGTGTGTACACCAACTGTTTAGAAAAACAGCCATAAAACTACTCCACTCCTAATATCCTCACACAGTGGATATTAGCGTTCACTATGAAATAGATTTTTCAAGGTTCACCTACAACCCTCAAAATTGTGTCTTTCAAGTGGGCTTACACAATTCGAAAACCTCACACTATGAGTTTTCTGGATCACCTCAGACAAACCAAAAGAAATAGATTTTTCTGGCATAATCTCAAAGAAATCAAAAAAATAATTGATTTACACAACAGTAAAATACTTATCTGGATATTTTCCTTTGTTGCAGCCCGGTAGAACCAATTCGGAGTAGAAGTTCAACGTAGATGTTCAATGTTCACACTCACTTATGAAATGGTTCTAAGTTCTAAATGGATTTTAGATTAAATCACCTTAGGTTAGCTTGATTTGATTTTAATTCCAAGAAATGCGAAAACTTCAATCCCTTTTTCAAATAAGATTGGAATGTAGAATATGAAATCAAATGTAAAAAAGCTAATTAAAGAGAATATAAAATGAGCACTAAATAGCTTAAGAATATCACTATCTTATCTCTTAGAGTGGTGTCTTGATTTTTCTTGAATTGGATTCAAAACTCTGAAAATCGTGCTCTATTATAAGTGTAGAAATCGTTCCTTCGACTGGCCCAAAGGACAGCTCGACTGGTCGAAGGACCAATAACTTTTAAAAATTTGGGCGCGATAAGATCAAGTCGTTCCACGACTGGTCGAAGGGCCTGCTTAATCGGTCGAGTGGACTCCACGACTGATCGAGTCCTATCCACGACTGGTCGTGTGAGACTCATTTTAGTTGCTGGACTTTGGGTCAAGCTTGTTGGACTGGTCGAGCACTGTTCACTCGACCGGTTAAAAAGTCTCCAGGACTGGTCGAGGCAATAACAAAAATCCTAAAAATTAGTAACAAACTTAGGACTGGTCGAGGAATTTCTTGGACTAGTCGAGCCAGTACTAGGACTAGTCGAACATAGTCTAAGACTAGTCGAAAAACAGACTATGCACTTATAAAGTGTCCCAATTAAATTATGTATTCAAAATGACCTATCCTATGGTCAATCTAGTGTCATTCATACCTTATAAGCGATATATGAACATTGAATCTTCTTTTACTTCAGTTGATAGTTGTTTTTTGAAGTTCACGAAGCTTGATATCTTGACATATGATGAAGCTTGAACTTGAGACATTTTGAAGCTTGAATTTGAAATACATTGAAGCTTGAGCTTGAGGTACTTGAGTTGTACTTCACCTTGAGCTTTGAGTACCAAAGTAAAGACTATTGTCTTGCCTTAGATGAAGCTTTGAAACCTTGAACTTGGAAGCTTGAAGGAGTGAACTGTGTATATCTCTTGATCTTGCATTTGAAGTTCTTGAGGTAAAGACCTTTGTTCTTGTACATGAGATGCACAGTCTTGAATATGTAGATGAGCTACACAAGACACAGATTCCAAGAGGTTTTGGCACTATAAAATTTGACAATTATAGGAGCTAGGAAACATAGCACTTACAATCTCCCCCTTTGTCAAATTTGTGACAAAACACACTTCATTAAAATAAGATAAGCATAACACACACAATAAAGAATCATGCACCATATATGCAGAATAAAGAATTATGCACTGGTTATAACAAACAACCATATTACGCTTCAGCATCAATACACCACATCAATACTCTCCCCCTTACTTACTCCCCCTTACAATAAAAAAATGGTTACCTATCCACAATTCCAATTCCACATTTCACAAGCATGATAAAATTCTCCCCCTTTTTGTCACAACATGACAAAGGAAAGAAATAATAAATGATAATGGAAGTGGATAAATAAGGAAGTAAATAGAAGAGTAATGAAAAAGAAGTGCATATAAGATCAAGATTACCAAGAAACTAAAACCGTAAGAAAGCATGTTCAAGCATGTCCAAGCCCATAAAACAAAAGACATTCAAGTATCTTAAAAGTTATTACACACCACATATGCAAATACTAATCTAAACCCGATGAAGGTGCAAATATGGTAGGATCAATTTGATGAAGTCCCTTGTTAATGCGCTTCAGATACTTGCGCATATATTTAAATTGCAAGTCATGGGACACATTCATACTTTCAACCTTCTCCTCAAGTGAACGCAAACACGCATCAAAGTCAGATGCTTGATAATCAGGATCATCGGCCGAATTAGATTCAATTTCGTTAAAAATATCATCCATATTGATATCATCTGGAGGCAAATCACCCTCTTCATTTGTGGCATCAGCTCCACCAACACCCAATTAACTTCGCCGGGGGCCAACTTCAAATTCATCTTATTAATATTTGAGTTGTTGAAGGTTAAGTGGTGAATGGGAGTTTCTCCAACAGGTATAGCCACTAAACTATGGGTGGCCAACATAGTCATAAGATAAATGAAGGGAATGTCACTGTGTCCAGGATGGAGACGGAATTGAATGATGCAATGACAACTTAGAGAAGGAAGACATACAGAGGTTCCAAAAATGATAGAATGAACAATACGAACCATGAACGTAGTAAGTTCGGTTTTATTACCAGATCGAGGATAAACATTCGAAATAAAAATCCTGTGAAGGATTCTGTATCTGGTTAACAAAAACTTTGAGGCAAGCACATTTCTAGCAGTATTCCATTCCGCATCTATATTGTATAAATCTCTAGTGAGCATTCGCTTCTCAGTTTCAGAGGGTTTTGCCACTAGAGTGCTAATAGGAATACCTTCGTCATTGACAGGTATATCCATTAATCCAGAGATAAGATGACGGTCCACATCAATTGGACCTTCTCTAGTCGCAATAGTAAAAGTAAGATTTTCAGCAGAAAAATCAGTAATGCAAGCATACATAGTCTGCACAATGGAGCAGTATGTCGGCCCACCCCAATGTAGTATGTTATCCCATCCTACAAACTGAAGGAGAGGAAGGATATCAAATGGAGCCAAATGATCAACATTAACGGGCCGTTCTATTTTAACATTGCGCAACCGAATATCCCGCACATAAGTGGGATCATCTTTGGGCGACCGAAGGTGGCGCACTATAATAGGAGTCAACCGAGATGAAGAGGGACCATGAGATCCTTTCTTCTAGGTTTTACCTTCCATTTGCAACAAAGATATCAAGAAAAATGGAGATTGCAAAAGAGTAAAGTGGGTTTCTAGTAGATCAGATTTTTGAGTAGAAAACCCCAAAAATCAACATAAAACATGAAATAAACCACATAAATGATGAAAAGGAAGTGCAAAGGACTAGAATATATAAGAAAATTGAAAACAATGCACTAACCACAGAGGAATCGAAGATGGGTTCGATCGGTCAACGATGGGCTCGTTGGAGAAGACAACCCAAATGAGGAAAAAGTGATTTTTTCCTCAAATAAAGCACCAAACTTGCGGTTCACGGCTGGTTGAGTACATGCTCGACCGGTCGTGCCACGACTGGTCAAGTATGTACTTAACTAGTCGTGCACAGCCCAAAAATGTGCAATATTCATAAATTTTGAAATTTAAAATTTTAAAATAACAAATATATACATTATGATACAGAAATACATGAATCAACAATTCATATTACACGTACCAAGATCAAATTTAAATTTAGCAAACCTGCTTTTGTCGAGCGGTTTTGTGAATATGTCAGCAAGTTGAGTCTCGGTCGGAATATATTCCGAAGAAATTGTCTTTTCTTCCACTAATTCTCGAATGTAGTGATATCTAATGTCAATGTGCTTGGTTCGTGAATGCTGGATTAGATTTTTAGATATATTAATTGCACTGAAATTATCACAATATAAAACCATAGAATCTTATGCAATTCTGTAATCGCTTAGCATTCTTTTCATCCATACAAGCTGAGTACATGCATTACCTGCTGCAATGTATTCAGCCTTAGCAGTTGAGAGTGATACGGAACTTTGCTTCTTACTTTATCAAGAAACTAAACAGTTCCCAACATAGAAACAACCACCACTAGTTGATTTTCGATCATCAATGTTACCAGCTCAATCAGCATCCATTTAACCAGCTAATTACACAATAGTATCATGTGGATACTAGAGACCAAGATTTGCTGAACTAGCAACATATCTCAAATCCGCTTAACAACAATTAAATTTGACTCTTTAGGGTCAGATTGATATCTAGTGCAAATTCCTACGCTAAATGCAATATCAGGACGGCTCGTAGTTAAATAAAGCAAACTTCCTATCATATTGCGATATAACTTAGGATCCACACTCTTACCTGTAGAGCCTTTTAAGAGTTTTAAAGTAGTATTCATTGGAGTATCAAATTTTTTTCCACTCTTAAATCCGAACTTTTTAGCTAAGTTTAGAGCGTATTTAGTTTGAGAGATAAAGAAACCATCAGGTAGCTATTTTACTTGCAACCCTAGGAAATAATTCAATTCTCCAACCATGCTCATTTCGAACTTAGACTTCATGAGATCTGCAAACTCAACAGTCATGTTAACACCGGTAGATCCATAGATAATATCATTAACATAAATTTACACTATTAAAATGTGATCATTATATTTCTTTACAAACAATGTCTTATCAACACTTCCCATTATAAAGTTATGACTTAGTAGAAACTTAGTCTACTTTTCGTACCATGCCCTGGAAGCTTGTTTCAAACCGTAAAGTGCCTTTTTCAGGTGGTAGACATGATTAACATTCTTAGGGTCTTCAAAACCTGTTGGTTGTTCAACATACACTTCTTCATGCAAATCGCCATTCAAAAATGGACTCTTTATATCCATTTGGTATATTTTGAGCTTTCTAAAACATGCAATGGATATAAATAGTCTGATTGATTTAAGACGACCTGCTGGGGCAAAGGTTTCATCATAATTGATGCTTTCAATTTGAGTGTACCCTTGTACAACCAGCCTTGCCGTATTTCTAATAATATTACCAAATTCATTAGACTTATTTTTGAAAATCCATTTTGTTCCAATAATATGTTATCTTTCGGTTTTGGAACTAAGTACCAAACATCATTTCTAATAAATTGATTAAGCTCTTCTTGTATTGCAACGATCCAGTTTTCATCAGTAAGAGCTTCTTTTACGTTAGCCGGTTCTATCTAAGATGTAAAGCACACGTAATTATACATATCTTCTAGTTGTTTACGAGTGCGCACACCAGTGAGAGGGTTTCCAAGAATCTAATTAGTTGGATGTTCTTTAACAGTCCTCAGTTTAGAGTTATTTTGACTTGATGAAGTATCTGGTTTATCAATTAGAAGAACTTCATCATTTTCTGAACATGAAATAGGTGTATTCAAGTGATCGTCAATAACCACATTAATGGACTCTTGGATTACACTAGTCCTCTTATTAAGAACCCGATATGCTCGTCTATTCAGAGCATACCCTAAAAATATCCCTTCATCACTTTTGGTGTCAAACTTACCCAGATTTTCTCGGTCACGTAAAATGTAGTACTTGCTGCCAAAAACATGAAAGTATTTGACAGTAGGCTTCTTATCAAACCACATTTCATAAGCTGTTTTACCATTTGATTTTCTAGTATAAACACAATTAATTATATAACAAGCAGTATTTATGGCTTCGGCTCAGGGATTTTTAGGGAGCTTTATACTATTTAACATTACACTTGTCATTTCTTGAAGCACTCTATTTTTTCTTTATGCTGTACTATTTTGTTGTGGTGTTTTGGGCGTAGAGAATTCATGTGATATTCCCTGATCACTGCAAAATTTCTCAAAACTGTTATTCTCAAATTCTGATATATGATCACTACGGATCTTACAGACTTGAGATCTTTTTTCTGTTTGGATACGTTTAAGTACTCTTTTTACTTCGTCTAGAGTTTCTGATTTATCCCTTAAGAAGACTACCCAAGTATATTTGGTAAAGTCATCAACGATTACCAGAATGTACTTCTTGCCACTCGACTCTCCATTCTAGTTGGTCCAATGAGATCCATGTGGAGAAGTTCGAGTGGTTTATATATGGCATTGGAGTTCACCTTTTTGTGAGTACTCCTGGTTTGTTTACCAATTTGGCATTCGCCACATATTTTGTCTACTTTCTGTAATTTAGGTAGACCTCTTACCAACTCTCTTTTGCTCAATCTATATAAGTTACGGTAGTGTACATGTCTAAGGCACTTATGCCATAATTCAGTCTCATCGGTATGGACCATGTAACACGATAGATTAGATGAGCTTGAATCACTTACAATGTAGCACTTTTCAGAAGTTCTGCGTCCAGTTAATATTAGAGAACCATTTTTATTTAGGATTTCACAACCTTGGTTAGTAAATTTTACACTATAATTATTATCGCATATTTAAGAGATGCTTAATAAATTGTGTTTTAACCCTTCTACATATAAAACATTCTCAAATAGAGGAAGGTTAAAGAGTTGAATCATACCTCGGCCAACAATTCTGCAGTTGCTACCATCACCGAATGTGACTGAACCATCAGTCATGTCTTTAAGATTGGTGAACAGACCATTGTCGCCTGTCATATGTCTGGAGCAACCACTGTCTAGGTACCACTTTGAATGACTCGAAGCTTTGAAAGCGGTGTGGGTAACTAAGCAACCTTAGGGACCCATTTCATTACAGTCTTGGGTTTAGGAGTATAGTTGGTCTTCTTATGTTTGTAGTTGTTATAAGACCGACTCACAGAGTTAGATTTTAAGAGCTCCTTAAGTCAACAATTTTCTCATCTAAGGGCTTACGATTCTGATATTTATAGTTAATATAGTTTCTTTTAGGTTTTAAGGTTTGAAAAGTCTTAGCAGAATAATTTTGATTTAGACTTTTCCTTTTTGAGTATGAAGACTCCCCTTTTACAAATTTGAGTGGAGTATTCTTATGTTTGAGAGGAATACTTTTGTCGTAGCCCAATCCAGATTGATCATCACATTTTTTGGATCCGAATAAAAGTTTTTCTAACTTAGGATCACCTTGGGCATACCTCCAAGTGTCTTTTAAACTCAAAAGTGAAGAGACTTCAAGTTTTAGCTTTTCATTTTCAGATTTTAAGTTTTCAACTTGGGAGGTTTTGAAATCTAAGTCGCACTTAGTTTTTTCAAAATAATCTGAAATGTGAGATTTATTTAAAACAATATTATCAAAATTTTCTTTAAGTTTTGAAAACTTTTCTTTGTGAAGTTTTAGTTTTACAGCAATTTTGCAACTTTCCTTGTATAGGACATTATAAACATCTTGATGATCTTCTTAATTTTCATGATCACTATTCAGATTTTCTTCACTAGTTGAATCATCGTTATCTTAAAATGTGAACTTGGCTAGAGTTATAAGGGCTTTAACTTCATTCGACTCAGTTTCAGAATCTTCTGACTCAGAAGAGGCTTCAGAGCTGGAAGATTCATCCCAAGTAGCCAACATACCTTTCTTTTTAGGTTTGTCCTTTTTAGGACACTTGTTTGCTAGATGCCCATATTCATGGCAGTTGTAACATTGACTGTCTTTTAAAGATTTTCACGTTTTAGATTTAGATTTTTTCTTTTTATTAGGTTTTTGAAAATCAACCCTCTTTTTACTTTTGAAAATCTTATAAAACTTTTTAGCTAAAAGGGCCATATCATCTTCAGAATTTTTTAAATCAGAATTATTACTATTTTCTTGAGAAATACTCTTAGAGGATTTAAGGGCGATGGATTTACCTTTAGGAGCTTTAAAGTTTAACTCATAAATCTGTAATGAGCCAACTAATTGTTCTACCCTCATATTATCCGTTTCACGAAGTTCCTGGATCACAGTCACCTTTGAATTGAACCGTTCAGGCAGTGAGCGTAGTATCTTTGCACAGACTTTACTTTCTGGGATTCTATCACCGAGACCTCACATAGACTTTACAATGTCATTCAATCTTGTATAGAAGTCCATGAAAGTTTCACTTTCTCTCATACTTATTTCCTCAAATTTGGTTGTGAGGATTTGGACTTTAGATTTCTTGACAATTGTTGTTCCCTCGTGTGTCATTTTCAAAACATCCCAGGCTTTCTTTGCAGTATCACAAGATATAATTCTCTTGAATTCATCCGGTGATAGTGCGGAAGTAATAGCATTTAGAGCCTTTGCATTAACACTACTTTCACTTTTCTTAAGACTGGTCTAAGTAAAATAAGGTGTTACTTTTATAGTTATAGATCCATCGGTACCAATCACTTCAGTGGTAGGAGGGGTCCAATTGGTCACTGTGGCTTGCCACATACTCTCATCCATGGATTTTAGAAAAATCCTCATTCTGGCTTTCCAATAGGCATAATTGGAGCCATTAAATGGTGGAGGCATGGTGACTGAAAGGCTATAAAATTTGACATCTTAAAAAGTTCACATCGATTAGCTCAGGAAATAAATCCAAAAAATAATGCGATCTATTAGGCTCTGATACCACTTGAAAAGGCTGACCTAAGAGTCATTAGGGGGGGGGGGGTGAATAGGACTATGCCAAATTAAAAATTAAATGTAGAATTTAAACAAATATAAATAAAGATATCAATTAAACAATCCACAATGTAGAAATGAATAACAACCTCAATTGTACAAGTATTGAGAGGTTAATACAGATGTTGTTCTAAGGACAACCTTACACCAAAAACTAATGGCTTATGGTAGGACAACCTGATTCCTAGAATGGTCTGTGTATCAAAATCGCAAACTGATACAGAGAAATAAAAATTAAAATAGCAAAGAAAGTAACTAAGCTATTACAGCATTCCCACACATACATAAAAAGATTACAACATTCTCCACAAATGCATAAAGGGAAATTACAACATCCACATAATGCCATAATTAAATAATCACCATAAGACCAGAAGTTATAGTGGTTCCCTTATGTGTACAGCGACTGTTTAGAAAAACAGCCACACAACAACTTCACTCCTAATATCCTCACACAATGGATATTAGCGTTCACTATGAAATAAGTTTTTCAAGGTTCACCTAAAACCCTCACAATTGTGTCTTTCAAGTGGGCTTACACAATTCAAAAACCCCACACTCTGAGTTTTCTGGATCACCTCAGACAAACCAAAAGAAAGAGATTTTTCTAGCACAATCTCAAAGAAACCAAAAGAATAATTGATTTACACAACAGTAAAATACTTATCTGGATATTCTCCTTTGTTGCAGCCCGGTAGAACCAATTCAGAGTAGAAGTTTAATGTTCACACTCACTTATGAAAGGGTTCTAAGTTCTAAATGGATTTTAGATTAAATCACCTTGGGCTAGCTTGATTTGATTTTGATTCTAAGAAATGGGAAAACTTCAATCCCTTTTCCAAATAAGATTGGAATGTAGACTACAAAATCAAATGCAAAAAAGCTAATTAAAGAGAATATAAAATGAGCACTAAATAGCTTAAGAATATCACTAACTTACCTCTCAGAGTAGTGTCTTGATTTTGTTGAATTGGATACAAAACTCTGAAAATCGTGCTCTATTTATAAGTGTAGAAATCGTTCCTTCGACTGGCCCAGAGGACAGCTCGACTAGTCAAAGGACCAACAAACTTTTGAAAATTTGGGCGCGATAAGATCAGGTCGTTCCACAACTGGTCGAAGGGCCTGCTCCACCAGTCGAGTGGCCTTTACGACTGGTTGAGTCATGTTCATGATGGGTCGTGTGGGACTCATTTTAATTGCTGGACTTTGAGTCGAGCTTGCTGGACTGGTCGAGCACTGTTCACTCGATCGGTCGAGAAGTCTCCAGGACTGGTCGAGGCAATAACAAAAAATGTCATGCCCCAAATCCAGGGACGTACAGCTTCCGTGATGCCCCGAATCCAGCACTCAACTTCCATATACCAAGTCCCGAGTTCGGCGCACCACAAGGAAGATTTTCGACTGAATTATTTATTATTATTATATTTATTCACATAATAAAACCTGAGCATGAAGATCCATGATCGAAATACCAAACAACACTCTCCATTATAAGTCTTGATGGTTACAAGTACAATGCTTTTCAAAAGGTACACAATGTCAATATTGCCAATTCGAAAAATAGATACAATGCATCGAGAAAGCTAAGTCTTCCAAGCTACTCTTGTTCTTAAAAAAATGGAAAATAGGAAGCTTAGGCAAAAAGCCTAGTGAGTACACATGTGTGTGCAGTGTGTCCTACATGCAAGTAAAATAAATATGCTACAAAGAAATCATGTATGATGAAAGGTGTATAGTACGTAAGGTATAATGCCGATGCCAATGTCAATGCAATACATATGCATCATAGTAATACTCCGAGTCAATGTTATCAGCATCACCAAGTCATATTTTCATTTTTCCTATACCATAGCCATTCCATATTACACGCATTCGTAATCACATCATCATCATCATATTGTCATGACATAATCATACAATATCGGAAATACTTGTAAGATCATGAATCATACGATATCAGAGTAAGCGGAAATACTGACAAGTCCATGAGTCATACAATATCAGAGTACGCAATACAGATCAGCTATGTAAATGAGGAGTCATAAAGAGTCAAATATCATATGCCGATGATGCAATGCAATATACAATTCCTAATGAGTTACGAATACCGTCAGCCGTATCTAAATGCAAAAACACAGTAACTCAAAATGCCATATGCTGCAGATGTAATGCAATATGCGGTGCAAATGGAATGACCATGCTGGAGTGTGAAGTCAGGATGATAGTACGTAGTATCGTAGGCTATGGGGTCCATTATAAGGGATTTCTATCCAAACTAGTCCCATACCTAAATTTGGATAGTCAAACACTGTCACGCCCCAAACCCAGAAATCAGATTTACAGGAATTCCCATCGCCGAATCCGGTGCTGACAGCCTCGTAGTACCCCATTCTTGGTTCCCACCGCCTATATGCTAGTTTCCGATCATGGGATCCTACAAGAAGGATTTTCCAACGTACATTTGTCTCATAAGAAGCATAACCACAAGTTTACCCAAATCACAAAACCAACATCATCATCATCACATATCCACTAATACAAACTTTGAATACAATGCAAAAAAGGAAAATATATATTTCGAAAATCAAGGCTCCAAAAGTCCGTTACATGCTCCAAGCTCCATGCTTCTGCATCACCTGCACGCATCTATCGTGCATAAGCTTATAGAAAGCTTAGAGGGTGGTGTTAGTGTGTGCGTAAGGTAAGTGCCAAGTATACAATACAATGTCATAAATTATACAATGGAATAAATGGAAATACTGACAAGATACGATATCAGAGTATGCGAAAATATACTGGTAAGTCCATAAGTCATACAATATCAGAGTACGCAATACAGATCAGCTATGCAAATGAGGAGTCATAAAGAGCCAAATATCAGTTGCCGAGGATGCAATGCAATATACAATTCCTGACGAGTTCACGAATACCGTCAGATGTATCTATACCATATAAATGCAGAAACATAGTAACCCAAAATGTCATATGCCGTAGATGTAATGCAATATGCAGTGCGAATGGAATGACCATGCTGGAGTGTGAAGTCGGGATGATAATACGTAATATCGTAAGCTACGGGGTCCACCACAAGGACTTCTATCCAAATTAGTCTCATACCTAATTTGGATAGTCAGGCTCAATGTGATAAACTCCTGATCTCAGGTTAGTCACGCGCCCCAACCGAAATCCTGGCCATTGCGAAGGTACACGTAACAAATAATTGCACACCACCAGCCCGTGTGGATAGTGAATGAATGAATGAATGAGTATGCAACTCCTGCTCAATAAGTCCACATATCAGTACTGTGCATCTTTGTGATCATCACTGGGGTCTAGTACACTCCAAACTGGCTACCGTCCCTGCAGGCCGCGTAACCCAGTGAGTGAAGAAGACCTCAGTACCTGCCTGCCATCAGTATACTAATGCCTACCCGGCTCGTCAATAGCGGACCCATTTAGGAGCTGGTCAGACTCAGCCTTGCTATGCCTACTCCTTCTGGTGGGTAAGGCCACACCCCCTCCCAACAGACCATGACACAGTGGGAGACGCGGCGTCCTGGTATTCGGCACTTGGGCACTCATGTATCCACTCGGTATCGACGTTGGGGTGTCTCCTGGCCTCAAAGGTTTAGGGATTTTCACCCAGGGCCATCTATGGCAGCCCAATGCTAGAACAGATTTTCGATGTCCCATCTGGCCATCCACGATATACCTATGGAGGCTACGGCCCTGATGTCATTAGGACGTATAGTAATCACAACACATAATGCAAGATGCATGAGTCATACGATCCAGTCATGCATTAATCTACGCATACCGTGCACTCATGTGAGACAATCTCCACCTACCAGGGAGTCTCATAACAACCTGCCTAATGACATATGCAATAGTCAACCGCATCTCATAACAAACATGCAGATGATGCGTATGAGCATGTATCATGATGCTATGTTGTCACATACTCATAACCGGCATCAACAATCGACCTCGACAATGTGGACATTTAACCAACATTGCCCCAAGGAATGGCATACATAGAGCCTAACAAATAATGGGCCCATGGCCTCACACAAGCGCCAAATATACAACACCATGGGCCTCACTCAAGATCTTAATACACATTACGATGGGCCTTTCACATGGACCTAAAATACATTACAATGGGCTCTATCGCCTGACCCTCAATGCATCAAAATGGGCCTTAAACACGGGCTGAATACACATCACAACGGGCCTCAAATATGGGCCGCATATACATCACATTGGGCCTCAAACACAGGCCGAATGTACATCATAATGGGTCTCAAATATGGGCTGCATATACATTACATTAGGCAATTATCGGCAATCGGCCACAACAATCGAAATCGATCAATAATCAGCCATCGATGATCGAAATTGGCAATCGGCCACAACAATCGAAATCAATCAATAATCGGCCATCGATGATCGGAATTGGCAATCGACCACAACAATCGGAATTGATCGATAATCGGCCTCGATGATCGGAACCGGCAATCGGTCACTATAATCAGCCTCGATCGCTAATCGACAATCGAAATCGGTATCGACAATAGGCCTTGATAATCGGCACCGATAATTGGCCTATAAGTAAGGCGGGGTCCATATATGAACAGCCGATCGAACCATAATATAAAGATCGTCCCTCGGCCGTGGTTATTTCAAACCCGATATCGCGAAACCATCCGTTTTTGGAGAATGGGACCCACTGATTAGGGTTAACCCACGAGAGAATGATGAGGAATGGCCTAACAAGGCCTAAGGGAAGTCACAATGTGGGCGTCCAACCGTCATTGCCCATCAATGTGGACCTTTAACCAACATTGCTCCCAAGGAATGACGCTTAAAGGATCAATCGTATAATGGGTCTACGGTCTCATACAAGGGTCTAATACACATCATCATGGGCCTCGCTTATGGGGCATATACGCATCACATTGGGCCTCACTCATGGGCCAATGTATATAACATCAGGCCGTATCAACGGGTTGAATCAAATGGGCAGAATCAAATGGGCCGATACAAATGGACCAAATCAATTAGGCCGAGTCAATGAGTCGAATCAAATGGGCCAAGTCAATTGGGTCGATCAAATGGGCCGATACAAATGGGTCGAGTCAATGGGCCAAATCAAATGGGCCAAGTCAAATGGGCCGAATCAATTGAGCTGATCAAATGGGCCGAGTTGAATGGGACCAAACCAACTACACCATTCATCTATTGCTAGAGATCATTTTAGGCATTAAAAAAATGAATCATATCAAAGGATAACTTAGACCATACCACAAATAATAGTAGTGATAAGGATTTCCACCGTTAAATTCCAGTGGCCCCACCATAGGGTTTATTTCCCATCCAGTTTGTTCATAAGGTCACAAAGACTTGAATTAAGAGGAAAAACATATATCATATTGATTCGGAACCTCTATGCTCCCACAAGGGTTTCAATGGTGGACGTTCAATCCCTCCACTGTTTTATTGTAGTGTGGTTCACTTAATAAACAACATGGATAAAATACATATATCAGGTGTAGGCCACACAAAACTTGCTGATGTTATGGGGCCCACTGATGGATGGTATATATGAAGCATGTACATCGTTTGGGTCCCACAGAACTTGCTGCCGAAAACAACAGCTATATAACTGGTGTAGCAGACCAGCCAGTCAGTGCCCATCATCCAGTTGGATGGTCTGGATTACAAATGGATGGACGACGCTGATAGAACTCATACATCATCTGGAGCATCGTCTAAATGGACGGATGGTGTGGATGTACTCCACATGCATCATGGACCCACGGTCCTTGCTGTATGTCAGCAATATATAGCTGCTGGAGGTCATCCAGCTAGTCTTTTTCCAAAGCAGGTGGGTCCCACATGGGGCCCACCACATACATCATGTGTATAACCTATATATATATGTATATATATATATATATATATATATATATATATATATGTATATTATTATTATTATTTTTTATTTAAGTGACCAGCGTCCAGACCACAAGCAGGGTGGACGGTGATAAAACATAGACATTAAGGTGGGCCACTGCTCGGACAGTGAACCCACAACATTGCAACATGGTGGGGCCCTACATGGCATCATCTAGATGGACGGTGCAGATGAAACACATACGTTTAAGGTGGGTCCCACCAGGGAGACGGACAGCTGGGAGTATAAAACACATATCAAAGGTGCGTCCCTCTACACGTGGCCCACAGCTTGGGACCAAGCTGATATTTGTGATTTCCCCACCGTCCAGACAGTTGGACGGTGTGGACAGATACATCATAGTTTGGTCCATAGAACTTGCTGCTATAAATACAACAGATATATAGCTGGTGTGCAGGTCCACCGTCCATCAGACGGATGACTTGGATATGAAATGGATCGACGGTGTGCAGGTATAACACATACAACTGATGGGGTCCACGCTGATGGAAGGTCTGGATGCAACATTCATCATGGTGGGCACCATAGTGCTTGCTGACGTCAGTCAGCAGTAGGACCCACCGTAAAAAAAAAAGATGCACGGCAGGGATATAAAATACATTACGGTGGAATCACACCGTCCAGCGGCTGGACGGTGGGGATGAAACCATACATCAAAGTGGGTCCACACGTGTGGGACCCACCAGCTTTTAGATTAAGCTGATATTTATGCTTTCTCTTCATACGGTCCAGCAGTATAGGCTGCTGGACATCCCATGGCTGGACGTCCATCAAGGTGGCTTCCCACACGTGTCATCTAGACAAGCCCCACCACTTGCTGATGTAAACGTCAATATAGCAGCTACATGGTTGCGTGAAGTACCCCAACCAATCCATGCCCACCGTCCATGGATAGGAAGATGTGGATGTGATGCATCAATATAAGATGGGCCCCACACGCTCCATGGTGGGGTCCACAACACAAGAGAGAGAGAGATGGGGTAGTGAAGGGGCCCCGCCACTATGGGCCCCTCATGTTTACAACACATACATCAAAATGGGACCCACTTACAAGTGGGCCCTCAAATGGAAATCGACAGTAGATCACCCACCGATGGCGCTCCTTCTTAGCTCCTTGGGATCCTTGTTTTCTTGACTTCAACTTTAATGGTGGAAGATGGAAGATTTTTGGGTGGTAGGAAGTGGGCCACACCATAACTTCTTTCTCTCATTAGAAGCCATGGACGGTTTCTCCTGTCTTAGTGCTTGGGGAATGGATTAGAGAATGAGAGAGAGGGAGGGTGATGTAAGGTGAGGGATGGGTGTGATGGATGAGAGTGATGTGTGTACTTGACTAGGTATGGGTTGTGTTGACTTGGGTGAGAGAGGGGTATGGGTTGTGTTGACTTGGGTGAGAGAAGGGTATGGGTTGTCATGGGAGGTGTACTTGTCGTGATTGATAGGACATGTCATAGAGATTCTCTCGGAATTCCCACGCGTGGCATTTTCTTCTAACTGAACACGGGCCTACATCTCCTGGCCCAGGTATCGCCTAAGCGTGCGAGATGTGGCGTCGTAACCGCGATGACGGCGCGGTCGCAAGGATACAAGTTTCGAGTCGAGCCAAGTCTGATATACGGGTCACAACTCAGGATCGCGTGCAAACGCTAATAATAGATCATGAGTCACCGAAATTTGACCGGGAGGACCGCGGAGGCATACAGAATAGTACAGTCTAGGATATGGGTCTGACAAATACAATGTGGTAAACTCCTGATCTCAGGTTAGTCCCGCGCCCCAACTGAAATCCTGGCTATTACGAAGGTACACGTAACAAATAGTTACACACCACCAGCCCGAGTGGATAGTGAATGAATGAATGGATGAGTATGTAACTCCTGCTCAATAAGTCCACATATCATTACTGTTCATCTCTAGGATCATCACCGGGGTCTAGTACACTCTGCATGCTAATTGCCGCCCACTGACGTGCTACCATGCAAGTGGAAGAGACCTCACTATCCACCTGACCAGTAGTTAACCAATATCTACGGGGCATGTCGATAGTGGACTCATTCATGAGCTGGTCAAACTCAGCCTAGCTATGTCCCCTACCCTTGAGCGGGTAAGGCCACACACCCTCCTAACCGACCATGACACGGGAGATGCGACCTCCTGGTATTTGGCATTCGGGCGCTCATGTATCCACTCGGTATCGACATTGGGGCATCCTCTGGTACCAAGAGGGTTTAGGAATTTTCACCTAGAGCCATCTATGGCAGCCCGATATTAGAACAAATTTTCGGTGTCCCGTCTGGCCATCCACGATATGCCTGTGGAGGTTACGGCCTTAATGTTGCTAGGGCACACAATGCAAGATGCATAAGTCATACAATCCAGTCATGCATCAATCCTACGCATACCGTGCACTCATGTGAGATAACCTCTGCCTATCAGGGAGTCTCATAACAATCTGCCCAATGACATATGCAATGGTCAACCACATCTCATAACAAAGATACAGATGATGCCTATGGGCATGTATCATGATGCTATGCAGTCACATACTCATATCGGTATCAATAACCGGCATCGACAATCGACCTCGACAATGTGGACATTTAAGCAACATTGCCAATCAATATGGACATTTAACCATCATTGCTCCCAAGGAGTGGTCCACATAGAGCCAAAATCGTAGAGGACCCATGGCCCCATACAGAGGCCTAATATACACCATAATGGGCCTCACTCAAGGGCCACATATACACCATGTCAGGCCTTATCAAAAGGGTCGTATATGCATCACATTGGGCCTTACCAAATGGGCCGGAAATACATCACAATGGGCCTCATCATATGGACCGAAAATATATCACAATGGGCCACTCATACGGGCCTAATATACATCACCATGGGCCACGACCCATGGGCCCCAAATACATCACAATGGGCTATGACATATGAGCCGGAATTACATTACAATGGGCCTCACTAATGGGCCATAAGTACACAATAGGTGGGCCCTGCACATGGGCCTAATATACATCACGATGGGCCTAATATGCATCAAGTGGGCTGCATCAATGGGCTGCACACAAATTGTCCTCATACTCATCAAGTGAGCTACATCAATGGGCCACACTAATGGGCCTCATACTCATCAAGTGGGCTACATCAATGGGCCACATTAATTGGGCAACCGCTTTACTAAACTTTCACATAGTCAGGCAGCCAGTACCACAATTTCACATAGTTTAGTAGTCACCTAAGCACCACATAATTATATGGTTGGGCCACACATTCCCCTCATACCCACATGATTTAGGGCTGTCCTCGTCACGCATTATCACAAGATTTATGAACTACATATTCAACACCATTTTGCCAAATCTAGCTGCCATTCATCCCGTCAGTGATCAAATGGTTAAGGGCCACAACAATCATAAATTCACTTAGACAAGTAGTCACACAATTGCCTCAATTTCATATAGTTAGGTGGGCTATAAAAATCACGCACTCCGATGGAGTGGTGGCCTACTCAACTTCCACCAATTCACACGACTAGTTGGGCCACCCAAAATCTCAAGTTCCTATGGTATAGTGATCCACATGATTTCTACCAACTGACAGTCTAAATGAGGAATAACCATTACTGTAACGCCCTGAAAATCGGGGGTCGTGCATAAACTCAACTCCCGAGTTCCAACGCATCACTTATGCAACAAAATGAATGATGATTGAATGTGATCGGTATTAGTGCAATGAACATGAGTGAGATTAAGCCAAAACAGCATATCATACTCTAGAGACAGTTAAATTTGTAAGCGGAAGACTGTGATAGATAGATAAAATATATAAACTGTGGTGGGTCTCCAGAGTGTGATAAAGTTACTATGTTAAATAATTACAAGTATGATTTTAAATTATACCAAGTTGTGTAGTGTGATCTAGTCAACATCCCTGTAGCCCCGACAATCAAGGCACGGCTCTCACGAAGCCGCCAGAAAACAACATATACGAGGAAGCATTCTCGTCGTCATAGAAGTCCGGCTCCGCCTCAGAAGTAGCGTCGCCATCTGCAATCGACAAAGTCTGGTGGGTGTTCGAACACCGTCCCGTATCGTGGGAGTGAGTGATCAACTCGGTGGAACAATAAAGCATAGGTTAACATGTTATCAATTCAAAGCAATAATGATAAAGCAAGTACAATCAAAACAATTTTAACTACTCTTATTTAATGCAAGTATGAAATGACATGATGTATGCCCTTGCCAAACCACCCTCATGCGACATCATCTTACGTTCGCGAATGCGTCCA
The DNA here is from genome assembly GCA_030180095.1 of Magnolia changhungtana. Classification (NCBI taxonomy): domain Eukaryota; kingdom Viridiplantae; phylum Streptophyta; class Magnoliopsida; order Magnoliales; family Magnoliaceae; genus Magnolia; species Magnolia changhungtana. The sequence continues at coordinate 3,121,673 of JASAUF010000473.1, read as the reverse complement.
TCCCTCGGTGCTCCACATCTACCAGGCACATGCAAAGGCGATGATGAGCATGATTACCGAGTAATTATTAGTTCATTTCAAACAACAGTATTGGGAAACTAAGGTACCTCCCTTGTATCATTCCCAAACATGATCCATTCTAGGGTCGTCAGTCCTAGTTAATCTCATACGATATTATGGTTTGAGAGGCGTAGCGAAGGCATCACAAAGGGCTCGTCACCCGTCAGCACGGATACAGATCTCACCGTATGTGGCTCAATTGCTGATCGTCAGCTCGAGTACAGGTTTCACCGTACTCGGCTCAATCACTAGCCATCAGCTCGAATACAGGTCTCACCGTACTCGGCTCAACTCATACTCTAGTTGCTGTGAAAGACTCGTCGCCAATCACAGACCTTGGAGTATACTCGAAGACACTACAGACGACTCGTCGCCCGTCAGCACGAGTACAGGTCTCACCGTACTCGGCTCTCGCCGTAAGTATCGACAGCTCAAATATAGTGTCCCATACCACCATAATCGGCTCACAAGTCTGGTTGCTCACAGGTCACTACGGGGAGGCACATGGCCCCAGCGTAGGCCGACAGCTCGACCACAGTGTCCCATACCACCATGCCCGGCTCATGAGTCTTAGCGGATCGAGGTACCATGGTTAAAAGGGATTTCACTGGTAAGTTTGGTACCCTAGGTTCAAGCGGTAGCGTCCAAACATGGTGAACATACATTAGACAGATCGGGTTACTTGACGAGCTCGGCTAGCTCGAGCGCACAACAAGTTGAACGACATGAAGTGCATAAGCACTTCGCGTGGCCAACCACTATCGCCAACCGAAGTACGACTCGAGTTCGTCGGACACATCTCACGTGGCAAATGAATCGCAGCCACGAATTCAATTCTGGTACCGATGGTCTGGACTATAATCATAGCCCCAAACACAATCAAGTGCAGATAGATAAAGTAGTAGTGAATCAAGATTCAACTCATACAATCAAGGTCTGGTAGTATCCGTTTAGGGCTGCCAGGGCTGTTGCACGCATTCGTTGCTCCACTCCCCCATCACCCATGACGGATCATACAATGTAAATATAAATTTAAACATATGCATTACATAGTTAAAATCATAAAGCAGTTGAGCATGTTATGAAGCACAACACGAGCATGAATTTGTACATGTTCAATTCCTAATCACACAACTATCCAAGGAGATCATACACATAGTTAAAAGAAATTGAGAATCATATCTCAACACCCTTATACATTACAATTTGCTAACTACTACTCATTCAGACATTTCAAGAAACACTTAAACAAACATACATCAACATACATGACATATGTCGATCATATAGGCATTAGGCCAAATCCTTTCACTAGGGAGTTGCCCCAATCATAACACGTGTACACCCACGATGGATAGTCATGGTAAGCAGGAATCCAAGTTCCATATTCATTCAGTCATTTCCACAAACACTTAGGCCACACATTTTAGCATATATGGTGTATATTGAACGTGGCGTGATTTAGGCAAAATCCTTTCGTCAAAGGGGTATCGCCACTACAACAATTATGAATCCATGACAATTAGTCATGGCGAGCATGAATGAGAATTCTATACTCATTCAATCATTTTCACAAACACTTAGAATATACTATTACAACATACATGGTGTATGTTAGCAAAACATGTATTAGGGCCATCCTTTAGCCAAGTGAGTATTTTATCCATGTATAATATATTACTACAGCAAATAATCATGATAAATACATCTCCCAATATTCATACGTATACAGTATTTTCTAAAATACGCATTTTCAACATACATAGTGTATACAAGCAAACATGTATTACGGCGATTCCTTTCGCCAAATAAGTAATTTATCCATATATTATATAATCATACGACAAATAATCATGGCAAATACATTTCCAAAATATACATGTATACGGCGCTCCTTACAATACAGTATTTCTACATACATAGTGTATATTAGTAAAACATGTATTTAGGCAAATCCTTTCGCCAAATAAGTATTTTACCCATACGTCATATATCCATACGACAAATAAACATGTCAAACACATTTCCATAAAAAATACGTATACGGTATTTTATACGAATACCTAGAGTATGTGAAATTCCAAATTCTACAATTTTAATCAAAACAGAAAACGGAAAGCACTTTGTACATGTGCAATTGCATGCAGATCATGAATCTACCATTAACTGACATTGAAAGCGTTGAAAACCGCAACCTATACACCTAAAGTCCTCACCTTGCCTCTTGGAATCTCAACGAATCAGCAAGGTTGGATGAGCTTCCGTATTCGGGAGTTTTCTAGCCTAAAGAGTGAAATCGGTTAGCTATTTCACAACCTATAGCCTATACACCTCAAATCAGATCTAGGGTTAGGGTTTCTCACCTTAAAACGGAGTTGATATCGCCGTTAAAGCGATGAGAATCAGGCGGTGGAGCCCGAATAGCAGCAGGGAGTTCCTCCCACATCTCCCACACTTTCTCTCTCTTTTCTCTCTCTCAATCTCAAATTCGTATGGCTGCCATGAGAGAGGGTTTAAGGTCCTTATATAGCCTAAAAATTTATCGAAATAGACTCCTGTTCAATGTATACTTAGGTTATAACCAAAGCGGAACTTTTTCAGCTCAACGAAGGACTTCTGGCGGGCCTCCTTAAGCCAAAGGTCGGACTTAAGCTCACCGACACCGGATCTACGTTTTATTAAGTTTTCGTTTCAGTCGAATTTACAGATCACGCGTGGTGGACCAGTTTCAGTTCAACGGTCAGCGGATCTCGATCGGAGATTCCGAGTACATGTAAATGTGTATGAAATTTCTCCTGATCCGAGGGTGTAATTTGGTCTGATTCTGACGGTCTGGTTGCTTAAAACTGATCCGCAAGCGACGAGTCTCAGATTACTATTCAAGATATTTATTTTGGAAAGAAAAAGGTGTTTTCACACTCTCTCGCTCCGGACTCAAGCGAATAGTCGTGGGACACTATCTGGATTTGATTTCTGAGATGGTTGTCAAGCACAGCGAGGCGGTCCTAATTCCTTAACTTCATATTATTCGGACTCCCGACGTGCGGTCCAGATCCGATACGGAGTTTCGAGATGCTCCCGAGAGCAGCCGGGTAATGAGATTGATCCTAGATTTCAGGGTAACCTAGCGTCAATGATTTTACAAGTTTTGGGTCTTGCAGATCGTATTTAAAGCGATTCAAATGGATTTCATGGCTAATCTAGTTTAGCACTTAGTTAACTTTATCAAATTTCTAAAGGATTTAATCCTAAGTGATTTCCGTCTGAGGTAGTATTTAGTCCTTTGCAGTTTGTATCTAAAGTGATCCAAGTTATACTACTTAGCTGGTTTAAGATAGTGTCTAGGGCGAAGGTGCTTTGAAAAATTGAAAGCACAAGGTAGTGAAGGGTGGGATTTGTGAAGGAAATGGGTTAAGGAGCGATTTTAGACTGTGGGATTCAGTTCTGACAAGTTAATAAAGTGTTAGGATCGACCCATTGCCTAAGGACGTCTAATTCCAGGTTGGCAAAAATCCGGGGTGTTACAATCTACCCTCCTTAAAACAAAATTTCGTCCCCGAAATTGGCTAAGGGTAATAAGGGAAGATTTCTATTATTTTATTTACCTAAGACTTATTGGTTCCTAGTTTCTACACGTGGTAGGGTATGTACTAGCTGGTTCATTTTAGTCTCCCCCCCTTAAAACTTATTTCTTTATCCATTTCTCATACCCTGATGGTTTGCTACAATTTATTTCTTTACCTATTTGGAGTCTTGACGATAATTTCCACCAATTTAGAGTAAGATAACTGTTTTCATTATTTGACCAACACGGAGAGACGGTAATAGTGGGCTCGATACCAATACATCAATCATCTACCGGGCCAGGGTAGGAAGCTCATCGTATCACTTCCGAATCCCGGTGGATCCTGGTCTTCTGCTCGGCCAAGCAGTGAGTCCATTGGTAGTCGCCCAGGATTGAGAATTGGGTCAAGCCGCGAATGTTTCGCAGTTGTATATTTCAGTAACTCCGTAGTCCGATCACGCTAGAAACGTAGGGAATGTCCATCATTGAAAGGTTCAAATTGTTTATTCTAAGGTTGCCCTTTAGGTCTTAGTCTAAGAGAGTCCTCGTTATTATCTATGTCAAAGGAAATGGTGAATCAAATCTTTCTAGATCATGCTAAATCGGTTTCTCATATTAGAACTTGCTAGGGCTTCTATAATGTGCGTATGTTAACGAGCACCGTTTCGATCCTGGCCAGTGGAGTAGGGTCCACCACGCTTCTGCTGCGCCACCCAGATCAAAGAGATGCAATAGGTGACCTAACCAGATTGGGCTCATAATGTTTTACCCCCCTTAAAATTTTATTTTCACCCTCAAGGCTTAAGATTTATGTCCTGCTCCGTACATCGGAACAAGGTGTAATTTATAACCTATCCTTGACATGAAATGAGATGCGGTCTCCCACTACATCAGTCTTGGTACCTAGGATTAAAGAAAGGGCCTATCACGGATGGGTGTGAGTTTGAGGCAAGATGCCTAATTCTACCAAGAAATTTTTTTTTTGTCGCGGTCCAGACTTATCCTATTTAATCATGTCTAGCTTAATAGGTAGGCTATCTTTTTACGTTCATAAGCACAACATGTATGCCGACATGGCATGTGATTTGGGACTTAATTCCTAACTGTCTGTTGCCCATTTGGGCAATTCTTTAGGCCTAAAAGACAAAGTCTCTATCAGCTATATACTCCTAACACTTTTCAAGGACAAAATATAAACTTTTAGTTGTAAATGGTCGGGCCAACACGAAAAGAAAATTGTGTAGTGGGTCTGAGTCGGTTAAGCCGAATAACTAAGTCTATTATTCAATTGGCTTAGCATAATTAATTAGTCTTTTACTTTCCTTAGCCTAATCAGTAGTCTAGTCTTAATTTAGGAGTAGCGGAAAACCATAGGTATAGTCCAAAGTCTATGCTCATACGCTAGATGATTTCACATAATTTCTAATACAAGGAAGAGTTTTTTTATCACTTAGGGTCAAAGTTGTCCAATTGGAATTGAGTTGCCTGCACTTGACGCTCGAGCATTCCACACATGTTCATACTCGCTAAGAAGATCCTGGGGTTCACATTATTAATTTGTTGGATTTCCTATACGGTTAGGTCTATCGAATTCTAGGAGCACCGCTCTAGGTTCAAATCTCTAGGGTCTATTTGTCAAATAACCATTTACTCTAAAAGCTTAAACTGTCAGAGTGTGGTGGGTTAATGTATATCAAGGGACTTTATCACTTCAACACTATTTGGTCAGTGGTCTTAAGTTGTATTAAATGGAACTGTATTACTAATCCTTCCTCAGGATTGGGAATGGCATGTTTAGTAGGAAGGTGGGTGGGGATTAAAATTAATATCATAGGCTTTGGAAAATGAGTCTTGTGTGGGAAAGCGTGAGGTGAGAGTTCCAAATCCCAGGATGAGGAATTTCTAAGTGTAATAGGAAAACCTGAGATGTACTTCTAATTGCATACACTCCAAACATGGCGTTGGAAAACATGGGATACACCAATCTAGGGACCATACCCTACACATACATTTATTATTACTTTTACAATTCTATCCACCATAAACTCACCTAATGCAATTTGGCCGAACGGGCCTAAACGTTCTCAAACATCTAAAACATTTTACCAACTACTACACCTATCAACATGAAAACATAACCACCCTGAGACAGTAGCCCATGTAAACTACAAGACAACATTTGGATGAGCTCGGATAGAGCCATGGAAAATGAGAATAAGGGGAAATGGGGGTTGGAGTTTTTGGTTCTCCATGGACTTGAGCCTCATCAGGGATTGTAAAGGCCAAAAAGGCAGAGAATGAAGAAGGTAAAAGGGAGAAATGAGATAGGTTAGAAGGCTACACGATTTTGAGTCACAAATGGGGAATATTAAAGCCCAAATGAGAGAGAACGGAGAGGGTAGGGGGTAGGTTATGTTGTAAACGTTGGAGGAGGATGAGTTGGGCAGGAAATGATGAAATGAGTGATTAGAGGGAAGGTTTGAGAGGTAAAACAGCAAGTCGAAAGAGAAAGGTGGGCTTGGAGGGGCGTTTGAGAGAGAGGGGGGCAAAACGATATGAAAAAGGGATCCCCCAGCAATTCCGCACGTACCACATGTGCCAGGGGGTCAGGCCGACCATGACCAGACTCAGCCCGACCCGGCCGGATCAACCTGACAACGGCACACCGCGGTGACCGCGGTTTCACCACGGTCCGCCTTGTCCGGTGCCGTGCCACCACAGCTAGGTGGTGTTCTCCACCCTCCCAAGGGTCCAATGGTACCCCGGGTCTGTCCCGGGTCCCCCCTGGATTGCATAGTGTAGCCCTCCGACTCCGTTTCGAGTCGTTTCGATCAAATCGGATGTATCTTGCAATCTGGAATGAGTTATCTGACGTAAAATATATGAATTTGGGGTAGAACAAGCTAATGAAGCCAACCAACCCTGTTATGCTGGGTTGCGCAGCCCGGAATTGCAAAAAAAGCCTCCGATTGACAGTCATTTCCCTGTTTTAATTTCGTTTTACTAAAATAGTAATTTTTGTTTGATTACTCTTCATCTATTGGGCTTTAGGAGTTGCGCTCATCACGTAAAGAGCTTAGAATAATTAGGAGAATGGTTTGGTGAAGTCAAATAGGACACTTACTATTTTTGGCTGAAAGCCTTGCGCACTAGTAGACATCACAACCTAGAGTTTTAGTTGTAGTTTGTTTCTGATTTCCTTCCCATTACTTGGTATTCCCATTTAAAGGGTTGTAAATTCATTTTTTTTTGTCATTCATTAATCAATTTCGAATTTATTAGAATTTATTTCTATTTTCTGCTTTTCTTTCCTCATGGATTCGAGAAGTCTCTGTGAGGAGTCCAGAGAAGCTCCGGGGATTCGGAGTAGTTATCCTCATCACGTTCATCCCTTATTCTACCGATGGTCAACGGTTAGGGTGAAGTGGATTGTAATCTAGACTCATTAATAGACGGCCTAGGAATGTTTTAAGGTCGACCCGTGCGACCATGGTTGAATACAGACTCGATTTCGGCGTTCGTTTTCAGTGAACTAGCCGTTAGACGGAACAGGGATGTCTAAGACTGTTTCTACATTCCGTCGCTCCCTCCTAAGTCAGAGTGCGTCAGTGTGCGTCGTGTGACCATAACCCAGGTCCGGTTTAATCCAAATCATGCTCTGATACCATCTTGTAACGCCCTGAAAATCGGGGGTCGAGCATAAACTCAACTCCCGAGTTCCAACGCATCACTTATGCAACAAAATGAATGATGATTGAATGTGATCGGTATTAGTGCAATGAACATGAGTGAGATTAAGCCAAAACAGCATATCATACTCCAGAGACAGTTAAATTTGCAAGCGGAAGACTGTGATAGATAGATAAAATATATAAACTGTGGTGGGTCTCCAGAGTGTGATAAAGTTACCAGGTTAAATAATTACAAGTATGATTTTAAATTATACCAAGTTGTGTAGTGTGATCTAGTCAACATCCCTGTAGCCTCGACAATCAAGGCACGGCTCTCACGGCCGCCGAAAACAAAGATATACGAGGAAGCATTCTCGTCGTCATAGAAGTCCGGCCCGCCTCGAAGTAGCGTCACCATCGCAATCGGACAAAGTCCGGTGGGTGTTCGAACACCGTCCCGTATCGTGGGAGTGAGTGATCAACTCGGTGGAACAATAAAGCATAGGTTAACATGTTATCAATTCACCAAGCAAGAATGATAAAGCAAAGACAATCAAACAATTTTAACTACTCTTATTTAATGCAAGTATGAAATGACATGATGTATGCCCTTGCCAAACCACCCTCATGCGACATCATCTTACGTTCGCGAATGCGTCCATCCCTCGGTGCTCCACATCTACCGTGCACATGCGGTGCGATGATGAGCATGATTACCGAGTAATTATTAGTTCATTTCAAACAAAGCAGATTGGGAAACTAAGGTACCTCCCTTGTATCATTCCCAAACATGATCCATTCTAGGGTCGTCAGTCCTAGTTAATCTCATACGATATTATGGTTTGAGAGGCGTAGCGAAGGCATCACAAAGGGCTCGTCACCCGTTAGCACGGATACAGATCTCACCGTATGCGGCTCAATTGCTGACCGTCAGCTCGAGTACAGGTCTCACCGTACTCGGCTCAATCACTAGCCGTCAGCTCGAATACAGGTCTCACCGTACTCGGCTCAACTCATACTCTAGTTGCTTGTGAAAGACTCGTCGCCAATCACAGACCTTGGAGTATACTCGAAGACACTACGAGGACTCGTCGCCCGTCAAAGACGACGTACGGTCTCACCGTACTCGGCTCTAGCCGTGCCGTAGTATCGACACTCGAATATAGTGTCCCATACCACCATAATCGGCTCACGAGTCCGGTTGCTCACAGTCACTACGGGAGGCACATGGCCCCAGCGTGGAGCCGACAAATCGACCACGGTGTCCCATACCACCATGCCCGGCTCATGAGTCTTAGCGGATCGAGGTACCATGGTTAAAAGGGATTTCACTGGTAAGTTTGGTACCCTAAGTTCAAGCGGTAGCGTCCAAACATGGTGAACATACATTAGACAGATCGGGTTACTTGACGAGCTCAGCTAGCTCGAGCGTACAACAAGTTGAACGATATGAAGTGCATAAGCACTTCGCGTGGCCAACCACTATCGCCAACCGAAGTACGACTCGAGTTCGTCGAACACATCTCATCTGGCAAATGAATCGCAGCCACGAATTCAATTCTGGTACCGATGGTCTGAACTATAATCATAGCCCCAAACACAATCAAGTGCAGATAGATAAAGCAGTAGTGAATCAAGATTCAACTCATACAATCAAGGTCTGGTAGTATCCGTTTAGGTCGCTGTGGTCATTGCACGCATTCGTTGCTCCACTCCCCCATCACCCATGACGGATCATACAATATAAATATAAATTTAAACATATGCATTACATAGTTAAAATCATAAAGCAGTTGAGCATGTTATGAAGCACAACACGAGCATGAATTTGTACATGTTCAATTCCTAATCACACAACTATCCAAGGAGATCATACACATAGTTAAAAGAGGTTGAGAATCATATCTCAACACCCTTATACATTACAATTTGCTAACTACTACTCATTCAGACATTTCAAGAAACACTTAAACAAACATACATCAACATACATGACATATGTCGATCATATAGGCATTAGGCCAAATCCTTTCACTAGGGAGTTGCCCCAATCATAACACACGTACACCCACGACGGATAGTCATGGTAAGCAGGAATCCAAGTTCCATATTCATTCAGTCATTTCCACAAACACTTAGGCCACACATTTTAGCATATATGGTGTATATTGGCCGTGGCGTGATTTAGGCAAAATCCTTTCATTAAAGGGGTATCGCCACTACAACAATCATGAATCCATGACAATTAGTCATGGCGAGCACGAATGAGAATTCTATACTCATTCAATCATTTTCACAAACACTTAGAATACACTATTACCATGGTGTATGTTAGCAAAACATGTATTAGGGCTATCCTTTAGCCAAGTGAGTATTTTATCCATGTATAATATATTACTACAGCAAATAATCATGATAAATACATCTCCCAATATTCATACGTATACAGTATTTTCTAAAATACGCATTTTCAACATACATAGTGTATACAAGCAAACATGTATTACGGCGATTCCTTTCGCTAAATAAGTAATTTATCCATATATTATATAATCATACGACAAATAATCATGGCAAACACATTTCCAAAATATACATGTATACGGCACTCCTTACAATACAGTATTTCTACATACATAGTGTATATTAGTAAAACATGTATTTAGGCGAATCCTTTCGTCAAATAAGTATTTTATCCATACGTCATATATCCATACGACAAATAAACATGTCAAACACATTTCCATAAAAAATACGTATACGGTATTTTATACGAATACCTAGAGTATGTGAAATTCCAAATTCTACAGTTTTAATCGAAACAGAAAACGGAAAGCACTTTGTACATGTGCAATTGCATGCAGATCATGAATCTACCATTAACTGACATTGAAAGCGTTGAAAACCGCAACCTATACACCTAAAGTCCTCACCTTGCCTCTTGGAATCTCAACGAATCAGCAAGGTTGGATGAGCTTCCGTATTCGGGAGTTTTCTAGCCTAAAGAGTGAAATCGGTTAGCTATTTCACAACCTATATCCTATACACCTCAAATCAGATCTAGGGTTGGTTTCTCACCTTAAAACGGAGTTGATATTACCGGGAAAGCGATGAGAATCAGGCGGTGGAGCCCGAATAGCAGCAGGGAGTTCCTCCCACATCTCCCACACTTTCTCTCTCTTTTCTCTCTCTCAATCTCAAATTCGTATAGCTGCCATGAGAGAGGGTTTAAGGTCCTTATATAGCCTAAAAATTTACCGAAATAGACTTCTGTTCAAAGTATACTTAGGTTATAACCAAAGCGGAACTTTTTCAGCTCAACGAAGGACTTCTGGCGGGCCTCCTTGAGCCAAAGGTCGGACTTAAGCTCACTGACACCGGATCTACGTTCTATTAAGTTTTCGTTTCAGTCGGATTTACAGATCACGCGTGGCGGACCAGTTTCAGTTCAACAGTCAGCGGATCTCGATCGGAGATTCCGAGTACATGTAAATGTGTATGAAATTTCTCCTGATCCGAGGGTGTAATTTGGTCTGATTCTGACGGTCTGGTTGCTTAAAACTGATCCGCAAGCGACGAGTCTCAAATTACTATTCAAGATATTTATTTTGGAAAGAAAAAGGTGTTTTCACACTCTCTCTCTCCGGACTCAAGCGAACAGCCGTGGGACACTATCTGGATTTGATTTCCTAGATGGTTGTCAAGCCCAGCGAGGCGGTCCTAATTCCTTAACTTCGTATTATTCGGACTCCCGACGTGCGGTCCAGATCCGATACGGAGTTTCGAGATGCTCCCGAGAGCAGCCGGGTAATGAGATTGATCCTAGATTTCAGGGTAACCTAGCGTCAATGATTTTACAAGTTTTGGGTCTTGCAGATCGTATTTAAAGCGATTCAAATGGATTTCATGGCTAATCTAGTTTAACACTTAGTTAACTTTATCAAATTTCTAAAGTATTTAATCCTAAGTGATTTCCGTCTGAGGTAGTATTTAGTCCTTTGCAGTTTGTATCTAAAGTGATCCAAGTTATACTACTTAGCTGGTTTAAGATACTGTCTAGGGCGAAGGTGCTTTGAAAAATTGAAAGCACAAGGTAGTGAAGGGTGGGATTTGTGAAGGAAATGGGTTAAGGAGCGATTTTAGACTGTGGGATTCAGTTCTGACAAGTTAATAAAGTGTTAGGATCGACCCATTGCCTAAGGACGTCTAATTCCAGGTTGGCAAAAATCCGGGGTGTTACAATTACAATAGGTACCATGAAAACGACTTAGATTGCAGTAAATATATATGCACACTCTAATATGATCTAATCAAAATAGATGAATGACTAGTAAAACATGTACATTAGGTGGCCCATTGTCACGCCCCAAACTCGAAAACCGGACTCACAAAATTCCTGATCGCCGAATCCGATGTCGATAGCCTCCGTAGTACCCCATTCTCGGCTCCTAGCATTCATACGCCAGATTCCAATCCTGGGATCCTACAAGGAGAATTTTTTTCTTACATTTAACTCGTAATAAGCATAACCACACGTATACCCAAATCATAAAAGCAATATTATCATCACATATCCACTAATATAATCATTTGGATACAATGCTGAAAGGAAAAATACATATGTCAAAATCAAAGCTCCAGAAGGCAGCTGCACGCTCCAAGCTCAACACTACTGCAACCTAACATCACCTGCACGCATCTATCGTGCATAAGCTTATAGAAAGCTTAGAGGGTGGTGTAAGTGTGTGGACAAAGTAAGTATCAAGTATTCAATACAATGCCGTCATCATACGATACCGAAATCACTGGTAATCCATAAATCGTACATTATCGAAATAAGCAGAAACACTGACAAGATCATGAATCATGCGATAACAGAGTAAGCGGAAGTATGGACAAGTCCATAAGTCAATCAATATCATAATACGTAATATGGAACAGCTATGTAATAAGGAGTCATAAAGAACCAAATATCAGATACTGAAGATGCAATGCAATATACAAATCCTGCTAAGTCTGTCTAGGCCATATAAGTACAGAAACATAGTAACCCAAAATGTCATATGCCTGCGGATGTAGTACAATATGCAATGCGAATGAAATGACCATGCTGGAGTGTGAAGTCGGGATGATAGTACGTAGTATTGTAGGTTACGGGATTCACCACAATGGACTTCTATCCAAACCAGTCCCATACCTAAATTTGGATAGTCAGACTTAATGTGGTAAACTCCTGATCTTAGGTTAGTCGTGCGCCTAACCGAAATCCTTGCCATAACGAAGGTACACAACAATTAGTTGCGCACCACTAGCCCGAGTGGATAGTGAATGAATGAATGAATGAACATGCAACTCCTACTCAATAAGTCCACATATCAGTACGGTTTCTCTCAGGGAAATCACCGGGGTCTATTACACTCCAAACCAAATTGCCCCCCCATCGCATCCAACAAGGTGAGTGAAAGAGACCTCACTATCTGCCTGCCAATATCAGGCCCGGCTCGTCGATAGTGGACCCATTCCTCGAGTTGGTCAGACTCAGCCTAGCATTGTCCCCTCCTCTCGGGAAGGTAGGCCGTACCCCCTTCCATCCGACCATGACACAGTGGGAGACACGGCCTAACGGTATACAGCCCTCATGAGCTCATGCGTCCACTCGGTTTAGACGTTGGAGCAACCTTTGCAACCAAGAGGGTTTAGGGACTTTCACCTAAGGATATCTATAGCACCCCATGTAGAATAGATTTTCGGTGTCCCATCCAGCCATCCACGAAATACATGTGAAGGCTACGGCCCTGATGTCGCTAGGGCGTACGGTGGTCATGTCACACAAATGCGAGATGCATAAGTCACACAGTCCAATCATGCATCAATCCTACGCATGTCGTACACTCATGTGGGGAAACTCTGCTTATCAGAGAGCCCCATGAACAACCTGCCCTATAGCATATGCAATGGTCAATCACATCTCATAACAAACATGCAGATGATGCGTATGGGCATGTATCATGATGCTATGCTGTCACATACTCATAATCTGTATCAATAACTGGCATCGACAATCGACCTCAACAATGTGGACATTCAACCAACATTGTCCCCAAGGAATGGCCCACATAGAGCCTAACATATAGTGGACCCATTGCCTCACACAAGGGCCAAATATATAACACCATGGGCCTCACTCAAGAGCTTTTCACATCACGATAGGCCTCTCACATGAGCCTAATATACATCACACTAGGCCTTAAATACAGGTTAAATACACATCACAATGGGCCTCAAATACGGGCCGCATATACATCACATGGGTCTCGACAATCGGCCTCGGCAATCAAAATCGGCCTTGGCAATCGGCCTCGATAATCGGAATTGGCCTATACAATCGGCCTCGACAAATCAGAATCGGCTTTTATACTTGGCCTCGATAATCAGAATCGGCAAATCGGTCACGTCAATCGGAATCGGCAATCGTCCACGACAATCGGAATTGGCAATCGGTCATGACAATCGGAATCGATTGATAATCAAAATCGACAAATCGGTCACGTCAATCGAAATCGGTGATCGGTCACGACAATCGGTCGTGATAATCGAAATTGAACGATAATCAGAATCAACAAATCGGTTACGTTAATTGGAATTGGCAATCGATCATGACAATCGAAATCGATCGATAATCAGAATCAGAAAATCGGTCACGTCAATCGAAATCGACAATCGGTCACGGCAATCGGAATCGATCGATAATCAGAATCGACAAATCGGTCACATCAATCAGAATCGCCAATCGGCCACGACAATCAGAATCGATCGGTAATCAGAGTCGGTAAATCGGTCACGTTGATCAGAATCGGCAATCGACCACGACAATTGGAATCGATCGATAATCGGAATCAGCAAATCAGTCACATCAATCGGATACATCACGTTGGGTCATGCTCATAGGCCTCAAATACACAATAAGTGGGCCCTACACATGAGCCTAATATATATCACAGGTGGGCCATACACATGGGTCTCATATGCATTAAATGGGCCACTTATCTAAGCCTCGAACACATCAAATGGGTCACGGGTCATGGGCCCAATACATATCACAATGGGCCACAACCCATGGGCCCTATACACATCACAGTGAGTCCCAACCCACGGGCCTTTATACATTACAATGGATCTCAACCCATGGGCCTTAATACATCATAATGGGCCTCAACCCATGGGCCCTAATACATTAAAATGAGCCTAATCACATGGTCCTCATGTATGTCAAGGTGGCCTCAACAACAGGCCTCATACACATGACGGTGGGCCTCAATAACGATCCCTAATACACATCAAGGTGGGCCTCAATAACGAGCCCTCATACACATCAAGGTGGGCCTCAACAAATGGCCACAAATGAATCAAGATGGGCCGAATCACATGGGCCATATACATATCAAATGGGTCACACCACTTGGGCCTCAAGCATATCAAATGGGCCACACCCAAATACAAGTGGTGATAATGATTTCTACCATTAAAATTCTCAAGGCCCACTGTAACATTTATTTTCTACCCAATCTGGCCATAGGGTCACACGGACCTGGATTAAGAGGAAGCAAATTTCCTAACGATCCAAAACTTATGTAAATCAGAAGGTTTCAATGGCAAACACTCAATCCCCACTACTCTTTCCTATGTGGTCCACTTGATCCTAGATCTGCCTCCTTTTTAGTCTCAAGCTTATTAAGACAAGCTTACCAAATGGTTAGATGGTTTGGATACAACACATGCATCAAGGGCGGGGTCCACATGAGCTATGGATCTGACTTATTTTTAGTCTTAAGCTTGTAAAGCAGGCTTGCCAAATGGTTGAACGGTTTGGATGCAACGCAAGCATCATGATGGTTTCCACATGAACCATGGATCTGATTCATTCTTTAGCTTTTGTCCAAAAATGAGCTTGCAAAATGGGTGGACAGATTGGATGCAACTCATGCATCATGGGTGGGTTCCACGAAGGTCCACCATCACACACACACACACACACACACACACACACACACACACACACACACACACACACACACACCGTCCCCTGGACGGTGGGGATATAACCAATACATCACTGTGGGGCTCCACAGTCCAGGCAGACGGTGGAAATGAAACACATAAATCATTTTGGGTCCCACGCGGGGCCCACAATTATGTTTATATGAGATCCAGCCCGTCCATAAGGTCACGCAGACCTAAATGAAGGGTTAAAATAAATTTCATCTTGATCCAAAACTTATGTGGACCCAAAAAGGGTTTCAAAGGCAGACGGTCAATTCCAACGGTTTCCTATAATGTGGGCCACTTGAGCTTTGGATGGGCCTGATTTTTGGAGGGGGCCCACGTCAAGCAGGGGCCTACCACATCAACGGCTTGGATGGCATACATACATCAAGGTGGGGCCCAAGGCTGGAGCCGTGGGACCCTGCTCGTCTGCATGTCTGTGCGCAGTACGTCTGCGCATCCTCTGTCTCTCTGACACCAGCAACAACAATCTGCTGTTGTGGTTTTTATTTTTATTATTATTTTTTTTAAAATGGGATTTGAGGTTTTTCATATGTGGGGCCGGCACCTGCTGAATCCAGCCCATCCATTGCACTCCACGGCTCAAGACCAACCAAATGAGCCTAATATTGAGTATTTTTTGGTGTATAGATATGTCAAGGAAGATTTCAACAGTGAAAACCACCATTTGTTTTGCTATGGCCCGCCAGAAAGTCGGATTGGCGTCATTTTTCGGGTCAACGTCTAAAACTAGTTGAGGAACGGAATGGATGGCTTGGATTAACAACATGCATCAAGGTGGGGCCTACATGAGGGGTCCATCCAAAATTTTAAATCAAATTGATATTTTTGCCTTGACGGACAGTACACCTCACTGTCCGTTCACCCTTCGCTGAAGTCCAGCGTCCAGGGAAGCTGGACAATTTTGGATACAACATAGATCTAGGTGGGCCTTGCTCAAGTGGGCCACCAAATGTACGGGGTGGTGTGGATGAGACATACATCAAAGTGGGGTCCATCTGAGTGGGCCACACATCACCCAAAAATGAGAGAGAGAGAGAAGCACCCACCTTCCTTATTCCTCCCTAATGCTCCAAAGATCCAATGGGGCTCCTTCAACGGTGGAGATGAGTTTTTGATGGCAAGATATGAGGGATCTAAGGTGAGAAAGGGCTGGGAATCTTGGAGAGCTTGGGACGTCCAAGGTCTTGCTTAATGGTGGAAATGGAGAATGAAAAAGGGAAGAGAGAGATGAAGGAGAGAGAGTAATGATGATAGCTCTCTCTCTCTCTCTTACCTAGGTAATAAGTGTTTTGGGGAAAAGGGAGTAATTATGGGCTAGGGTCATTATTGCTTTGACTAGTAATTATGGATGGTTTAGGGTGATGTCACCCTAGCTTTGGGAAAAGTGCCATTGTGATAGGTGGGTCCCGCTAAAACACAATCAATGGTCCAAATAGAGCGCGACCTATATCTTTTAATGTACAACTCGGATTGCCGCATGAGACGCGGCATTGGAACCGCAACGACGATGCGGTCGAAATGACATAGGTCTTAGGTCGAGCCGACTCAGAATTATAGGATGATACTCAAAGTCGAGCGCAAATGCTATCTACGCGTTGCCGATCGCCGGAATTTGACCGAGAGGACCGTGGGAGCCTATGGAACGGTACGAGCTATGATACGGGTCTCACAGCTCTCCCCTCCTAATAAAAATTTCATCCTCAAAATTTACTATCACGCATGACTAAGCGAGGGAAGAGGAAGTATTGACATAAACATATAGAAGGCACAATCAATCTATAAACAAATGGAGATAGCATTCTCTAATCTCAGCCTTGCACTCCTAAGGCGCCTCCTTAACAGGATGGTGAACCATACAAATCCTCGGATCCCGGATCAGAAACGATCGAAACGGGAATATCATGCAGCCTCTTTATCTCAATGGTAGGGAGATATATCAGAAAATCTCTAAGTTATTCAAATTTGGGGATCTAACCATTATAAGTTCTCAACCATCATAGAGTGTAGGGTAGCTATCAGCAGATATGTGATGTTATCTACAGGTATTCCCAAGTTATGCTCTGATACCAACTTCTGTCACGCCCCAAAATTGGAAACCAGACTCACAAAATTTTCGATCACCGAATCCGGTGTCGACAGCCTCCGTAGTACCCCATTCTCGGCTCCTAGCATTCATAAGCCAGATTCTGATCCTGGGATCCTATAAGGAGATTTTATTTTTATTTTTTACATTTAACTCGTAATAAGCATAACCACAAGTATACCCAAATCATAAAGGCAACATTATCATCACATATCCACTAATATAATCATTTGGATACAATGCTGAAAGGGAAAATATATATGTCGAAATCAAAGCTCCAGAAGGCAGTTACACGCTCCAAGCTCAACACTACTGCAACCTAACATCACCTGCACGCATCTATCGTGCATAAGCTTATAGAAAGCTTAGAGGGTGGTGTAAGTGTGTGCATAAAGTAAGTATCAAGTATTCAATACAATGCCGTCATCATACAATACCGAAATTACTGGTAATCCATAAATCGTACATTATCGAAATAAGCAGAAACATTGACAAGATCATGAATATCAGAATACACAATATGGACAAGTTCATAAGTCAATCAATATCAGAATACGCAATATGGAATAACTATGCAATAAGGAGTCATAAAGAGCCAAATATCAGATGCCGAAGATGCAATGCAATATATAAATTCTGCTAAGTCTGTCTAGGCCATATAAGTACAAAAACAGAGCAACACAAAATGTCATATGCCTGTGGATGTAATGCAATATGCGATGCGAATGAAATGACCATGCTGGAGTGTGAAGTCGGGATGATAGTACGTAGTATCGCAGGTTACGGGGTTCACCACAAGGGACTTCTATCCAAAGCAGTCCCATACCTAAATTTGGATAGTCAGACTCAACGTGGTAAACTCCTGATCTCAGGTTAGTCGCGCGCCCAACAGAAATCCTTGCCATAACGAACGTACACAACAATTAGTTGCACACCACCAGCTCGAGTGGATAGTGAATGAATGAATGAATGAGCATGCAACTCCTACTCAATAAGTCCACATATCAGTACAGTTTCTCTCTAGGAAATTACCAGGGTCTATTACACTCCAAACCAAATTGCCGCCCCATCGCGCTTAACAAGGTGAGTGGAAGAGACCTCACTATTCGCCTGCCAATATCAGGCCTGACTCATCGATAGCAGACCCATTAGTCGAGCTGGTAAGACTCAGCCTAGCATTGCCCCCTCCTCTCGGGCAGGTAAGGCCGTACTCCCTTCCAACCTACCATGACACAGTGGGAGATGCGTCCTAATGGTATATAACCCTCATGCGGTCTAGACGTTGGAGCAACTTCTGGAACCAAGAGGGTTTAGGGACTTTCACCCAGGGATATCTATAACACCCCATGTAGAACAGATTTTCGGTGTCCCATCTGGCCATCCACGAAATACATGTGGAGGCTACGACCCTGATGTCGCTAGGGCGTACGGTGGTCATGTCACACAAATGGGAGATGCATGAGTCACACAATCCAATCATGCATCAATCCTGCACATGCCGTACACTCATGTAGGGAAACTCTGCCTATCAGAGAGCCCCATGAACAACCTGCCCTATGGCATATGCAATGGTCAATCACATCTCATAATAAACATGCAGATGATGCGTATGAGCATGTAACATGATGCTATGCTGTCACATACTCATAATCGGTATCAATAACTGGCATCGACAATCGACCTCGACAATGTGGACATTCAACCGACATTGCCCCAAGGAATGGCCCACATAGAGCCTAACATATAATGGACCTATTGCCTCACACAAGGGCCAAATATACAACACCATAGACCTTACTCAAGAGCTTTTCACATCACAATGGGCCTCTCACATGGGCCTAATATACATCACACTAGGCCTTAAATATGGGTTAAATACACATCACAATGGGTCTCAAATACGAGCCGCATATACATCACATGGGTCTCGACAATCGGCCTCGGCAATCAAAATCGGCCTTGGCAATCAACCTCGATAATCAAAATCAGCCTATACAATTGGCCTCGACAAATCAGAATCAGCTTTGATACTCGACCTCGATAATCAGAATCGGCAAATCGGTCACATCAATTAGAATTGGCAATTGGTCACAACAATCGGAATCGGCAATCGGTCGTGACAATCGAAATCGATCGATAATCAGAATCGGCAAATCAGTCACGTCAATCGGAATCAGCGATCGGTCACGACAATCGGAATCGGCAATCGGTCGTGACAATCGGAATCAAACGATAATCAGAATTGACAAATTGGTCACGTTAATCGGTATCGGCAATCGATCATGACAAGCAGAATCGATCGATAAACAGAATAGGTAAATCCGTCATGTCAATCGAAATCGGCAATCAGTCACGACAATTGGAATCGATCGATAATCAGAATCAGCAAATCAGTCACGTCAATCGGCCACGACAATCGGAATTGATCGGTAATCAGAGTCGGCAAATCGGTCACATCGATTGGAATCAGCAATCGGCCACGACAATCGGAATCGATCGATAATCGGAATCGGCAAATCGATCACATCAATCGAAATATGCAATTGGATATATCACGTTGGGTCATGCTCATAGGCCTCAAATACACAATAAGTGGGCCCTACACATGGGCCTAATATATATCACAGGTGGGCCGTACACATGACTCTCATATGCATTAAATGGGCCACTTATCTAAGCCTCGAACACATCAAATGGGCCACGGGTCATGGGCCCAATACATATCACAATGGGCCACAACCCATGGGCCCTATACACATCACAGTGAGTCTCAACCCATAGGCCTTTATACATTACAATGGGTCTCAACCCATGGGCCCTAATACATCACAATGGGCCTAAACCCATGGGCCCTAATACATCAAAATGAGCCTAATCACATGGTCGTCATGTATGTCAAGGTGGCCTCAACAATGGGCCTCATACACATGACGGTGGGCCTCAATAAGGTGCCCTCATACACATCAGGGTGGGCCTCAACAGATGGCCACAAACGAATCAAGATGGGCCGAATCACATGGGCCATATATATATCAAATGGGCCACACCACTTGGGCCTCATGCATATCAAATGGGCCACACCCAAATACAAGTGGTATAATGATTTGTACCTTTAAAATTCTCAAGGCCCACTGTAACATTTATTTTCTACCCAATCTGGCCATAGGGTCACACAGACCTGGATTAAGAGGAAACAAATTTCCTAACGATCCAAAACTTATGTAAATCAGAAGGTTTCAATGGCAAACACTCAATCCCCACTACTGTTTCCTATGTGGTCCACTGGATCCTAGATCTGCCTCCTTTTTAGTCTCAAGCTTATTAAGGCAAGCTTACCAAATGGTTGGACGGTTTGGATACAACACATGCATCAAGGGCGAGGTCCACATGAGCTATAGAACTCACTTATTTTTAGTCTCGAGCTTGTAAAGCAGGCTTGCCAAATGGTTAAACGGTTTGGATGCAACACAAGCATCATGGTGGTTTCCACATGAACCATGGATCTGATTCATTCTTTAGCTTATGCCCGAAAATGAGCTTGCAAAATGGGTGGACAGATTGGATGCAACTCATGCATCATGGGTGGGTTCCACGAAGGTCCACCATCATACACACACACACACACACACACACCCACTGTCCCCTGGACGGTGGGGATATAACCAATACATCACTGTGGGGCTCCATCGTCCAGGCAAATGGAGGAAATGAAACACATAAATCATTGTGGGTCCCACACACGGCCCACAATTATGTTTATATGAGATCCAGCCCGTCCATAAGGTCACGCAGACCTAAATGAAGGGTTAAAACAAATTTCATCTTGATTCAAAACTAATGTGGACCTAAAAAGGGTTTCAAAGGCAGACGGTCAATTCCCATGGTTTCCTATAATGTGGGCCACTTGAGCTTTGGATGGGCCTGATTTTTGGAGGGGGCCCATGTCAAGCAGGGGCCCACCTCATGAACGGCTTGGATGACATACATACATCAAGGTGGGGCCCACAACTGGAGCCGTGGGACCCTGCTCGTCCGCACATCCGTGCGCAGGACATCTGTGCGTCCTCTGTCTCTTTAACACCACCAGCAGCAATGCTGCTGTTGTGGTTTTTATTTTTATTGTTATCTTTTTTAAAAAAAATTGGGATTTGAGGTTTTACACATGTGGGGCCCGCACCAGCTGAATCCAGCCCATCCTTTGCACTCCACGGCTCTAAACCAACCAAATGAGCCCAATATTGAGTATTTTTCGGTGTATAGAAATGTCAAGGAAGATTTCAATGGTGAAAACCACCATTTGCTATGCTATGGCCCGCCAGAAAGTTGGATTGGCGTCATTTTTTAGCTCAACGTCTAAAACGAGATGAGGAACGGAATGAATGGCTTGGATTAACAATATGCATCAAGGTGGGGCCTACATGAGGGGTCCACCCAAAATTTTAAATTAAACTGATATTTTTGCTTTGACGGACAGTACACCACACTGTCCATTCACCCTTCGTTGGAAGTCGAAGTCCCAGGGCCATTTGGGACGGTTTGGATACAACATAGATCTAGGTGGGCCTTGCTCAGGTGGCCCACCAAATGTACGGGGTGGTGTGGATGAGACATACATCAAAGTGGGGTCCATCCGAGTGGGCCACACATCACCCAAAAATGAGAGAGAGAGAGAGAGGGAGAGAGAGAGAGAAGCACCCACCTTCCTTATTCCTCCCTAATGCTCCAAAGCTCCAATGGGGCTCCTTCAACGGTGGAGATGAGTTTTTGATGGCAAGATATGAGGGATCTAAGGTGAGAAAGGGCTGGGAATCTAAGAGAGCTTGGGACGTCCAAGGTCTTGCTACAATGGTGGAAATGGAGAATGAAAAAGGGAAGAGAGAGATGAAGGAGAGAGAGTAATGATGATTGCTCTCTCTCTCTTACCTAGGTAATAAGTGTTTTGGGGAAAAGGGAGTAATTATGGGCTAGGGTCATTATTGCTTTGACTAGTAATTATGGATGGCTTAGGGTGATGTCACCCTAGCCTTGGGAAAAGTGCCATTGTGATAGGTGGGTCCCGCCAAAACACAATCAATGGTCCAAATAGAGCGCGACCTATATCTTTTGATGTACAACTCGGATTGCCGCATGAGACGCGGCATTGGAACTATAGTGACGATGCGGTCGCAATGACATAGGTCTTAGTCAAGCCGACTCAAAATTACAAGATGACACTCAAGGTCGAGAGCAAATGCTATCTACGCGTCGCAGGTCACCGGAATTCGACCTGGAGGACCGCGGGAGCCTATGGAACGGTACGTGCTAGGATACGGGTCTCACACCTATGATCGGTAAAAAAGAAAATAGATGGATAGATTTCTCACAAACATTACTGCAGCTCTAGGAAATATTTAATGGTGGACAAGTGATCGATATTGCTCCCGTGGCATGAGATTTGGATCTGACTGGTCTATGGGACCATACCCTAAAATGATAAGGATGAACCGATGAATGGCATGGATCTACTCATACTACAAGGTAGAGTCCATGGTCAAGGAAGCGTCCTAGCATATGAGGGGGGGGGGGGGGGGGGGGGGGGGGCACACTAGAGCCCAAGAATTTCCAATGGTTATTACTACTGTTTCTACTTGCAGCGTGGCCCACCTAAAATTGAGTTCTACTTCATCCTGTGTCCACGAGCAGGAGGTGGGCCCACTTCCCAAGTGACTGGAAAATATAGGCATGATGGGTATACAACACATGCACCTATGTGGGCTTCACATGCATCACATTATGTCTAGGAAAGTTTTCATTAGTAAACATGCAATTCTCTTTCCTTATTATTATTATTATTATTATTATTATTATTATTATATTTTGTATAATTGTGGGTCCAATTGACATGGTGGGGTCCACCCCATGAACAATTTGTACAACAAACAACATCATAGTTGATACCACTCATTATATGAATGACATGGATATATGGTACATACGTCGGGTGGGGCTTATTATACATGGATGGTCTAAATGATGGATGACTTGGATATAAAATACATGTGACGAGTTGGCTCCATGGTCCAATGATCGACCCAACTTTGGTGGCAGTTACACATCACGGTAGAACTCAAAGGATTTAATGGTATGGATTTTTATTCCCACTGTTTCTTACAGCGTGGTCCACCTAAGGCGCGGATCTGCCTCATTCTTTTACTCATGACTTTAAATGGTCTGAAGGAGTGGATAAATGGCCTAGATATACTTTTCATCACTAAGGTGGGCCCCAGAAAATCTAACTATTTTGAGTACAATTTCCACTGTCCAAATGACATGGCCTGCATGAACTTCTAATCGGCCTGATTTTTGGGACCATACAATAAATGGGGCTAGTAAGGCGGATAAATGGTGTGGATTTAGCACATACATCATGGTGTAGCCATGATCACCACCCTCTCTGGACGTCCAGGGAGGACGTCAGCTCCTCCACGCCCCTGTTTTATTTCATATTATTATTATTATTATTATTATTATTATTATTATTATTATTTCTTTTTGTATATTTCTCATCAAGGTGGGTCACTTGAGAGATCCAGTCCATCTGTTGTGTGTGTCCCACTTGGTGGAGGGGTCAGTCCAAGTTTCAGATGCATCAAAATTTCAGGTGGGTCCCAGAAAGTATTTTTATATGTTTTAGCATGTCTTCACATGATTTTTGATGGTGTGGGCCACCTGAGTTTCGTGCACGGCTGATTTTTGGGGGTGACCCATTTTTAAAGGGGACTCATCAAATGCATGGTGTAGATGCTCGACATGCATCAAGGTGAGGCTTGTGGTGGGGCCCACTTCCCTCCAGCATCAGCAGCAGGACGTTACTTGCTGCAGTGTCAGATGCTGACAGCAACAGTGTCCAATGCTGTTATTTTTGTATTTTTTTCTTTTGTCATTTTTCAAATATGGGGCCCACAACAGGATGATCCAATCCATCTGCTAGGTTCTATGGCCCGGGACAGATGTAACAAGCCTAATATTCAATATGTTTTTTCGCACAAAAACATCATAGTGGGCCTTAACAGTTTATCATTATTAAAATAATACTTTTGATGGTGTGGCCTACCAGAGATTTGGATTAGCTTCATTTTTCGGCTTGATGCCTAAAATGAGCTGGGAAATTGGATGGACGGCGTGGATTAAATATATACCTCGTTTGGGGGGAGGGGGGGGGGGGGATCTTTCAAAAGAATAAGAGAGGACGTTGGCTGCAAAGCATTCTCTGACGCGTGAACAACATCGTCCACCCCTTGTATATTTTTATTTTTATTTTATTTATTATTATTATTATTATTTTACATGATGTGTGCACATGTGTGCATGGGTGTGTGTGTGAGAGAGAGAGTTTGGCCAGCCTAAAAGGACCATTCTTGGACAGTTTGGATGACATACAAACATTTTGTTGGGCCCACTATCAATGGGTCCCACAAGAAGTCTATAATGTTTTGATTATATATATATATATATATATATATATATATATATATATTCTTCTATGCACTACACCATTAATCACATCATTATCATCATATCATCACAACTATTAAATCATCTTTTTTATATGTATTCTCCTATACATCCACACCATTGATCACAACATTATCATCAAATCATCACCACTATTAATCATCCAAAAAAATAAAAAGGGAACAAATCATAAGAGTGTAGGGGTTGTACTCACCTTGATGATTAGATGGATGGAAGGGATGGGGTTGATGGCCCACCAGATCACTCTTCTCTCTCTCTCTCTCTCCATGTGTAGAAAATGGGAAAATGCTAAGGGATGGAGGGGTATTTATAGAGAAATTGATAAAAATTTGGTTAAGTTAGGCTAATGTGTTTAATATTAGCTTAGGCTAGGATTATGGCAATTAATTCATGATTTGTAATTAATGGTAGATTAAAGGAGCATGGGATGGGATGGTGTGATGATGTCATACATGAGGTGTGGCATGGAGGAGAGTTGACTTGAGGTGTACATGAGAGAGGGAGGGGTATGGGTGTGTGACATCACACACATGGGTAGAGATTCTCTCACCCATGTGTGGCATTACATGTGCGCATGGCATGTGTTATGCACATGTGTGGAGTGGAATACATGACACCATGCGCACATGATACAACAATGATTCTTCGCGGCGTATCTCACTAACGGAGTATCATACAGACGCACAGGTGGTACTTACGCGATCGCAGCGATGGGGCGGTCAATATGAGATAGGTTTCGAGGTCTTGGGGTTCCGGTCAGTTGGGTATGTACTATTATAACATCCCAGATTTTTGCCAACCTGGAATTAGACGTCCTTAGGCAATGGGTCGATCCTAACACCTTATTAACTTGTCAGAACTCAATTCCAAACTCTAAAACCACTTTTGAACCCATTTCCTTCACAAATCCCATCCTTCACCACCTTGTTCTTTCATTTTTTTTAAGTACTTTCACCCTAGACACTATCTTAAACTAGCTAAGTATTATAACTTGGATCACTTTATATACAAACTACAAAGGCCCAGGTACCACCTCAGACAGAAATTACTTAGGACTAAATCCTTTAGAAATTAGGTGAGAATTAGCCAGTGTTAAACTAGAGTACCTGTGAAATTAGCACCAATCACTTTAAATACGATCTGCAAGACCCAAAACTTGTAGAATCATTGACGCTATATTACCCTAAAATCTTAGATCAATCTCATTACCCGACTGCTCTCGGGAGCATCTCGAAACTTGGTATCAGATCTGGACCACACGTCGGAAGTCCGATTAACACAAAGTTAAGGAATTAGGACCACCTTGCTGGGCTTGACAACTATCTCAAAAATCAAATCCAGATAGTGTCCCAGCGCTATTCGCTTGATCTCGGAGCAGGGAGTGTGAGAAATGTGAAAATAATTCTAAATTAAATTCAAAATAAATAAATCTTAGACGTTTCACTTGTGGATCAATATTAAGTAACCAGACCGTCAGAATTAGGCTAAATTATACCCTCAGATCAGGGATATTTCCCCCAAACATATCTATGTACTCGAAATCTCCGATCGTGATCCACTGACCGTTGAATTGAAACTGGTTCACCACGGGGGATCTGTAAATCCAATCGAACCGAAAACATAAGTCGACCTAGATCCAATGTCAGTGAGCTTAAGTCCGACCTTTGGCTTAAGAGAGGCCTTTAGAAGTGCTCCGTTGAGACGGAACAGACCGTATTTGGACATAACCTAAGTATACCTTGACCTTAGGTCTAATTTGGTGAGTTTTAGGGCTATGTAAGGACCTTAAGCCCTCACTCTCTCATTCTATATGAATTTGAGAAAACCTAAGAGAGAAAAGAGAGAGAAAGTGTGAGAGAAGTGGGAGCATCTCCTTGCCATGCTTCCCTACTGCTATAAGTGTTTAACCACCTCGTTCTAATCGCTATCCCGGCGATTCCGGCTCCATTCCTAGGTAAGAAAACCTAACCCTAACCTGTTTTAGAGTTCTAGGTAGTGTGTCTTGTGGAATAGCTAACATATTCCCTGTTGTAGGTTGCCAAATCACCGTAGACAAAGGCATTGGGTTCAAACTGGTTTCGATTCAAGCTTACCGACAAAAGGTGCGGACTTTAGACGTATAGGTTATGGTTTTCAACGCTTTCAATGTCAGATAATGATAGATTAATAATCTGCATGCTATTGCACATGTACAAAGTGTTGTCTGTCTTCCGTTTTGATTAAATACGAAGAATATGGAATTTTGTGTATTCTAGGTATTTGTAGAAAATACCGTATCTGTATAAATTTTGCCGATATGATTGACATGAGTATTTGCCGTGTATATATGCTAGTTATGGATGTATGATCTGTTTGGCAAAAAGATTCGCCCTAATACACATTTTGGCCAACATAGCTTATGTAGGCTAAAGTGTGTAGTCTAAGTGTTTGTTAAAATGACTAAGTAAATATGGATTTATGATTTATGTCTGCCATATGTATTGAATGTAAGAACATGATTGTTGTGTATGAGACAACTCTTTGATATAAGGATTTGTTATAATCTATGTTGAAATCAACATACGTCATGTATGTTGGAGTGGTGTAGTTTAAGTGTTTGACAAAATGCTCGTGTGAGAAATTATGTGACGAACTAAATTTAATAGTGGTGTTGAGATAGGAATCTCAACTACCTTAGTGATGTGCATGATTTCCTTCATGTAAGTTGTTTTGTTTAACCACTTACTGGTTTATGAAACATATGTGTATGAATTTCCTGTTTACATTGTGTTTTATAACATGCTTGTTAATATGTTTGAATTACTTGTTTATTTAATTTTGCTCTGACTACTTTACATGTTTAAGTTGTATTCCATAAAAGCCGTAAAGGGTGATGGGGGAGTGGTGCAACGATTGCGAGTAACAACCCTGGCAGCCCTAAGCGGATAATATCAGACATTGATTGTATGATTTGAACCTTGATCCATTACTGCTTTAATTATCTGCAATTGAATGTGATTGGGGCTATTGTATAGTCCAGGCAATCGGCAACGAAACTGAATTCGTGGTTGAGATTTAGTCGCCACGAGAGATGTGTTCGACGAACCCGAGTCGTACTTCGGTTGGCGATAGTGGCTGGCCACACGAAGTGCTTATGTGCTTCATAATCGTTCAACTCATTGTGCGCCGAGCTAGCCGAGCTCGTCAAGCAACCCGATCTGTCTTATGTATGTTCACCATGTTTGGATGCCTCTGCTTGAACCTAGGATACCAAACTTACTAGTGAAATCCCGTTAACCATGGTACCTCGATCTGCTAAGACTCATGAGCTGGGCATGGTGGTATGGGACACCGTGGTTGAGTTGTTGGCCTACGCTGGGGTTTCGTGGTATTGCGAGTGCATTAGCCCGAGCCTCCCCGTAGTGTCCATTGAGCAACCAGGCTCATGAGCCAATTATGGTGGTATGTGACACTATATTATAGCTGTCAGCCTACACTGATTGGTGATGAGCCCTTTCTAGTAACCTCGAGCATACTCTGAATTTGTGGTGAGGCGATGTGTTTTTGCCACGGTGAATAGAGTATGAACTAGGCCTGTATCAATTTAGTGATGAACTGTTAAAAAGGTGATGGGGGAGTAGTGTAACGATTGCGTGTAACAGCCCTGACAGCCTTTGTAGCGCCCTAGAATCATACTATCATATGAGATTATCTAGGTTTGACGACCTTAGAATGGATCATGTTTGGGAATGATACAAGGGAGGTACCTTAGTTTCCCAATCCTGCTGTTTGAAATGGACTAATAACAACTCGGTAATCATGCTCATCATTGCACTGCATGTGCCTAGAAGATGTGGAGCACTAAGGAATGAAAGCATGCTGCGGACGTAAGATGGTGTCGCATGAGGGAGTATGTTGGTGAGGGCATGCATCATGACTGCATTCATACTTGCATTAATAAGAGTATTTAGAATTGTTTGATTGTACTGCTTTATCATTACTACTTGACTGAATTGATAACATGTTAACCTATGCGTTATTGTTCCACTGAGTTGATCACTCACTCCCACATTACAGGACGGTGCTTGCAACACCAACCAGACTGTCTTAGTTGCAGGTGATGGCGATGCTTATGGAGCAGAGTCGGACTACTACTATGATATTGAGGAGGAGTTCTCCTACATGTAACTCTATGACGGGTCTATGAAGACCTGAAATTGCATTGATGGGGCTATGGTATTTGGGATAGAAGACATTACACTTCCTCAATTTGGTATATTTTGGAATTGTACTTGTAATTATTTAACCTGGTAACATTATCACACTCTGGAGACTCACCACAGTTTATATATTTTATCTATCTATCACAGTCTTTCGCTTGCTATCTCACTTGTCTCTGGAGTATGATATGTTGTTTTGGCTTAATCTCACTCATGTTCAATGCTCTAATACAGACAACATTCAATCATCATTCATTACGTTGCATAAGTGATGCGTTGGAACTCGGGAGTTGAGTTTATGCTCGACCCCCGATTTTCAGGGCGTTACAACTATGAATGGTCAATCTAGGTCTAGGTAAGGGCGTCAATCATTGTGTACATAAGCATAGAAAGTCATACGGAATAAACGGGGTCTTACAAAAAGTTCCGAAAATTAGTAACAAACTTAGGACTGGTCGAGGAATTTCTTGGACTGGTTGAGCCAGTACTAGGACTAGTCGAACATAGTCTAAGACTAGTCGAAGAACAGACTATGCACTTATAAAGTGACCCAATTAAATTATATATTCAAAATGACCAATCCTATGGTCAATCTAGGGTCATTCATACCTTATAAGCGATATATGAACATTGAATCTTCTTTTGCTTCAGTTGATAGTTGTTTTTTGAAGTTCACGAAGCTTGATATCTTGACATATGATGAAGCTTGAACTTGAGACATTTTGAAGCTTGAATTTGAAATACATTGAAGCTTGAGCTTGAGGTACTTGAGTTGTACTTCACCTTGAGCTTTGAGTACCAAAGTAAAAACTATTGTCTTACCTTAGATGAAGCTTTGAAACCTTGAACTTGGAAGCTTGAAGGAGTGAACTGTGTATATCTCTTGATCTTGCATTTGAAGTTCTTGAGGTAAAGACCTTTGTTCTTGTACATGAGATGCACAGTCTTGAATATGTAGATGAGCTACACAAGACACAGATTCTAAGAGGTTTTGGCACTACAAAATTTGACAATTATAGGAGCTAGAAAACATAACACTTACAATTAGGAGCATCATTTGCTCCAACCTATCAAGGGGATAGGCCGCCTGAGGCATGTGTGGTGTTGATGAAGACGCACGGTTCTGACCCAGAACCGGTTGTGCACTTGGTGTTGGCCTATTTGTGGGGCCAGTGACCGGTTGTGAATCTAGCATCGTATCGCTACTCGGACCCAAACTAGGGTTCGCTTACCTACCACTCGGGTGAGGGGCCTTGTCAATTATTCCGCCAAGTGGGAGACGTGCCATGTTCTGAGTAGTTTTAGGAGGCATTCCCTATATACAACATAGGGTGCAACATTCATACGATTAAGATAACCTCATCCACTCTTTCTAAACATTGTACACATTTCTAAACAAAAGAGGTTTCATGCATTTCATTTAAAAAAATTTGTCACAGATACATATGATGTGGTACTTCATGCACTATGACATAGGATGCATATAAGCTAATTAACAAAGGCTTTAGCATTTACTAATCTAACATTCAACTAAGCCCATTCAAGGCTATTACAAAAAGCAAGAAAAGTGACTTGTAACGCCCCGAAATCCGAGGGTCGAGCAGACGCTCAACTCCCGAGTTCCAATACATCACTTATGCAACATAGATAATGATGATTAAAAGTTGTCTGCATTAGTGCATTAAACATGAATGAGATTATACCAAATCGGCATATCGTACTTCAAATACAGTTGAGTTACGCAAGCGAAAGACTGTGATAAATATATAAAACATATAAGTGATTGTAAGTTCCCAGAGTATGAACGTCACCAGGTTAAATAATTACATGTGTAAATCCAAATTATATAAAATGATGAAGTGTTATGTCATTTATCCATATCCATGTAGCCCTGATACGCAACTCCAGGTCTACATAGACCCGTCAGAGAGTTACATGTAGGAGAACTCCTCCTCGTCATCATAGAAGACCGGCTCCATCTCATAAGCCCAGTCATCACCTGAAACTACAACAGAGTCTGGTTGGTATTTTAAAACACCGTCCCAGAGTGGGAGTGAGTGATCAACTAAGTGGAGCTATAAGGCAAAGGTTAACATGTTATCAATTCAGTCAAGCAGTAATGATAAAGGAATACAACAAACATTCCTAAGTACTCTGGTTAATGCAAGGATGATATGTGATAATGATGCATGCCCTTACCTGCACTCCCTCTACGACATCATCTCACGATCGCGGCATATACTCCTTCCTTTGTACTCAACTCCAACGCCAAAGGCACATCCAAATGCGGTGCATGTACATGATTAGCCAAGTTCTTAATTAGACTTATTCATACAGCAAGTTTGGGAAGCTAAGGTACCTCCCTTTATATCATTTACCCAAACGATGATCTATTTAGGGTCATCAATCCTAGTTAATCACATATGATAGGTAAGTTATAGGGCAATGTCACCCCTGATTTAAAAGTAGTGGATAGGCAAGTTCAGGTCACTATGAAGAGGCTCATCACCTCAACGCAGGCCTTAATTTATACTCGAGGTCACTACAGGAAAGGCTCGTCACCTTAGCGTAGGCCGACAACTCTAATACAGTGTCCCATACCACCGTATTCAGCTCAAGAGTCTGGGTTGCTTACTAGTCACTACGGGGAGGCTTGTCACCCCAGCGTAGGCCAACAACTTAACCACGGTGTCTCATACCACCATGCCCAGCTCATGAGTTTTAGCGGATCGTGGTACCAAGGTTAAACAGGCTTTTCACTAGTAAGTTGGTACCGTAGATTCAAGTAGTAACGTCCATACATGGTGAACATACATTGGGCCAATCGAGTTACTTGACAAGCTCAACTGGTACAAGCGCACATTGAGGTAATCGATATGGAATGCATACACACTTCTTGTGGCCTAACCACCATAGATAATCACCGTACGACTCGGATTCCTTGAACGTATCCGCCGTGGCTAAAACAGTTTAGCCACTTATAGTAAACCATTACCGATTGCTTGGATTACATCATAGCCCCAATCACACTCTAAGCAATAGCATTCACGTGTGAAAATCAAACACAGCATGTGACAACTAATCTGAATATAAATCCCATTTGAGCATTTCAACAAACACATAGCACACATGTTATCATACATAGGCATTTCATCCACAAAACACATAGTAGTAAGATAGGTTACATAAAGAAAACTGTAAAGATAAGGGGATTGAGAATCCTATCTCAACACCATCATTAAATACATTCTAACAAGCATTTTTTCATTCAGGTATTTTATCAAACACTTAGACTCCACATATTACATACATATAATAAATTAGTTAAAACACATATTATAGCAAATCTTTCCACATAAGAGTTACCACACGTACAACAATCATGTATTCCCAACAAAACAATCATGGCAAGCACAAATCATAATTCCATATTCATTCAGAAATTTAAACAAACACATGGAATGCATTTGAATCAACATAGTTTGTATATATGTATAATATACGGAAGACATCGTATCTAAGCATATGTAATAGCAATCAAGTCAGTCATAAAGCATTAACTAACATTGAAAGCCTTGAAAACCATAACCTAAACGTTTATAGTCCGCACCTTTCGCCGGTAGACTTGTATCGAATTCAGTTCAAAGACTAAGTCTTCATCTACGGCACAACGATAACCTATAGCATGAAATAGGTTAGCTATTTCATCACTTACCCCATTTGGACCCATAAAACATATTAGGGTTATTATTTCTTACTGAAGAATGGAGTCAAAATCACGAGAATAGAGATACAAGTAGGCTAATTCGGCACGTGGAACGGTGAGATCGAATCCCAACAACTATCTCTCACACTCTATCTCTTCTCCTCACTTTCTCCTCCTCTTTTCCCTCTTCTCTCTCTTAGGGTTTAGAAATTCGTATGGAATGAGAGAGGGGTGGGTAAAGGGCCTTATATAGGCCTAGAACTGATCTTAATGGCCCCAGGGCCATGGTATACTTAGGTTATAGCCAAAGGTTGGCTGTTTCGGGCCAACGGAGCTCATCTGGAGGCCCCTTTTCTGCATACGGTCCAAGGGAAGTTCCCTGACAATGGATTTATATCAGGTTAAGTTTTCAGTCCGATCGGATTTATGGATCGATCGCGGAGGACTAGTTTCAGTTCAACGGTCATCGTCACTCGATCAGGGCCACAAGTACACTGACCTATGTAGGGAAATTTCTCTAATTTGAGCGTGTATTTGGGTTAGATTTTGATGGTCTGAAACTTTAAATTTGGCCTACAAGCAAATGGCCCAATTCACATAAATCTGAGTTAGTTTTCTAAAGATTTCGTGTTTCTCACACACTTCGCTCCGCGTCTAGTTGTGCATTTCTGGATACTATCTGGACTTGATTTCTGAGATGGTTGTGAAGTCCAGTAAGGCGGTGATAACCATATAGTTCCACGGTTATCAGAGTTTCGATGTGAGATGGTCTAGGTCCGATGTGGAGTTTCGATGTGCTCCAGAGAGTAACTGGGTTTTGAGATTGATCCTACGTTTTTAGGTAATGTAGCGTTAATGATTCTACTAGTTTTGGGTCTTACGGATCGTATAAAAAGTGGTTCAATCTACCGATTAATTCAGTTTAGCACTTAATTTTCGTCTACTTTCTAAAGAATTTGGTCCTTAGTGATTTCTGCCTGAGGTGGTACTCGGGTCTTTGTACAGATCTTTCCAAGATGTTACATGACTACAAATATACGACTAGTCCTCTGATTCCGGTGAAGGTGGAGGTGCGGCCTTATCCTGCATACAACATAGGAGGGCCTTTAGGAAGTGAGACATTTTCTTAAACTTTTGCTTCAGGTAGTCCTGGTTCTCCTCGAGCCTTTGCTTTAAGTAGGCCTGATTTTCCTCAATCCTGGCCATGCGGGCTTCTAGGGCGGCCCGATCATGGTGGTTCTCAGGAGCAGTAGGAGGTCCCCCGTCTGAATCCTATGCCTTCTCTTCTTCTTCCTGTCCCTCTTCTCTACTGCCTTCCTCTTCTTCACTACCTTCCTCTTCTTCACTGGCTTCCTCTTCTTCGATCTCTTCTTTTATCTCATCCCCGTACTCATCAGTTTTGGCTTAGCGTTGCCTGCGGCCTATTCCCATATTGTTGAGTGTAGTCTCACTGACGAAGTGGATAGGCGCGAGGTTGTCCATGTGAAGCCTAAACCCGAAAGCGGGCGATCTTGTAGATGAGTCGGGCGAACGGGAGGGATGCATCCCCCTCGAGTAGACCGTGCTATATTGATTATCTGAGTCAAGGTGAGAGTAGGTAGGCACACTTTTTCTTTCTGTCCGACCTGGTACAGGAAGTCTACCATAAATCTAGTGCATTCTATGCGGTTACTCCACTTAGGATACACGTTGTATGTGCATATATGGTGGAGCAGGCGGAAATCCTCTGTCATACTGGTCGATGCAAGGCTATTCCCTCACCTCCACTCTACAAGTTGGCCGCAAAGGAAACGTGTGCAGTGATTTCTCTCCGGTTCACTAGCGAGATTAGTATCACTGACATGTACAACTCCATATTCTATTCCCATGATACGTGCCATGATATCCACATTGACCCTAGCTTGAGTTATTCCCAACGATATAATAAACTGGAGAGGCTCTAAAGTTGGGTCCCATATTTGAGCATAGAAAGCTCGTACGGTGCCTTCACTTGCATGAGTTTTTTCTTCAAATATGGAACCCCACCCATTCTCCAGGAGGAGATCGATCACGGGATATAACTCAAATAATTTCTCATCAATGTGAGCTTCAAATACAACCTTGCGATCATGGAACTTGTCGAGTTCGACACCCGCCAGTAGAGACATTTCTAGCGGGATTCAAGGGTTGTGGTCTCATTTCGACCTTCGCTCGGTGCTTGCACTTGTCTTGGCACTCGTCTTCTTCTTAGAACGGCTTGGATGACTAGGCTCGGCCTCTCTCTTCTTTCCCATAAGGGAAAGGAGTGTTAAGATGGAGAAAATGACAGTGATGAGCTTAAAGAGGGCCATTGAGATGGAAAAGCTTGGAGAATGAAATGGGTTTGAAAGTATGAAGGTTTTGAGACATAAAAAGAAGAGGTTTGTGCTCAAATGGGTGTGAATAAGGGAGACTAGTAGATGTAAGGGATGGTTTTAGAGAGATAGTGGTGGAGGGGTGGAAGATGTAAAAGAAATGGAGGATTTGTATGTATGGAAATGGAGATTTGAGGGAAAAAGAGGATTTTTGGGAGGTTTGGAAGTATTTGGGGGGTTAGAAATGGTGAAATGAGGGAGGAATAGGGCAAAGGGTGCTAAAAAGGGGACCCCACACATGGGAGGGACCTTATTCTGTTGTGATTAGGGCATAATTTAATTAAGTATTAATAGCTTAAATCACCTTCTATACAAATTTCAAAGTCCCGAGTACCACCTCAGGCAGAAATCACTCAGGACCAAATCCTTTAGAAATTAGACGAGATTAATTACGTGCTGAACTAGATTAGCTACAAAATCCGCTTGATCCACTTTAAATACAATCTGCATGACCCAAAACTTATAGAATCATTGACGTTAGGTTACCTTAAAATCTAGGATCAATCTCATTATTTAGTTGCTCTTGGGAGCATCACGAAACCCCGTATCGGATCTGGACCGCACATCAAAAGTCCGATTACTACGAAATTATATAATTAGGACGGCCTTACTGGGTTTGACAACCATCTCGGAAATCAACTCCAGATAGTGTCCTGAGGCTATTCGCTTGAACTCAGAGCGAAGAGTGTGAGAAAATGTGTTTTTCTTTATAAATTAAGTCAATTTAAATAATCTGAGAATTGTCACTTGCGGGCCAGATATAAGCAATCAGACCGTCGGAATCTGACCCAAATACACCCTCGGATCAGGGAACATTTACCATACATGTCCGTGTACTTGTAACCCTGATTGAGTTTCGGTGACCGTTGAATTGAAACTGGTCCGCCACATGTGATTTGGGAACCCGACTGGAACAAAAACTTAACTCCACCTAGATCCAGGGTCAGTGAGCTTAAGTCCGACCTTTGGCTCAAGGGGGGGCTCCGGAAGTGCTCCGTTGAGATGGAACGACCTCCCTTTGGACATAACCTAAGTATACCTTGGCCCTGGGGCCATTTCCATCAGTTTTAGGCCTATATAAGGACCTTAAACCCTCTCTCATTCACTCCATACGAATTTGAGAAAACCCTAGGAGAGAGAAGAGAGTAAAGAGAGAAAGTGTGAGAGAAGTGGGAAGAGATTTCTGTTACTCTATCCAGCCACTCCACGTGCCTTACCACAACTTCCGTATCGCTCTACGGGCGATACCAATCCCGTTCTTAAGTAAGAAAACCTAACCCTAATCCGTTCTAGGGTTTCTAATAGTTGAAAGGGTGAAATAGCTAACCTATTTCATGTAATAGGTTGCCGTTATGCCTTAGACGAAGCATGGGTGAACGAACTAAATTCGTTACACTTTTACGGCATAAGGTGCAGGCTATAGATGCTTAGGTTATGGTTTTTAACGCTTTCAATGTCAGATAATGATAGATTCATGATCTGGGTGCTATTTCACATGTATAATGCGAAGTCTGTTTTGTGTTTCAGTTATGTATGTATTATGTAGAATTCAGTGTATTCCTTGTATGTGTATAAAATACTGTATACGTATAAAATCTAAAAATGTGTTTGCCATGATTTACTGCCATTGTATATACTAATTATGCGTGTGACGACTCTTTGGCAAAAGGATTCGTTCTAACACGTGTTTGGGCCAATATATGTTATGTAGGCTATTAAGTATAGTCTAAGTGTTTGTGAAAATGCTTGTATATGTATGTACTTAGTATAGTAGTGCCTTGAGTAGGTGTTGAGATAGGATTCTCAACTACCTTAGTGATGTGTATGATTTCCTCCATGTAAGTTGATTAGTTTAATCGCTCTATTACCAAAATGCATGTGTATGGATTCTTGTTCATGTTACATCCTATAACATGCTTGATAATATGCTCGAACTACTTGGTTATCCCTGTTCTGACCTCTTCACATGCTTAGTTGTTAACATTGAATGTGTATGGAGCTATGATATAGTCCAGGCAATCGATAATAGGCCTTGAGTTCGTGGTCGAGATCTATTCGCCACGTAAGACGTGTTTGACAAA
Organism: Magnolia changhungtana; assembly: GCA_030180095.1. Taxonomy (NCBI): domain Eukaryota; kingdom Viridiplantae; phylum Streptophyta; class Magnoliopsida; order Magnoliales; family Magnoliaceae; genus Magnolia; species Magnolia changhungtana. Next base: position 3,084,333 of record JASAUF010000473.1, on the reverse strand, counting down.
TCCGAGTTGTACTAGGGTTGTCGGCCATGGTTAGGCCACACGGGGTGTTTATGCACTTCATGTCGATTAACTCAATGTGCGATCGGGCTAGTCGAGCCCGTCAAGTAACCCGATTGGCCCGATGTATGTTAATCATGTTCGGGCGCTACTGCTTAAATGTAGGGTACCAAACTCACTAGTGAAATCCCTGTAAACCTTGGTACCTCGATCCGTTAAGACTCATGAGCCAGACATGGTGGTATGGGACACTGTGGTCGTGCTGTCGGCCTATGCCGGGGCGACGAGTCCACCCGTAGTGACCAGTGAGCAACTAGAGCTCGTGAGCCGAATACGGTGGTATGGGACACTGTATTCGATCATCAACTTTGTAGTTATTGCGAGCATACTCTAAGCCTACGCTGAGGCGACGAGCCTTACGTAGTAACTAGAGTATAAACTGGGCCTGCACTGCATCGTGGCGACGAGCCCTTTGTAGTAACCTAGAACCGCAACATCGTATGATATTGCTAGGACTGATGACCCTAGAATGGATCATCAGTTGGGAAATGATATAAAGGAGGTACCTTAGTTTCCTAACCCTGTTGTATGAAAAGGACTAATAGGAACTTGGTAATCATATGCATGCACTGCATTACGCGTGCGTTCAGGCGTAGCAGGTCAAGCACTGAGGCAGTGTTGTTCATGCGCGAACGTGAGATGAAGTCGCTGAGGTAGCGTAGGCGAGGGCATGCATCATACATTCATACCATTTTTGCATTAACAAGATTACTTAGGAATGTGTGATTTACTACTTTATCATTACTGCTTGATTGAATTGATAACATGCTAACCTTTACTTTATTGTTCCACTAAGTTGATCACTCACTCCCACGTTACGGGACAGTGTTTTAAACACCAACTAGACTCTATCTTGATTTCAGATGATGGCGTGACCCCTGAGGCGGAGCCTGACTACTACGATGATCAGGACGAGTTCTCTTATATGCAGTTATCTGGTGGCTTCGCTTAGGCTATCCGGATTGACGGGGCTAGAGGGATTATCATTGTAGTTGTACTATTTTGACATTTTGATTTTTGAGACTATTACATGTATATGGTGACTCAATGATGTATTCATACTCTGGAGACCGATCGTGATCTTTTGACTTATATACGTTTATTTATGCCTTTCAGTCTTTCGCTTACGTTTTACAACTTGATCTGAAGTATGAATTACTATTTTAGTATAATCCTACTCATGATTAATGTACTAACCAGACAACATTTAATCATAAGCATATATGTTTCATAAGTGATGTTATGAAACTCAGGAATTGAGTTGCTACTCGACGCCCGATTTTCAGGGCGTTACAAGATGGTATGAGAGCATGATTTGGATTAAACTGGACCTGGGTTATGGTAACACGACGTACTCTGACACACTCTGACTTAGGAGGGGGCGATGGAATCTAGAAACCACATTAGTACCCCTAAGTTTCGCCGACAGGCGAGACTGAATACTATAATTTAGTCCATAACGTATCTTTGATCACGTAAATCGAGCTAAGTCGCCTCTAGGCCGTCAGATGATGAGTTTGAATCATTAGTTGACAAATTCTAAACCTGAAAGAGATATCCTAGGGCAATGGACCAATCATAACACCTTTTTAAATTTCCAGAACTCAATCCCAAAGTCTAAAATTGCTTTTTAACCCTTTTCCTTTGAAATCTCACATTTCGCCATCCTATCTTTCAAATTTTTCTAAGCACATTCATAGTACACACCAATCCTAAGGTATAAATGATGAAGAATAATACCGAAACTAAAACTTATCATAAATAGTAAATAAATGGACAAAATGGGTTTTTGACCCTTAACCTTTTGGAAACTAACAAAATAAATAGGTCAGTTGGAGAGATTAACGTCTCCTACCCCAAAATCGTATAGTGCACGTCAAATAAACTCATTCCGGTTTGCAAATTGGACCCGAAAATGCCTCACACGGAGTAGGGGGCCAAATCGAGCAAGTACAGGGGACCCAAGGTGGGCCCCACACGTTTTTAGACAGGGGGGGGGGACCCCTCGCCAGAAGGTCCAGGGGTCGGAGAGGACCTCGCCGGTTCCCCGAGGCCTCTCCGCTTAACGGGCCAGGCGGGCCTGGCTGTGCGGGCCGACGCCCCTAGGGCGCTGTGTGGGCCATGGTTTCGGGTTGGGGTGTTTTAAAACACTCCCATGGCTGCCCCACCTCATTTCCTACGCTTCCAAGCTTCCCTTTTTCTTTAAATCTTCTTGTTTCTCTCTCAAATCTCCCCTTCATTCTCTCTCTTTTTCATTTTCCTTCCCTCCACTGTTTTCCTTGAAACCCACCTCACAACCCTCTCATTTCCTTCGATTTGAGCATCTCAAACTCCCTTTTTGTTTGTGTCTCATAACCTTCACAACCTCCAAATGTTAGGACATTTAAGGCCCGTTCGGCCAAGTACATTCGGCGAGATTAAGGTGGATGGAATCGTACAAGTAACAATAAATGTATGTGTAAGGTATTGTCCCTAGATTGGGTGTATCCCATGGTTTCCAACACCATGTTTGGAATGTATGCAATGAAAAGTATATCCTGGGATTTCCTTTCAAATTACACTTGAAAATTCATCATCATGGGATTTGGAAATCCCATCTCACACTTTTCAACACAAGGCTCATTTTTTAAAGCCTATAAAATTAATTTTAATCCCATCCCACCCTCATTCCAAACATGCCATTCCCAATCCTGAGTGGGATTAGCAATGTAGTCCCATTTAATGCAACTTAAGACCATTGGCCAACTAGGCCCTTAGAGTTTTGGACCTAAAGTTAGTAGTCTCAAATTTTGAAAATTTTGACAGTATAGGGAATCTAATAAATTAATAACGTGAACTCTAGGACCTCCTAAGCTAGTATGAGCATATGTGAAGTGCTCGAGCGTAGTTAAATTTAAGTTCGGGCAACTCAATTCCCATCATACAACTTTGACCCTAAGCAATAAAACAATTTCTTGTATTAGAAATTATATGAAATCATCTAGTGTATGAGCGTAGACTTTGGATTTCAACTAGTGGATTACTGCTACCCATAAGTTAAGATTAGGCTACTAGTTATACTAAGGGACGTAAAAGACTAATTATGCTGAGATATTTGAAAGATAGATTTAGTCGTTGCCTTGATTAGGATGGAGTGGGACCTCATTCCTTCGTTAAATCCCCTTAATACTTATAGGCTTCTTTAATAACTCTTAGGAAGGTTGTTTTGATTAGAAACTATTTACGTTCAGAGAAAACTTATATATCCCTCGGATTGAACATTAAGTCAAGTCAACACACCCCTTAGAATTGCCTTCTCAAGGACTTTTTACAATCGGGAATACGGAGTAGAGAAACTATATATAAGCGAAGTATTCGCGGTTTGAATCGAATTCTCAATCCTGGTAGTTACCAGTGAACTCAATGCTTTGATCAAGTAGAAGATCGAGATCAAATAGGATTAAGAACTGATACGACAAATTTTCTGTCTTCGCGAAGCAGAAGGTCTATGTATCCAGCACAGACCCACTACACAACTTTCCTTCCGTGTTGGCCCTTGTAAGTGCTATGATTTGATTCCTCTTTGATTGTCAAATTTTGTGTGTCAAAACGTCTCCGTATGTTGTGTGTTTATATCTTGATAAATTTGTTCGAGACACCTCGTCAACACTTGAAGTCTAGCTCAAAGAATTCCTCAAGCTTCATGATAGTTCAAGCTACAATATTAAGAGGGAACTCCAGGTCAAGACTCAAGTTCAAGTGCAAGCTCAAGATTCAAATGCGGGACTCAAGTACAACTTAAAGTTGCATTGAAGCTTCTGAAATAGTCAAGCTACATCAAGAAGAAATCAAGCTTTGTAAAGATCAAAGTCTAAGCAAATGAAGTGTTCAATGTCCATACTTCATGTTCCAGGTTTGATAGACCATTAGATTGACCTTAGGGTAGGTCACTTTGGATACATAATTCAAATAAATATTATTACATGATTTTGGTCTACTTTAAGACCAGTCCTGGACCCTGTTCGACCAGTCCTAGTACTGCGTCGACTAGTCGAAGAAATTCTAAGACCAGTCCTAAAATGGTTGCAATTTTTTGAATTTTTTGGTGCGCCTACGACCAGTCGTGGAGTCTGCTCGACGGGTCGTGGGATGGTCTCGACTCGACCTTCAACCAGTCGTAATGCCTCGACTCAAACTCTAGTGACTAAATCAAGTGTCGCACGACCAGTCGTAGTGGGGTCTCGACTGGTCGTGGACTGCCTTCGACCAGTCGTGGACTACCTACGACCAGTCGTAAACGGTCTGATGCGATTGCGCTAAAAAATTCAAAAATCAGTTTATTTCAAGACCAGTCGTGGTGACCCCAGGACCAGTCGAAGACGAATTTTTTCTGCTATAAATAGCACACGAATTTCAGAGTTTTTCATTGAATATTAAGTGAATTCAAGGCTTCTGAGATAAGTTTGTGTTTATTTTTCAAGCTATTTTGTGCATAATTTCTTTCTCTTTTTGATAGCTTATTTAATTTGATTTTGTTTATGTATTCCAATCTGATTTGAAAAGAGGAATTGACTTATTCCTTCTTCTTGGAATCAAAATCAAATATAGCTACGCCCAATTGGTTTAAATCTAAAATCAATTAGAACTTAGAACCATTTTAAAGTGAGTTGTGGACATTAAACTTCTATTTGAACATCTACTCCAATTGGTTCTTTCGGGCAGCTACAAGAGGAGAAATCCAGGTATTTTACAATTCTTTAAATTTCTTTCATTTTTGGTTTTTATTTGGGATTCGCCAGAAAAATCTCAATTTGTATGGTTTTCTGAGGAGAGCCAGAAAACTCAGAAGTGTGGGTTTTTGAATTGTGTAAGCCCAAGTTAAAAAGACACAATTGTAAAGGTTTTGGGTGAACTTGTGAAAACCTATTTGATAGTGAACGCTAATATCCCCTGTGTGAGGATATTAGGAGTGGAGTAGCATTCGTGTCTTTGTTGAAGAACGATTGGTGTACACACTGCAGTAACCACTATAACTCTTTATCTTGTGGATTGAATGCTTGCTTAATTCTCATATCTTTTATCATTCAATTGTGTGGAATGTACATGTGGATATGAATGTTGTAACAATTTACATTTCAAGCAAGTGTGGAGATTGTTGTAATAAATTAGATTTACATTTCTGCATTTAATTTCAATTCACTGCTATTCATTTATCTTTATTAAAGTTGAGTTCTTGATCCAAAAGAAGTTTTAGAAATAAGGTTGTCCTACCATAAGCCCTTGTTTATTATGGTGTAAGGTTGTCCTTAGAACTGAATTTGTATCAATCTCTCAATATTTATTTATTAAGGTGATTTGATTTCAGCATTGATAATTGATTTATAATTGTCCACTGATTTTATTTTAATTTGGCATAGTCCTATTCACCCCCCCCCCCCCCTCTAGGACATATAGGTTGGCCTTTTCAGCGGTACCACTTGCAATTAAAAGTTTATTACTTCGTCTTTGAGAAGTGTTAAGAATATATAGCCAATAGAGATTTCTCTCTTTAGGCCCAAGAAATTTCTCAAACAGGCAACAGACAGGAATTAAGTCTCGAATCACAGACCATTCCGGCATACATATTGTGCATATGAACTTAGAAGGTTAGTCCTAAATTATACCTTGTTCCGACATATGGATTAGGACATAGAATTCTTGAGCCTTGAGAGTATAAATAATTTTTAAGGGGTGTAGAACATTACTAGCCTAATCTATTTAAGTCATTTTATACATCTATTGGATCAAAGTGGCGCAATGGAAGCGTGGTGGACCCCTGCCCCACTGGCCCAGGATCGAAGGAAATTGATCTAGGTTATACGTAAGGTTAGGTCATTAAATAGGATTTGAATCTTCCTTAAAATGTCAATAATGAAGTTTTTAAAGGAAAGCAATTAGGGTTTAAGTGTTAAACCAATTCATATTACAAAATAGGCCTAACAATGGGTACGAACTGAATTACAATAGCTAAGGTTAGAGTATCTACAACTGTGCTCATTAAGTACGAACTTAATAGGAGCCTTAGCCAATTTTAGGGCGAAACAATTTTAAGGAGGGTAGATTAAAATAAGCCAGCTTAGCATTGATAGTATACACCCTAGAATATAAACTTGAAATCGATAAAACTTAGGCAAAAGAAGTAATGAAATCTTTACTCATTACACTTAGCTAATTTCGGGGATGAAATTATTTTTAAGGGGGGTAAATTGTAACACCCCGGATTTTCCTGACTTGGTAAAGGACGTCCTTAGACGTAGAACTGCCCTAGGACCTTATTCTGTCGTGATTAAGGCGTAATTTAATTAAGTATTAATAGCTTGAATCACCTTCTATACAAATTGCGAAGTCCCGAGCAACACCTCAGGCAGAAATCACTCAGGACCAAATCCTTTAGAAATTAGAAGAGATTAACTACGTGCTAAAGTAGATTAGCTACGAAATCCGCTTAATCCACTTTAAATACGATCTGCAAGACCCAAAACTTGTAGAATCATTGACGCTGGGTTACCCTAAAATCTAGGATCAATCTCATTATCCAGTTGCTCTTGGAAGCATCACGAAACCCCGTATCGGAGCTGGACCGCACGTCGAAAGTCCGATTACTACGAAATTATATAATTAGGACCGCCTTACTGGGCTTGACAATCATCTCAAAAATCAACTCCAGATAGTGTCCCGAGGCTATTCGCTTGAACCCGGAGCAAAGAGTGTGAGAAAATGTGGTTTTCTTTAGAAATTAAGTCTAATTTAAATAATCTGAGACTTGTCGTTTGTGGGCCAAATATAAGCAATCAGATCGTCAGAATCTTACCCAAATACACCCTCAGATCAGGGAACATTTACCATACATGTCCGTGTACTTGTAACCCTGATCGAGTTTTGGTGACCGTTGGATTGAAACTGGTCCGCCACATGTGATCTGGGAACCCGACTGGAACAAAAACTTAACTCAACCTAGATCCAAGGTTAGTGAGCTTAAATCCGACCTTTGACTCAAGGGGGGCTCCTGAAGTGCTCCGTTGAGATGGAACGACCTCCCTTTGGACATAACCTAAGTATACCTTGGCCCTGGGGCCATTTCCATCAGTTTTAGGCCTATATAAGGACCTTAAACCCTCTCTCATTCACTCCATACAAATTTGAGAAAACCCTAAGAGAGAGAAGAGAGTAAAGAGAGAGAAAGTGTGAGAGAAGTGGGAGGAGATTTCTGTTGCTCTATCCTGCCACTCCACGTGCCTTACCACCACTTCCATATCGCTCTACCGGTGATACCAATCCCGTTCTTAGGTAAGAAAACCTAACCCTAATCCATTCTAGGGTTTCTAATAGTTGAAAGGGTGAAATAGGTAACCTATTTCATGTAATAGGTTGCCGTTGTGCCTTAGACTAAGGGTGGGTGAACGAACTGAATTCGTTACGCTTCTACGGCGTAAGGTGCGGACTATAGACACTTAGGTTATGGTTTTCAATGCTTTCAATGTCGAATAATGATAGATTCATGATCTGGGTGCTATTTCACATGTATAATGCGAAGTCTGTTTTCTGTTTTAGTTATGTACGTATTATGTAGAATTCAGCGTATTCCTTGTATGTGTATAAAATACTGTATACATATAAAATCTAAAAATGTGTTTGCATGATTTGCTGCCGTGTGTATATACTAGTTATGCGTGTGATGACTCTTTGGCGAAAGGATTCGTTCTAACACGTGTTTGGGCCAATATATGTTATGTAGGCTATTAAGTGTAGTCTAAGTGTTTGTGAAAATGCTTGTATAAGTATGTACTTAGTATAGTAGTGCCTTGAGTAGGTGTTGAGATAGGATTCTCAACTACCATAGTTATGTGTATGATTTCCTCCATGTAAGTTAATTAGTTTAATTGCTTTATTACCAAAATGCATGTGTATGGATTCTTGTTCATGTTACATCTTATAACATGCTTAATAGTATGCTCGAACTACTTGGTTATCCTTGTTCTGACCTCTTCACATGCTTAGTTGTTAACATTGAATGTGTATAGGGCTATGATATAGTTCAGGCAATCGGTAATAGGCCTTGAGTTCGTGGTCGAGATTTATTCGCCACGTAGGACGTGTTTGACAAATCCGAGTCGTACTAGGGTTGTCGGCAGTGGTTAGGCCACACGGGGTGTTTATGCACTTCATGTTGATCAATTCAACGTGCGATCGAGCTAGTCGAGCCCGTCAAGTTACCCGATTAGCCCGATGTATGTTAATCATGTTCAGACGCTACTACTTGAACTTAGGGTACCAAACTCACTAGTAAAATCTCTGTTTACCTTGGTACCTCGATCCGCTAAGACTCATGAGCCGGACATGGTGGTATGGGACACTGTGGTCGTGCTGTCGGCCTACGTCGGGGCGACGAGTCCACCCGTAGTGACCAGTGATCAACCAGAGCTCGTGAGCCGAATATGGTAGCATGAGACACTATATTTGAGCTGTCGGCCTACACTGATTTGGTGACGAGCCCTTTGTAGTGACCGTGAGCATAGTCTGTGCCTACGCTAAGGCGACAAGCCTTACATAGCAACTAGAGTATAAACTAGGCCTACACTGCATCGTGGCGACGAGCCCTTTGTAGTGACCTAGAACCGCAACATTGTATGATATTACTAGGACTAACTACCCTATAATGGATCATCAGTTGGGAAATGATATAAAGGAGGTACCTTGTTTCCCAACCCTGCTGTATGAAAAGTACTAATAAGAACTTGGTAATCATATACATGCACTGCATTACGTGTGCGTTCAGGCGTAGCACATCAAGCACTGAGGCAATGTTGTTCATGCGTGAACGTGAGATGAAGTCGCTGAGGGAGCATAGGCGAGGGCATGCATCTTACATTCATATCATTTTTGCATTAACAAGAGTACTTAGGGATGTGTGATTTACTACTATATCATTACTGCTTGATTGAATTGATAACATGCTAACCTTTACTTTATTGTTCCACTGAGTTGATCACTCACTCCCACGTTACGGGATGGTGTTTTAAACACCAACCAGACTCTGTCTTGATTTCAGATGACGGCATGACCCCTGCGGTAAAGCCTGACTACTATGATGATCAGGATGAGTTCTCTTATATGCAGTTCTCCGGTGGCTTCGCTTAGGCTATCTGGATTGATGGGGCTACAGGGATTATCATTGTAGTTGTACTATTTTGACATTTTGATTTTTGAGACTATTATATGTATATGGTGACTGAGTGATGTATTCATACTCTGGAGACCGATTGTGATCTTTTGACTTATATACGTTTATTTATGTCTTTCAGTCTTCCGCTTGCATTTTACAACTTGATCTGGAGTATGAATTACTGTTTTAGTATAATCCCACTCATGATTAATGCACTAACATAGACAACATTTAATCATAAGCATATATGCTGCATAAGTGATGTTTTGAAACTCGGGAGTTGAGTTGCTACTCGACCCCCAATTTTCGGGGCGTTACAGTGAAAGTCCCTAAACCCTCTTAGTTCCAGAGGTTGCTCTAACGTCTAGACCGAGTTGATGTATGAGCGCATGAGGGCTTATACCGTTAGGCCACATCTCGCATTGTGTCGTGGTCAGTTGGAAGGAGGTATGGCCTTACCTGCTCGAGAGGAGGGGGCAATGCTAGGCTAAGTCTGACCATCTCAAGGAATGGGTCTACTATCGATTAGTCGGGCCCAATATTGTCAAGCGGATAGTGAGGTCTCTTCCACTCACCTTGTTGCATGTGATAGGGTGACAATTTAGTTTGGAGTGTAATAGACCCTGGTGATTTCCTAGAGAGGAACCGTACTGATATGTGGACTTATTGAGTTGGAGTTGCATACTCATATATTCATTTCATTCACTATCCACTCAGGTTTGTGGTGCGCAACTAATTGTGTGTACCTTCATATGGGCAGGATTTTCGTTGGGTGCGCAACTAACTGAGATCTGGAGTTTACCAAATTGAGTCTGACTATCTAAATTTAGGCATGGGACTAGTTTGGATAGAAGTCCCTTGTGATGGACTCCATAGCCTGCGATACTACGTACTATCATCCCGACTTCACACTCTAGCTTGGTCATTTCATTCGCATCGCATATTGCATTGCATCCTCAGCACATAGTATTTAGCTTACTGTCTCCGCATTGTATAGCTGATTTACATTGCTTCATCAGTATAGGATATTGGTTTATTATATTTTTACATCACATAGCTTGGATAAGGCTGATAGTATTTATGGGTCTATCAGCATGTTTTCGCATTACTCTGATATTGTATGATTTATGTGCTTGTCAGTATTTTCACTTACTCTGATATTGCTTACTTGATACTTACCTTATGCACACACTTTCACCACCCACTAAAATTTCTATAAGCTTATACACGATAAATGCGTGAAGGTGGCGTTAGGTTGCAGCACCGTTGAGCTTGAGCATGTAGCGGACCTTTGGAGCTTTGATTTTGTCATATGTATTTCTCTTTCAGTATTGTATTCAATTGTTTATATTAGTGGATATGTGATGATGTTGTTGCCTTTGTGAATTGGGTAATCTTGTGGTTATTCCTATTACGAGTTAAATGTAAAAAAAATCCTCCTTGTAGGACCCCAGGATCAGAATCTAGTGTATGAATGCTAGGAACCATGAATGGGGTACTACGGAGGCTGTCGGCACCAGATTCAGTGATTGGGATTCCTGTGAATCCAATTTTCAGGTTTGGGGCGTGACATCTACGTTCCTAAAAACGGAACGGCGGGCAGCTAAATAATGAAATAGGTTAGCTAGTTTGTCGATTACTCAATCTGGATCTCTACAACGATACTAAGGTTAGGTTTTCTTACCCAAATCATAGCCGAAACAGATCATGTAGTGTAACGGGGAGGTGATTTGGTGCGTGGAGTCGTGGGAGGGAATCAGTGTAATGATCTTCCAAAAGATTTCTTCTCTCCTCCATCTTTTCTTTTCTTTTCTCTCTCTCTCTCTCTCTCTCTCTCTCTCTCTCTCTCTCTTAGGGTTTTGGGGAAATTCGTATAAGAGAGTGGTGGGGTGGTATAAGGGCTATTTATAAGCCCATAAGTGATGCAAATGGCCCCAGGGCCACTATATACATGGGTTATACCCTTTAGGTAGCTATTTTTGACAAACAGGGTTCACAGGGAGGCCCACTACTCACCTACGTCATAGGATAAGTTTCCTGACAATGGACCTATGCTAGGATGTGGTTTCAGTGTGATCGGATAGGCCAATCGACCGTGGAGGACCTGTGTCAGATCAACGGTCATACTTACACAATCGAGGCCACAGGTATATGGATACGTGGAGGGAAATTTTCTTTTCCCATGGGTGAAGTTTGGTCAGAGACTGACGGTCTGAAATTTCTAAAGATATTCGTGTTTCTCACACACTTTACTCAGGGCTCAAGTTGTGCGTTTCTGAACACCATCTAGGCTCGATTCCCACGATGGTCGTCAAGCCCAGTAGGACGGACATAATCCTATAGTTTTGCAGTCATCGGACTCTCGACGTGCAGTCTAGGTCCGATACCGAGTTTCAATGTGCTCCCGAGACCGACGGGCTCTAGGGATTTCTCCTAGATCTTTATGTAGTGTTGAGTCAATGGTATTAAGATTTTTGGCTTTCTCATTTATGGAAATGGTGGCTAATGCTTAATCCACTAATTATTTAGTTTAATACTTAACTAATTTCTGTTTAAGTTAGGACAGGACACGGTCCTTAGGTGGTTCTGCCTGAGGTGGTACTCGGGTCTTTGTACAGATTTTTTCGAGACGTTAAATGACGTTAGGTCACAGCAGCGTTGAGCTTGGAGCGTGTAGCGGTCTTCTGGAGCTTTGATTTTTGATATATGTATATTTCCCTTTCAGCACTGTATTCAAATGTTTATATTAGTGGATATGTGATAATGATGTTGTTTTTATGATTTGGGTAAACTTGTGGTTATGATTCTTACGAGATAAATGTACATTGGAAAATCCTCCTTATAGGATCCTAAGATCTGAATCTGGCGTATGGGCGCTGGGAGCCGATAATGGGATACTACGGAGGCTGTCGGCACCAGATTTGGTGATCGAAAATTTTTTGAGCCTAGTTTCCGAGTTTGGGGTGTGATAAATGTTGGTATCAGAGATAACTTAGGAATACTTGAGGATAACATCACATATCTGCTGATAGTTACCCTACACTCTATGATTGTTGAGAACTTAGAATGATTAGATCCTTGAGTTCGAATAACTTAGAAACTTTTTGACATAACTCCCTACCATTGAGATTGTGAGGCTGCATAGTATTCCAGTTTCGATTATTTCTGACCGGGATCTGAGGATCAGTGAGGTCATCATAGTGCTGATGAGGCGTCTTGGGAGTAAGGGACTGAGATTCATGGGCGTTATCCCCATCTCTTAGGTGTTTGATTATATTGGTATGTTGTATTCTGATTATATCTATAGTGATAGGATTTTCCTCTCTCAGTGAGCCCTGTATTCGTTGTATTATGGTTTAAATTTCGAGGACAAAATTTTTAGGAGGGGAGAGCTGTAAGACTCATATCCTAGATCGTACCGTTCCATAGACTCCTGCGGTCCTCTCGATCGAATTCCGGCAACCCGCGACTTGTAGATAACATTTGAGCGCGACCCTAAGTCGTATCCTGTAATTCTGAGTCAACTCAACCTGAGACTTGTAACTTAGCAACCGCGCCGTTACCGCGGTTCCGACGTCATGTCTTCTACACCGATGCGATACTTAGGCTAGGAGTTGTGGGCCCGTGTTTATTTCGAGAAAAATGCCGTGAGTTGCGAGAGAATCTCTACAACCCATCACATCAATCAATCAAGTACACATCCTATCACAAGTACAAGCAACTGATCCCTCTCCCATTCACAAAGTCAACTCTCTCTCTCTCCACCCATCCCCTTTTTACACTAGCCCATCACCCAACACTCACTCTTACATCACCTCTCTCTCTTTCTCTCATTTTTCTCACTCAATTCAAGCAATTCTCAAGGAGAGGAAATGTCCATGAGGAGCCAAGTGTGGCCCACTCCCAACCCCTATATCTCTCATCTTCACCCTTCAAATCTCATCAACTTCCATCAAAGGGAAAGCCATGGAATTTAGGAGTCCAAGGAGCTAAAGAAGGAGTGATATAGGTGGGTGATCCACCGTTGATTTCATTTGAAGGCCCACTTATGGTGGGACCCATTTTCATATATGTGACTATAAGCAAAGAGGGACCCATAGTGGCGGGGTCCCTCTATCTCACTGTATCTCTCTCTCTCTCTCTTGTGATGGGTGTGACCCACTTGATCTCTGCCGTACAAAGCTGTATGGGCCCACCCAGATGGATGTAGCTAGTGGGACACATGTATGTGGACCCCACCTTGATGGACGTATTGTAACCACCATCCAATAATGGATCATCTAGCTGCATGAAAGGAAAACAAATATCAACTTTATTCTTAGTTGAGGTGGGCCACACGTGTGGACCCACCTCTGATGTACGTGTTTCATTTATGCCATCTGTCTATCCAGATGTCACCAAGTTTATTCTTAGTTGAGGTGGGCCACACGCAGCTCAGAGATATTATTGATGTCACCAAGTTTTGTGGGTCTGTACCCAAGGTATGTGTAATACTGTCCATCCATTGGCACGTGTGGGATGGGACCCACCTTGATGAACGTGCCTTACATGCTAGCCGTCCATCCGTTTGAAAATGGTGGACCCTACCGTAATGTATGTAGTTTATCACGATGTCCGTCCATTTTTTTGGGAAGTGGGACCCACCCCACACATGCTGCACGTGTTGGGGTGGGGCCCACCTTACTGATGTACTTGTTTCATCTAGCTGTCCATCAGGTAGGACGTGCGGGCCCCCACCTTGATGTGTCTTGTATCCAAGCCGTCTAGGGCCTAGACGGTGGAGCTAATATAAATAATAAAATATATATATATATATATATATATATATATACTATATATATATATATATCTGGTAGGCCACACGTGTGGACCCACCTTGTAATGTGCAGGATCCACACCGTCTAGACCTTGGAAGGTCCCACGCAGCTAGACAACTATGGTATGGCGTCAGTAAGTTCTGAGGGCCTAATCACGAGGTGCGTGTGAAATCCACACCGTCCAGCTGAGGACGGTGGGTCCCACCATTGTGAGTGTTATATCTATCGGTCCATCCATGGGGCTTGTCCTGGTGGCACATGGCTCCACATGTGGGACCCACCTTGAACGTATGTATTATCCACACTGTCCAGTTGAGGACGGTGTGATCCACCGTGATATATGTGTTTCATCAACGCTGTCCACTTATTTTGTATTCACGCCATCCATATGTTTTGGATGGCATGCGTGCAGGTGGACCCCACTTTTATGTATTTATTCTCGACCCATACCGTCTATCTAGACGGTGTGCCGTGGGACGCACCGTCATGTATGAATTGTATATCTATGCTGTCCATTTCTGTGGCCCACCACTGTGATGTATGAATTGTATATCTATGCCATCCATTTGTGCGGCCCGCCGTGATGTATGAATTGTATATCTATGTCATCCATTTGTGTGGCCCGCAGTGATGTAATTATGCCCCATTGATGAGGCTCAAAGTGATATAGTTATGGCCCATTTGGCGAGGCCCATTGTGGTGTATTCGTGGCCCATATGATGAAGCCCAATATGATGTAAATGAGGCCCATGAGTGAGGCCGATATGATGTATATGTGGCCCTTGAGTAAGGCCCATTATGATGTGTATTAGGCCCTTGTGTGAGGTTGTGGGCCCACTATATGCTTAGCTCTATGTGGGCCATCCCTTCGGAGCAATGTTGGTTAAGGTCCACATTGTTGGGCAATGATGGTTGACTGTCCACATTGTGACCTTCTTTTAGGCCTTGTTAGGCCCATTCTCATCGATGCTGATTATTGGTGTTGATTATCGAGGCTGATGCTGATTATCAGTGCCGATTATCGAGGCCGATGCTGATCATCGATGCCGATTATCGAAGTCGATTATCGATGTTGATTATCGGTGCTGGTTATCGATACCGATTATAAGTATGTGACAACATAGCATCATGATACATGCCCATACGTATCATCTGCATGTTTACTATGAGATGTGATTGACCATTGGATATGTCATAGGGTAGGTTGTTCATGAGACTCCCTGATAGGCAGAGTTGTCCCACATGAGTGCACGGTATGCACAAGATTGATGCACGATTGGACTGTGTGACTCATGCATCTTGCATTTTGTGATATGACTATTGTATGACCTAGCGATATCAGGGCCATAGCCTCCACAAACATATCGTGGATGGCCAGATGGGACATCAAAAATATTTGGTTCTAGCACTGTGGGCACATAAGATGTCCTTGGTTGAGAGTTCTATAATCCTCTGGTATCGGAAGAGGCTCCAACGTCTAGACCAAGTGGATACATGAGTGCCTGGGTGCCGAATACCAGTAGGTTGCGTCTTTTACTGTGTTGTGTTCGGTTGGAAATGGGTGTGGCCTTATCCGCCCGAGTGAGGGGGCTGTATGCTAGGCTGAGTTTGACCAGCTCCCAAATGGGTCCGCTATCGATGAGCCGGGTAGGTATTGGTAGACTACTGGCTAGGTGGATAGTGAGATCTTTTCCACTCGCTGGTTGTGCAGTTAGGGAGGCGGTAACCATTGTGGAGTGTATTAAACCCCGGTAATATCCTAGAGATGAACTATACTGATATATGGACCTATTGAGTAGGAGTTGCATACTCAGCATTTACCCATTCATTCATTCATTCACTATCCACTTGGGCTGGTGGTGCGCAACTAATTATTATGTGTACCTTTGCAATGGCCAGGATTTTGGTTGGGGTGCGTGGCTATCCTGAGATAAGGAGTTTACCACATTGAGTCTGACTATCCAAATTTAGGTATGGGACTAGTTTGGATAGAAGTCCCTTGTGATGGACCTCGTAGCCTGCAATATTATGTTATATTATCCCAACTTCACACTCTAGCTTGATCATTTCATTCGCATTGCATATTGCATGCATCCTCAGCACATAACATTTGGTTTACTATGCTTCTGTGTTACATAACTTGATTAAGTTTGACGGTATTCGTGGACTCGGTATATAATATTTGGCTTATTATGTCTCCACATTGTATAGTTGATCTACATTACTTCCTCAATATATGATATTGGCTTATTATGTTTTTGCATCGCATAGCCTAGATAAGGCTGATGGTATTTATGAACTTACCAGCATGTTTTCGCATTACTCTGATATTGTATTCTGAGCACGCTTACCTTGTGCACACACTTACACCACCCTCTAAGCTTTCTATAAGGTTATGCACGATAGATGCGTGCAGGTGACGTTAGGTCGCAGCAACGTTTAAGCTTGGAGCGTGAGCGATCTTCTGGAGCTTTGATTTTCTATATATGTATATTTCCCTTTCAGCACTGTATTCAAATGTTTATAATAGTGGATATGTGATGATGATGTTATCTTTGTGATTTGGGTAAACTTGTGGTTATACTTCTTAAGAGATAAATATACGTTGAAAAATCCTCCTTGTAGGATCCCAAGATCGGAATCTTGCATATGGGCGCTGGGAGCCGAGAATGGGATACTACAGAGGCTATCTGCACTAGATTCAGCGATCGAGAATTTTGTGTGCCCGGTTTTCAAGTTAGGGGCGTGATAGAAGTTGATATTAGAGTATAACTTAGGAATACATGAGGATAACATCACATATCTACCGATAGCTACCCTACACTCTATGATTGTTGAGAACTTAGAATGATTAGATCCCCGAGTTCGAACAACTTAAAAACTTTCTGACGTAGCTCCCTACCGCTGAGATTGTGAGGCTACATAGTATTCCAGTTTCGATCGTTTCTGACCGGGATCCGAGGATCAATGAGGTCATTATAGCATTGATGAGGTGTCTTGGGAGTACGGGGCTGAGATTCGTGGGCGTTATCCCCATCTCTTAGGTGTTTAATTATGTTGTTATGTTGTGTTTTGATTATATCTATAGTAATAGGATTTTCTCCCTCGGTGAGTCCTGTATTGGTTGTATTGTGGTTTAAATTTCGAGGACAAAATTTTTATTAGAAGGGGAGGGCTGTAAGACCTGTATCCTAAATCGTACCGTTCCTTAGACTCTCGCGGTCCTCCTGGTCAAATTCTGACAACCTTCGATGCGTAGATAGCATTTGCACGCGACCATAAGTTATATCCTATAATTCTGAGTCGACTCAACCCAAGACTTGTGCCTTAACGATTGTGCCTCACCGCAGTTCCGACGCCGTGTCTTGCACACCGATGTGATACCTAGGCCAGGAGTTGTGGGCCCGCGTTTATTTTGAGGAAAATAATATGAGTTGCGAGAGAATCTCTACAACCCATCATATCAATCAATCAAGTACACATCCTATCACAAGTACAAGCAACCCATCCCTCTCTCATTCCCAAAGTCAACTCTCTTTATCTCCACCCATCCCTTTCTTATACTCACCCATCACCCATCACTCACTCTTACATCACCTCTCTCTCTCTCTCATTTTCTCACTCCATTCAAGCAATTCTCAAGGAGAGGAAACGTCCATGAGAGGAGCTAAGTGTGGTCCACTTTGGGACCCATTTTCATGTATGTGATTGTAAGAAAAGAGGGGCCCATAGTGGCGGGGTCCCTCTATCTCACCATCTCTCTCTCTCTCTCTTGTGATGGGTGTGGCCCACTTGATCTCCGTCGTACAAAGCCATATGGGTCACCTGGATGGATGTAGCTGGAGGGCCACATGTATGTGGACTCCACCTTGATGGACGTATTGTAACCACTGTCCAATAGTGGATCGTCCAGTAGTTGAGGCTACTGGACTGCATGAAAGGAAAATAAATATCAGCTCTATTCATAGCTGAGGTGGGCCACACGTGTGGACCCACCTCTGATGCACGTGTTTCATCTATGCCATCCATCTATCCAGGCGGTGGGTCTCACGCAGCTCAAAGCTGCTATTGATATCACTAAGTTCTGTGGGTCTGTACCTAAGGTATGTGTAATACCGTCCATCCATTGGCACGTGTGGGGCCCACCCCACACGTGTTGCACGTGTGGGATGGGACCCACCTTGATGAACGTGCCTTACATCCTAGCCGTCCATCCATTTGAAAACGGTGGACCTTACCATAATCTATGTATTTTATCACGCTGTCTGTCCATTTTTCTGAGACGTGGGACCCACTCCACACGTGCTGCACGTGTGGGGGGTGGGGCCCACCTTTCTGATGTACTTGTTTCATCTAGTCGTCCATCAGGTGGGACGTGCGGACCCCCACCTTGATGTGTCTCGTATCCAGGCTGTCCAGGGCCTGGACGGTGGAGCTAATATAAATAATATATATATATACTATATATTTATATCTGGTGGGCGACACGTGTGGACCCACCTTACAATGTTCAAGATCCACACCGTCTAGACCTTGGACGGGGGGTCCCACGCAGGTGGACAGCTGCGGTACGACATTAGAAAGTTTTGCGGGCCTAATCATGAGGTGTGTGTAAAATCGACACTGTCTAGCTGAGGACGGTGGGTCCCACCAATGTGAATGTTTTATCCACTCGGTCCATTCATGGGGCTTGTCCTGGTGGCACATGGCTCCACATGTGGGACCCACCTTGAACGTATGTATTATCCACACTGTCCAGTGGAGGACAAAATCCTTTGTAGAAATCCTTATTCTTATTTCATTGTCCCTGTGGATTCGACCTCGGTCTTACCAAGATTATTACTACATCACAATCCTATACTTGGGGTGTGAACATGTCCCAAGAAGTCTTTAATCAAATCATTATGTGTGGAACAGCTAAAGAAGCATGGGACTTGTTGGAAACAACCCATGAGGGAACCAACACAGTTAAAAGATCTAAACTGCAACTCCTAACATCACAGTTTGAAAGTCTCAGAATGGAAGAGCACGAGACCTTCATGGAGTTCTTCACAAAACTGAACATCATCTTCAACTCTATAGGTGGATTAGGAAAAAAAGTTCTAGTCCTAAAAATCTGTAGGAAAATTCTGAGATCCCTACCAGAACGGTTCAATTCGAAAGTTACAACCATTGAAGAATGTAGAAACATGGATGAAATGAAAGTAGAAGAACTAGTAGGATCCCTACAAACATTTGAACTACACTTCAAGCAATCTCCTAAACCCAAAAATATTGTCCTCAAAACTTCAAAGCACACTACTAATGAGGAAGAGGACAGTGAAAAGGATAATGAGGATGAGGAAGTAGCTCTCTTGCCTCAAAGGTTCAAAAGATCCTTCAATAAAAATCGTGGCCGGCCATACAGGCAAACAGATGGACAACAAGCACAATATAGGCAAACCTTCTAAAAAGTCCAGAGAACCTCAGTGTTACAACTGTAGGAAATTTGGACATTTGTCCACTGAATGCCTCAACAGAAAAACCAAAGGAAAGGCCATGGCTGCAATCTGGGATGATACTGAAGATTCAAACTCTGAAATCAGTGATTCAGAAAGTGATGGAGACCAAAAGTTCTTGAAAATACTCATGGCCTCCATATCTACAAACATTTTAGTGATACTTGAGGAAATAAATGAACCTTGGACAGAGGAGACATTTCCATCAGATGCTGAGAAAGAAGAAGAAGTGGAAGAGAAGGATAAATTACAGGATGCCTATAATCAACTTTATACACATAGCATCTATATCCATAAAAAGACTTGAGATGAATGAAACTAAAAATAAATGGCTACAAATGGATCTGGATAAAACTTCAGAAATCAATACTCACCTGATCAATGATCTTCAGCAATACCACTCTGAAAATGATAAGCTGGAAAGAATCAATTTATCCCTCAAATCTCAATCCTTAAAACTGACTAAACAGATTGAACTATTGGAAGATAAAAATATGCATCTTAAGAATGAGAACTGCACACTTAAGTTTGATGCAGAACAATCTAGGAAGTCTATTGAACTAAATTACAAATTCTCCCAGAGTAGTGAAAAATTAGAAAAACTCTTAGGGATGGGAAGACCTGGGAAAGACAAGAGTGGATTGGGATACAAAAATTCAAAACAAGTTCCAAAAATGCAGCACCAATGATTGAGAAATTAGCTGCATTAGGAAGTAAAACAAAAGCTACTTCTATCTGTCATTCATGTGGAGACTCAGGCAATTTTAAATTTGAATGTATTGCTCCTAGGTGGACTTGATCTAATTTCGGTCCGAATCATATTAGTAAATATGGACAAACCAGAAAACATTACAAAATGCCAAGAGTCCACTAAACAATGTGGCAAGAGGTAAAACACATCCATCTGCACCCAGAATGACCAAGAGAATGGAGGAGCTATTGAATGAAGTGGCTAACCTGAATCAGAAGACAAATGATCTAATGAAACAAGGAAAAATGATTCAGTTACCTAATGTACACAGACAAGTCCCTGACAAAGTAAAGGGAACATCCTCAAGAAAATCGGTCACAACATGGGTAGTGAAAGAAAAGAAAAATTGGCTTGTTACTCACTCAAATCATATAACAAGCAATAGTACTAAGTGGTACATAGACAGTGGGTGCTCAAGACATGTCACGGGTGATAAATCTCTTCTCTCAAATTACTCAAATCTTGATGATGGGATAGTCACTTACGGTGATGGAAGCATTGTAAGACACGTATTTTAGCTCGTACCGTTCCGTAGGCTTCTACGATCGTCCCGGTAGAATTTCGTCAACCCGCGATCTGTAATCGACGGTTGGGTGCAACCCTGAGTCATATCCCATATTCTAAAGTTGGCTCGACCAGAGACTTGTACCCTAGCGACCGCGCCGTCGCCGCGGTTCCGACACTGTGTCTCTCGCACCGAGGTGATACATAGGCCAGGAGATGTGGGCCTGCGTTCAGTTCGAGGAAACGCCGCGCATTTGCAAACCCAAGATAATCTTTTCAATCACAACACATCCCATCAATCAAGTACCACATCACATCTCATGTCAAGTACACATCACCTTTCACTCATCCCCAAGCAACCCCAAAGTCAGCACTCTCTTACAACCAAGTACACATCCATCACCCATCACCCATCACTCTCCCATCTCTCTCTCTTACAACTCTCTCTCTCTCTCTCTCTCTCTCTCTCTCTCTCATCTCTCTCCCTCATTCTCCAAGCAACCCAATCGTCCATGGCTTCCCAAAGAGAGGAGAGCTTTGTGTGGCCCACTTCCTACCTCCCATCTCCACCATCCAAAGACCATCTCAACCGTTAGAATCGTTCCCTTGAAGCTTTAGAGGCTATAGGCGGAAGAAGGAAGAATAGATCAAAGGTGGGTGTTTTTATCATTTAATTTTTTTATGATTTAAGGGCCCACATACGGTGGGACCCATCTTGATGTATGCTTTGCATTTAGGGAGGGCCCATAGTGGTGGGGTCCCTCCCCTTCTTATCGATTCTCTCTCTCTCTCTCTCTTCCCTCTCCCTCTTGATGTGCGGCCCACTTGATGTATGTGATGTATCCATGCCTTCCATCACAGTGGAGCTAACTTTGATGTATGTGGTGTATCCACCGTCCAGCAACTTGGACGATGAAGACCCACCGTACCACATGTGTTTCCTCTCGCCATCCGTCCATCCGGACGCGGCCCACTCTGATGTGGGCTTCATCCACGACGTGCACCCCCTTTGCTGCTGCAGCAGCAGCTGCTGTTGCTGACGTCAGTGGACAGGTGAGGCCCACCTCTTATGATATATGTGTTAGATCCAAATGGTCCAGATGGTGGGATGCACCTGATGTATGCATTGTATCCTGACCGTCCATACTACTGGATCCCACCTCTGATGTATGTACTAATTACACATCGTCTACCCAATTTGGCAAGATCACGGGCCCACCTTATCTGATCCTGACTTTCTAAGTACTGGACGTCGCCGCTGGACCGTTAAAAAGGAGAAAAAACAAACATCAGTTTGATTCAAAACTTCGGTGGGCCACGCTAGTGTAGGACCCACCAGATGAAAGTGTGGTCCAGCCCGTCCGTCCACGTGGGACGTAGGATGTGGGACCCACCAATTTCATCCAGGACGTCCAGTCCCTGGATGTGCTAATGGACCTTCATACAGGCCGTCCAGGGCCTGGATGCTATGTTTTATTATTATTATTATTATTATTATTATTATTATTATTATATAGCTAGTGGGCCCCACGTGGGACCCACCCTGATGCATTTATCCTACCGTCCATCACCCCACGTGATGTACGTGTAGTATCCATACCGTCCACCAGCACCCAGCTGCTGTGCTGACGCTGGCCCCAACCTGAGGTAAGTGCCATATTCAAACCGTCCTTTTATTTGGCACGTGTGGGGACATCCCACACGTGCTGTACGTGTGGGATGAGACCCACCTCAAGTATGCATTTTACATCCCACGCTGTCCATCAGCCCATCGTGATGCATGTTTTGTAATCCACACCGTCCATGTCTGGATGGTGGACCATTTCAATTAAAATAATAATAATAATATGTTAATATATTAATATATTATATACATGTATGGCAGGTCCCATGTGAGACCCACCTTGATGAATGGAATTATCCACACCGTCCAGCGTTTCTAGACGGTGGGGACCTAACTTAATGTATTTGTTTCATCCACACCGTCCTGATGATCTGGATAGTGTTAGATCTGTTTAGACGGTGCTGAGTCACGTGGACAATGTTTGGATGGTGCTGATTCACGTGAACAATGTTTGGATAGTGTCGATCATCATTAGTGGGCCATGTGCCCCATGGAATAATAGTGTACAATGATACACATGTTACACCTACAATTATTGAAATGATTTTTGGTGTAGTCCAAGCCCACTTGAGACCCATGGGTGCGGTCCGTACATGGAGCCCACCTGCCTAGTATTTAAGGCCCATTGATGGGGCCCACCTGCTTGCATCTGAGGCCTATGGGCAAGGCCTATTGTGATGTATTTGAGGCTCATGGGTGGTGGTCCATTTGATGTATTAGGGGCCCATTGGTGCGACCTATTGGTGTGGCCCCGCTTGACGTATGTAAGGCCCGTTAGTGCGGCCCACTTGACAATTTTGAGGCCCATTAGTGTGACCCATTAATGCGGCCCATGTGATGTGGCCCACTTGACATATGAGGCTCATTTTGATGTATTCGAGGCCCATGGGCAAGGCCCATTGTGATGTATTCGAGCCCCATGGGCGTGGCCCATTGTGATTCGTTTGAGACCCTTGTATGAAGCCCAACGCGATATATGAGAGGCCCATAAATGGGGCCCAACGTGATGTATCTGTGGCCAATACGTTGTGTATGAATCCCTGATGTGGGCCACTCTTTAGGAGCAATGTTGGTTAGATATCCACATTGATGGGCAATGATGGTTAGATGTCCACATTGTGACCTTCCCTTAGGCCTTATTAGGCCCATTCTAATCATTCTCTTAGTGGGTTAACCCAGATAAGTGGGCCCCATTCACCATAGACGGATGGTTTCGCACTATCGAATTTGATATAACCACGGCCGAGGGCCGATCGTTATATTATAGTTTGATCAGCAGTTCAGATATGGGCCTCGCCTTACTTATAGGCCGATAATCGATTCCGACTACCGATTCCAATTTCTGATTCCGATGTTCAATTCCGATTATCGATTCCGATAATCGATTCTAATTATCGATTCCGATTCTTGATTCCGATTATCGATTCCGATTACCGATTCCGATTGACATAACTGATTTGCCGATTCGGATTATTGATCGATTCCGATTGTCGTGACCGATTGCCGATTCTGATCGATGTGATCGATTTGCCGATTCTGATCATCGATCGATTTCAATTGTCGTGACTGATTGTTGATTCCGATTAACGTGACCGATTTGCCAATCTGATCATCGATCGATTTCGATTGTCGTGATCGATTGTCGATCCCGATTGACATGACCGATTTACCGATTCTGATTATCGATCGATTCTGATCGTTATGACCGATTACCGATTCCGATTGACGTGATCGATTTGCCGATTCTGATCATCGATTGATTCTGATTGTCATGACGTCGATTCCGATTAACGTGACCAATTTACCGATTTTGATTATCGATCGATTCCGATCGTCATGACCGATTACTGATTCCGATTGACGTGACCGATTTGCAGACTCCGATTAGCGATCGATTCCAACTGTCATGACCAATTGTCGATTTCGATTGACATGATCGATTTACCGATTCTGATCATCGATTAATTCCAATTGTCGAGGTTGATTCTCATTTGTCGAGGCCGATTGTATAGGCCTATTCTGATTATCGAGGCTGATTCCAAGTGTCGATTTTGATTGTTGAGGTTGATTTTGATTGTCGAGGCTGATTTCGATTGTCAACGCCTATTGTCGAGACCTATGTGATGTATATGTGGCCCGTATTTGAGGTCCATTGTGATGTGTATTTAGCCCGTGTTTAAGTTCCAATGTGATGTATATGAGGCCTATGTGTTGAGGCCCATTGTGATGCAATTGAGGGCTAGGCGATGGAGCCCATTGTGATGTACGTTAAGCCCATGTGAAAGGCCCATCGTGATGTGTATTAAGCGCTTGAGTGAGGCCCGTGTGTTATATATCAGGCCCTTTGTGAGGCCATGGGTCCACTATATGTTAGGCGCTATGTGGGTGTAACGACTCTGAAAATTCCGTACAAAGACCCGAGTACCACCTCAGGCAAAAATCACTCAGGACTGAATCCTTTAGAAATTATACAAAATTAACTAAGTGCTAAACTAGATTAGCTGTGAAATTCGTTTGAACCACTTTAAATACGAACTGCAAGACCCAAAACTTGCAGAATTATTAACGCTACATTACCCTAAAATCTAGGATCAATCTCATTACCCAGTTGCTCTCGGGAGCACATTGAAACTTCGTATCGGACCTGAACCGCACGTCGAAAGTTCGATGACCACGAGACTAAACGTTTAGGACCGCCTTGCTGGGCTTGACAACCATCTCAGAAATCAAATTCAGATAGTATCCAGAAACGGACAACTTGAGCCCAGAGCGAAGTGTCTGAGAAACGTGAATATATTTAGAAATGAAATCTGAATTTAAGTAATCTGAGTCGTGTTGCTTGCGGGTCAAATATAAGGATTCAGACCGTCAGAATCTGATCCAAATACACTTTCGGATCAGGAGAAATTTCCCACACATGTCAGTGCACTTGTGGCCCTGATCGAGTACCGGTGACCGTTGAATTGAAACTGGTCCACCACAGTTGATCTATAAATCCGATCGGACCGAAAACTTAGCCTGACCTAGATCCATGGTCAGGGAGCTTAAGTCTGACTGCACGCAGAAAAGAGGCCTCCAAAAGTTCTCCGTTAGATCAGAACAGCCAATCTTTGACTATAACCTAAGTATACCTTGGCCTTGGGGCCATTCCTATCAGTTTTGGGCCTATATAAGGGCCTTAAACCCTCTCTCTCATATTCCATACGAATTTAGAAACCCTAAGAAAGAGAGGAGAGAAAAAGGGAAGGAAAGAGAGAGAAAGAGAGAGTAGGCGCTTCTTCCTGGGATTCGATCCGCTACTCCACACACTTATTTACCATGTCTGTATCGCGATTTCGGCGATTCTGACTTCGTTCTTAGGTAAGAAAACCTAACCCTAATTTGTTCTAAGGTTTCAATTGTTGCAAGTAGCGAAGTAGCTGACTTAACTCGTGCTATAGGTTGTTATTCCATCGTTGATGAAGACTTAGAGTCTCTATCGAATTCGTTACGCTTCTACGGCGTAAGGTGCAGACTATACACGTATAGGTTATGGTTTTCAAAGCTTTCAATGTCGGTTAATGATAGATTCCTGACGTGGATAGTATTTCACATGTAAAATGCGATGTTTGTTCTACGTTTCAGTTACATACGAACTATGTGGAGTTTAGCGTATTCTTTGTATTTGTAGAAAGTACCGTATACGTATGAAATTTAAAAGTGTGTTTGCTAGTTATGCGTGTAACAACTCCTTGGCGAAAGGATTCACCCTATATATGTTTGGGCCAACTTACGTTATGTAGGCTAATAAGTGTAGTCTAGGTATTTGTGAAAATGCTTATATAAGTAAGTACTTAGGAGATAGTGCTTTAGGTGGGTGTTGAAATAGGATTCTCAACTACCTTAGGGATGTGTATGATTTCCTCCATGCAAGTTGTTTAGTTTCTTTGCTTTACTTGTGAACGGCATGTGTGTGAATTCTTGTTTATGTTGCACCTTATAACATGCTCGATAGTATGATTGGATTACTTGGTTACTCCTGTTCTGACTACTTCACATGCTTATTGGTTAAGGTTGAATGTGTATGGGGCTACGCTATGGTCCAAGCAATTGGTATCAGGCTTTGAGTTCGTGACTGAGATTCATTCGCCACGTAGGATGTGTTTGACGAACCTAAGCCGTACTAGAGTTGTCGGCAGTGGTTAGGCCACACGGAGTGTTTTCGCACTCCATGTCGATCAACTTCAGGTGCGCTCGTAATAGTCTGGCTCGTCAAGTAACCCGATTTACCCGATGTATGTTCACCATGTATGGACGCTACTGCTTGAACCTAAGGTACCAAACTCACCAGTAAAATCCCGTTAACCTTGGTACCTCGATCCGCTAAGACTCAAAAGCCGGACATGGTTGTATGGGACACTGTGGTCGAGCTGTCGGCCTACGCCGTGACGACGAGTCCACCCGTAGTGACCAGTGAACGACACCTCCTCGTGAGCCGAATACGGTGGTATGGGACACTGTATTCAATCTGTTGGTCTACACTAATAAGATGACGAGCCCTTTATAGTGACCTCGAGCATACTCTGAGCCTGCATTGAGGCGACCAACCTTTCCGTAGTAACTAGAGTATAAACTAGGCCTATACTGTATTGAGGCGACGAGCCCTTTGTAGTGACCTAGAACCGCAACTTCGTATGAGATTTACTAGGACTGACGACCCTAGAATGGATCATTATTTGGGTATTGATATAAGGGAGGTACCTTAGTTTTCCAATCCTGCTGTATGAAAAGGACTAATAAAAACTTGGTAATCACACTCATAACATCGCACTGCATGTGTCCCAGGTTGAAGAGCATAAAGGGAAGAAAGTAGGCCGCGACCGTAAGATGGTGTCACACAAGGGAGTGTAGGCGAGGGCATGCATCATGAATACATTTCAACCTTGTATTAATAAGAGTATCTAGGAATGTCTGATATGTCTGCTTTATCATTACTGCTTGACTGAGTTGATAACATGTTAACCTTTACTCTATAATTCCACTGAGTTGATCACTCACTCCCACGTTCTGGGACGATGTTCTGAACACCCACTAGTCTCTGTCTTAGATGCAGATGATGATGCGACTCTGGAGGTGGAGCCAGATTACAATGGCGATCAGGATGCGTTCTCGTATATACAGTTCTCCGGCGGTTTCACTTAGGCCATCCTGATCGATGAAACTATAGGACTTATCATTATAGTCGAACTATTTTTGACATTTTGACTCTTGAACTATTACATGTATATGGTGACTCAGTGATGTGTTCATACTCTAGAGACCGATAGTGATCTGTTTGGCTCATATACGTTTATATACATCTTTCAGTCTTCCGCTTGCGTTGTATAAACTGATCTGGAGTATGAATTATTGTTTTGGTATAATTTCACTCATGATTAATGTACTAACACAAACAACATTTTAATCATAAGCATATATGTTGAATAAGTGATGTTTTGGAACTCGGGAGTTAAGTTGCTACTCGACCCCCAATTTTCAGGGCGTTACAGTGGGCCACCCCTTGGGGGCAATGTTGGTTAAATGTCCACATTATCGAGGCTGATTGTCGAAGCCGATTGTTGATACCGATTATGAGTATATGACAACGTAGCATCATGATATATGCCCATACACATCATCTGCATATTTGATATGAGAAATGGTTAACTGTTGCATATGCCATGGGGCAGGTTGTTCATGGGACTCCCTGATAGGGGAGTTGCCCCGCATGAGCGCACGGTATGCGCAGGATTGATGCATGATTGGATTGTATGACTCATGCATATCGCATTTTGTGATTATGATTATCGTATGCCATAGCGACATCAGGGTTGTAGCCTCCACTTGCATATTGTGGATGGCCAGACGGGACACCGGAAATCTGTTTCACATGGGGTGCTATAGATATCCTTAGGTGAAAGTCTCAGAACCCTCTTGGTTCCAGAGGTTGCTCCAACGTCTAAACCAAGTGGATGCATGATCGCATGAGGGTTGTATATTGTTAGGCGGGGTCTCCCACTGTGTCGTGGTCAGTTGGAAGGGGGTATAACCTTACCTGCCCGAGACGAGGGGCAATGCTAGGCTGAGTTTGACCAGCTTGAGGAATGGGTCCGCTGTCGACGAACCGAACCCCATATTGGCAGGCGGATAGTGAGGTATCTTCCACTCGCCTTGTTGCACGCGATGGGGCAGAACGGGGCACTTCCAGGGGGACCCAGAGTGGGCCTCACATCTTTCTAGAGTCCAGGGGGCTGGAGGACCTCGCCCAAAGGGCGAGCCCTCTCCAGAAGGTCCAGAGACCGGCGAGGACCTCGCCGGTTTGGCGAGGCCTCTCCGCCAGATGGGCTCGGCAGGGCGGGTTGGCTCGGGTCGACCCCTCTAGGGCGTTGTATGGCCCACTGGTGCACGGTGGGTCGATTTAAAATCCCTTTAATACGCCCCCTCTTCACAAACTATCCCTCCAAGCTTTCTTTTTTCCTAAGAAAACACCCAAATCTCCACTCAAATCCCCCCTTCCATGCCCTTCTTCTTCTATTTTCGTGCACTATTTCCACTACCCTGCAGAAAACCCTCCTCCATTGCTGCCTAACCTCTTTATTCTTTCTCATTTGAGCTCTTAAACCCCCCATTTGAGTCTCAAATTCATGTAAACCCACTAACCCATTCTGTTTCTTCATTTTCCCTCTTTGTCCCCTTTCATTTGAGCCTTTACACCCTCCTTTGAGGCTCAAATCCGTGGAGACCCAAAGATCCCATCCCTTTCCTCCCATTCCTCACTCTTCCTTGGCTCTATTCGAGCTTATTATGGCCATTTTCTTGATTTCCACCCTTCTTTCTCTCATGGGAAAGAAAAGGGATCCCGTGGAAGAAGCTAGGCCTAGTCGGCATACTCGTTTGAGGAGACAAGAGGTGCCACCGCAAGCACATGCGTTGAACGTGAGATACGGACTAAGTGAGACCTCGATCCCCAGGCTCCTCTCCCAAGAGCTCTACTGGCGGATTTGTCCCATGGAAGATATGTGGGTCGTAGGGTCCTTTTTGAAGTACACGTGAATGAGAAGCTCTTTGGGGAGTAACTGTTATTGGAGCGCCTGGGTGAAGTCGGGTGGGGTCCTGTGTTTGTGGAAAAATATTGTGCAAATGTGAGCACTGTTCGAGCACTCTATGCCCATATTCAAGAGCGTACGCTGGAGCCCTTGCAGTTCAAGATTCCCATGGGAAGAGGTCGGGACGCCACAATTGATGCTGACCTGATAGCTCGACTCATGAGAATACCGCTTGGCCAAGTCCACACGAGTGAGAAGAATCTAAAGAGTGCACGTGAAAGGGATCGCCGTACGCGTTTCCTTTATGGTCAACTGGTTCAATGGCAGCCAAACAATAGTTCCTAGCGTCAAACATGAAGGATGATTTCCGCCTACTCCACCATATCTGCACGTTTAATGTGTACCCCAGGTAGGGCAATCGCAGTGAGTGCACGCGCCTGATGGTAGACTTTCTATACCAAGCAGGGCAGGGAGACAAGTTGTTCTTGCTTACGTATGTTTTGTGATAGATAGTTTTTACCGCACGCTCCAATAGAAGGACTGATTCGCTCCCCTTCGGTCAGCTTATATGCAAGATTGCACACGAGTTCGACTACAGCCTTGGCACAGAACTCCCAGTGCCACAACATTTCATCGATGAAACTACTCTCAATCAGATGAAAATCGGGCCATGGCAACGGTAAGCCCGACTTGATGAGAGTGAGGATGAGACGGCTAGTCACTACCAAAAAAATGACCAAAGGCTATGGACTATGCTAACTTTTAGCTATGGATATAAACCATAGCTAGATTGCTACGGCTTAAAACCGTAGCTAAAAATCCTAAACCATAGCTAAAACACTACCAAAAAAGGCCCAAAGGCTACGGACAATAATTGTTATTCGCTACGGATGTAAACCGTAGCTAAAGGGAACTAAGCCACCACATCGTAGCTTGAGACGGACGGTCTCACATGGGACTCTATGGGGCCCACTACAATGTGTGTGTTTTATTTAAGTCGTCCATCCATTTTGATAGCTCATTTAACCACATGAGCCCAAAGAATGAGGCAGATCGAAGCTAAAGTGGACCACACCATAGGAAACAGTGGAGATTAAGTGCCTACTATCGATATGTGGTGTGGTCCACTTGGACCTTCGATCTGTCTCCCTTTTTGGATGACATGTTAAAAATAAAAGCTAAAATGAATGGACGGAGTGGATGAACCCCTACAAATCCCTTGAAAAGACCGTCGTCTCTAGGTCCGCGCAGGTAGTACCAAATCCACGCCCAAAAAAAGGGGCCCGCAAGTTTTTTTTTTAATTCTCGTGGGCTCAAGGTTTCCGTATGCCGCCCTTTCTCGAGGGTTTCTCTATCCCTCTCTCTGTCTCTCCCTTTCAATCTCTTCTCCTCCAGACGTTGAAATTCCAGGCCATCAATCTCCAAATCAAGGTTTCCCACATTTTGATGGGAAGAATTTCTAGGTTAATCTCTCTCTCTCTCTCTCTCTCTCACTTCTCCTTTGCATTTTCCAGCAAATCGGGGAGAAATCCTGTAAGTTTTGGTTCTGTTACTTACCTATAATCGCCTCCTCTCTCTCTCTTTGTATAAATTTTCATTTTTCAAACCTCAAGCTTTCACTTGGGAAATCCAGTAATTTCAGAGAAAATGAGGAGAGAGGTCTTCTTCCAGGAGATTTTTAGGGTTGCCCTTTGCAATCTTTCTCCGATTGATCCTGCAAAGGTGAACACGAAATCCTAGTCCGTTCTCATCGCGTCCTCTTAATCTATTGAAAATTATCCTATTTCCTTATCTATGATTGATGAATTTTTGGACGAATTGATAAACAATCCACAATCAATACACATTGTTTAGTCCATAAGATAGATGTCCACAATATCATTGTTCTTTTCATGATGTGTTTATGAAAATGCCATTGCTCATGATGTGTTTGTGAAAATGCTCATGATCTTGGATTCTACAGTTGCATTTCTAGGTCTCACTGACTTCTTAAATCATGTTTGATGGTCAGTTCAATAGTTATTCCTAATGAGTAGATATCTTTCTGTAGGTATTCTTTCTTACTTTTGGATCTAACCACTTTTGCAGAGTGCAGAGAGGTTGTACATGATCTCGTGCAATGAGGTCTGTTTCACATGTCTTGAAACAATAGAGAAATGCTTATTTCAGTGAATAAGAAAACATGTCTACAAGTATGATTTGTACATGATCTTGTGCTTATTCAGTGAATCAGAAATGCATCCACAAGTATGATTTGCACATGATCTTGCGCTTATTTCAGTTTTATTATTACTATTTGGTTATTAGCATTGGAATATTGGTATTAATTGATCTATCATTGCCTCTTTGGGATAGCTATGTTGTGCATGTATCTAGTTGTGATGCTAGTTGATGGGAGTTGCATATATATATATATATATATATATATATATATATTAATTGAATTTCTACTCTGATGTTTATTCTTTTATGTATTTATTTAAAACAAATTTTGAGGTGCAGAGAGGTGTGGAGGTGTGGCTTTATGGCATTCTTGATGACTTGGACCAAATTAAGAAATGTTTATGAGTACTTAAAAGGAATGATGGATTGTCATAGGATGTATCTTTTTTATGTTGTTAATCAATGTAGAGGCATATTCTTCGATGATACATCTGGAAGTGAAGAGAACTATGATGTGGCCTTCGTTTTAGTTAGGCTATGCATTAAATTACTTCTCACCTGAACACTTTGAAGACCATGCTCCCCAAGATTACTAAAGGTGGATCACTTTCAAATATCCTTAATCAGTGCATGGTGAGGAGTTCTCCTTGTTTTTTATTTTATTTTATTATTATTATTTTTTTTATACTCTACATGGTTTTTATGTTTCCATGCACCTTGAAGTACTCTTTATCAGTTGTCTTTTTTTCCCTAATTGATTTTTCTGGGGTTTTTCTATGATGCTTTATTCTATGGTTGAGGAAATTCATTTCTGGCTTGAATTCCTTGATCATTCATTGTCCGTCTTTTCCATTATGTATGGTCGTCTAGGAACTCAAACCTAACATCAGATGGTTGAGATGTATAGATCCTTAGTTGGCTGTCCCTCTTAGGATTCTAATCTTTATCATCATGTTACTGATTAGCCTATTATCCCTTTTTTAATCCTTTGTAATTTCATGTATCACCTTTTAGGACTAGAATCCATCCTAAGAAGCTTTTGGGTAGAGTCGATAATGTGATTTTTTCTTCCATTTTTATTGATGAAACTTGAACCTCTACATATTATTCCTTGAAATGAGTAATTATTACTTACCTGTGTATTTCGGGCAGCAAACCTAAGGCTGATGTTGAAAATCAAACACCCCCTTAGTTAACTAGGAAAGAAGAAAATGCCTTAATTGTGAGGTCTGTTTCACATTTCTTGAAATGACTTGATTTGGACAGTGAAAATCAAACACCCCTTAGTTTCACATTTCCTTATTGCAGCATGTGTGCCTCATCATCTTACTTGTGGGGTCTGTTTTTCTTTCATGATAGGCCAAGTGACTAAGGGATGGGATCAAGGGACCAAGGGACCAAGACAATGAAGAAGGGTGAGAATGCCATCAGAGTAAGTATTTGTTCTTAAGTGCATTAGCTTTAAGCTCCATGCTTGTCTTTTTTGAGGTCCTTTATTATCCAATATGTTTGAGCATGCACTGACTTAGCATTTAGCTTTGATGAATGACTACAGATAATGTTTAAATTAATTCTTCATTTCATATACCTTTACCTTGTAATAGAATGTGCCTTGATGCTTAAGTGTTTGGATTCTTTTTTATCCTTCAAGTTTTGAATACTTAGAAAGAGTCATATCATTAACCTTTGTCTTTCTCATTTTTTTTATGTTAATTTTTCATTACTTGGATTGGTAGTCTACAACCTATCATTTGGTTTGCTTTCCTACAGAAGATCAGTTTCAACTGTATAATATTAGTTATAGTGGTCAAATCAACTCTATTTTACCATTAATCATTTCAGTGGTTTTGGTTATTTTCTAATCTTGTAGTATATCATATGAGAAAGAATCAAGTTGTTAAATGCTAATCGAAGCTAGTTATCAAATGTGGAAGACCTGTGACCAATGCCAACATCTTTGGAAGACCTGTGCTCCAAATAACAATTACATTACTTTCAAGTTGGACTCGATAGGATGGGAATTGTTAATTTTGCTAGGAAAGATTGCCATGATTTTATCATTTCGTCTTGTTCAAACTGAAGAAAGTTCGCAGTCTGATTCACATGTGCATCTGAATGTGGCATACTGAGATTGATTTCAATTGTGATCAATGATATTAATTGGATTATAGCTTTTTAGAATTGATGAATTTCCAGAGTATTTTCTTGCTCCTCAATCCATTGTAAAAAAGTTCAGAGTCAAGATACTTAGTCATGGCTTGGGAGAATGTAGAAATTTCGGGAAACATTTGGGGGTTTTTTCATGAAAAAAAAAAGAAGAAAAACAATCAATCAAATACCAGTTGATGCGCATTCATTTGTTGGGTTTAGACTATAGCCTATTATCTGATCTCGACTGTTTATTCGTTGATCACCAATCAAGCAGTTATATCAAGGCACATGGGTCATCTACCCGATAGTGTTGTGCATGCATTCAGTTCATTGTATTCTGCCGATGTATCAGGTCATTCCTCCATGGATAATGTTGGAACTCTTGTGGGAGTTTCCCTCTGGTGAGCTTGATTTTGGTGCTCTTGAGTGGAAACTCCTAGCAAATGTATAGTGTGTTAGGATGTACAGCAGGGTCTATTTCTGATATTTCTTTGTTTTCAATTTTAAAGAGATGGGAATGCCCCTCCAGAGGAATTTACGTTTTGATTGATGGAAGGACAGTTTCTTTGTATTGTTTGTGGGACCTGTGACTGACAATCACGTTTACTTAATGGCATAATGCCTTTCATAAACAGAGGGGTTTGGTGGACCACTCCACCTGTTTCTTTAAAAAAAAAATATTTGATTTGGCTTTCATTGAGTTAGTGTTTTTCTGTGAGGAATTGTGTAATGCGGCATCAGTGTTGTTGAAATAGATGAATTGGGCATGAGAAATTTCACTTTCCAGCTGAAAATTACTAAGCCCATGAAGCTAAACGCTTTTTTGTTTTGTTTTTTGGTTTTGGTGTGTGCAGATAAGCCCTTTGTTGGTGCATCTGTTGGTTACTTCACATTCCTTTGACTGTAAGTCATATCTTATTTCCTGAATTGCATTTTGAATCTCCTATTAGGTTCTGTTTAGTATTAAATTCTCACTATTGGGTCATGTCAACGTCTAGATGTTTTTCTTCAACTTCGTCTCATGACATGACAAATTACTTCTTTTCTCAGGTTCTTCTTTCACCTCCCATTATCGTCTATTCTCCAAGAGTTCTACCCGTGTATTGTTATGATGCTCATGCTGATTGTGCCAAAAATGTTAGGTGTGTCAAGATTGGCATTCTACATGTGATTGTGTATGCTTACCTATGAGGAATTTCAGGTTTAATTTGTAATAATTGTCTGCATTTCAGGCTAAGGCATATACATGTTAAGAGTCCTACTAATTTTGTTTAAAAATCTTAACCATTTATTTTTATAAGCTGGCTTATTGTCATTTGGTCATGTTTCTATTTTTAATAACTTCTCTGAACTCTGATCAGGTACACGAATCCTTGACTTTCGGTCCTTCTCATGATATTGACATAACAAGGGAGGTACACATTTTCCTTGAAAGTATGATACATGAGCCTAGTTCATTTTTGTATGTTACAAGTGGTTGAACCATCTCTATATGTTACACATAATTTGTCATCCACTAGTTTCTGTAAATGAAAATAAGAGGATTGATCTTAACAGTATGGTCGTCATGCACATAGACAGCAAATGCTTGCAATGAATGTTTATGAGTACTTGGTAATTAATTTTGGAGTCCTTGGTTAGGGTTTGGGTTGAAAGTACGAGTGCTGGAACCGACGCTTTTGGAGTCCAAACTCATTCTTTTGAAAAATAGAAAAATAGGAATATTAGTAAATATGGATTTTCTTGTTAAGATTTCTTCTCTCCATGTTGATGTAGTGAGAAACAAACTTGTTGTTATAGATTTCTTCTCTCCAAGTTGATGAAGAGATCCAATGCTGAGAAGTCTACAGGTAGGGAAGATAATGGAATTGAAAGGTTTGTTGAGTTGAATGATGATGCAGATTTTGGATCGAGGCAAAGCCCTTCTTCCTTTGTGAGTGAGATAGTCTTTAGTTATTTATTTTCTTTCTTATTTTTGCGTGATTTTCCTTTTCAACTGTTAGTCATAGAGTGACATTACTTGTTTCAATTTTCTTGGATGGATGATGAATGTATTTGCGAATGTAAATGAAAATAAAGAATTTATAATATATACATATATATATATATATATATGTTATCAATGGAGTATACCTTGTTTAGAGGGACATGAAATTCTTGTAGCTTATGGTATGGTTCCCCAATATTGGTTGTATGTTACTAGTATGTAGTAGATAATACTAGGTTCAATAGTAGATAATACTAGAGAATACCTAAACCCGATCCGAACCCGAAACCAAACCTATAACCTAAATGTATTCTCAAATCCCTAAACCTAAACCTACACCTACACCTAATCCTAATCTCAACTCCCTAACTTAAACCTAAACCTAAACTTGAAAACCCAAACTTAAACCCAATCCCGAACCTGAACCTGATTTCCTAAACCTAAACCTTAACCTATAACCTATAACCTAAACCTAAACCTAAACCTATAACCTTAACCTATACCTAAACCTATAACCTTAACCTAAACCAAAACCTATAACCTAAACCTTAACCTATAACCTATAACTTAAACTTAATTATAATCTATAACTAAACCTTAACCTAAACCGATAACCTAAACCTATAACCTAAAACCTAAACCTAAACCTAAAACCTAAATGTATTCTCAAATCCTTAAACCTAAACCTACTCCCAATCCTAATCTCAACTCCCTAACCTAAACCTAAACCTAAACATGAAAACCCAAAGTTAAACCCAATCCCGAACCTGAAACCGATTTCCTAAACCTAAATCTTAACCTATAACCTATAACCTAAACTTAAACCTACAACCTTAACTTATACCTAAACTTATAACCTTAACCTAAACCAAAACCTATAACCTAAACCTTAACCTATAACCTATCACTTATAACCTATCACCTATAACCTATAACCTCAACTTAATTATAACCTATAACCAAACCTTAACCTAAACTTATAATTTAAAACCTAAACCTAAACCTTAAACCTAATATATTCTCAAATCCCTAAATTTAAACCTACACCTAATCCTAATCTCAACTCCCTAACCTAAACCTAAACCTAAACTTGAAAACCCAAACTTAAACCCAATCCCAAACCTGAAACCGATTTCCTAAACCTAAACCTAAACCTTAACCTTAACCTAAACCTTAACACTGAAATTCGGTTGTGTGGTGAATGCTTGTAATAGATAGCTCTTGAAAGGGCCAAGCTATATGCCCTAGAGGGGGGTGAATAGGGCAATGCCAAATAAAACTTAAAACAGCGGAATAATAAAAGATATAAATATCATTGCTGAAATAATAACAATCTCAAAGCATATGAAATATGAGAATGATACTAAATCAGTTCTAAGGACAACCTTACACCAAAAACCAATGGCTTATGATAGGACAACCTTATTTCTAGAACGATCTAGAAAACACAAATGATATGGAAAATAAATCAAGAATAACTTAAAGAAATAAATCCTAAGTTATTACACCATTTAACCACACTTGCTTGAAATAAAAATTACAACATTCATCCACAAAAGCAATCCACAATAATAAAGGAATAAATGAATAAAGAAATCAAGCACATCCACAACACAACGATATATAGTGGTTCGCCTGTGTGTTCACCAACTGTTAGCCAACAGCCACACAGAATGCTTACTCCACTCTAATATCCTCACACGGGGATATTAGCATGCACTATCAAAATAGGTTTTCACAGTTCACCCAAAACCTTCACAATTGTGTCTTTTATCTAGGGCTTACACAATCCAAAACCCCACAATCTGAGTTTTCGCTCTCCTCGATAACCAAAACAATGAGATTTTTCCGCAAATCTCAAACAAAACCAGAGAAAGTAAATTACAAAGTAAAATACCTGGATCTCCTTTTGAAGTAGCCCAGTAGAACCAATCGGAGTAGATGAATGATACGTCGTTCAATATCCAATACTCACATAAAGAATGGTTCTAAGTCTAATTGATTTTAGATTAAATAAGAAGAGCAAGGTCTATTTGATTTTGATCCCAGAAGAAGGAATATCACAAATTCCTCTTTTCTAAATAAGATTGGAATATGGATCAAAATCACAATAGGAAAATGCTAACAAAAGGAATATTAAATATGCACAATAGCTTAAAAAATAATCACTACTTATCTCAGAGTATAGCCTTAAATCGCTTGAATGGAATGGAATTGAATGAATAAACTCTGAAATTCGTGCACTATTTATAGCCTTAAAAATCCCATCTTCGATCGGTCTTAGAATCCTAGATCGGTCATAGCGTCAAAGATTTTAAAATATTTCCGCGGATTAGATTTGCAATACTCATGACTGGTCTTAGGTAGTCTACGACCGGTCGTGGACCACCTACGACCGGGTCGTGAGACACCTACGACCGGTCGTGATACTCGAGATAAGTCACTCGGAGTTCGAGTCGTAGAACTACGACCGGTCGAAGGATGAGTCGTAAGACTTCTCAGACCGGTCGAAGCAAGTCCAGACTAGTCGAAGGACAACTGAGAAAAATCCAAAATCAGAATAACCTAGGATCGGTCCCGAGAAACCTAAGACTGGTCGAAGCAAAGCTAGGACTCGGTCTTAAGATTTCTAGGACTGGTCTTAGAAAAGTCACACCAAGTAAATTAAAATATTCGGATTATGTATCCAGAATGACCTATCATCTAGACCAACCTAAGGTCAATCTAAGGTCAAACAAACCTTGAGTGAGATGGACATTGAAGTCTTGAAGGTTTGTATTCTCAGATGATCTTGAAGTAGAAGCTTGAGTCGAGTTGATGGTCTTTCTCGAGCTTGGTATATTCTTGACTTGTCTTGATGAAGTCTTCTAATCTTGAACTTGATAGAGGCAAACTTGGAGTCTTCTATTCTTATAGACTTCATTCATGACATGTCTTGCAAGCATTCTTCATTTATGATCTTGTCTTGAAAACATTCTTCATTCATGATCTTGTCTTGAAGCAGTGTGTAGTCTTGAAGCAGTGTGTAGTCACAAACAAGAAACACAAGAAGTACAAGACATATAGGTTTTGGCACTACAAAATTTGACAACCAAAGGGATATGAAATCATAGCACTAACAATCTCCCCCTTTGTCAAATTTGTGACAAAACACATTTATAAATATAAGAGTAAAATGAAGAAAGAATCATGAGCCATCAGAGTGAGAAAAAGAAATACTCTACTCCCCCTAAGTGAGTAGAAACAATCAACCATTTTCAAGTAATCACTTTCTTCCTTTCTCCTTCTCCCATTCTCCCCCTTTCCATACTACTCCCCCTTTTTGTCACAAAATGACAAGGGAAGGCCAAAGGAGAGAAGAGAACACCATATGAAGAGTCAAGATTTAATTATCAAATTAGTATAACACTTCAATGTCATCAATCCAAACCATACAACCAAAGTCATCAAACGTAATAATAATACAGAAACCATCATATTCAAACCAAAAAAAAAAATCCACCTAATCAGATCCAGATGAAGGAGCAGGGATGGTTGGATCAATCTAATGTAAACCCCTATTAATGCGACGAAGATATTTTCGCATATATTTAAATTGCATATTATGGGCTACACTCAGGTTATCAACCTTCTCCTCCAATGCACTTAGACGTGCATCATAACCAGAAGATGGATCGTAATCATAATCATTTTGGGAGTCAGTTTTAATTTCTTCAAATATATCATCCATATTTATATCAGCCTGTGGAGGAAGATTAGCAGCTTCTCCTTTATTTCCAAATTTTCAAGACCTTCACCACCACCTTCATAGAATTGACCAGGAAGCAAATCTAACTTCATCTTATTTAAATTAGTATTGTTGAATAAAAGATGATGAATTGGTGCCTCATTCTCAGGTAAAGTAACGAGCATATTTGTGGCTAAACAAGTCATAAGATAACCAAATGGAATATCACTATGACCCGGATGAAGACGAAACTGAATGATAAAATGACATATCAAAGAAGGTAAACAGACAACCATGCTGGACACAACAGAGTGTAATCCCGAATCATGAAGGCAGTTAACTCGGTTTTATTTCCTGACCGAGGATACACGTTTGAAGTGAAGATCCGGTGCAAAACTCTGTATCTGGATAATAAAAATTTTGAAGGGAGCACATTTCCTTTGTGCGTCCAATGCACTTCCATATTGCATAAATTTCTTGTCAACATTTGTTTTTCCGATTCTGATGGTTTGTCATATAATGTATGAATCGGAATACCTTCATCTTTGACAGGTATATCGATAATACCTGATATCAAATGTCGATCTATCAAAAATTTCCCTTCTCTAGTAGCAATTGAGAACGCTAAATTATCAAGAAAAAAATCAAAGATACATGCAACCATAGATTGTGCAATGGACTGGTATGCAGGCCCACCCCAAAACAAAATATTAGTCCAGCCAACAGATTCAAGGAGGGGTGTAACTCAAATTGTTCAATGTGACTGAGACTTACAAGACACTGAACGATAACTTTACGGTTACGTAACTCCCGTACATCATTGGGATCATCTACGGATGACTGAAGGTACCGTCTTGTTATAGATGTAGATCTAGATGAAGATGGACCACGGGATGTTTTCTTTTTCCCTCTAACATCCATTTTCAACAAGATTTACCAAGGACCAAGCACAAAGAACACTAGAAGTGGTGAGTTTCTCTAGATCAGATTTTTAGAGAGGAAACCCTAAACAATCAACAAAAGACGAGATGTAGCTTATGGAATAAACAAATCAAAGCATAGAAAACATAAATCTTCAATAAAAATGAAGAAAAACGACTTATCTTGAAGAAAATCACGAACTCTCAAGACTGGTCGAGCTATGACTCGTCGAAGGAAGAAGAGGAAATGAAGAACAAAGTGATTTTCCCCAAATTATATGATGCTCACGATCTCTACGACCGGTCGTGTGCAGTCCACGACCAGTCGAGTTAGGACCGGTCATGTATGGCAAAGGCCGGTCGAGCATCGACAAAAATAAATATTTTTATGCAGAATATAAAATTTATCCACATAAAAATTTAAAATATAGTACACTATGATACATGCAGACAAGTATATTCAATTTAAAATGCACATACCAAAATCAAATTTCATTTTAGTAAACCTGCTTTTGTCGAGCGGTTTAGTAAATATATCAGCAAGTTGGACATTAGTTGGAATATATTTCAAAGAGATAGCTTTTTCTTCAACTAATTCATGAATGTAATGATACCTAATGTCAATATGCTTAGTACGCGAATGCTGAATTGGATTTTTGGAAATATTGATAGCACTGGAATTATCACAATGTAAGATCATTGAATCTTGAACAATTCCATAATCGCTTAACATGCGTTTCATCCATACGAGTTGTGTACATGTATATCCTGCTGCGATATACTCAGCCTCAGCAGTGGAAATCGATATTGAACTTTGCTTCTTGCTAAACCAAGAAACCAAACAATTTCCAATGTAAAAACAACCAC
Organism: Magnolia changhungtana; assembly: GCA_030180095.1. Lineage (NCBI taxonomy): Eukaryota > Viridiplantae > Streptophyta > Magnoliopsida > Magnoliales > Magnoliaceae > Magnolia > Magnolia changhungtana. The sequence continues at coordinate 3,043,022 of JASAUF010000473.1, read as the reverse complement.
CACTGGTTGATTTTCTATCATCAATATTACCAAATTTCAATCAAGATCGTATACCCACTTAATTTAACATTAGTATCAAAAGGATACCAAAGACCCAAATTAGTTGTACTTGCGACATATCTAATAATCCGTTTGACAAAGAAGAAGATGTGAATCTTTAGGTTTAGACTGATATCTCGCACAAATACCAACGCTTAAAAGCGATATCGTGTCTACTAGCAAGCTTAGGTATAATAAACTACCAATCATACTACGATATAGCTTAGATCTACATCTTTACATGTAGAGTCTTTTGAGAGTCTCAAGGTTGTACTCATAGAGTATCAAATTTTTTACCATTTTCAAATCCAAACCTTTTAACCAAGTTTGTAGCATACTGGGTTTGAGAAATGAAGATTCTATCAGGTTGTCGTTTTACTTGTAACCCTAGGAAGTAATTTAGTTCACCAACCATGCTCATTTCGAATCTTGATTTCATCAACTCGCAAACTCAATAGACATGTTAGAACAGGTTGATCCATAAATAATATCGTCTACATAGATCTGAACCATTAAAATCTCATTATTATGTTTCTTAACAAATAACGTCTTATCGACACTTCCCACTTGAAAACTATGACTAAGTAAGAATTTAGTCAATTTTTCATACCATGCCCAGGGTGCTTGTTTCAGACCATAGAGAGCCTTTTTGAGACGAAATACATGATCAGAAAGCTTGGGGTCTTCAAACCCTGAGGGTTGTTCTACATAAACTTCTTCATGTAAATCGCCATTTAAGAAGGCACTCTTTACATCCATCTAATAAATTTTAAACTTTCTAAAGCAAGCGATGGAAATAAAAAGTCTGATAGATTCAAGGCGAGTGACTGGAGCAAAGGTTTCATCGTAATCGATACCTTCAATCTGAGTGTACCCTTATATAACCAGTCTAGCCTTGTTTCATATAACATTTCCAAGTTCATCAGACTTGTTTTTAAAGATCCATTTTGTTCCAATAATGTGTTTATCTTTAGGTCTAGGAACAAGATACCAGACATCATTACGAACAAATTGATTAAGTTCATCCTGCATAGCTACTATCCAATTTTCGTCAGAAAGAGCTTCTTTTACATTGACCGGTTCTATTTGGGATGTAAAACAAACATAATTGCATATGTTTTCAAGTTGTTTGCGTGTACGAACTCCAGTGAGAGGATTTCCAAGGATTTGATTAGTTGGATGATCTTTGACAATCCTAGATTCAGATTGAGATGAAGAGGTATCTTGATTTTTAATTATAAGAATTTCATCATCATCTGAACTTGGAGCAGGTGTATTCAAATGATCATCAATGACCACATTGATTGACTCTTGAATCATACCTGTTCTTTTATTTAGAACCCTATAGGCTCGACTGTTTAAGAAATATCCAAGGAAAATACCTTCATCACTCTTCGTATCAAATTTTCTCAAATTTTCACGATCTCGTAAAATGTAACACTTACTGCCAAAAATTCAAAAGTATTTGACAGTAGGTTTCTTTTCGAACCATAACTCATAAGCGTCTTATTTTCAGATTTACTAGTATAAACACGATTAATAATGTAGCAAGCAATATTAATTGCTTCGCCCAAAGATTTTTGGAGAGCTTCATACTATTTAACATGACATTAGCCATATCCTCAAGCACTCTATTTTTTCTCTTAACTATACCATTTTGTTGAGGAGTTTTGGGCACGAGAGAATTCATGTGATATTCCCTCGATCACTACTGAATTTCTCAAAACCGCTATTTTCGAATTCAGAACCATGATCACTACGGATCTTATAAACTTGAGAACCTTTTTCATTTTGGATTCGTTTGATGATCTTCTTTACTTCATCTAGGGTTTCAGATTTGTCTTTTAAGAACGATACCCAAGTGAATCTAGTAAAGTCATCTACGATAACCAAGATGTATTTTTTGCCGCCTCGACTCTCCGTTCTAGTTGGTCCAATGAGATCCATGTGGAGAAGCTCGAGAGGTCTGGATGTGGTATTGGAGTTCACTTTCTTCTGAGAGCTCCTAATTTGTTTGCCTAACTGGCATTCACCACATATTTTGTATACTTTTTGTAATTTGGGTAGACCTCTTATAAGTTCTCTTTTGCTCAATCTAAATAAGTTCCGATAGTGTACATGTCCAAGGCGTTTATGCCATAATTCAATCTCATCAGTATGGACCATGTAACACGATTGAGTAGATGAGCTTGCATTACTAATGATGTAGCAGCTTTTGAGTTCTCACACTTAGCTAATATAACGGAACCTTCTTTATTAACAATCTCACAACCTTGATTAGAAAACTTTTCATTATGATTGTTGTCGCATATCCGAGATATACTCGTGAGGTTGTGTTTCAAGCCCTCAACATATAATACATTTTTAAATAAGGGAAGGTTATAAAGTCGAACCGTACCTTGGCTAATGATTTTGCAATTGCTTCCATCACCAAAAGTGACTCACCCATCACCCCGTCTTCAAGATCGTGAATAAAGCTTTGTCGCCGTCATATGTCCGGAGCATCCACTTTGTCAAGGTACCACTTTGAATGGCTTGTCACTTTGAAAGCAAGGTCAGGGCAACCAAGCAAATAACTTTAGGAACCCATTTCAAGATCTTGTTTGGGTTTAGGAGTGTAGTTGAACTTTTTCTGTCTATTGTTATATGAATGACCTATAGAGTTAAATTTTAATAGCTCCTTGAGAAGATCAATAATCTTTTCAACCAAAGGATTTTGGTTTTGAAGATTGAAGTTGGCATGGCTATTTTTAGATTTTTGAAAGGTCCTTGAATTTTTTGAAAAACCTTGATAAGTATACTTTACTTTTGAGTTTAAAGACTCTCCTTTGACAAACTTAGGAGCAGTATTTTTTTGTTTAGGAGAAGTATTCTTATCATAGCCCAACCCGGATCTATCGCCACATTTTCTCGATCCGGATAATAATTTTTTCAATTTAGGATCACCTTGGGCATATCTCCAAGTGTCTTTTAAACTCAAAAGAGAAGCTACTTCATTTTTGAGTTTCTCGTTCTCGGTTTTCAAATCATCAACTTGGGAGGTTTTGATTTTTAAATCACATTTGGTCTTTTCAAAAAAATCGAAAATATGAGATTTTTCTAAAACAAGAGACTCATAATCTTCTTTAAGTTTAGAAAAATTTTCCTTTTGTAATTTAAGCTTGACAACAATTTTACAACTCTCCTTATAAAGGGTATTGTATGCATCCTGAAGATCATCTTCATTGTCACAATCACTATTCAGATTCTCTTCGCTAGTTACTTCATCATAATTTGAAAAAGTGACCTTGGCTAGAGTCATAAGGACTTTACATCATCTCTCGACTCGTTTTCAGAATCTTCTGATTTCGAAGAGGATTCCGAATCAGATGATTCATCCCAAGTAGCCAACATACTCTTCCTTTTTGATTTGTCCTTTTTAGGACATTTGTTAGCTAAGTGCCCATACTCTTGATAGTTGTAACATTGACTATCTTTCAAAGTTTTCGAGCTCTAGGTTTAGATTGTCTCTTATCGTTTGATTTTTGAAAATCTCCTCTTTTCTTATTCTTCAAAAATTTATAAAACCTTTTTACAAAATGTGCCATATCATCTTCAGAATTTTCAAAGTCTAAAGTGCTCTCTTGTGAAATATTTTTAGATGACTTGAGAGCAATTGATTTTCCTTTTGGAGCTTTAAAGTTCAATTCGTAGGTTTGTAAAGAACCAACTAGTTTCTCAACCCTCATGTTATCCGTATCATGAAGTTCCTGAATCGCGGTTACTTTTGAATTGAACCGTTCAGGAAGTGAGCGTAGTATCTTTGCACATACTTTGCTATCTGGGATTCTATCACCAAGACCCCACATTGAGTTTACAATGTCATTCAATCTAGTGTAGAAGTCCATAAACATTTCATTCTCCTCTATATGAATTTCTTCAAATTTAGTTGTGAGGAGTTGGACTTTAGATTTCTTGACAATTGATGTACCCTCGTGTGTCATTTCTAAAAGATCCCATGCTTGTTTAGCATTTTCACATGAGATGATTCTTTTGAATTCATCTGGTGACAATGCACAAGTAATTGCATTTAGTGCTTTTGCATTGGCACTACTCACTTTTCTGAAGTGTGGTCCAAAGAGCATAAGATATTACTTTCATTGATTTTGAACCATCTTCATCAGTTACTTCAGTGATAGGTAGTTTCCATTCGTTCACTGTGGCCAACCACACACTTTCATCCATGGATTTGAGAAAAATTCTCATCCTTGCTTTCCAATAGGCATAGTTTGTGCTATTAAAGGGTGGTGGCCTAGTGATAGATAGGCTTTCAAAATTTGACATCTTAATATAGCTTAGATCGTTAGCTCAGGAAATAAATCCAATAAATAAGCAATAAGCACGAGCTATTAGGCTCTGATACCACTTGAAAGGGCTAAGCTATATGCCTTAGAGGGGGTGAATAGGGAAATGCCAAATAAAACTTAAAACAGTGGAATAATAAAAGATATAAATATCAATGCTGAAATAATAACAATCTAAAAGCATATGAAATATGAGAATGATACTAAATCAGTTCTAAGGACAACCTTACACCAAAAACCAATGGCTTATGGTAGGACAACCTTATTTCTAGAACGATCTAGAAAACACAAATGATATGGAAAATAAATCAAGAATAACTTAAAGAAATAAATCCTAAGTTATTACACCATTTAACCACACTTGCTTGAAATGAAAATTACAACATTCATCCACAAAAGCAATCCACAATAATAAAGGAATAAATGAATAAAGAAATCAAGCACATCCACAACACAACGATATATAGTGGTTCGCCTGTGTGTTCACCAACTGTTAGCCAACAGCCACACAGAATGCTACTCCACTCCTAATATCCTCACACAGGGGATATTAGCATGCACTATCAAAATAGGTTTTCACAGTTCACCCAAAACCTTCACAATTGTGTCTTTTATCTAGGGCTTACACAATCCAAAACCCCCACAATCTGAGTTTTCGCTCTCCTCAGATAACTGAAAACAATGAGATTTTTCTAGCAAATCTCAAACAAAACTAGAGAAAGTAAATTACAAAGTAAAATACCTGGATCTCCTTTTGAAGTAGCCCAGTAGAACCAATTGGAGTAGATGAATGGTAAGTCGTTCAATGTCCAATACTCACATAAAGAATGGTTCTAAGTCTAATTGATTTTAGATTAAATCAAGAAGAGCAAGGTCTATTTGATTTTGATCCCAGAAGAAGGAATATCACAAATTCCTCTTTTCTAAATAAGATTGAAATATGGATCAAAATCATAATAGAAAAATGCTAACAAAAGGAATATTAAATATGCACAATAGCTTAAAAAATAATCACTACTTATCTCAGAGTATAGCCTTAAATCGCTTGAATGGAGTGGAATTGAATGAATAAACTCTGAAATTCGTGCACTATTTATAGCCTTAAAAATCCCATCTTCGACTGGTCTTAGAATCCTAGGACTGGTCATAGCGTCAAAGATTTTAAAATATTTCCGCGGGATTAGATTTGCAATACTCATGACTGGTCTTAGGTAGTCTACGACCGGTCGTGGACCACCTACGACTGGTCGTGAGACACCTACGACCGGTCGTGATACTCGAGATAAGTCACTGGAGTTCGAGTCGTAGAACTACGACTGGTCGAAGGATGAGTCGTAAGACTTCTCAGGACTGGTCGAAGCAAGTCCAGGACTAGTCGAAGGACAACCAGAAAAATCCAAAAATCTGTAACAACCTAGGACTGGTCCTGAGAAACCTAAGACTGGTCGAAGCAAAGCTAGGACTGGTCTTAAGATTTCTAGGACTGGTCTTAGAAAAGTCACACCAAGTAAATTAAAATATTCGGATTATGTATCCAGAATGACCTATCATCTAGACCAACCTAAGGTCAATCTAAGGTCAAACAAACCTTGAGTGAGATGGACATTGAAGTCTTGAAGGTTTGTATTCTCAGATGATCTTGAAGTAGAAGCTTGAGTCGAGTTGATGGTCTTTCTCGAGCTTGGTATATTCTTGACTTGTCTTGATGAAGTCTTCTAATCTTGAACTTGATAGAGGCAAACTTGGAGTCTTCTATTCTTATAGACTTCATTCATGACATGTCTTGCAAGCATTCTTCATTTATGATCTTGTCTTGAAAACATTCTTCATTCATGATCTTGTCTTGAAGCAGTGTGTAGTCTTGAAGCAATGTGTAGTCACAAACAAGAACACAAGAAGTATAAGACATATAGGTTTTGGCACTACAAAATTTGACAACCAAAGGGATATGAAATCATAGCACTAACAAACCTAAACCTAAACCTTAACCTATAACCTTAACGTATAACCTACACCTATAACCTAAACTCAATTCTCTAAACCTTAACCTATAACCTAACCTATACCTTGACCAAAACCAAAACCAAAACCTATAACCTAAACCAAAACCAATACTTATAACCTAAACCCGAACCCATTCTCAAATCCCAAAACATATAACCTAAACCAAAACCAAAACCTATAACCAAAACCAAAACCAAAACCTATAACCTAAACTCGAACCCATTCTCAAATCCCAAAACCTATAACCTAAACTCCGAACCCATTCTTAAATCCCAAAACCTATAACCAAAACCGAAACCTATAACCTAAACTCAAATCACTAAACCTTAACTTGTAACCTAACCTAGACCCATACTTATAACCAAAAACTATTCCCAAATCCCAAAACCTATAACCTAAACCTAACCTTTCCCTAAACCTATAACCTAAACTCAATTCCCTAAAGCTAAATCTACACCTAATCCTAATCTCAACTCCTTAACCTAAACCTAAACCTAAACTCGAAAACCAAAACTTAAACCCAATCCCGAACATGAAACCGATTTCCTAAAGCTAAACTATAACCCATTTTCAAATCTAAAACCTATAACCTAAACCTAAACCTAAACCATAACATATAACCTAAACCCAAACCCATTCTTAAATCATAAAACCTATAACCTAAACCAAAACCAAAACCTATAACATAAACCCGAACTCATTCTCAAATCCAAAACCTATAACCTAAACCTAAACCTAAATCAAAACCTATAACCTAAACCAAAACCAAAACCTATAACTTAAACTCCGAACCCATTCTCAAATGCCAAAACCTATAACCTAAACCTATAACTTAAACCCGAACCTATTCTCAAATCCCAAAACCTATAACCTAAACCTATAACCTATAACCTAAACCCAAACCCATTCACAAATCCCAAAACCTATAACCTAAATGAAAACCAAAACCTATAACCTAAACCCGAACCCATTCTCAAATCCCAAAACCTATAACCTAAACCAAAACCCAAACCTATAACCTAAACACGAACCCATTCTCAAATCCCAAAACCTATAACCTAAACCTAACCTTTCTCTAAACCTATAACCTAAACTTAATTCCCTAAAGGTAAACCTACACCTAATCCTAATCTCAACTCCCTAACATAAACCTAAACCTAAACTTGAAAACTAAAACTTAAACCCAATCCCGAACATGAACCCGATTTCCTAAACCTAAACCATAACCCGTTCTCAAATCCAAAAACCTATAACCTAGACCTAAACCTAAACCATAACCTATAACCTAAACCCAAACCCATTCTCAAATACCAAAACCTATAACCTAAACCAAAACCAAAACCTATAATATAAACCCGAACCCATTCTCAAATAAAAAACCCATAACCTAAACTTAAACCTATAACCTATAACCTAAATCAAAACCTATAACCTAAACCAAAACCAAAACCTATAACTTAAACCCGAACCCATTCTTAAATCCCAAAACCTATAACCTAAACCTATAACTTAAACCCAAACCCATTCTCAAATCCCCAAACCTATAACATAAACCTATAACCTATAACCTAAACCCGAACCCATTCTCAACTCCCAAAACCTATGACCTAAACACGAACCCATTCTCAAATCCCAACACTATAACCTAAACCAAAACCCAAACTTATAACCTAAACCCGAACCTATTCTCAAATCCCAAAACCTATAACCTAAACCTAAGCCTTAAACCTTAACCTAAACCTATAACCTATAACCTAAACCAAAACCTACAACCTAAACCAAAACTAAAACTAATAACCTAAACCGAACCCATTCTCAAATCCCAAAACCTATAACCTAAACCTAAACCTAAACCTTAACCTAAACCTATAACCTATAACCAATAACCAAAACCAAAACCTATAACTTATAACCAAAACCTATAACCTAAACCCGAACCCATTCTCAAATCCTAAAACCTATAACCTAAACCAAACCCAAAACCTATAACCTAAACCCGAACCCATTCTCAAATCCCAAAACCTATAACCTAAACCAAAACCCAAACCTATAACCTAAACCCGAACCCATTCTCAAATCCCAAAACCTATAACCTAAACCTTAACCTAAACCTATAACCTATAACCAAAACCAAAACTAAAACCTATAACCTAAACCCGAACCCATTCTCAAATCCCAAAACCTATAACCAAAACCAAAACCAAAACCTATAACCTAAACCCGAACTCATTCTCAAATCCAAAACCTATAACCTAAACTTAAACCTTAACCAAAACCTATAACCAAAACCAAAACCTATAACCTAAACTAAAACCAAAGCCTATAACATAAACCCGAACCCATTCTCAAATCCAAAATGCTATAACTTAAACCTAAACCTTAACCAAGACCTATAACGAAAACCAAAACTTATAACCTAAACCCGAACCCATTCTCAAATCCCAAAACCTATAACCTATAACCTAAAACAAAACCAAAAACTATAACCTAAACCCGAACCCATTCTCAAATTAAAACCTATAACCTAAATCAAAACCAAAACCCGAACCCATTCTCAAATCCAAAAAAACTATAACCTAAACCTATAACCTATAACCAAAACCAAAACTAAAACCTATAACCTAAACCCGAACCCATTCTCAAATCCCAAAACCTATAACCTAAACCCAAACCCATTCTCAAATCGAAAACCTATAACCTAAATCAAAACCAAAACCCAAACCCATTCTCAAATCCAAAAACTATAACCTAAACCTAAACCTAACCTAAACCTATAACCTATAACCTAAACCTAAACCAAAACCTATAACCTAAACCCGAACCCATTCTCAAATCCCAAAACCTATAACCTAAACCAAAACCAAAACCTATAACCTAAACCCGAACCCATTCTCAAATCCAAAAACCTATAACCTAAACCTAAACCTTAACCTAAACCTATAACCTATAATCTAAATTAAAACCTATAATCAAAACTAAAACCAAAACCTATAACCTAAACCCGAACTCATTCTCAAATCCAAAACCTATAATCTAAATCTAAACCTATAACCTATAATCTAAATCAAAACCTATAACCTAAACCAAAACCAAAACCTATAACCTAAACCCGAACTCATTCTCAAATCACAAAACCTATAACCTAAACATAAACCTTAAGCTAAACCTATAACCTATAACTTAAATCAAAACCTATAACCTAAACTAAAATCAAAATCTATAACCTAAACCCGAACCCATTCTCAAATCCAAAACCTATAACCTAAACCTAAACCTTAACATAAAAGCTATAACCTATAACCTAAATTAAAAACTATAACCTAAACCAAAACCAAAACCTAAACCTATAACCTAAACCTAAACCTTAACCTAAACCTATAACCTAAACCTAAACCTAAACCTATTCTCGAATCCTAAAACCTATAACCTACCTTAACCTAAACCTATAACCTAAACTTATAACTTAAACCTATTCTCAAATCCAAAAACCTATAACCTAAACCTAAACCTTAACCTATAACCCAACCTAAACCTATACTTATAACCTAAACCTATTCTTAAATCCCAAAACTCATAACCTAAACCTAGACCTTAACTTAAACTTATAACATATAACCTAAACCAAAACCAAAACCTATAACCTAAACACGAACCCGAACCCGAACTCACACTCCGAATCCCTAAACCTTAAACTATAACCCAACCTAAACCTATTCTTATAACCTAAACCTATTCTCAAATCCCAAAACCTATAACCTTAACCTAAACCTTAACCTATAACCCAAACTAAACCTATACTTATAACCTAAACCTAAAACCTAAATTTATTCTCAAATCCCTAAACCTAAACCTACATCTAATCCTAATCTCAACTACTTAACCTAAACCTAAACTTGAAAACCTTAACCTAAACCCAAACCCGAACCCGATTTCCCAAACCTAAACCTTAACCTATTTCAATTCCCTAAAGCTATAACCTATATAACCTATAACCTATAGCCTATACCTACACCTTAACCTAAACCTAAACCTATAACCTTAACCTAAACCAAACCAAAACCTAAAACTTAAACCTAAAATCTAAACCTAAACCTAAACCAAAACCTATAACCTTAACCTAAAACCTAAAACCTAAACCTAAACCTAAACCTAAACCAAAACCTATAACCTTAACCTAAACCTAAAACCTAAATGTATTCTCAAATCCTTAAACCTAAACCTACACCTAATCCTAATCTCAACTCCTTAACCTAAACCTAAACTTGAAAACCCAAACTAAACCCGATCTCAAACCCGAACCCGATTTCCTAAACCTAAACCTTAACCTATTCTCAATTCCTTAAAGCTAAACCCTAAAACCTATGACCTAAACCTAAACCAAAACCTAAACCTAAACCTAAAACCTATAACCTAAACCAAAACCTATAACCTAAACCAAACCAAAACCTATAACCTAAACCCGAACCCATTCTCAAATCCCAAAACCTATAACCTAAACATAAACCTTAACATAAACCTATAACCTATAACCTAAACCAAAACCTATAACCTAAACCTAAATCAAAACCTATAATTTAAACTCGAACCCATTCTCAAATCCTATAATCTATGACCTAAACCTAAACCTAAACTAAAACCTATACCTAAAACCTATAACCTAAACCAAAACCTATAACCTAAACCAAAACCAAAACCTATAACTTAAACCCGAACCTTAACATAAACCTATAACCTATAAGCTAAACCAAAACCTATAACCTAAACCTAAACCTAAACCAAAACCATAACCTAAAACCTATAGCCTAAACCAAAACCTATAACCTAAACCTAAACCGAAACCTAAACCTAAGCTAAAACTTATAACCTAAACCAAAACCTATAACCTAAACCTAAACCAAAACCTATAACCTAAACCCGAACCCATTCTCAAATCGTAAAACCTATAACCTAAACATAAACCTTAACATAAACCTATAACCTATAACCTAAACCAAAACCTATAACCTAAACCTAAATCAAAACCTATAACCTAAACCCGAACCCATTCTCAAATCCTATAACCTATAACCTAAACCAAAACCTAAACCTAAAACCTATAACCTAAACGAAAACCTCTAACCTAAACCTAAACCAAAACCTATAACCTAAACCTGAAACCTAACATAAACCTATAACCTATAACCTAAACCTAAACCTATAACCTAAACCTAAACCTAAACCTATAAGCTTAACCTAAACCTAAAACCTAAAACCTAAATGTATTCTCAAATCCGTAAACCTAAACCTACACTTTTAGGTAGGAGAAGTTTACTTTTTATAATAAGTCATATATTTTAGTATGTTTGATCGGAGTTTTGAATTTAAAAGTCCATCCTAGGTTTGAACACATTACTCATGTTGGATTTTGCCATAATTTAGAAGATTTGTATGTACATTTTTTTATCTCTTCATATATAACTGTTTTTTTTTTGTCTTTCTTCCTTTTGAGATGTGTACAAAGGCATGCTTGTTTGATTGTGTCTAAAAATGTTGTTTTATACAAGCTGACAAGCTAAAGAAGTCACTGGAGGATGAAATTCATTTTCTTAAGGGAAGGGTTTCAGAACTTGAAAGTGATCGTGTCGAAGTTCACATAAGTTACATCTGCAGTTTTAAGGAAAGAAGAAGCTCTATCTTCTGCACTTGCTGAAATTGACCGTCTGAAGGAATAAAATTCTGTAAAAATGTGAGCATTATTGAATGCATATGGAGGGTGTTTACTGTGTTGGAGTGTATTTGTTCCTATAGACATGAGGGCATGCCTTAGCTGTAATTCTTATGACAGGTTGAGTAAAGTGAAGTATTGTTTATTTAGAAATGTGAATATATGATGCATTGTATGATTTGATTGCTATTTATGCATCGTTTTTTTTTTTCTGATTGCATTTTATGTACTATTTCTATCAGCATTTAGCTTAGATGAGTTATCAATCACAGCAGGGTCTTGCAATGGAAACAGGTCATAAAATATATATGAATATATCCATAGCTATAGCTACAGCTTTTGTCCGTAGCTACTGGCATCTATTGCTACAGATATAATCCGTAGCTATGGTATCTATTGCTACGACAATTATCCGTAGCTGTTGGTATCTATTGCTACGGCTAATATCGGTAGCTATTGGTGTCTATTGCTACGGATATGATCCGTCTCTATTGGTATATATTGTACCGGTTATATCTGTAGCAATAGATACTAGTAGCTACGGATTATATCTGTAGTTATTGGTATCGTTTGCTATGGATTATATCCGTAGCTATTAGTATCTATTGCTACGGATATAATCCGTAGCTAGACCTTTAGCTACCCCACCTATAGGGGTGGACGTGCTACGGATGATATCCGTAGCAAAATGGCTTTTCCTACGGTTTTGGGCCGTAGCCTTTACCCATTTTTCTTGTAGTGAGTGAGGACTATGAAAGTGAGGAGGAAAGCAGGGAAGAGATAAAGGATGAACAGAAAGAAGAAAAGGAGGCCCAGGATACGGATGAGAGCTCTCTTCCTACGGCACCGGAGCACGACACTGATCGGGCTACTAGGGATGCCCGTTTAACTTGACTTGAGGAGGGTCAGGCTACCTTGCGAAAGGATATTGTTGATCTCCGGGCCCTTGTGAAGCATAAGTTCCAGAAGGTGACTCACACCTTGAAGACTGTCCTGTGCTGTCTACAGGATAAGGGTGCCCCTCTCCCGTCACCAGATTCGGATACCTAGTCTTCTATACCATTATTTTGTAGCTTGTTTGTTGCTGCTTTAGGATGTTTGTGTTTAAATGTTTGGTGGGCTTAGTCATGTAGAAGGTAGAAAGTGTGTTTGGGCTGAATAGTTCATAGTCGCATGCGTTCCTGTCATGATTCATGTAGAACTGTATTCCATGTATTGTGACAATTTTGGTAAATGTAATGCATGCAGTCTCTTTCACTATGAAGTGTGTGGAATGCTTAAAGGATTGTATATTGCTATGCTACATCTTACACAAGTTATGCCCTATGTCATATAGGGGAATGCCATCTATTATCATGCGGAGCACGACACGCATCACATTTACTAATTTGATGGACCATGCACCTCCCCGGAGTGATGGTCGTACTGACCCTGGTTCGGACCCGGTTCATGAGACTATGCCTGCGTCTCAGCCTTCTGTTGGTCCTACAGTTGGGCTGCCACCTTACACACCACAGGTTCGTGAGAAAAATCGTCCGTCTTCTTCGACGCAGCATGTGCCTTAGTCGACCCCACCTATGGATAGGTTGGAACAGTTGTTGATGATGATGCACCAGCAGTAGGTGCAGAACCAGCAGCAACAGATGCAGCACCACCAGTAGCAGCAGTAGCTCGTGGCCACTATTACAGGGCCCCTAGCTCAGGGTGGTAGTGCAACTCCACCTTCACCATCTGTATACCTTGCGGAGACTGTAGGGCCTTCCGCTCAGGATGAGGGTGTGACTTTACCTGCACCTGCTGTATACTCTACGGGAAACTTGGGTACTAGTGGCCTCCTCGAGCGATTCCAGCGCTTGCGGCCTCCTACCTTTGTGGGTTCTCACAGACCTGAGGAGGTCGAAATTGGCTTGACCGCGACTCCAAGATGTTGAGGATGCTACACTGTACAGAGCTGGAGCAGGTTGAGTTAGTCACCTTTATGTTTGAGAAGGAAACCAACTTATGGTGGGATAGTGTCCTGCGAACCGTTGCAATTGACTATGTATGGACGTGGGCAGCATTTGAGACCCGCTTCCATGAGAAGTACTATCCCCTTACGCACCGGCATGAGAAGGAGAATGAATTCTTATGCCTCAGACAAGGAGGCATGATAGTGACAGAGTATGAGCACCGGTTTATGAAGTTGGGCAGGTACGTCCTTACTGTACTTGCTGACGAGCAGATGCGGATGCGACGTTTCTCCGAGGGCTTGCGACCTGATATTCGCTTGAAGATGTGATGTGCTAACATACCCTCCTTTGCTGAGCTAGTACACATGTCTATGCGAGCAGAGCAGGACGGGGATCGATTGTCACGTTCTCGTTGGACTATGATCCCTAGGCCACGATCAGATATGCCGAGCAGGCCATTCCTTAGCAAGAGGTCCCATACCGACTCTCTCCCAAGAATCACGGCGCCATTAGTTCTGATGAGGTGACCTGGTGTGACATGTACGTACTGTGGGAGACCAGGTCACGCTGTGGAGAGCAGTTTTGTGCGTATGAGAGACAGTGGGTTTTCACCGTCGTAGAGAATCGACCGCCCTCACCCCCAGGCTCTATCGGCTCCACCCCTACGGACTGCACCTGCGCATCCATCATTTTGACCGCCGACACCCCAATTTAGGCCTCCTTAGCGACCTATGGTGCCTCAGCCCCACCGATCCCAGCAGGCGCGCGTCCATGCACTTACATGGGAAGCGCCTGACTCTACAGCTACGGTACCTTTATCTTTCGAGCTCACCGCCCACATTGAAGGTACCCCTATATTCCTGTTGGTGGATAAGGGATCCACTATTTCTGTGATAGCATGTTCTGCAATCAAGCGTTTAGGGCTAAGTACGACTCCGATGCGTGAGGTGCGAGTTATCGCAGCACCAGGAACTTTTACAGATGCCACCAAGATGTGTGAGGATTGTTTGATAAATCCAGGGAGCAGAACGATATGCATCGACCTGATTGTCACCCCGGTATACTTTCGATGTTATCCTTAGTATGGATTGGCTAACTAAAGTGAGAGCCAAGATTGATTGTGAGACCCGACTAATGACAGCTTACTAGCCAGATGACATGCCCTTTACATTTCCAGTGCAGGTCAGTTGCCCTTATTGAGTTTTTTGTTACGCTTCCTTATTGAAGAATGTTGATGGCCCGACGTTAGAAGAAACCCCCGTGGCGCAGGAGTTTGTGGACGTGTTCATGCCAATACCTGGACTACCCCCTCGGCGTGAGATCGATTTTACCATTGATCTTATGCCTGGTACGACGCCCATCTCATTGCCGACATATCGCATGGCTCCATGTGAGATGGAGGAATTGAGGAGGTAGATTGATGAATTGTTAGAGAAAGGCTTCATCCGACCGAGTGTGTCTCCTTGGGGAGCACCCGTGTTGTTTGTGAAGAAGAAGGATGGGTCTCAGCGGTTGTGTATTGATTATCGCAGGTTGAACCAAGTGACAGTGAAGAATAAGTATCCTTTGCCCAGGATAGATGATCTATTTGATTAGTTAGAGGGGGCACGATATTATTCGAAGATCGATCTACAGTCAGGGTATCATCAGTTACACGTTAGGGATGAGGACGTGCAGAAGACGGCCTTCAAGACCAGTTTTGGGCATTACGAGTTTCTCGTGATGTCATTCAGCGTTACGAACGCACCGGCCGTGTTCATGGACCTGATGAATAGGGTATTCCAACCTTTCCTATTCCGACACGTCATCGTGTTTATTGATGACATTCTGGTATACTCCAAGACTCGGGAGGAGCACAAGGGACACCTACGAGCAGTCTTGGATGCTCTCAGGAAGAACCAGTTGTTTGCACAGTGCAAGAAGTGAACTAATGGAAAGAAGAAGTCAAGTTTTTGGGACATGTGGTGTCCAAGGGTTGGCGGTGGACATTGCTAAGGTAACCGCGGTTCAGGACTGGGGACAGCCCGGTTCAGTCATAGAGGTGAGGAGCTTTCTTGGTCTGGCAGTGTATTATCGACGTTTCATTCTTTACTTTTTCAAGATAGCCAGGCCTTTAACTCAGTTGACACGGAAGGATCTTCAGTTTGCCTGGAATGAGGAGGCATAAGCTATTTTTCAGGAACTAAAGGACAGGTTGACGACCGCCCCGATGCTAGTAATATCGGAGCAAGGGGTTGGGTATACGATATATACTGACGCATCTCGTGTTGGTTTAGGTTATGTCCTTATGCAGAAGGACAGGGTGATTGCTTATGCCTCGAGACAGATGAGGAAGCACGAGAAGAATTATCCTATGCACGACCTCGAGTTAGCGGCGGTCATATTTGAATTAAAGCTCTAGAGACATTACCTCTACGGGGAGGAGTTCGAGATCTTTTGCGATCACAAGAGTCTTAAGTATATATTCACTTAGCACTTGAATATGAGGCAGCGCCGATGGATGAAAACCTTGAAGGAATTCAAGTTTGAGGTCTCCTACCATCCTCGTAAGGCCAACCTTGTGGCAGACGCGTTGAGCCGCAAGAAGGCGGTGGTTTTTATGGCTCCGTTGATGATAGCAGAGTGGGACATGGTTGAGTTTGTGCATGATTTTGAGTATAAGCTCACCATGGAGGAACCGTTCGTGTGGGTCGCAAACATTCGGTTGCGGCCACTTGTTAATGACCAAATTATTGCGGCCCAGAAAGACGATGAGCGACTAATTGAGCTTAGAAAGCTGGCTAGCGATGATGAGGATGCCGAGTGGAGTGTTGATATGAATGGGGGCTTGCGTTACCATGGCCGCCTATGCATCCCAAATATTCCTGACTTGAGACGGGAAGTTCTCGAGGCAGCTCACAGTTCGAAGCTTACAATGCATCCTGGTAGCATGAAGATGTATCAAGATATGAAGAGGTCGTATTGATGGGACAATATGAAGGTCCATATCGCATAGTATGTGTCCCGTTGTCTCTCATGTCGGCAGGTCAAGGTAGAGCATTGCCGACCTCTTGGACTCCTTCAGCCCATGCCCATAGCTGAATGGAAGTGGGACTTCATCTCTATGGACTTCATCTCGGGGCTACCGAAGACGAGGAAGGATTATGACTCTATTTGGGTGATCGTGGACCGGTTAACGAAATCGGCACACTTCCTCTCGATTAAAGTCTCGAACTTTGCAAATGAGTTAGCCAGGCTGTACATCAAGGAGATAGTGAGTCTGCATGGAGTTCCCTTGGAGATCGTGTCGGAACGACACACGCGATTCACATCCTTCTTCTGGACTCGTATCCAGGAAGCAATGGGTGTGAAGCTGAAGTTTAACACTGCGTTCCACCCACAGACCGACGGGCAGATGGAACGGGTGAACCAAATTTTTGAAGATATGTTACGGGCTTGTGTTTTGGACTTTAAGGACAGTTGGGATGATTGTCTTCTGTATGCAGAGTTCGCCTACAATAACAGCTTTCAAGCGACTATTGGCATGGCTCCTTATGAGGCCTTGTATGGGCGTCCCTGTCGAGCACCGCATTATTGGGCAGAGGTTGGCAAGCGCAGTTTCATTAGCCCAGAGTTAGTACAGGCGACCGTAGAGAAGATCGACATTTTCAGGCGTCGACTTCTTACAGCGTAGAGCAGACAGAAGAGCTACGCCGATACGAGGCGACGTGTAACACCCGGAAATTCGAGGGTCGAGTAGCAACTCAACTCTCTAGTTCCAGAACATCACTTATGTAACATAGATGATGATGATTGAATGTTGTCTATGTCAGTGTAATAAACATGAGTGAGATTATACCAAAACAGTAATTCATACTCCAGATCAGTTGTATAAAGGCAAGTGGAAGACTAAAACTGTATATATAAGGTATGTAAAGAAACAAAACCATCCCAATCTCCAGAGTATGAACACTAACTGAGTAACCATATACATATATTGTTCCTGAATCAAAAGGTCAAAATATTACTAAAAAGATAAATCCTGAAATCCCCGCGATCCAGTCAGCCTGAACAAAGCTGTATGAGTACTGCATGTATGAGAACTCGTCCTGGTCCTCATCGTAGTCTGGCTCAGCCTCCTGAATTGACGTATCATCTACACCTGAGACAGAGTCTGGTTGGTGTGTACAACACCGTCAGGTAACGTGGGAGTGAGTAGCTAACTCAGTGGAACAATAAAGCATAGGTTAACATGTTATCAAATCAGTCAAGCAGTAATGATAAAGCAGTACAATCAAACAATCCTAACTACTCTTATTTAATGCAAGTATGAAATGACATGATGAATGCCCTTGCCAAACCACCCTCATGCGACACCATCTTACGTTCGTGACATGCGTTCATCCATCATTGCTCCACATCTACCAGGCACATACAGTGCGATGATGAGCATGATTATTGAGTAGTTATTAGTCCTTTCAAACAGCAGGATTGGGAAACTAAGGTACCTCCCTTGTATCATTCCCAAACATGATCAATTCTAGGGTCGTCAATCCTAGATAATCTCATACGATAGTATATTTCTAGGTCACTACAAAGGTTGTCAGGGCTGTTACACGCAACCGTTACACCACTCCCCCATCACCTTTTTAACGGTTTATCACTAAATTGATACAGGCCTAGTTCATACTCTATTCACCGCGGCAAAACTCGTCACCTCACCGCAAATTCAGAGTATGCTCGAGGTCACTACAAAGGGCAGTCAGGGCTGTTACACGAATTCGTTACACCACTCCCCCATCACCTTATCAATGTAGGCCGACAACACGAATATAGTGTCCCATACCACCATAATCGGCTCACGAGTCTTGTTGTTCAATAGTCACTACGGGGAGGCTCGTGGCCCCAACGTAGGCTGACAGCTCGACCACGGTGTCCCATACCACCATGCCAGGCTCATGAGTCTTAGCAGATCGAGGTACCATGGTTAACGGGATTTCACTGGTAAGTTTGGTACCCCAGGTTCAAGCAGTAGCGTCCAAACATGGTGAACATATATTAGACATATCGGGTTACTTGATGAGCCTGACTAGCTCGAGCGCACGATTAACTGGACGACATGAAGTGCATAAGCACTTCGCGTGGCCTAACCACTGTCGCCAATTGAAGTACGACTCGGGTTCGTCAAACACATCCTACGTGGCGAAACGAATCCAACCATGAACTCAAGCCTGGTACCGATTGTCTGGACTATAATCATAGTCCCAAACTCAATCAATCCTTATTTAGAGTATGTAGAGTAAAGCATAATAAACAAAGCAATTTAAGCAAGTTAACAAGCATGTCATAAAGCATGTTTATAAAGCATGTTATAAAGCATCATATAAACAGGAAATATAAACACATATATTTCATAAGTAAGCGGTTACGATAAACAACCAACATGGAAGAAATCATACATGTCTCTAAGGTAGTTGAGAATCCCATCTCAACACCTACCTAAAGCACCATCATCTAAACACTTACTCTCACAAGCATTTTCACAAATACTTAGAATACACTATTTCTACATACATAGTGTACATTAGCAAAACATGTATTAGGGCGAGTCCTTTCGCCAAGCAAGTATTTTATGCATATATAATATGTTCATACAACAAATAATCATGGCAAACACATTTCCAAAATTTATACGTATACGGTACTTTCTACAAATACCTAGAGTATGTAAAATTCCATATTCTTCATCTTTAATTGAAACGGAAAACAGACAGCACTTTATACATGTGCAATTCCACGCAGATCATGAATCTATCATTATTTGACATTGAAAGCGTTGAAAACCATAACCTATATACCTAAAGTCCTCACCTTTAGTCGAAGAATCATAACGAATACGATAGGTTTGCCAAGCTTCCGTATTCGGCAGTTTGGTAGCCTATAGAATGAAATAAGTTAGCTATTTCATAACCTACAACCTTTACAACTCCAAAACAGATTAGGGTTAGGGTTTCTTACGTAGAAAGGAAGTCGGAATCACTGGGAAAGCGATGATAATGGGGTGGTGTAGCTTGTGTAGCGGCAGGGGATAGTAGTAGGGAGTTTATCCCACTTCTCTCACACTTTCTCTCACTTTTCTCTCTTCTCTCTCCTAGGGTTTCTCTCAAATTCGTATGGCTGTGAGAGAGAGGGTTCCAAGGTCCTTATATAGCCTAAAAATACACTGAAATAGACTTATGGTCAAGGTATACTTAGGTTATAACCAAGGTGACTCTTTTTCGGCTCAATGGAGCACTTCTGGTGGACCTCCTTGAGCCAAAGGTCAGACTTAAACTCACAGACTCTGGATCTAGGTGGAGTTAAGTTTTTGACTCAGTTGGATTCCCAGATCACGCTTGGCGGACCAGTTTCAGTTCAACGGTCTGCGGATCTCGATCTGAAATTTCAAGTACATGGATATGTTTATGAAATTTTTCCTGATCCGAGGGTGTATTTGGGTCAGATTCTAACGGTCTGGTTGCTTACAAAATGTTCGCAAGTAACAAGTCTCAGATTACTATTTGAGATATTTATTTTGTAAAGAAAATAAGCGTTCTTACACTCCTCGCTCCGGACTCAAGCGAACAGCCGTGGAACACTATCTAGATTTGATTTCTGAAATGGTTGTCAAGCCTAGCGAGGTGGTCCCAAGTCCTTAATTTCGTATTATTCAGACTCCCGATGTGCGGTCCAGACCTGATACGAAGTTTCAATGTGCTCCCGAGAACAGTCGGGTAATGAGTTTGATCCTAGATTTTAGGGTAATCTAGCATCAATGATTCTACAAGTTTTAGGTCTTGCAGATCGTATTTAAAGCGATTCAAATGGATTTCATGGCTAATCTAGTTTAACACTTAGTTAACTTTGTCAAATTTCTAAAGGATTTAATCCTACGTGATTTTAGATCGAGGTGGTACTCGGGCCATTGTACGGAATTTTTCGAGTCACTACACGGCGACCGCTGGAGTTCGAAGTTAGAGATCATGTGTTTCTTAAAGTTTTCCCTATGAAGGGAGTCCTTCGGTTTGGTAAGAAGGGGAAACTTACGCCGTGGTTCATTGGCCCATTCCAGATATTAGACCGAGTGGGTATAGTAGCTTATCGCTTGGCTTTGCCCACACCACTTGTTGGCGTACACAACGTATTTCATGTTTCTATGCTGAAAAAGTACATCCCTGATCCTTCCCAAATTATCAGATAGGAGCAGGTGCAGTTGAGTGAGAATGCTACATATGTGCTGCGACCGACGCGTATTCTAGACAGGAAGGAGCAGGTGTTGCATAGCAAGGTCATCCCACTTGTGAAATATTGTGGACGCATCACACTGAGAAAGAGGCTACTTGGGAGACAGAAGCCGAGGTCTGTAAGAACTACCCTCAGCTTCTCAAGGAGTACGAAAAGGTACTAATTTCGAGGATAAAATTTTTCTTTAAGGGGGGTAGATTATAAAGACTCGAAAAATTTCGTACAAAGACCCGAGTACCACCTCAGGCAGAAATCACTCAAGATTGAATCCTTTAGAAATTAGACAAAATTAACTAAGTGTTAAACTAGATTAGCTGTGAAATTCGCTTGAACCACTTTAAATATGAATTGCAAGACCCGAAACTTGTAAAATCATTAACGCTACATTACCTTGAAATCTAGGATCAATCTCATTACCCAGTTGCTCTTGGGAGCACATTGAAACTTCGTATCGGACCTGGACCGTACGTCGAAAGTCCGATGACTATGAGACTAAATGCTTAGGACCGCCTTGCTGGGCTTGGCAACCATCTAGGTAATCAATTCCAGATAATATCCAGAAACGGACAACTTGAGCCCAGAGCGAAGTGTGTGAGAAACGTGAATATATTTGGAAATGAAATCTGAATTTAAGTAATCTAAGTCGTGTCGCTTGCAGGACAAATATGAGGATTCAGACAGTCAGAATCTGACCCAAATACACCCTCGGATCAGGAGAAATTTTCCACACATGTCAGTGCACTTGTGGCCCTAATCGAGTACCTATGACCGTTGAATTGAAACTGGTCTGCCACGGTTGATCTATAAATTCGATAGGACTGAAAACTTAGCCTGACCTAGATCCATGGTCAGGGAGCTTAAGTCCAACTGCACGCAAAAAAGGGGCCTTCAGAAGTGCTCCGTTGGATCGGAACAACCGATCTTTGGCTATAACCTAAGTATACCTTGGCCCTGGGGCCATTCCTATCAATTCTGGGCCTATATAAGGGCCTTAAACCCCCTCTCTCATATTCCATACGAATTTAGAAACTCTAGGAAAGAGAGGAGAGAAAAAGGGAAGGAAAGAGAGAGAGTAGGCGCTTCTTCCTAGGATTCGATCTTGTTACTCCACGCACTTGTTTATCATGTCTGTATCATTATTCCGGCGATTCTGACTTCCTTCTTAGGTAAGAAAACCTAATCCTAATCTGTTCTAGGGTTTCAATTATTACAAGTAGTGAAGTAGCTGACTTAACTCGTGTTATAGGTTGTCATTCCATCGTTGATGAAGACTTAGAGTCTCTATCGAATTCGTTACGCTTCTACGGCGTAAGGTGCGGACTATAGACGTATAGGTTATGGTTTTCAAAGCTTTTAATGTCGGTTAATGATAAATTCTTGACGTGGATGTTATTTCACATGCAAAATGCAATGTCTATTCTACGTTTCAGTTACATATGAACTATGTGGAGTTTAGCATATTCTTTGTATTTGTAGAAAGTACCGTATATGTATGAAATTTTAAAGTGTGTTTGTTATGATTAATTGCCGTGTGTATATACTAGTTATGCGTGTAACAATTCCTTGGCGAAAGGATTCACCTTAATATATGTTTAGGCCAACTTACGCTATGTAGGCTAATAAGTGTAGTCTAGGTGTTTGTGAAACTGCTTGTCTAAGTAAGTACTTAGGAGATAGTGCTTTAGGTGGGTGTTGAGATAGGATTCTCAACTACCTTAGGGATGTGTATGATTTCCTCCATGCAAGTTGTTTAGTTTCTTCACTTTACTTGTGAAAGGCATGTGTATGAATTCTTGTTAATGTTGCACCTTATAACATGCTCGATAGTATGATTGGATTACTTGGTTACTCCTGTTCTGACTACTTCACATTCTTATTGGTTAAGGTTGAATGTGTATGG
This sequence comes from Magnolia changhungtana, assembly GCA_030180095.1. Taxonomy (NCBI): domain Eukaryota; kingdom Viridiplantae; phylum Streptophyta; class Magnoliopsida; order Magnoliales; family Magnoliaceae; genus Magnolia; species Magnolia changhungtana. The sequence continues at coordinate 3,019,820 of JASAUF010000473.1, read as the reverse complement.
GGCTACGCTATGGTCCGGGCAATTGGTAACAGGCTTTGAGTTCGTGGTTAAGATTCATTCGCCACGTAGGACGTGGTTGACGAAACCGAGCTGTAATAGAGTTGCCGGCAGTGGTTAGGCCACACGGAGTGTTTTCACACTTCATGTCGATCAACTTCAGGTGCCCTCGTAATAGTCTAGCTCGTCAAGTAACCCGATTGACCCAATGTATGTTCACCATGTATGGACACTACTGTTTAAACCTAAGGTACCAAACTCACCAGTGAAAATCCCGTTAACCTTGGTACCTCGATCCGCTAAGACTCATGAGCCAGACATGGTTGTATGGGACACTGTGGTGAAGATATCAGCCTATGCCAGGGCAACGAGTCCACCCGTAGTGACTAGTGAGCAACACCGCCTCGTGAACCGAATACGGTAGTATGGGATACTGTATTCAAGCTATCAGCCTAGACTGATAAGGTGACGAGCCCCTTGTAGTGACCTCGAGCATAATCTGAGCCTGCATTGAGGCGACTAGCCTTTCCTTAGCAATTATACTATAAACTAGGACTACACTACATCGAGGTGACCAGCCCTTTGTAGTGACCTAGAACCGTAACTTCGTATGTGATTTACTAGGACTGACAACCCTAGAATGGATCATTATTTGGGTATTGATATAAGGGAGGTACCTTAGTTTCTCAATCCTGCTGTATGAAAAGGACTAATAAAAACTTGGTAATCACCCTCATAACATCACACTGCATGTGCCCGGAGTTGAAGAGCACAGAGGGAAGAAAGCATGCCGCGACCTTAAGATGGTGTCGCATGAGGGAGTGTACGCGAGGGCATACATCATGAATATATTTCATCTTTGCATTAATAAGAGTATCTAGGAATGTCTGATATGTCTGCATTATCATTACTACTTGACTGAGTTGATAACATGTTAACCTTTGCTCTATGATTCCACTGAGTTGATCTCTCACTCCCACGTTCTCTGACGGTGTTCTGAACACCCACCAGACTCTATCTTAGATGCAGATGACAATGCGACTCTGGAGGCGGAGCCAGATTATGATGGCGATCAAGATGCATTCTCGTATATGCAGTTCTCCGGCGGTTTCGCTTAGGCCGTCCTGATCGATGGAACTACAGGGCTTATCATTGTAGTCGAACTATTTTTGACATTTTGACTCTTGAACTATTACATGTATATGGTGACTCAGTGATGTGTTCATTCTCTGGAGATCGATAGTGATCTGTTTGGCTCATATACATTTATATACATCTTTCAGTCTTCCGCTTGTGTTGTATAAACTGATCTGGAGTATGAATTGTTGTTTTAGTATAATCCCACTCATGATTAATGCACTAACACAGACAACATTTTATTCATAAGCATATATGTTGCATAAGTAATATTTTGGAACTCGGGAGTTGAGTTGCTACTTGACCCCTAGTTTTCAGGGTGTTACAGTGGGCCACCCCTTGGGGCAATGTTGGTTAAATGTCCAAATTGTTGAGGCTGATTGTTGATACCGATTATGAGTATATGATAGCATAGCATCATGATACATGTCCATATGCATCATCTGTATGTTTGATATAAGAAGTGGTTAACCGTTGCATATGCCATGGGACAGGTTGTTCATGAGACTCCCTGATAGGTGGAGATGCCCCGTATGAGTGCACGATATGCGCGGGATTGATGCATGATTGGACTGTGTGACTCATGCATCTCGTATTTTATGATTATAATTACTGTACGCCCTAGCGCATCAGGGTTGCAGCCTCCACTTGCATATCGTGGATGGCCAGACGGGATATCGAAAATCTGTTCTACATGGGGTGCTATAGATATCCTTGAGTGAAAGTCTCAGAACCCTCTTGTTCTAGAGGTTGCTCTAACGTCTAAACTGAGTGAATGCATGAGCGCATGAGGGCCGTATACCGTTAGGCCGCGTCTCTAACTGTGTCGTGGTCTGTTGGAAGGGGGTATGGCCTTACCTACCGGAGAGGAGGAGGCAATGTTAGGTTGAGTTTGCCAACTCGAGTAATGGGTCCACTATCGACGAGCTGGGCCCCATATTAGCAGGCGGATAGTGAGGTCTCTTCCACTTGCTTTGTTGCGGGCGATTGGGCGACAATCTGGTTTGGAGTGTAATAGACCTTGGTGATTTCCTCGGAGAGGAACCGTACTGATATGTGGACTTATTGAGTAGAAATTACATACTCATTCATTCATTCATTCACTATCCACTCGGGCTGGTGGTGCGTAACTAATTATTCTGTACCTTCACATGGCCAGGATTTCGGTTGGGCGCGTGACTAACCAGAGATCAGAAGTCTAATACATTAGGTCTGACTATCCAAATTTAAGTATGGGACTGGTTTGGATAGAAGTCCTTTGTGATAAACCCCATAGCTTGGATACTACGTACTATCATCCCGACTTCACTCCAGCTTGGTCATTACATTCGCACCGTATATTGCATTGTATCATCAGTATCTGATATTTGGCTTACTGTCCCACATTGCATAGCTGATCTACATTGCTTCATCAGTATATGATATTGTTTTTATTATAGTTTTGCATCGCATAACCTGGATAAGGCTAATGATATTTATGGGCCTATCAACTTATTTTCGCATTACTCTAAAATCGTAGATTTATGATTTTGTCAGTATTTCTGATATTGTATGATTTATGGGCTTATCCATATTTTCGCTTACTCTAATTACTCTGATATTGCTTACTTGAAACTTGCCTTGTGCATAAACTTTCACCACCCACTAAGCTTTCTATAAGCTTATGCACGATAGATGCGTGCAGGTGGCGTTAGGTTGCAGCAGCATCGAGCTTGGAGCATGCAGCGGACCTCTGGAGCTTTGATTTTGTCATATGTATTTCCTTTTCAACACTGTATTCAAATGTTTATATTAGTGGATATGTGATGATGATGTTGCCTTTATGACTTAGGTAAACTTGTGGTTATATTTATTACGAGTTAAATGTAAAAAAAAAATCCTCCTTGTAGGATCTCAGGATCAAAATCTGGCGTATGGACGCTGGGAGTCGAGAATAGAGTATTACGGAGGCTATCAGCACCGGATTTAGCGATCGAGAATTTTGTGAGCCCGGTTTCCGAGTTTGGGGCGTGACAGAAGTTGGTATCAGAGCATAACTTGGGAATACCTGAGGATAACATCACATACTTGCTGATAGCTACACTACACTATGTGATTGTTGCAAACTTAGAATGGTTAGATCCCCGAGTTTGAATAACTTAGAGATTTTTTTGATATTGCTCCCTTCCTTTGAGATTGTAAGGCTGCATAATATAACAATTTCGATCATTTCTGATCCATGATTCGAGGTTTAGTAGGATCATCATTGTGCTGATGAGGCGTCTTGGGAGAAAGAGGTTGAGATTCGTGGGCATTGGCCCATCTTTTAGGTGTTTGATTAAGTATGTTGTGTTCTAATTATATCTATAGTGATAGGATATCCCTCTCTTGGTGAGCTTTGTATTGGTTGTGTTGTGTTTTAAATTTTGAGAATGAAATTTTTATTTGGAGGGGAGACCTGTAAGACTCATATCCTAGACCATACCATTTCGTAGGCTTCCGCGGTCGTCCCGGACGAATTTCGGCAACCCACGATCTATAATCGATAGTTGCGCGCAACTTAAAATCATATCCAGTATTCCAAAGTCAGCTCGACCAGAGACTTGTACCCTAGCGACCGCGGCGCCAAGTCTCTGGTGCCGAGGAGATACCCATGCCAGGAGATGTGGGTCCGCATTCAGTTCGAGGAAATGCCGTGCATTTGCAAACCCAAGACAATCTTTTCAATCACGTTATATCCCATCAATCAAGTACCACATCACATCTCATGTCAAGTACACATCACCTTTCAACCATCCCCAAGCAACCCTCTCTTACAACCAAGTACACATCCATCACCCATCACCCATCACCCATCACTCTCCCATCTCTCTCTCTTACAACTCTCTCTCTCTCATCCCTCTCCCTCATTCTCCAAGCAACCCAATCGTCCATGTCTTCCCAAAGAGAGGAGAGCTTTGTGTTGCCCACTTCCTACCTCCCATCTCCACCATCCAACGACCATCTCAACCGTTGGAATCGTTCCCTTGAAGCTCTAGAGGCTATAGGCGGAAGAAGGGAGAAGAGACCAAAGGTGGGTGTTTTTATCATTTGATTTTTTTAATGATTTAAGGGCCCACATATGGTGGGACCCATCTTGATGTATGCTTTGTATTTAGGGACGGCCCATAGTGGTGGGGTCCCTCCCCTTCTTACTGATTCTCTCTCTCTCTCTCTCTCTCTCTCTCTCTCTCTCTCTCTTTTTCCCTCTCCCTCTTGATGTGCGGCCCACCTGATGTATGTGATGTATCCACGCCTTCCATCACAGTGGAACCCACTTTGATATATGTGGTGTATACATCGTTTAACAACTTGGACGGTGAAGACCCATTGTACCGTATGTGTTTCTTCCAGCCGTACGTCCATCCGGACGCGGCCCACTGTGATGTGGGCTTCATCCACGACGTGCACCCCCTTTGGTGCAGCAGCAGCAGCTACTGCTGCTGACGTTAGTGGACAGTGGTGGACAGGTGAGGTCCACCTCTTATGATATATGTGTTAGATCCAAACGGTCTAGATGGTGGGACACACCTGATGTATGCAAAGTAATAACACACTGTCCATCCAATTTGGCTAGATCACGGGCCCAACTTATCTGATCCTGACCGTCCAAGTATTGGACGTCCAGCAGCAACTACTGTTGGACTGTTAAAAGGGGAAAAACAAACATCAGTTTGATTCAAAACTTTGGTGGGGCACACTGGCGTAGGACCCACCAAATGAGAGTGTGGTCCAGCTCGTCTATCGACATGGAACATAGGACATGGGACCCATCGACATCCAGTCCCTGGACGTGCTAATGGACCTTCATACAGGCCGTCCAGGGCATGGATGCTGTGTTTTTTATTTTTATTTTTTTAATATATATATAGCTGGTGGGCCCCATGTGGGACCCACCCTGATGCATTTATCCTACCGTTCATCACCCCATGTGATGTACATGTAGTATCCATACCGTCCAGCAGCACCCAACTGTTTTGCTGACGTTGGCCCCAACCTGAGGTAAGTGCCATATTCAAACCCACATGTGTTGTATGTGTGGGAACATCCCACATGTGTTGTACGTATGGGATGGGACCCACCTCAAGTATGCATTTTACATCCCGGGCTATCCATCAGCCCACAGTGATGCATGTTTTGTAATCCACACCGTCCGTCCAGACATGGGTCTGGACGTTGGACCATTTTAATTAAAATAATAATAATAATAATATGATAATATATTATTATATTATATATATGTATGGCAGGTCCCATGTGAGACCCACCTTAATGAATGGAATTATCCACACTATCCAGTGCTTCTAAATAGTGGGGACCCGACTTAATGTATTTGTTTCATCCACACCGTCCAGTTGATCTGGATGGTGTTAGATCTGTTTGGACGGTGCTGAATCACGTGGACAATATTTGGATGGTACTGATTGACGTGAACAATGTTTGGATAGTGTCGATCATCATTAGTGGGCCATGCGCCCCATAAAATAATAGTGTACAACAATACACATGTTACACCTACAAGTATTGAAATGATTTTTAGTGTGGTCCAAGCCCACTTGAGACCCATCGGTGCGGTCCGTCCATGGAGCCCACCTGCCTAGTCTTTAAGGCCCATATGATGGGGCCCACCTGCTTGCATCTAAGGCCTATGGGCAAGGCCCATTGTGATGTATTTGAGGCCCATGGGTGGTGGCCCATTTGGTGTATTAGGGGCCCATTGGTGCTACTTGTTGGTGTGGCCCCACTTGACGTATGTAAGGCCCGTTAGTGCGACCCACTTGACGATTTTGAGGCCCATTGGTGTGAACCATTAATGCGGCCCATGTGATGTGGCCCACTTAACATACGAGGCTCATTTTGATGTATTCGATGCTAATGGGTGAGGCCCATTAGGATGTATTCGAGGCCCATGGGTGAGGCCCATTGTGACGTATTCGAGGCCCATGGGTGTGGCCCATTATAATTCGTTTGAAGCCCTTGTATGAAGCCTAACACGATATATGAGAGGCCCATAAATGGGGCCCAACGTGATGTATGTGTGACCAATAAGTTGTGTATGAATCCCTAATGTGGGCCACTCTTTGGGAGCGATGTTGGTTCGATGTTCACATTAATGAGTAATGATGGTTGGATGTCCACATTGTGACCTTCCCTTAGGCCTTGTTAGGCCCATTCCCATCATTCTCTTAGTGGGTTAACCCAGATAAGTGGACCCCATTCACCATAGACGGATGGTTTCGCGCTATCGATTTGATATAACCATGGCCGAGGGCCAATCGTTATATTATAGTATGATCAACAATTCATATATGGGCCTTGCCTTACTTATAGGCAGATAATCTATTCTGATTATCGATTTCAATTTCGGATTCCGATGTTCGATTCCGATTATCGATTCTGATAATCGATTCCGATTCTTGATTCCGATTGCCGATTCCGATTGACGTGACCGATTTGTTGATTCTGATTATCGATTAATTCTGATTGTCGTGACCAATTGCCGATTTCGATTGACATGACCGATTTACTAATTCTGATCATCGATCGATTCTGATTGTTGTGACCGATTGTTGATTCCGTTTGACGTGACCAATTTGCCAATTCTGATCATCGATCGATTCCGATTGTCATGACTGATTGTTGTCCCGATTTACGTGACTGATTTGCTGATTCTGATTATTGATTGATTCGAATCGTCATGACCAATTATAGATTTTGATTGACATGACCGATTTTTTGATTCTGATCATCGATCGATTCCGATTGTCATGACCAATGTCGATTCTGATTGATGTGAGAAATTTACCGATTCTAATTTTTGATTGATTCTGATCGTCATGACCGATTATCGATTTTGATTGACGTGACCGATTTGTCGACTCCGATTATCGATCGATTTCGATTGTCATGACCGATTGCCGATTCCGATTGACAGGACCGATTTATCGTTTCTGATCATCGATTGATTACAATTGTTGAGGCTGAGTATGAGGCCGATTCTGATTTGTTGAGGCCAATTGTATAGGCCTATTCCGATTGTCGAGGCCGATTTCGAGTGTCGATTCTGATTGTTGAGGCCAATTTCGATTGTCGAGGCTGGTTTCGATTACCGACGCCGATTGTCGAGACCTATGTGATGTATATGCGGCCCGTATTTGAGGCCCATTGTGATGTGTATTCAGCCCGTGTTTAAGTTCCAATGTGATGTATATGAGGCCTATGTGATGAGGCCCATTGTGATGCAATTGATGGATCGGCGATGGAGCCCATTGTGATGTAATGATGGATAGGCGATGGAGCCCATTGTGATGTAAGTTAGGCCCATGTGAAAAGCCCATCGTGATGTGTATTAGGCTCTTGAGTGAGGCCCATATGTTGTATATCAGGCCCTTTGTGAGGCCATGGGTCCATTATATGTTAGGCTCTATGTGAGGCCACCCCTTGGGGGCAATGTTGGTTAAATGTCCACATTGTCAAGGCTGATTGTCGAGGCCGATTGTTGATACCATTTATGAGTATGTGACAGCATAATACATGTCCATACGCATCATCTGCATGTTTGATATGAGAAATGGTTGACCGTTGCATATGGCTTGGGGCAGGTTGTTCATGTGTAACGCCTTGAAAATCGGGGGTCGAGTATGAACTCAACTCCCGAGTTCCAACGCATCACTTATGCAACATACACAATGATGGTTAAATGTTGTCTGAGTTAGCGCAATAAACATGAATGAGATTATACCAAAGCAGTAATTCATACTCCAGATCAGTTGTATAAAAGCAAGCGGAAGACCGAATCAGATATATATGTATGTGAAGAAACAAAATAAATGATTCATTATCCAGAGTATGAATCCTTCTGAGTCACAATATACACGTCTGTTTATATAAACAAAATGTCAAAATAAACTAAGTACAATCCCTGTAAATCCCATCAGTCCCGGCAGCCTAGTCGAAGCCGCCAGCGAACTGCATATATGAGAACTCCTCCTGGTCCTCGTCATAATCGGGCTCCGCCTCCAGCGTAGTCGGATCGCCTAAACCTGAGACAGAGTCTGGTTGGTGTGCGCAACACCGTCCCGTAACGTGGGAGTGAGTAGCTAACTCAGTGGAACGATAAGACATAAGTTATCATGTTATCAATACCAACCAGTAATGATAAAGCAGTAAATCAAACACTCCTAGTTACTCTGATTAATGCAAGTATGAATGCAGGTATGATGGATGCCCTCTCCGACATACTCCCTCAAGTGACACCATCTCACGTTCACGCATGCTTACATCCCACAAGCTCCACATCTTCCATGCACATGCGATGCATGATGAGCATGATTACCGAGTTTTTAATTAGTTCATTTCAAACAAAGCAGGATTGGGAAACTAAGGTACCTCCTCAGTATCATATCCAAACATGATCCAATCTAGGGTCGTCGGTCCCTAGTTAATATCGACGATGGTGTGTTTTCTAGGTCACTGCAGTGAGAGGCTGTGGGCTATTACGCACAAAGGTTGCACCACTCCCCATCACCCCTTAAACGATTCATCACGATACAACTATACGTAAACAGCCTAGTTCATACTCTATATATCGCGGCGAACCCTAAGGCACGCCGCAACTTCAGAGTATGCTCGCGGTCACTACAAAGGGTCGCTGTGGGTCATTACGCACAAAGGTTGCACCCTCCCCATCACCTTATCAATGTAGGCCGACAAATACGAATATAGTGTCCCATACCACCATAATCGGCTCACGAGTTGAGTTGCTCACCGGTCACTACGGGGAGGCACGTAGCCCCGCCAGAGGCCGACACTCGACCACGGTGTCCCATACCACCATGCCCTACTCATGAGTCTTAGCGGATCGAGGTACCATGGTTAACGGGATTATCACTGGTAAGTTTGGTACCCTAGGTTCAAGCATTTGTGACCAAACATGGTGAACATACATAAGGCACACGGTTTACTTGACGTGTTCGGCTGGCTCGAGCGCACAACAAGTTGGGCGATATGAGGCGCAGAGCACCTCGTGTGGCCAACCACTATCGCCAACCGAAGTACGACACGGCTCGCCAACACATCATGCGTGGCGGAACGAAACCCAACCACATCTTCAAGTCTGATACCGGATGCCTGGACTATGAACATAGTCCCAAGCTCAGTCAAATTCTAACCATAACATGTGAAATACGGCATGATAACATGGTAATTCGAGAACACTAGTAAGCATAATAGAAAGCATAACATGAAGCATATTAATAACAAGTCACAAAGCATGTTCAAAAGCATGTTATAAAGCATTATGTAAATAAGTATACAAATACTTATATTTCGTAGGCGAGTGGTTAGAGTGAACAACCACATGGAGAGTGTCATATGCGACTCTAAGGTAGCCGAGAATCCCATCTCAGCACCTACCTAAGCTTCTAACACTTAAGCACTTACACTCACAAGTGATTTCACCAACACTTGGAATGCAATATTTCGACATACATGACGTATGCTAGGGAAGTGTGTACTAGGGTTGTCCCTTTACCAAACTAGTATTTTATACATATACATCATATTCATACAAAGAATTAAACATGTCAATCACATCAAAGCAACTTTTATACGTATAGGGTACTTCCACGTATACCCAATTTCGACATACATAGTGTTTACAAAGGAACATAGATTTCATGGCGATTCCTTTCGCCAAGCTAGTATTTTAATCATGTATTGTATAATCATACATTAAATACATATGTCAAACATTATTCCAAAAGAAATACGTATACGGTATTTCTACAATACGTAATTTCAACATACGGCGCATTTACAAGTAAACATATATTTTGGCGATTCCTTTCGCCAAACTAGTATTTTATTCATATGTTATATAATTAAACATTAAATAAACATGTCAAGCATTTATCCAAAAAAAACGTACGTATACGGTATTTCTACGTATACCTAGAATATGTGAAATTCCATATTTCACACCGTTAATCAAAACAGAAACTAAAGCACTTTCGTACATGTGCAATTGCAAGCAGATCATGAATCTACCATTATCTGACATTGAAAGCGTTGAAAACCGTAACTTATAAGCTTAAAGTCCTCACCTTTGCCTTTGGAAACGGAACGAATCAGCAAGGGTAATGGATCTTCCGTCTACGGGCGATTTCTAGCCTAAAGAGCGGAATCGGTTAGTCGGTATACATCCTACCTCGATTCCACCTCAAATCAGACCTAGGGTTAGGTTTTCTTACCTTCAAATGAGGCGAAAAACGCCGGAAAAATGCCTAGGATAAGGCGGTGTAGGCCGTGTAGCAAGCCAAAGCAGGAGGAGGAAGATCGGCAACGATCTCCAAGTCTTTCTCTCTCTTTTCTCTCTCTTCCTCTAGGGTTTCCTCCAAAATTCGTATGGCTGTGAGAGGGGCTGTTCTAAGCCCCTTTTATAGCCATAAACATTACGAAAATAGACTTAGGTTCATGGGGTACTGCTTATATAGGATTTTCGCCGCTTTTCCAGCTCAAAAGGGAAGTTCTGGTGGCCCTCTTTGAACCAAACGTCAGACTTAAGCTCACCATCGATGGATCTACGTGGGATTACGTTTTGACTCATTTGGATACCCCGGATCGCACGTGGCGGACCACTTTCGCCCGACGGCCATGGTGGGCGATCGAAATTTCAAGTACATGTAAATGTTCTGAAATTTTTCTTAATCCGAGGGTGTAATTTGGTCTGATTCGACGGTCGGTTGCTTAATACTGACGCGTCAACAAACGATGCCAGATCACTATTCCAGATATTTATTTTGGCATATGAATAGTGTTTTTCACACTACCTCGCTCCGATTCGAAACGAATGACCGTGGGACATCGGATAAAGCTGATTTTTGAGATGATTGTTAAGTCCAGTGGGGCGGTCCTAGTTCCTTAGCTTCGGGTTAATCGGACTCCCGATGTGCGATCTAGACCTAATACGAAGTTTCGTTTCATTCCCGAGAGCAGACGGGAAATGAGTTTGGTTCTAAACTTCAGATAACCCAAGTCAATGATTCTGCAATTTTTGGGTCTTGCAGATCGTATTTAAAGCGATCCTAACGGATTTCATAGCTAATTGAGTTTAGTACTTAATTAACTTTGTTAAATTTCTAAAGGATTTAATCCTACGTGATTTCTGGTCGAGGTGGTACTCGACCCAATGTACGGAAATTTTCAGGTCGTTACAATCTACCCCCCTTAAACAAAAAATTTCGTCCTCGAAATTTATACCGTGCTCGTACTCCTCGAGAATCGAGGGTAGTTCTTCCCGACCTCGGCCTCGGTCCTCCCGGGTAGCTTCCTCCTCGAATGATGTGTCCAAAGTACCTTCACAAGTGGGATGACCTTGCTACGCAAGACTGCTCCTTCCTGTCAAGGATGCGCGTCGGGCGCAACTCATATGTAGCATCCTCGCTCAACTGCGTACTGCCCCATCCGATGATATGCGAAGGATCAGAACGTATTTCTTCAAAGATAGATACATGAAATACGTTATGTACGGAAGCAAGTGGTGTAGGCAAGGCGAGACGATACGCCACATTACCCACTCGATCCAGTATCTGAAATGGACCAATAAACCTCGGCGTGAGCTTCCCCTTCTTCCCAAACCGAAGGACTCCCTTCATAGGGGAAACCCGAAGGAACACATGATCACCGACCTCGAACCTCACGGCCGCCGCCTCGTACGGCGTAACTCCTTCTCGCTCGCTTCCGCGCCGTGAGTAATCGACGCCGATAATGTATACCTTCTCTCGTAGTCGCCAACCAACTCCGGCCAATCGATACGCTCTCCGACCTCTCGCCCAACAAGCAGGTGCCCTACAAGGTCGACCATATAGAGCCTCATATGGCGCCATGCCAATAGTCGCCGGAAGCCGTTGTTGTAGGCGAACTCGCGTAAGGAAGACAAGTCCATCCCAACCGTCCTTGAAGTCCAACACACATGCTCGCAACATATCCTCCAGACCGATTCACTCGCTCTCGTCCCCCATCGGTCCGAGGATGAAACGCCGTATCGAACTTCAACTTCACACCCATCGCCTCCCGGATACGAGTCCGGAAGATGGATGTGAACCGCGTGTCTCGTCCGACACGATCTCCAAAGGAACCCCGTGCGTGCACGGACGATCTCCCCGATGTACACCCAGCCGCCTCGTCTCGCGGAGTTCGTAACTCGATAGGGAGGAAATGGGCCGATTTGGTCAACCGGTCCACAATCACCCAAATGGAATCGTGCCCCTTCCTCGTCTTCGCAATCCCGCTATGAAGTCCATGGAGATGAAGTCCCACTTCCACTCCGCTATGTGCATGGGCCGAAGGGCCCAGAGGTCGGCGATGTTCCGCCTCGACTACCGGCACGTCGACATCGAGACACATACTCAAGAATGTGGGCCTTCATGTTATCCCACCAATACGTCCGTCTCATATCCCGGTACATCTTTGTGCTACCAGGATGCATCGCAAACTTCGACTATGGGCGTACTCGAGAAGCTCGCGTCTCAAGTCGAGCACATCCGGAACACATAGGCGGCCACGGAATCGTAAACCCCCATCGAACCAACTCTCCACTCGAGTCCACGGCGCCGCTAGCCTCGCTCTCGAAGCTCGGGCACACCGTATATCGCCCTCCGGGCCTCAACAATCCTGTCGTCACACAAGTGGTCGCACCCGAACGTGCGCAACACACTCAAATGGCTCCTCGACAAGTGAGTCTCCGCTCGAAGTCCCGCACAAACTCTACCATATCCCACTCGGCCATCATCACGCGGTGCCGCAAATGCACGCCTTCTTACAGGCTCAACGCGTCGCCACAAGGTTCGCCTTGCCAGATGGTAGGAAACCTCGAACTTGAAGTCCTTCAAGGTCTCCATCCATCGGCTACTGCCTCATATTCAAATCTCGCCGCGTGAATATGTATTTAAGGCTCTTGTGGTCGGAGAAAAGCTCGAACTCCTCACCGTAGAGGTAATGTCTCCAAAGCTTCAATGCAAAGATGACAGCGCCAACTCTGTGTCATGTGTAGGGTAATTCTCCTCGTGCTTCCTTAATTGTCTCGAGGCATACGATATCACCCTATCCTTCGCATCAAGACACAACCCAAACCAACGCGAGACGCGTCGGATACACCGTGTATTTCACCCCTCGCTCTCGGCAATACTAGCACAGGGGGCGGACGTAAACTTGTCCTTCACGCCTCCTTAAAAGCCGCCTCCGCTTTCTCATTCCAGGCGAACTTCGTGTCCTTCCGAGTCACCGAGACAATGGCCTGGGATCTTCGAGAAATCCCGAATGAAACGTCTCGTAGTACCCACCAGTGCCAAGGAAACTCCTCACCTCAAGAACCGATTCAGCCGCCGCTAATCCCGAACCGCAACTACCTTAGCAAGGTCCATCTATCCCATCCTTGGACACTACATGTCCCAGAACTTGACTTCCTCTTGCCAGAAGTCGCACTTCTTGTATTGCGCAAACAACTGGTTCTTCTGCAGTGTATCCAATATCGCTCGCAAGTGCTCCTCGTGCTCCTCCCGACTCATGGAGTATATCAAGATGTCATCGATAAAGATGATGACGAATCGGTAAAGGAAGGGCCGAAATACCCGGTTCATCAGATCCATGAACACGGCTGGTGCGTTCGTCAGACCGAACGACATCACTAAGAACTCGTAGTGCCCAAAGCACGTCCTGAAGGCTGTCTTCTGCACGTCCTCCTCTCTCACGCGCAACTGGTGGTACCCTGACTGAAGGTCAATCTTCGAGAAATACTTTGCCCCCCTCAACTGATCGAACAGATCGTCAATCCTGGGCAAAGGATACTTGTTCTTCACCGTGACCTGGTTCAACCTACGGTAATCAATACACAACCGTAGCGACTCGTCCTTCTTCTTCACGAACAACACAGGTGCTCCCCAAGGAGACACGCTAGGTCGAATAAAACCTTTCTCTACGAGTCCGTCAATCAGATCCGCTCCTCCATCTCATATGGAGGCATACGATAAGTCGGCAACGAGATGGGCGTCGCACCAGGCGTAAGATCAATCGTAAAATCAATCTCACGCCGAGGAGGTAAACCAGGGATAGTCTCAAACACGCCTGCAAACTCTCGAACCACCGGCGTACCATCTATGGTCGGACCATCAATCGGCACAAGTAAAGCAGCATAACAATCAACGCGGCAGGGCAAACTGACCTGCACTGGAAACGTGAAAGCTGTGCCGTCAGGTCCATAGGCAGTCACGATCCGAGCATCGCAATCTATCTCAGCCCCCATCTTGGCGAGCCAATCCATACCAAGTATAACGTCGTAGTGCCATAGCGGAGCAACAATAAGGTCGACGAGCACTGTGCTGCTACCCAAGACTATCGCACAACCCTCGCATAATCGTGTGACCGTCGAGAAGGCCCCAGTAGCCATAATGAGTCTCGTTCCCCTAGTGGGAACAGTATGCAGAGATAGGCGTTTCACCGCCCCACAAGAAATAATAGAAGTAGTGGACCCAGTGTCCACCAATAAAGAGACGGGAGTGTCGTGAATAAAAGTCGTACCCTCGAAGGCCGTCGGAGCTGAAACCGACGTCTCAGGTGCCTTAGCCACAAGAGTATGAACGCGAGCCTGCTGCTGGCGGTTCGGCTGAGGAGCCAAGGGTCGCTGTGGCGGCCTGAAGCGCGGCACGGGAGGTCGGAAGGAAGGATGTGCAGGTGCTGTCTGTAGCGGTGGAGCTAATATGGCCTGTGGGCGAGAACGGCCCAACATCTGTGGCGGAGAGAAACCACTGTCCTTCATCCGCGCGAAGCAACTCCCAATAAGATGACCCTGTTTCCCGCAGTATGTGCAGGTCACAACAGGGCGCCTCTCCTGAGCCCCTGGCGCTGCGATCCTAGGAGGCGAGTCAACACGAGGCCTCTTGCCTAGGATAGGCCTGCTCTGTATCTCCTGTCGTGGCCTCGTAACCATAGTGCCACGTGATCGGGCCAACCGGTCCACATCCTGCTCTGCCGTCATAGACATGTGAACCAAGTCGCATATGTAGGTATAGTGAGGCAAAGATATCTTCGACCGTATCTCCGGCCGCAAGCCTAAAGAAAATCGACGCATCCGCACCGCTCGTCCACTAGTATAGTCCTGGGACAAAGCGGCCCAACTCGGTGAAGCGGTGCTCGTACTCTGTAATAGTCATGCCTCCCTGCCTGAGGCGCATAAACTCATCCTCCCGCTCATGTCGGTAAGTCGGCGGGTAGTATTTCTCATGGAACCGGAACTCAAAAGCCTCCCAGGTCCATACGTAGTCTGCTGCGACAGACCGCAACACACTGTCCCACCATAAACTAGCCTCCTCTCAAACATAAAGGCGGCCGCCTACTGCTGCGCCTCGAGCAATGCAAAGATCCGAAGCATCTTCGAGATGCGGTCAAGCCAAAACTCTGCCTCCTCGGGCCTATGAGTGCCCATGAACGAAGGAGGCCTCAAGCGCTGAAATCGCTCGAGTAGACCGCGTGTGCCGACATCTCCAGTAGGAGGTATCACGGGTGAAGGCAGAGGCACATCCTCACACTGAGCAGAGGGCTCGTGGGTGCCCGGCAGACAAGCAGAGTCGTAGGTGGAGTCGCACTACCACCATGTGACAAGGCCTCGCCGATAGTGGCCATAAGTCGCTGGTGGTGCTTTGCCGTCAGACCGCTCGATGCATCATCAACATCAGTTGCTCAAATCTATCCGTCGGCGGAGCAGCCTGGGAGTGGCCGAAACTGCTCACGGACCGGGGGCGTGTATGGTGGCAACCCACCGGCAGGAACAGTAGGGGGCTGATCGGAACCCAACCCACGGTCCGCGGGACCGCTACTACCAGAAGGGGTCTGGTCCATAGAGCCAGTCAGACGGAGATGTGCCATACTCCGCGTATACTGTCGCGGCATACCCTATACAACACAGGGTACAGCATTTGTGAGATACAGCATAACACACATCATAAAGCACTTTAAGCATTCCACACATAATTAAAACCAAAGGGGCTACATGCCTTTCATTTACCCAAAATTAGTCATAATACATGGATTACAGAGTTTACATGAACCATGACGGAAATCACATGATAGCCAATACATATACTACATCAAACCCTAAACATGCTACTACCTAATACAACATCTGAACGAAAACACAAACCGCCTATCGCGGTAACCAAAGTAAACACAACATACAACAACATGGATGACTAAGCATCCGAAGTAGGTGGTGGAGGAGGAGCATTCTTATCCTGCGCACAGCACAGGATGGCCTTCAACGTACGGGACATCTTCTTGAAATTCTTCTTCATATAGGCTTCATTCTCTTCAAGTTTAGTTCGAACTTGACCAATCTCAGCCCGAACTTGTCCAACCTCTTGCTGCAAGGCGGCTTGCCTCTCCTCAAGACGGCCCAATCGCGCATCAAATACATCTCGATCCACACCCTGCTCCTGAGCCGCAGGGGGTGAACTCTCCTCTGTGTCCTGAGCCTCGATTCTTCTTCCTGTATGTCATCACCAGGCTCCTCATCACTCTCAGCGGAGGTCAACACTCTCCTCGCCGGCGCTATCCGACTCATCTCCAGACTCGTCGAGTCGGGCTTGCCGCTGTTGGGGGCCGATCTTCATATTCCTGAGTGTGGCTTCACTTATGATTCGGACCGGTGCAAGATCCTCCATATTCAATCTGTAGCCTACATCACGAGCCATCCCGCAGATCGCCGGCCAAATGGGAGCGAAAGATCGTTCCTGGCGTAACGAACAACATTAACTATCCGGGATAGGATGAATGTGGGCGTGCATATGTTGTCCCATTCCATCTTGTACAGTAAAGTCCACCATCACCCTAGTACATTCCGTGCGGTTACCCCACCGTGGGTATACATTGTATGTGAAGATGTGATGGAGCAAATGGAAGTCTTCGTGACATCTTTGTCGCCGCAATACAATTTCCTCGCTTCCAAGTAACCCGCGACCACAGAGAAATCGCGTGCGGCGATCCCTTTCCCGCGCCAGCTTCTAGAGAAGTCATCACTAGGTCAGTACTTGACCAAGCGGGATCTTCGTGATTCGAGCCACTTCGTCCACGGTGATTGTGCGCCTTATGCCCCTCACATAGACAAGAACCGAAGCGGCTCTACTGATGAGTCCACGATGTGAGCGTAGAAAGCGCGGACCGTGTTCTCACATGCGGGAGACTCGCCTTCAAAAATATAATTCCACCCGATATCCACCAAGTGGTCCATCATAGGGTGTAGCCCGAACATCCTTTCATCCACATGAGCTTCAAACACAACCTTACGGCCCGCGAAGCGCCCATATTTCATGCCTATCGGATAAGCATTTCTGGCGGGGTGGTCAGGATCCAGGTCTCGCTTCGACCTAAACTCCCGCACGGTGCTTGTGCCGGCCCCAACGTCGGATCTTCTTCGGGAATGGGCTGGCCTACTTGGGCCGGCGTCATCGGTCGCGGTTTTCCTCTTTCCCATGAAAGATAGGATGGAGGAAATGGAGAAAATGGTAGCCACCACACCAAGGAGGGCCATGAAAATTTCTAAAATGGGGAGACAAGGGGCTGACCTCTTTTATCTTCCACAATCAACAATCCAACAGGTGTGGAAGGAGCTTTAGAGGTAGGAAATGAAGAAGAAACAAGAAGAAAATGGGATGGGTTAGTAGATTACCTGATTTTGAGCTCCAAGGAGGGTTATGAGAGCTCCAACTTGTGAAAATGGGGAAAGGGAGAGGCTAGGGCTGTTATGGGAGGTAGGGGTGTGTGGGTTATGGAAGAAAATGGAAGGATTGAAGGTTTGGAGGGATGAGTTTTCAGCAAAATCGAAAATGGAGGTGAGGGTGCTTGAAAAGAGGGGAAATAAGAGAAAAGGGTGCTCCAGCCCCTTAAAAC
Source organism: Magnolia changhungtana (assembly GCA_030180095.1). Taxonomy (NCBI): domain Eukaryota; kingdom Viridiplantae; phylum Streptophyta; class Magnoliopsida; order Magnoliales; family Magnoliaceae; genus Magnolia; species Magnolia changhungtana. The sequence continues at coordinate 3,001,730 of JASAUF010000473.1, read as the reverse complement.
CTAACCAAACAGCAAGTTGGCACGTGCCATGGGGTAGAGGGGACTGAACCGACCAACCCCACGCTTGGAGTTTCGCCGGAAAGCTGACCGGACCGCGGTCCGCCGCCGGTGCCGCGGTGGCGCCGCAGTCGGGCTTGGCCGGAACCGCGCCGCCGCGGTCTGGTCCTGTTCACCACACTCCCAGGGTGCCAAATGCACCCTGGTTTGGTCTGGGAGATTAGTGGATTTACGTGGAGGGGCCCCCGACTCAGTTCGGCTCTAGAACGGTGAGTTTCGGTAACTTTCTGATCCAATCTGATTTTTTTTTTATTTTTAACAACTAACATTTGGTGGATTGTAACCTGGACACGTCAATGGACGGTCTAGGAATAACTTGGGGTCCATAAGTGCGGTCGGGATCGAGTACGCACTCGATCAAACTGTCCATGTGCAATGAACTTCGCCGAACGGCGGAATCGGGAGACCCTAAGACTGTTGCTAGGTTTTGCGCACCCTCCTAAGTGTAATGCGTCAGCGTACCTAGTGGGGACATAACTCAGGTCCGGTTTAATCAAAATCATGCTCTGATACCAACTTGTAACGCCCTGAAAACAGGGGGTCGAGTATGAACTCAACTCCCGAGTTCCAACGCATCACTTATGCAACATACACAATGATGGTTAAATGTTGTCTGAGTTAGCGCAATAAACATGAATGAGATTATACCAAAGCAGTAATTCATACTCCAGATCAGTTGTATAAAAGCAAGCGGAAGACTGAACTGTATATATATGTATGTGAAGAAACAAAATAAATGATTCATTATCCAGAGTATGAATCCTTCTGAGTCACAATATACACGTCTGTTTATATAAACAAAATGTTAAAATAAACTAAGTACAATCCCTATAAATCCCATCACCCCAAGGCACCTAGTCGGCCGCCAAATGATCGCATATATGAGAACTCCTCCTGGTCCTCGTCATAATCGGGCTCCGCCTCCAGCGTAGTCGGATCGCCTAAACCTGAGACAGAGTCTGGTTGGTGTGCGCAACACCGTCCCGTAACGTGGGAGTGAGTAGCTAACTCAGTGGAACGATAAGACATAAGTTATCATGTTCTCAATACAGTCAACCAGTAATGATAAAGCAGTAAATCAAACACTCCTAGTTACTCTGATTAATGCAAGTATGAATGCAGGTATGATGGATGCCCTCTCCGACATACTCCCTCAAGTGACACCATCTCACGTTCGCAGCATGCTTACATCCCACAAGTGCTCCACATCTTCCAGGCACATGCGATGCATGATGAGCATGATTACCGAAGTTTTTAATTAGTTCATTTCAAACAAGCCAGGATTGGGAAACTAAGGTACCTCCTTGTATCATATCCAAACATGATCCAATCTAGGGTCGTCACCCTAGTTAATATCGACGATGGTGTGTTTTCTAGGTCACTACAGTAGGTGCCAGGTGGCCGTTACGCACAAAGGTTGCACCACTCCCCCATCACCCCTTAAACGATTCATCACGATACAACTATACGTAAACAGCCTAGTTCATACTCTATATATCGCGGCGAACCCTAAGGCACGCCGCAACTTCAGAGTATGCTCGCGGTCACTACAAAGGGTCGCTGTGGTCACAGTTACGCACAAAGGTTGCACCCCTCCCCATCACCTTATCAATGTAGGCCGACAGCCGCGAATATAGTGTCCCATACCACCATAATCGGCTCACGAGTTGAGTTGCTCACCGGTCACTACGGGAGGCACGTAGCCCCGGCCGTAGGCCGACAAATCGACCACGGTGTCCCATACCACCATGCCCGGCTCATGAGTCTTAGCGGATCGAGGTACCATGGTTAACGGGATTATCACTGGTAAGTTTGGTACCCTAGGTTCAAGCATTTGTGACCAAACATGGTGAACATACATAAGGCACACGGTTTACTTGACGTGTTCGGCTGGCTCGAGCGCACAACAAGTTGGGCGATATGAGGCGCAGAAGCACCTTGTGTGGCCAACCACTATCGCCAACCGAAGTACGACACGGGTTCGCCAACACATCATGCGTGGCGGAACGAATCCCAACCACATCTTCAAGTCTGATACCGGATGCCTGGACTATGAACATAGTCCCAAGCTCAGTCAAATTCTAACCATAACATGTGAAATACGGCATGATAACATGGTAATTCGAGAACACTAGTAAGCATAATAGAAAGCATAACATGAAGCATATTAATAACAAGTCACAGAGCATGTTCAAAAGCATGTTATAAAGCATTATGTAAATAAGTATACAAATACTTATATTTCGTAGGCGAGTGGTTAGAGTGAACGACCACATGGAGAGTGTCATATGCGACTCTAAGGTAGCCGAGAATCCCATCTCAGCACCTACCTAAGCTTCTAACACTTAAGCACTTACACTCACAAGTGATTTCACCAACACTTGGAATGCAATATTTCGACATACATGACGTATGCTAGGGAAGTGTGTACTAGGGTTGTCCCTTTACCAAACTAGTATTTTATACATATACATCATATTCATACAGCAATTAAACATGTCAATCACATCAGCAACTTTTATACATATAGGGTACTTCCACGTATACCCAATTTCGACATACATAGTGTTTACAAAGGAACATAGATTTCGGCGATTCCTTTCGCCAAGCTAGTATTTTAATCATGTATTGTATAATCATACATTAAATACATATGTCAAACATTATTCCAAAAGAAATACGTATACGGTATTTCTACAATACGTAATTTCAACATACTACGCATTTACAAGTAAACATATATTTTGGCGATTCCTTTCGCCAAACTAGTATTTTATTCATATGTTATATAATTAAACATTAAATAAACATGTCAAGCATTTATCCAAAAAAATACGTATACGGTATTTCTACGTATACCTAGAATATGTGAAATTCCATATTTCACACCGTTAATCAAAACAGAAACTAAAGCACTTTGTACATGTGCAATTGCAAGCATCATGAATCTACCATTATCTCGACATTGAAAGCGTTGAAAACCGTAACTTATAAGCTTAAAGTCCTCACCTTTGCCTTTGGAAACGGAACGAATCAAAGAAGGGTAATGGATCTTCCGTCTACGGGCGATTTCTAGCCTAAAGAGCGGAATCGGTTAGTCGGATACATCCTACCTCGATTCCACCTCAAATCGACCTAGGGTTAGGTTTTCTTACCTTCAAATGAGGCGGAAAACGCCGGAAAACGCCTAGATAAGGCGGTGTAGGCCGTGTAGCAAGCCAAAGCAGAGGAGGAAGATCGAACGATCTCCAAGTCTTTCTCTCTCTTTTCTCTCTCTCTCCTCTAGGGTTTCCTCCAAAATTCGTATGGTCTGTGAGAGGGGCTGTTCTAAGCCCCTTTTATAGCCACAAACATTATGAAAATAGACTTAGGTTCATGGGGTACTGCTTATATAGGATTTTCGCCGCTTTTCCAGCTCAAAAGGGAAGTTCTGGTGGCCCTCTTTGAACCAAACGTCAGACTTAAGCTCACCATCGATGGATCTACGTGGGATTACGTTTTTGACTCATTTGGATACCCAGATCGCACGTGGCGGACCACTTTCAGTTCGACGGTCAGTGGGCCACGATCAGAAATTTCAAGTACATGTAAATGTTCCTGAAATTTTTCTTAATCCGAGGGTGTAATTTGGTCTGATTCTGACGGTCAGGTTGCTTAATACTGACGCGTCAACAAACGATGCCAGATCACTATTCCAGATATTTATTTTGGCATATGAATAGTGTTTTTCACACTACCTCGCTCCGATTCGAAACGAATGACCGTGGGACATCGGATAAAGCTGGATTTTGAGATGATTGTTAAGTCCAGTGGGGCGGTCCTAGTTCCTTAGCTTCGGGTTAATCGGACTCCCGATGTGCGATCTAGACCTAATACGAAGTTTCGTTTCATTCCCGAGAGCAGACGGGAAATGAGTTTGGTTCTAAACTTCAGGATAACCTAGCGTCAATGATTCTGCAATTTTTGGGTCTTGCAGATCGTATTTAAAGCGATCCTAACGGATTTCATAGCTAATTGAGTTTAGTACTTAATTAACTTTGTTAAATTTCTAAAGGATTTAATCCTACGTGATTTCTGGTCGAGGTGGTACTCGACCCAATGTACGGAAATTTTCAGGTCGTTACATCATGGGACTCCCTGACGGGTGGAGTTACCCCACATGAGCGTACGGTATGCACAGGATTAATGCATGATTGGACTGTGTGACTCATGCATCTCGCATTTTGTGATTGTGATTACCGTACGCCCTAGCGACATAAGGGTTGTAGCCTCCACCTGCATATCGTGGATGGCCAGACGGGACACCGAAAATCTGTTCTACATGGGGTGTTATAGATATCCTTGGGTGAAAGTCTCAGAACCCTCTTGGTTCCAGAGGTTGCTCCAACGTCTAGACTGAGTGGACGCATGAGCGCATGAGGGCCGTATACTGTTAGGCCGCATCTCCCACTGTGTCGTGGTTGGTTGGAAGGGGGTATGGCCTTACCTGTCCGAGAGGAGGGGGCAATGCTAGGCTGAGTCTGACTAGCTCGAGGAATGGGTCTGCTATCGACGAGCCAGGCCCCATATTGGCAGGCGGATAGTGAGGTCTCTTCCACTCACCTTGTTGTACGTGATGGGGTGGCAATCTGATTTGGAGTGTAATAGACCCTAGTAATTTTTCAGAGAGGAACCATACTGATATGTGGACTTATTGAGTAGAAATTGCATACTCATTCATTCATTCATTCACTATCCACTCGGGCTGGTGGTGCGCAACTAATTATTGTGTACCTTCACATGGCCAGGATTTCGGTTGGGTACGCGACTAACTAGAGATCAGGAGTCTACCACATTGGGTTTGACTATCCAAATTTAGGTATGAGACTGGTTTGGATATAAGTCCTTTGTGATAGACCCCATATCTTGTGGTATTACGTACTATCATCCCGACTTCACTCCAGCTTAGTCATTTCATTCGCACTACATATTACATTGTATCATCAGTATCTGATATTTGGTTTACTGTCCCCACATTGCATAGCTGATCTACATTGCTTAATCAGTATATGATATTATTTTTATTATAGTTTTGCATCGCATAACCTGGATAAGGCTAATGGTATTTATGGGCCTATCAGCATGTTTTCGCATTACTCTGATATCGTATGATTTATGATTTTTCCAGTATTTCTGATATTATATGATTTATGGGCTTATCAGTATTTTCGCTTACTCTGATTACTCTGATATTGCTTACTTGGCACTTACCTTGTGCACACACTTTCACCACCCACTAAGCTTTTTATAAGCTTATGCATGATATATGCGTACATGTGACATTAGGTTGCAGCAGCGTCAAGCTTGGAGCATGCTGTGGACCTCTGGAGCTTTGATTTTGTCATATGTATTTCCTTTTCAACACTGTATTTAAATGTTTATATTAGTGGATATGTGATGATGATGTTACCTTTGTGACTTGGGTAAACTTGTGGTTATGTTTATTACGAGTTAAATGTACAAATAAAATAAATCCTCCTTGTAGGATCCTAGGATCGGAATTTGGCATATGGATGCTGGGAGCCGAGAATGGGGTACTACGTAGGCTGTCGGCACCGGATTCGGCGATCGAGAATTTTGTGAGCCCGGTTTCTGAGTTTGGGGCGTGACAAGCACCACTGAGGTAGTAGGGCGTGGAACCACAGAAGGAATAAAGATTCTAAAAAATGAGAATGCTTTTTACATAGAAGGACTAACTCACAATCTTTTAAGCATCTCTCAAATATGTGACAACAATCATGTGGTTACTTTTGACAAGCAAAAGTGCAAGATGCTGGACTTATCAGGAAAACCTGTTATGGAGGGTCTTCACACCAGTGACCACTGTTATGTCATTAAAGGCAATGCAAAGGTTGATCCATATGCTTAGTAACAATTGAGCATGGAAAACAAGTCCTGGTCATGGCATCTAGACCTGGATGGATGTGTGAAAAGATGCATCCTTGGTAATTATCATGATATATTTGAGGGTTCTACACTTCAAAAACTCTTTTTGTGTATAAGCATGGCTGATGTTTATAATTTTGGTGTCGCAACTTTTTGTACAAATTTTGTTGGGTATACAAGCTGATAAGAATATATTGTGTGATATGCATGTCCTTCTACTTATCGAAATCTGGAGATAAAATGTCATACTCTTCTCCTCGATAAAGTAGTTGTCAAATCGAATGACCCATCGATATCATTGACCAAACATCGATATCATCGATGGATTTTCAAAATCAGAAACGTCGGACTAAATGATATGTTATTGAACTCCTATTTCGATAACATCGAATGAGGCATATCGATATCATCAAAACAATACTCGATGATATCGAAGGTCACCGCCCGATAAAAAGCAGGCGAGTAGGAAAAATCTATTTTTGTCTTCTCTCTTAATTGTTCATCTCCTCTGTCCATTTTCTCCTCTTTTGTTGACCGCAAGCAGTCTAGGGTAGCTCCAATTAGGTAATTTCTTACACATCCCTCTTGATCCTTCAAGGTCTACTATAGTATTTTCGGTCATTCTGGATTGATTGTCTGATTTCTGTTGAGGAATCTATTGGTGGACCTCATAGCCTTCAGTCTCTTGTCAAAATCCTTCCTACTGTCATATTTTTTTCGTCCAAATGAGTAAAGACAAAGGGAACGCACCTGTTGTTGGGGAATCCTCTAGACCCACTAAGCAAAAAACTCTAGCCACAAAGAATAGGGCTAAGGTACCAACTCAGCCATCATCAACACGCCAATGAAGCAGACAAACGAAGCGTGGTGAGGTTCCTGCTGCTGCACCAGTATCCCCACATGCTATTGTAAGCCCTTCACCTCATATTATTGAAAAATACATAGGGAGGCGCCTGGTGCATGAACGTAAGGTTGATAGAGAGTGCATCCAACCCTTCAATTTGGAACCTCTATTGGATGCAATCGACTGGCTGCCCCTTCTTGATTTCGGTAGTCCATGCTCCTGTCCTGGATCCACCATCCATTACCATCACTATTGGGGATGATAACGTTGACATTACTGTGAAATCCGTTGCGAGTATTTTTTATCTTACCCTGTCTACAGTTGGCTTGTTTGACCTTGATCTTGAGAACCCAACCACTCGCTCTACAATCACAAAATTCCTATGCCAGGACAAAGATATTCCATGGTACCAAGGTAATGCATTGAAAGCCAAATATATGAATCCTAAGTACCGAGTCCTACACAGGATATTCTGCTCCAACGTTTATCCTCGAGGACCAAATCGAGCAGATCTTACCGGGTTCATGGTCATGGTCATGTATTGTGTTGCAACTGGTATCAAGTTGTGTTTGCCTACCTTGATTCTTCACCAGTTGGCAAGTGTCATCTACACGTCCAAAGAGGTCCATCTACCTTTTCCTCACATCATTCATGTGTTATGTGATACAATCGGTCTTCCTACGACAGACGATCTTGAACGTCCACTACATCATTTCAACAGGGTCAATATTTAAAAGTTAGACCTTAAATTTCATCCATATCCGGAAGGCCAACATGAGGAAGAAATTCATGGAGAAGGAGAGATGGGAGAAGGGGCGGTACCAATGGGAGAAGACCCACAAGAGCCTCAGCCCATTCCGACTCCGACCGATTCCGCTCAGGCCCAACGATACAAATTTCATCAAGATAGGGCCGGAGCGACAATATGTGGATTGAATCGAATAGAGGCTAAGTTGGAAAGGCATGATGCGCGGTTCTCGGCATTGGAGAAAATGGTGTTTGGAGTGCAGCGCATAGTCCAGCAGCTCGTTGATTTGCTGACATGCTAATGAGATGACACGACGCCATCCTCCTCAGCACCAACACCATAGATTCAATAGTTCTCCTGCCACCACATACACCGATTACTCATCTACACGTAAGAGCATGGGTATCTTTTTGAATGCCCTACGTTCTTGTGTGTGTATGAAGTGGCTAGCTAACATGGAAAGTCTTTTTCTTTTTTTTTTGTTAGTCGTTGTGGTTTATGGATATCCTCTGGATGAGGAAAATACTTTACTTTGATGTGCCCATGGCTAGGCCGAATATTTGGATTATGTATTTTAGGTCGGATGTGTAATACTGCCAAGCTTAGGCAGTTTTTATTTTTTGGATAATCTTATGGTTGTTCAATAATCTATATATTTTTTATGCCTATCCTCTACCAAGTTTAGATGTTTACAACATTTTCTGATAATAATGCTTGTTCTTATGCAAAGTACTCTCTGCCCATAAATGTTGTGAACTAATTTGTGATTTCTAATAATGTTGTTATCTGTTTTTGAAATCACAGCTTTCCTTTTGCCCTGATTCTCCCCTGACTTTATGATTCAACTTCAGTCAACTAATATTGTTATATTGCCCTTTGCCAATGACTAAGAAAAAGGGGGATAACAAATCTCACCAATGGAGAAAATTGTGTGTATCTATGTATGTATGGTGGTACAGGTGTTAGGGGGAGCAGCTACTACTGAATGTTAGAATCTTGTGTGTGAACTCAAATATCCTATTTGTAAAATTGTGTGAAGTTCTCGTACACACAATTTAGGATGTTGGTCTAGGTATTGTTCTAGGATTTCAGGTGTTTTGTCACGTAATTGACAAAGGAGGAGATTGAAAGTGCACTGGTTTGTCAATTAGCGTGAGTGTTAAGTCAGTAGCCCCATAGGAAGATCATTTGAGCGTCTGCCTCAACTAGATGTATGCTCAGAACTCTTCAAAGGTAAACTTAGCCTCACATCCCATGTCCCAAAACACCCAGGTACATAAAATCCTTAAAATTGGATAGAATAACATAAGGTATAAAGTATGAAAACTATTTTCAAATCAGAAAAATCTTTAAGTTTTCAGCTTTTATGGATATATCGAGATCACCTCGATGAGATCGAACACCAGTTATCTATGTCCTCAGAATAAAATTGATATCATCGAATTGAGGACTACTTGTGTCCAGCAACCAACTTGATCTCTGGATAAAAATCAATTAATCGATGGAATAATCGATATCATTGACATTCAAATTTCGAGATCATCGAGACGACTCGATATAATCGAATCCTGGTCTGTTTGTGTCCAGGTAGCTTCTAAGGCAAATCATACATTTATCGATGACTCGAAGGAGGCCTCAATATTCTCAGAATTCAAACTCTGATGATATTGATGGACCTTCGATGTTATCGATTTCGGACCAAACTGTCCAGCAAGCTTTTTAGGCAAAACCTCTTTAAATGATTTGAGGAATCGATTCCTTCGATAAATATTGATATTTAAATATTGATCATATCGAACCTAGGTCGTTTTCATCGAATTCGGACAATGGAGTGTCCAGCGAGCTTAGAGGAAAATCTTTTATAAAAGATCGATGAATCAAGCTAGGTATCGAAATCATCGACATTTAAAAATCGATGACATCATGGGAGGATCGATAATATCGAAACCTGCTGACTCATTTCTTAGCCTGCTCTCTTATTTTTCATTATCGAGGAATTGAACCATGTGTCAATGAAATCGGAGTTTGAAATCTGATGAAATCGAAGCATGTTCGATATGATCGATCTGTGTATAAGAGATTCAACTGTGATTGTCAGAAGAGTTCATATCATCGATCCGTCCCTCGATGTCTTTGAAAGTATATGTTCGATCATATCGAAGATGGATCAATGATATCGAACTCTGTAAAAAATCTGACTATTTTATTACCATTGGATCTCTTTGCCTATTTAAGGAGAGCTTGTTATTGGTTGTTGTAGTGAGAAAATAGAGAGAGCCTTGAGAGAGTCCTGTATACTATTTACCATAAGCTCCTTTTCTCATGGGAGTTCATCCTCGAACCCACCCTCATCATTAATATTCAATAAAGTGGATTGGGGAATGAACTTTCTCATTCAAGGATCATCCAACTACCTCCTTAATGGCAAATCATTGAGCTGGGATATCTTAAATGCTTAGATGCTTAGAATCACTCTATCTCTAAAACATGGAAACATTTAATAGAGTAGGATTCCAACATAACCTTGACCCAACATGTCGCCTTACATTGGATCATCATAAGTGTTGCGGATCGAGGGAGCTGAAGATCTTTTGTCATCAAGAAGGAAATCTTCATCAACGTGTTTAATGGGGCTCATCTACTTATCTGTAAGTCATTAGAGTCCAGAGACCCTACTGATCATTACTTTATGTAAGATTGGGTCACAGGTGATTCTCACCCCTTTCAAGTCCTCATAGGAGGCCTCCGACGGGAGAATACATGTGGGTGCTATGTGTTGACCCTTGCTCTTGGTGAGTATAAACTTAAGTCCTTAGCGTAGGTCCTAGGCCTGTATGGCCTAAAACCTAGGTGTTGTGTGTTGACCTTTACTCTTGTGTAGCATAAACTCTAGGTTCCTTGTATGGATCCTTGGCCTGTGTGGCCTACAACCCTAGGTTCCTTATGTGAATCTTTTGCTCTTATGTAGGGCATAAAACCTGGGTGCTGTGTGTTGACCCTTTCTCCTGTGTGGGGCATAAACTTGTGTCTCATAGAGACATGTCTAGGTTCCTTGTGTAGGTTGTGAAAGTTAAAGGTGAACCTGATTTAAAATCTCCGTTAGTGAAATCCGGTACACTCAAGGGTTGAGTGCGTCAGCCGGGAGTGGAGCAGGCAAGTTGTCGAACCACTATAAACGATTGTGTTTGGGATTGTTATTTGCTTTTTACTTTTCTCTGTTTACTTTGGATGTTCACATAATGCATGATCACATGATTGTTTAGAACAAATAAGTATCGCATTCCACCTACAGTCACTCATCCAATCCATCTTAAACTAAGGATATATATATATATATATATATATATATATATTGTTTATATTTTGCTTAGTCTTGTGATTGGATCGTCTAATTGGTTTGGAAACCATTAGAGTTAAATTGATGATATCTTGACATTTACATATTAGATCAAGATAACGATAATAGGATTTCCAATTGTCGTAAAATTTTATAAAAGTCCTACTCACCCCCTCTAGGACACCTTGACCTATTCCTACTTCAACTAAAGCGATCATTACCGCAATTTTAGATTAGTCAAGCGAATCAGTGTTTTCTTAGTATTTGAGCAAAAATTGTGAAATTTTTTCTAAAAATTTTGTAAATTTGAGCGATTTTGAAGTTCATCTATAATTTAGAAGTATAAGATACTTAATGTTGGTGATTTATGACTCTTGGGTTTAGTTACTTGTTAGATTTCACAGTTAAGTTCGAATTATTAATTCATGATTAGAAGTTTTAAACATTGATTGAGTCATGATTACACATGTTACATCTAGCTTACACATTAAGGTGTCAGTTTGATATTGAATTATTAACTTGGTGATTATTAAGCATGGAAGGAACCAACCTGGGGAATTTATCCATCATGTTTAATGAGAAGAATTGAAAAAAAAATAACAATAATAAATAAATAAATAAATACCCAACTAAAAAAACAGTTATCGTCGAAAACGGCTACCTATTAAAGATCTTTAAAAAGGTTGATATAGCGTGAAAGCCATTGATGGAAAAATCAAAAGCTGGAAGAATGCAAAGATAAACTTTAAGACAAGTTTTGCTTTTGCTCTTGGTTGTCCTAAATGCTCTTTTGATTATCAATGTTATCATGAAAATTAAGAATTGAACCTTTGATTGTGATAAGTCCAGATTTCACTATGCACCTGTGGAACTCAATGTTTAGAATTGTTCTAATTTGTGGATTAATACTTTGAACTTGACAATGAAATTTACCGAGTGCTAAAGTTTAGGAGAAAATAATGTTCAACATCGATGTATTTTGAAACTCTATTATCTAGATTGTTTTAAAACTGCCTGAGCTTATAGAAATTGTCTCATGGTTCTCAAAATATTTTACGCATACTTTGCTCAAGACTAGCAAAATGTTGGTTGGGGATTGTGTTGAGGGTCAAATATTGCATATTATCCCCCATTTATTACTTAGTTTTATAAACATGATAATGTTTAATGTTCTATTTTAATCATGTTTGTGTTACTAGGTGAATTTAAGAGCTTGGATTGAAAAGGGTGTTAAAAGCATGAATTTGATGCTCAAGAATCACCAAGGCAAGGGATGGATCATAGAAGGCTAAGATTGAAGAATTCACATGTTAAAGATCCAAGAAAACTAAGTGAGGAATGAAGAGAACTAAATATTTGAAGTGAAGAAGAGGAATCCTAAAATTTTTCTGAAAATAAACATATTCCTGAAAGTGTCCTGAAGAAGTATATTCTAAAATGCTGGGGCATTCTGTGAAATTGTGCAGAGTGAAGCCTATTTTGGAAAACTGCATAAATTTGAGGCAATTTTTAGAGTTTTCCAACTAGGTACAAAAGTTGGAGTTCCACAACTATAAATAGGACTCCCTAGGATGTTCTTAAGCATCTTCTAGGGTTTGTGGAGTAGACCAAAAGTGTGGAGAAGCCGTCACCAAGAATTTTTCTTCTCTTAGTTGTTTTTATACTTTTCTTAAGAGATCCTAGTTCAATCATGTCTATGGTTGGCTAAACTTTTTAGCTAGGGTTAAGAGGTGAGGCTTGTAGCATGATGGGATGTTTTCTATTGCTTTCATTCTTGTTTAAGTTGAACTATCTTTGATTCCAGTTTGATTATAAGAAATACTTTCAGTTTTTAATAGTTTGTTTTGACTTAAATTACAATAGATATGCGATAGCTTTGATTATGTTATTTTCATGTAATGAGATGGTGAAATTAGGAAATCCCGTTATTCACCATTGTCCCATGGGCATGGTTGGGTGATGGAATCCTTCTAATCTTCATAATTCTCTTATGATTGGTTGTGCGATTGGTAAATCTTTTTGTTTGCCTTGTCTTATGGGCATGGTTTTGTGATGGAATCACTTCTAGTTCTCACACCTCTCATCCATTGAGAATTAGGTCAAAGAAAGTTCAGATTTGGTTTTACTGAGATATCTTCCAATTGGATAAGCTGGGACTCTGATTCCAGTTGCGTCATTGAATCAAGCATAGATCTCCCTAATCTCTACAAGTGGATCCTTGTAAACCCTAGCTTCCCACCTTTGAATTTCTTAAGTTTTTCATTAAATCTCTCACAATTACTCTCTATACTTCCAGATTTAGGTTTTCATCTTTTTCTAGTTCTTCTTGTAGTTGCTTTCAGAATACTCACGAGATTAGTCCCTGTGGATTCAACCTCAGTCTTATCGAGATTATTACTACATCGTGACCCTACACTTGGGGTTGTGAACAAGTATACCTTCCTGCGTGATATTTCTATTGAATGCAGAAACCGTTGATGTTAAACCAAGGGTGATTCAACTCCTTCCAAAGTTTTATCAACTAGAATCTAAAAGTCCTTACTTATATATGAAAGAGTTCGATGAGATCATATCTACAGTACACTTCCCAAACTTGTCTCAGGACACGGTGAGACTGAAATTATTTCCTTTCTCGTTGAAAGAAAAGGCCAAGTCATTGTTACATTCCTTAAGACCACGGTCCATTGGCACATGGGTTAAGATGACAAGGGAGTTCCTTAAAAAGTTCTTCCTATATCATAAAACGAATACCTTAAGGAAAGCAATCATGAATTTTGCGCAAAAGGTGGATGAGACCTTCTTTTAACGTTGGGAGCGATTTAAGGATCTGATAAATTCATGTCCACAACATGGCTACAAAACATGGCGTATAACAAACTTTTTCTATGAGAGATTGATTTCACCCATGCGCTAATTTGTAGAGATGATGTGTAATGGGGAATTCGTGAATAAGGAAGTCGATGATGCATGAGATTATTTTGATAAACTCGCCGAAAACTCGCAATCATGAGATACCTCCTTAAGAACCACCACTTTTAAGCCTACTCAATCAAAGAAAAGGGGAGGAGTTTACGTCTTAAAATAAAAAGATGATATAAATGCAAGAGTAGCCAAACTCACAAGAAAAGTCAAGGTCATGGAACTTTTGAAGGCATAACCTGAAAAGGCTGCAAATGTTGTTTGTGGTATTTGTGCTTGTAACATACATATAACTGAAATGTCCAACAATTCCTGCCTTTTAAGAGATATTGAATGAGCAATTAAATGTTGTAAACAACTACCAAAGACCTTTCAGAGGACCCACCTCGAATACATACAACTCTAGCTGGAGAAACCATCTAAATTTCAGTTGGAGGAATGGACAAATGGCTAACCCACAAGAGGCCCTACTCAATTTTTAAATCAAAAGAGGCCTCAAGAGCATAGGGTTAAAAAATTCATGCAAAACCAAGAGTTATTCAACCAAAATACGGTACAAACATTCCATGATCTCAAAATAACAATGGGAATGTTTGCATCATCCAATCAAAGGATTGAGTCACACTTAGCGAGTGAAGAGAAAGGGATGCTTCCAGCCCCACCACTCCCCAATCCAAAACCGCAAAGTGAAATTAGTGACCCAAGCTCTTCAAATCAGATGGAGCAGGATAAGTCTATCACCACTCTTAGGAGTGGGAAGATTATTGACAAAACCATTTTACTGAGGGCTGAAAAGTCTAAGGACCCGGAAGAAACTGAAAATGATAGACCTAGTAATGCCCCACATGGGTTAGGATCAAAACCTCAAAGTAAGTCGATTGCACCATTCCCCCAGAGGTTGAGTGCACTAAAACCTCTGCTAACTCACAGGATATTCTAGAGGTACTAAAACAAGTGAAAGTCAACATCCCTCTGCTAGACGCTATGAAATAAATCCCCTCTTATGTTAAATTCCTGAAAGATTTATGTGAAACCAAGAGACGTCAGAGTATTCAAAAGAAAATCTTTTTAACAGAAAAAGTGAGTGCCATCCTTAATCAAGATGTGCCACAAAAATATAAAGATCCTGGTAGCCCAACTATCACCTATATAATTAGGAATCACCAGATTGGGCATGCACTTCTTGACTTAGGAGCAAGCGTTAACTTAATTCCCTTCTCGGTATATGAACAATTGGGTCTAGGTGAATTAAAACCCACTCGGACCATATTACAACTTGTTGATCACTCAGTTCATCTACCAAGAGGGATGATTGGGGATGTGTTGGTCCAGGTTAATAAATTTTACTATCCAGTAGATTTTATTGTATTGGATACTCAACCCATCATGGATATGAGCAATCAAATTCCTGTCATTCTTGGTCGCCCATTCTTGCTACATCAAATGCAATCATAAATTATAGGAATTAAATTATGAATTTATCTTTCAAAAATATGACATTGGACCTCAACATCTTTTTCAACATGAGTAAGCAGCCAGAGGATGATGATGATACGCATGACATTAATATGATCGATTCTTTCGTGGAAGACAGAGCACTTCTGACTTTATACTCTGACACTCTATAGATATGCTTAGCCCACTCCCTTGATTTGGATGATGACACGATTAGGGAGATGGATGCCATACTTGATGCTGCACCGGTACTTAAAGTTAACCGGTGGAGGCCACAATTTGAAGAATTGCCCCAAATCGATGTAATGCCTCTACCGTCTAGCTTTAAAGTACCAAAGCTTGATCTAATACTTTTGCCCATTGATCTTCAATATGTCTACTTAGGTCAAGATGAGACATACCCAGTGGTGATATCTTCCCACCTTGAGAAAGAACAGAAGAGTATGCTTATCTCTACTCTCCTTGAGCATAAAGGAGCCATTGGATGGTCGATTGCGAACCTCAAGGGAATTGATCCTTTGATTTGTATTCACTGCATTCATCTTGAGGATAATGCGAAGACCTCCTTACAACCACAACGTTGATTAAATCCAAATATGAATGAGGTGGTTAAAGGAGAGGTCCTTAAGTTGTTGGATGTGGGTATCATATACCCTATATCTGACAGTCAATGGATGAGTCCAACTCAGGTGGTTCCTAAGAAGTTCGGAATCACCATCATAGCCAATGCCGACAATGAACTTGTGCCAACTAGAGTCACTACTGGTTAAAGAATGTGCATTGACTGCAAAAAGTTAAATACCGTCAAAAGGAAGGACCACTTTCCTTTGCCCTTCATGGATCAAAATTTGTAAAGACTAGCTGGTCATTCTTATTATTGCTTTCTTGATGGATATTTGAGCTACAATCAGATAGAGATAGCCCTTGAAGAGTTGGAGAAAACAACATTCAAATGCCCCTATGGAACCTTTGCTTATCGAAGGATGCCATTCAGACTGTGTAATGTCCCCACCACTTTTCAACAATGCATGTTGAGTATATTTTCTGACATGGTGGGGCAATTTTTAGAGGTCTTCATGGATAACTTCTCTGTCTTTGGTCCATCCTTCAGCTAGTATCTAAAAAATCTTAAAAATGTGTTAAAGCGATGCTAGGAGAAGAATTTAGTTTTGAATTCGGAGAAATGCCATTTTATGGTTCCTAAGGGAATAGTGCTTGGGCACATAATTTCATACAGGAGAATTGAGTTAGACAAAGCTAAAATAGATCTTATCTCTAACCTACCTCCACCGAAGAGCATATGTGATGTGCGATCCTTCTTAGGACATGCTAAATTTTATAGACAATTCTGTTGGGGCACAAAAAATACATGGGTCGACAGGGTTTGGTTTGTTACGCATCAAGGATCTACAGCCTTGCCCATTACGTGACTCTCTCTCTATCATCCCTTTTTGGAAAATCTTCCACGATGAATAGTCCTGATGAATAATAGAATGAATGAATAGTGCCGATGAATAGTTGCGTGAGTGAATAGTAGCATGTGTGAAGAGTGCCGCAGTGAATAGTTACGTGGATGAATAGTAGCGTGGGATGAATAGTAGCACGGATGAATAATAACACGGTGAATAGTAGTATAGGTGAATAGTGCTACGAGGAAGTGGTAGAGTTGTGTGGGACCACACAACTCATCATAGTTGCGCAGACCTGCGCAACTCCTAGAAGGGACGGTTGGATTGAAATTTGTAAAATGATGGGAAGTAGGGTCCACGACATAGGATTCGAGGTCCCACACATGCGAAAGCCTATAAATACCCCCTCCCCCTCTCATTTGAAAGGAGAGAAGTTTTAAAGAGGAGCCATGAGTAGAGAGAGAGAGAAGGGAAGATGAGTTGAGCGGACCTGCGTAACTCAGGATCCCCGCAACTTAGGACCCGCACAACTCAAAACCCGTGCAACTTGAGTGAGTTGTGTGCCCCTATGCAACATGAGCTTTATTGTGTGATGTAGTTTTGTGGGTTCTCTCCACACTTCATGTTCTGAAGAATACACTTCTTATATGTTGGTCTAAAGCAAGGATTTTGGATCCGTACAACTCCTCTGTCACTTCGTGTAACATCCCAGATTTTTGCCAACCTGGAATTAGATGTTCTTAGGCAATGGGTCGATCCTAACACCTTATTAACTTGTCAGAACTCAATCCCACAGTCTAAAACTGCTTCTTAACCCATTTCCTTCACAATCTCCCATTTCCCCTTTCACCACCGTGTTCTTTAAATGTTTCTAAGTACTTTCATATTAGGCCTGAATCCTAAAGTTTAGGTGATGAAGAACAATACTTTATAAATCCGTACAAAGACCCGTGTGCCACCTCAGACAGAAATCACTCTAGATCAAATCCTTTAGAAAAGAGACAAAGTAACTAAGTACTAAACTAGATTAGCTACGAAATCTGCTTGATCTACTTTAAATATGATCTGCAAGACCCAAAACTTGTAGAATCATTGACGCTAGGTTACCCTAAAATCTAGGATCAATCTCATTACCCGGCTGCTCTCGGGAGCATCACGAAACTCTGTATCAGATCTGGATTGCACGTCGAAAGTCTGAATAATACGAAGATATAAAATTAGGACCGCCTTGCTGGGATTGACAACCATCTTGGAAATCAAATCCAGATTGTGTCCCAGTGTTATTTGCTTGAGCCTGGAGTGAAGTGTGTGAGAAACGTGGATATTTTAGAAATAAATATCTGAATTTAGGTAATCTGAGACTTGTCGCTTGCAGGCCAAATATAATCAATCAAACCATCGGAATCTGACCCAAATACACCCTCGAATCAGGAAAAATTTCATACACATGTCCATATACTTGTAACCCTGATCGAGTGTCAGTGACCGTTAAACAGAAACTAGTCCGCCACGGGCGATCTGTAAATCCGATCGGACCGAAAATGTAACTCGACCTAGATCCATAGTCAGTGAGCTTAAGTCTGACCTTTAGCTCAAGGGGAGCCTCCGAAAATGCTCCGTTGAGCTAAAACAGATGCCCTTTGGACAAAACCTAAGTATACCTTGACCCTGTGTCTATTTTGGAGAGTTTTGGGCCTATATAAGGACGTTAAACCCTCATTCTCTCATTCCATATGAATTTGAGAAAACCTAAGAGAGAGAAGAGAGAAACGAGAGAGAAAGTGTGGGAGATGTGGGAGGATCTCCCTGATACTCTACCCTGCCGCTATCTAAGCTTAACCATCCCGATCTAATCGCTTTTCCGGCGATTCCGACTTCATTTCTAGGTAAGAAAACCTAACCCTAAGCTGTTTTAGGGTTTCCAAGAGTGTTGGTGATGTAATAGCTGACCTGTTTCATGATTCAGGTTGCCTAATCACCGTAGACGAAGGCTTAGAGATTCTAGCGTATTTGTTACGATTCTACGACAAAAGGTGCGGACTTTAGATGTATAGGTTATGGTTTTCAATGCTTTCAATGTCAGATAATGATAGATCCATGATCTATATGTTATTGCACATGTACAAAGTGCTGTCCGTTTCATTTTTCGGTTATACGTTAACTATGTTGAATATACTGTATTCCCCGCATTTATAGAAAGTACCGTATACGTATAAATTTTGAAAGTGTGTTTGCCATGATTAATTACTATATGAACATGTTATATATGTGTATAATACTTACTTGGTGAAAGGGATCGCCCTAATACTTGTTTTTGCTAAGTATACGCTATGTATGTTGAAAGAGTGTATCCTAAGTGTTTGCGGAAATGCTTGTAAGAGTAAGTACTTAGAGGATTGTGCTTTAGGTAAGTGTTGAGATAGGATTCTTAGCTACCTTAAAGATGTATATGATTTCCTCCATTTTGTTTATTTAATTTAACCGCTTACTTATGAAATATATGTGTTTGTATTTCCTGTTTATATTGTGTTTTATAACATGCTTTATAACATGCTTTATGACATGCTTGTTAACATGCTTGAATTACTTTGTTTATTCTGCTTTACTCTACATGCTTTTGGTCAAGGATTGATTGTGTTTAGGGCTATGATTATAGTCCAGGCAATCAAAAATGGAAATGAATACGTGGCTGAGATTCATTCGCCATGCGAGATGTGTTCGACGAACCCGAGTTGTACTTCAGTTGACGATAGTGGCTAACCACACGAAGTGCTTATGCGATTCATATCATTTAACTTGTTGTGCACTCGAGCTACCCGAGCTCGTCAAGTAACCCTATCTGTCTTGTGTATGTTCACCATGTTTGGACGCCTCTGTTTGAACCTGAGGTACTAACCTTACCAGTGGAATCCCGTTAACCGTGGTCAAGCTGTCGGCCTACGCTGGGGCCACAAGCCTCCCCTAGTGACCATTGAGCAACCAGACTCGTGAGTCGATTATGGTGGTATGGGACACTATATTCGAGCTGTCAGCCTACACTGCTTTGATGGGTAATGGGGAGTGGTGTAACGATTCCATGTAACAGCCTTGACAGCCCTAACTGTACCCAATGTAGTGACCTGAGCATACTCTAAATCTGTGGTGAGGCGATGAGCCTTCCCGTAGTAAAAGTGTATAAACTAGGCCTGTATTGATAAGGTGATGGGGGAGTGGTGTAACGATTCCATGTAACAGCCATGACAGCCCTTGCAGCGACCTAAAAACACACCATCGTATGCGATTGTCTTGGACTGATGAGCCTAGAATGGATCATTGTTTGGGAATGATATAAGGAAGGTACCTTAGTTTCCCAATACTGCTATTTGAAATGGACTAATAACAACTCGGTAATCATGCTCATCATCGCATTGCATGTGCCTGGAAGATGTGAAGCACTGAGGTTGACAACATGCCACGGACGTAAGATGGTGCCGCACGAGGGAGTATGTTAGTGAGGGCTTGCATCATAATCGTATCTCATCCTTGCATTAATTACAATACTTAGGAATGTTGACTGTACTACTTTATCATTACTACTTAACTGAATTGATAACATGTTAACCTATGCTTTATTGTTCCACTGAGTTGATCACTCACTCCCATGTTACGGGACGGTGTTGTACACACCAACCAGACCCTGTTGTAGCCGCAGGTGATGGCGATTCTTATGAGGCGGAGCCGGACTTTGTGACGACGAGGATGCTTCCTCGTATATGCTGTTTCTGGTGGCTTCATGTGAGTCGTGCCTTGATCGACGGGGTTACAAGGATGTTGACTAGATGACACTACACCTTTGGTATATTTTGAAATTGTACTTGTAATTCATTAACCTGGCAACATTATCACACTTTGGAGACTTACCATAGTTTATATCTTCTATACATCTATCACGGTCTTCCGCTTACAATTTAACTGTCTCTGGAGTATGATATGTTGTTTTGGTATAATCCCATTCATGTTTCAGTGCTCTCATCATAATCATCATTTTCTATGTTGCATAAGTCAAGCGTTGGAACTCATGAGCTGAGCTTTGCTCGACCCCCGATTTTCAGGGCGTTACACTTCGACGGATGCAAAACACGCCGAAATGCTGCCAAAATTGCCATTGAACTGCTTCTCCTTTAAATCTTACACTAATTCTTTGTACTTTGTTTCAGAATTAAGGGAGATATGAGGATGCAATTGAAACTCAGGATTAATGATATCTATGATGAATGTTCTTCTATTTTCTTTACTATTATTGAATGATAAATCCCCAAATGAAATGCTTTTCGTTTCTTGTCAAAACAAAATGACGACTCTGTTGGGGAATGTTATTATTCAATGATAACTTATAAAATATTCAGAGAACTTTCATCACTGTTTGGCGTCGAGTAGATGTCAAAATGGCGACTCTCAACGAGAACATCCTCCTCTTCGTCTCTAAAACAAAGTACGATTTTATTTAATTAAAATAACTGATACTCTCTTTTGAATAACAAGTATTTTGTCCTTACACGACCGCAATGGCTTTTCTCCCAACTAACATGGTTGTCTACTTCACACCTAACGGATTCGCAGTAGATTACATCGACAATACGGGATCACTACTACAGAAAGTACCAAAGAAGGTTAAATCATTTGCGATAAAGGATAAGTAATGTCAAGTGATATCCGAAATGGTTTCTGCTTCACTAGTGGGGCAGCGAGATAATGAAGGATGGATGATAGTGCCATTTAAAAGATGAAGGGTTCGATCTTCTCCCACAAGGAGTACCATCCTACCAAATATGGTTAAAGGGTTGATTATACGAAATGTCACGAGGTGCAACCACACCTCAGTCACGTAATATCACAACAGTTCATCTTCCTCAATGACATTAGCAATGTAGTGATCATTTTCTTCTTCAATATCAAAACAATCGAAGTATTAAGAAGCAGAAAACTTGACGGCGGATATTAATCAGCCTTCACCAGATGAGCATGTTGCTGAATAAGTTCCTAATTTTCCAACAGTGACTGCTGTGAACAACATTGAACCACAAGTAAAAATGCCACAACCATAAACAGTTAGATTTCATGACTAATGCCTAATATTACTCAGAACATAGCGCATGAAGAAATCCGACAGGTGGTCACTGAAACCATTCATCTAGAGAAAGAATAAAATCAGAACAAAAGGTTCCGATATCAGACACCATATCCCACTTAAATAGAAGAAATGTCATTTCCTTCTGACTTCAAACACCCAAACTTTAAGAAGTTTAATGGGTACGGGTCACCAGAAAAAACATATGATGCACTTCATAATAATGATGGAAAATTTCTCTAGAGCTCCTCGGTATTCTTTGGGATTATTTGGGTCTTCTCTAATAGGGAAAGCCTTCAGGTGGTATTCAACTTTAATTGCAGGATCTATTCATACTTGGGAATAGATGCAGAGTTGTAATAACCCAAATAAATCTTGACCGTTGAATTTTAATCATTAATCGACGTACCCAATTAGTCCGATGTGACAATCGATCTACAAGATCAACTGGTTCAATCTCAACCATTGATTTGGACATATCTGATCCGACTGTTCGTTAACTAATAAATCCAACCATACATGTAACCATCCATCCAACGATACATTCATCTAACCGTCCACATGCTGAAATCATCAAAATACTTTTCCATCCATCTAAATTGACCATCCATCTCACCACTAATCCATCAGTACATCACATAGTCCATTTCCCCGATCACACATGAACTCATCCAACCATACATCATGCACATCCATCCATCTATCCATACATACATCTATCCATCTATTATACATTGATCCGTCCATCTACATCATACACCTATGCACCATCAAATACATCACAACCACACACATGCACCAACCACATCACGCACATCCATCCATCTATCCATACATCCATCCATCCATATATTGATCCATCCATCCATCTAAATCATCACAACCTTAGCTTAATATCGACACCATGTATAACAATTTCATTCATGCACAAACATGTGGCACGCACACATGAGATACATGATGCACATGCACACTAGATTTCCCACCATGAATACCTATTGCATACACACATCTCTTATACGTGTGGCACACATGCACCACATGCATCACATGCACCGATGTCCACACACGTAACACATAGCACATGTGCAATGTAGAACCGGTGGTGCATGCAAACCAGAGAAAATGCAACTCATGTTTTAAATAGACTAATAAAGAAGGAGGAGAAACGGTAAGAGAGTAGTAAGAGCCACTCTCTCTTACACGTGTTAAAGATGTGAATGAAGAGGCTATAAAAGGGAGGCATGAGAGACAAAAAAAAGAACGTGAGATGAGGTGAGGTGTTGTGACGTGAGAAGAGTGAGGAGAGAGAGAGAGAGAGAGAGAGAGAGAGAGAGAGAGAGAAGAGGGAGAGATATAAAATAATATATATATAATAATAATAAGAAGGGTTGCTGGACATTCACGTTGGAAAGAGAGGGAGAGAGAGAAGAGAGAGAAAAAGGAAGAAAGAAAAGAGGAGAGAGAAAAAGGAAGAAAGAGGAAGAAAAGAAAAGAAAATAAAATATTTTTTTTTAAAAAGGTGAGTTTTCTCTCACTTGATATTTAAAATAATAATAATAATAATGTTTTTTTATTTATTATTATTTAATTATTCATTCATTCAAATAATTTGATCTTACTTGCCCATCTTGTTGTTTGTTTAAATTTTTATTATTTAAATGCATACTATAGGTTTAAACATGTCATTTTAATTTTTGTCGTTCAGTTGTCTTTATTTTATTGACATGATATTATTGCAAAAATCTTGAGTTTATAAATTTTGGATTCTTAATTCAAATAAATTATATTGCAAGTTTATTTATTTATTTATTTATTTTTTATTTATATATATATATATATATTTTGTAGAACTTTCGTCATGTATATGTAATTTACATTGATTAACAATTTTGTTTTAAATTTAATAAATTGTGCACATCACGTATTTATGAATTGATCAATAGGAGTCGTTAAATGTTTTTTTAGAAATATTTGATTTGTGAAATATTAAAATCATGCATCATTATAATTGTGAAACACCAGAAAATAGGTGGGGCGATCAAGTCCTCTGGGTTGAAAATCCCTAAAGCGTAAATAGGTGGGGCGATCAAGACCCTTGGGTTGAAAGTCCCAGAAACCCAACTGGTACCTTTTGGAACCTCTACCGTACCCTTTGAGTGGGTGAGCATGTCGATTACAAAAGGTTCCCACTTTGTCGGGTTCGGTAGGGTAGTAGTCGACCAAATTAACGTTTAATGGGTCCCTCACCAAGTGCCCTTTGGATGGGTGAGCATGTTATGCGAAAGGTTCCCATTGCCAGGCTAGGTGTTGTATTGGCGCGGGTGTTGGCCAACCGGTGTAAACTGGCCCTGGTATTAAAAAGAATAAACCACACATGTTATTATGGAGTATAACATATGTTGATTTCATTCATTCATTTTTCTTTGAATTTACATTGAAGTATTTTGTTTATTAAATCTCCTCATTTGTTGTTTTGCCTAAATAGGTATTGTATCTTTTAATACTTTTATTCATGTTATATGAGGTTATTTTGAAACCCGTGTTGAGATTACTCACTAGGCTTCGCAGCTTACCCTGTTGGGATTTTAAAATTTCAGGATCGGGATCACATGGAGGAGCTTAAAGAGATTTCTTTCATTTATTTTTTTTTTCTTTATCATTTTCAAAATAAGTGTAATAAACATTTAGTATGACAACATTACGATGACACGTGTTTGATGATAATCTTGAATAGTCGGAACATGGACATTTTTCTTCTTTAAATAAATGTTTAATTATTCAATTTTTGGATTGTTATATTTTATGAATGAGATTATTTTTTTTAAATATATGTGGGGATTATTAAATGTAAACATATAAAACATAAGTCATGCCTTCGGTACGGAATCGGGTCGAATATACCCAGGTGCCGGATTTCGGGGCGTGACTGATTGGTATCAGAGCTTAAGTTTAGAATCATTGAGGACCTAGGGTTTTACTTGCAAACGTAGTCACTTTGAAAATTAGGATATATCCCCTGCGAGTGTTGTTGTAAAAAAAAAAAAAAAAAAAAAAACACTTAACTTGTTGTATTGTCTTTTAGTGATTCATCGTTATGTGATATCTAAAGCTTATTGTTTGATTTAAAACATGTCTCGGAGCCGGCGTGATAGAGGTAGAGGTAGAGCCAGTCTCGTGGCGGCCACACCGAGGACCACCGAAAGTGGTCAATCACTTGATGGGGTCTTTCGTGCTTTAGGCGACATGGCAGCCATTCTTGGACAACACATTCGTCGTGATAATAGAGGTGTCGCCCAAGTTGTGCAGGATGGCGTTGGGGGCTTAATAGAGAAATTTAAGAGATTGAAACCACCTGCTTTTGAGGGTTTATCGGGCCCTATGGAGGCAGAAAAGTGGAAAAAGCAAATAGAAAAGATATTCACTGTTTTAGGATGTGATGAGGAGCAGAAGGTTACACTTGCAGTTTTCATGTTTGAGGGAGAGGCCGACCACTAGTGGGAGACAATTGCTAGAACAATTGATGAAAATATCGTATGGACATGGGATATGTTCTGTGAGAAGTTCAATGAAAAATACTTTCCTGAGTGTGTACGGGAACAGAAAGCAGAGGAATTCATAAGCTTAGAACAGGGGGAGATGACTGTAGGCCAGTATGAGTCTAAATTTACTGAATTATCCCGTTTTGCCCCATTTATGATTCAGGATGAAGCTCACAAAGCTAAGAAGTTTGAGCGAGGTCTGAGAGGGTCAATTCGTAACAAGTTGACTCCACTTAAACTTAGATTGTATGCCGATGTAGTAGAACGTGCTCTAATGATAGAACGAGACAACGAAGAATTCTGGAAAAGTCGTAACCAGAAGAGAGAAGCGAAGAGCAATGGTAGGGCTACACCGAATACATATCAAGCACAGGGTGATGCTTCTAAGAAACAAAAGGTGACGATAACAAACACCTCAACTCCTGCTCAGCCAATGAACCGATTTACGGGTAAATGTTATAACTGCGGAATGGAAGGTCACTCTGCTCGTTTTTGTAAACAACCGCCTCAGCAACCACATTATCAGGCACCGCCACAGATGCACTCGAGACCTCAGCTACAATATCAAGCACCTTAGCCACAGTACCAAAGACCTCCATATCATCAAGTACCGGAACAGTATCAGAGACATCCACAACAAAGACCCCTCAAGGCGCAGCAACAACGCCCACAACAACAACACTACCCGAGGCAGGAAGGTCAGGCTTCACGACAATCGGCCCGAGGGTCGTGTGTTTACTATAGTACTATCAGACGCAAATGCTAATGGAGCAGTGGTGGAAGGTACCATAATTATCTATTCCTCACCCGCTCAAGTTTTATTTGATTCAGGAGCTACGCATTCTTTTATTTCGACTCTTTTCGTGCAAACATTGGGTCTATCTCCTGAACTCCTAGATAAGAATTTAATAATTGCTACACCGATAGGAAGCTCCGTAGTATTAAATCAGATATGTAGATCTTGCCCTGTCATGGTTGGAGATTCTGTATTATTAGCCGACCTTATCGTATTAGATATGCAAGAGTTTGATGTTATTCTGGGAATGGATTGGTTAGCTTCGTTCCATGCAAAGTTAGATTGTTTTGAGAAGACAGTGACATTCTTTATTCCTGGGCGACCGAGACTCCAGCTTCTTGAAAAGCAAAAGAATGGACCGTTATGCGATTTCTTAGCACTTTTGGAGGAAGAACCATACGAAGTAGGTATCGATCAAATTCCAATCGTATGTGAGTTTTCCGACATATTTCAAGACATACCGGGGTTGCCCCCAAGAAGAGAGATCGAATTTGGTATAGATCTTATGCCTGGAGTCTCACCAATCTCCATGGCACCGTACCGTATGGCACCAGTAGAGTTGAAGGAACTAAAGGAGCAGATTCAAAAGTTATTGGAGCAGGGTTTCATTCGGCCGAGTATGTCACCGTGGGGTGCACCAGTCTTATTTGTAAAGAAGAAGGATGGCTCGATGAGATTATGTATTGATTATCACCAGCTAAACAAGGTCACCATTAAAAACAAATACCAACTTCCTAGGATAGATGACCATTTCGACCAGTTGAAAGAAGCCAAGTTTTTCTCCAAAATAGATTTGCGGTCAGGGTACCACCAGCTTAGAATTAAAGAAGTGGACATACCAAAGATAGCCTTTAGAACTCGTTATGGCCACTACGAGTTTCTCTTGATGCCGTTTGGACTAACAAATGCACCAGCAGTATTTATGGACTTGATGAACAGAGTATTTAAGCCACACCTAGATTGTTTTGTCATAGTATTCATAGATGATATTCTTATATATCCTAAGACCCAGGAAGAACATGAGCAACATCTTAGAGTTACTCTTCAAACACTTTGCAGAACATCAATTATATGCTAAATTTGAAAAGTGTGACTTTTGGAAGGAGGAAGTGAAATTTTTGGGCCATGTAGTTTCGAAGAAGGGCGTGTCAATAGACCCATCAAAGGTAGAAGCAGTACTGAAGTGGGAACAACCCACGAGTGTGACCAAATACGTAGTTTTCTTGGTTTAGCGGGGTATTATCGAAGATTTATCAAAGACTTCTCTCGAATTGCAAAGACCGTTAACTCGATTGACCAAGAAGGGTGTAAAGTTCATTTGGGATGATACTTGTGATCAAGCATTTTCGAGTTAAAGATTAGGTTGACGACAATGCTGTCCTCACCATTCCTTCGAGTGGTGAAAAGTTTGTAATCTTCGGTGACGCTTCATATAGAGGTTTAGGTTGCGTCCTTATGCGACAGAAGGTAAGGTTGTAGCTTACGCCTCTAGGCAATTGAAAGTGCATGAGCGAATTACCCTACTCATGACTTGGAGTTGGCAGCTGTGGTTTTCGCTCTTAAAGTATGGAGGCATTATCTATATGGGGAGAAGTTCGAGCTATTTTCAGACCATAAGAGTTTGAAGTATCTTTTCTCATAGAAAGAATTAAATATGAGGCAACGTCGGTGGATGGAATTCTTAAAGGACTATGATTTCACCCTCCAATTCATCCAGGTAAAGCCAATGTAGTAGCAGATGCCTTAAGTCGTAAGCCGCACGGAGTAATCGCTCACCTCATGATTCAGCGATGGAAAATGTTAGATACGGTGAAGGATTTTGACATCCAATTGAATCCGCAAACATCTGTAGCTCGTCTCTTTAACCTAGCCGTTCAACCTTCCTTAATTAGTAAGGTTATAGAAGCTCAACAACAAGATTCATGGCTACAAGCTAAGGTAAAAGAAGCTGAAAAAGATGGTAAGTCGGAATGGAAAGTTGGTACCGATGGTGGATTAAGATTCCAAGGAAGATTATGTATACCAAATGTGGCTAAATTAAAGAAGGAAATTATGGACGAGGCACACCGCACTAAGTTCACAATCCACCCTGGAGGTACGAAGATGTATCACGATATGCGTAGGCAATATTGGTGGAATAATATGAAGAGAGAGATCGCCGATTTTGTGGCCAAATGTCTGACATGTCAACAGGTGAAAGCAGAGCATCAGAAGCCGTCAGGGATGTTACAGCCACTACCGATTTCCGAGTGGAAGTGGGAGCACATATCCATGGATTTCATTATGGGATTGCCACGTACACGTAATAATCATAATGCAGTTTGGGTCATCGTTGACCGGTTAACTAAGTCTGCACATTTTCTTCCTATACGTGCTACCTATCCCCTAGAGGAATTATGTAAACTATATATTAAAGAAATAATTAGACTGCACGGAGTGCCTGTATCTATCGTATCCGATTGGGATTCCAGTTTTACGTCTCGTTTTTGGAGAAGTTTACAGAAGGCACTGGGAACCACTCTTGATTTTAGCACCGCTTTTCACCCTCAGACTGACGGGCAGACTGAACGAGTGAATCAGATCCTTGAAGACATGCTCCGAGCTTGCGTGCTTGATTTCAAAGGGAGTTGGGATGATCATTTACCATTGATCGAGTTCGCTTATAATAATAGCTACCAGATGAGTATCGGCATGGCGCCATATGAGGCTTTGTACGGGAGGCCTTGTAGATCTCCAAATTGTTGGACAAAAGATGGAGAAAGTAGTTTGCTTGGACCAGAGATTGTGCAAGAGACAACAGAGAAGATTTTTATCATTAGAAACCGTTTGCGTGCAGCCCAAAGTCGTCAGAAGAGTTATGCAGACAATCGTAGAAGAGATCTAGAGTTTGCAGTTGGAGATCATGTCTTCTTAAAGATTTCTCCTATGAAGGGCGTCATGAGGTTCGGTAAAAAGGGAAAATTGGCTCCAAGGTATATAGGTCCGTTTGAGATTCTAGAGAGGGTTGGTGTTGTCGCATATAGGCTTGCTTTACCGCCTCAGTTGTCTGGTATTCATGATGTTTTCCATATATCGATGTTAAGGAAATATGAGCGGGACATTTCTCATGTTATAGACTGGCAACCATTAGAGATCCGAGAAGACGCTTCATACATCGAACACCCAGTACGTATTCTTGACCGGAAAGACCAAGTGCTTCGATCTCGAGTTATACCATTAGTCAAAGTTCAGTGGAGTCACCATACTGAGGAAGAGGCTTCTTGGGAACGGGAGGCCGAGATCCAAGAGAAATACCCTCATCTATTCACATTATAGGTATGTAAATTTCGAGGACGAAATTTCTTTTAAGGAGGGTAGAATGTAATAACCCAAATAAATCTTGACCGTTGAAATTTAATCATTAATCGACGTACCCAATTAGTCCGATGTGACAATCGATCTACAAGATCAACTGGTTCAATCTCAACCATTGATTTGGACATATCTCGATTCGATCGTTCGTTAACTAATAAATCCAACCATACATGTAACCATCCATCCAACGATACATTCATCTAACCGTCCACATGCTGAAATCATCAAAATACTTTTCCATCCATCTAAATTGACCATCCATCTCACCACTAATCCATCAGTACATCACATAGTCCATTTCCCCGATCACACATGAACTCATCCAACCATACATCATGCACATCCATCCATCTATCCATACATACATCTATCCATCTATTATACATTGATCCGTCCATCTACATCATACACCTATGCACCATCAAATACATCACAACCACACACATGCACCAACCACATCACGCACATCCATCCATCTATCCATACATCCATCCGTCCATCTATTGATCCATCCATCCATCTAAATCATCACAACCTTAGCTTAATACTGGACACCATGTATAACAATTTCATTCATGCACAAACATGTGGCACGCACACATGAGATACATGATGCACATGCACACTAGATTTCCCACCATGAATACCTATTGCATACACACATCTCTTATACGTGTGGCACACATGCACCACATGCATCACATGCACTGATGTCCACACACGTAACACATAGCACATGTGCAATGTAGAACCTGGTGGTGCATGCAAACCGGAGAAAATGCAACTCATGTTTTAAATAGACTAATAAAGAAGGAGGAGAAACGGTAAGAGAGTAGTAAGAGCCACTCTCTCTTACACGTGTTAAAGATGTGAATGAAGAGGCTATAAAAGGGAGGCATGAGAGACAAAAAAAAAAAGAACGTGAGATGAGGTGAGGTGTTGTGACGTGAGAAGAGTGAGGAGAGAGAGAGAGAGAGAGAGAGAGAGAGAGAGAGAGAGAGAGAGGGAGAGATATAAAAAAAATATATATAATAATAATAAGAAGGGTTGCTTTGGACATTCACGTTGGAAATAGAGGGAGAGAGAGAAGAGAGAAAAGGAAAAGAAAAAGAAAAGAGGAGAGAGAAAAAGGAAGAAAGAGGAAGAAAAGAAAAGAAAATAAAATATTTTTTTTAAAAAGGTGAGTTTTCTCTCACTTGATATTTAAAATAA
Organism: Magnolia changhungtana; assembly: GCA_030180095.1. Taxonomy (NCBI): domain Eukaryota; kingdom Viridiplantae; phylum Streptophyta; class Magnoliopsida; order Magnoliales; family Magnoliaceae; genus Magnolia; species Magnolia changhungtana. The sequence goes on along the minus strand of JASAUF010000473.1, from coordinate 2,971,025 downwards.
TAATAATAATAATGTTTTTTATTTATTATTATTTAATTATTCATTCATTCAAATAATTTGATCTTACTTGCCCATCTTGTTGTTTGTTTAAATTTTTATTATTTAAATGCATACTATAGGTTTAAACATGTCATTTTAATTTTTGTCGTTCAGTTGTCTTTATTTTATTGACATGATATTATTGCAAAAATCTTGAGTTTATAAATTTTGGATTCTTAAATCAAATAAATTATATTGCAAGTTTATTTATTTATTTTTTTTTTATTTATATATATATATATATATATTTTTTTTTTTGTAGAACTTTCGTCATGTATATGTAATTTACATTGATTAACAATTTTGTTTTAAATTTAATAAATTGTGCACATCACGTATTTATGAATTGATCAATAGGAGTCGTTAAATGTTTTTTTAGAAATATTTGATTTGTGAAATATTAAAATCATGCATCATTATAATTGTGAAACACCAGAAAATAGGTGGGGCGATCAAGTCCTCTGGGTTGAAAATCCCTAAAGCGTAAATAGGTGGGGCGATCAAGACCCTTGGGTTGAAAGTCCCAGAAACCCAACTGGTACCTTTTGGAACCTCTACCGTACTTTTGAGTGGGTGAGCATGTCAGGATTGCAAAAGGTTCCCACTGTCAGGTTCGGTAGGGTAGTAGTCTGACCAGCTAACGTACGAATGGGTCCCTCACCAAGTGCCCTTTGGATGGGTGAGCATGTTATGCGAAAGGTTCCCATTGCCAGGCTAGGTGTTGTATTGGCGCGGTGTTGGCCAACCTGTAAACTGCCCTGGTATTAAAAAGAATAAACCACACATGTTATTATGGAGTATAACATATGTTGATTTCATTCATTCATTTTTCTTTGAATTTACATTGAAGTATTTTGTTTATTAAATCTCCTCATTTGTTGTTTTGCCTAAATAGGTATTGTATCTTTTAATACTTTTATTCATGTTATATGAGGTTATTTTGAAACTGTGTGTTGAGATTACTCACTAGGCTTCGCAGCTTACCTTGTTGGGATTTTAAAATTTCAGGATCGGGATCACATGGAGGAGCTTAAAGAGATTTCTTTCATTTATTTTTTTTTCTTTATCATTTTCAAAATAAGTGTAATAAACATTTAGTATGACAACATTACGATGACACGTGTTTGATGATAATCTTGAATAGTCGGAACATGGACATTTTTCTTCTTTAAATAAATGTTTAATTATTCAATTTTTGGATTGTTATATTTTATGAATGAGATTATTTTTTTAAATATATGTGGGGATTATTAAATGTAAACATATAAAACATAAGTCATGCCTTCGGGTACGGAATCGGGGTCGAATATACCCAGGTGCCAGATTTCGGGGCGTGACAAGAGTATTTTTATGGAAAACTTCTTCTCTTCCGACAGAGAAGTTAGTTTGACTGAACTCGCCTCTGCTTGCCAATGAGAAAACGAATCAGTTGACGAATCCATTAGTCATTGGAGAACCCTAGGGGTATTATGCTCACAACTTGTCAGAGAAGAAGAGAAAGTCAAGCTATGTATAAAATGCATAAAACCAGATCACGTTAGGACTTGTTGGTCCGAATATATAGACCTTTCGTGATCTTGCTACCAAGGCTCATACTCTTGAAAATATGGTTGAAAAAACTGTCCGCATTTTACATAGAGTCACTATACTGAAATCTTCATAAAATGTCAGCCAATGCCACTAGCAAAGAAGAAAACAAAGAAGATTATCAGAGTAAAGAAAGAAATAATGGCGAAGAAAATTGGAAAGGTCATACAATGATATAAAAATGCAGACAATGTAATACCCAAAAGAAATGGGCATTCGTAAAAGAATATATACTTCCTATGAAGAATCAACTATTGGCTCGAGGGGAAATTAAGCTACCAACATCAAAGTACCGTAAAGAAACAGAGAAAAGAAGAGAAAAATGATACTATCACTATCATTGAATGTTCGAGCATTAGATTGGAACTTGGTATGTCATCAAAGATATACTCTAAAGGATGATCGACAATGGTGAAATTTTTATGGAAGAATATGATAGAAAGAGAATGATGAGTTAATATAATTTCCATTTGAAACATTGTATCAACAACTCCTCAAGAAATAAGACATGATTATAGTAGTGGCATGGTCCATCATGCTTATGTGCAAGAAGGAAAAGCAGAATGGATATGCAATATGTGATAAGACAAGCAATATTCTGATCACACATCTTCATGAAGAATAATCAATGAATAAAGAAATTAGATGAAGATAAAATTTTTAAATATTCTTCTAAACATCTGAGTGAAATTTCCAATCTACTTAATCCCGAAAAAGGTAATTGTTGATTTTCTGATATGATAATTATCGATATCAATTTTTACAGTTCAACATAGGGGCCAAAATCATTACCGCGATGGAGTTATTATATATTGACACTCAAGCACTGGGTTATTATTGCAATTGGATTATCGCTGCGGCCTTCAAAAGTATCTTTAAAATTATATACTTTAAAAAGGCTATTGCAAACTATTTCTAAGCCCTGGCCGATTATCTGCAAGATTTATGAAGAGACAACTATATCCAGATTATCGGCAATTATCAAGCTTATAATGCTAATTAAGACATGAAAAGATTCAACATATATTCTTCAAGAAATATAATATACTGAGATTTATTAAAGGTCACTTACAAGACCAGGGCCAAGTTTAAATCCAAAACAATATAATCAATATATTATCACTGAAGATTATATCAACACAACTTATCAAGAAAGGGATCAGAATGAATAAGGCATCGAAATGCCTGTGGATATTCATCTTGGCAAAATTATTTTTCTTGAAAGAATATTATATCGGTCAATCAGCAAAATCATTCGGCAAAATCAAACTACTATGGCTAAAACGTCCAAAGGAAATGAAGAAAATAAGAGAAAATGATTACTACTTCATCTTGAAGAATATTATACAAAGGATGATTGACGATGGTGAAATTGTCATAAGGAAGACATGAAATAAGAAAGAAACGTGAAGCTGCAAGACAAGCATTTTCACTGGAGAAGTAAATTCTCATCAGTATATACACCTATTAATGCCCAGTTCATCAAAATATGTTGTCCTTGAAGATGATCACAATTTTGATTTCGAAGGTTATTAGCATAATACTTTGAAATAAAAAGGGGCAAGACAAGTAGAATAAAGGAAGAGCCTCAAAAGGCAAATGCCATGTATTCTTCATCATTCTGAATAAAAGGCAGATTTTCAAGGATATCAAGTTTGATATCAAGTTCAAGCCTATCAAGTTAATCACCAATTATCGCCAAATCGTCAGTTATCGCCAAGCGCCAATGATTATCACCAAATGAAAATCATCACCAATGATTATCGCTAATGAAAAGCGCCAATGATTATCGCCGAGTCATCAAAAGCCATCATCGCCATCACCATATTACTAACACAAAGGCCATTTTATTATTTAAATTTATCGAAATTAATAGCACCGCCAAGCTGATACACTATTCTAACCATAAAATTTTGTTTTATATCATCAACAATGACGATATATCAATTTCGATTTATTATCATTGGCAGGACCTATAAAGCATGCTGCATATAAATATCGTCTGCCACAATGATTCATCATTTATTGTAGTGGAACAAGCTTATAAGGACAACCACATATAAGTCCTATAACAACAATGGCAATTCATCATGTACGGTAGCAGAGCCGAGTTTATAAAGCCAAATACATATAAGGATTATCGTCATTGGCGATGACGATACAGTGAGATCATACGGGTAGCAGTGAGAAGCCTGTGGCTCTAAAAAGCCCGTAAAGAGCATCACGAGCACCCATGCGGGTAGCTGATGAAGCAATCACATAAGACCTATGCCATATGTACAATTTCTGACAACGTCACGGAGGGCTGGCGAGAAAATGCCCTCTCGTGAATGGGTCTGACTTGAAGGCGAAGAAAAAGTCTCTAAAGCAGGATGACTCTCCAAATCCCTGGCTGGATTTCAGTAGTAACGCATGAGGGCGGGTCTCTAAAGCAAGATGATAGGTCTCTGAAGCAAGATGACCCCTCATTGATGGGCTGGCAACCCTGGATTTAGTACCCAAAAGTAGCCTTGTGCACCCCATAAACTCTAGAGAGTTACTATAGCCAACCCTGTGCGTAAATCCCACTGAGTTCACTGCCCCGATAGCTTCACTGGGCCCCTCTGATGGATCGTGGTTTGTGAACTCCCCGACTGCGATAAGCCCGGTGAACTCCAGAGAGTTACAATGGCCATTCGCGTAAGACCGGGCTCCAACTACTTACAAGCCTAAACCGTGATTGCTCCAATTACTTACGAGCTTAAACTGTGTGTGAAAGTGTCCAGTCAAGTTCAATCCAGTCAAGTTAAGTCAAGTTAAGTCTAGTCCAGTTAAGTCCAGTCAAGTTAAGTCCAGTCATGTGAAGACATGTCTAGTCAAAAGTATATTTATCCTTCCGACAAGAGCTGTGGCGTCTTTCGGTCTCTTGCCTTCTTGATGATTAAGAAATATTACCTCATAAAATCCTCAAAGGTGGCAAAGAATAAAATAGCAAAGAATTATCATTTTCTTCTGGATGGCTTGATAACTCAGATGTATTCTTTAAATTCCTTAAAGGAACGCCGAGTGCTATCCATCTTTCAAGAGTAGCAGTATACTTTGCTTCACAAGTATTAACTTCTAAAGAAATCCTATAACTTGGTCTTTCTGATAATTTCTTACGTGTGATGGAAAAATATGTACCTGGACAAGGGGGGGGGAGGGGGTATAATCTGTCTCTTCAAAGCAACCTATACCTTGGTCTTTCTGATAATTTCTTATGCGCGACGGAAGAATATGTATGCCATAGTCTATTGGATAATAATTACACACCAAATAACATTGGTGAACCCACCAACGCATCCACCAATAAGAAGTCTGGACTGGATAGATATAGCTGAGAATTATGAAGCGAGATCTGGTATCAACATTCGAAAGTTGCCTCCATATCAAAGCCCAGCTATATGGTTCGATGCCATAACTTCTCATTGTTTTAGTGATGATATTTTAAGTCTCCGTAATGGACCTGATGGGGACAAGGAACAAATGTTCGCCAAAAGAGATGGAATCATTGTTGATAACTTCTATATCCTCTGGAAAGCTAGTAAATGGAAATTGAAAGAAGTCTTCTCTATTTTTCTAAATCAGCAAAGGTCCAAGGAAAATATACTCCTAGCCAGTCTATGAAGAAATATTAAGGAGTACAAACTAGAAAAAACTCAGTGGTTGAACCTTTAGAGCCAAAAATGACATCTCTGAAAGCACGATATAAGGAACAAAGAATGCAACAAATGCAATGCAAGCACGCTGACAAGCACAAAGATGGAACGACTAAATCATTGTCATATTGTAAATATTACAATCGTTCTAAAAGCTTTTAATATATTTCAAAATTATTAATACTTCACAAAACTATATTGGAAAATTATGATATCTTGAGATACTAATTCCGATTAATTTGGTAGGAAAGATTACCATTCAAAATCTTAGATTATGCAGTGTTTCTAGTCGAAACGAAATATTTGATTTGGGGATATTCATTCAATGATAACAAAGAAAGCCTGAGAGAACAGATATCACAGAGTATTTTATTTAGTCTGAGTTCTTTTACATCCTCATATTTCCCTTGATTCTGAAACAGAGTACAATAAATCAATGCAAAGGAGAAGAAGACAGTCGCAATGGAAATTTCAGTAGCATTTCGATGCTTTTTTATCATATCTCCAGGAGAGATGAGTTGTGCAAGCTTGAAGCCCTTGATTTAATCGCATGATAAGTCTTGATCATCCTTCCACTCATCCCTTTGAAATGGTGGTAAAGACCGCACTAGTTGAAGAAGGAATATGCCAATATGTCCTAAAGGGGTTAATACGACTTTTTAAAGTTTTTATGATTTATTTAAAAAATCCTACTTCACTAATCCTGTGATCATGCAATTATCAGGATTACTCAAATGTAACTCTACTGGCTTCCAAGCCTGGTAGAGGATCCAATCACAAACTATTTTAGAAGTAAGCAGTATGAAAGCTAGCTTATGATGGATATAACTGTGTAAGTGTATGTGGTGTGATCAAATGTTCAGATATGGATGTATTAAAGCAAATCACACAATCATAACAATCTCAAACACAGTCATTTTTATAGTGGTTCGACGATAAGTCTACTCCACTCCCGGTTACCGGATTTCGCTAAGGAGGTTTCACAGCGGTTCACCTCAAACTTAAGGTTTTAAATCAGGTTGACCTTCAACCTTTACAACCTGCATTGAGGTTGACTGTTTATGCTCTCACGAGCAAGGGTCAACACAACGCACCCACTTTTAGGCACACTGGCCAAGGATCTTTCATAAGACCCTACTGGAGGTTTCTACACGATTCACCTCAAACCCGAGGTTTTACACGGTTTACCTCAAACCCAGAGTTTTACTGGTTCACTCCTAACCAGATGTTTATACTCTCCATAGAGCAAGGGTCCACACAATGCACCCACCACGTACACTCCCGCCGGAGGCTTTCTTGAGGACTTCAAAGGGTGAGAACCACTTAAGACCCAATCCTACAAAGGAATGCCCACAAGTGTCCTCTTGGACTTTAGATACTTACAAATAAGTTGATGAGTCCCGTTTAGCACAATACCAAAGATCTCCTCCTCCTTGTTGACGAAGAGTCTTCTGCTCTCTTGATCCGTAACACATAATGATGTACCAATACTCGACTTTGGGTTGGGTCAAGGTTATGATGGAATCCTACTCTCTCAAGGTTTTTCTATAAGGAAGATAGAGTAGTTCCAATCTTATGCATTCAAGGCATCCCAACTTAATGATTTTCCATTAAGGTAGTAGTTGGAGGATCCTTGAATGTGGAAGTTTATTCCCCAATTCACTCTATTGAATGTCAATGATGAGGGTGGATTGGAGGATGAACTCCCTTGAGATAAAGGGCTTTAGATATAAGATATAAGTTGAAACACACAAAAGCTCTCTCTACTTTCTCTCACAGCAATAAAAGACAAGTCCTCTATATATACGCAAAAAGTTCCAACGGATATGAAATGGTCACATTTATGATAGAGTTTGATATCATCAAGCAGGTTCTATATCATCAAGTGTATACTCTCGATAGCATCGATGGTCTGCTCGATGACTCAAACTCAATGTCATACGCTTTTTAAACACTTTGTCAACTGGTCGATGAATCAAAACTATTGTTGATGTCATTGAATTTTGAACTCCTATTCCATCGATGATAGGTTCGATCCATTGACACCTGAAAAATGAGAGAGACTTGACTTTGAAATATTTCAGGTTTTCATGAATGATCGGGGAACCATCGAGATCATCGGAATTTAAATATCGATGGTATCAAGATCAGAGTCGAGGCATCGATAAATCCAGCGAATTTTTCTTTAAGCTTGCTGGACGGTTTATAACCTTGTTCGATGCAATCGACCTGGTGCCGATACCATCGATATTTGAATATCGATTCAATCGAAGGGCCCCCGATCATAGTTAAAAATAACCTAACATATCTGTTGTAAGATATCCACGCCCTCGATCGATATCATTGATGGACTTCTGATGTTATTGATATTTAATTTCAGATCATATCGGAAGAGCATCAATATATCAAAGGAATTTGGGATTTTCATTAAAAAACAGGGGCGCCAGAAATCTACTTGTCGATCTTATCGAGCCACTTTCGATGTGCTCGAGATTTGTATATCGATGATATCCTTAGGAGAATCGATATATCGATAAATCAGTTCAGATGAGTATTTAGTTGCTGGACACTTTTAGTCTTTTTATCGATGATATCGATAGGTGCATCGATAGATCGATAAATCCATCCAGATGAATATTTAGTTGCTGGACACTTTTGGTCTTCACATCGATAATATCGTTAAGGTATCGAAGACATCGACAGAGCAGGTCGATCATATTGAGGGTGTTTCGATAAAATCGACAAGGCAAGAAAAGTTAGAGATTTTCTTATTTTGAAAAAAGTTTTCTCACCTTAAAACCCTATGATTTCTAACTTATTTTTAAGGGTTTTCTTCACCTGGTGTTTTGGGTCATGGGATGTGAGGCTTTAGTTTTACCTGTGATGAGCTTACACACATCCGGTTGAGGTAGACGCTTGAATTGATCTTCCTATCAGGCTCTGTAGATAATTTGACTCAACACTCATGTAACTTGACAAACCAGGGCACTTTCAATCTCCCCCTTTGTCAATTACATGACAAAAACCCCAAAACACCCTAGAACAATTCTAGACAAACATACCCTATATTGTGTGTACATGCTTTTACACAATTTTACAATTTCTACCCCATGTACATAAGCAGTAGCTTCTCCCCCTTTCTTGTAAACTCCCCCTTGCTTGATGCAGCTGCTCCCCCTAACACCTGCAACAATATCTAAGCAGATATACAATTTCCATTCGTGGTGTTTGTAAATGTTCTCCCCCTTTTTGTCAGTCATTGATAAAGATATCTCAGGTGATATTGACTGAACCTTGAAATACTTGAGAGAACCAATCAGGTAGAGGCAGATCAACTCATGTATAACAGTTAACACAATTAATCTATGAATGCACAACAGATAGAATATTCTTTAGAGATATCACATGCATTCCATATTAGAAACTTTGATAACCCAGGAGAACTTAAAGCTTAATTATGGCATTAAAAATATGAATTCTATTCAGCCATATCCCAAAACATGCAAAAAACACATACTACCACAGACAACAGTAAATAAACAGGATATCCCAAGCCAAAAAAAAAAAAAAAACTGTTCAATCCAAAAAAATAAATAAATAAGATTCTCCAGATTAATCACATACACCTATGAGGACGTGGAGCATCCAGAAACTAAGATGGTTAGTACGGGGAGTTTAGACGTGTGGTTGACCTATAACCATGAATGTCCCAATGTGGGGATTTGCCTATGTGCCTCAAGTTTACTGGGATATTCAGCGAGTGCAGACCCCAATGGATTTTTGAAGGTCACTAAGCTTATTTGCATCAAGAGGTTTGGTGAGGATATCTGCGAGTTGCTTTTCTGTGGAAACATAATCCAATGTAATAATCTTGTCATCAACATGTTCTCATATAAAATAATGACGGATGTCAATGTGCTTAGTTCGAGAATGCTGAACAGGATTCTTTGAAATGTTAATTGCACTTGTGTTATCACAGAAGAGACCCATCGTGGGTTGTTCAATCCCGTATTCTAACAACATTTGTTTCATCCAAAGGAGTTGTGCACAGCAGCTTCCAGTGGCAATGTATTCAGCCTCGATAGTAGGTAATGATATTGAATTTTGCTTCTTGCTCTACCATGAGACGAGACAGTTTCTAACATAGAAACATCCTCCGCTGATTGATTTTCGATAATCCAAATTTCCAGCACAGTGGGCATTAGAGTACCCGGTGATAATGGTAGATGTTTCAAATGGATACCATAGTCCATAGGAAGAAGTCCCTGTTATGTATTTGATGATCTTCTTAATGGCTGTTAAATGAGATTCCTTAGGATCTGCTTGATATCGAGCACATACGCCAACATAGAAAGATATGTCGGGATGACTAGCTGTGAGATATAGTGGACTACCTATCATACTCCTGTAGAGATGTTGATACACACTCCTGCCATTTGTATCTTTGGAGAGTTTAAGTGTGGTGCTTATGGAAGTGTGATAAGAACGACCAAATTCAAGACCAAACCTTTCTACCAAATCATTCATATACTTGGTTTGACGGATAAAGATTCCAACATGTAGCTGTTTAACCTGCAAACCTAAAAAGAAGTTTAGTTCACTAATCGTACTCATTTCAAATTCCAATTTCATGAGGTCGGCAAATTTATATGCGATATCTTCACATGTTGAACCAAAGACTATATCGTCTACATAAATTTGTGCAATAAGCAGTGAGTCTTTTGTTTACATAAATTTGTGCAATAAGCAGTGAGTCTTTTGTTCTTTGGGTAAACAGAGTTTTATCAACACTTCCTCTGCAGAATTTATGGTCTAAAAGAAATTTTGTCAATCATTCATACTAAGCATGTGGTGCCTATTTAAGACCATAGAGGGCTTTGTTTAGACAATATACATATTGAGGACACTTAGGATCTAAAAATTCCTTGGGTTGTTCCACATAAACTTCTTCAACAAGATCTCCATTCAGAAAAGCACTCTTAACATCCATTTGAAATAATTTAAATTTTAATGCACATGCAATGGATAAAAGAATTCTGATAAACTCAAGGCGTGCTACAGGAGCAATTGTCTCATTAAAATCAATGTCTTCTATCCGTGAGTACCCTTGAGCTACATGCCTTGCTTTGTTTCTAATCACATTTCCTGATTCATCAGATTTATTCTTGAAGACCCATTTGGTTCCAATGACATTTGTATCGAGTGGTCTGTGAACCAATTTCCATACCTCATTTCTTCAAAATTGTTGAAGTTCTTCTTGCATAGCATTTATCCAGTGTTCGTCTTGAAGAGCTTCCACAATGTTCTTAGGCTCAATCTTTGAGGTAAAGCATAAATGACTATAGATATTTTCTATTTGTCGTCAAGTTTTTACACTAGCATTAGGATCTCCAATGACTTGTTCTCGAGGATGATCTTTTATGATGGGAATATCAGATGATGGTTGAGGTTCATTGGGTGATAAAGTTTTGTTTTTAGGTTTTTCCAGTATGCATGAATCTACATCATCTTCTAATTCATTCACAGGTGCATCTTCTTCATGAGGTTGATCATCGATTACCACATTGACTAATTCTTGAATAGTGAGAGTTCTTAGATTATATACTCTGTATGCACGACTATTCATGGTATACCCCAAGAAGATTCCTTCATCACTTTTAGACTCAAATTTGTCTAGGTATCTCTATCTCTCAAGATATAACATTTGCTACCAAAGACTCAAAAATATTTCACACTAGGCAGTTTCTCATACCATAGTTCGTATGGAGTTTTATTCAGACCTACTATAAGATATACTCTACTTATGATGTAGCAAGCAGGATTGACAGCTTCTGCCCTAAAGCTTTTTGCCATATTCTTCCCATTTAGCATAACTGACCCCATCTCCTGCAATACTCGATTTTTCCTTTTAACGACTCTATTTTGCTTTGGGTTTTTGGAGCTGAGGATTCATGACGAATTCCTTTCTCATTATAGTATTTTTTGAATTTTTCATTTTCGAATTCCCCACCATGATCACTTCTGATGCGATTAATCCCGTATCCTTTTTCATTTTAGAGTCGCTTTACCAGGAACAAATTCCTCAAAAGCATCCAATTTTTCTCGAAGGAATGCGACCTAACTAAATCTGGTGTAGTCATCTACTACCACCAGAAAGTATCTTTTCTTGCCATGACTTTCCACTTTAGTTGGTCCAACTAGATCCATATGTAGCAGATCCAAAGGTGTTATTGTTGCTATGGAGGTTGTCTTTTTGTGTCCGACCTTTATTTGTTTTCCTTTTAGACATTCTCCACAGACAACTTTTTCTTCTTTTCTAATCTTGGGAAGTCCCTGAACCAAATTCTTTGAACTGAGCTTTACTAAATTTTGGTAGTGGACATGTCCCAACCTTTGGTGCCACAATTTGGATTCACTCTTTACAGCCATATTACATTTAGTGGCTACCACATTCTCACTTGTACTTTCAATGACATAACAGTTATCATTAGTGCGTAAACCTTTTATGAGAGATTTTCATGTATGATCTAGAATTCTACACACATCTTTTGAGAAGGTGACACGATGTTCTTTATCACAAATTTGGGAGATACTCAGGGGATTATGTTTAGACCTTCTACACAGAGGACATGTTTAATTTTAGGAAGGCCTGGTACGGCTATTGTTCCTTGACCAACAATTTTGGCTGAGTTACCATCACCAAATGTGACAGATCCTCCATCAAAGTTTGAGTACTCACAAAAGTGAGTTTGATCACCAGTCATGTGTTTGGAGCATCTACTATCAAGATACCACTTTGAACTATTACCAACTTTCAAAGCAGTGTGTGTTGAGGCATAAAATAAGCATGGAAGTGAAAGATAAGAAAGATCAAGAAATCAGTTTTAAACATCAAAGAAACAACTTGAAGACCACTTTGCGCGGAGTCGCGCAAAGAGAAATACTTGTGCAGAAACGCGCAAAGTGTAAGGATTGCGCGGGAGAACATGAAGACAGTTTGCGCGAGATGGAGGGTTTGCGCGATACCGCGCAAAGTATATCGATTGCGCGTGTACGCGCAAAGTCCATCATGGTGAAATAAGATGGTTGGGTGATATTTTGTCCCACATCGACCAGATCTGAGCTTTCCACTGGTGAAAATGTCTATAAATACCCCATTCCTTCTCTAAAAAGGGGTTCGAAGATTTCAGAAGTGAAGAAAAGGCGAAAGAGAAGACAGAAGGTGCGGAGTACCGGACTCCCCGCTTTGCGCGACCGCGCGCAAAGGAGTATTGGACTCCTGAAAGTTTGCGCCGGTCAGCGCAAGGAAGCAGAGTGCTCACATGGTTTGCGCGGACCCGCGCAAGTATATATCGTTCTGCGGACCACAAAACCTATTGCTTGCGCTTTTAACAAAGAATGGACCGAAATGTCTTTGTCGGAATGATTAGAGTCCTCAAAGCTTCAAGTTCTTCTTGATCAAGAGAAAGGAAGAATCATCGACGAAGAGTCGTATTCCTCCTAAGTTTCAGGAGAAGATCAAAATAGTACCGAAATGCTGCCGGAATCTTCGTTCTCTTGAAGACTAAAGACCGACTTGTTTATTTCCTCCTAAGTCATTGGAGATGATTGAGATCATTGCCGTTATGCTGCCAAAAATTATATTTAGCTATAATAATTGATATTTGTGATGAGTTCTTTGTAAGCTATCTTAGAATCAAGGGATATCAGAGGATGTAAATGAATTCAGAATCAATAAAGTGTGACGGTTGTCTTTATAATTATTTCATTGTTACGTTTGAATAAGATTATTCTCCCAAATCAAATACTTTTGTTTCCTTGTCGAAACAAAATGGCGACTCTGCTGGGGAAAATTATCTTATTTAACATTAACATTGGGAAAATTGTAAGACTCTCGTCACTATTTTTGGCGTCTATTTGACGCCAAAATGGCGACTCTCAGTGGGAACACCCTCCCCTTCATCTCCAAGATAGTTTACTTAGTCTTTCATGTACTAATTTCAGGAATGTTTTATTATTGAAGGTACCTAAATTCAATCACACAACACTACTAATGGCTAATATTGCGAGAAAAGTGAACTTCCGATTCATCGCTACCGGGTTCGTAATTGAATATGCGCCAAGCCGAATTCCTGAGCATACGAAAGCAAGCACTATAAGCAGGCGTAAAGTGACTCCAGTAACAGCGGGAGTCATTTCTGTTTCACCTCAACCACAAGAGAGTGATGAAAACTGGACTTTGGTCTTGTCCAAAAAGACAAAGGCAAAGACCTTAAAGAGTCGCAAGGCAAAATTGTTGGTACCAAGAACTGAGGGACCAATTACACGGAGTATAGCAAGAAGAAAACCCGAACTCGCTCCTCCGGCAATTTATCCTGAACAAACTGCTATGCAGTTCTCGTCACAAGATTTTCCAGCTTTGGTCGCCCCAAAGACCAAATGGACAGAAGCACAGAAAGGCAAAGCACTGATGATAGGATCCCCGATGCCTACGTCACTTCAAACAAGCTCGCCTGTATCACCTCAATCGGTTAAAAGTATGGGAAGTACACAAGAATCAAACAAGATTCCAATTTCTCCCCTCTTTGCAAGCCCTGTTACGTCAACATACTCTCGTTTTACTCCAATAACAGCTTCGGTGAACAGTCAAGAGGCCGCGGTATATATGGCAGAGACAGGTCAAGGAAATAGACCGACTACTGAAGAACGTGTTGATCAGATGGCGGAAGCACAAAGAGTACTGATGGATGAATGCCGGAACCTCAGAGAAGCTCTGGCAACTCTGGCACATAATGTAGCCCAAATAGTGGCTCCGCCCATGATGGGAGCAACAAATGGACAAGAAAACCAACCTGAAGGTTCCCGTCCGCAGGGGATAGGATCCCGAGGGTCCGTTCCGGTGACAAGAGCCATAACACAAGATGATGTAAGACAAGTTGTCGAAGAAGCGGTCAGAATAGAAAGGGAGCGCGCAAACACTGGTCGTTTCAGATACCGAACACCCTACCCAAGAGAGGTAGAGGATGTTCCATTCCCAGCCAATTTTAAGCATCCAGATTTTCAGAAATTTAATGGGGAAGGATCGCCAGAGGAACACCTGATGCATTTCATCACCAGCATGGGGAATTTTTCCACGATACCTCAATATTGCTTACGCTTATTTGGGTCATCGTTGACAAGCAAAGCTTTCAGGTGGTATTTAAATTTGGCACCAGGGTCCATACGAACATGGGAAGAAATGCAAGATGCTTTCATGTCAAACTTCTTTTCGTCAGAGCGCGATGTTAGCATCACAGAACTAGCTTCAAGACGACAAATGAGAAGGAGAACCAAATAAAAAATTTATGACGGATGGAAGACACTTGGGGGCATCATGCGGGCGATTCTTGGGAAGAAAAGGAACAAGTCAAAATGTGTCTGAACTCTATGGAAACAGGAATCACGTTTGGACTCACCAGCGCTGATATTGGAACCTTCCATGATTTGGCTACCAAAGCCCATGCATTGGAACTGATGACTCGTAAGATGCCGGCATTTCATCATGAAACTGTCAGAAGAATACCCGGCAGGACAACTGTCAACACCATCGATCGGGATAAAAAGAATCAAGACGCAAAAGGTTCAAGAGATAAAAGGCCAGAAGGAAAAGAAAGCTGGAATCAATCAAGGGATAGATACGGTGGAAAAAAGCTCAGAATGCTCGATTCGCATGAAGGATTTGAGTTTGATAAAGAAGACGTGGTGCCTATGATGCAACAATTGCTAAAGGCAGGTACCTTAGAATTACCAGAACCAAAACGCCCTGAAGATGCGACGAGGACTCGGGAAAGAAACTTCTGCCGTTATCATCGCCTAGTAGGACATCCGACGGAAAATTGTTATACGTTGAAATGCATCATACAGCGAATGATAAACAGAGGTGACATAATAACCAGCGGAACCAAAGAAAAGAATGCAAGAGCAACAGTAAATGTATTGTCAATACAAGAAAAGACTCGGGACCGAAAGAGAAGGAAGATCGAAGGTCGATGAGAAATGCAACAATGATTACGTTGCGATCAGGGAAGCAAATAACAAATCCGGTAAAACAAAAAGCAGGAATCATAAGGAAAGAAGTGACTGAAAGACAGAATACTGAGGATAAAAGAAGAAATGGAGATGCAGTGACAAAAGTGGCTTATGATGTAGTCAGCCACTTGAAGGGTATACCGGCTCGATTAAGTATTTACGATGCGCTCAAGTTGTCAGAAGAATTTCGACAGAGTTTGATTCAAGCACTGTCTGATCACAATGTGAGAGAAACTTTACTGGCAGAAATGAAGGATGAAAGAAATAATGAAAAAATGAATTGTCTACCAGTAATATCTTTCTCCGATGATGATTTAATTGGCGAAAAGGAACATAATAGGCCATTGATGATAGAAGGATACATTAGTGAGAAGAAGATAAAAAGGATCATGATAGATAATGGGTCTGTAGTAAATCTTTTGCCACTCTCAATGATTACTAAATTGGGTTTTCGTCGTTCAGACTTGCGCCCCAGCGGAATGATGATACAAGGATTTAATCAAGATGGACAACGCGCGCTCGAAAAAATTACAGTAACATTGGAGGTGGGAGAATTAATTACTACTGTTGTATGTCACGTTATAAATGCTGTGACGACATATAACCTTCTCTTGGGAAGGCCGTGGATACATCAGTACAATATTATACCTTCTACTCTACACCAGTGCTTCAAATACTGTAAAGATGGGGTGCAGTATAAAGTAATGGCTGATGCAAAACCCTATACAGAAGCTGAGTCTTTCTTTGCGGATGCTAGCTATTATAAATGTTTCTCTGAAGAAATGAGAAGTGATGATGGGAAGAGAATCGTAAAAGATGCCAGGATAAATAAAGTTGAAGAAGAAAGAGCAGAATCTTCTGGGTCTGCAGGGGCAAGAAAGAAATTCTATTTTGTACCAAAGCGCCTGAGACAACCGGGACAACCGCCGTTGACACTATTGTCGACAGAACAGCTGAAAGTCTTACAGTCCAATTACACAGTGCCATTACCCAATATCGAAAGATGTAAGCCATTTGCATCCGCTCCAAGAACATTTCAAGTCAAAGCCAGTGCTAGATATCCTGAACCAATAGAGTTTCACGCTGCACCAGAAGTAAAGGATGAAAATATAAGCAATATATATCACGGAGAGTTAGCATCGCAAAATTTGAGAAAATACAGTGCAGCAAGCAAGAAAATCATGAGAAATATGGGTTTTGATTGTGACAAACCCACCGGCTTGAATCATGGGAAAGGAATTCAGATCCCTCTCGGGGTTAATCAGGAAAAGCGAAGAAAATTCCAAGGATTGGGAGCAGAATCAGCAGTAAATATGGTATCAGCTAACATGACCTCAGCTACACCAGATAATAAGGTAATTGAATATCCTGAAACCGCTCCAAGGCAAATAGAAGACGGGGGGCAACCGACGATAGATGGCCTGCGAGAAATAAATTTGGGAACAACAAGAGCCAAGGAACACATTCATCAGCGTTAGCCTTTCAGATCGTAGTCGCCGAGAAATATGGTCAACTTCTCAAGGAAAATAAAGACGTTTTACTGGACATATGAAGAAATGCCTGACTGGAACCTTCCGTAGTAATGCATCGATTAAATATTTCTAAAGAAAAGAAACCAGTAAAGCAGGCACAGAGGCGATTTCACCCAGACCTAATTCCGTTAATCGAAAAAGAAGTAAATAAGCTAATAAAGGTTGGGTTCATCAGAGAAGTTAAATATCCCAAGTGGATATCAAACATTGTCCCAGTGAAAAAGAAGAACGGACAGATTAGAGTATGCATTGACTTCAGAGATCTGAATGAGGCATGTCCAAAAGACGATTTCCCCCTCCCGATAACAGAATTACTAATCGATAGCACTACTCAATATGCTATCATGTCCTTTATGGACGGATATGCAGGATATAATCAAATCAGGATGGCACCTGAAGATGAAGAGGCGACGGCTTTCAGAACGCCGCTTGGAATTTACTGTTATAAAGTTATGCCTTTCGGTCTTAAAAATGCTGGGGCAACATATCAAAGGGCAATGAAAAATATCTTTCAAGATATGATGCATAAACATGTCGAATGCTATGTTGATGACTTGGTAGTCAGATCCGGGGATCATCAAGAGCACCGCGAACATCTAGCATCGGTCTTCCGACGACTCAGAAAGAAGCAATTAAAGATGAATCCGGCTAAATGTGCATTTGGAGTGTCTTCCGGCAAATTCCTCGGCTTTGTGGTACGGCATAGAGGAATCGAAATTGATCCAGAAAAAGTTAAAGCTATTCAAAATATGCCGCCACCAACGACGTTGAAGGAATTAAAAAGCTTACAAGGAAAATTGGCATACATTCGTCGCTTCATTTCAAACCTTGCAGGAAGGTGTCAGCCATTTTCTCGGTTAATGAAGAAAGATACAGAATTCGTATGGGATCAGGCTTGCCAGAATGCTTTCGATTCAATTAAAGAATTATTAAAACAGCCGCCGGTGTTAACAGCTCCAGTAAAAGGTAAGCCACTTATTTTATATACATCTGCCGCTACAAATTCTTTGGGTGCTTTGTTGGCACAGGTAAACGAAGCCGGAAAAGAGACTGCTCTTTATTATCTAAGCCGAACACTGATGGGGGCAGAATCCAATTATTCTTCGATTGAAAAAGAATGTTTGGCATTGGTATTCGCTGTGCAAAAGTTGAGGCATTATTGTCTATCCCATGATATAACTCTGATCTCGAGAGCAGATCCGATAAAATTCTTGATGACCAGGCCAATGTTATCGGGAAGACTAGCCAAGTGGATGCTATTGTTATCAGAATATACTATTTCGTATAAACCTGCGAAAGCAGTAAAAGGACAAGCTATGGCGGACTTTCTCGCAGCACATCCTATAGCAGTAAAATGAAGAAATCAATGATGAATTCCCGGATGAACAGGTTATGTTGGTGAATCTCGAATCTTTGGCAGATGTATTTTGATGGTGCTGCTCGAGTATCGGGAGCGGGGGCAGGAGTGATATTCATTACACCTCAGGGCGATTTATTACCATACTCTTTCACATTGGGTATCATGTGCACAAACAACGAAGCTGAATACAGAGCTCTTATCATCGGAATGGAAATAGCACAGCAAATGGAAGTAAAATCATTGCATATCTTCGGAGATTCTAAATTGATAGTAAATCAATTGACAACAGAATTTGAGGTAAGGAAAGAAGAACTTTTGCCTTATTATCGGAAGGCACAACAGTTGCTTGAACAGTTTTATTATGTGGAAATTAAACACATACCGCGGTCGGAGAATGCAAAAGCAGATGCTTTAGCTTGTTTAGCAATGCTTTATCCTGCACAAACCGAAGTCCTCTTCGGTAACTATAGAAGAAAGAAGATTCCTGCCATCTGCAAGTTATTGAAGAAACCATTGAAATGTTGCCTATATCCTGTTTGGAGATAACAATGGATGATTGGCGGCAGCCTTTTGTTGACTATCTCAAATATAATATCTTGCCAGAAGATAATGCACAAAGACAGCAGATTAAGCGGCGATCAGGAAAATTTGTCATATGCAGATAAGTATTATATAGAAAATCTTATAATGGAATGTCATAAGGTGCTTGGACAAGCGAGAAGCAAACCAAATCTTTGCGGGAGGCACATTCAGTGAATGTGGAGCACATCAAGTGGTAGCCGAATTTATGCCATAGAGTGCATCGAATGGGTTATTATTGGCCTACTATGTTTAAAGATGCGATAGAATATGCAAAGAAGTGTCATGAATGTCAAATACACGGAGATGTAATACATATTTCCCCAGAAGAATTACATCAGTCTGTTGCTTCTTGGCCTTTTTTAGCCTGGGGACTCGACGTTATTGGTCCTATAAATCCTCCTTCATCTAAAGGAAAACAGTATATTCTGGCAGCAACGGATTATTTCTCCAAATGGACTGAAGCAGTTGCCTTGCGTAATGTTAAAGAGAAAGACGTGGTCAATTTCATCCGTCATGCTATAATATACCGTCATGGTATTCCGAAGAAGATTGTCACTGATAATGGCACCCCTTTTAAAAATAGAGGCATGGAAAAGTTATGTCAGAAGTTCGGCATCCAACATTCTTTTTCAACACCCTATTATCCTCCGGCTAATGGGTTAGCAGAGGCGTTTAACAAAACAATTGTCAAGATAATGAAGAAAACGGTGACAGGCAATAAGCGCGATTGGGATGAAAAGTTACAAGAAGCGTTATGGGCCTACAGAACCACTCATCGTACAGAGAATGAGGGGCGACACCATATTCATTAATCTATGGTATGGAGGCAGTTATCCCAATTGAAATACAAGTGGCATCACTCAGGGTGGCAGTGCATCAGTCTATAACAGATGATGAAAATGCAAAAATAAGGCTGAAAGAATTAGACTTACTCGATGAGAAGCGTCTTGCAGCTTCAAGAAATGGTTGCTGAATCATATCGAGGCGAACATCACCGCATTTGATAAACAGTTAAATACCGTTCTTTCAAAAAGGGGATATGGTGTTAATGTTGAAAAGACCTATAATGGTCACTCGCTGAACAGGGGGCAAGTTCGAGCCTAAATGGGACGGTCCATATGTGGTGAAAGAAGTATACTCCAATGGGGCATATAGAGTCACAAATCAAGAAGGACAGGGTATCAGTGTACTTGTCAACGCCCGTTTTATCAAAAAATACTATCCCTAAAGATAGAGATATGGACTTTGGCCCAGAATATTATCGACATAATGATTCTGTATAAAAAGGGAGCAAAGATGAATAAGATCGTGTCTATATGCCAACAAAAGAAAAGAAGAAATTCACAAGCATATCAATTATCAAAGCAGCAAATCTGGAAAATATATATATGATCATCATCATCAAATAAGATTGACAAAGTTATATTGCCTTACAAGGCACAAATTCTCAAAGTTATATTGCCTTACAAGGCACAAATTCTCAAAGTTATATTGCCTTACAAGGCACAAATTCTTGAAGACTCTCTTGAAGATATTATCTAAGCTGAGAATTATATTGCCTTACAAGGCATGGATCTTCTTGAAGATATTTCGGAAATATTTGCTATATTTGCAAATGATGATGATCATATATATTATTGCCTTACAAGGCATGGATCTTCTTGAAGATATTATCAAAAGCAAGGATATATCAATATCAAGCAAAGAGGCAGTATAGCCAAGCCAAAATCCTAAAAGAGCCAAAATTGAGCAAAATCAAAAAGATCAAGCTCGGAAAAAAAAAATGCTCTCAAAGGATCAAGCTCTAAAAGAGCCGGCCAACTATACGTAAGACCCATGAAGATCGCCATTCGGGCGGCATGAGGAGTCGGTGGCCCTAAAAAGCCCGCGAAGACCATCGTGCGCACCCATGCGGGTAGCTGACGAAGTCAAGGATTCAAAGCCTAAAAGGCCATAAATCCGCGAAGACTAGTCACCATAATTCCCATGCCGTCTGTATAGCTTCCGGCAGCGCCACGGGGAACGGATGAAAATGCCCTCCTGTGAATGGGCTCGACCTTGCAGACGAAGAAAACAGGGGCCGCAGTGCGAGCTTTATGCCAACCGTGCGTAAGACCCTCCAGTCTAGGGTTTGATTTCAATAGTAACTCGTGAGGAAGGGCTTAAACCTACTCATTGATGGATCAGGCGACCCTAGATTTGGTGCCCAAAGGTAGCCTTGCGAGCCCTGCGAACTCTGAGAGTTACCGTGGCCAACCCCGCGCGTAAATCCAACAGCCACCGTCCGGTAGCGTCAATGGGCCCCTCTGATGGACCGTGACCGTGAGCTCAAGGCGTTGAGAAGCCCAAAATGAACTCTAGAGAGTTACAGTGGCCATCACATAAGACCCATAAATGCTCCACTACTCACGAGCTTAAACTGTGTGTGTGCGCACGCTCCACTACTCATGAGCATAAACTGCGTGTGGCTAATTGAATTGAAACTTAGTACCGCCAATTTAAATACTCACCTAGAAAATCCCGTACTAACAAAGCATAAAAGGTTTAAAAATTGTAAAAAAATGTGTAATGAAATTATTATATAAAGAGTAAATAAAACTTGACAATATTAATAAAATATAAATATAATAAAATTATTATACAAATATAATTTGATAATATTAGTAAAAAATGTAAATATAATGAAATTATCATATAAAGCACAAATATAATTTGATAATATTAGTATAAATATCATCAATATGCAAGATAGAAAATACCATCATAAAACATCCCAAAATACTATCATGAAATATATGATAAATTACATCCAAGAAACACGAAAGCAAATATCACATGTTTAAAATTACATGATTCAAAGATCCTCTGTAATTCCCATTGCTTCTGAATATCTGAGCAAATCTTCTTTCAATTGCGCCTGAGCTGCATCATGTCTAGATTTTTCTTCAAAAATAAGTCTCGCATGATCAGGAACGCCAGCAAGCTTATTCTCCAAAGAAGCAATCATTTCTTTACCTTGAAGTTGTGCGGATTTTTCAACATCAATAGATTGAGCATTCACCCGTATCTTCTCTTCAACATCCTGAATGATTAAAACATATTCATGATTCTTCCTCTCCAGATTTGCAAGATTTCTTCCTTTAAAATTGCAATGCGGTCTTGAATAGTCTTGCTTTCATCAACATGAATCTTTAATTTATCCTGAAGAATTATATGCTCTTGTTCAAGTTTGGAAATTGATGAAGCTGTCAGAAGAGCTTGTTCTTGTGATGAAGCCAATCGCCTTCTACACTCTAAAATCTCGGAGCAATTGTAATATTCTCTCTTGACGCTAAAGAAATTACGGAATCATGAAATTTGAAGAGTGAATCCCGCATGAAAGGAGATATGTTGATTAAGCCATCTTAGCGAGCTTTCCAAAATTTCTATAGCAACATCCAAATCGACCACCGATCGATTTCTCAAGATATGGATTATTGCTAATGTGAGAATGTTTCACCATAAGCATTTTGTGAGCGGAATCTTTGCAAAGGATGATAGTTCAAGTAGTGGTTACGAGAATCGAACTAGCCGCACATGCAATCAGGATAAGTTCCTATAGTAAAAGAAGAAGAATATTCAATATATTATTATGAAATATATATAGTCTTGAATGAAGATAAACGCAAGTATATATATATATATATATATATATATATATATATATATACCTGTCACTGGAATACGACTAACAGAAGGAGAAGCTCTTGGAGCTACGGAAGGACCAAGTCCTACCATATCAGCGAAAGATGGTGCTCTAGCTTCCGTACTAGAATCTCTGGTAGCCGGAGTTGGCAAATCAGTAGTTTCTGTAGAAAATATGATTTCACGAGCCACTACTCTCTGTACTACCAACGGAACTACAGATGCTCTTGGTGAAGATACCATAAGAGGGCTCGCTGAAGAGATAGCACCTACTTCTGCAACTTGGGCACCTAAAAAAGGGAGATGCAATGATTTTAGATAAACAATAGTTGTTAAAATATAAATCAAGATATGTATATGAAAATTTTCCTTTACCTGGTGAATACCCATATTCTCCATAATCTAAAGGCTCTTCTTCATCTTCCTCAGCTGCAGGAGATTTAGCAGGAACATTAATGCTAGAAGGAGTCTTAGCGGTTAGGAGAGAAGATTCTATCTCAACCTCTTTCGCAGCTGTTTCCTCTTCTTCGCCAATATCAACTTCACCTTCTTCAAAGTCATCATCTTTATCTTCACCGTTATCACTATCTCCGCTATCTTCATCTTGCGAAGATTCAGTTGTACTTGATGATGAAGTTGAACTTTCATCTCCCAAAATTTCTTCGTCAACTTCTTCAACGATAACTTGCTTCCCTTTATAAGAAACGGGTTGGCTGCTCTCCGGTGCAAGCTCTTGGACTATAGGAGAAGCAGAGGCTGGACGGGTTCCTTCTGGAGGGATAGGGGATGATGATTGTAAACGCGTTCTTGATCTAGTCATCGGAGAAGATGGACTAGGACCAAGGGGCTGTGGAGGAGATGTAGAAGTACCAATAGCCGGTCCTTCTTGAACCACTGCAGTCTCTGCAGGAATTGGAGAAGATGTACCTTCAGCATTATCTGCAGCCTGGTTTGAAGAATCTCGACGAGATTTCTCAAATTCTCTCAAATCTCCATAGGCAAACCAGCCATCCAAAGTGTTAATGGGCTTAATTTCACGGATGGGATCTTCCAATGATATTCTTCTGCAAATCTCTCCAGGATGAGATGCATGGCTCTTCTCCGGAATATAGCCAATTCCGCTCTCTAAATTTCTACCCTTCAGCCTGGGAGGGTGAAGAAAGATAGAAGAATCTACTGGCAAGCATTTGTTGACCAGGTATGATTGATGATCCCACCATCGCATCCAGCTATATGATGTACGGACTATGCGATCACAGCTTGGAATTATGAAGAAGGAGCCAACGCAGCCATTCAGCAATTGTTTCCATATCATGGCCCAGTTAAGAGGACCAGTTCCATAACAGCGCATTTGTCTGGTAACCAACCCGCAGTCTTGTGGCACAGTTTGATCATAACCAAATTGACGAGCAAAACGACTGGGGTAGTAAGGTTCTCTCCAAAATTCTGTCCCTTCCCGCAGAGGCAAACTGCATGAGCGAATAGAGAAGAAGAAAGCTCTCTCTGCATAGAAGAGTTTCGTTGTCCACCATGTCCGTGTCTCAGGGATAGCGATAAAGGCGGAACTGAAAGAAGTTTATCTGATCATCATCCCGAATCTTATTTGCAACCCACTCATATGCTCTTCTAGCCATTGCTCTTTGCTGAAAGAACCAGAGTGGAAGATGAGAAGGATGTGAATATGCTTGATCAGAAACTTCGAAAGTCCAAGGGAAATAAACTCCAAGCCACCCCGTAAAATAATGCCAAGAAGTATGCGCAGATGAAGCTCCCAGAGTTGGGTCTTTTACGTGTGTAGCTATTTCTCCAAGGGCCCTGTAGATAGAACATAATACAGGAGGAGCCAGAGAATATTTATGACCCTCTGCTAAAGCGCCAGCTACAACAAAGACAGTAGGACGAACAGCATCTGCCCACTTGGAGCTGGGCAATACAACCAAGCTTAGCCAGTAAGCCAAGAATGCCGCAAGTTCTCCAAAAGGGCTATATTCTGGCTTTCCTCTTATCGTATCTCGAAGATTAGTCAATTCTTTCGAGCGGCAGTCACGAAACCTTCAAAGAAAATGAAGGAGGTTAATATACGGGAATGGTGAAATAATAAGAATATAAAGAAGAAAATAATGATCAAATTGGTAAATACCTGAGACCTCTAGAGAAATGAGCTAGCCATTGTAGGGGGGAATTTTGTGGAAGTTGGGAAATTTGCCCATTTCTTTGAATAGCTCTATGGTGGTCTCAGAGATGGAAGGCTTGCGGTCTGGAGAAGATACGAAGGCTAATTCTCTGTTGGTAGGAATAAACTCATCATAGAATTTGCCTGTGATTGTGAGACCAGCTATGCGATGAAGGTCCCAAAGAGATATGCTCATTTCGCCATAAGGAAAATGGAAGGAGTTGGTTGTAGGTGACCAATATTCAAGGAAGCCTTTCAGAATATTGGGTTCTCTGTAGAAGTATTTTGAGGTTACTTCTATTGCATCATAAAGCCCGATCTTTGCAAGAGTGCTCGTATGTTTTAGCAATATGGCCTCCGCCCATTCGGAATAGTAACGGCGAGCAATCAACAAACCCCTGACACGGAATTCTGCTTGTCCCCAGAGTTGTTCGCGATCTCTGAAACGCTGTCGCACCGTTTCGTAGAAATGAGAAGGAAAGAGATCATGAGGACTATAGAAGGGAGTTAAGAAGATCATGGGACGAACTTCTCCGACATTCTGTCGCGGCTTCTGAGCTTGAATAGTGCCTTCTAAGATTCGGGGCTCTCTTGAGGCCCATGATTCGGTGTACATCAGCCTTTCGCCATGAACACAATCTCTAGGTTCACAGTCTAGCATAGACTGATGGCGATATACCTTGATTGGAATGATTGTCATGCCCTCCGCATGAGGGTTGTCAAACTTCATGACCCCTTCAACGACTCGTACTGAATCCCACGAGTTCTGAAGCCGTTTCTTCTTATGTTCTTTAATTTTTTCTGCAAACTCTTTCGCCTTATTGCGGCGAGTTTTCTTCAAGCGAGAAGGTGGAGGAGTATCTTCACGAGGAGGGGGTCTCTCACTGTCGGTACGAATGTGGGCCGTGGTCTTGAGCCATTCATCCCAGTCATATTCCCTTCCATGTTTTGGTGGGCATTTAATATCTCCCAAGGAGATGGATCTATGAATAGGAGAGGGTAAAGACTTAATGCGATCAGAGAAATCGAAAGTAGGAAGAACGGGTTCTTTAAAGTAAGCTGGATTTCTGGAAGTTGTTTTTATTCTTTTAGCAGGTGGTTGGTCAGAGGGAGGCGAGTTTGAAGGAGACACCAGACGAGCAGTTTGTTTAATACGAGCCATAAAGAAAGACAGATGACAGAGTCAGAAAATGGCTAAGTGTTGGAAAAAGTTCAAAAATTTTCTAAATACAGAGTACTTTGCGCGAGGTCGCGCAAAGTATATGGTTTGCGCGGGAAACCATTAAGTTCAGAAGACGTCGCGCAAAGTGAAACAGTTTGCGCGGAGTCGCGCAAAGTGGAGGTTTGCGCGGAAGCAAATCGCCAGAGCAGAGTTCCAGCAGAGAGCAGTTCGTGAAAATGACTAAGTCGTTGGACTATTTATAGGCTTTATGGCCGAGTACGGTACTCGAGTAGGACTTTGCGCGAGGTCGCGCAAACCTTGGAAGAAAGGAATAGTTTGATCCTTTTCTTTGATTTTCTGAAATAAACAAAGAACGGATCAAGGGGGCATCTGTTGAGGCATAAAATAAGCATGGAAGTGAAAGATAAGAAAGATCAAGAAATCAGTTTTAAACATCAAAGAAACAACTTGAAGACCACTTTGCGCGGAGTCGCGCAAAGAGAAATACTTGTGCAGAAACGCGCAAAGTGTAAGGATTGCGCGGGAGAACATGAAGACAGTTTGCGCGAGATGGAGGGTTTGCGCGATACCGCGTAAAGTATATCGATTGCGCGTGTCCGCGCAAAGTCCATCATGGTGAAATAAGATGGTTGGGTGATATTTTGTCCCACATCGACCAGATCTGAGCTTTCCACTGGTGAAAATGTCTATAAATACCCCATTCCTTCTCTAAAAAGGGGTTCGAAGATTTCAGAAGTGAAGAAAAGGCGAAAGAGAAGACAGAAGGTGCGGAGTATGGGACTCCCCCCTTTGCGCGACCATGCGCAAAGGAGTATTGGACTCTGGAAGTTTGCGCCGGTCAGCAAGGAAGCGAGTGCTCACATGGTTTGCGCGGACCAAGCAAAAACATATCGTTCGTGGACTGCGCAAACCTATTGCTTGGCAGTTTTTAACAGCAATGGACTGAAATGCTGTCGGAATGATTGGAGTCCTCAAAGCTTCAAGTTCTTCTTGATCAAGAGAAAGGAAGAATCATCGATGAAGAGTCGTATTCCTCCTAAGTTTCAGGAGAAGATCAAAATAGTACCGAAATGCTGCCGGAATCTTCGTTCTCTTGAAGACTAAAGACCGACTTGTTTATTTCCTCCTAAGTCATTGGAGATGATTGAGATCATTGCCGTTATGCTGCCGAAAATTATATTTAGCTATAATAATTGATATTTGTGATGAGTTCTTTGTAAGCTATCTTAGAATCAAGGGATATCAGAGGATGTAAATGAATTCATAATCAATAAAGTGTGACGGTTGTCTTTATAATTATTTCATTGTTACGTTTGAATAAGATTATTCTCCCAAATCAAATACTTTTGTTTCCTTGTCGAAACAGTGTGAATTACAAGGCAATTTTTCTGGTTTGTCACACCCTCTCAGACTCTTTTGAACATGATTCCTTCTTCAGTCAAGATCACTCTCTAGGCGGTGAAGCCCTTAAAGAGAGACCCGCTCTAATACCAATTGAAATGGTGGTAAAGACCGCACCAGTTGAAGAAGGAATATGGCAATATGTCCTAGAGGGAATAGGACTTTTATAGTTTTTATGATTTATTTAAAAAATCCTACTTCACTAATCCTGTGATCATGCAATTATCAGGATTACTCAAATGTTACTCTACTGGCTTCCAAGCCCTGTAGAGGATCCAATCACAAACTATTTTAGAAGTAAGCAGTATGTAAGCTAGCTTATGATGGATATGACTGTGTAGGTGTGTGTGGTGTGATCAAATGTTCAGATATGGAAGTATTAAAGAAAATCACACAATCATAACAATCTCAAACACAGTCATTTTTATAGTGGTTCGACGATAGGTCTACTCCACTCCCGGTAACCGCACTCAACCCTTGAGTGTACCAGATTTCACTAAGGAGGTTTCATAGCGGTTCACCTCAAACCTAAGGTTTTAAATCAGGTTCACCTTCATCCTTTACAACATGCACTGAGGCTAACTGTTTATGATCTCACGAGCAAGGGTCAACACAACGCACCCACTTTTAGGCACACTAGCCAAGGATCTCCCATAAGACCCTAATGGAGGTTTCTATACGGTTCACATCAAAACCGAGGTTTTACATGGTTTACCTCAAACCCAGAGTTTTACTGGTTCACTCCTAACCAGATGTTTATGCTCTCCACATAGCAAGGGTCCACACAACGCACCCACCACGTACACTCCCGCCGAAGGCCTTCTTGAGGACTTCAAAGGGTGAGAACCACTTAAGACCCAATCCTACAAAGGAATGATCACAAGTGTCCTCTTGGACTCTAGATACTTACAAATAAGTTGATGAGCCCCTTTTAGAGCAATGATGAAGATCTCCTCCTCCTTGTTGACGAAGAGTCTTCTGCTCCCTTGATCCGCAACACGGAATGATGTACCAATACTCGGCTTCGGGTCGGGTCAAGGTTATGATGGAATCCTACTCTCTAAACGATTTCCTATAAGGAAGATAGAGTAGTTTCAATCTTATGCATTCAAGGCATCCCAACTTAATAATTTGCCATTATGGTAGTAGCTGGAGGATCCTTGAATGCGGAAGTTCATTCCCCAATCCACTCTATTGAATGTCAATGATGAGGGTGGATTGGAGGATGAACTCCCTGGAGAGAAAGGGCTTTGGATATAAGATTGTAACGCCCCGAATTTTTGCCAACCTGGGATTAGACGTCCTTAGGCAATGGGTCGATCCTAATACCTCATTAACTTGTCAGAACTGAATCCCAAAGTCTAAAGCCGCCTTTGAACTCATTTCCTTCATAAATCTCACCCTTCATCACCTTGATCTTCCAATTTTTCTAAGAACTTTCACCCTAGACACTATCTTAAACTAGCTAAGTAGTATAACTTGGATCACTTTATATACAAATTACAAAGGCCTGAGTACCACCTCGACCAGAAATCACTTAGGACTAAATCCTTTAGAAATGAGACAAAGTAACTAGGTGTGAAACTAGATTAACTACGAAATCCATTTGAATCGCTTTAAATACGATCTGCAAGACCCAAAACTTGTAGAATTATTGACGCTAGGTTGCCCTAAAATCTAGGATCAAACTCATTACCCGGCTGCTCTCGGGAGCATCTTGAAACTTCGTATCAGATCTAGACCGCAAGTCGGAAGTCCGAATAACTCGAAGTTAAGGAATTAGGACCGCCTCGTTGGGCCTGACAACCATCTCGGAAATCAAGTCCAGATAATGTCCCACGGCCATTCGATCGCGTCCGGAGCGAGAGAGTGTGAAAAACACTATTCCCTTTACAAAATAAATATTTGGAATAGTGATCTGTCATCATTTGTTAACGGATCAGTATTAAGCAACCAGACCGTCAGAATCTGACCAAATTACACCCTCGGATCAGGAAAAATTTCATACACATTTACATGTACTCGGAATCTCCGATCGAGATCCGCTGACTGTTGAACTGAAACTGGTCCGCCACGCGTGATCTGGAATCCCGATCGAAATGAAAACTTAATTAAACGTAGATCCAGCGTTAGTGAGCTTAAGTCCAACCTTTGGCTCAAGGAGGCCCGCCAGAAGTCCTCCGTTGAGCTGAAACTGGTCCGCTTTGGTTATAACATAAGTATACTTTGACCTGGAGTCTCTTTTGGGGAATTCTGAGACTATATAAGGACCTTAAACCCTCTCTCATGGCAGCCATATGAATTTGAGATTTGAGAGAGGGAAAAGAAAGAGAAAGTGTGGGAGTTGTGGGAAGATCTCCTTGCCGCTCTACCCTGCTACTATCGGTGCTTAACCACCTCATTCTTGCCGCTTTCCCGGCGATTCCGGCGTCATTTCTAGGTAATAAACCCTAACCCTAATCTGTTTGGGGGATTCGACAGTTGTAGGTTAGGAAATAGCTAACCTATTTCATTCTCTAGGTTGCCAAACTCCCGTATACGGAAGCTTAGCGAACCTATCGACTCCGTTACGATTCTACGACAAAAGGTGCGGACTTTAGGTGTATAGGTTATGGTTTTCAACGCTTTCAATGTCAGATAATGATAGATTCATGATCTGCATGCAATTGCACATGTACAAAGTGCTTTCCGTTTTCAGTTTCGATTAGAATTGTAGAATTTGGAATTTCACATACTCTAGGTATTCGTATAAAATACCGTATACGTATTTTTTATGGAAATGTGTTTGACATGTTTATTTGTCGTATGGATATATGACGTATGGATAAAATACTTATTTGGCGAAAGGATTCGCCTAAATACATGTTTACTAATAAACACTATGTATGTAGATATACGGTATTGTAAGAAGTACCGTATACATGTATATTTTAGCAATGTGTTTGTCATGATTAATCATCGTATAAGTATATTATGTGCGTATAAAATAATTGCTTGGCGAAGGGAATCGCCGTAATACATGTTTGCTTGTATACAGTATGTATGTTGAAAATGCGTATTCTAGAAAATACTGTATACGTATAAATTTTGGAGATGCATTTATCATGAATATTTGCTGTAGTAATATATTATACATGGATAAAATACTCACTTGGCTAAAGAATAGCCCTAATACATGTTTTGCTAACATACACCATGTATGTTGTATTAGTGTATTCTAAGTGTTTGTGAAAATGACTGAATGAGTATAGAATCCTCATTCGTGCTCGCCATGACTAATTGTCATGGATTCATGATTGTTGTATTGGTGATACCCTTTTGACGAAAGGATTTGCCCTAAATCACGCCACGGCCAATAGACACCATATATGCTAAAATGTGTGGCCCAAGTGTTTGTGGAAATGACTGAATGAATATGGAACTTGGATTCCTGCTTGCCATGACTATCCGTCGTGGGTGTACGCGTGTTATGATTGGGGCAACTCCCTAGTGAAAGGATATGGCCTAATGCCTATGTGATCGACATATGTCATGTATGTTGATGCATGTTTGTTTAAGTGTTTCTTGAAATGTCTGAATGAGTAGTAGTTAGCAAATTGTAATGTATAAGGGTGTTGAGATATGATTCTCAACCTCTTTTAACTATGTGTATGATCTCCTTGGATTGTTGTGTGATTAGGAATTGAACATGTATAAACTCATGCTTGTGTTGTGATTCATAACATGCTCAACTGCTTTATGATTATAACTATGTAATGCATATGTTTAAATTTATATTTACATTGTATGATCCGTCATGGGTGATGGGGGAGCGGAGCAACGAGTGCATGCAACAGCCCTGGCAGCCCTAAACGGATAATACCATACATTGATAGTATGAGTTGAATCTTGATCCATTACTGCTTTATCTATCTGCAATTAATTGTGTTTGGGGCTATGATTATAGTCCAGACAATCGGTACCAGAATTGAATTCGTGGTTGCGATTCATTTGCCACGTGAGATGTGTTCGACGAACCCGAGTCGTACTTCGGTTGGCGATAGTGGTTGGCCACGCGAAGTGCTTATGCAATTCATGTCGTTCAACTTGTTGTGCGCTCGAGCTAGCTGAGCTCGTCATGTAACCCGATCTGTTTTACGTATGTTCACCATGTTTGGTCGCTACTGCTTGAACCTAGGGTACCAAACTTACCAGTCAAAATCTCTTTTAACCATGGTACCTCGATCCGCTAAGACTCATGAGCCAGGCATGGTGGTATGGGACACCGTGGTCGAGCTGTCGGCCTACGCTGGGGCCACGTGCCTCCCCGTAGTGACCAGTGAGCAACTAGACTCGTGAGCCGATTATGGTGGTATGAGACACTATATTCGAGCTGTCGATACTTACGGCGAGAGCCGAGTACGTTGAGACCTGTACTCGTACTGACGGGCGACGAGTCCTCTGTAGTATCTTCGAGTATACTCCAAGGGTCTGTGATTGGCGACGAGTCTTTCACAGCAACTAGAGTATGAGTTGAGCCGAGTACGGTGAGACCTGTATTCGAGCTGACGGCTAGTGATTGAGTCGAGTACTGTGAGACCTGTACTCGAGCTGACGGTCAACAATTGAGCCGCATACGGTGAGATCTGTATCCGTCTTTGACGGTGACGAGCCCTTTGTGATGCCTTCGCTACGCCTCTCAAACCATAATATCGTATGAGATTAACTAGGACTGACGACCCTAGAATGGATCATGTTTGGGAATGATACAAGGGAGGTACCTTAGTTTTCTAATACTGCTGTTTGAAATGGACTAATAATAACTCGGTAATCATGATCATCATCGCACTGCATGTGCTTAGTAGATGTGGCGCACTTGAGGGGGGTTTAAGCATTCGCGAACGTAAGATGATGTCGCATGAGGGTGGTTTGGCAAGGGCATACAAAGATCATGTCATTTCATTCTCGCACTTAATAAGAGTAGTTAGAATTGTTTGATTTGTACTGCTTTATCATTACTGCTTGATTGAATTGATAACATGTTAACCTATACTTTACTGTTCCACTGAGTTGATCACTCACTCCCACGTTACGGACGGTGTTGTACACACCAACCAGATTTGTTGAATTTCAGATGATGGCGATGCTTATGAAGCAGAGCCGGACTACTTCTATGGTGATGAGGAGGAGTTCTCCTATCATGTAACTCTCTGACGGGTCTCTGAAGACCTGGTACTGCATTGACGGGGCTATGGTACTTGGGATAGAAGATATTACACTTACACATTTGGTATATTTTAGAACTGTACTTGTACTTATTTAACCTAGTAATGTTATCACACTCTGGAGACTCATCACAGTTTATATATTTTATCTATCTATCACAGTCTTCCGCTTGCAAATTTAATTGTCTCTGGAGTATGATATGTTGTTTTGGCTTAATCTCACTCATGTTCACTACTCCAATACAGTCAACATTCAATCATCATTCATTTTGTTGCATAAGTGATGTTCTGGAACTCGAGAGTTGAGTTACTACTCGACCCCCGATTTTCAGGGCGTTACAAGTTAGTATCAGAGCATGATTTGGATTAAACCGGACCTGGGTTATGGTCACACGACGCACTCTGACGCACTCTGACTTAGGAGGGAGCGACGGAATGTAGAAACAGTCATGGGTATCCCGACTTCACCAATTGGCGAAGTTCGCTGAAAACAAACGCCGAAATCGAGTCCGTATTAACCCTTGGTCGCACGGGTCGACCTTAAAATG
This sequence comes from Magnolia changhungtana, assembly GCA_030180095.1. Lineage (NCBI taxonomy): Eukaryota > Viridiplantae > Streptophyta > Magnoliopsida > Magnoliales > Magnoliaceae > Magnolia > Magnolia changhungtana. The sequence continues at coordinate 2,937,987 of JASAUF010000473.1, read as the reverse complement.
TTCCTAGGCCGTCTATAGATAATTCTAGGTTACCATCCACCTCACCCCAACCATTGACAATCGGTAGAATATAGGATAGGCGTGATGAGGATAGTTACTCCAAATCCTCGAAACTTCTCTGGACTCCTCGTAGAGACTTCTCGAATCCATGAGGAAAGAAAGCAGAAACTAGAAATAAATACTAATAAATCCAAAATTGATTAATGAATAAAAAAAATGAGTTCACAACCCTTTAAATGGGAATACCAAGTAATGGGAAGGAAATCAGAAACAAACTACAACTAAAACCCCTAGGTTGTGATGTCTACTAGTGCGCAAGGCTTTCAGCCAAAAATAGTAAGTGTCCTATTTGACTTCACCAAACCATTCTCCTAATTATTCTAAGCTCTTTACGAGATGAGCGCAACTCCTAAAGCCCAACAGATGAAGAGTAATCAAACAAAATTTACTATTTTAGTAAAACGAAATTAAAACAGGGAAATGACTGTCAATCGGAGGCTTTTTTCACAATTCCGGGCTGCGCAACCTAGCATAGCTGGGTTGGTTGGTTTCATTAGCTCGTTCTACCCCAAATGCATATATTTTACATCAGATAACTCATTCCGGATTGTAAGATATTTCCGGTTTATCCGAAACGACTCGAAACGGAGTCGGGGGGCCACACGCATCAATCCGGAGGCAAACCAAGTGGACCCAGGGTGCATTTGGCACCTTGGGATGGTGGGGGACACAACCCCACTGCGGCGGCGGGGCGCCGGGCAAGGCGGACCGCGGTGGAACCGCGGTCACCGCGGCCCGCCGCGGGTCGGGCGGGCCGGCCGGTCGGGCCGGGTCCGGTCATGGTCGGCACGACCCCTAACACGTGTGGTGCGTGCGCACTGCCGGGGACCCCTATTTTACGTCGTTTGCCCCCTCTCTCTTTAACGCCCCTCCAAGCCCACCTTCCTCTTTCGACTTGTTGTTTTCCCTCTCAACCCTTCCCTCTAATCACTCATTTCATTATTTCCGACCACAATCCATCCACCTCCATCAGTTACAACAATCCCTACCCCTCTACCCTCTCCGTTTCTCTCATTTGGGCTTTTACATGCCCCATTTGTGACTCAAAATCGTGTAGCCTTCTAACCTATCTCATTTCTCCCTTTTACCTTCTTCATTCCCTACCTTTTTGGCCTTTACAATCCCTGTTGAGGCTCAAGTCCATGGAGAACCAAAAACTCCAGCCCCCCATTTCCCTTATCCTCATTTTCTATGGCTCTATCCGAGCTCATCCTTATGTTGTCTTGTAGTTTGCATGGGCTACTATCTTAGGGTGGTTATGTTTTCCTGTTGATAGGTGTAGTAGTTGGTAGAATGTTTTAGGTATTTGAGAACGTTTAGGGTCCGTTCGGCCAAATTACATTAGGTAAGTTTACGGTGGATAGAATTGTAAAAGTAATAATAAATGTGTATGTAGGGTATGGCCCCTAGATTGGGTGTATCCTATGTCTTCCGACACCATGTTTAGAATGTACGCAATTAAGAGTAAATTCTGAGAATTCCTTTCCAATAACACGTAGAAATTTCTCCATCGTGGGATATGGAAAATCCCATCTCACGTTTTTCCAACACTAGGCTCATTTTCCAAGGCCTATCAAATTAATCCCCTCCCACCCTCCTACCAACCATGTCACACCCAATCCCAAGGTAGGATTAGTAATGCGGTCCCATTTAATACAACTTAAGGCCACTGGCCAAATTGTGTTGAAGTGATAAAGTCCTTTGATATACATTAACCCACCACACTCTGATAGCTTAAGCTTTTGGAGTAAATGGTTGTTTGATAGATAGGCCCATAGAGTTTGGACCTAGAGCAGTGCTTCGACAGACCTGACAGTATAGGAAATCCAACCAATTGAGAACGTAAACTCTAGAACCCCCTTAGTTGGTTTGAGCATAGGTGAAGTGCCCAAGCGTAGCTACATTCATGTTCGGGCAACTCAATTCCAAATGAACAAATAATTTTCTTTATTAGAAATGATATAAAATCATCTGTGTATAAGCATAGACTTTAGATTACAATTGGTGGATTACTGCTACTCATCAGTTGAGCCTAGGTCAGCTTGATTAGGCTAAGAAATGTAAACGACAAAAAATGCTAAGATAATTGAGTGATATACTTAGTGAGTCGGTTTGATCAGGTAGGAGCGAGACCCCGTTCCTTTGTTGAAATCCTCTTGATACTCATAGGCTCCTTTAATAACTCATAGGAAGGTTGTATGACATAGAAACTATTTACGCTCATATAAAACTTATATATCCATTGGATTTAATGTTAGATGAAATCAATACACCCTCAGAATTGCCTTCTCAAGGAATTAGTACAATCGGGAACACGGGGCAGAGAAACTACACATTAGCGAGGTATTCGCGGTTTGGACCGAATTCTCAATCCTGGTAGTGACCAATGAACCCTATGCTCTGATCAAGTAGAAGGTAAGGATCAGCTAGGATTAAGGACTGATACGATGATTTTCTGTCTTCGCGAGGCAGAAGGTCTATGTATCCAGCTCAGACCCACTACACAATTTTCTTTCCGTGTTGGCCCAACCATTTATAACTAAAAGTTTATAATTTTGTCCTTGAAAAGTGTTAAGAGTATATAGCTGGTAGAGACTATGTCCTTTAGGCCTAAGGAATTGCCCAAATGGGCAACAGACAGTTAGGAATTAGGTCCCAAATCGCATGCCATGTCGGCATACGTATTGTGCTTATGAACGTAAAAAGATAGCCTGCCTATTAAGCTAGACATGATTAAATAGGATAAGTCTGGACCGCGACAAAATTCCTTGGTAGAATTAGGCATCTCGCCACAAACTACACCTGACCCCGAATCAACCACAATACCCTTCATCTTTAGCTCCTTTCTATGACCATAGGTATCAATGTCATAATACACATCATTGATGAAAAGAAGACCAACATAGTGGGAGATCGCATCCCATTTCATGTCAAGGATAGGTCCTAAATTACACCTTGTTCCGATGTACGGAACAGGACATAAACCTTGAGCCTTGAGGGTAAAAATAAAATTTTAAGGAGGGTAGACTAAAATGAACCAGGCTAGTATATACCCTACCACGCGTAGGAACTCGAAATCAATAAGTCTTAGGCAAATGAAATAATAGAAATCTTTCCTTATTACCCTTAGGCAATTTCGGGGACGAAATTTTGTTTTAAGGGGGGTAGATTGTAATGCCCCGGATTTTTGCCAACCTGGGATTAGACGTCCTTAGGCAATGGGTCGATCCTAATACCTCATTAACTTGTCAGAACTGAATCCCAAAGTCTAAAGCCGCCTTTGAACTCATTTCCTTCACAAATCTCACCCTTCATCACCTTGATCTTCCAATTTTTCTAAGAACTTTCACCTTAGACACTATCTTAAACTAGCTAAGTAGTATAACTTGGATCACTTTATATACAAATTACAAAGGCCTGAGTACTACCTCGACCAGAAATCACTTAGGACTAAATCCTTTAGAAATGAGACAAAGTAACTAGGTGTGAAACCAGATTAACTACAAAATCCATTTGAATCGCTTTAAATACGATCTGCAAGACCCAAAACTTGTAGAATCATTGACGTTAGGTTGCCCTAAAATCTAGGATCAAACTCATTACCCGGCTGCTCTCGGGAGCATCTTGAAACTCCGTATCAGATCTAGACCGCACGTCGGAAGTCCGAATAACTCGAAGTTAAGGAATTAGGACCGCCTAGTTGGGCTTGACAACCATCTCGGAAATCAAGTCCAGACAATGTCCCACGGCCATTCGATCGCGTCCGGAGCGAGAGAGTGTGAAAAACACTATTCCCTTTACAAAATAAATATCTGGAATAGTGATCTGGCATCATTTGTTTGTGGATCAATATAAGCAACCAGACCGTCAGAATCTGACCAAATTACACCCTCGGATCAGGAAAAATTTCATACACATTTACATGTACTTGGAATCTCCGATCGAGATCCGCTGACCGTTGAACTGAAACTGGTCCGCCACGCGTGATCTGGAATCCCGACCGAAATGAAAACTTAATAGAACGTAGATCCAGCGTTAGTGAGCTTAAGTCCAACCTTTGGCTCAAGGAGGCCCGCCAGAAGTCCTCCGTTGAGCTGAAACAGGTCCGCTTTGGTTATAACATAAGTATACTTTGACCTGGAGTCTGTTTTGGGAATTCTGAGACTATATAAGGACCTTAAACCCTCTCTCATGGCAGCCATACGAATTTGAGATTTGAGAGAGGGAAAAGAAAGAGAAAGTGTGGGAGTTGTGGGAAGATCTCCTCGCCGCTCTACCCTGCTACTATCGGTGCTTAACCACCTCATTCTTGCCGCTTTCCCGGTGATTCCGGCGTCATTTCTAGGTAATAAACCCTAACCCTAACCTGTTTGGGGGATTAGACAGTTGTAGGTTAGGAAATAGCTAACCTATTTCATTCTCTAGGTTGCCAAACTCCCGTATACGGAAGCTTAGCGAACCTATCGACTCCGTTACGATTCTACGACAAAAGGTGCGGACTTTAGGTGTATAGGTTATGGTTTTCAACGCTTTCAATGTCAGATAATGATAGATTCATGATCTGCATGCAATTGCACATGTACAAAGTGCTTTCCGTTTTCAGTTTCGATTAGAATTGTAGAATTTGGAATTTCACATACTCTAGGTATTCGTATAAAATACCATATACGTATTTTTTATGGAAATGTGTTTGACATGTTTATTTGTCGTATGGATATATGACGTATGAATAAAATACTTATTTGGCGAAAGGATTCACCTAAATACATGTTTACTAATAAACATTATGTATGTAGAAATACGGTATTGTAAGAAGTACCGTATACATGTATATTTTAGCGATGTGTTTGTCATGATTAATCATCGTATAAGTATATTATGTGCGTATAAAATAATTGCTTGGCGAAGGGAATCGCCGTAATACATGTTTGCTTGTATACAGTATGTATGTTGAAAATGCGTATTCTAGAAAATACTGTATACGTATAAATTTTGGAGATGCATTTATCATGATTATTTGCTGTAGTAATATATTATACATGGATAAAATACTCACTTGGCTAAAGGATAGCCCTAATACATGTTTTGCTAACATACACCATGTATGTTGTATTAGTGTATTCTAAGTGTTTGTGAAAATGACTGAATGAGTATAGAATCCTCATTCGTGCTCGCCATGACTAATTGTCATGGATTCATGATTGTTGTATTGGCGATACCCTTTTGACGAAAGGATTTGCCCTAAATCACGCCACGACCAATAGACACCATATATGCTAAAATGTGTGGCCCAAGTGTTTGTGGAAATGACTGAATGAATATGGAACTTGGATTCCTGCTTGCCATGACTATCCGTCGTGGGTGTACGCGTGTTATGATTGGGGCAACTCCCTAGTGAAAGGATTTGGCCTAATGCCTATGTGATCGACATATGTCATGTATGTTGATGCATGTTTGTTTAAGTGTTTCTTGAAATGTCTGAATGAGTAGTAGTTAGCAAATTGTAATGTATAAGGGTGTTGAGATATGATTCTCAACCTCTTTTAACTATGTGTATGATCTCCTTGGATTGTTGTGTGATTAGGAATTGAACATGTATAAACTCATGCTTGTGTTGTGATTCATAACATGCTCAACTGCTTTATGATTATAACTATGTAATGCATATGTTTAAATTTATATTTACGTTGTATGATCCGTCATGGGTGATGGGGGAGTGGAGCAACGAGTGCGTGCAATGTACCACAGTACTAAGCGATCTAAACGGATAATACCATACCTTGATAGTATGAGTTGAATCTTGATCCATTACTGCTTTATTTATCTGCACTTGATTGTGTTTGGGGCTATGATTATAGTCCAGACAATCGGTACCAGAATTAAATTCATGGTTGCGATTCATTTGTCACGTGAGATGTGTTCGACGAACCCGAGTCGTACTTCGGTTGGCGATAGTGGTTGGCCACGCGAAGTGCTTATGCACTTCATGTCGTTCAACTTGTTGTGCGCTCGAGCTAGCCGAGCTCGTCAAGTAACCCGATCTGTCTTATGTATGTTCACCATGTTTGGTCGCTACTGCTTGAACCTAGGGTACCAAACTTACCAGTGAAATCCCTTTTAACCATGGTACCTCGATCCGCTAAGACTCATGAGCCAGGCATGGTGGTATGGGACACCGTGGTCGATCTGTCGGCCTATGTTGAGGCCACGTGCCTCCCCGTAGTGACCAGTGAGCAACTAGACTCGTGAGCTGATTATGGTGGTATGGGCCACTATATTCGAGCTGTCGATACTTACGGCGAGAGCCGAGTACGGTGAGACACATACTCGTCTTTGACGGCGACGAGTCCTCTGTAGTATCTTCAAGTATACTCCAAGGGTTTGTGATTGGCGACGAGTCTTTCACAGCAACTAGAGTATGAGTTGAGCTGAGTACGGTGAGACCTGTATTCGAGCTGACGGCTAGTGATTGAGCCGAGTACGGTGAGACCTGTACTCGACCGACAGTCAACAATTGAGCAGCATACGGTGAGATCTCAGATCCGTCTTTGACGGGTGACGAGCCCTTTGTGATGCCTTCGCTACGCCTCTCAAACCATAATATCGTATGAGATTAACTAGGACTGACGACCCTAGAATGGATCATGTTTGGGAATGATACAAGGGAGGTACCTTAGTTTCCCAATACTGCTGTTTGAAATGGACTAATATTAACTCGGTAATCATGATCATCATCACACCGCATGTGCTTAGTAGATGTGGCTCACTGAGGGAGTTAAGCATTCGCGAACGTAAGATGATGTCGCATGAGGGTGGTTTAGCAAGGGCATACAGCATCATGTCATTTCATTCTCGCACTTAATAAGAGTAGTTAGAATTGTTTGATTTGTACTGCTTTATCATTACTGCTTGATTGAATTGATAACATGTTAACATATACTTTACTATTCCACTGAGTTGATCACTCACTCCTACGTTACGGGACGGTGTTGTACACACCAACCAGATTTGTTGAATTTTAGATGATGGCGATGCTTATGAAGCAAAGCCGGACTACTTCTATGGTGATGAGGAGGAGTTCTCCTATCATGTAACTCTCTGACGGGTCTCTAAAGACCTGGTACTGCATTGACGGGGCTATGGTACTTGGGATAGAAGATATTACACTTACACATTTAGTATATTTTAGAACTGTACTTGTACTTATTTAACCTAGTAATGTTATCACACTCTGGAGACTCATCACAGTTTATATATTTTATCTATCTATCACAGTCTTCCGCTTGCAAATTTAATTGTCTCTGGAGTATGATATATTGTTTTGGCTTAATCTCACTCATGTTCACTACTCCAATACAGTCAACATTCAATCATCATTCATTTTGTTGTATAAGTGATGTTCTGGAACTTGAGAGTTGAGTTACTACTCGACCCCCGATTTTCAGGGCGTTACAAAGATATAAGTTGAAACATACAAAGGCTCTCTCTACTTTCTCTCACAGCAACAAAAGACAAGTCCTCTATATATACGCAAAAAGTTCCAACGGATATAAAACGGTCACATTTATGATAGAGTTCGATATCATCGACCAGGTTCGATATCATCGAGTGTATACTCTCGATAGCATTGATGGTCTGATCGATGACTCAAACTCAATGTCATATGCTTTTGAAACTCTTTACCAACTGGTCGATGAATCGAAACTATTGTCGATGTCATCAGATTTCGAACTCCGATTCCATCGATGATAGGTTCAATCTATCAACACCTGAAAAATGAGAGAGACTTGACTTTGAAATATTTCAGGTTTTCATGAATGATCGGTGAACCATCGAGATCATCGAAATTTGAATGTCGATGATATCGAGATTAGAGTCGAGGCATCGATAAATCCAGCGGATTTTTCTTTAAGCTTGCTGGACAGTTTATGACCTTGTTCGATGCAATTGACCTGGTGTCAATACCATCAATAATTTAATATCGATTCAATCGAAGGGCCCCTAATCATAGTTAAAAATAACTTGAAATATCTGTTATAAGATTTGCACGCCCTCGATCGATATCATCGATGAACTTCCAATGTTATCGATATTTAATTTCAGATCATATCAGAAGAGCATCGATATATCGAAGGAATTTGAGATTTTCATTAAAAAACAGGGGCGCCAGAAATCTGCCTGTCGATCTTATCATGCCACTTTCGATGTGCTCAAGATTTGTATATCGATGATATCCTTAGGAGAATCGATATATCGATAAATCAGTCCAGATGAGTATTTAGTTGCTGGACACTTTTAGTCTTTTTATCGATGATATCGATAGGTGCATCGATAGATCGATAAATCCATTCTGATGAATATTTAGTTGTTGGACACTTTTGGTCCTCACATCGATAATATCGTTAAGGTATCGAGGACATCGACAGAGCAGGTCGATCATATCGAGGGCATTTCGATAAAATCGACAAGGTAAGAAAAACTTAGAGATTTTCCCATTTTGAAAAAAGTTTTCTCACCTTAAAACCCTATGATTTCTAACTTATTTTTAAGGGTTTTCTTCACCTGGTGTTTTGGGTCATGGGATGTGAGGGTTTAGTTTTACCTCTGATGAGCTTGCACACATCCGGTTGAGGCAGACGCTTGAATTGATCTTCCTATCAGGGTCTATAGACAATCTGACTCAACACTCACGTAACTTGACAAACCAGTGCACTTTCACCCTTTTGTCATTCAAATAGACTCTTCCTTCCCCTCTATGAGCTCCTTGAGCCCTTCATCATAAGTGGGGTGCAAAAGCTTCAGCTAAGGTGGAATGCATAAGACTTACTTCAAGACAAAAGTCCATGGAGAATGGCACACAATACTTATATTAAGACAAAAAAACATGGAAAATGGTGCAAAAGCCAGCCTTCAGGACAATATTCCACATCAAGTGGCACAAGAGGCCTGCTTTAGGACAATATTCCACTTAAAGTGGCGCAGAAACCAAGCCTCAGGACAAGGCTCCTTTCTAAGTGGCGCAGAGACTAGGCATCATGACAAGAGTCCATGAGAAGTGGCGCACAAAGCCAACCCTTAGGAAAAACTTCCACCAGAAGTGGTGCACAAAACCTCCCTTCTGGACAAACATCCACCAGAAATGGTGCATGGAGCTTCCCTTCTGGACAAACTCCCAGTAGTGGCTCTTGGAGCTTCTTCTTAAGACAAGTGTACAACACCTCTCGTTGAGTTGCGCGGAAGCGCGCAACTTCCTTCTTCATTTCCGTGTAACTCCTTCGTATTAGGACAAGAGCCCGTAGAGCTCCTTGAGAAGTGGTGCATTCTCTCCACCAAAAGTGGTGCGCAACTCCTATTTTCAGACAAGAGAGAGATAACGACTCCACCAAAAGTGGCGCACAAGGCCTTTCCTTGAGTTGCGCAGAAGCGTACAACTCTTTTGCCGCAGCTTTCTGGCCTCCATAAATAGTGTCGCACAACTCTTTTCCTTGAGTTGCGCGGGAGCACACAACTCCCTCTTTGAGTTATGTGAAAACATCCTCCTGGCTTCCATCCGTCTAAATGAGGAGTGGGAGGGGGTATTTATAGGCTCCTCTTCTCCTTAAATAGTGGTGATCACCACCACTAGTTCCTTAAAAAAATATCCAACCTCCTTCCTTAAACAATGATGTTCACCAAGCTCTCCCTTAAATAGCGGTGTACATCCCTTTCTAAGACAAGAACTACACTTCCTCTCCTTCAAAAGTGGCGCCCATGCACTCCTCCATACCAGACGATGCCCATGCCCTCCTCCATACTAGACGACGACCATGTATTCTTCTACGTCAAATGACATCCATCCATTCTTCTACATCAAAATATGGAGCACACAATCTCTTCTATCATAGAGCAACACTTCACAAGGCTTCTATACTGTCATGAGCGCACATCCTTGGGAGGGATCTGTTCAATGGAATTCCTCTGTTAGTACAATAGGCATGTAATGAAATTAAGATATTTTTTTATGCCTCAACAGATGCCCCCTCAATCCTTCTTTGATTGATTTATGAGATTAAATGGAGGATCGATCTTCTTCTGCACAAAAAATCCTTTTGTTTCAAAGAAGGATTCTTTATGAAATGTAGTCGCATGATGGAGAAGAATTGTCTGACCGAAGAACCGAATGAATTTGCAACTGAACGATGACTGGATGATCATGCTTGAATAGAAGATCAAATTATCGCACTTGACCAGAAGACTGATTGATCACGCTCGAACGGAAGATTGAATGATCGCGCTCGAATGGAAGACTGAATTATCGCGCTCGAACGGAAGACTAAATGCTTCCAGTCAAAAGCATCGAGCGAATGATTCAATAAGGAGGATAATGCGGCAACTAAAGCACTCCATCTTCATAGAATGCCTTTCCGTAAATAGAGCTGCAATTGCGGTTATGATGACTTCATATTCGAGTATCTTAGCCAAATAACTATCTTTTAATGTTGCTGCTGCTGCAATGATCTATTTGATCAACTCCGACGACTCTTTCTTTGAACTCTGTGGCTAGGGAATTGTTCTTTAATATTGCTCCTACTGCAACAATCTCTTCGATTGTCTCCTTTATTCATGGCCTGCATAATCTAAGATTTCGAATGGTAATTTTTCCTGCCAAGTTAATCGGAATCAGTATCTCAAGATATCATAATTTTTTAATTTAGTTTCATGAAGTATTGATAATTGTGAAATAAATTGAAAGCCTTTAGAATGATTACAATATTTGCAATATGACGATGATTTGGTCACTCCATCTTTGTGCTTGTTAGAGTGCATTGGATATTCTTTGCTCATTATATCATGCTTTCGTAGATGTCATTTCAGGCTTTAAAAGTTCAAATACTAAATCTTTTCTAATTTGTACTCCTTAGCGTTTCTTCATAGGCTGGTTAGGAGTGTCCCTTGGATCTTAGCTGATTCAGAAAAAATAGAGAACGCTTCTGACGAGAACCATATTATCCTAGCCAATCATATAACTAGGCTTTGATATGAGGGTGACTTTTGAATATCAATACTGGATCTCACTTCATAATTTTAGGCTATAACTATCTAGTCGATACTTCTTATTGCTGAATGCGTTGGTGTGCCCAGTAGACTATGTTATACATATTCTTCCGTTGTTCGTAAGAAATTGTCAGAATGACCAAGCTATAGGATTTATTTAGAGAGACAGATTACGTGGCCCCTGTTCAGGTATATATTCTTACGTCGTTTGTAAGAAATTGTCAGAAAGACCAAGTATAAAATTTCTCTGGAAGATAAGATTTGCAAAGTAAAGCATGTTGCTATTCTTAAAAGATGGATAACACTCAGTGTTCCTTTAAGGAATTTAATATATATATATATATATATATATATATATATATATATATATATATATATATATATATATATGAGTCATCAAGCCGCCCAGAAGAAAATGATAATTCGTTGTTATTTTATTCTCTGCCACTTTTGAGGATTTTGCGAGATAATATTTCTTCGTCAGCAAGAAAGTAAGAGATAGAAAGATCCCGTGGCTCTTGTCCGAAGGATAAATATACTTCTACTTGCACACATTTGACTGGACATGACTGGACTTAACTAGACTAAACTGGACTAGACTTAACTAAACTGGATTGAACTTAACTAGACTGGACTGAACTTAACTAGACTGGATTGGACTCTCACACATTGTTTATGCTCGTAAGTAGTTGGAGCAATCACAATTTAAGCTTGTAAGTAGTTGGAGTTGGGTCTTACACAAATGACCACTGTAACTCTCTAGAGTTCACGGGGCTTATCGCGGCTGGGGAGTTCACAAACTGCAATCCATCAGAGGGGCCCAGTGAAGCTACTAGGGCAGTGAACTCAATAAGATTTACGCACAGGGTTGGCCACAGTAACTCTCTAGAGTTCATGGGACGCGTAAGGCTAACGTGGGGTACTAAATTTAAAGTCGCCAGTCCATCAATGAGGGGTCTCTTACTTCAGAGACTTGTCATCTTGTTTCAGAGACTTGCCCCCATGAGTTACTACTGAAATCAAACTAGGAATCTGGGGAGTCATCTTGCTTTGGAGACTCACTTTTCCTTAGCCTGCCAAGTTAAACCCATTCATGAGGGGCACTCTCCATGTCTGTGCAGAGTCGGGTGTGGTCAGAGTGACCTGTGGTCCCTATGTCTCTCCTTCGGTTGGTGCCGCTGCCTCCCCCATCTCAATTCCTCCTTGTGTCTCGTCCTCGTTTTGCCCTTCTGTTAGTGGATGGAACTTGAGGTCCATCTTCCGAATGTTGACCTTGTTGAAGAATTGTAAAGGACGCTCAAGATTGTCCATCACGAGCAGTCCCAACTCATCGCTTAGTATATGAATGATATGAGGAAATGGGAGATAAGTTGATCGGGATGAATGGATGACGACCGCCAACTTATGGACAATTAATGTAGGAAAACACAGTTTCATACTTGATGTTTTATTTAAACCAACATGATTTAAATGCTTTTTAAACTCGCAAGTATACGAATCAGATATAGATATGGTACGTATTACGAGATCGTTCCCACAAGGACTGGGCGTCACAATTCAAATATATGATTCTCCTTAACTAATCCAACAAATAATGGAGCGAATTACTAAGCACAATTCTATGAAAAAAATAATTGAGAATAGGGAAGAAAATTCAATCAGAGAGAGCACTAGGACTTTCGAATCCACCCCTAATTATCTTAACCCTTGTTTTGTCTGTTGATTCACCTTAATCTAGATTGATACAACTTATATAGAGAAAGCACAATCTGTGTCCTTAATCGGGCGTACAGAATGTCTAATTCCTTTAAGCAATGACATGAATAACATATCCCATGTCCTTGGTCGGGCACATGGAATGTACAGTTCATTAAAGCACCCTGTTTCTTCCTCTATAGGAAACCTGTTCATGATCAGACACAAGCACCTAAAATAAGCATCCAGACAACATCCATATATATACTTTGGTCAAGTTCATGGATGGAGAAGTACAGAATTCAAACCAATCAAGCCCACTTAGGGAAGGAAACAAATCAATTAAATTCAGGATAGAATCAACGTATAACAAAAGTCATTCAAATTAGGGGTTTCATCTCAGCCCTAGCTGAGAGATTAGCAAGCCATAAATTCAAATAAAAAGAAGATTAAATGAAATATAACGAAAAACATCCTTCTCTCTCTCTCTTCTCTTTCTTCTCGTTCTTCTCTTTCTTCTCTCCTTTGCTCCGGATCTGGAATCCCCAATTTTTAGATGCCCTTCCTCACATTTTACAACTCTTTTTATAGCTGATGGAGTGGCTGGAGTGGTGAAAATCGGATTTGGGAAGCTGTCGCACACGCAACGAAAGCCTTTTCGCAGCCCAGTTCGGGCCCTCGAAACATAGCATTTTCCTCGATCAAATTCCAAACAAACACCGTCCCTTACGACTTTCTTGGGTCCTCTACATGATGGACGGTTCAGATCTACCATATGATCAAAGATGGTGGCCCACAATCGCCTGAAAAACCGGATTTCTTAATATGTGCGAAACCTTTCGTACCCCTCGCTGTCGTGATCGGTGGGCCCCACAGAAGTATTTTCTGGAAAATCTACCTCATCCATTAGATTCAGGATGAAATGTCAGTCAATAATAGGTAGTTTTGAACGTCCATTGATGCGTCCCAGAGAAGAAAACACAAAAAGATCAGATTTGAACGTTGCAGGGCAGCCCTTTTGTGGCCTCTGTACCGCACACGTGTGCACGCATGGGTGTAAAGTATCAGCATGGTTTTGAAGTTTACGAAGCCCTCTACACTATGGACGGATTGGATGAACCATATGGGTGATGGGTGGGGCCCACTAGCGTTCGCAAAATGGCCCAGCTGTCCATTCGCAGACAGCGCAAAACAGGGACACGGATCTTTTCCGCTGTCCGTTCTGGTGGGGCCCACTTCGATAATTTTTTTATCAATCCAAGACGTACATTGGATTCCTCTCGAAAAACCGTTCGAGAAGGGATAGTTTTGGGTGTCCATTGATGCGGTCCACCTGATTTTCTGTTCCACCGTCCAATATGTGTTTGAACGGTTAAAAACCAATATTCGTTGTCTTTTGAAATACTGCCACCTAGGCGATGGTAATATGGACGTTGGAAATCTAATGGACGGTCTAGATCACACTTTTGGAAAATGGGTGGGTTCCACAACTGCATCCGATCCCCGGACGGCGTTAACGCTGTTGAGAAAAATGGAAATTTCTGTTTTCTTCGAGAGGAGGTCGGTCAAACCGACTTTGACCGTTTCGTGCGGTCCAGCGTGGCGTGGCTACACATGTGCTCAATGCACATGCCACACATACGGGGCCCATTGTGATGTTCTTAAGAAATCCAATCCGTCCATCCTGTTTATCATCATATTTAAACCGTTGAGGCCAGTTTTTGAAGCATATCCAGATTATAGGTGGGCCTAAAATTGGAGATTAATGAGATGATGATGTTCAATGGTTGAAATTTAATATGTGCGGTTTATTTATGGTCCACTTCTCGAGATGTTCAATGGTTGAAATTTAATATGTGCGGTTTATTTATGGTCCCCAAGCCATATATGAAGTTACGAGCCAATCAGATGGCGGGAACCCTGTGAACTTGCATTCTTCACCAGTTTCGGGCCTCTTTAATGTGAACGGCTTGATTTCCTCGGATCCCTAGCATGTAAATTCTTCAATATTGGTCTTCTGGAGTCCTTCCCTAGCTCTGGTGACTTCAGATCGTCAAATCCACGCTTTTTATACTCTTTTTCAATCACCTCTCCTTATTATACCCTGCAACAAAAACATAATTAAATACCGACATTAAGCGTTATCATGTACATAAAATAGGGCAATAATCAGGGTCCGATTTGCAATATTTGACCCTCATCACAACCCCTAACCAGCATTTTTCTAGTCCCAAGCAAAACATGCGAAAAATAATTTTCGAATTAAAGGACAATTCCTGTAAACCTGAGTGACTCGTGATCAAATAATTGAGATGTGAAAATTCTACGATTTATGAATGGTGGGTGAAATTTTTTTTTTTCTGGAATCAAACTCACAGTAAACTTCATAATCAAGTTTAAAATATTAATCCATTAATTAGAATATTCTAAACATTGTGTTCCAAGAGTGTATAGTGTAATCTCGGCTCACAATCATTAAGAGATCTGATTGTCAATTCCATGATATCATTGGAATTTGTGACAACCAAACCTGAAACCAACACTAGCATTTTAGATCATCTTTTCGTTCTATCAGCCTTTGATTTCCTTTATAAATAGTAGTGCCAATGAGGGGAATCAAATCCTTACCTATAGGGAGCAAACCTATGGTGAAAACTTGTCACCTAACTCTTTTCTCATGTCAACTATGGGGAATCGAATCTTCATCTATATAGGGAGCAAACCTATGATGATGATTATGCGACTTACCCTTTCAATTCTTCTTTATAAACTGATTCTAAAATTTTTATTTTTCAGGCTGGTTCCTTTCATGCTTAGTGATTACCAAGTAAATCATTCAATTATCGAACTGGAACCTTAATGTGTAAGCGAGATGTGATATGTGAAATCATGACTCAATCAATGTGTACAACTTCTAATCACGGGTTAACAATTCAAACTTAACTGTAAAATCTAACAAATGACTGACTCCAGGGGGCATAAATTATCACATTATGTATAATGTAATATGAAAATCACAACTATCCTTCATTAGCACTTCAAATTCACAAGAAATTCCAGAAAAATTTAAAAATTTGTCACAATTTTGCTCAAGACCAAGAAAATACTAATTAGGTAACCTAATCTCCCACCCCAACCTAAAATCTACATTGTCCTCAATGTAAAAGAAATAAGCATGCGATGCACATGGGACAACGAAAATAAAAGAGTGAGGGAAAGATGGTACCTGGACGAAGAATCAAGAGGCTTTCCCAAAATTATCAATGTAAGAGCGAGTTAGCACAAGAGAGAAATTAACAGAAGCAAAAATAACAAAAAGAAAAACAAAAGAAGATCCTACCTATACCACTTTCGCAGGTGCTCTCGATTGCATTTAGCGCATGCAACAAGCCTTTAAACCCCTAGGTTACCCCTAGTGGACGAGTTGTAGTCTCGTGAGGGTTTGTAGTAATGTTACCCACAAACATTGAACTAACTAACTGGGAAAATGAAATGAAATGAAAAGCTGGGTTGCCTCCCAGGAGCGCTAAGTTTAACGTCTTCAGCCAGACAAGAACGAACCATGATTAACTAATCTTTATAACCAGGGTCCGCCAAAGAAATTACCTTAACACCTTGATTAACCAATCCCAGACAAGTGATGTGAGTTCCCATGAACTGTGCTATCTGAAATGAGGTAACTGATACTGTCGTCAAATAATTTAAGGACTTCTGCTCGAACGACTTCTTCCATGTTAGGATCATGCTTCCTTTGCATTTCACGCGATATTTCTGCAGAATGATGCATACATATAATGGGGCATACTCCCTGTATTTCCGCTATCTTCCGTTCAATTGCTGCCTTATATGCTCTAAGAACATTAAGCAGTCTGCTCTCCTTTGCCTTCTTAGAGTTAGAAACTGTGCTGTCAGGAAGAGTCTCAGAGGGATGAAGAGGTTCCACTTTCGCTCTCCATTTTTCAGTCTCCAATATAGGAGTAGAGTCGAGCAGTGCATTGACTTCATGGATGGGACTATCTATGTCAAAATCCATTCCATATTGTGCTAAGCAGGTCTCAAGTGGATCTTCAAAAGATTTACGGAAGGAGTCCTGCACTAGACTCTCGATCATGTCCACTTCAGATATGTCATCCAAATCTGCGGATTGTTGTCCTGCATTAAAGACATTGAGTTTAATATTCATATTACCAAAGGACAACTTCATAACTCCATTCCGGCAATTTATAATAGCAATAGATGTGGCCAAAAATGGACGACCCAAGATGACTGGGATCTGACTATGAGGATTCTAGACATGCTGAGTATCTATAACTATGAAATCCACTGGAAAATAAAATTTATCAACCTGGATTAGCACATTTTTAGTAACACCCCGGGGCACCTTAACAGATCTATCAGCTAGTTGTAATGTTACTTTAGTTGGTTTCAACTCACCAAGTCCTAGCTGCTCATAAACCGAATATGGTAACAAATTGACACTCGCCCCTAAATCAAGCAATGCCTTCTCGATCTTATGATCTCCTATGCCGCAAGAAATGGTGGGAGCTCCTGGATCTTTAAATTTAGGAGGGGTGTTATGTTGAATCATGGAGCTGAGTTACTCTGCAAGGAAGACTTTCTTATGAACATTCTGCTTACGCTTTTGAGTGCATAAATCTTTAAGAAACTTAGCGTAAGCAGGGACTTGCTTGATAGCATCAAGCAACGGAATGTTGACTTGCACTTTCTTAAACACATCCAAGATTTCATCAAAGTTGTTTCTTTTCTTTATTGGTGCCAGACGTTGAGGAAAGGGTGCTTTGGGCACGTAGGGTGGCACATTAGTGGCTCTTGGAGAGTCAGAGAGTTTTTGGACTTTGGATGCATTAGTGTGTCTCTCTGCTTCATCTTGATCTTCTGCTTTAGAATTTGATTCATCCCTAGGCATCTCTATTTTGTTGTCAATGTGTTTGCCTGACCTAAGGGTAGTGATCGATTTGGCTTGCTCATGATATTGCCCTTGGTTGGAATTAGAGCCAATCTCATACTGTCCCTTTGGATTAGCCACAGGTTGGCTAGGGAACTTGCCCTTCTCTCTCTCACTCAATGTGGAAGTAAGTTGACCTAATTGTACTTCCAGCTTGGCAATGGATTGCGCATTTGCATGTAAGCTTTGCTGGTTGGCTAGTAAGGTTTGTTGGGTGTCTTTTTAGAATTGGAGAGAACTCTGCATAAAAAGATTGAGTGTATCATCAAGAGATGGTTTCCTTGATTATGCAGGCAGTTGTTGATATTGCAGAAACTGTTGAAGTTGCTGACTGCCAACTTGGGAGTGCGGTTGCATGGGAGGATTTCCAGATGGTCCTCCTTGTTGTGGTCCTTTTGCCCAAGAGAAATTTGGATGCCTACCCCAACCTGGGTTGTAAGTTTCTAAGTAAGGATTATTCCCAGGTCTTTGAAAAGTGTTCATTGCATGTACTTGTTCAGAAAGAAGTTCTGGGGATGCTGCACCAGATGGACAAGACTGCGTAGGATGGGCAGGACTAGAACATATGGCACATGCCTCGACTTGAGTTGTTTGTGGAGGTCCATTATGCAACATCAGAGCATCAACCTTCTTTGTCAGGCCATCAATCTTGGCATAGAGATCTGGCGTGACTCCTATCTCATATATACCACCTCTCTTCTGTGGTTGGGGACTACTGTCCCCTCTATTTGAATAGTCCCATTGCTGGGAGTTTTCGCACAAAGTTTCAAAGAAAATCCACGCTTCGACATCACTTTTGGTCATGAATGACCCTCCACTGGTGGCATCAACCATGCGACGGTTCTGGGGTGTCAAACCGTCATAGAAGTATTTAACCTGTTGCCACTTTTCAAAACCATGGTGTGGACATTTAAGAAGTAAGTCCTTCCATCTTTCCCAACATTCATGAAAGTGCTCTCCCTCTTTTTGTGTAAAATTGGTAATTTCCCTACGGAGAGCATTAGTTTTGTGAACAGGGAAGAACTTGTTTAAGAACTTCCTAGACAATTGGTCCCATGTAGTGATAGACCCAACTTCTAGAGAATTCAACCATGCTTTCGCCTTATCCTTCAAAGAAAAATGAAAAAGGTGCAAACGGATCGAATCGTCTGAAAAGTTTTGAAACCTAAAGGTAGAGCAAATGTCTAGGAATTCTTTCACATGATGATATGGGTCCTCCTTGTCTAAACCATAAAAGGAAGGCAACAACTGTATGACCCCAGTCTTGAGTTCAAAGTGTGCTGTCGTGGTGGAGGGCAATACTATGCATGAAGGCGCATTGAATTGGACAGGAGCTGAATAGTCTCTGAGAGCTTTAACTTCATTCTCATTTGCCATTTCAACTGGAGTTTTTCTTAATCTTTCACGAGGAGTTTTTTCTATTTCTGGATCAAATGGTGCTAGTTCTATGTTTAGAGATCTACGTCCTAGCATAAACTATGTTATTGCAATGTAAGAAAGAAAACTAAACTAAGAAGCAACCTAAGAGAAATAAAACTAGAACTAGAAACTATGAGATTCTAAAACAAGTTAAAACTATGTAAATAAGAATGGGAAGAAAGAACCCGCAAAAGGAGATGACTGATGTCAGAAGATTTCAGAAGCTCCTCCTTCACTTAGTAGCTTCCTTCCTCAATTCCTGTAAATAAAAACAAAAACAAATTAAGTTTCCTAAAATAATGATAGAAAAATCCTAAGCAACGGTTAGTTTTTAAAAAAGAAAGTTTCTAATCTTAGAAATAACAAGCTAAGTTAGTTTCTAAAAATGGAAGAATTTCTAAAACTAGAAAATAGAAAGTTACTTGAAAGAGGAATCTAAATCTAAAATTAGAAACTAAAAAAATTTCTAAAAAAATAAAACCCTAATTCTAAAAATAGAAATTAGAAAAAGTAAAGAATTTAGAAAGGGATTACCAAATTAGAAGTTTATTGGACCCTACAAAACAGGAAATAGGTTAGTTTCTAAAATAAAGAAAAGAACTCTAAGTCAGTAAAATCCTAAGCTATGAATTATGATAAGAGAGAATCCTAAATTCAATTTGGAACGAAATAGTCCCCGGCAACGGCGCCAAAAACTTGATGTTTTATTTAAACCAACATGATTTAAATGATTTTTAAACTCGCAAGTATACGAATCAGATGTAGATATGGTACGTATTACGAAATTGTTCCCATAAGGACTGGGCGTCACAATTCAAATCTATGATTCTCCTTAACTAATCCGACAAATAATGGAGCGAATTACTAAGCACAATTCTATGAAAAAAAATAATAATTGAGAATAGGGAAGAAAATTCAATCAGAGAGAGCACTAGGACTTTCGAATCCACCCCTAATTATCCTAACCCTTGTTTTGTCTGTTGATTCACCTTAATCTAGATTGATACAACTTATATAGAGAAAGCACAATCTATGTCCTTAATCGGGCGTACAGAATGTCTAATTCTTTTAAGCAATGCCTGAATAACATATCCCATGTCCTTGGTCAGGCACATGGAATGTACAGTTCATTAAAGCACCCTGTTTCTTCCTCTATAGGAAACCTGTTCATGATCAGACACAAGCACCTAAAATAAGCATCCAGACAACATTCATATATATACTTTAGTCAAGTTCATAGATGAAGAAGTACAAAATTTAAACCAATCAAGCCCACTTAGGGAAAGAAATAAATCAATTAAATTCAGGATGGAATAAACGTATAACAAAAGTCATTCAAATTAGGGGTTTCATCTCAACCCTAGCTGAGAGATTAGTAAGCAATGAATTCAAATAAAAAGAAGATTAAATGAAATATAACGAAAAACATCCTTCTCTCTCTCTCTCTTCTCTTTCTTCTCGTTCTTCTCTTTCTTCTCTCCTTTGCTCCGGATCTGGAATCCCCAATTTTTGGATGCCCTTCCTCACGTTTTGCAACTCTTTTTATAGCTGATGGAGTGGCTGGAGTGGTGAAAATCAGATTTGGGAAGCTGTCGCACGTGCAGCGAAAGCCTTTTCGCAGCCCAGTTCGGGTCCTCGAAATATAGCATTTTCCTCGCTCAAATTCCAAACAAACATCGTCCCTTAGGACTTTCTTGGGTCCTCTACATGATGGACGGTTCAGATCTACCATATGATCAAAGATGGTGGCCCACAATCGACTGAAAAACCGGATTTCCTAATATGTGCGAAACCTTTCGTACCCCTCGCTGTCGTGATCGGTGGGCCCCACAGAAGTATTTTCTGGAAAATCCACC
This sequence comes from Magnolia changhungtana, assembly GCA_030180095.1. Lineage (NCBI taxonomy): Eukaryota > Viridiplantae > Streptophyta > Magnoliopsida > Magnoliales > Magnoliaceae > Magnolia > Magnolia changhungtana. The sequence goes on along the minus strand of JASAUF010000473.1, from coordinate 2,916,957 downwards.
TCATCTATTGGATTCAGGATGAAATGTCAGTCAAGAATAGGTAGTTTTGAACGTCCATTGATGCGTCCTAGAGAAGAAAACACAAAAAGATCAGATTTGAACGTTGCAGGGCAGCCCTTTTGTGGCCTCTGTACCGCACACGTGTGCACGCAGGGTGTAAAGTATCAGCATGGTTTTGAAGTTTACGAAGCCCTCTACACTATGGACGGATTGGATGAACCATATGGGTGATGGGTGAGGCCCACTAGCGTTCGCAAAATGGCCCAGTCGTCCGTTCGCAAACAGCACAAAACAGGGACACGGATCTCTTCCGCTGTCCGTTCTGGTGGGGCCCACTTCGATAATTTTTTTATCAATCCAAGACGTACATTGGATTCCTCTTGAAAAACCGTTTGAGAAGGGATAGTTTTGGGTGTCCATTGATGCGGTCCACCTGATTTTCTGTTCCACCGTCCAATATGTGTTTGAACGGTTAAAAACCAATATTCGTTGTCTTCTGAAATACTGCCACCTAGGCGATGGTAATATGGACGTTGGAAATCTAATGGACGGTCTGGATCACACTTTTGGAAAATGGGTGGGTTCCACAACTGCATCCGATCCCCGGACGGCGTTAACGCTGTTGAGAAAAACAGAAATTTCTGTTTTCTTCGAGAGGAGGTCGGTCAAACTGACTTTGACCGTTTCATGCGGTCCAGTGTGGCGCGGCTACACATGTGCTCAATGTACACGCCACACATATGGGGCCCACTATGATGTTCTTAAGAAATCCAATCCGTCCATCTTGTTTATCATCATATTTAAACCGTTGAGGCCAGTTTTTGAAGCATATCCAGATTATAGGTGGGCCTAAAATTGGAGATTAATGAGATGATCTGTCCGTTGGCCCACTTCTCGAGATGTTCAATGGTTGAAATTTAATATGTGCGGTTTATTTATGGTCCCCATGCCATGTATGAAGTTTCGAGCCAATCAGATGGCGGGAACCCTGTGAACTTGCATTCTTCACCAGTTTCGGGCCTCTTTAATGTGAACGGCTTGATTTCCTCGGATCCCTAGCGTGTAAATTCTTCAATATTGGTCTTCTGGAGTCCTTCCCTAGCTCTGGTGACTTCAGATCGTCAAATCCACGCTTTTAATACTCTTTTTCAATCACTGCTCCTTATTATACCCTGCAACAAAAACATAATTAAATACCGACATTAGGCGTTATCATGTACGTAAAATAGGGCAATAATCAGGGTCTGATATGCAATATTTAACCCTCATCAATACTCGACGCAATACTATACAAGACCAGGACCATGAAACAGGTAAGATCGGCTCGATTCGTTTCCCGAGGATAGACATTGGTCGAGAAAATCGCATGCAACACCTGGTATTTTGGGAGCATGAACTTTGCCTTAAGCGCATTCCCTTGATGCCAAGGAACATCTCTACCATAGCATAGGAACTTGGTGGTCAGGGATTGGACCATTGGGTCATCCATATCGAGATTGGATTGGCCGATTGGAGAAAGTGTGAGACCCAATAAATTTGCAATGGACTCAGGCGTGATCTCTACATTCTTGTCTCCAGTGGTGATTGTTATAGATGGAGGATCAAGCACAGGAAAATGATAGTAGGTGAAGAAATGGTAGGTTCTTTCATCATGACATGGTCCCCCGAAGTCCAATACTGGGGACCAATCGACAACTGACAATAGGGATTCTAAGTCGTAAGCTTGTATGCATTCCTTATCCACCTGACATTCATGCACAAGACTACTCCCATATATTTTTCCAATACATTGGCGTGGAGCGGAGGAATTACTACTGCTGGAGGAGGTGCAGGCATCATGGATAGGACATCACTGTGTGACGACTGTCTAGTGGTGGTGCTACGGCGGTGAGCGGGTGATTCGGGAGCTCTGGCTCTTTCTCGTAGAGCCAAAGACTTTTGCCGAGTCGGCCGCGAGGATTCTTCAACGATTAGATCTTTTCCTTTGTCTCTTGACATGATAGATTAGGCACTAAAAAATAATGCAAGATGTTAAGATGACTGGAAAACCAAGCAGACTATGAGACAAAGAGGAATCAATAAAAAAATCCTCTAACAACCTAAGATAACCCAATCACAATGATGAATACCTTGAAGAGATGTGGGGTAGACTTAGGAATCTTCTGGATTTGAGGTGCAAATGGCCGCCCAACACGTTAATGGCGTCAAGAAAAACCAGGGAAGAAGAAACGCTCAAAATCGGAAACAAAAAGAAAATTTCCCACTCGCCCGACTTTTATCGGGTAGCCATATTTGATATCATCGAATTAGATTCGATGACATCGATACCCCTAATCAATGTTCTCGAGCAGGTGTTCGATGACACACTATCAGGTGCGATGTTTCTAATTCTGAGAGATCATCGATGATTAATTCGATGACATCGATAGCCCCTAATCAATGTTATCGAGGAGGTGTTTGATGACACACTATCAGGTGCGTCGTTTCCGATTCTAAGAGATCATCGATGACAATGAGCTGTTCTCGATGACATCGACGAGTCATTCGATTCGTCGACTGACTTATCGAAGAGAAGAATATGACATTGATCTGTGTACTTGGATAACCTTTCAGATATGCATATCATAAAGTGTTTTCTTATCAACTTGTATACACAACAAAATTTGTACAAAAAGTAGTGGGACTCAAAATTATGAACATTTGTTATGTTCATTATCAAAAAGAATTTGATGAGGTATACATACCTCGGATATAACAAATTAATCACAAAAGTGCATCATTTCACACACATGTCTTGGCCTAGATGCCATGACATGAACTTATTATCTGTGCTCTAGTGATATCAGGCAGATGGATCATCCTTCCCATTACCCTTAATGACATATCACTAATCACTAGTGCGAGGACCCTTCATAATCGATTTTCTTGATAGGTCCGAGATCTCGCACTCTTGGTTGGTGAATGTTACCATATGTTTGTTGTCACATATTTGGAAAATTCTTAGAAGGTTGTGTGTCAACCCTTCTACATAAAGAGCACTCTCATTTTTTAGCATTTCCATTCCAACTATAGTTCCATGCCCCATTATCTTAACAGTGCTTCCATCTCTAAAGGTGACTATTCCATCATCATGTTTTGAATAATTTGAGAGAAGGGATTTATCACCTATTGCATGTCTTGAACACCCACTATCAAGGTACCATTTAACATAATTGCTTGCATTCAGAGATGAATGAGTTACTAGGCAATTTCTTTTGGTTTTTGCCACCCATTTGTAATAGTTTTTCTTGGGGAAGTTGTTTTTCCTTCATTATGGGCTTGTCTGGGCATGTTGGGAAACTGAATCACATTTCCTTATTTCACTAATTCTTTTGTTTTCTGATTCAGTTGAGCCACTTAACTCAAAAGCTCCTCCATTCTTTTTGTCATTCTAGGTGGAGACGGATGTTTCTTACTTCTTAGCATGTACCTTGGTGGACTCTTGAAGTTTTGCATTGTTCTTCTAGTTGGTTTATATTTACCAAAGAAGTTCAAACTAGAATCAAATTGAGTCCTACCAAAAGTAAGGCATTCAAACTTATAACGTCCTAAGTCTCCACATGAGTGATAGATAGGAGTAGACCTTGTATTACTCCCTTATGCAGCAGTTTTCTTAATCATTGGAGGTGCAGGAGTGAGACTTGGTTTGAAATTTTAATATCCCAATCTTCTTTTGTCTCTTTGTGGTCTCCCCATCCCTAAAAGTCTTTCTACTTTTTCACTACTTTGGGAAAATTTGTAACCAAGCTCAACAGATTTTTTAGATTTTTTTTGCATAAAAAATAAGTGTGTGATTTTCATTCTTAAGATGCATGTTTTCATCTTTCAATAATTCAATCTGTTTGTGTAGTTTTACTGACTCAGTTTTGAGAAATGAATTAATTCTTTCCAACCTATCATTATCAGAGTGGTATTGCTGAAGGTCATTGATCAAATGAGTATTCATCTCTAAAGTTTTGTCTACATCCATTTGCAATAATTTATTCTTATTTTTATTGATACCAAGTCTTTTGAGGATATTGATGCTATGCATATAAAATTGATCATAGGCAACTTGTATATTATCCTTTTCTTCTTCTTCTTCTTCTTCTTCTTCTTCTTCTTCTTCTTCTTTCTCATCATCTGATGGAAATGTCCATTTGGCTCATGGTTCATTTATTTCCTCAGTTTCTAAGGGAATGTTTGTTGGTGTAGAGGCCATGAGTATTTTCAAAGATTTTTGGTCTCCATCACTCTTTGAATCAATAAAATCGGAGTTTGATTCTTCAGTGTCATCCCAAGTGGTTGCCATGGCCTTTCCCTTAGTCTTCTTGGTGGGACATTCAGTGGATATTCTAAGGATTGAAAACCACACATGATAGCACGAGCAACGACCGGTTGAGAGTTGTGCATGGCAGACGCTGACGAGAGATGAATAGCCACGCACGCCATCCCTCTGGCAAATCTGACCGTTGGGAGTCGTCGGATGGAGGCCACGTACGCACGAAAAGTCTCAGTCATCCCTACCATTTCTAAAACTAGCAACCTACTCACCGGATTGCGGAAAGAAGCTTTCCGCTTATAGCCACAATGCATCTCGTCCGTTCCTGGTCCCGTAGAAGCTTCCCTCAAGCAAATCCTAGATGTCTGAAGTAGGGCAACCCGATATTTTCGTAGCAGATGAGAAAATAGCGAGATCTTGAAGCTGCACCCCGGTTTCTCACTTTCAACGAGTTACCTTAATCATCGGCCATCCTTGCGCCGTAAAATGGACTCCACATTACTATTAGAACCTATCGGGATCGTCCAAACGGCCCTGATCCTGATAGTGTCTAAATTTCTTGAAGTTGTAACACTGAGGCTCTCTGGACCTTTTATAAGATTTGCCTATATGGTGCTTGTTGTCCAAATGTTTGCCTTTATATGGCCGACCATGATTTTTGTTGAAAAACTTCTTGAACCTTTGAGCCAAGAGAGCCGCTTCCTCATCTTCATTTTCTCTCTCATTCTCCTCCTCATTACTGATGGTGTGTTTTGCAGCTTTGAGGGCATTGCTTTTGGATTTAGGGGTTGGTTTGAAGTGTAGTTCAAATGTTTGTACGGAACCTACTTGTTCTTCTACTTTCATTTCGTCCATGTTCCTACATTCTTCAATAGTTGTTACTTTCAAGTTGAAACGTTCCGGTAGGGATCTTAGAATCTTCCTATAGATTTTTGGGATCAGAACTTTCTCTCCCAATCCACCCATGGAATTACAGATGATGTTTAACTTTGTAAAGAATTCCATGAATGTCTCATGCTCCTCCATTTGGAGATGTTCAAATTGTGATGGTAGGAGCAGCAGCTTGGATCTTTTCACTGTGCTGGTTCCCTCATGGGTTGTTTCCAACAAATCCTAAGCTTGTTTTGATGTGCTGCAAATACTAATTTGATTGAATACTTGTTGAGACACAACACAATAAATAACATTCATTGCTTTAGCTTCAGAAGTTTGTTTTTCTTTATCGAATGCAGTCCACATTTCTTTGGATTTTGGTTTGGAGATAGTTGTGCCATTTTCAAGTACTATTTGTTCGGTTGGGCACACATATCCATTTTCAACAATGTCCCAAATGTCATGATCCAAAGATCTTAGAAAGTAGTGCATCCTAGCCTTTCAGTATGCATAATTTGAACCATCAAATGCCGAGGTCTAGTCACAGATGAGCCCTCTCCTTTGGCCATAATTCCAACTTCAGTCAAGAACACTCTCTAAGAGGTTAAGCCCTTAAGAGAGACCCACTCTGATACCAATTGAAATTGTGGTAAGACAGCTATAGTAGAAATCAGAATAAGCTAAAGTGTCCTAGAGGGAGGTGAATAGGACTTTATATACTTTTCTTCAATAACTAAAAATCCTATTAATCCTAATCTTGATCTATCATGAACTCATTATGATCTACTGATTGAACTTAATGACTTCCAAGCTAAGTAGAGGATCCAATCACAGGATTACTCAATATTCAAACAAGATGTAGTAATTTATCTATGATGGATGAACTATGTGACAGTGTGCATGAGATGTGCTTCTTAGCAATTATAAACATTCATCTTATCATGTTTCATGTAATCGTTCAAAGTAAGCATAGTAAATGAATACGTAAATATCATTCCCAAACACAATCGTTTATAGTGGTTCGACTATGTGCCTACTCCACTCCTGGCGGACACACTCAACCCTTGAGTGTACCGGATTTCATTAATGGAGGTTTTAAGTCAGGTTCACCTCTAACCTTTACAACCTACATAATGTCGACTCTAAGACCTACACAAGGAACCTAGACATGCCTATACAAGGTAAAAGTTTATGCCCTACACAAGAGTAAAGGTCAACACGAAGCACCTAGGTTTTATGCCCTATGAAAGAGCAAAGGATCCACACAAGGAACCTCAGTTTTATGCCCTACATAAGAGCAAGGGATCCACACAAGGAACCTAGGTTTTATGCCCTACACAAGAGCAAAGGATCCACACAAGGAACCTGGGTTTAGAACACACAGTTAAGGATCCACACAAGAACCCTGGTTTAGGCCACACAGGCCAAGGATCCATATAAGGATCCTAGTTTAGGCCACACTGGCTAAGGACCTACACAAATGACCTAAGTTTACGCCCTACACAAGAGCAAGGGTCAACACACTGCACCGAAACGTACTCTCCCATCGGAGGCCTCCTATGATGACTTGAAAGGGTGAAGTGTACCTGTGACCCAATCTTACACAAGAAATGATTAATATGGTCTCTGTAAGGTACATATCCTAGACTGTGCCATTCTATAGACTCCTGTGGTCCTCCTGGTCGAATTTCGGTGACCCGCGACCTGTAATCGGCATTTGCGCGTGACCTTAAGTCGCATCCTATATATTTATATTGGCTCGACTCAAAACTTGTATCCTAGTGACCGTGCCATCGCCGTGGTGCCAATGCCGTGTCTCGCCTGTCAAGGTGATACCCAGGCTAGGAGTTAAGGCCTGAGAATAAATCGAGGAAACACCGTGGGCAATGTGTGCGTCGTTTCCAAGAAGATTCCTGATTGAGAGAATGTAATCTTTACTAATACCCCCTCTTTCCATCAAGTCAACCAAGACCTTACCTCTCCCATACCTTTCATGCCAACAAGGCAATGCTATCTATACCCCATTTCATCCCATGCCCAAAAAGTTAACAAGCCCCATCCCTCACCCATACACTTTATGTCATCCATCCTTACAACTCCCATCCCTCTCTTATTCCCTCTCATTATCCCTTCATCTCCCAAGCAACACTAAGGAGAGAAACGTCCAAGCACCCTAAGAGAGAGCTAAGAGTGTGGCCCACCTTCCTACTCCCTCATCTCCCATCCTAGCCATCCAACTTTCATCATCTTCCATTGAAAAAGGAGCGCAGGAGCCAAGGAATCCAAGGAGCTAAAGAAGAAGGCCGATTGGTGGGTGATCTACAGTTTATTTGTAATTTTAGGGCCCACTTATTGTGGGATCCACTTGATGTATGCATTGAGGGCCCAATAGTTGTGGGGTCCCTCCCCTTTCACGTTTCTCTCTCTCTCTCTCTCTCTCTCTCTTTCTTTTCCTTTTTGTGTGATGATGATGTATGTGGCCCACCTGATCTAGACCATCCATGTGTTGGGCCCCACCTTACTGCCTATCCATTTGGATAGGCCTGGATGAAGTAAAAACATAAATATCAGCTTGATGCAAATGTGGGGCCCACCTGGATGACATGCTGCCTCTAGCACGTGGAAACCACCTGAAATTGGAAGTGAATTAGCTGAAGTACCTCACACCAGTTATATAGCCGCTGTATTTATGTCAATAGGCAGTGTGGGTCCCACCAGCTGTATAGCTGAGGCTGTGATGTCAGTGGGTGGGCCTGATCATGAGGCAGGTGTTATGCCTACACCTTTCATCCGTGTGGGACCCCACACATGATGCATATCCACACCATCCATGGCCTGGATGGTGGTGGCCACCATGATATGTGTGCTTTACATCCCTGTCGTTCGTCCAAGCCTAAATGCTAGATGCTTTTAAAAAAATGATAAATAATAGTAATAATATAATATTATAATATATTATATTATATATATTATATATGTGGTGGGCCCCACGTGGGACCCACCTTTAATGCCTATATACCAGCAGCACCGTCCATATGGTTGGATGGTGGAACCCACCACCTGATGTATGTGTTCCATCCAAACCGTCCATTCATTTAGCGAACTCGTCCCTAGTGGGCAATGTGCATGACCCCACCATGATGCATGTGTTATATCCATGCCGTCCAACCATTTTTAGAGATCGTTTTATGGCATGAGAAAAAGAAGAAGTCAGATATGAGGTTCCAGTGGACCCACCATTGAAAATAGTGGGGATAATGACATCCACTGTATATGTTTTGTATCCAAACCGTCCCTCCATTTTTACACCCAAACCGTCCATCTTTTGGTGATCCACATTTTTCGTATGATGGACGGTGGGCCAGCAGCCACAGCCGCTGCATCTCGGTAGCAAGTTTTGTCAGTCCCTCTGATGTACATTTACATTTATATTGTCAATCCAATTGGCAGCCCGTCTCAAGGCCCGAGACCAAAAAATAAGACAGATCTAGTTATCAAGTGGACCACACTGTAGAAACAGTGGGATTGAACGTCTACCATTGAAACCCTTTTGTGTTACAGAAGTTTTGGACCAATATGAACAGGCTAGATGGAAAATAAATGCTATGGTGGGCCCATTGAGGTTTTAACAATGGAAAATCATTATATCCACCATTAATTATGGTATGGTCCAGATGATCTTTTGATATGATTCATTTGTCTGGATAATGCTCTAAAATTGATCTTTATATATGGATGAATGGTGTAGCTAGAGTGGCCCATTTGATATGGCCCATTGTGATGTATTTGGGGTCTATTGGTTAAAGCCCTTTGTGATGTATATTAGGCCCGTGTTAGAGGCGCATTGTGATGTATATGTGGCCCATATGATGCGGCCCACTTGATGTATGAGTGGCCAATGGATGTGACCCATCGTGATGTGTATTAGGCCCTTGTGTGAGGCCATGGGTCCACTATACATTTGGCCCTATGTGGGCCACTCTTTGGGAGCAATGTTGGTTGAATGTCCACATTGATGGCCAATGTTGGTTAAATGTCCACCTTGTGAACTTCCCTTAAGCCTGGTTAGGCTCATTCTCACCATTCTCTGGTCGGTTAACCCAAATTATTGGGGCCCATTGATATTGCTTGATCCATCATCGGCCTCCATCTATGTACCCCACCTTGCGATGAGACCGATTGTCGAGACCGATTCTGATTGTCGAGGCCGATTATCAAGGTCGATTCCGATCATCGATGCCGAATCTGATTATCGAGGCCGATTCCGATTGACGAGGACAATTTTGATTAATGAAGCTGATTCCAATTATTAAGGCTGATTCTGATTATCGAGGCCAATTCTGATTGACGAGGCCAATTTCGATTGTTGAGGCCAATTCTGATTTTGAGGCCAATTTCGATTGTCGAGGCCGATTCTAATTATTGAGGCTGATTGTCGAGGCCGATTCTGATTGTCGAGGCCGATTCCAATTGTCGAAGCCGATTATCGAGGCCGATTCTGATTATCGAGGCCGATTCCAATTGACGAGGTTGATTTCGATTGTTGAGGCTGATTTTGATTATTGAGGCCGATTTCATTTGTTGAGGCCGATTATTGAGGTTGATTCCGATTGTTGATGCCGATTCCAATTGTTGAGAGTGATTGTTGAGGCCAATTTCGTTTGTCGAGGTCAATTGTGGTGAACGATTTCGAGGCCGATTTCGATTGGCGAGGCCGATTTTGAGACCATATGATGTATATGCGGCCTGTAGTTAAGGCCCATTGTGATGTTTATTTGGCCTGTGTTTGAGGCCCAATGTGATGTATATACGACCCGTGTTTGATGCCCATTATGATGTATATGCGTCTCGTAGTTGAGGCCCATTATGATGTGTATTCGGCCTGTGTTTAAGGCCATTGGTCCACTATATGTTAGGCTCTATGTGGGCCACTCCTTGGGGGCATTGTTGGTTAAATGTCCACATTGTCGAGGCTGATTGTCGGTGTCATTTATTGATACCGATTATGAGTATGTGATAGTATAGCATCATGATACATGCCCATACGTATCATCTGCATGTTTGTTATGAGATGTGGTTGACAATTGCATATGTCATTGGGTAGGTTGTTATGAGACTTCTGATAGGTGGAGATTGTCTCACATAAGCGCACGGTATGCACACGATTGATGCATGACTGGATTGTATAATTCATGCATCTTGCATTGTGTGTTGTGATTACTGTACGCCCTAGCGACATCAGGGCCGTATCCTCCACAGTCATGTCGTGGATGGCCAAATGGGACACCGAAAATCTGTTATTAGCATTGGGCCGCCATAAATGACCCTAGGTGAAAATCCCTAAACCCTCTTAGTACCAGAGGATGCCCCAATGTCAAGACCGAGTGGATACATGAGCGCTCGAGTGCCAAATACCAGGAGGCTACGTCTCCCACTGTGTTGTGGTCGGTTGGGAGGGGGTGTGGCCTTACCCGCTTGAGGGAGTATGTAATGCTAGGCTGAGTCTGACTAGCTTGAGGAATGGATCTGCTATCGATGAGCCACCCCGATATTGACAGGCAGATAGTGAGGTCTCTTCCACTTGCCCAGTTGTGCACTTGATGGGGCAACAGGTGGCATAGAGTGTACTAGTCCTCGGTGATGATCCCAGAGATGTACAGTAATGATTTGTGGACTTATTGAGCAAGAGTTTCATTCTCAGCATTATACTCATTCATTCATTTATTATCCACTCGGGCTGGTGGTGCGCAACTAATTGTTGTGTACCTTCACAATGGCCAGGATTTGGGTTGGGGCGCGCCACCAACCTAAGATCAAGAGTTTGCCACATTGAGTGTATCTATCCAAATTTAGGTATGAGACTGGTTTGGATAAAAGTCCTTTGTGATAGACCCCATAGCCTGCGATACCACGTACTATCATCCCGACTTCACACTGCAGCTTGCTCATTTCATTAACATTACATACCGCATATTGCATTTATCCGCGACATATGGCATTTTAGGTTGCTGTGTTTTTGCATTTATATGACCTAGATGAGGCTGATGATATTCGTAGCTCTTCCAAATTGCATATTGTATTTCATCCTTGGTATTTGATATTTGACTTACTATGTCTCCGCATTACATAACTGATCTACATTGCTTCCTTAGTATATGATATTGCTTTATTATATTTCTGCATCGCATAACCTAGAAAGGATGATGATGTTTATGGACTTACCAGCATGTTTCTGCATTAATCTAATGTTGTACGATTTATGGATTGCCAGTATTTCCACTTACTCGGATATTGCATTCTGAGAACGCATATACTACTCACACACTTACACCACCCTCTAAGCTTTCTATAAGCTTATGCATGATAGATGCGTGCATGTGATGATAGGACTCAGTCGAGCTGAGGTAGGAGTGTACAATAGAGCTTATGGAGATTTTATTATATTCATGTATTTCCCTTTCAGCATTGTACTCAAATAATTATATTAGTGGGGGTCCTTACACTTACCCAGGTGGTAGACTCCTTGGTGTTTCAACATCGGGTCAAGGGTTCGAGTACCCATGGTGGTGAAATCCCACGGCATGCGTGTGTGGGGTGTGTGTGCGTGTGGCGTGAGTGTGTGGGGGTGTGTGTGCGTGTGTAAAAAAATGATTACATTAGGGGATATGTGGTAATGATGTTGTTCTTGTGATTTAGGTATACTAGTGGTTATGCTTCTTAAGAGACAAATTTATGTTGAAAATCCTCCTTGCGTATGAGCACTGGGAGCTGAGAATGGGGTACTACGGAGGTTGTCGGCACCGTATTCGGTGATCGAGAATTTTGTGAGCCTGGTTTCCAAGTTTGGGGCGTGACAGTCTCTGGACTCTAATGACTTACCAATAAGTAGATAAGCCCCATTCTACACGTTGATGAAGATATACTCCCTTGATGACGGAGATTCTTCAGCTCCTTTGATCTGCAACAATGATGATGATCCAATGTAAGGCGACGGGGTTGGCTCAAGGTTTATTGGAATTCACTCTAATAAATGTTAATCATTTAAGAGACGAAGTGATTTCAAGGTTTTAAGCATTCAAGGGATCCCAACTCAATGATTTGCAATTAAGATGGTAGCTGGATGATCCTTGAATGAGGAAGTTCATTCACCAATCCACTCTACTGAATATCAATGATGAGGGTGGATTGAAGGATGAACTCCCATGAGAAAAAGGACTTAGGGTAGATGATATGCAAGTATCCTCTCAAGGCTCTCTCTCTCTCTCTCTCTCTCTCTCTCTCTCTCTCTCTCTCTCTCTCTCTCTCTCCATCAGCAACCAAGAACAACCTCTCCTTATAAAGGTAAAAAATCCCATTGGAAATAAAGTTGTCAGAGTTTGACTGATTTCGATATCATTGAGCCTGATTCGATGTCATCAAACGTATACTTTCATGCCATCGGCTATCCGTTTGATGATACAAACTCAACTGAAAACTATTCCTGGAACTTTTTGATCAAAGATCAATGTTATCGAACCTCCTTCGATGTCATCGATATTTGAACTTCGATGACATCGAATCACTGTTCGATTCCTTGACATAACATTACTTAGAGCTTGCTAGACTTTTTCAAGAAGGCATCGATGTCATCGAACCTAGTTCGATGATATCGAAATTCAAATTCCGATGTCATCGAATCCCAGTTTGATTCCTCTATTTTTTTGGATGGTATATCATAAAAGCTTGCTGGACACTTTTGTCCACTTTTTGATTTCATCGAGACGTCCTCGATGTCATTGATATTCAAATATCGATGCCATCGAGGCTATCTCGATTCCTCAAACATTTTCACAGATTTTCCTGTTAAGCTTGCTGGACACATCTAGTCCCGATTCGGTATCATCGAACCCGTTTTGATATCATCGCAATTTGAATTCCGATGACATCAAAACTCATTCGATTACTCGAGCAATATCAAAATATTTTCCAAAAGATTTTGCTGGATAATGTTCTAAGTCCTTCGATGATATCGACTAGCCTTCGATGTCATTGAAGGTATGTTCGATCTATCAAAAATTATGTCCAAACACTTTGTGGTTGCTGGATATAAAATGCCTCAATTCGATGTTATTGAAGCCTGTTCGATGTCATCGACGAAAGCTCGACGTCATTGAATTGAGCTGAAAAACATAGAAAAATTTCTTGGTAAGAATAAGTTTTCAGCCTTTTACCATATATGTTGTTCTAAGGCTTTAAGGATTTATTTACCAGGGTGTTTTGTGACATGAGATGTGAGGCTTAGTTTACCTTTGACGAACTCGGAGGACACATCTTCTTGAGGCAATGACTTGAAAAATCTTCATATGGGGCTCACACTTTCCACTAAAAGCATGGATTTAACACTCAAGAATCACTAAAGCCAAGGATGGATCGTATGAGACCAAGAATGAAGAATTCACATGCGAAAGATCCAAGAAAATTAAGTGAGGAATGAAGAGCAATGAGACTTGAAGTGAAGAAAAGGAACCCTACAAATCTGCATCCTTTGACTAGTCTAAACCCATCTTCGACCTGTTGAAGGCTCCTACTCGACTAGTGGAAGATTCCTCGACTCGAACTCTAGCGACAAAATTCTCTAAATTCCAGTCATGCTCAACCAGTTGAAGGTCCCTCGATAAGTCGAAGGATTTCCTCGACTCGTCCAATGTTATGTAGATAGCATACAGACTGCGTAAATTTGAGGCGGTTTCTAGATTTTTCCAACTCTGTGCAAAAGTTGGAGTTGTAAAACTATAAATAGGGGTCCCTAGGATATTCCTAGGCATCTTCTAGGGTTTGAGGAGTGGAGCAAAAGAGTGGAGAAGCCATTGCCAAAAGTTTTTCTTCCTTTTCGTTAGTTGTTCTCATGTTTTTCTTAGGAGATTTTAGTTCAATCATATATATGGTTGGCTAAACCTCTTAGCTAGGGATAAAAGGTGAAGCTTGTAGCATGATGGGATGTTTTATATTGCTTTGATTCATGTTTAAGTTGAACTATCTTTTATTCTAGTTTGATATTTAAGAAATACTTTTAGTTTTTAATGGTTTGTTGTGACTCAAATTACAATACATCTGCGATAGCTTTAAGTATGTTCTTTTCATGTGTTGAGATTGTGAAATTAGGAAATCCTGTTGTTCATCATTGTCCCATGGGCATAGTTGGGTGATGGAATCCTGCCTAATCTTACTAATTCTCTTATGAGTGGTTGTGGGATTGGTAAATCTTGTTGTTTGCCTTGTCTCGTGGGCATGGTTTTGTGATGGAATCACTTCCAGTTCTCACACCTCTCATCCATTGAGAATTAGGTCAAAGGAAGTTCAGATTTGGTTTTACTAAAATATCTTCCAATTGGATAAGATGGGACTTTGATTCCAGTTGTGCCCTTGCATCAAGCATATATCTCCCTGATCTCTACAAGTGGATCCTTAGAAACCCTAGTTACCACCTTTGAATTTGTTAGTTTTAATCACTTTAATCACAACTACTCTCTCAATTAATTCAGATTTAGATTCACATCTTCTTCTAGTTCTAGTTCTAGTTACTTTTAGAATACACACGAGATTAGTCCCCGTGGATTCGACCTCGGTCTCACCAAGATTATTACTACAACACGACCCTACACTTGGGGTTGTGAACAAGTTTTTGGCATTTTTGTCAGGGATTAACGGTTGCGTTTTTCTAAGATTAACTAATTTTGAAATTATTTTAAGATTAGGGTTTTTCTACTTTCTATTTTTAGGTTAGACTTTTTTTAGAATTATTTTATAAACTAACTTAGCTTTCTATTTCTAGGTTAAGAAACTTTCCTTTTCTATTTTTAGAAACTAATTTACTTTTTAATTGTCGGATAAAAACTTTTCTAATTTGTTTTTTAGAAACTAATTTTTATTTTTTAGAAACTTTCGTTATCCGTTTTTAGAAACTAGTTTCCTTTCCTTTTTAAAATTTTTAGAAACTAACTTACTTTCTATTTTTAGAAACTTTCCTTTTTCATTTTTAAAAACGAGGTTGCTATCTTAGTTCCTTTTTAGAAACTAATTCACTTTCCTTTTTTCTTTTGCATGATCCCAAAATAAAAACTTCTGACTTGGTAACTTCTTTATAATTTTCTCTCTTTCTATTTCTAGATTTCTATTTTCCTCTTTCCTTTTAGGTTTAGGTTAGATTTTGAAATTGAGGGCCGAGAGTGTTTCATGCCCAAGTGGGTCCATCATAACACTCCATGTCTCTTGAGTGAAGGAGGATTGGTTGAGGGGTTATCTATCCATCACAGGATTAGACACCACTCGAGATCCACAGAGTTAATTGAAGTTATGACTGCCAATCAATCGGCCAATCAACCTCTAAATCCACCTTAACCTAGGGTTGAGGAAATCTAGGATGAGAATGAAGTGCATCAAGCACCCCCGCCTTGTACTTTTTGAGATTACTTACAACTAGTGGGGGTGAGCACACCTTCATGTATGGTTTTTTCAGAAAATACAGGACATATGAATATCAAGCCAGGGGTGATCCAACTCCTTCCAAAATTTTATAGACTTGAATCTGAAAGTCCATATTTACACATGAAAGAGTTTGATGAGATCATATCCACTCTAAATTTTCTGAACGTGGCTGAGGACACGGTTAGGCTGAAACTCTTTCCCATTTCCTTAAAAGAGAAAGTTAAGACATGGTTGCATTCACTACATCCACGATCTATTGGTAGATGGAATGACATGACAAGGGAGTTCTTAAAAAAAAAAATTCTCACACCATACTACGAACACCCTTAGAAAGTCAATCATGAACTTCCCAAAAGGAAGATGAAACATTCTTCCAATGTTGGGAGCGGTTCAAGGATGTTGTCAGTTCATGCCCACAACACGGTTTTGAAATGTGATGCATTACACACTTTTTCTATGATGGACTGACATCTTCCATGCACGAATTGATAGAGACAATGTGCAATGGGGAATTCATGAACCAAAATGTCGATGATGTGTGGGATTATTTGGACAGACTTGCTGAAAACGCATAATCATGGGACACCTCCCCAAAATCGAGCACTAGTTATAGGCCCACTCAATCAAAGGAGAGGGGCGGAATATACCTTCTGAAAGAGGATGATGATATCAATGTTAAAGTGGAGAATTTCATAAGGAAATTCGAGGTCATAGAACAAAATAAGGATAAGGCTAAGGAAACTATTTGCGGTATTTGTGCTTGCAACATTCACACAACTAAAAATTACCCAAACAATACTTGCTTTTCAAGAGGTACTGAATGAGCAATCTAATGTCGTTAATAATTCCAAAGGCCTTTTAATGGACCTACCTCCAATACGTACAATCCTAGTTGTAGAAATCATCCAATCTTTAGTTAGAGGAATGGACAAACTGCTACCCCTAAAGGTTTCTTCAATCAAATTCCAAATCAAGGGAAACCTCAAGAGGATCCGCTTCTAAAATATATTCAAAACCAAGAGCTTTTCAATCAAGGGATGCTACAAGCCTTCCAAGACCTTACAAATGCCATACAAGGACTTGGCACAAGGAATATAATTGAGAATAAGGGGAGCATTCCAGCTCAACCTCTTCCCAATCCAAAACCATAATATGAAGTTAGCAACCCAAGCTCTTCAAATCAAATGGAGCAAGCTAAATCTATCACCACTCTTAGGAGTGGGAGGACCATTGACAAAACCATTCTTGTAACACCCCTTACTTTTCTGTACTCGGGTGTTACCCGATAATTTAATTTATAGAACCGCTCATCTTCATTCTAGCCCAAATCTAACAAATAGAAGAGATCTTCATCTATGTATTTAACTATCCATCCAGTAATTTGTAAGTTTGACCATCACGTCATCAAGTTCAGCGTTCATCGGGACCCAAAGTATCAATACACCGTTCTTCAAGTCCACAACACTCAAAATGTTAAAATTGAGCACCGACTATCACAATTAAATTATCTGACCATTAATTACCCTTATAAACAAGTCTAGAAACCTTATACTTCAGTGAGAGTCAAGTTGTGGATAGATTTGACCATTGGAAGATAGTTGAATCACCATGCGTGGCCCACTTGATCACCTAATCGACCCCACTCTTCATCTAGTTCCCTAGTGGGACCCGACAAAACTCACGAATGGACTAGATCTCATTCATATATATCAAGGTGGGTCCCACTGTAACTACATGTGCACACTGTGCACATACGCATGCAGCGCACCAGCGGTGTCAACACGGTCAAATCGTGTTGACCCGAGATTTTACAAAAGATGAGAAATCTCTTCTTTCAAACTCCCACCCGACGAAAGTTTGAACGGAGGGAGTCCGTCTGTGATGAAGTTGGCCCACCATGACCACCCATTCCAATGATCCAAACCGTCCATCATGGAGCTAGGAATTTTCTGATCAAACCCTACCAGCTTTACACGTTAGGATACACGTGCGTGGACACAAACTCTAGCAAAATCAGGCATGTGATGCGCGAGACTCGTTTCCAAAAATGAAAATGCGTTGCGACACTGAGCGGGCAATCTGTGTGGAGTTTCCTCGCCATCCCAGCCATCGGAATGAAGTAATCTCAGCCGCACGACCTAAACTACTCTAGGGTTTTCGCTTCCAACCACAAAGCAGTGCGGCGGAACAAATCTCGCGTACGTGTAGACTCTCGTGCGCTGGCACGATCTCAACCGCTCCCTAGTTTCTAATCAATCCTAGCCATCCATTTAAAAAATTTTATACATAGGAAAATCCTAGTTCCAGGGAAAAACCGCAGCCACTGCCATTTCCTTCCGATTTTTCCAAAACACAGACGATTCCTTCTCTGTTTGAACCCACTAAGAAAACTTGTCTGAAACTCCGACTTATTGCATCCACAAGCTTCAGTGTGATGATTCAGACCACCTAGAAACTCTGTTTTGAAGAAATACTCATTGAGTTAAGATCCGCCATTGAAGACAGTCTTCTTCTTTGTCGCTTTTGCACCACCACATGTTCTGGTGGGAGATTTAATCTGAAATCCAATCCATCCAGATAGAGGCCTACATGGTATACATCTAATTCATCAAGCCAATGCCATACCTATCAGTAGTTGCCCCAATCCAGCAAGAAATCGAGAGAGAAGAGAGAGAAAATGAAGAAGAAGAGTAGGACAGAGAGCTGTTGTCGAGCTTCTCCACTCGAATCAACTTGGCAAGAATCTGTTCTACCGAGTTTTGAGGTGTGGTGGTGGTCGTGGAAGATCCTGTAGCTGATTCCATATGCATTTGAGGAAATGTTGCTGGTTGGACCAGCAATTAGTGCAAGGGAAACTCGATTCAAATTCGAGTCGGGCTGTGAGCGAGTCACAGTAACGTGCACTGATTCAATGTGGTTCTGCGCTCCGACGAACCCGGTGTTGAGCACGTCGCATCCAGACCTTTTTCAGCATCCAAGAAACGCCCTTGATCAGGTACCATGTTTATCTCCCTCTCTGTTGTGGAAGAATATCACCTACCTGACCAACTGAGTTCATAGTCACCCCAACTTGGTCGCGAGTCAAGTGACTCGGATCCGCATTTTTGGGTGTAAACCCCCAATCTAAATCCATGGTGGAGATTGGGTTGCCTCGAGGAAGGATTAGCACCCCGAACCCATCTCAGACACCATCACAAGTGCCCACACTACTAGTCTAAAGAACCGACAAGGTTGGATCACTACTGAGTTAATGACTCAGTTTCATTGCAGGTGGATATAACCTGACTCAATTAGGCTTGGAAAATAACTTACCCCATGGGACCTAGAACCCAGTCTAGGCCGATCCAAATTTGCTCATTTGGGGGTTGACCCGATCGTTTTACCCAACTGAGTCAACTCAACACTCATTGTCAAGCTGACTCAGTCATTTTTTCGGCTGAGCCAAGCTGACTCCAATCAACTATGTAGACTTTGAGAAGCATTGGGTTCAATGGATCTTTAATTTGACCCAGTAGTTAGTAGAACTCTTGAAACTGACTCAACTAGTTGTTAGTTGAGAACACCGACTGAGTCGACTCGGTCGTGACTCACTAGTGTTTCATAACAATTTCTCCAGGTACAACTAGCAACCATCTACCTTAGAAGGCACTCCTACTTGTAATCTGACCAATCAAGATTTTTACATCCACATCTCACGACAAGAGGAACTTCTAATCTAGGTGAGGGATATCCCACATGGCTTCATCATTTCATGGAATTTTAAAATAATTGTAGAAAGATATTATAATTGTGTAAATAGTAGTTGTGTTCCTTTAACTTTGACTCGATATGAATAAACATGTAGGACTACCTCAATTTATGTTACCCCAACATATCTTATGAGAATTTGTTTAAGATCATCATGCCACATTTGAAATTACATATATACATCTTCTAGTTGCACTAAATGTAAGAGTCCTTGCTTCCACTTCAATAATAAGCTTGCTCCATTTCTCATTATATGGGTTAGAATTGTTATAGTTTGATATAAACGAATATCTCTCTTCTTAAGATGTGTAGTAATCATGTTACTATCCAAATGTGTTTGAAATGTCATATTGGGCCTCCTTTAGATCTTGGGAAAGTAAATGAATTTATACTAAGTTCATATTTGAATGTTGGATATCCTATTAAAGGACTACAAGTCTTGATCATGCTTATGAGAGTAATCTTATTAATCCTATGGAATGTGCATGAGCATCATGGTACACGACATTCATGCATGACATATGAGCTTTTTTGGGTGCTCAATGTAAGCCACATTCTGTTCGATTTACTGAAAGTTCCAACACTTTAGTTTAACTCACAGAACCTGTGCATTTGGGTCACTTTGTGTGCTCTTTCTTTTCATGAGGCTTTTCCAGGATTAGACACTCCTCAGGCGTACCCCATGTATTTTTCCAGGAGATATCCTTGGGCGCACTCACTTACATGGCTTTTTCCAGGTAGATAATCTACTGCGGGCGGTCTGCATGGTCTTTTTCGGGCGGCTAGTTCTCCTTGGGCGTACCATGAGTATTTTTTCGGGTGATTAGTTCACCTGGGCAACCCTTTATTTTGATAGCTGGATATGTATCCCCAGATATATGACTTGAGCATACATTCATACACCCATAAATTCATTTAAAATTTCATAATTAGTCTCCTTGTAATTTAAATACGTTGATTTAAACTGTTTTGGAATAACATGGTATACATGAATCCTGGTGGGAAATCCCCACTGAGTTTTCACTCACGGTTGCACCAAATAGATGCAGGAATGAGGATAGGTGGAGACCTCTACGATGGGTTTCAAGGGACGGCTGAGGTGGAGTTTGCCGAGGAAGAGTTCTATGAGAATGTTGTTGAGCCATTGGATCTCTAGAATTTACTTACTTATGTACTTCAGAGTTTATATTTTGCTTGAATTGTAATAATAATTCCCTACTGTGAGATTTCATTTTTCTTTCCTTTACTTGTATTGAACTTCCTTTTATTACTCTTGATATCCTTAGTTTATTATTTAGATGTATGTTAGTTGACTTCATAACGTAATACTCGGGTTCTCTATGAGGAGCGACTATCCTCGGGTTTTGAGAACTAGGGTGTTACAATTCCGGTTAGAGCTAAAATGCCTAAGGACCCAGATGAGGACAACAATGATAGACCTAACATTGTCCCACAAGAATTAGAACTGAAACTTCAAGGCAAGCTGATTGCCCCATTTCCCCAACGGTTGGTTACACCAAAAACTCTCTCTAACCTTAGGACATTTTAGAGGTGCTAAAACAAGTGAAGGTCAACATCCGTCTACTGGATGCGGTTAAACAAATACGTTCATATGCCAAATTTCTAAAAGACTTGTGTAAGACCAAAAGACGACAAAATATTCAAAAGAAAATCTTTTTGATAGAAAAAGTGAGTGTCATCCTAAAGCAAGATGTGTCATAAAAGTACAAAGATCCTGGTAGCCCAACCATCGCTTACGTAATTGGGAACTACCGGATTGAGCACGCACTTCTTAACTTAAGAGCGAGCGTGAATCTAATCCCATACTCGGTTAACGAGCAACTGGGTCTACGTGAATTAAAACTCACTCGAACCACATTACAACTTGTCGATTGCTCAGTTCAAGTACCGAGGGATAATCAAGGATGTGTTGGTCCAGGTTGAAAATTTCTATTACCCAGTAGACTTTATCGTCTGGATACTCAACCCATCCTGGGCATGAGCACTCAAATTCCTGTCATCCTTAGTCGCCCATTCCTTGCCACTTCAAACGCAATCAATAATTGCAGGAATGGAGTCATGAGTACGTCTTTCGGGAATATGACATTGGAGTTGAATATCTTTTTCAACACAGCTAAATAGTTAGAGGATGATGATAATTCCCATGATATTAACCTGATCGATTCTTTCGTGGAAGATAGAGCACTTCTGACATTATCCTCTGACCCTCTAGAGACGTGCTTGGCCCACTCCCATGATTTTGATGATAACATGATTAGGGAGATGAGGACCATGCTTGATACCATGCCGGTACTTGAAGTTAATCGGTGGAGGCCACAAATTGAAGAATTGCCTCAAACTGATGTAGTGCCTTTACCGTCTAACCTTAAGGCACCGAAGCTTGGCCTAAAAGCTTTGCTCTCTTATTTGAAATTTGTCTATTTAGGTCAAGATGAGACGTATCCGGTGGTGATTTCTTCCCACCTTGAGCAAGAACAGGAGAGTATGCTCATCTCTACTCTCATTGAGCACAAAGGAGCCCTTGGATGGTCGATTGCAGACTTCAAGGGAATTGACCCTTTGATTTGTACTCACCACATTCATCTTGAGGATAATTTGAAGACATCACGATAGCCACAACGTAGACTAAATCTAAACATGAAGGAAGTGGTTAAGGCCGAGGTTCTTAAGCTATTGGATGTAGGTATTATATACCTAATATCTGATAGCTAATGGGTGAGTCCAACTCAGGTGGTTCCCAAGAAGTCGGGAATCACCATCGTAGCCAATGACAATAATGAACTCGTGCTAACTAGGATCACTACTAGTTGGAGTATGTGCATTGACTATAGGAAGTTGAATACCGTCACAAGGAAGGACCACTTTCCTTTGCCCTTTATCAATCAAATTTTGGAAAGGCTAGCTGGTCACTCTTACTATCGCTTCTTTAACGGTTATTCAAGCTACAATCAGATTGAGATAACCCTTAAAGATTAGGAAAAGACCACATTTACATGTCCTTACGACACCTTTGCTTACTGAAGATGCCATTCAAGCTCTGTAATGCCCCCACCACCTTTTAGTGATGCATGTTGAGTATTTTTACTTGGTGGCGCAATATTTAGAGGTCTTCATGGATGACTTCTTGGTCTTCTCCAGTGAATGTTTGAAAATTTTAAAAAATGTGCTGAAGCGATGCAAGGAAAAGAACTTGGTACTGAATTGGGAAAAGTGTCACTTCATGGTTCGTAAGGGAATTGTCCTTGGACACATCATCTTGTCCAAGGGAATTGAGGTAGATAAGACTACTCTAACCTACCTCCACTCAAGAACATACGAGACGTGTTATCCTTCCTAGGACACGTTAGGTTTTACAGAAGATTCATAAAGGACTTTAGTCACCTCTCTTATCCTCTATGTAATTTACTTCAAAAGGTTGCCCATATGAGTGGACTGAGTAATGTCAGGAAGCTTTCACTAAGCTTAAGGGAATGTTAACCACTACACCTATCATGCAGCCACCCGACTAGAGCCTTCCTTCTGAACTTATGTGCGATGCGTTCGACCATGGTCTTGGGGTGGTTTTAGGCCAGAGAAAAGAAAAGAAGCCTTACATTATTCATTACGCAAGTAGAACTCTAAATCCTGCCCAAGTTAACTACTCTACTACGGAAAAAGAACTCTTAGTCGTGTTGTTCGCTTTGGACAAATTTAGTTCTTACTTGATCAGATCCAAGATCGTCATTTACATAGATCATGCAATGCTCAAGTATCTTCTTTCTAAGAATGATGCTAAGCTCCACCTGATAAGATGGATCCTCCTACTCCAAGAATTTGATTTGGATATAAAAGATAAAAAGGGAGTAGAGAACGTAGTGGTTGACCATCTTTCCTGCCTTGATCTCTTTGATTCCCTTGAGATGACACATATAACTGACATATTCCCTGACGAACAATTGTTCAAAGTCTCCCATTCACATTGGTTTGCTGATATTGCTAATTATCTTGCCATAGGTTTCACGCCGACACATTATGTCATGCCCCAAACCCTAGAACAGGGCTCACAAAATTCCCCATTTACGGCTCCAAGTGCCCATATGCCAGATTCCGATCTTGGGATCCTATAAGGAGGATTTTTAGTGATTTTTTTTTGTAAAGAAGCATAACCACAAGAATACCCAAATCACAAGAACAACATCATCACCACATATTCACTAATATAAATATTAGAATATAGTACTGAAAGGGAAATACATAAATAACAAAATCTCCAAAACGATCTTCCACAAGCTCCTACCTCAATGTTGCTACGACCTAACGTCACCTGTAAGCAACGGTCGTGCATAATCTTACTAAGAAGCATAGAGGGTGGTGCGTGTGTGCGTAATACATGTGTCAAGCACACAAATATCAGAGTAAGTAGAAATACTGGCAAGTTCATGAATACTGTCAACCATAACAAGGCTATGTGATGCAAGACATAATATGCTAAATGTCATATGTTGAGGATGCAATGTAATGTACAAATCCTAACAAGTCCACGAATACCATTAGCCTTATTTAGGCCATGTAATGTAGAAATACAGTAAACTAAATGTCATATACAGAGGATGTAATGCAAAAAAAAATGACAAAGCTAGAGTGTATAGTCAGGATGATAATACGTGGTATCGCAAGCTGTGGGGTTCATCACAAGGGACTTCTATCCAAACCAGTTTCATACCTAAATTTGGATAGCTAGACTCAATGTGGCAAACTCCTGATCTTAGGTTGGTCGCACGCCCAACCAAAATCCTAGCCATTGCAAAGGTACACATAATGATTTGATTGCCCACCACCAGCTCGAGTAGATGGTGAATGAATGAATGAATGAGTCAAGTGCTGAGTACGTAACTTCTACTCAGCAAGTCCACATATGATCGTCACATCGCTTTCGATGTGGGACAAGGTTCCGCCTCACTATATGCATAGTAGCCTGTCAGCATAGTAGCCTGTCAACCACTGGCAGCTCTCCCAGGCCCTTAGGCCTCCCCCACATCAGCGTCTACCCACATGTGCCTACCCACGTGTGTAACAGTGATGGGGTGTCACAATATCAGTACCGTACATCTCTAGGATATCACCGGAGTCTAGTACACTCCACACTGCCTGTCACCTCCCTAGCCGCGTAACCAGCAAGAGGAAAAGACCTCATTATCCGCCTAACTAGTAGTCTGTCAATACCTACCCGGCTCATCGATAGCGAACCCATTTACGAACCGGTCGTACTCAGCCTAGCTTATATCCCCCTCACTCGGACGGATAAGGCCACACCCCCTTCTAACGAACCATAACACAGTGAGAGACGCGACCTACTGGTATTCGGCACTCGGGCGCTCATGTATCTACTCAGTCTAAATGTTGGAGCATCCATTGGCCACAGTGGTTTAGGAATTTTCACCCATGGACACCAAAGTGCCAATATGCTGAGTTCCAAACATTTTCGGTGTCCCATCTAGTCATCCATAATATGCCTGTGAAGGTCACAGCCTTTGTGTTGCTAGGTCGTACAATGATCATGTAACACAAAATGAGAGATGCATGAGTGATACCATCCAGTCATGCATCAACCTGCGCGTATCACCCAATCATGTGGGGAAACTCCGTCTCATAAGGATTCCCCTAAATAACTCAGTCGAACGGCAATGCTATGATTAAACATTCTTTACAACAGGCATATAAATGATGCATATGAATATGTATCATGATGTAATATTAAGCATGTTCTCAGTGTGTCCTATTAGATTAAGTACACTAACATGATTATCAGATATATTAGGCGATGATCGGCCTTAACTAGTATGTTACTTACAAGAATAGGGGCTAAACCATATGCCCCAATAGGCATAAAGAAGTCTATATGAAATGGTGTATGATAGACTATCATAACCTACTTAAGGTACTAGTATAACGTATATCATAAGGCGGCGTCCACTAAAAGGATGGTGGATCTAACCCATATATCAAGGTTGTCTCCACATAGTGGATATACCAAATCTGATACCACATATTCTTCCATCTACGGCAAGGGGTGATGACGTACTCTCCTCCAGATAGCGGATGGCCTATATAACACACTAATGTCATGGGTGGACCTCAAACTCATCTTAATAAGGAGATGGATGGTGTGGATGATATGTACATGTTATGAGGTCCTAACAAATGGGGTACAAAGGTAGAATACATTTCTCGTGGTGAGTCAAGTGGGTATATAATGAGGTGAGTTCACAAGGTGAGCTAAAAGGGTGAACAATTGGGCTTCCTCAATCTCTTATCATGAATAAACTGGGCTTCCTTATGGGGCCCGATATATACACAAAGTGGGCTTGGTGGAGTTCATATATCTAGGATGATGTGTCCTTTTAAGCGGATTGGGTAGCTCGCTCACCACCTAAGTGGGGCTTAGGTATGGTCACTAAACTTGGGCAGAACCTGTATCTAAGTAGGACACATTGCTATGGAGGCCCGGTATGAACATAATGTGGGCTCCAAGGTTTGGACAATCCTACAGGGCATGATGGGAAGCAGCATTATCAATAGGGGCCCAACGGTTTGGGTTAGCCCAATGGGTATTATTAACATTGGTGGGGACCCAACAGTTTAGGTTATCCTAATAAGGTAAGGGTGGAAATGGGCTTGACAATGGTCCCTAGGGAAGTTTACAACGATGGACATTTAACCACTATTATTTCCTAAAGTGTGGTCCATTTGGGATTGGAATCGAAATCACAACGGGGCCCTTGGCCTTCCAAATATCTAGAAAGACGGATGGTCCACGTGTGTATCAATACATCATGGTGGAACTGCATGAGGTGGCCTGTATAAATGAATGGGTAGTGTGCATACAACATACACATCATGGTGGGTCTCATACATCACAATGGGCCTCACACGTATAATGGGCCTCATTCCAATGTAGATGGGCCCCATATATACAACAAGTGAGCCGTATGCATCATAGTGGGCCTGACAAAGCAATGGGACCCCATGACCCTGACAAAATAGATGAATAATGTGCATATAATACGTTCTTCATGGTGGCCTCACACATCACAATTGGGCCTTACATATACATTGGGCCTCACACGTGGGCCTCATACATCACAATGGGCCTCATACATCACAATAAGCCTCATCACATGGGCATCATACATACGGGCCTCATCCCATGGGCCTCATACATCACAATAGGCCTCATCACATGGGCCTCATACATCACAATGGGCTTCATCACATGGGCCTCATACATCACAATGGGCCTCATATACATCAGAATGGGCCTTATACCATCAATTGGGCCCTGCACATATAGCAGGTGGTACTATACATCGGCAAGTGGGCCCCACGGTGGGCTTATAAGATGGACCCCACCAGATGGATAGTGGAGATATAATACATACATTGGGTGGGCCAGCTGGTGTGCGGCCAGCCCACCAGCGCCCTGGCCCAAATGGGCATCTAACAAATGGACGGCCTGGACGAAAACACCTCATAGGAGGTCCCACCACACCTGCAACACGTGTAGGGTGGGTCCCACTATCCAGAAACACTAGACGATGTGGATGAAACACATACATCATGGTGGGATAAAACACATATATCACGGTGGGTCCCACCGTCCCAGCTGGACGGTGTGGACACCACACGTGCAGTAAGGCCCCACCATTCCAGATGGACGATGTGGGTAAAACACTTACATCACGATGGATCCCGCCATCCTTGCTAGACGGTGGGGATGCCACACATGTAGGGCCCCACGTGTTGGATACAACACTTCATCAGGTGGATCCCACCGTCCCTTGCTAGATGATGATGGATTACAACACATATATCACATGGGTCCCACGTGCATGGATGGTGTAGATTACAACACATTCATCAAGGTGGGTCCACGTGGGTGTGGCCCACCCGTTCTAGATCAAGCTGATATCTATATTTCCCTTACATCCAGGCCCATCCAAACGAACTGTCAGGTGGCCCTGTCCACGGAATGGTGTGGATAATACACACCAGGGTGGCCTACTGGGCCACTACCTCTGGACTGTTTGGATACAATACATCATCAAGGTGGGGTCCACTTGAGTGGCCCTCCAGCCACGGACGAAACTGATATTTGTGATTTCCCTTCATCTAGGCCAGCCTGAAAGCGGCCAGCAAGGTGGGCCCTTTATGGACAGTGGTGTGGTCCACTAAATGGATAGCATGGATAAAATATATACATCATCAAGGTGGGCCATCACTAGGGAAAGAGAGAGATAGAGAGAGAGAAACACATAGTGGAGGGAGCTCCGCCACTATGAGCTCCCTTGAGTTATATTACATTCATCAAAAAGGGTCCCAAAAACATGTGGGCCCCTAAAATAGCAAATCAAGGTGGGGATACCATCCCCACCATAAAATCAAGGGTCGAGATAACCTCTACATGTTAATCATTAATTAAACATCATGGTGGGGTCCATGGAGAATGGCCCCATCATGGATTAAATGTATGAATCATGATGCGACATTGGCCACACCTTGCGTCCAAAATAGGATCCATACCATCAATCGGTAGGCCCCACTTGGCCCATCACTAAAATTACAATCTAATCCTATAAAACACGCACCTACGGTCCTCTTCTTT
Organism: Magnolia changhungtana; assembly: GCA_030180095.1. Lineage (NCBI taxonomy): Eukaryota > Viridiplantae > Streptophyta > Magnoliopsida > Magnoliales > Magnoliaceae > Magnolia > Magnolia changhungtana. The sequence goes on along the minus strand of JASAUF010000473.1, from coordinate 2,888,911 downwards.
AGCTCCTTGGAATCCTTGGCTTATAAGTTCTCTCTTTAATGGAGGATGATGAAGATTGAAGGGTTGGATGGTGAGATTTGGGGGTAGGAAAGTGGGCCTTGATCTTGGGTACATTCTCTCCTTAGAATTTTCTCTCTTAGTTGCTTGGGATTTGGGTAGAGAAATGGGATGGGATAGAGTGAAGGATGGGAGAGAGGGATGGTGTTGTGTAAGAAGGATGGGATGAGAGGGATGGGTGGTGTAAGAGGAGTGACATGAGAGGTATGGGTTGTGTTGATTTTTAGGGGCATGAGGTGGCATAGGGTATGGGTTGCCTTACATTGTTGGTAAGAGAGGGATGGGCTAGGTATGGGTTGTACTTAACTTGTACTTGATTGATTAATGTGATAGATTGGGTAGAGATTCTCTCGAGATTCGCAATGCGTTGTGTTTCCTTAAAATATATGTGGGCCTACTACTCCTAGCCTGGGTATCGTAGTGGTGCTCAAGATGCGGCCTTGGAACCGCGACGATAGCGCAGTCGCTAGGGTACAAGTCTTTGGTCGAGTCGACTCAGATCTACAAGATATGACTTAGGGTCACACGTAAATGTTGTTTACAGGTCACGGGTCGCCGGGATTCGAAGGGGAGGATCGCGAGAGTCTAAGGAACGTTACGGACTAGGATACGGCCTTATATATTGGACTGCGCATTATAAGAATTTTTTTTTGATGAGGTTCGTAAGTTCTTCTGGGATGATCCGTATTTATTTAAATATAGCCCAGACTAAATCTTAAGGAGATGTGTGCCAGACAATGAACACCAAAGTGTCATCACCTTCTGCCACTCTCAGGCCTGTGGTGGTCACTTTTCTGCTAAAAAGATCAGGACTAAGATTCTGCAGTATAGCTTTTACTGGCCCACTATGTTCAGGGACACTTATGAGTTTCGCAAAGCTTGTGAGCGTTGTCATAAGTTGGGAGCATTGTCTCATCGAAATATGATGCAGCCGAACCTCATTCTGATAATTGAAACATTTGATTGTTGAGGCATCAATTTCATGGGACCATTCCCCCAATCCTTTGAGAATTTATACATTTTACTCGTAGTAGATTATGTCACTAAATGGGTCAAAGTGATTCCATACCGGAACAATGACCATCAAATGATCATTAAGTTTTTAAAAGAGAACATCCTTTCCTAGTTCAGAATGCCGTGAGCCATCATTAGTGATGGGGGCTCACATATTTGTAATAGGCCATTTGTGAACTTGATGAAGAAATATGACATCCCCCACAAGGTGATCACTCCATATCACCCACAAACAAGTGGGCAAGCTTAGATTTCCAATAGGGAGATCAAACACATTTTGGAGAAAACGGTTAACCCTGATCGAAAGGATTGGTCAATTCGATTGACCAATGCTTTATAGACTTACCGTACTGCATTTAAAACCCCTATTGGAATGTCTCCCTTTAGACTTGTCTATGGGAAGGCTTGCCACTTACCTGTGGAGTTGGAACATAGGGCTTACTAGGCGATTAAAAATCTAAACTTCAAAGTGGATAACGCTGGCTCACTACTATTGGTGCACAAAAAATGTGTTTCCATCATGCGTTGATGAAAACTACAAATGATAAAGAAGGGATTTTGAGAGAAGAGAAGATATTAGCGACAAAGAAGAAAGAAGAAAAAAAGAATAGAAGAGAAAGGAAACTATGGAAGAAATGAACATAAGAAAGAGAAAGAGAGAAGGGATCCATGGCGTTGAGCCGACCCGCGCAAAGCACATTGATTGCACGGGTCCGCACAAACCCCTCACTGATTGTGCGGGACCACACTAAACCACTTCATTCCATGGTGTTGTATCAACCCGCGCAAGGTGTACTGATTGCGCGGGTCCTCACAAACCCCCTCATTAGTTGCACAAACCCGCACAATGTCAGTATGACCAGTATGAATGGAATGGCTGGGATTTGATGAAAGGTGGGCCCCATGGCATGAAGATCGAGGGTTTGCACATTTGAGGGCATATAAATACCCCACTTTCCCTCTCATTTCGATGGGATAAAGATTCTAAAGAAGATTAGAGCTCCAGAGAAGAAGAGGAGCTTAAAGGTATTCCGTTTTGAGATTCAAGCATCACAAGTATTAGAATTCAAGTAAAACATCAACTGATAGTTCACGCTTTCAAAGATTCAAGATATTTCAAGTTCAAGCTTCTTAAGGTTACAAATTCAAGTTTCAAAATACGTTCAAATTGAAGCTTCAAAATGTCTCAAGTTCAAGCTTCATCATATGTCAAGATAACAAGCTTCGTGATCTTTAAAGAACAACAATCGACCAAAGCAAAAGATGTTTCAATGTTCAAACATTGTTTGTAAGGTATGAATGACTCTAGGTTGACCATAGGGTAGGTCATTTTGAATACATAATTTAATTGGGTCACTTTATAAGTGCATAGTATAATTTTTCGACTAGCCTTAGGTTATGTTCGACTAGTCCTAGCACTGGCTTGACCAGTCCAAGAAATTCCTCAACCAGTCCTAAGTTTTTTTTATAATTTTTAAAATATTTTGTTAGAGCCTCGACCAGTCATGGAGACTACTCGACCGGTCGTGTGAACAGTGCTCAACCTATGCTCGACCAGTCCTGCAGGCTCGACTCAAAGCCAGCAATTAAATTGAGTTCCACACGACCAGTCGTGGACAGGACTCGACCGATCGTGGAGGCCACTCGACCGGTCGAGTAGGTCCTTCGACCAGTCGTGGAACGGTCTGATCTTATCACGCTCAAAATTTCAAAAGTCTGTTGGTCCTACGACCAGTCGACCCGACCTCAGGACCAGTCGAAGATGCAATTTCTGCACTTATAAATAGAGCATGAATTTCAGAGTTTTATATTCAATTCAATTAAAATCAATACATCGATCTGAGAGATAAGTTAGTGATATTCTTAAGCTATTTAGTGCTCATTTCATATTCTCTTTAATTAGCTTTCTACATTTGATTTTGTATTCTGCATTCCAATTTTATTTGAAAGAGGGATTGAAGTATTCCCATTTCTTGGAATCAAAATCAAATCAAGCTAGCCCAAGGTGATTTAATTTGAAATCAATTTAGAACTTAGAACCTTTTCACAAGTGAGTGTGAACATTAAACATCTACATTGAACTTTTACTCCGAATTGGTTCTTCCGGGATGCATCAAAAGGAGAATATCTAGATAAGTATTTTACAGTTTTGTAAATTCATTATTTTGGTTTCATTCAGATTGTGCCAGAAAATCATTTTCTTTTGGTTTGTTTGAGGTGATCTAGAAAACTCAAAGTGTGGGGTTTTTGAATCATGTAAGCCCACTTGAAAGACACAATTGTGAGAGTTTTAGGTAAACCTTGAAAAAACCTATTTTCATAGTGAATGCTAATATCCACTATGTGAGGATATCATAAGTGGAGTAGTTGTGTGGCTATTTTTCTAAACAGTTGGTGTACACACAAGCGAACCACTATAATCTCTGGTCTTATTGTGATTGATTGAATATTTCATTTTGTGGATGTTGTAAATTCCCTTTATGCATTTGTGGAGAATGTTGTAATTTCTTTTATGCAAGTGTGGGAATATTGTAATAGCTTAGTTATTTCCTTTGCTATTTATTTCTTTATTCCTCTATATCGGTTTGAGATTTTGATACATAGACTGTTCTAGGAATCAGGTTGTCCTACCATAAACCTTTTGTTTTTGGTGTAAGGTTGTCCTTAGAACAACATTTGTATCAACCTCTCATTACTTGTAACTTGAGGTTATTTTACATTTCCACGTTGTGGGTTGTTTAAGTGCTATATTTATTTAAATTTGTTTAATTCCGCAATTTTTTTTTTTATTGGGTATAGTCTTATTCACCCCCCCCCCTGGGACTCTTAGCTCGGCCTTTTCAAGTGGTATCAAAGCCTAATAGCTCGTTTTAATTATTATTTCTTTTGGATTAATTTCCTGAGCTAATCGATCTGAGCTTTGTAGGATGTCAAATTTTGATAACCTTTCAATCACTAGGCCTCTACCATTTGATGGCTCCAATTATGCTTATTGGAAAGCCAGGATGAGAATTTTCTTAAAATCCATGGATGAGATCGTGTGGCAAGCCACAGTGAATGATTGGACCCCTCCTACCACTGAAGTAACTGGTACCGACAGATCCAAAACTATGAAAGTCACACCTTATTTTTCTTAGACCACTCTTCAGAAAAGTGAGAGTAGTGTCAATGTAAAGGCTCTAAATGCAATCACTTGCGCACTATCCCTGGATGAATTCAAAAGAATTATATCCTGTGATACTATAAAGTAAGCCTGGGATATTTTGGAAATAACACACGAGGGAACAACAATTGTCAAGAAATCTAAAGTCCAAATCCTCACAACCAAATTTGAGAAAATATGTATGGAAGAAAGTGAAACTTTCATGGACTTCTATGCAAGATTAAATGACATTGTCAACTCTATGTGAGGTCTCGGTGATAGAATCCCAGAAAGTAAAGTTTGTGCAAAGATACTACGCTTACTGCCTGAACGGTTCAATTCAAAGGTGACTGCGATCCAGGAACTTCATGATACAGATAATATGAGGGTAGAAGAATTAGTTGGCTCATTACAGACCTACGAGTTAAACTTTAAAGCTCCTAAAGGTAAATACATCACCCTTAAATATTCTAAAAGTATTTATCAAGAAAATAGTAGTAATTTTGATTTAGAAAATTCTAAAGATGATATGGCCCTTTTAGCTAAAAAGTTTTATAAGATTTTAAAAAGTAAAAAAGAGGGTTGATTTTCAAAAACCCAATGAAAAGAAAAGATCTAAATCTAAAACTTGAAAATCTTTAAAAGACAGTCAATGTTACAACTGCCATGAATATGGGCATCTAGCAAACAAGTGTCTTAAAAAGGACGAATTGAAAAAGAAAGGTATGTTGGCTACTTAGGATGAATCTTCCTGCTCTGAAGCCTCTTTTGAGTCAGGAGATTCTGAAACCAAGTCAGGTAATGAAGTTAAAGCCCTTTTGACTCCAGCGAAGTTCACTTTTTCAGATAATGATGATTCAACAATTGAAGAAAATCTGAATAGTGATCATGAAAATGAAGAAGACCTTCAAGATGCTTATAATTCCCTATACAAGGAAAGTTGTAAAATTGCGGTAAAACTAAAACTTCAGAAAGAAAAGTTTTCAAAACATAAAGAAAATTTTGATAATCTTGTTTCATAAAACTCTCACGTTTCAGATTGCTTTGAAAAAACTAAGTGCGACTTAGATTTCGAAAACTCCCAAGTTGAAAACTTAAAATCTGAAAATGAAAAACTAAAACTTGAAGTCTCTTCACTTTTGAGTTTAAAAGACACATGGAGGTATGTCCAAGGTGTTCCCTTGTTACAAAAACTCTTATCTAGATCCGAAAAATGTGGCGATCGATCTGGATTGGGCTACAACAAAAGTATTCCTCCCAAACATAAGAATACTCCACCCAAATTTGTGAAAGGGGAGTCTTCAAACTCAAAAGGAAAAAGTCTGAATCAAAACTATTCTAAAAAGGCTAAGACTTTTCAAACCTTAAAACCTAAAAGCAACCATATCAACTACAAAAATCAGAATCATAATCCTTTAGCTGAGAAAATTGTTGATTTACTTAAGGAGCTCTTAAAATCTAACTCATTGGGTCGGTCTTATAACAACTACAAACATAAGAAGACCAACTATACTCCTAAACCCAAGACTATAATGAAATGGGTTCCTAAGGTTACTTGCTTGGTTGCCCACACTGCTTTCAAAGCTACAAGCCATTCAAAGTGGTACCTAGACAGTGGTTGCTCCAGACATATGACAGGTGACAAAGGTCTGTTCACCAATCTTAAAGACATGACTGATGGTTCAGTCACATTCGGTGATGGTAGCAACTGCAGAATTGTTGGCCAAGGTACGGTTCAACTCTTTAACCTCCCTTTATTTGAGAATGTTTTATATGTAGAAGGGTTAAAACACAACTTATTAAGCAATTCTCAAATATGCGATAATAATCATAGTGTAAAATTTACTAATCAAGGTTGTGAAATTAAAAAAAAAAATGGTTCTGTAATATTAACTAGTGGTAGAACTTCTGAAAACGGCTACATTGTAAGTGATTCAAGCTCATCTAATCTATCATGCTACATGGTCCATACCGATGAGACCGAAATATGACATATATGCCTTGGACATGTACATTACCGCAACTTGTATAGATTGAGCAAAAGAGAGTTGGTAAGAGGCTTACCCAAAATGTAAAAAATAGATAAAATATGTGGCGAATGTCAGATTGGCAAACAAACCAGGAGTACTCACAAAAAGGTGAACTCCAATGCCACATCTAAACTGCTCGAACTTCTCCACATAGATCTTATTGGACCAACCAGAATGGAGAGTCGAGGTCGCAAGAAGTACATACTGGTAATTGTTGATGACTTTACCAAATATACATGGATATTCTTCTTAAGGGACAAATCAGAAACTCTCGAGTCTGTAAGATCCGTAGTGATCATGGATCAGGATTTGAGAATAGCAGTTTTGAGAAATTTTGTAGTGATCAGGGAATATCACATGAATTCTCTGTGTCCAAAATACCTCAACAAAATGGTATAGTAGAAAGAAAAAAATAGAGTGCTTTAAGAAATGGAAAATGTAATGTTAAATAGTATGAAGCTCCTTAAAAATCTTTAAGTCAAAGCCATAAATACTACTTGTTATATAATCAACCACGTTTATACTAGAAAATCAAATGGTAAAACGACTTATGAAATATTGTTTTATAAGAAGCCTACTGTCAAATACTTTCGATTTTTTTTGCAGCAAGTGCTACAATTTATGTGACCAAGAAAATCTGGGTAAGTTTGACACTAAAAGTGATGAAGGGATATTTTTAGGGTATGCTTTGAATAGTCAAGCGTATCAAGTTCTTAATAAGAGAACCGGTGTAATTCAAGAGTCCATTAATGTGGTTAATGATGATCACTTGCATACACCTGTCTCAAGTTCAAAAAATGATGAAGTTCTTCTAATTGATAAACCAGACTCTTTATCAAGTCAGCAGAACACTGAACTGAGGACTATTAAAGATCATCCAATTAATCAGATTCTTAGAAACCCTCTCACTAGTGTGCGCACTCGTAAACAACTAGAATATATGTGTAATTACGTGTGCTTTACATCTCAGATAGAACCGACTAACGTAAAAGAAGCCCTTTCTGACGAAAACTGGATTGTTGCAATGCAAGAAGAGCTTAATCAATTTGTTAGAAATGATGTTTGGTACTTAGTTTTTAGACCTAAAGATAAACACATTATCAGAACAAAATGGATTTTCAAAAATAAGTCTGATGAACTTGGTAATATTATTAGAAACAAGGCTAGGCTAGTTGTACAGGGGTACACTCAAATTGAAGGCATTGATTATGTTGAAGCCTTTGCCCCAGTAGCTCATCTTGAATTAATCAGACTATATATATCCATTGCATGGTTTAGAAAGTTCAAAATATACCAAATAGATGTAAAGAGTGCTTTCTTAAATGGCGATTTGCATGAAGAAGTGTATATTGAACAACCAACGGGTTTTGAAGACCCTAAGAATGCTAATCATGTCTATCGCCTCAAAAAAGTACTCTATGGTTTGAAACAAGCTCCCAGGGCATGGTACGAAAAGTTGACTAAGTTTATACTAAGTCATAACTTTATAATGGGAAGTATTGATAAGACATTGTTTGTAAAGAAACATAATGATCACATTTTAATAGTGCAAATTTATGTTGATGATATTATTTATGGATCTACCTATGCTAAAATGACTGTTGAGTTTGCAGATCTTACGAAGTCTAAGTTTAAAATGAGCATGGTTGGGGAATTGAATTATTTCCTAGGGTTGCAAGCATCATTCAATTCCGTCTCCATCCAGGACACAGTGACATTCCTTTCGCTTATCTTATGACTATGTTGGCCACCCATAGTTTAGTGGCAATGCCTGTTGGGGAAGCTCCAATTCATCACCTACCATTCAACAACTCAAATATTAACAAGATGAATTTGAGGTTAGCAATCGGTCAGGTTAATGTGGGTGTTGGTGGAGCTGATGCCACAAATGAAGAGGAGGGTGATTTACCTCCAGATGACATCAATATGGATGATATTTTTGACAAAATCGAATCTGATTCAGTAGATGATCCAGACTATCAGCCATCTGACTTTGATGCGCGTTTGCGCTCATTAGAGGAGAAGGTTGAAAACGTGAATGTGTCCCATGATATGAAATTCAAATATATGCACGAATATTTGAAGAGCATTAACAAGGGACTTCATCAAATTGACCCTTCCATACCTGCTCCTTCATCGGGTTCTGATTAGTATTTGAATTTGTTGTTTGTAATAACTCTTAAGATTCTTGAATTTCTCTTATTTGATTTGGGCTTGGACATGTTTGAACTTGGTTTCTTTTGGATTTTGTTTAGTTGGTTGTTTTACTTGAGATCTTTTATTGCTCATTATTCTCTTATTTTTCTCTTACTTCTTTATTGATCCTCTTCCATTATCACTCTTTCCTTTATCTTATTGTGACAAAAAGAGGGAGAATTTATGTGAATGTTTATGATAATGTGCTATTGTGAATGTGGAAGTAATTGTGTGGATAAACAAATTTTTCATTGCATGAAGTTGGAAGTAAGGGGGAGTAAGTAAGGGGGAGTATTGTTGGGAGAATATTTGTTTAACCTGTTTATAACTGGTGCATGATTCTTTGATCAGGTTATATCAAGTTATAACTGGTACATGATTCTTTGATCAGGTTAATATTGGTGCATGATTCTTTATTGTGCGTGTTGCTTATCTTATCATTATGAAGTGTGTTTTGTCACAAATTTGACAAAGGGGGATATTGTAAGTGCTATGTTTTCTAGCTCCTATGATTTTCATATTTTGTAATGCCAAAACCTCTTGGATTTTCTATCTTACGTAGCTCATCTTCATGTCAAATACAATTCTTGTTCAAGTTCAATATGATACATTACAAGGTATTCCGTTTTGAGATTCAAGCATCACAAGTATTGGAATTCAAGTAAAACATCAACTGATAGTTCATGCTTTCAAAGATTCAAGATATTTCAAGTTCAAGCTTCTTAAGGTTACAAATTCAAGTTTCAAAATACGTTCAAGTTGAAGCTTCAAAATGTCTCAAGTTCAAGCTTCATCATATGTCAAGATAACAAGCTTCGTGATCTTCAAAGAACAACAATCAACCAAAGCAAAAGATGTTTCAATATTCAAACATCATTTATAAGGTATGAATAACTCTAAGTTGACCATAAGGTAGGTCATTTTGAATACATAATTTAATTGGGTCACTTTATAAGTGCATAGTCTATTTTTCAACTAGTCTTCGGTTATGTTCGACTAGTCCTAGCACTGTCTTGACCAGTCCAAGAAATTCCTCGACCAGTCCTAAGTTTGTTTATAATTTTTGAAATATTTTGTTAGAGCCTCGACCAGTCCTGGAGACTGCTCGACCGGTCGTGTGAACAGTGCTCGACCTGTGCTCAACCAGTCCTGAAGGCTCGACTCAAAGTCCAGCAACTAGATTGAGTTCCACACGACTAGTCGTGGAGGCCACTCGACCGGTCGAGCAGGTCCTTCGACTAGTCGTGGAACGGTCTGATCTTATCGCGCTCAAAATTTCAAAATTCTGTTGGTCCTATGACCAGTCGAGCCGACCTTAGGACCAGTCGAAGATGCTATTTCTGTACTTATAAATAGAGCACGAATTTCAAAGTTTTATATTCAATTCAAGCAAAATCAATTCACTGCTCTGAGAGATAAGTTAGTGATATTCTTAAGCTATTTAGTGCTCATTTCATATTCTCTTTTATTAGCTTTTTGCATTTGATTTTGTATTATGCATTCTAATTTTATTCGAAAGAGGGATTGAAGTATTCCCATTTCTTGGTATCAAAATCAAATCAAGTTAGCCCAAGGTGATTTAATTTAAAATCAATTTAGAACTTAAAACCTTTTCATAAGTGAGTGTAAACATTGAACATCTATGTTGAACTTCTACTCCGAATTAGTTCTTCTGGGCTGCATCAAAAAGAGAATATCAAGATAAGTATTTTACAGTTTTGTAAATTCATTATTTTGGTTTCATTAAGATTGTGCCAGAAAATCTCTTTCTTTTAGTTTGTCTGAGGTGATCTAGAAAACTCAGAGTGTGGGGTTTTTGAATTGTGTAAGCCTACTTGAAAGACACAATTGTGAGGGTTTTAGGTGAACCTTGAAAAAACCTATTTTCATAGTGAACGATAATATCCACTGTGTGGGGTTATTAGGAGTGGAGTAGTTGTGTGGCTGTTTTTCTAAATAGTTGGTGTACACATAAGTGAACCACTATAATCTCTAGTCTTGTGGTGATTAATTGAATATTTCATTTTGTGGATGTTGTAATTTCCCTTTATGCATTTGTGGAGAATGTTGTAATTTCTTTTATGCAAGTGTGGGAATGTTGTAATTGCTTAGTTATTTCCTTTGTTATTTATTTCTTTATTCCTCTGTATTAGTTTAAGATTTTAATACACAACTGTTCTAGGAATCAGGTTATCCTACCATAAACCTTTTGGTTTTTGGTGTATAGTTGTCTTTAGAACAACATCTGTATCAACCTCTCAATACTTGTACAACTGAGATTGTTTTACATTTCCGCATTATGGATTGTTTAAGTGTTATCTTTATTTATATTTGTTTAATTCTGCAGTTTATTTTTTTAATTTGGCATAGTCCTATTCACCTCTAGGACTCTTAGCTCGGCCTTTTCAAGCTCAAGAAGGAGATATAGGATGATCATATCCGCACAACATTCCTCTTAATGAGATGAACAAATTACAAGCCGAAATGTTGCTGGATTTGATATTCGAACTCTTTCAATACTTGTATTTTGAATATTCTATCTTAAAATCAAGGGAGATTAAAGGATGTAAATGAACTCGGAATGAATAAATATGATAATTCTTCTCTTTCTATTTTCTCTTTGTTATGATTAAATAAGATAATCCTCCAAACCAAATGCATTTGTTTCTTATCGAAACAGCTACGCGAGCTTCAATTGAATGAACTTGAAGAGATCCAGAACGATGCATAGGACAACTAAAGAATCTACAAGGACAGGATGAAGGTGTTTCGTGATAAACACATTCTTCGAAAATCATTCACACCAGGTCAAAAAGTTCTCTTGTACAATTCTCGGTTACATCTCTTTCTGGGTAAGCTCTGATTTTGTTGGACTGGCCCCTTCACCATTATTAATGTTTATCCTCATGGGGCTGTTGAGATAAAGAATTCAGACAATGACAATGAATTCAAAGTAAATGGACATCGACTGAAGCCATTTGTTGAGAAATTTGATTCAGAGGATATATTGTAACGCCCCATATTTTTTTCAACCTGGAGTTAGATGTCCTTAGGCAAGGGGTCAATCCTAACCCCTTTTGAACCTCCCAAACCTCAAATCCTTTAGAAATTAGACGAGTTTAACTAAGTGTCAAACTAGATTAGATGTGATATCTGCTTGAATCACTTTAAATATGATCTGCAAGACCCAAAACTTGTAGAATCAGTGATGCTAGATTACCCTAAAATCTAGGATCAATCTCATTACCCAGTTGCTCTCGGGAACACATCGAAACTCCGTATCGGATCTAGAACCCACATCAGAAGTCCGAATAATACGAGGTTATAGAATTAGGACCGCTTTGCTGGGCTTGATAACCATCTTGGAGATCAAAACCAGATAGTGTCCCACGGCTATTCGCTTGAGCCCGGAGTGAAGACTGTGAGAAAACGTATTTTTCTTTAGAAATTAAATCTAATTTAAGTAATCGGAGACTTGTCACTTGCGGGCCTGATATAAGCAATCAGACCGTCAGAATCTGACCCAAATAGATCAGGGGAAATTTCATACACAGTTCAGTGTACTTGTAACCCTGATCGAGTTTCAGTGACCGTTGAACTGAAACTAGTCCGCCACGTGTGATCTGGGAACCCAATTGGAATGAAAACTTAATTCGACCTAAATCCATAGTCGGTGAGCTTAAGTCCAACCTTTGGCTCAAGGGGGGGCTCCAGAAGTACTCCGTTGAGACAGAACAGTCCGTATTTGGACATAACCTAAGTATACCTTGGCCCTGGGTCTAATTTGGTGAGTTCTGGGCCCATATAAGGACCTTAAACCCTCACTCTCTCATTCCATACGAATTTGAGAAAACCTTGGAGAGAGAAGAGAGAAAAGAGAGAGAAAGTGTGAGAATAGTGGGAGCATCTTCCTGATACTCTATCCCACTGCTATGCGTGCTGAGCCATCACCTTCTAATCGATCTTCTGACGATTCTGACATCATTCTTAGGTAAGGAAACTCTAACCCTAACTTGTTCTAGGGTTTCAAATGTTGTAAGCTGCGAAATAGCTCACTTAATTCTTGCTATAGCTTGATATAGCATCGTTGAAGAAGACTTAGCATTTCTATCAAATTCGTTACGCTTCTACGGCATAAGGTACGGACTTTACACCTATAGGTTATGGTTTTCAAGGCTTTCAATGTCAGATAATGATATATTACTGATGTGGATGCTATTGCACATGTACAAAGTGTTGTCCGTTTCGTTTTTCAGATATACGTTAACTATGTTGAATATACTGTATTCCTCGTATTTGTAAAAAATACCGTATACGTATAAAATACAGATTTATGCTTGCCATGATTAATTGTTGTCCATGTCTGCTAGATGTATGTGTATCAACTTCTGGGTGAACGGATTAGTCTAATATATGTTATATTAACATATGTTGCGTATGTTATATTGTGTAGCCTAAGTGTTTGTGAAAATGACCGAATGAGTATAAAATTCACATTTGTGCTCGCCATGACTAATTGTCATGGATATATGATTGTTGTATAGGCGATACCCCTTTGACGAAAGGATTTGCCCTAAATCACGCCCCGACCAATATACGTTATATCTGTTAAAGCGTGTAGCCCAAGCGTTTGTGGAAATGAATGAATGAATATGGAACTTGGATTCATGCTTGCCATGACTATCCGTCGTGGATGCATGCGTGTTATAAATGGGGCAACTCCCTAGTGAAAGGATTTGGCCTAATACCTATGTGATCAACATACATCAGGTATGTTGATGTATATAATCTAAAATGTTTGTTGAAATGTCTGAATGAGTAGGTAGTTTGAAAATTGTAATGTATAAGGGTGTTGCGATATGTTTCTCAACTCCTTTAACTGTGTATGCTTTCTTCCATGTACCATATATTATAGTTGTCACGCCCCAAACTCAGAAACCGGGCTCACAAAATTCCCGATCGCCGAATCCGGCGCCGACAACCTCCGTAGTACCCCATTCTCGGCTTCCAGTGCCCAGACGCCAGATTTCGATCCTGCGATCATACAAGGAGGATTTTCAGTATGATTTTTTTATATAATGTAATGGAGCATAACCACAAGCATAACCAAGTCACAAAACAACATCACCACATATTCACTATATCAAAAACTTTTAAGTACAATGCGGAAAGGAAAATATAAGGTGATCAAAAACCCTTAGTCCGTGCATTTGCCTCAGAATGTTGTAATGGCACTTCAAGCGGTTGCATAAGCTTCTGAAGCTGTGGTGTAATGTGTGTAATTGCGCCAGCGTATTTCGAGTAATGCGGAAATATTTCTTAAGTCCATGAATGTTATCAGATTTTGATAAGGCTATATGATCTAGGCATAAATGCTTGTCACTATACCAAGGCCATGCGATTTTGAGGCCTATGTAGCCAAATGTCATATGCGAGATGCAAAGCAAGCATGTCGGTACTCATCAAGTACACATATCGATATTCCTCTCTGGATATCACCGAGTCTAATATTCACATTTCCTCCTCCTATAGGCATTGTCAAGTAAGTGGAAGAGACCACACTATTTATACCGATGTTTAATACCTACCCGGCTCATCGATAGCGGACTCATTTTTTTAAGTTGGTCAAATAGTCCTATTAGCCCCCTTACTCGGACTCTTAAGGCCACACCCCTTTCAAGCCACGACAGGAGGGAGACGCGATGATTCGACATCAGCGCCGTGTATCACTCCTCTTAGATGTTGGAGCATCTTCTCAATTACCAAATGGTTCCGGGATTTTCACCTATTCGACATCTATTGCTCACAATACTTCCAATATTTTGAATCCGATACGACCATCCACGATGTGTCTGTGGAAGCCACGACCCTGATGTCGCTAGGGCGTGCAGTGATCAAGTCACACATATGCGAGATGCATGAGTCACACCGTACAAACATGCATGAATCTCACGCATACCACGCGCTCATGTGGGGCACTTCGTCTCATAAGGAGTCCCGTAAATGCCTCAAACCAAATGCTTTGCTATGATCAAACATTCCTCATATCAAGCATACATATGATGCGTATACGCATGAATCATGGAAGTGTATTAAGCATGTTATAAAGAAATGAACTATCCTTACACCGAAGATGGGCCTAGACGGCCAACACATCACCAGTATGGGCCTATCAGTGGACCTAGGGAGATTTATAATGCAGACATTAAACCAACATTATTCCACAATGTGGACGTTAAACCAACATTGCTCCCAAGGAATGACCCGCCATAAAATATCACTACACAAACCATGGGGAATCACACATTACAATGGACCTATATACGTCTCATTGGGCCTTAACCCGTAGGCCTTAGATACATTAAATGGGCCGCCTCATATGGGCCTTATATAAATCAAGTGGGCCCCATCAATGGGCCTTATGTACATTGCAATGGGCCATACCCCATGGGCTTTTGAATACATCACCATGGGTCGCATAACATAGGACTTATATACATCAAGGTGGGCCTCAATGGATGACCATAAATAAATCAGGATGGGCCTCAACCACATACCAAGGTGGGGGTCCTCTTGAACTATGGGATCTGTCTTATTTTTAGTCTCAAGCCCATAAGATAAGCTCACCAAGTAGTTGGACAAATTGGATGCAACACATGCATCATGGTGGGGGTCCACAAGAAGACCCACCATCATGTTTATATATATATATATATATATTAACATATATCAATACTATATTACATATATACAATATTATATACATATACTTATATATATATATACGATACAACACACAAACACACACCCACACATACGCATGCACACACACACCCACACACACGCATGCACACACACACCCATACTCATTACATTACCTCCCCCGTCGCTTTCGACGGTGGGAGCACATAAATCATTGTGGGTCCCATGTGGGGCCCACCATAATGTTTACCTTCCATCCAATCCGTTCATAAGGTCACACGAGGTTATAAAGAAGGGGAAAACAAATTTCATTTGATTGATAACTTCTCGGATGTTCCCAAAACTAGATAGTGTCCCACGTTCATTCACATTGAGCTTTCCTATGATGAGGCCACCTGTAAGCTTTAGATCGGCCTCATCTTTGGAGGAGCCCACTTAAATCTAATTTAAGTACCTAATGAACACTTTCGAATGGCATATAAACGTCATGGTGGGGTCCACGGCTAGGCCGTGGGTTCTAAATCCACCCTCGACACGGAAAATTTCATACACAAGTCCTGCCGTGTTTTTTTTTTGAAACCTTGTTTTCTCAAGGTTTTTCATGCGTGGGGCCCGCTGCGGAAGAATCCGACCACCCAACGGATTCCACAGTCCGTGACCAATCCATCAAGTCCAATATTGGGCATCTTTTGGCGTGTAGAAAAATTTAAAGTGAATTTAAACGGCGAAATTCACTATTTTCAAAGGTATAGCCCACCAGAACCTCGGATTGGTTTCGTTGTTCGGTTCAACGCCGAAAATGAGGTCAGAGAGAGGATGGACGGCTCGGATTAAAATTATACATCAAGGTAGGGCCTAAATTAGTGGTCCATCTAAAGTTTAAAAAGAAAACAAACTGACATCTTGCTTGTCAGTACACGACACGACCTTCACCTTCACTTCTCACGTCCATACATTCCCGAAACCTATGAGAAGAGAGAGACACAAAGGTGGGTCCCAGGAATGGCCCAGAGTAAATGGAGCATTTGTGTTTCCCTCTCCCACATGGTAGGGCCCACATGGTTTGGACGGTGTAGATCCTACATGTCCATCAAGTGGGTCCCACAAAGGTGGATGACTTGGTAAAATGCATACATCAACCCAACATGGAAGAGAGAGAGAGAAGAGAGAGAGAGAGAGAAATAGCTAACTTACACGCATGATGGAGGGCTCCGCCACTATGAGCCCTCCCTTGAAGAAGACTTCATACATCGAGTGGGTCCCATTGCATGTGGGCCCACCAAATCCAAGATCAAGGGTGGAGATCCCTTCTCCACCAAAAATGAAAGGTCTAGATAACCCTTTACAATCTAGAAAATAAACATCATGATGGGGTCCATGGAGAATAGCCCTATCATGGAATGATCATGAAGATCAAGGTGGGCCATCGGCCACATCTTAAGGTCCCAAGTGAGATCCACACATTGACTAGGCCTCACTTGTCCATCATCAAAACATGAAAAATACTATCATATAAAGCACCCAATCGATCTTCTTGCTTGCCAAATTAATCTCTTAGTGTCTCACTTTGATGGTGGAAGATGATGTTTGAATGGTTAAGATGATGGTTAAATGGATGGGAAAGGTGGGCCACCAAAATCACCCTTTTCTCTCCATGGGAAGGCTTGGATGAGAGCACTTCTATTGCTTGGGAAAAAGTGATGAGAAATGAGGGAGACAGAGAGAGAGTTGTAAAGAGAGAGAGAGGGTAGCTTAGATAGGCCATGATTACTTGTAAGAGAGGGTGGCTTGCAATAAATGGTTGTAAGAGGGCTAGGGGTAGGGTGGCTAGCCATAAGTGCTTATAAGAAGGCTAGGGTGTAGGGTGGCTATAGCTAGGCTAGGGTGGCTATAGCTAGGTTAGGGTGGCTATAGCTAGGGTGATGTTATCCATCACTCTCATAATTACCTAGGAATTTGTGCCACATGGGATGGGTGGGTCCCACAATGTGCTGTCCATGGTTATTATAAAGTATGGTCCACATCTTTTGATTTAAGCGTTGGATTGGAGCACGAGACATGACGTTGGAATCGCGGCTACTACGCGGTCGCTAACATACAAGTCTTAGGTTAAGTTGATTCATATATACATGATATGACCTAGGATCGATCGCAAACATTGATTATACATCGTAGGTTGTTGACGAAGGATCTTAACTCCTTTAACTATATGTATGCTTTCCTCCATGATACTAGGATATATTACAATAGTGTCTGTTTATCTATGTGATGCATATGTATCAATCCATGTTTAAGTTGTATTCCATAAAATGTAAAAATGAAGCCGTGAAGGGTGATGGGGGAGTGGTGTAACGATTCCGTGCAATAGCCCTGATAGCCCTAAAGTGGATAATATCGGACCTTTGATTATATGATTTGTATGATTTGAAATCTTGATTCATTACTGCTTAAACTGTCTTCTAGGATATTTTCTTGTAATTGAATGTGATTGGGGCTATTGTATAGTCCAGGCAATCGGTAACAGGCTTTGAATTCGTGGCTGAGATTTATTCGCCACGTAAGACATGTTTGATGAACCTGAGCCGTACTAAGTTGTCGACAGTGATTAGGCCACACGGAGTGCTTACGAACTTCATGTCGATCCACTCGATGTGCGCTTATGCAAGTCGAGCTCGTCAAGTAACCCGATCTCTCTAATGTGTGTTCACCATGTTTGGATGCTACTTCTTGAACCTAGGGTACCAAACTTACCAGTGTAACCCCGTTAACCATAGTACCTCGATCCGCTAAGACTTATGAGCCGGACATGGTGGTATGGGACACCATAGTCGAGCTGTCAGCCTACGCTAGGGCGATGTGCCTCCCCATAGTAACCAGTGAGCAACCCAGACTCGTGAACCGAATACAATGGTATGGGACACTGTATTCGGGCTGTCGGCCTACACTGTTTTGATGAGTGATGGGGGAGTGGTGTAACAACTGCGTATAATAGCCCTGACAGCCCTAACCATGCCCAGTGTAGTGACTTCGAGCATACTCTGAATTTGTGGTGAGGCGACGAGTCTTCCCGTAGTAACCGAGTATAAACTAGGACTGTATTGATAAGGTGATGGGGGAGCGGTGCAACGAGTGCTTGTAACAGCCCTGACAACCCTTACAGTGACCTAGAACCGCATCATCGTATGAGATTATCTAGGACTGACGACCCTAGAATGGATCATTGTTTGTGAATGATATAAGGGAGGTACCTTAGTTTCCCAATACTGCTGTATGAAAAGGACTAATAACAACTCGGTAATTACGCTCATAACATAGCACTGCATGTGCCTGGAAGATGTGGAGCACTGAGGGATGAAAGCATGCCACGAACATAAGATGGTGTCGCATGAGGGTGGTTTGGCAAGGGCATGCATCATGACTGCATTTCATACTTGCATTAACAAGATTATTTAGGAATGTTTGATTGTATGCTTTATTATTGCTGCTTGATTGAATTGATAACATGTTAACTTATGCCTTATTGTTCCACTGAGTTAATCACTCACTCCCACGTTACGAGACGGTGTTGTACACACCAACCAGACCTTATTTGAGTTTCAGATGATGGCCATGTTACGAAATGGAGCCAGACTTTTATGATGATGAGGATTTCTCCTTTATGCAGTTTTCAGGCGGGTTCTTGTGAGCCGTGTCCTGATCAACGGGGCTTTCTGGGATGTTGACTAGATGACATTACACCTTTGGTATAATTTAGGTAATTATCTAACTTGGTAACATTATCACACTCACGAGACATTACACCTTTGATATAATTTATTGTTTAAACTAATCGTCTCTGGAGTATGATATGCTGTTTTGGCTTAATCTCATTCATGTTTCATGTACTAATATAGACAACATTCAATCATCAGCATATATGTTGCATAAATGATGCATTGAAACTCGGGAGTTGAGTTTATACGTGACCCCCAATTTTCAGGGCATTACAAGATGGTATCAGAGCATGATTTGGAGTAAACCGGACCTGGGTTATGGTCACACGATGTACGATGACGCTTTTCGACATAGGTGGGTGTGAGAGAAATGTAGAAACGAACTTAGGTTTCTCCGATTCACCAATTGGCGAAGTTCACCGAGATCGACCATTTTGTTCGGGTTTGTACCCATCCGTGAGCGCATGAGACGATCCTGGATCACCTCTAGACCGTCAAGCGATGGGTTTAGACCATAATTTACCTCATCCCAGCCTTCAACAGTTGGTAAATGCGAATGTACATCAGAAACTACTCGAAATGTCCCGAAACGACTCAAAACGGAGTCGGGGGCCAAACGGGACACTTCCAGGGGGACCCAGGGTGGGACCCATACCTTTTTGGGGCCTATGGGGCACGAGGACTGCACCCAAGTGGCGAGGCATCGCCACTTTGTCCAGAGGGTGGCGAGACCTCGCCAGGTCACGGCTCGGCCGGCCTGGGCCGCTCGGGCCGATGGTGTTTAGGATGTTGTGTGGCCCCTTGATCCAGGGTTTGTTGCATAAAACCCCCCTATGTTACCTCTCCTTCACAAACCACACCCCTAAGCTCTCTTTTCTCTTCTAAATTTCTAATTTTTGGCAAAAATCGCCCCACCAAGTCCTTCCTCTCTCATTTTAATGCATCCTCTCCATCACCTTGCTGTAGACCCTCCTCCATTACTGTCTACTCTCTCCATTCCCTCTCATTTGAGCTCCTACACCCCCATTTGAAGCTCAAATTCGTGCACACCCCACTAACCCATTCTATTTCGTCATTTTCCCACTTTATTCCCTTTCATTTGAGCCTATGTAGACTCAAGATTCCGAAGCCAACAATCCCTCTCCTATCTTCTTCATTTCCTTTCATTTGAATCACAAAACCTGCAGTTTTTGTTTGGAACATTTACCGTTCGGCCAACTGCATTAGGTGAGTAAGGTGGATAGAATTGTAAAAGTAACAATAAATGCATGTGTAAGGTATTGTCCCTAGAGTAGGTGTATCCCATGGTTTCCAACATCATGTTTGGAATGTATACAATTAAAAGTAAATCCTGGAATTCCCTTTCAAATTACACTTAGAAATTCATCACTATTGGATTTGGAAGTCCCATCTCACACTTTCCAACACAAGGCTCATTTTCCAAAGCATATAAAATTAATTTTAATCCCAACCCACCGTCCAACCAAACATGTCATTCCCAATCTCGAAGTGGGATTAACAATGTAGTTCCATTTAATACAACTTCATACCTCTGGCTAAACAGTCCCGTAGAGTTTTGGACCTAGAGTTGGTACTCCTAGGTTTTGCAAACAAATCTGACTTGTATTATAAATGGTATGAAATCCTCTAGCATATAAGTATAGACTTTAGACTACAACTTGTGGATTACTACTACTCATACGTTGCGACTAGGCTACTGGTTAGACTAAGGAATGTAAAGGATTCATTATGCTAAGAAAATTGAAAGATAATTGAAAGATAAAGTTAATTAGTTGACTTTATTAGGTTGGAGCGAGACCCCATTCCTTCGTTGAATCCCCTTGGTACTCATAGACTTCATTAATAACTCCTAGGAAGGTTGTTTGCTTTGTAACTATTTATGCTTTGAGGAAACTCATATATCCCTTGGATTTAATGTTAGGTCAAATCAATACACCCATTTGAATTGCCTTCCCATAGATGTATTACAATCGGGAACACGGAGTAGAGAACTATATGTAAGCGAGGTATTCACGGTTTGAATCGACTTCTCAATCCTGGTAGTTACCAATGAACTCTATGCTTTGATCAAGCAGAAGGTAGGGATCAACTAGGATTAAGAACTGATACGACTAAATTTCTGTCGTGGCTAGGCAGAAGGTCCATGTATCTGACTCAGACCCACTATACAACTTTCCTTCCGTGTTAGCCCGACCACTTGCAACTAAAAGTTTATAACTTCGTCTTTGAGACGTGTTAGGAATATATATGCCTGTTAAGCTAGGTATCAATGCCATAGTACACATCGTCAATGAAAGGTAGACCAATGTAGTTCCCATTTCATGTCAAGGATATGTCTTAAATTACACCTTATTCCGACATACGGATCAGGATGATAGATCCTTGAGCCTTGAGGGTAAAAATATTTTTAAGGGGGGTAGAACATTATGAACCCAATCTAGTTAAGTCAGGTGATGCATCCATTAGATCAGAGTGGCACAGCGGAAGCATGGTGAACCCCTGCCCCACTGGCCCGGGATCGAAGAAAATTGATCCAGGTTATATGTAAGGCTAAGTCATTAAATAGGATCTGAATCTTCCTTAGAATGTCAATAATGAAGTCTTTAAAGGAAAGCAATTAGATAGTATACACCTTACCATGCACATAAACTTAAAGTCAATAAAACCTAGACAAAAGAAATTTACACATTACCCTTAGCCAATTTCGGGGACGAAATTATTTTTTAAGGGGGGTAGATTGTAATGCCCTAGATTTTTGCCAACCTGGAGTTAGATGTCCTTAGGCAAGGGGTCCATCCTAACCCCTTTTGAACCTCTTAAACCTCAAATCCTTTAGAAATTAGACGAGTTTAACTAAGTGCCAAACTAGATTAGCTGTGATATCTGCCTGAATCACTTTAAATACGATCTGCAAGACCCAAAACTTGTAGAATCAGTGACGCTATATTACCCTAAAATCTAAGATCAATCTCATTACCCAGTTGCTCTCGGGAGCACATTGAAACTCCATATCGGATCTAGACCGCACATTGGAAGTCCGAATAATATGAGGTTATAGAATTAGGACCGCTTTGCTGGGCTTGATAATCATCTCAGAGATAAAAATCAGATAGTGTCCCACGGCTACTCGCTTGAGCCCGGAGTGAAGAGTGTGAGAAAACGTAGGTTTCTTTAGAAATTAAATCTAATTTAAGTAATCTGAGACTTGTCACTTGTGGGCCTGATATAAGCAATTAGACTGTCAGAATCTGACCCAAATACACCCTCAGATCAGGAGAAATTTCATACACAAGTCAGTGTACTTGTAACCCTGATCAAGTTTCAGTGACCGTTGAACTGAAACTGGTCCACGACGTGTGATCTGGGAACCCGATTGGAATGAAACTTAACTCGACCTAAATCCATAGTCGGTGAGCTTAAGTCCGACCTTTGGCTCAAGAGGGGCCTCCAGAAGTGCTCCGTTGAGAAGGAACAGTCCGTATTTAGACATAACCTAAGTGTACCTTGGCCCTGCGTCTAATTCGGTGAGTTCTGGGCCCATATAAGGACCTTAAACCCTCACTCTCTCATTCCATACGAATTTGAGAAAACCTTGGAGAGAGAAGAGAGAAAAGAGAGAGAAAGTGTGAGAGTAGTGGGAGCATCTTCCTGATACTCTATCCCACTGCTATACGTGCTTAGCCATCACCTTCTAATCGCTCTTCTGGCGATTCTGACATCATTCTTAGGTAAGGAAACTCTAACCCTAACTTGTTCTAAGGTTTCAAAGGTTGTAAGTTGTGAAATGCTGACTTAATTCTTGCTATAGCTTGATATAGCATCGTTGAAGAAGACTTAGCATTTCTATCAAATTCGTTACGCTTCTACGACATAAGGTGCGGACTTTACACGTATAGGTTATGGTTTTCAAGGCTTTTAATGTCAGATAATGATATATTACTGATGTGGATACTATTGCACATGTACAAAGTGTTGTCCATTTCATTTTTCAGATATACGTTGATGTATGTAATCTAAAATGTTTGTTGAAATGTATGCTAGATGCATGTGTAATGGGTGAGTAGGTAGTTAGAAAATTGTTAATGTATAAGTGTAGCCTAAGTGTTTGAGATATGTTTCTCAACTCTTTGTCAATATGATGTAGGTGATACCCTTTGCTTTCCTCCATGTACCGTATATATATAGTGTCTATAGCCCAAGTTTATCTATGAATGATGCATATGTATCAATCCATGTTTGAGTTATATTCCATAAAATGTGAAAGGAACCTAATACCTATGAAATATACATCGCCGTGTTGAAGTAATCTAAAATGTTTGTGATGGGGTAGGTAGTTAGAAAATTGTAATGTATAAGGGTGTTGAGATATGTTTCTCAACTCCTTTAACTATGTGTATGCTTTCCTCCATGTACCATATATTATAGTGTCTGTTTATCTATGTGATGCATATGTATTAATCCATGTTTAAGTTGTATGCCATAAAATGTAAAAATGAAGCCATGAAGGGTGATGATAATATTGGACCTAAAGCGGATAATATTGGACCTTTGATTATATGATTTGTATGATTTGAAATCTTGATTCATTACTGTTTAAACTGTCTTCTAGGATATTTTCTTATAATTGAATGTGATTGGGGCTATTGTATAGTCCAGGCAATCGGTAACAGGCTTTGAATTCATTATTGAGATTTATTCACCACGTAAGACGTGTTTGATGAACCCGAGTCATACTAGAGTTGCCAACAGTGGTTAGGCCACACGGAGTGCGTACGCACTTCATGTCGATCCACTCGATGTGCGCTTGTGCAAGTCAAGCTCGTCAAGTAACCCGATCTGTCTAATGTGTGTTCAACATGTTTGGACGCTACTGCTTGAACCTAGGGTACCAAACTTACCAGTGTAACCGCGTTAACCTTGATACCTCGATCCGCTAAGACTCATGAGCCAGACATGGTGATATGGGACACCGTGATCGAGTTGTCGACCTACACCGGGGCGATGTTCTTCCCCGTAGTGACCAGTGAGCAACCCAGACTCGTGAGTTGAATACGGTGGTGTGGGACACTATATTCGAGCTGTCGGCCTACACTGTTTTGATGGGTGATGGGGGAGTGGTGTAATGACTGCGTGTAACAGCCCTGGCAGCCCTAACCGTGCCTGGTGTAGTGACTTCGAGTATACTCTGAATTTGTGGTGAGGCGACGAGTCTTCCCGTAGTAACAGAGTATAAACTAGGCTTATATTGATAAGGTGATGGGGGAGGGGTGCAACGAGTGCGTGTAATAGCCCTGACAGCCCTTACACCGACCTAGAACCGCATCATCGTATGAGATTATTTATGACTGACGACCCTAGAATGGATCATCGTTTGGGAATGATATAAAGGAGGTACCTTAGTTTCCCAATACTACTGTATGAAAAGGACTAATAACAACTCGGTAATCACGCTCATAACATAGTACTGCATGTGCCTGGAAGATATGGAGCACTGAGGGATGAAAGCATGCCATGAATGTAAGATGGTGTCGCACGAGGGTGGTTTGGCAAGGGCATACATCATGATTGCATTTCATACTTGCATTAACAAGATTATTTAGGAATGTTTGATTGTACTGCTTTATCATTACTGCTTGACTGAATTGATAACATGTTGACCTATGCTTTATTGTTCCACTGAGTTGATCACTCACTCCCACGTTATGGGACAGTGTTGTACACACCAACTAGACCTTGTTTGAGTTTCAGATGATGGCGATGCTGCGAAGCGGAGCCGAACTTTTATGATGATGAGGAGGATTTCTCCTTTATGCAGTTTTCAGGCGGGTTTCTGTCAGCCGTGTCCTGATCAATGGGGCTTTCTGGGATGTTGACTAGATGACATTACACCTTTAGTTTAATTTAGAAATTTACATGTAATTATCTAACCTGGTAACATTATCACACTCTGGAGGCTTACCACAGTTTATATATTTTATATATCTATCACAGTCTTCCGCTTGTTTAAACTAATCGTCTCTGGAGTATGATATGTTGTTTTGGCTTAATCTCATTCATGTTTCATGTATTAATACAGACAACATTCAATCATCAGCATATATGTTGCATAAATGATGCGTTGGAACTCGGGAGTTGAGTTTATACTCGACCCCCGATTTTCAGGGCGTTACACATATCCATACCTTTGATTGATCTTATTTATCATGATTGACTTCCTAGTCTGATGGAGGTATAGTTAGGTTTATTACTTCCATAGAATTTAGGATTAGTATTGTTTGCTTCTGTTGTTTTAGGATAGTTTGCTTTTTATTTGTTTCGGATAATTTACTTTTCGGTTGTTTAATTCTTATGCTAACCCACCTTCATGCTGAGATTCTTTGGAAAAAGCCTCAAAATTCCTTCATCAGATACTATCTTTCCATCACTTCTCCTTTAATTACATTGTCTCTTTTGCAAATCATGCTTATTTCTCTTACATTGAGTACAATGGAGATTTTAGGTTGGGGATGGGAGATTAGGTAAACTAATCAGTGTTTTCTTAGTTTTGAGTAAATTTTGTAAAATTTTTGAAAAATTTTCAATGTTTATCAATTTGAAAAGGAGTAAGTTGTGCATTTAAGATTATTTTGAGTATGATGATAAGATAGAAATCGAATTTTGAATTGTTGGAGTTTGAGCAACTAAGTAGCCTATCACTTATGGTTCTTACATTCAATTGATTAAGGGTAAGTTTGAATATTATGTTAATCTAAATTACAAGACACATTCAAATTGTTATCTATGAATAATGCTAGATTTTCTGATTGTTAGTATGTTAATTGTTGATAGATGGTGAGAATCAAGTATGGAGAATTTTATCCACCTTAAAAGAAGAAAAAGACCAGTAAAAAAAAATAGGAGATCAACAAAAAGGTCATGTATGGTGAAAAAACTAGAAAAGAATGCAAAATTAATGCAAGGTCTGTAAAGAATGAATAAAAATTGACTGTCGATATAAAATCAAAAACTGGAAAAAGAAGGAAATGGGGATAAGTTTGGAATTAGTACTTGAGTTTTCAACCAATCTTGAAGTGATGAACATGGCTAACATTATGAAAAGATAGTATTTTCACTGAGCATGTTGAAAAACTTGATATGTGAACTATACTCTAACTTAAAGGATAAAGAACTTATTTGATTGATTGCTTATGTGATTCGACTCGAGGTTTTTGTAACCCCCCAAAAATCGGGGATTGAACAAACCTCAACTCCCGAGTTCCAACGCATCACTTATGCAACATAGATAATGGTGTGTAAATGTTGTCCATATTAGTGCCTTAAACATGAGTGGGATTACACTAAAATAGCATATCATACTCCAGAGTCAATGTAATTATGCAAGCGAAAAACTAAGATAGGTACATAAAGTGTATGTACGGGTTTCATAACCTCAAGAGTATGATCATGTAGTCGGGCTGCATATATACATACTTGGTTTCAAAATACACGAAATATCAAAATGTAAATGTTCAACTAATCTAATATCCCTGTAATCCCATCGAAGAAACGTGAGGCATACATAGACCCACTTGAGAGTTGTACGTAGGAGAACTCCTCGTCAATGAAATTTGGCTCCGTCACGAAAGCCTCATCATAACCTGCATCTAAATCAGAGTCTAGTTGGTATTTTAAAACACTATCCCAGAGTGGGAGTGAGTGATCAACTCAGTGGTACTATAAGGCAAAGGTTAACATGTTATCAATTCAGTCAAGCAGTAATGATAAAGCAATACAACAATCATATCCTAAGTACTCTTATTAATGCAGGAATGGTATGCTATAATGATGCATGCCCTCTCCTACACTCCCTCAACGACTTCATCTCACAGTCGCACATGACAAACTCCCTAAAAGTGCGCTTCCTCACCAAAGCACATGCAATGCGGTGCATGGTCGTGTTAGCCAAGTAATTTATTAAGCTTATTCATACAGAAGATTCAAGAAGCTAAGATACCTACCTTTATATCATTTACCCAAACAAAGATCCATCTAGGGTCGTCAGTCCTACTCAATCACATACGATAGGCAAGTTGTAGGGCGTCACCCCTAACGCAAGCAGTGGATAGGTAAGTTAAATTGATTATACTCGAGGTCACTATGGGATGCTCGTCACCTGAACATAGGCCGACAACTCGAATACAGTATCCTATACACCACCATATTCGGCTCACAAGTTTGGGTTGCTCACTGGTCACTACAGGGAGGTTTGTCACCCCAGCGTAGGCCGATATCTTGACCACGGTGTCTCATACACCACCATGCCCGGCTTATGAGTCATGGCAGATCGTGGTACCAAGGTTGAAACGGGTTTTACATCAGTAAGTTGTACCTTAGATTCAAGCAGTAGTGTCCATACAAAGTAAACACACAATAGGCCAATCGGGTTATTTGACAAGTTCGATTCATACGTGTGCACGCTAAACCAATCAACATGGAGCACATAAGCACTCCACGTGGCCTAACCACTGTTGATAATCACCGTACGACTCGGATTCATTAAACGTATCCCTCGTGGCGAGACTAGTTCGGCCACTCGATCGAAAACCGTTACCGATTGCCTAGACTATGTAGTAGTCCCAGTCACACTCAAATGCAATATGTAGTAACATGTGATAATCATAATAGCATTTAACAAACAATTTAAACACGAATCTCATTTGAGCATTTTATCAAACACATATAACATGTCATTATACATATGCATTTCTACATAAATCACGTAGTGCAATTAAAGTTACATGAAGGAATTTATACATATAGTTAAGGTAGTTGAGAATCCCATCTCAACACCCTTAATAAATGCAATTCATCAAACAATTACTCATTCAAACATTTTATCAAACACTTAGCCTACACATTACTACATACATGAATTATCATAGTTATAGCATATGTTATACAAATCCCTTCACAAGGGAGTCGTCATCCATACAACAAACATGTACTGTAGGTTAAAAGTCATGGCAAGTACAAATCATAATTGCGATTTCATTCAAACATTTCAACAAACACATGGAATGCATAATATATTCACATAGCTCATACACATGCATAATTTGTTGAATACATCATAACTAACATCGTATGATGGCAAACAAGTAAGACATAAATTAGTAGCTGACATTGAAAGCCTTGAAAACCATAACCTAAATGTTTGTAGTCCACACCTTTCGTCGGTATGCCCGTTATGAACCTGGTTCGTACACTACGTCCCTATCTACAGCACAATGACTACCTAAATCACGAAATGGGTTAGTTATTTTGTCGATTCATCTATTTAGATTCCTAAAACAAGATTAGGGTTAGGATTTCTTACCCAAAACGTCATTGGCAAGATTTGTATAGCTAGATGTAGAGGCAATCTAGTGCGTGTAGTCGTAAGAGAGAAACACCGCCACAACTCCCGAACTCTCACTCTTCTCCTCCCTCTTTTCTCCTCTTTTCTCTCTTCTCTCACCTAGGGTTAGAGAAAATTTGTATGAAAGAGAGGTGGGGTGGTTTAAGGTCTTTAAATAGGCTCAAAAGTGATGTCAATGGCCCCAAGTCCATGGTATACTTAGGGTATAGCCAAAAGGTGCCAGTTTTTGACAAACGAGGCCCTTAGGAAGGTCCATTACTCGTCTCTAGCGTAGGGTAAGTCCCCTGGCAATGGATCTAGGCCAGGATGTGATTTCAGCACATTCGGATAGGACGATCAACCGTGAAGGACCTGTGTCTGTTCAACGGTCTTCGTCACTCGATCAGGGCCACAAGTATATGGATATGTGTAGGGAGATTTCCCTGACCCAAGGGTATAGTTTGGTCAGAAACTGATGGTCGGAAACCTTCAATTTTGCTCGCAAGTGAATGGCCCAATGCACTTAAGTTTGAGTTCATTTTCTAAAGATATTCACGTTTCTCACACACTTTACTCAGGGCCCTAGTTGTGCGTTTTTGGATACTACTCTGGTTCGATTCCCGTAATGGTTGTCAACCCTAGTAAGGTGGTCATAACCTTATAGTTTCACAGTTATCGGACCTTCGACGTGTGGTCCAGGTCTGATATGGAGTTTCAATGTGCTCTCGAGAGCAACTAGGTTTTGAGATTGTTCCTAGGTTTTTAAGTAATGTTAAGTTAGGGATTCTAATGGTCTTGGGTCTTGCCATCCGTATAAATAGTGGTTCAAGCTAATCCACCGATTAAATCAGTTTAGTATTCAATTAAACTTCGCCTAAATTCTAAAGAATTTGGTCCTTAGTGATTTCTGCATGAGGTGGTACTCGGGTCTTTGTACGGATTTTTTCAAGGCGTTACAATCTAACCCCCTTAAAGAAAAATTTCATCCTCGAAATTAGTACCTTTTGGTACTCCTCGAGAATCTGAGGGTAGTTCTTACGGACCGCAGCTTTTGTTTTCCAAGTAGCCTCTTCCTCAGTGTGGTGAGTCCACAATACCTTCACAAGTGGGATAACCTTACTGCGCAGCACTTGTTCCTTCCTGTCGACAATACGGGTTGGTCGCAGTACATATGTCACATATTCACTTAACTGTACTCGCTCCCATTTGATAATATGTGAAGGATCAGGAACACATTTCTTCAACATCGATACGTGAAATACCTTATGCACGCCTACAATTGGTGTGGGCAAAGCAAGGTGGTAGGCTACCACACACACTCGGTCTAGAATCTGGAATGGGCCAATGAATCTCGGCGTAAGCTTTCCTTTCTTACCAAAATGAAGGACTCCCTTCATTAGAGAAACCTTAAGAAACACGTGGTCCCCAACCTCAAATTTAGCTGTCGTCGTCTGATATTTGCGTAACTCTTCTATCTGCTTTGAGCTGCAAGAAGTCGACGCCTGATTATGTCGATCTTCTCTAAGGTTGTCTGCACTAAGTCAGGGTCAATCAAACTCTTCTCGCTAACCTCTGCCCAAGAGTGTGGCACTCAACATGGACACCCATATAATGCTTTGTAGGGACCATGCTAATGCTCGCTTGGAAGCTGTTGTTATAAGCGAACTCGGCATAGGGAAGATAGTCATCCCAATTGTCTTTAAAATCGAGCACACATGCCCGCAACATATCTTCTAACACCTGATTTACCCGTTCCGTCTGCCCATCCGTCTATGGGTGGAATGCGGTACTGAACTTCAGTTTCACTCCCATTACTTCCTAGATTCAGGTCCAAAAAATATATGTGAATCGCGTGTCTCGATCCGACACAATCTCGATAGGAACTCCATGTAGACGTACTATCTCCTTAATATACATCTTGGCCAAATCATCTGTTGAGTTTGAAACTTTAATCGGTAGGAAGTGAGCCGATTTCGTCAATCGGTCCACAATCATCCAAATGGAGTCATGTCCCTTTCTCGTCTTTGGTAACCCTGAAATAAAATCCATAGAGATGAAATCCCATTTCCATTAAGCTATATACATGGGCTGAAGTAAACCAGGAGGTCGACGATGTTCGGCCTTGACCTGTTGGCACGTAATGTAATGGGACACAAAGTCTACTATGTGGGCCTTCATGTTATCCCACCAGTACGAATGCTTCATATCTTGATACATCTTCGTACTGCCAGGATGCATTACCATCCTTGAATTGTGAGCGACTTCTAGAACTTCCTTCCTCAAGTCAGGGAGATTCAGGATGCATAGGCGCCCACGATAACGTAAACCCCCATCCGAACAAACTCTCCATTCAAAGTCTTCATCGTCACTAGCTCATTTTCTCATCTTCACCAACCATTCGTCTTCTCTCTGAGCCACAATGATTCGGTCATCAATAAGTAGTTGAACACGAATATGTACGACGCTCAAGAACGGCTCCTCTATTGTAAGTTTCTATTCGAAGTCTTGCACAAATTCTACCATGTTCCATTCTTCTATCATTAGCAGAGCCGTAAATTCTATTATCTTCTTGCGGCTCAACGCATCTGGCATAAGGTTGGCCTTGCCAGGTGGTAGGAGACCTCAAACTTGAAGTCTTTCAAGGTCTCCATCCATCAGCGTTGCCTCATATTCAGGTCTCTCTGCGTGAATATGTACTTGAGGTTCTCGTGGTCATAAAAGAGCTCAAACTCCTCTCCGTAGAGGTAATGTCTCTAGAGCTTTAATGCGAAAATAACTGTTGTCAATTTCAGGTCATGCGTGGGGTAGTTTTCTTCATGTTTCCTTAACTATTGTGATACATAGGCAATTACTCTATCCTTCTGCATAAGGACACAACCCAAACCAACACAAGATGCGTCGGTGTATATCGTATATCTGACCCCTTGCTCTGGCAATACTAGCATAGGGACGGACGTTAGCTTGTCCTTCAGTTCTTGAAAGGCCGCTTCTGCTTTCTCATTCCGGGCAAACTTAATATTCTTTCGAGTGAGATGAGACAACGGTCTGGCTATCTTGGAAAAGTCTTTAATGAATCGACGATAGTAACCTGCCAGGCCAACGAAACTCCTCACTTCAGTAACCAAACCGGGCTGCTCCTAGTCTGCGGTCACCTTAGCAAGGTCCACAGTAATACCTTCCTTTGACACCACATGTCCCAGGAACTTGACTTCTTCTTTCTAGAAGTCGCATTTCTTGTACTGAGCAAACAACTGGTTCTTCCTGAGAGTATTGAAGACTGCTCGCAGGTACTCTTCGTGATCCTTCCGACTCTTAGAGTATATTAGAATGTCATCTATAAATCCATGGTGAATCGGTACAGGGACGGCCAAAACACCCAGTTCACGAGGTCCATAAATATAGCTGGTGCATTCGTAAGTCCGAACGACATCAAGAGAAACTCATAGTGCCCAAAACTGGTTCTGAATGTTGTTTTCTACACGTCTTCATCCTTGACGCGCAACTGATGATATTCAGACTGCAAGTCAATCTTTGAAAAATACTGTGCCCCTTTCAACTAGTCGAATAGATCATCTATCCTAGGTAAAGGATACTTGTTCTTCACGGTCACTTGATTCAACCTACGATAATCAATACGTAATTGCAGCGATCCATCCTTCCTATTCACAAATAACACATGTGCTCCCCAAGGGGATATACTCGGTCGTATGAAGCCTGAAACCAACTGATCATTAATCTGTCTCCTTAATTCATCCATTTCACATGGAGGCATGCGATACGGCGGTAGAGAAATGAGTGTCGCACCAAGCACAAGGTCGATAGTAAAGTCGATCTCGCACCGAGGAGGCAATTCAGGTATCGTTCTGAATACGTCCGTGAATTCTTGGACTACAGGGGTGTCCCCAAGTGTCGGACCATCAACATTCTCTAGC
Organism: Magnolia changhungtana; assembly: GCA_030180095.1. Classification (NCBI taxonomy): domain Eukaryota; kingdom Viridiplantae; phylum Streptophyta; class Magnoliopsida; order Magnoliales; family Magnoliaceae; genus Magnolia; species Magnolia changhungtana. The sequence goes on along the minus strand of JASAUF010000473.1, from coordinate 2,856,728 downwards.
AAGGTAACATAACAACTAATGTGGTAGTACCAACTAACCTGAACTGAGAATGTGAAGGTCGTGGCCTCAGGTCTATGGGCTGTCACCAATCTAGTATCGCAATCGATCTCTGGCTTCATCTCGTTGAGTCAATCCATTCCAAGGATGACATCGTAATGACATAGCGGGGTAACAAGCAGGTCGACGAGTACTGTTCTGCTCCCTAAGTATATCGAGTAACCCTTACAAATCTTGGTAGTGCCTGAGAAGGTCCCTGTGGCAGTAAGGAGTCTCACCCCAACCATAAGACTAGTTTCCAATACTAGTTGCTTGACTTTTGCGCATGATATTATCGAAATAGTGGACCTGGTGTCCACCAATAGGAAGACTGGTGTACCTTGGATATGAGATGTGACTTTGAAAGCCAATGGTGCTGCGGTTGCTGTCTCGGATGCCTCATCTGTAAGTGAGTGCACACAAATTTGTTGTGGATGCTTTGGCTACGCTGCAATAGGTCGTTGATGCGGCCTATTACGAGGTACATTCGGCCTATAAAAAGGCTGTACTGGCGGCGATAATCGTAGTGATGGAGCCAAGATAGCTTGAGGAAGCTGGCGGTTGATCTTCTTAGGAGGCGTGAAGTCGTTGTCCCTCATCTTAGTAAAACAATATACATCTGAATGACCCATCCTCTTACAATAGGTGCACCACATATCTGATCGCCTAGGCCGTGTCGGTGGAGTCATAAGCCTAGGAGGCGAATCTACACGTGGCCTCTTACCAAGGAATGGTCGGTTCGGCAAGTCAGGTCGAGGCCTCAGACCCATGGGCATACATGTAGGGGATAGTCTGTCCCTATCCTGCTCAGCTCGCAGGGACATGATCACTAGCTCAGCATAGTTGAGAATGCTAATGCAACATATCTTCGTGCGGATATCGGGTTGCAGACCATTTGAGAAATGCCGCATCTTCATTGGCTCATTCGCTAGAATCGAAGGAGCGTATCTGGCTAGCTCCATAAATTTGTTCTTATATTATGACATAGTCATCCCCCCTTGTCAGAGGCGAAGAAACTCACCCTCCTTTTCATTATGGTATGTGAGGGGGAAGTAATTCCCATGGAAGCGAGTCTCAAATACCTCCCATGTCCAGCTGACCTGCTCTCCCTTAGTGTAGTGTAGCGGATTCAACTATATACTAGCCTCCTTACAGCTGACCTGTGTCTTACAGGAATTGTTCGTAGGACGCTGTCCCACTATATACTAGCCTCCTTCTTGATCATATATGTAACCAGCTGACCTGCTCTCCCTTAGTGTAGTGTAGCAGATTCAACATCTTAGAGATGCGATCTAGCCAGTATTCGGCTTCCTCGGGCCTGTGAGTGCTTGCGAAGGTGGGAGGTCGGAAGCGCTGGAAGCGTTCAAATAGACTGCTGGTATTTATGTTTCTGGCAGGATGCACAGGTGGTGCAGGCGGGACCATATTCATGTTCTGGGCAATGGCCCCCGCAATAGTGGCCAAAAACTGTTATTGCTGCTGCATCAAAAATAACATCTGCTCCAACCTATTAGGAGGAGGAGCCTACTGTGTTCTGTGTGGCATCGATGATGACGCGCGGTTCTGTTCTGAAAGCGGAGGTGCAAAAGGTGTTGGCCCATTTACGAGGCTAGTGGCTGGCTGAGAATCCGGCATATTGTCACTATCAGGGCCCAAACTGGGGTCCATGTGGCTATCGCTTAGGGGAGGTGCCCCATCAAATGATCTGCCAAGTGTGAGATGTGTCATATTCCGAGTGGCTTTTGGAGGCATTCCCTATACACAACATAGGGTGCAACATGTATAAGTTTTTGAATAACAACACTCAATTTCCCAAGCATTCTACACATTCCAAATTAAAAGAAACTTCATGCATTTCATTTAACCAAAATTATCACAATACATGAGATGTAGTCTTACATAGATCATGATAGAGAGATGCATGTGAGCTAATCTAACAAAGGCTTTAAACACTAAACACACCAACAACCAAGTAAGCCTACCAAGGCTATTACAAAGGAAACAAGAAATAAGGAAAACCCAAAGACGACTACATCCTATGACTAGTTGTCCGACTTCGGTGATGGTGGAGGAGCACCCTTGTCCTGCATACAGCATAGCAGGGACTTTGGGGTGCGAGACATCTTCTTGCATTTCTTCTTTAGGTAAGCCTAATTTTCTTCAAGCTTTTATTTCACTTTGGCCTGGGTCTCTCTGACCTCCTGTCTCAGGGCGCCTTGACTCTCCTCAATCTAAGTCATGCGGTCTTCCAAGGCAGCCCGATCACGGTGATGCTCATGTGTAGCAGGAGAAGGGCCCCTATCAGAATCTCGAGACTCCTCTTCTTCATCAGTTCCTTCTTCCTCACCGCTTCCCTCTTCGCTACCTTCCTCACCTTCACTTTCTTCCTCTCCACCACTGCCTGCTTCGTCATCACTTCCATTTTCCTCTTCACTTTCTTCCTCTATCTCATCCCCATATTCATCAAGACGGGCTTGTCGCTGCCTGGGGCCTATGCCCATATTGTTGAGCGTAACCTCACTGATGATATGGATCGGGGCAACGTCATCCATATGGAGTCTGAAACTGAAGTGGTGGGCAATTTTACAAATAAGTCGACCGAATGAAAGGGAGGCATCTCCCCATACAGACCATGCAGTACCCACAATCTGAGACAGTATGTATGTAGGTAGACATAGCTTGTCTCCATGACTAGCTCTGTATAAGAAATCCACCATAAGCTGAGTACATTCCGTGCGGTTACTCCACCTAAGGTATACATTATATGTGAATATGTGGTGGAGCAGGCAGAAATCGTTTGTAAACTTGGTCAATGCAAGGCTATTTCCTTGACTCCACCGCTCAAGCTGGCCGTAGAGGAAATGAGTGCAGCAATTTCTTTCTCGTACACTAGCAAGGTTTTCCTCACTAGCATGTACAAGTCCACGCTCCATACCCATGATACGAGCTATCATGTTAACATTGATTATGGCTTGCTCTCTTCCTAAAGGGATAGTGAACTTAGCGGCTCCAGTAGTGGGTCTCGTATAAGAGCATAGAAGGCACGCACTGTTCCTTCACTCGCATGGGTATTTCCCTCAAATATGGGACCCCACCCATTTTTTGGGAGCATGTCCATCACTGGGTACAAACCAAAAAGCCTTTCATCCACATGAGCCTTGAATATAACTCTTCGGTTATGGTACCTACCTAATTCGACACCAGCCAGTAGTGATCTCTCGATAGGGATCCACGAGTCAAGATCCCGTTTTGATCTTCTCTCTTGCTCGGCACTCGTGCCTGCTTCGGCACCCACCTTCTTCCTCGAACGGGTTGGGCGACTAGGCCCGGCTTTATCCACGGGCGCCCTTCTCTTTCCCATGAGGGAAAGGAGTGTGGAAAGGGAAAAGATGGTAGCCACTAACCCAAAAAAATCCATGGGGTTGGAAAAGCTTAAAGGATGAGATGGGTTGGTGGGTTGTGGATTTTATGAGACACAAAGATGGATTTGTGTGCTCAAATGAGAGGAAATAAGGGCAATATAAGGTGGTAGGTGATGGATTTTGAAGAAAATGTTGGTGGGTTTGTGTGTATTGAAGAAGACGAAGAAGATTGAGTATGGAATGAGGATTTGAGAGGGAAAATGAGAGTTTTGAAGGGAAAGAAGAGCTTGAATGGGATGAAATGGGGAAAAAATGAGGCAAAGGGGTGTAAATAGGGTGGCCCCACATGATTTGCATGGCCCCACACATGTGGGTAGGGAGGCAGGCTGCCGGAATCGTGGGCCCGCCGTGGCCCGCTGGAGGTAGGAGCGGCGCGCCGCCGTCGGCGTCGTGCCACCGAGGTCACCTGGATAGGTGGCAGCGCCTTCGCTTGGAGGCAGTGGCCTCTCCCTCCCTTAGTGTCGAAATGGCATGGGGGATCCCCTAGGTCCCACTGTTTTGTATGGTATGGGCCCCCGTATCCGTTTAAGGTGGTTTCGGGTTCCATCTCGCACATATTCACGCCTCTCGGCGTGTTTCAAGTTTGGGATCCACCGACTAATAGATTAAACTCATCGATTGACGATTTAAGAAGGATTTGAGATCATTTCATGTGATCTCAGATGCATATGGGGTACATTTTGACAATCAGTTTCGCCCGTCGGTGAAACTTAGGATCCTACGATCATTTCTACATTTTTCACCCCCACCTAAGTAAAAGTGCATCAAAGGGCGTTGTGTTACCATAACCTAGGTCCAGTTTAATCCAAATCATTCTCTGATACCAACTTGTAACACCCCGAAAATTGGGGGTCGAGCAAAGCTCAACTCCTGATTTCCAACGCATCACTTATGCAACATAGATAATGATGTTTCAATGTTGTCCATATTAGTGCCTTAAACACAAGAGGGATTACACTAAAACAACATATCATACTCTGAAGTTAATGTAATTAAGAAATTGAAAGACTAAGATAGGTCTATAAAGTGTATGTACGGGTTTCATAACCTCAAGAGTATGATCATGTAGTCGGGCTGAATATATACATAATTTGTTTCAAAATACACAAAATATCAAAATGTAAATGTTCAACTAATCCAATATCCCTGTAATCCCATTGAAGTAGAGCGAGGCCTACGTAGACCCTCCTGAGAGTTGTACATAGGAGAACTCATCCTCGTCGTCAATGAAATCTGGCTCTGTCATGAAAGCCTCATCATAACCTGCATCTAAATCGGAGTCTGGTTGGTGTTTTAAAATACTGTCCTAGAGTGGGAGTGAGTGATCAACTCAGTGAAACTATAAGGCAAAGGTTAACATGTTATTAATTTAGTAAAGCAGTAATGATAAAGCAGTATAACAATCATATCCTAAGTGCTCTTATTAATGCAGGAATGGTATGATGTAATGATGCATGCCCTCTCCTACAATCCCTCAGTGACTTCATCTCACAGTCGCGCATGACAAACTCCCTAAAAGTGCGCTTTCTCGCCAAAGCACATATAATGCGGTGCATGGTCGTGTTGGCCAAGAATTTATTAGGCTTATTCATACAACAGATTAGGGAAGCTAAGGTACCTCCCTTTATAACATATACCCAAATAGAGATCCATCTAGGGTCGTCAGTGTAACACCCCAGATTTTTGCCAACCTGGGATTAGACGTCCTTAGGCAATGGGTCGATCCTAACACCTCATTAACTTGTCAGAACTGAATCTCATAGTCTAAAATCGCTCCTTAACCCATTTCCTTCACAAATCCCACCCTTCACTGCCTTGTTCTTTCAATTTTTCTAAGAACTTTCACCCTAGACACTATCTTAAACTAACTAAGTAGTATAACTTGGATCATTTTATACACAAACTACAAAGGACTAAGTACCACCTCAGACAGAAATCTTATAGGACTAAATCCTTTAGAAATGAGACAAAGTAACTAAGTGCGAAACCAGGTTAGCTACGAAATCTGTTTGAATCGCTTTAAATACGATCTGTAAGACCCAGAACTTGTAGAATCATTGGCGCTAGGTTACCCTAAAACCTAGGATCAATCTCATTACCCAGTTGCTCACGGGAGCATCTCGAAACTCCGTATTAGATCTGGACTGCACGTCGGAAGTCCGAATAACTCAAAGTTAAGGAATTAGGACCGCCTCGTTGGGCTTGACAACCATCTCAGAAATCAAGTCCAGACAATGTCCCACGGCCATTCGATCGAGTCCGGAGCGAGGGAGTGTGAAAACCACTATTTCCTTTACAAAATAAATATCTTGAATAGTGATCTGGCACCATTTGTTTACAGATAAGTATTAAGCAACCAGACCGTCAGAATTAGACCAAATTACACCCTCGGATCAGGAGAAATTTCATACACATTTACATGTACTTGGAATCTCAGATCGAGATCCGCTGACCGTTGAACTGAAACTGGTCCGCCACACGTGATCTGGAATCCCGACAGAAATGAAAACTTAATAGAACGTAAATCCAGCATTAGTGAGCTTAAGTCCGACCTTTGGCTCAAGGAGGCCCGCCAGAAGTCCTCCGTTGAGCTGAAAAAGTCCCGCTTTGGCTATAACCTAGGTGAACCTTGTCCAGAAGTCTATTTTGGTGAAGTTTTAGACTATATAAGGACCTTAAACCCTCTCCCATTTCAGCCATATGAATTTGGATTTGAGAGAGAGAAAAGAGAGAGAAAGTGAGGGAGATGTGGGAGGAACTCCCTGCTGCTGTTCCCTGCTGCTATTCGGGCTCCACCGCCTGATTCTCACGCTTTCCCGGCGATTCCGGCGTCATTTCTAGGTAATAAACCCTAACCCTAACCTGTTTGGGGGATTAGACAGTTGTAGGTTAGGAAATAGCTAACCTATTTCGTTCTCTAGGTTGCCAAACTCCCGTATACGGAAGCTTAGCGAACCGATCGACTCCGTTACGATTCTACGACACAAGGTGAGGACTTTAGGTGTATAGGTTGCGGTTTTCAATGCTTTCAATGTCAGATAATGGTAGATTCATGATCTGCATGCAATTGCACATGTACAAAGTGCATTCCGTTTTCTGTTTCGATTAGAATTGTAGAATTTGGAATTTCACATACTCTAGGTATTCGTATAAAATACCGTATACGTATTTTTTATGGAAATGTGTTTGACATGTTTATTTGTCGTATGGATATACGATATATGGATAAAAGACTTATTTGGCAAAAGGATTCGCCGAAATACATGTTTTACTAATATACACTATGTATGTAAAAATACTGTATTGTAAGGAGTGCCGTATACATGTATATTTTGGAAATGTGTTTGCCATGATTATGTGTTGTATGATTATATGACATATGGATAAATTACTTATTTGGCGAAAAGAATCGCCGTAATACATGTTTGTTTGTATACACTATGTATGTTGAAAATGCGTATTCTAGAAAATACTGTATACATATAAATTTTGGAGATGTATTTATCATGATTATTTGCTGTAGTAATATATTATACATGGCTAAAATACTCACTTGGCTAAAGGATAGCCCTAATACATGTTTTGCTAACATACACCATGTATGTTGTAATAGTGTATTCTAAGTGTTGTGAAAATGACTGAATGAGTATAGAATTCTCATTCGTGCTCGCCATGACTAATTGTCATGGATAATTGATTGTTGTATTGGCAATACCCCTTGGACGAAAGGATTTACCCTAAATCATGCCACGACCAATACACACTATATATGCTAAAATGTGTGGCCCAAGCGTTTGTGGAAATAACTGAAGGAATATGGAACTTGGATTCCTGCTTGCCATGACTATCCGTCATGGGTGTATGCGTGTTATGATTGGGGTAACTCCCTAGTGAAAGGATTTGGCCTTATACCTCTGTGATCAACATATGTCATGTATGTTGATTCCTGTATTTTAAAGTGTTTGTTGAAATGTCTGAATGAGTAGTAGTTAGTAGATTGTAATGTTTAAGGGTGTTGAGATATGATTCTCAACTCCTTTAAATATGTGTATGATTTCCTTGAATAGCTGTGTGATTAGAAATTGAATATGTACAAACTAATGCTTGTGTTGTGCTTTATAACATGCTCAACTGCTTCTATGATTTTATTTATGTAATGCATATGTTAAATTCATGTTTACGTTGTACGATCCGTCATGGGTGATGGGGGAGTGGTGCAACGAATGCGTGCAACAGCCCTAGCAGCCCTAAACGGATATTATCAAACTCTGATTATATGATTTGAACCTTGATCCATTACTGCTTTACTATTTGAAATTGATTGTGTTTGGGGCTATGTTTATAGTCCAGACAATCGGTACTAGATTGGAGATCGTGGTTAAGTTTCATGTCACCACATGAGATGTGTTCGACGAACTCGAGTCGTACTTCGGTTGGCGATAGTGGTTGGCCACGCGAAGTGCTTATGCACTTCATGTCGTTTAACTTGTTGTGCGCTCGGGCTAGCTGAGCTCGTCAGGCAACCCGATCTGTCTTATGTATGTTCACCATGTTTGGTCACTAATGCTTGAACCTAGGGTACCAAACTTACCAGTGAAAACCCTTTTAACCATGGTACCTCAATCCGCTAAGACTCATGAGCCGGGCATGGTGGTATGGGACACCGTGGTCGAGCTGTCGGCCTACGCTGGGGCTACGTGCCTCCCTGTAGTGACCAGTGAGCAACTTAACTCGTGAGCCGATTATGGTGGTATGGGACACTATATTCAATTGTCGGCCTACATTGATAAGGTGATGGGGAGTGGTGCAACCTTTGTGCGTAATGTTTCCCTAGCAGACCCTTTGTAGTGACCGCGAGCATATTCTCAAGTCGCAGGTGCGCCTTAGGGTTCGCCGTGATATATAGAGTATGAACTAGGCCTGTTTACGTATAGTGATGAATCGTTTAAGGGGTGATGGGGGAGTGGTGCAACCTTTGTTGCGTAACACCCCAGCAACCTCTGCAAGTGACCTAAAAACACACCATCGTCTGATATTAACTAGGATTGACGACCCTAGAATGGATCATGTTTGGGAATGATACAAGGGAGGTACCTTAGTTTCCCAATACTGCTGTTTGAAATGGACTAATTAAAAACTCGGTAATCATGCTCATCATGCATCGCATGTGCTTGAAAGATGTGGAGCACTATAGGATGTAAGCATGCCGCGAACGTGAGATGGTGTCGCATGAGGGAGTATGTCGGTGAGGGCATCCATCATACCTGCATTCATACTTGCATTAATCAGAGTAACTAGGAGTGCTTGATTTACTGCTTTATCATTACTGCTTGACTGCATCGATAACATGTTAACATATGCTTTATTGTTCCACTGAGTTAGCTACTCACTCCCACGTTACGGGACGGTGTTGTACACACCAAACAGATTTGTTGAATTTCAGATGATGGTGATGCTTATGAAGCGAGCCGGGACTACTTCTATGGTGATGAGGAGGAGTTCTCCTATCATGTAACCCTCTCGACGGTCTCTCAAGACACTGGCTACCGTATTGTCGGAAAGTGGTAATGCTGGGATAGAAGACATTAAACTTACACATTTGGTATATTTTAGAACTGTACTTGTATTTATTTAACCTGGTAATGTTATCACACTCTGGAGACTCATCATAGTTTATATATTTTATCTATTTATCATAGTCTTCCGCTTGCAAAAATTAACTGTCTCTGGAGTATGATATGCTGTTTTGGCTTAATCTCACTCATGTTCAATGCACGAATACAGTCAACATTCAATCATCATTCATTTTGTTGCATAAGTGATGTTCTGGAACTCGGGAGTTGAGTTTATGCTCGACCCTCGATTTTCAGGGCGTTACAGTCAGTCCTAGTCAATCACATATGATAGGCAAGTTGTAGGGTGTCGCCCCTAACGCAAGCAGTGAACAGGTAAGTTCAATTGATTATACTCGAGGTCAACATATGCCGACAACTCGAATACAGTGTCCCATACACCACCATATTCGGCTCACAAGTTTGGGTTGCTCACTGGTCACTATGGGGAGTCTCGTCACCCCAGCGTAGGCCAACAACTCGACTACGGTGTCCCATACACCACCATGCCCGACTTATGAGTCTTAGTGGATCGTGGTACCAAGGTTGAAATATGTTTTACATCGGTAAGTGGTACCTTAGATTCAAACAGTAGCGTCCATACATGGTAAACACACAATAGGCCAATCGGGTTATTTGACAAGTTCGATTCATACAAGCGTACGCTAAACCAATCTACATGGAGCACATAAGCACTCCACATGGTCTAACCACTGTTGATAATCACCGTACGACTCAAATTCATCGAACGTATCCCTTGTGGCGAGACTAGTTCGGCCACTCGATCGGAAACCGTTACCGATTGCCTAGACTACGTAGTAGTCCCAATCACACTTAAATGTAATATGTAGTAACATATGATAATCATAATAACATTTAACAAACAATTCAAACAAGAATCTCATTTGAGCATTTTATCAAACACATATAACATGTCATTATGCATATGCGTTTCTACATAAATCACGTAGTGTAATTAAAGTTACATGAAGGAATTTATACATATAGCTAAGGTAGTTGAGAATCCCATCTCAACACCCTTAATAAATGCAATTCATCAAACAATTACTGATTCAAACATTTTATTAATCACTTAGCCTACACGTTACTACATACATGAACTATCATAGTTATAGCATATGTTATAGCAAATCCCTTCACAAGGGAGTTGTCATGCATACCAAAAACATATACTCTAGGTTAAAAGTCATGGCAAGTACAAATCATAATTGTAATTTCATTCAAACATTTCAACAAACACATGGAATGCATAATATATTCACATAGTTCATACACATACATAATTCATTGAATACATCGTAACTAACATCATATGGTGGCAAACAAGTCAAACATAAATCATTTACTGACATTGAAAGCCTTGAAAATCATAACCTAAATGTTTATAGTCCACACCTTTCGTCGGTATGCCCATTACGAACTCGGTTCGTACACTAAGTCCTCGTCTACAGCATAACGACTACCTAAGTCATGAAACGGGTTAGCTATTTCATCGATTCCTCTATTTGGATTCCTAAAACAGGATTAGGTAAGGATTTCTTACCCAAAATGTCGTTGAAAAGATTTGTGTAGCTAGATGTAGAGGCGATCTAGTGCGTGTAGTCGTAAGAGAGAAACACCACCACGATCTCCCGAACTCTCTCTCTTCTCCTCCCTCTTTTCTCCTCTTTTCTCTCTTCTCTCACCTAGGGTTAGAGAAAATTCGCATGAGAGAGAGGTGGGGTGGTTTAAGGTCTTTAAATAGGCCTAAAAGTGATGTCAATGGCCCCAGGGCCATGGTATACTTATGTTTAGCCAAAAGGTGCCTGTTTTTGACCAACGGGGCCCTTAGGAATGTCCATTACTCGTCTCCGGCATAAGGTAAGTCCTCTGGCAATGGATCTAGGCTGGGATGCGATTTCAGCGCATTTGGATAGGCCGATCAATAGTGACGGACCTGTATCTATTCAACAGTCGTCGTCCTTCGATTTAGGCCACAAGTATATGGATATGTGCAGGGAAATTTCCCTGACCCAAGGCTATAGTTTGGTCAAAAACTGACAGTCTGAAACCTTCAATTTTGCCCGCAAGCGAACAGCCCAATTCACTTAAGTTTGAGTTCATTTTCTAAAGATATTCGTATTTCTTACACACTTTACTTAGGGCCCTAGTTGTGGGTTTCTGGATTCTATTCGAGCTCGATTCCCGTGATGGTTGTCAAGCCCAGTAACGTGGTCATAACCTTATAGTTTCGCAGTTATCGGACTTTCGACGCGCGATCCAGGTCCGATACAGAGTTTCCATGTGCTCCCGAGAGTAATTGGGTTTTGAGATTGTTCCTAGGTTTTTAAGTAATGTTGAGTTAGGAATTCTAATGGTTTTAGGTCTTGCATATAGTGGTTCAAGCTAATCCACCGATTAAATCAGTTTAGTAATTAATTAAACTTCGCCTAAATTATATTTCAGTCCTTAGTGATTTCTGCCCGAGGTGGTACTTGAGTCTTTATACGGATTTTTCCAAGACGTTAGAGTTTTTAAAATCTTTCTTTCTCATCTTGAGTCTACTCATTCATACTTGATTACATAAAAGATTATTTTCTGAAAAGGTTTGAACAATGCACATTAAAGTTCATTTTTTGCATACTTTGCTCGGGACTAGCAAAATGTTGGTGGGGGATTGTGTTGAGGGTCAAATATTACATATTATACCCGTTTATTACTTGGTTTTATGAATATGATAATGCTTAATGTTCTATTTTAATCATGTTTGTGTTGCAAAGTGAATTTAAAAGCTTGGATTGAAAAGGATGTTAAAAGCATGGATTTAACACTCAAGAATCACCAAAGCCAAGGATGGATCTTATGAGACCAAGAATGAAGAATTCACATGCCAAAGATCCAAGAAAACCAAGTGAGGAATGAAGATCATTGAAGAATTGAAGTGAAGAAAAGGAACCTTAAAAATCTGCATCTTTTGACTAGTCTAAGCCCATCTTCGACCAGTCGAAGGCTCCTGTTCGACTAGTAAAAGATTCCTCAACTCAAACTTCAGTGACAAAATTCTCTAAATTTCAGTCATCCTTGACCAGTCGAAGGAAACCCTCAACCAGTCAAAGGATTTCCTCGACTCGTCTAAGGTTACGCAGACAACACACGGACTACGTAAATTTGAGGTGGTTTCTGAAAATTTTCAACTCTGTGCGAAATTTAGAGTTGTAAAACTATAAATAAGGGTCCCTAGGATGTTCCTAGGCATCTTCTAGGGTTTGAGAAGTGCAAAAAAATATTGGAGATGCCATCACCAAGAGTTTTTCTTCCTTTATGCTTTTCTTAAGAGATTTTAGTTTAATCATGTCTTTGGTTGGCTAAACCTCTTAGCTAGGGCTAAGAGGTAAAGCTTATAGCCTGATGGGATGTTTTTTTATTACTTTGATTCATGTTTAAGTTGAACTATCTTTGATTTTAGTTTGATATTTAAGAAATACTTTCAATTTTTAATGGTTTGTTGTGACTCAAATTACAATGATCTGCGATAGCATCAAGTATGTTCTTTTCATGTATTGAGATTGTGAAATTAGGATATCCTATTGTTCACCATCGTCCCATGGGCATGGTTGGGTGATGGAATCCTGCCTAATCTTCCCAATTCTCTTATGTTGGTTGTGGGCTTGGTAAATCCTATTATTTGCCTTGTCTCCTGGGCATGGTTTTATGATGGAATCACTTCCAGTTCTCACACCTCTCATCCATTGAGAATCAGGTCATAGGAAGTTCAGATTTGGTTTTACTGAGATATCTTCCAATTGGATAAGATGAGACTCTAATTCTAGTTGTGTCCTTGAATTAAGCATAAATCTCCCTGATCTCTACAAGTGGATCTTTGGAAACCCTAGTTACCACTTTTGAATTTATTAGTTTTAATCACTTTAATCACAATTACTCTCTCAATTAATTTAGATTTAGATTCATATCTTCTTCTAGTTCTAGTTCTAGTTACTTTCATAACACACACCAGATTAGTCCCTGTGAATTCGACCTCAGTCTCACCGAGATTATTTCTATATCGCGACCCTACACTTGGGGTTGTGAATAGATGCCTTGCAAGACAATACATCGATAGTTGTTACTGACCGAGAGAACCCTCATTCTAAAGTCCTTCCTTCCACAGATCTTGAATGTTTACCATTAAAGGAGTAGGAACTGAAAATTGAATCGAGGTCTGAAACTTCAAAATGTGTTGAGACTACATCACCTACTGTAATTTTTTTTTAATTTTATATACTTGTAGTCTCTGATTCACCATGTTGTACTAACTTCGAAACTCTTTCTATCACGAGTGAATCATATATACTTTGGACACCTCAGGAGCTTAAAAGGAAACTTTATGCTGAGGTTCATAAATTTCTCTAGACATTCATGCTCCAACACATCCAAGCCTACTATAAAAATGGCTTTTGGATGACCTTGTTGAGAAACCTTTTGAGAAATTTATCAAGATATTGGCCGGAGGAAGAACCTGGATGCATGAATGAGTTGATTTCCTATGCTTTACAGTTGATGATTAGAATTTATAGCTTTCATATGATTTAGGACTAGGATAGTTTGCTTTCTGCTGTTTATGATAGTTTGCTTAGTGTCTGTTTGAGTCTTTTGTGCTAACCCATCTTCGTACTGAGATCATTGGAAAAGCCTTAAAATTCTTTCTTTAGGTACTATCTTCTTATTACTTTCCTTTTTCTTTTCATTGCCTCTTTTGCATTACATGCTTATTTCTTTTACATTGAGGACAATGTAGATTTTAGGTTGGGGATGGGAGATTAGGTAAACTAATCAGTTATTTTTGTAATCTTTGAGCAAAAATTGCGGGAAATTAAAAAAATTGAAGTTTAAGATGCTTAATATTGATGATTTATATCTTTTGGATTTAGTTACTTAGAGATTTTAAAGTAATTTCAAATTATTAATCCATGATTAGGAGTTTTAAACATTGATCGAGTCATGATGTCATATGTCACATCTAACTTTCACATTAAAGCTTCAGTTAACATTGAATTGTAAACTTGGTGATTATTTAGCATGAAAGGAACCAAACTGGGGAATTTGTCAATCATGTTCAAAAAAAAAATTAACAATAATACCCAGCTAAAAAATAGTTGTCTTCGAAAAGGCCACCTATTAAAGATCTTTAAAAAGGTTGACATAGAGTGAAAGCCATCGATGAAAAAATCAAAAGCTGGAGGAATAAAAGGAGAATTAAAAGATGAACTTTAAGGTTCGTTTAGGTTTTGGTTGTCCTAAATGCTCTTTGGATTTTCAATGTTATCATGAAAATGAATAATTGAACCTTTGATTGTGATAAGTCTAACTTCATTATGCACTTATGGAACTCAATGTTTGGAATTGTTCTAAATGATGGATTAATGCCTTAAACTTGATTATGAAGTTTCCAAGTGCTAGAGTTTAGGAAAGTATAAGACTCAACGTTGATGTACTCTGAAACTCTATTATTTGGAGTGATTTTGAAACTTCTTGAGCTTATGAAAATTATACAATGGTTTCAAAATATTTTTCGCATACTTTGCTCGGGACTAGCAAAATGCTGGTTGGGGATTGTGTTGAAGGTCAAAATTTGCATATTATCCCCCATTTATATCTTGGTTTTATGAACATGATAATGTTTAATGTCTTATTTTACTCATGTTTGTGTCACAAGGTGAATTTAAGATTTTGGATTGGAAAAGGTGTTAAAAGCATGAATTTGATGCTCAAAGATCATCAAGGCAAGGGATGGATCTTAGGAGACCAAGATTGAAGAATTTACATGCTAAAGATCTAAGGAAACTAAGTGATGAAGGAAGAAAATTGAAGACTTGAAGTGAAGAAAAGGAATCCTGAAAATTGTCCTGAAAACAGATTCCGGGACTAGAAAAGTCTAATTCTGGAAAATTGCTAGAATAGACTTCGATTCTATCAATGATTATTAGATAGTATCGAATAACATATCGAAGAATGAAGACACTTTGATAGAATCGAGAATTTTAGGATTTCAAGCCAAACTTGCCAGACAGTTCTGGACCGATCTTCGATTCAATCGAAGACTGTTCGATAGAATCGAAGGACATATCGAAGGACATATCGAAGACACTTCGATAGAATCCAAACTGCGTAAATTTGAGAAGGTTTCTAGATTTTTCCAAGTTGGTGCGAAAGGAGGTGTTGCACAACTATAAATAGGAGTCCCCAGGGCATCCCTGGGCATCATCTAGGGTTTGAAGGAGCAAAGCATAAGGGTGAAGAGCCATCGCCAAGCATTTTTTTTTCTTCCTTAGTTTTTCATGCTTTTAGGGTTTTAGATCCAATCATATCTATGGTTGGCTAAACCACTTAGCTAGGGCTAAGAGGTAAAGCTTGTAGCGTGATGGGGTGTTTCTATTGCTTTGATTCATGTTTATGTTGAACCTACTTTGATTCTAGTTTGATATTTAAGGAATACTTTCAGTTTTTAATGGTTTATTTGACTCAAATTATAGTAGATCTATAATAGCTTTAAGTATCTTCTTTTCATGCTTTGAGATTATGAAATTAGGAAATCCTGTTGTTCACCATCGTCTCTTGGGCATGGTTGGTGATGGAATCCCTTCTAATCTTAAAAATTCTCCTACGTTTGTGGAATTGATATATCCTGTTGTTTGTCACTGTCTCCACAGCATTGTTAAGTGAAGGAATCACTTTCAATCCTCACAACTCTCATCCATTCAGAATTAGGTCAAAGGAAGTTCAGATTTGGCTTTATTGCTATATCTTCTAACTGGATAAGATAGGACTCCGATTCTAGTTGTGTCCTTAAATCAAGCATAGTATCACCTTGATTGCTACAAGTGGATCTTTGGAAACCCTAGTTCCCACCTTTGAATTTCTTAAGTTTCTAATTAAATCTTTCGTAATTACTTCCTTTTATTTTATATTTAGTTTCACATCTTTTTCTAGTTCTACTTCTAACTGCTTTCAAAATACTCACGAGATTAGTCCCTGTGGCTTCGACCTCGGTCTCACCGAGATTATTACTACATTGCGACCCTACACCTGGGGTTGTGAACAGATGATAAGATAGAGATTAAATTTTCAATTATTGGAGTTTGATCAACTGAGTAAACTATTACTTGAGTTCTTGCATTTGATTGATTAAGAGGAAGTTTGAATATCTTGTTGATCTAAATCATAAGACACATTCAATTTATTTTCTATGAATTGTGCTAGAAATTCTGATTGTTAGTATGTGAATCATTGATAGAAGTTGAGAATTAAGTCTGAAGAATTTTATCCACCTTAATAAGATGAAAATAACGAGTTAAAAAAATAGAAATCAACAAAAAAAAACGTTATGTATGATGAAAAGACTGGAAAAGAATGAATAAATAAAAGTGACCATCGATATAAAATTAAAAACAGGAAAAAGAAGGAAAAGGGGGCAAGTTTAGAATCAGAACTTGATTATTCAATCAATCTTGAGGTGATGAGCATGGCTAACATTATGAAATAATAGTAATTTTATGGAAAGTAAGTTGAAATTCACTGAGCACATTAAGAAACTTGATATATGATCTTATGCTCTTAAGTGATTGATAAAGAACCAATTTGATTAATTACTCGTGTGATTGGGCTCTAGGTTTTCAAACTTTCACTCTCGCTTCTTTAGATTATAATCATTCATACTTAATTGCATAAAAGTCTATTTTCGAAAAAAGGTTTGAACACTGAGAATTGAAGATTATGTCACGCATGTTTTGCTCGGGATTAGCAAAATACTAGTTAGGGGGTGTGAGGCCCGTATCCTAGACCGTACCATTCCGTAGGCTTCTACGGTCCTCCCATTCAAATTTCGACGACCCTCGACCTGTAATCGGCATTTGTGTGCAATATTAACTTGTAGCCTATAGATCTAAGTCAGCTCGACTCGAAACTTATATCCTAGCGACCGCGCCATTGCCGCGGTTTCGACGTGGCTTCTCGCCGCGCCGAGGCAATACCCAGGCCAGGAGATGTGGGCCCGTGTTTATTCTAAGGAAAATGTCACGCAAAAGAATCTCTACAATGTCAAATCAATCCCATCAATGAATCAAGTACAACACCCATATCTCTCACATTCCCAAAGTCAAAGCAACCCATACCTAGTCAAGTACACCCATCACTCACCCGTCACACCCTTCCCTCTCCCTTACATCACTCCTCTCTCTCCCTCTCCCTCTCATTTCTCACTCCATTCCATACAATCCCCAAGGAGAGAAACGTCCAGGCTAAGGAGAGAAAAAAGAGGAGCATAGTGTGGCCCACCTTCCTACCCCCACATCTTTCATCTTAGCCTTCCAACCTCCATCAACTTTCATTAAAGTTAAAGATAAGGAGCTAAGGAGTCCATGGAGCCTAAAAGAAGTAAAATTGGTGTGTGATCCACCGTTGATTTAAATTTAGGGCCCACTTATGATCAGATCCACTTGATGTATGTTTTGGATTGCATGGAAGGGAGCGCCCATAGTGCCAGAGTCCCTCATTCTCACGCCATCTCTCTCTCTCTCTCTCTCTCTCTCTCTCTCTCTCTCTCTCTCTTCCCTGTTTGCGGCTCACCATGATGCATGTATTTTATCCTAGCAGTCCACCAAGTGGGTCGACTTCGCTCGATTTGTGGCTCCGTGGACCGAACCACACAAGCCTAGTTGAAGGGAAATCACAAACATCAACTTGGTCTTTAGAGTGGGGTGGCCCACTCACGTGGACCCCACCTTGATTATGTGTTGTATCCACACCGTCCATGTGGAGATATCATTTTAGAGCATGGGCCATGGATCGTCCCAACCCAGACTTGGACCAATGTGGAGTAGACGGCTGGACAACAACCCTGTCCAGCGTATTCTCCAAATGCCCAATGCTATGGGGCCCACTGTAGGGTCCCATCATGATGTGTGCGTTGAATCCACACCATCCATTGCTTGGACGGTGGGACCCACCCCACGTGTGGGGCCATACCTTGATGTATGAATTCATCTAAGCCGTCCTAGGCTTCGACGTTGCTAATCTTTCAAAAAAAAAAGAGAGAAGAAGAAATATATAATAAAATAATATATATAGCATATGTATATGTATATGTATATGTGTGTGTGTGTGTGTGTATATATATAACTGGTGGGTCCCACACGTGTGGACCCACCTTATATACGTGTTTTATCCCTGCCGTCCATGTATATGATATATATATATATATTTATATATTTATATAACTGGTGGGTCCCACACGTGTGGACCCACCTTCGATACATGTGTTTTATCCCTGTCGTCCAGGTGTCTTAGAACGGTGGGCCTGCTGATATGTGTTGTGCATCCATGCTACCCAACTATTTGGATAGTACTGGATGCACCATAATGTAAGTGTTTTATCTGTGTCATCCATCTGTGCAGGACCCACCTTGGAGTATGTGTTTTATCCATACCGTCCACACTACAGGACAGTGAGACCCACTTCAAATGTATGCATTTCATCCCTGTCACGAAGGGCCTACCTGTATGGAAACCAATTGGTTGGAGTACCGCACACTAGCTCTATAGCTGCTATTTGACGCAGAAAGTTCCGTGGGTCCCACATGATATGTGTTGTACTCCACCGTCCAGTACATGGACGGTGGGGTCCTGATGTATGTGTTTTATCTACACCGTCTCTGTACGTGGGATGGTGTGACCCACCGTGATGAGTGTTATCATCCACGCCATCCACTGTCCAGTACGTGGACGGTGGGTCCCACAACGATATATGTGTTTTATCTATACCGTCTACAGGACGGTGGGCCCTACCGTGGTGTATGTATTTTATTGGCACCGTCCAGTTGGGACGGGACCCACGTGAGGTATATTTTGTATGCACGTCGTTCTTGGGCTACGGTCCACCATGATGTATTTTATCCACGCCATCCAGGGCAGACAGCCCATTGTGATTTATGCATTGTATATCTAGCTAGTGGGGCCCATTTTGTGATGCATAAGGCCCACCTTGATGTGTGTATTAGAAGCACAATGTCCATATATTTTTCTAGACCATAGGGCTGACCCGTGTGGCCCACTATGATGTATATGTTTTACACACTTTAACATCCCAAATTTTTGCCAACCTGGAATTAGACATCCCTAGGCAATGGGTCGATCCTAATAGCTTATTAACTTGTTAGAACTCAATCTCAAAGTCTAGAATCGCTTTTTAACCCTTTTCCTTCACAAATCTCACTTTTCACCACCTTGTTCTTTCAATTTTTCTAAGTACTTTCCCATTAGACACTATCTTAAAGTTTAGGTGATGAAGAACAATACTTAAACTAAACATTACTGTAAATAGTAATGGATCACTTTATATACAAACTACAAAGGCCTAGGTACCACCTCAGACAGAAATCTTACAGGACTAAGTACCATCTCAGACAGAAATCATACAGGACTGAACCCTTTAAAAATTAGGCAAGAATTAACTAAGTGCTAAACTAGATTAGCTACGAAATCCGCTTGATCCACTTTAAATACGATCTGCAAGACCCAAAACTTGTAGAATCATTGACGCTACATTGCCCTATAAGCTAGGACCAATCTCATTACCCAGCTGCTCTCGGGAGCATCATGAAACTCCATATTAGATCTGGACCGTACATCGGAAGTCCGAATAATACAAAGTTATAGATTAGGACCGCCTTGCTAGGTTTGATAACCATCTCGAAAATCAAATCTAGATAGTGTCCCATGGCTATTCGCTTGAGCCCGGAGTGAAGAGTGTGAGAAAACATAGATTTCTTTAGAAATTGACTCTCATTTAAGTAATCTGAGACTTGTCGCTTGCGGGCCTGGTATGAGGATTCAGACTGTCAGAATCGGACCAAATTACACCCTCAGATCAGGGAAAATTTCTAACACAGGTCAGTGTACTTGTGGCCCTGATCCAGTTTCCGAGATCGTTGAACTAAAACTGGTCTGCCACGGGCGATATATGAATCCGATCAGACCGAAAATGTAACTCGACCTAGATCTAATGTCTGTGAGCTTAAGTCCGACCTTTGGCTCAAGGGGGCTTCTAGAAGTGCTCCGTTGAAATGGAACGGACTCGCTTTGGTTATAACCTAATATACCTTGACCTAAAGTCTAATTTGGTGAGTTTTTAGCCTATAAAAGGACCTTAAACCCTCACTCTCTCATTCTATACGAATTTGAGAAAACCTAGGAGAGAGAAGAGAGAAAAGAGAGAGAGAAAGAGTGGGAGGATCTCCCTGATACTCTACCCTGCCACTATACGAGCTTAACTACCTCCTTTTAATCGCTTTTCCGGTGATTGCAGCTTCGTTTCTAGGTAAGAAAACCCTAACTCTAACCTGTTTTAGGGTTTGGATTGATTCAAGTAGCGAAATAGCTAACGTATCCCATGTTATAGGTTGATATATTACCGTAGACGAAGACTTAGAGATTCTATCTACTTCGTTACAATTCCACGGCATAAGGTGCGGACTTTAGGTGTATAGGTTATGGTTTTCAACGCTTTCAATGTCAGATAATATAGATTCATGATTTGTATGTTATTGCACATGTACAAAGTGCTATTCGTTTCGTTTTTCAGTTATGCGTTAACTATGTTGAATATACTATATTCCTCGTATTTGTAGAAAGTATCGTATACGTATAAATTTTGAAAGTGTGTTTGCCATGATAAATGACTATATGTGTATGCTATATATGTGTATGATACTTACTCAGCGAAAGGATTTGCCATAATACATGTTTTTGCTAGTACACATTAAGTATGTTAAAAGAGTGTATTCTAAGTGTTTGTGAAAATGACCGAATGAGTATAGAATTCGCATTCGTGCTCACCATGACTAATTGTCATGGATATATGATTGTTGTATAGGTGATACCCCTTTGACGAAAGGACTTACCCTAAATAACACCACGGCCACTATACGCTATATATGTTAAAATGTGTAGCCCAAGTGTTTGTGAAAATGACTGAATGAATATGGAACTTGGATTCCTGCTTGCCATGACTATCCGTCGTGGGTGCACGCATGTTATAATTGGGGTATCTCCCTAGTGAAAGGATTTGTCCTAATACCTATGTGATCAACATACGTCATGTATGTTGATGTATGTAATCTAAAGTGTTTGTTGAAATGTCTGAATAAGTAGTAGTTAGTAAATTGTAATGTATAAGGGTGTTGAGATATGATTCTCAACTCCTTTAACTATGTGTATGATATCTTTAGATATCTGTGTGATTAGGAATTGAATATGTACAAACTCATGCTTATGTTGTACTTCATAACATGCTCAACTGATTGTATGATTTTATCTATGTAATGAATATGTTTAAATTCATGTTTAAGTTGTATTCCATAAGGGCCGTGAAGGGTAATGAGGGAGTGGTGTAACGATTCCGTGCAACAGCCCTAGCAGCCCTAAGCGGACAATATTGGATATATGATTGTATGATTTGAAATCTTGATCCATTACTGCTTTGACTCTTTGTAGTTGAATGTGATTGGGGTTATTCTATAGTCCAGGCAATCAGTAACGTGATTGAATTCGTGGCTGAGATTCATTCGCCACGTGAGATGTGTTCGACGAACCCGAGTCGTACTTCAGTTGGCGATAGTGGTTGGCCATGCGAAGTGCTTATGCACTTCATGTCGTTCAACTTGTCGTGCGCTCAAGCTAGCCAAGCTCGTCAAGTAACCCGATCTGTCTAATGTATGTTCACCATGTTTGGACGCTGCCGCTTGAACCTAAGGTAAAAACTTACCAGTGCAACCCTGTTAACCTTGGTACCTCGATCTGCTAAGACTCATGAGCCAGACATCGTAGTATGGGACATCGTGGTCGAGCTGTCGGCCTACGCTGGGGCCATGTGCCTCCCTGTATTGACCAGTGAACAACCCAGACTCATGAGCCGAATACAGTGGTATGAGACACTATATTCGAGCTGTCGACCTACACTACTTTGATGGGTGATGGGGGAGTGGTGTAACGATTCCGTGTAACAGCCCTGGCAGCCCTGACCGTACCCGGTGTAGTGACCTCAAGCATACTCTGAATCTGCGGAGAGGCGATGAGCCTTCCCGTAATAAACAGAGTATAAGCTAGGCCTGTATTGATAAGGTGATGGGGGAGTGGTGCAATGATTCCGTGTAACAGCCCCAACAGCCCTTGCAACGACCTAGAACCTCATCATCGTATGAGATTATCTAGGATTAACGACCCTAGAATGGGTCATTGTTTGGGAATGATATAAGGGAGGTACCTTAGTTTCCCAATACTGCTGTATGAAAAGGACTAATAACAACTCGGTAATCATGCTCATCATCGCACTGCATGTGCCTGGAAGATGTGAAGCACTGAGGGATGAACGCATGCCACGGACGTAAGATGGTATCGCATGAGGGAGTATGTTGGTGAGGGCATGCATCATAACTGCATTTTCATACTTGCATTAATAAGAGTATTTAGGAGTGTTTGACTTTACTGCTTTATCATTACTACTTGACTAAATTGATAACATGTTAACCTATGCTTTATTGTTCCATTGAGTTGATCACCACTCCCACGTTATGGGACGGTGTTCCAAACACCCACCAGACTTTGTCTGATTGTAGATGGCGACGCTACTCCTAAGGCAGAGCCGGACTTTTGTGACGACGAGAATGCCTTCTCTTATATGCTATTTTCTTGCGACTTCAAGTGAGTCGTGCCTTGATCGACGGGGTTATAGGGATGTTGACTAGATGGCACTACACCTTTAGTATATTTTGGAATTGTACTTGTAATGAATTAACCTGGTAACATTATCACACTCTGGAGACTCACCACAGTTTATATATTTTATATATTTATCACATCCTTTCGCTTGTAAATTTAACTATCTCTGGAGTATGATATGCTATTTTGGTATAATCCTATTCATGTTTCCATGCTCTCATCATAATCATCATTATCTATGTTACATAAGTGATGTGTTGAACTTGGGAGCTGAGCTTTGCTCGACCCCCAATTTTCAGGGCATTACACACACATTGTTCATTTATTTTGGGCCATAGGCCTCATTACCTTAAAAGGCCCACTTATTGTACATATGAGGCCCATTGTGTTGTGTCAGGCCCATTGTGATGTGTAGGGCCCATGTGATGTGGCCTATTATGATGTATATGAAGTCCATGCG
This sequence comes from Magnolia changhungtana, assembly GCA_030180095.1. NCBI lineage: Eukaryota > Viridiplantae > Streptophyta > Magnoliopsida > Magnoliales > Magnoliaceae > Magnolia > Magnolia changhungtana. The sequence continues at coordinate 2,833,428 of JASAUF010000473.1, read as the reverse complement.
ATGCGGCCCACTTGATGTATATTAGGTCCTTATATTAAGGCCCAATGTGATGTATATATGGCCCATACGATGAAGCCCATTATGATGTATGAGAGGCCCTTGTGTGAGGCCCATTGTGTTGTATGTGAGGCCATGGGCCCCACTATATGTTAAGCTCTATGTGGGCCACTCCTTAGGAGCAATGTTGGTTAAATGTCCACATTGATGGGCGATGATGGTTAAATGTCCACATTGTGACCTTCCCTTAGCCCCTTTGTTAGGCCGATTATCGAGGCTGATTATCGATGCTGATTATCGAGGCCGATTGTCGAGGCCGATTGTTGATGCTGATTATTGAAGCCGATTGAGGTCGATTGTTGATGTCGATTATTGATGCCGGTTATCGATACCGATTATGAGTATGTGACAGCATGACATCATGATGCATACCCATACGCACCATCTGCATGCTTGATATGAGATATGGTTGATCATTACATATACCATTTGACAAGTTGTTATGGGACTCCTTGATAGACGGAGTTGGCCACATGAGCGCGTGGTACGTGCAGGTTTGATACATGACTGGATGGTATGACTCATGCATCTCACATTTTGTGATATGACCACCGTACGCCCTAGCGACATCAGGGTCGTGGCCTCCACAGGCATATTGTGGATGGCCAAATGGGACACCGGAAATGTTTGGTTCTAGCATACAGGCGCCATAGATGTCCCTGGGTGAAAATCCCTAAACCTCCATGTCCAGGAGATGCCCCAACGTCTAGATTGAGTGGATATATATGATCGCATGAGGACCATATACAGTAGGCAGCGTCTCCCACTGTGTCGTGGTCGGTTGGGAGGGGGTGTGACCTTATCCGCCTAAGTGAAGGGGCAATATCTAGGTTGAGTTTGACTAGCTTGAGGAATGGGTCAGTTCTCAATGAGTCGGGCCCGATATTAGCAGGCGGATAGTAAGCTCTCTTCCGCTTACCTAGTTGTGTGCTCCGATAGGGGCGACAAGCTGGCGTAGAGTGTAATAGACCCTGGTGATGATCCTAGAGATGTATAGTACTGATATGTGAACTTATTGAGCAGGAGTTGCATACTCATTCATTCATTCATTCATTCACTATCCACTCGGGCTAGTGGTGCACAACTAATTATTGTGTACCTTTGCAATGGCCAATATTTCAGTTGGGGCGCGCGACTAACTTGAGATCAGGAGTCTACCACATTGAGTCTGACTATCCAAATTTAGGTATGTGACTGGTTTGAATAGAAGTCCCTTGTGATCGACCCCATAGCCTGCGATACTACGTACTATCATCCCGTTCATTCACACCGCATATTGCATTACATCTGCGACATATAATATTTTGGGTTATTATGTTTCTACATTTATATGGCCTAGATGATCCTGAAGATATTTGTGGAATCACCAGGATTTGTATATTGCACTGCATTCTCAGTATATGATATTTAGTTTATTATGTTTTTGCATCGCATAGCCTGGATAAGGCTGATGATATTTATGGACTTACTAGCATGTTTTCGCATTGCTTTGATATTATATACTTGACACTTACCTTGTGCACACACTTACACCGCCCTCTAAGATTTATATAAGCTTATGCACGATAGATGAGTGCAGGTGGCGTTAGGTCGCAGCAGTGTTGAGCTTGGAGCATGTAGCAGTCTTCTGGAGCTTTGATTTTTTATATATGTATTTCCCTTTCAACACTATTTAACTGTTTACATTAGTGGATATGTGATGATGATGTTGCCTTTGTGATTTGGGTAAACTTGTGATTATGCTTCTTATGAGATAAATGTACCTTAGAAAATCCTCCTTATAGGATCCCAGGATCGGAATCTGGCGTACAGTCGCTGGGAGTCGAAAATGGGGTACTACAAAGGCTGTCAGCACCGGATTCAGCGATAGAGAATTTTTTGAGCCCGGTTTCTGAGTTTGGGGTGTGACAGGGGGTGTGTTGAGTGTCAAATATTACATATTTCCCCTATTTATATCTTGGTTTTATGAACATGATAACGCTTAATGGATATATTTCATACATGTTTGTATTGCAAGGTGAATCTGAGAGCTTGGATTGAAAAGAATGTTGAAAGCATGGATTTGATGCTCAAGAATCACCAAGGCAAAAGATAGATCTTAGGAGACCAGTGATGAAGAATTCACATGCCAAATATCCAAGGAAACCAAGTACAAAAGATGAAGAAATTACTCGAAAGATTTCAAAATCTGCAGCAGAAAACGGATAGGTTCAGTTCGACCGAAATCACATAAAACAGTCTAACAACCAACGATGAAATTCATAGCTAATTCGATTCGATTGGAGGATAATTCGTTTCGACCAAATCCAAGTTCGGCTTGACCAATGGTAGGATTTGGTGCGACTAAAAGTGAACACAAAACTCCAATGAAGAACGATGAATTTCGGAGTTAATTCAGTTCGATCGAGGATTAATTCGGTTCGACCGAAACTTAAGTTCGGTCTGACCGAACCCAAGCTCGGTGTGACCAAAATCGGGCAACTGTTGAAACAGAATCCTGTCATGATTCGAACTTGACTTTGGTTCGACTGACATGTAACACGGTGGTATAAATTTGAGGCTATTTCAAGGTCAATTTGTGAAAATTCGAAGGCCATGCGAAAGTGTTTCATAACTATAAATATGAATCCTTAAGATGTCCTAAACCATCTTCTAGGGTTTAGGGAGTGGAGCCAAAGGGTGGAGAAGCCTCCCAAGAGTTTTTCTTCCTCTTCCTTAGTTTATTTTCATGTTTTATTTAAGAGTTTTTAGTTTAATCATGTCTATGGTTAAGTAAACTTCTTAGCTAGGGCTAAGAGGTGAAGCTTGTAGCGTGTTGGGATGTTTATCTTGCTTTGATTCTTGTTTATATTGAACTTCAATGAATTCTAATTTGATTTTTAAGGAATATTTTCAGTTTTCTATGATTTACTGTGACTCGAATTACAATAGATGATGCGATAGCTTTAGATATCTTCTTTTCCTGTTTTAAGATTGTGAGATTGGTAAATCCTATTATTCACCATTGTCTCTTGGGCATGGTAGGGTGATGGAATCCCTTCCAATCATCACAATTCTCCTCAACTGAGAATTAGGTCAATGAAAAGTTCAGATTTGATTTAAATTGCTTTATCTTCCAATTGGATAGGATAAGACTCCAATTCCAATTGTGTTCCTTGAATCAAGTAAGGTAGCATCTTGATAGCTACAAGTGGATCCTTGGTGCTCTAGTTCCCACCTTTAAATTCATCAGTTTTAATAAACATTACTACATCTTCAATTATTTAAGAATTTAGATTTAAATCTTTTTTTAGTTCTAGTTCTAGTTATTTTCAAAATACGTATAGGTTTAGCCCCCGTGGATTCGACCACGGTCTTACTGAGTTATTACTACATCGCGAACCTACACTTAGGGTTGTGAACAAACATCAAAATCATGAAAAAATGGTATTTGTTTGATAAAACATACCTTCCTTGCACCAGCCGACACTTCGCTAAGTCATTTCATTAAACACTTGGTGAGTAACATCAATATCAAAGTACCCGAGTCACCGAATAGGTTCAATCTGCGTTCGATTTGAGTTGGGTTCGATCCGAATTGAGTCGAGCTCGGGCAAGCTCAAACTCGGTTCGAAATTTTTTTTAGCTAAAAATATCAACTTGACTCGCCTCAAACTCGGTTTCAAATCGAGTCGATTTAAACGAGCTAACCGAGTTAACTCTATTCGTGTACAGCCCTAGTTGTTGATGACCAACCCCATGAAAGTGCACTGACTTGTCAAGTTACGTGAATGTTGAGTATGTCTTTAAGTGAGTCCTAAGACAAAAATTTCAAGATGAGGACGTTAACCAGAGAGAATCTCGAGTGCTCCAAACAGGTAATGAAGCCTCACTTCTCTAAACCAAACCCTAAGGTATATGAACCACGTCCAACTTAAATCTTACCTCTAAAAGAAAACACCATGGTAAGCTTAAGTAAGAATGATCTATCTGCTAAAAATCTCGATAATATCGAATATAGTTCGATAATATCGAAATTCAAACTTCGATACTATCGAACCCTTTTCAATAATATTGACTCAGGGACTTCCTCTAAACAGAAGACATTCTCAAAAGTGTTCATCGATTGAATTGAGTCACCCACGATTACATGGAGGGTAAGTTCTAGATAATATCGAATCAGACTCGATTAAATCGAACTTGTCGAACATTTTATCCAGCAAGCTTCCAAAGAAAATACATATATCTTTGATCATATCGAATGTTATTCGACGTAATCAAACTTCAAAATTCGATAACATCGAATGATGATCGATTGCATTAAACTTCTGGACAAAATCTTCCAACAGCCTAAGGTACATTTCTAAAGAGAATCCAAATGGGGTCAAACTACCCTCAATTACTTCAGAGTGTACATCGATGGAATCAAATGGTATTCGATAAAATTGAGCAGAGTCTGTTTTACACAAAAACAAACACATATGTGTAGAAAGTCGATACAATCGAATGAGACTCGATATAATCAAAATTCAAAATTTGATAATATTGAAGACTGTTCAATACTATCTAAAATGACAAATTTCTACCCATTTTATTACCGTTGGGATTCCTTCTGTATAAATACCTCAAGTTGCTTCTTTATAAAATGAGCTAGAATCCAAGAGAGTTTGAGCCTTTTATTCCAAGATCTATCTACCCTCTTACTCACTCTCCCTTTCCCATTAGAGTTCATTATTCAATCCTTTGCTTGAGCATCAACTCATATATGCTTGCGTTGAATTATGAACTTTAACATTCATGAAGTTTCCAACTATTCATACTATCCTTGAAACTTCTGAATGCCTAGCTCATGGAAACCTTCTCTATTGATTTAAATAATATTATTTAAATAGAGAAGATCAAAAACCCTAAACGTCACAACCTCAGAGCATTTGCAAAAGCATCATCAACAGGTTGCGGTTCAAGGGAGCTGAAGATTCTTTGTCATCATCGAAGATCTTCATATTGCGCGAGAATGGGACTCACCAACTTACTTTATAAGTATTTAGAGTCTAAAGTGTCTGAAGCCCTTTCCTTGTGTAGGATTGAGATTCAGAGTTTGAGTGTCAAAATCACCAAGTCCTAGTTGTAAGCCTCCGACAGGAGAATATGTTGTGTCCTTTTGTAGGACAAGTAGCCTTACGTAGGTTGTGTCTTGTGTAGGCTTGGATTGCCTTGTGTAGGCTCACAGCGGTGTGTCCTTCAGTAGGACGAGTAGCCTTACATAGGTTGTGTCTTGTGCAGGCTCCTAGTGTTGTGTACTTAGGTAGGATGTGTTGCCTTGTGTAGGCATCTAAGAACCTTGTGTAGGTGTCATATCTTAACCTTGTGTATGTTGTGAAGGTTCATGGTTAACCTAATTTAAAACCATTGGATAGTGAAATCCGGTATACTCTAGGAGAGAGTACTGAAAAGGTCGAGCTATATGTCCTAGAGGAGGGGGGGTGAATAGGACTATGCAAAATAAAAATTAATAAGCGGAATATAACCAATAAGATAGCATAATGAATTGCAAATAACCAAAGGAAATAACAACCGTAAAAATCTAGTATTGAGAGGTTGATACTGTAACACCCTGGTTCTTGAAACCCGAGTGCACTACTCGTTCTCCAAAAACTCGAGTGTTAACCTTTAACTATAACTCAAATTTTACGTACATTTTTTCTTTTTATCAGAGTTAATAAACTACTGAAATATGAGCAATCAAGTATAAGAGGAAGTCCAAATGTGCAAATCCAAATGTTTCAAGTGGTTACCCAAAATCTTATACAAACCAATGTCTTAACCTTTACAAACATAATAGTATAAATTAAATACAAATAAAATCAAGAATGGAGAGTCGCAAGATCATCTGGCTCCTCCCATTCCACATGAACACCAGCATACACGACATCTACATCTCTTGCACACTGAGTACAGTTTGATAGCGTCGATGGCTATCGCAGTGAGGTATAACCCCCCAAGATTTATCGCAGCATCAAGATAATTAAGCATAGTTATCAGAGACAGTATATAACAAACAATACACAATGATTATCATGGAAATCAGATAAGGTTCATCAGATGTATATTCTTTAAATAAATCACTCAAGATAATCTTGTTTAAATGTATGAATGTATGCATATGCTCACAGACCTGGGGATGCACATCCAGCTGTCCAAACAACGGGTCACCCAATGAGTACTAGTCACCCGGAAAAGTACGCAAGGTACGCCTAAGGAGAACTAGCCACCCAGAAAATACCATAATAATATATAGATCGCCCAAGGAGAGTTAGTCACCCGAAAAGGTACACAAAGGTACACTCAATGAGAACTAACCACTCAAAAAAGACTGTAATATATGCCATGAAAGTGCATGATTAGCCCAACCATTATTATTCCAATTTCAAACAATCATTTTAAGAAAGCTCAAAGGTCACTATTGGGGGTTTGTCACCGAGCATAGGCCGACAGCTCAGGCATAATGTCCCATTCCACCATCCCTGGTCATGAGGTTAACAAATATGGTGTTTAAAGGTAACCTACACAACCAGTGGCCAATTATAGTTCTACAAGTGGAACTTACCATTGCAAGGTCGTAAGAAAGTGGTCCGTCAAAGCCATGTAAGCAAATAATCTATCAAAACCACCAGGGCAAATGGTTCATCCCAAGGATGTAATAAAAATGAGATTATCCCCATAAAGCCACAAAGGCATTAAGGATCCACAATATGGTAATTCCACAACATAAATTTATTTAATCCATAACACAGATGACCACTAGTTCGAGGACCTCCAAGCATTCTATCAAGTAATTATGGATGATAAATTAAATCATGTATAATAACATCGAGACAACACATGCATATTTAAAGCGTACATTTCAAATCATATTAAAGGCATTTAATTCACATGAAATCCAATTAATCAATTATCTTAAGAAATCAATATCAGTAAGAACAATCCACTACATTAAGCAATTAATGAGATAAATGAACAAGGAAAAATAATAAAGCTAATTATCACGATGTAGAAAAGCTTGAAGGGTGATCCTCACCTTAAGATGTGGATTCATTCCTTACTTGATTAGAGATCACTGAGGATCACTAATTGCCCATTCTAGCCTAAAATATCATACATGAATGGTTAGGATTTAATAAATTCGAATGTACTCCAACGGCTATGGATAAAAATATGAAAAATTGGGGAAACCCAGTTTCCACATTCAAATCAGTCATTTAACATATATTTGTCTATAAAAAGCTTAATTGAATAATTCGATAGGTCTTTTACCTTACTAATTTGATACGACCCAAAAGCGCACTGAAACTAGGTTCCAAAAGGATACAATTTGCTACACTTGCATTAAGAATTTGGAAATCCTACATTTAATTCAAAGAGAGCTCAATTATTTTAATTAAATTATAATTGATACTCAAATTAAGGGACATATGGCTAACCCACCTTCACAGGATGACCCACTTTGTAGATTGAAAGAGGTGGATTCCAATATGAGAATAAATGATTCTTCCTACAATTAAAATGTTCAAAACTAATAATAACCCTAATCTGGCCCTTCATTTAGCTCAGAAAAATATGAAAGCAAAGAATTACCTCACCAAGTTGACAACTCAGCATCAGACTCGGTGAACTCAACTGAGTCTACTCAGTAAAACCGAACCGACCAGTCTCCTTCTTCCTCTTCTTCTCTAGCTTTCCCTTTCTTTCTTTTCCTCACAGCCAACATGGCATGAACTCAGTCCAGATTCGGGTCCCAACACCTGACTCGCATCGAGTCATAACCCAAACTGGACTGAACTCATCCAAACTCGGTCTGCATCTCTAACATACACGTCCTCTCTCTCTCTCTCTCTCTCTCTCTCTTCTCTCTTCGATATTCTTCCTCTCCTTTCTTCTTTCTTTCCTTTCTTTTCTTCATTTTCCTTTCTTCTTCTTCTCCTTTTACTAGAATCTTAGCATGGTCCGAACCAGGCAGCAGCCCACGTCATTTGTGCTAGACTCAGATGCGGCCCGAGCTGAGCGAGATTGTGGAAGCAACCTACTCTCTCTCTCTCTGTCTCTCTCTCTCTCTCTCTTCTTCTCTCCTTCTTCCCGACTTCTTTTCTCTCAAAACTAACCTGAATCAAGTCTGGATGAGGGTGGACCTGACAAGGGATGAGTCGGGACTCAACCAGCCCCGGCTGAACTTGGTCTAGATCGGCATGGTCTGACCTGGTGCCGCATTGGGCAGACACAACGATCTCTCTTTCTCCCTTCTTTCTCTCCTATTTTGTCTCTCTTTTCCTGTATTTCTGGTGCAGATCCTGAGGAAAATGCGGCCTTTTATAGACCTAGGGCGTTCTCACGACGCCTCACTCATTACTTCCAACGGTCAAGATGGGGTGGCCGCACTTCCCATGCTTTTATTGCATGGGGCCAATCTGTCACATGGGATGAACTCCCGCTTGTATGGCCCACCGAACAAACCTCACCGATCAGAAAATGGGGCCCACTTCATCACGTGGGTTCCCTGGTTAGACGGAGAAGAAGATGCAGCCGATCGTGGTGGTTTTTTATCTACGGCCCCGTTATCCAATCTATTACTTAAGGACGGACCGAATGGATTCATTGACTGTTGTGGGGTCCACTTTTCGGACCGAACATCGGCGTTTCAACCATCTCGTGAGAATTTTCGCCGACCACTCCTTCTCATGAGATGGGAATTTCTTTCTAGTAAGAGAGTCGTTGCCCTAGAGGGGAAGGCAAGGATCGCTCCATGTGGCGCTATGGAGAGCCTGGATCGTACCAGTGAGCCTTCCCAAAGTGGGAATGTCTCCTCTGCCATTTCTTTGTGCAGGCGAGTGTCTGTCTGTTTTTGGCAGTGGAAGAATAACGCGAATTGAGGCCTGGATGGACGGCTGGGATGGGAGGAATGAGGCAGATGCGGATCGCCAATGTGGCGACCGTACAGTTCTTTCTCCCTGGAGAAATGTCACCGCATGGTGTCGTTTAGCTCCAACCCAAGCTTGAGTGCATTTGCATGGGTCTGAACGGACCTCTAGGGTTTGGTCGTTCGGGGTCCACGTGTTCGATGGATGGTCTGGATTGTCCGGACACTGGCTTGAAGTGGGCCACCCTGAGGTTAGGATGTCCATCCATTTTTTAAAAAATGCCCTGGTGGGAGAAAATCTCCCTTTTCTTGCATTTAGTTGGGTCAAGGCGAGTTTGATCAGTTGGGCAGTCCAATGCACTTCGTGTAGGTGGTTGAGGTGCACACGCACCCCTGTGTGGGGTCCATTGTGATGTTTGTCAGAAATCCACTCCGTCCATTCCATTTGGAGGGCCCAATCAGAGCTCCTGACCAAAAATGAGGTGGATGTAAAGCTCAGGTGGGCCGCACTATGCATCTGGGTTTTAAATGTCGATTCCCACTGATCCGATGGTCGGATCTACTCTAGATTTGATTGTGAACAGTTCTTAAATGATGGTTTGTCATTTAGAGGGCTATATAATAGTTTTACTTTATATATTTACTCATTTTATTTTATATACCTAAGTTGTGGAAGTTGCCATAGATTAAAGCCTCTTTCTTAATTAATTTAAGCCTTGATTAGTCATTTATCTATGAGTTATATATTGCTTATATAGGTCTTTGTTCAATTGTGTTTTCAGAAGATCTTTGTTGATCTCATGGTTAGATTGTTTTTAGATCCAATGATTCAAGTCTAAAGGCTTAAATCGGGTATACGGTCCATTATGCTTAATTACAGGTAAAGATTTTTCCTTATGGATTGATCTTGTGGTCAACTAAGTGAGTTGCCTTACATATGGTTGGATTGAAAAGTTATGTATATTTGCTTCAGACAACCATTTAGGTTTGGTTCATCCTTGCAACCGGATGAATTCAAAGTGTATAGATATGATATCGTAAGCCTCAATTGCTAGTTTAGATTATAGGTCAGAAAGTCGTTCATGACGAGATCCTATTACAAGCAACTAATGGTCCATTCAAAGTGGTTTGACTTTATACCTAATGAATGTATTGTGAGTCGTCGAAGTCCAAATCAAATGGTTGAGGTGGACAGATTGTGAATCATGATGATGTGTAGTGTAATCTAAGTGTGTTCTCATATGCTTGTAAACTAGATTAAATTTTCGTGGTAACACCCGAGAACAGAAATGTACGGGGTGTTACAATCTACCCCCCTTAAAGAGAATTTCATCCCCAAAATTACACACTCATATTATTAATTGGAACGAGAATATCCATTTTACAGTATTTTTACTCATTCACTACTTTCCTTTTAAGTATATTTGGGTCTATAATTGTATATACCTAACTATCAAATTGGGGTTGTTACAATCTACTCTCCTTAAAGAAGAATCTCAACCTTGAGATTCAATAGTGCACGTCCCAATTATTACTGTACAAGTGGTAGGGTTATCTTAAAGGTACAATATGATTTTCTATTTTTAGTTTTCAAGCTAATACGAATGGATGGTTGTAGTGAGTTTGAGCCCGATACGTCAATCCTCTGCTTGCGCAGAACAATGGAATCGCCAGTATCGTCTTCCAATCCTGGTAAATCTCGATCTTCTGCTTGATCAAGGCATTGAGATCATTGAGGTTTGCTAGGATTAAAATTTGGATCAAACCGCATATGCTTTACTTAAATGTGTTTCCATCAGTTTGTGATCCCAATTATTCTAGACACTTGGGAATATAAAGTTTTCTATTTTCACCACAAGAGTACTCAAAATTTATGTGAAACAAAGCTAAATGACCGTCACGTTTTCACTACGCACTTTAATTATCTCGTGCACTACTTGAAAATTTCAAGATTCAAGTTTTTACATGGAAATTTGAGTTCAAAGTTTTACTAATTTCACCTAGGTTTTCAAATCTTATTCTAGTATGCTCAATCTGTGATTATAAATTTACCCAAAACTCTATAAATTTTTATTTTATTTTATTATTATGTTTTTTTCAGTTCATTCTAGGCACTAGAATTTATAAGGAATATTGTGTCTAACTAAAGAGACGTATTAGGAGAGTTCAGATTATGATTCGTACATAGTATAATTCTTTAAGTTCAGGGAGTGTTTACATTAGATGTAATGTGCAATATGGTGGTAAAGAATTGCTTAAGTTCGTATCACCTGACGAGTGTTTTGAAGATGTTATTTCTAACTAAAAAATAAAAAATAAAAAATCCTAGATTTCTACAAGTGTTCCCCAGTCGTCAAGCACAGGGAATGTTTTTGTTAGACCTTAGATATATCATAGTTGGAATTTGTTTTCCCCTGGTACCCAAGTAGTTTCCAATTTCAAGTAACTATTCTAGTAGTTTGCATGAAATTCAAAGTCTTGTTTCTATGTTCAAACGACTCAAGGTAAATTTCAAGGGGATCTAAGTTCATTTATAGGTTCTACAATTATCCAAACAACATTCTAAGAAACTTAAAATTTTGAGTCTCCATGTTCTCGATTTCTCCTTAATCTTAAGGGAATTTTATGTACGTTCAAATTGCTATCTTGTTAATTTAAAAAGGGGACCTAAATTTGGGTTTCTACGTTCTCAAAATTTCTCTAAGTCTAGGAATGTTTTACTTAGGTTCAAATATCTAAATCCAACATCTCAACTTGAGACATTAAAGGTTTGTATAAGTTTGTTTCCAAAAGGCAAGATTAGTCTAGACTCTCTCTGATACCATCTTGTAACACCCCGGTTCCTGAAACCCGAGTACACTACTCGTTTTCCAAAAACCCGAGTATTAATAACCTTTAACTGTAATTCAAATTTCACGTACATTTTTTTTCTTTTTATCAGAGTTAAAAAACTAGCGGAATATGAGCAATCAAGTATAAGAGGGAGTCCAAATGTGCAAATCCAAATGTTTCAAGCGGTTACCCAAAAACTTATACAAACCAATGTCTTAACCTTTACAAACTTAACCTTATAAATTAAATACAAATAAAATCAGGAATGGAGAGTTGCAAGATCATTTGGCTCCTCCCATTCCACATGAACACCAGCATACGCGTCATCTACGTCTCTTGCACACTGAGTACGGTTCGATAGTGTCGATGGCTATCGCAGTGAGATATAACCCCCCAAGATTTATCACAGCATCAAGATAATTAAGCATAGCTATCAGAGATAGTATATAACAAATAATACACAATGATTATCATGGAAATCAGATAAGGTTCATCAGATGTACATTCTTTAAATAAATCACTCAAGATAATCTTATTGAAATGTATGAATGTATGCATATGCTCACAAACCTGGAGATGCACATCCAATTGTCAAAATAAAGGGTTGCCCAATGAGTACTAGTCACCCAGAAAAGTACAGAAAGGTACGCCCAAGGAGAACTAAACACTCGAAAAAGACCATAATAATATATAGATCGCCCAAGGAGAGTTAGTCACCTGGAAAAGTATACAAAGGTACGCCCAAAGAGAACTACCCAACCGAAAAAGACCGTAATAATATATAGATCGCTCAAGGAGAATTAGTCACCTGAAAAATTACACAAAGGTACACTCATGGAGAACTAACCACTCAGAAAAGACCTTAATATATGCCATGAAAGTGCATGATTAGCTCAACCATTATTATTTCAATTTCAAATAATCATTTTAAGAAAGCTCAAAGGTCACTATGGGGGGTTTGTCACCCAGCATAGGCCGACAGCTCAGGTATAATGTCCCATTCCACCATCCCTGGTCATGAGGTTAACAAATATGGTGTTTAAAGGTAACCTACACAACCAGTGGCCAATTATAGTTCTACAAGTGGAACTTACCATCTCAAGGTCATAAGAAAGTGGTCTGTCAAAGCCATGTAAGCAAATAATCTATCCAAACCACCAGGGCAAATGGTTCATCCCAGGGATGTAATAAAAATGGGATTATCCCCATAAAGCCACAAAGGCATTAAGGATCCACAATATGGTAATTCCACAACATAAATTTATTTAATCCATAACACAGATGGCCACTAGTTCAAGGACCTTCAAGCATTCTATCAAGTAATTATGGATGATAAATTAAATCAGGTATAATAACATCGAGATAACACATGCATATTTAAAGCGTACATTTCAAATCATATTAAAGGCATTTACTTCACATCAAATCCAATTAATCAATCATCTTAAGAAATTAAAATCAGTAAGAACAATCCATTACATTAAGCAATTAATGAGATAAATAAACAAGGAAAAATAACAGAGCTAATCATCAAGATGTAGAAAAGCTTGAAGGGTGATCCTCACCTTAAGATGTAGATTCATTCCTTACTTGATTAGAGATCACTGAGGATCACTAATTGCCCATTCTAGCCTAAAATATCATACATGAATGGTTATGATATAATGAATTCGAATGTACTCCAACGGCTATGGATAAAAATATGAAAAATTGGGGAAACCCACTTTCCACATTCAAATCAGTCATTTAACATTTATTTGTCTATAAAAAGCTTAATTGAATAATTCGATAGGTCTTTTGCCTTACTAATTTGATATGACTCAAAAGCGCACTGAAACTAGGTTCCAAAGGGATACAATTTGCTACACTTGAATTAAGAATTTGGAAATCCTACATTTAATTCAAAGAGAGATCAATAATTTTAATTAAATTATAATTGATACTCAAATTAAGGGACATATGGCTAACCAACCTTTATAGGATGACCCACTTTGTTGATTGAAAGAGGTGGATTCCAATATAAGAATAAATGATTCTTCCTACAATTAAAATGTTGAAAACTAATAATAAACCTATTCTGGCCCTTCATTTAGCTCAGAAAAATATGAAAGCAAAGAATTACCTCACCAAGTTGACAACTCACCCTCAGACTTAATGAACTCAACCGAGTCAACTCAGCAAAACTGAACCGACCAGAGTCTCCTTCTTCCTCTTCTTCTCTAGCTTTCCCTTTCTTTCTTTTCCTCATAGCCAACATGGCATGAACTCAGTCCAGTTCGGGTCCTAACACCCGACTCGCATAGAATCACAACCTAAACTGGACTGAACTCGTCCAAACTCGGTCCGCATCTCTAACACACACCTCCTCTCTCTCTCTCTCTTTTGATATTCTTCCTCTTGTAACGCCCTGAAAATCGAGGGTCGAGCAAAGCTCAGCTCCCAAGTTTCAACGCATCACTTATGCAACACAGATAATGATGATTATGATGAGAGCATTGAAACATGAATGGGATTATACCAAAACAGCATATCATACTCCAAAGATAGTTAAATTGTAAGCGGAAGACTGTGATAGATGTATAAAATATATAAACTATGATAAGTCTCCGGAGTGTGATAATGTTACCAGGTTAATTAATTACAAATATAATTCCAAAATATACCAAATTGTGTAAGTTCATCTAGTCGACATCCCCATAACCCCGTCGATCAAGGCACGACTCACATGAAGCCGCTATAATACAGCATATATGAGCAAACATCATCGTCATCGTAAAGGTCCGGCTCCGCCTCATAAGCATCACCAGCACCTGCAGCCACAACAGGGTCTGGTTGGTGTGTACAACACCATCCCATAACCTGGGAGTGAGTGATCAACTCAGTGGAACAGTAAAGCATAGGTTAACATGTTATCAATTCAGTCAAGCAGTAATGATAAAGTAGTACAATCAAGCAATCTTAACTACGCTTGTTAATGCAAGTATGAAATGCAGTCATGATGCATGCCCTTGCCAAACCTCCCTCATGTGACACCATCTTACGTCCGCGGCATGCATTCATCCCTCAGTGCCCCACATCTTCCAGGCACATGCAGTGCTATGTTATGAGCATGATTACCGAGTTGTTTTAGTCCTTTTCATATAGCAGTATTGGGAAACTAAGGTACCTCCCTTATATCATTCCCAAACAATGATCCATTCTAGGGTCGTCATCCCTAGATAATCTCATACGATGATGCGGTTCCAGGTCACTGTAAAGGGCTGTCAGGGCAGTTACACGCACTCGTTGCACCGCTCCCCCATCACCTTATCAATACAGACCTAGTTTATACTCTGTTACTATGGAAAGACTTATTGCCTCAACGCAGATTCAGAGTATGCTCGAGGTCACTACACCGGGCATGGTTATGACTGTCAGGGCTGTTACACGCACTCGTTACACCACTCCCCCATCACCCATCAAAACAGTGCAGGCCGATAGCTTGAATACAGTGTCTCATACCACCATATTCGGCTCACGAGTCTGGGTTGCTCATTGGTCACTATGGGGAGGCACATCACTCCAGAGTAAGCTAACAACTCGACCACAGTGTCCCATACCACCATGCCCGGCTCATGAGTCTTAGCGGATCGAGGTACCAAGGAGAACGGGATTCCAATAGTAAGTTTGGTACCTTAGGTTCAAGCAGTAGCATCCAAACATGGTGAACATACATTAGACAGATCTAGTTACTTGACGAGCTTGACTAGCACGAGCACACAACCAGCTGAACAACATGAAGTGCATAAGCACTTCGCGTGGCCTAACTACTGCCGCCAACCGAAGTACGACTCGAGTTCGTCAAATACGTCCTTCGAGGCAAATAAATCTCAGCCACGAACTCAAGGCCGTTACCGATTGCCTGAACTATACAATAGCCCCAATCACATTCAATTACAGATAGTTAAAGCAGTAATGGATCAAGATTTCAAATCACACAATCAAAGTCTGATATTGTCCACTTAGGGTTGCCGGGCTGTTGTACAGAATCGTTACACCACTCCCCCATCACCCATAATCGATTTTATGGAGTACAGCTTAAACATGGATTTAAACATATGCAGTACATAAATAAACAGACATTATAATATACGGTACATGGAGGAAAGCATACACATAGTGAAAGGAGTTGAGAATCATATCTCCACACCCTTATACATTACAATTTACTAAAACTATTACTTATTCAGATATTTCAACAAACACTTTAGACTACATACATCAATATACATGATGTAGGTTGATCACATAGGTATTAGGCCAAATCCTTTCACTAGGGAGCTGCCCCATTTATAACACACGTGCACCCACGGCGGATAGTCATGGCAAGCATGAATCCAAGTTCCATATCCATTCATTCATTTCCACAAACACTTGGGCTACACATTTTAACATATATAGTGTATAGTCGTCGTGGCGTGATTTAGGGCAAGTCCTTTCCCTAGGGAGTTGTCGCATACATACAAGCATATAGTCACGAAAAATAATCATATTAAGCACAAATCCCTATTTCATACATATACGGTATTCTCTACAAATACGAGGTATACAGTATATTCAACATAGTTAGTGTATAACCGAAAAATGAAATGGACAACACTTTGTACATGTGCAATAGCATCCATGTCAGTAATAAATCATTAACTGACATTGAAAGCCTTGAAAACCATAACTTATATGTTTAAAGTCCGCACCTTTTGTCAGTAAACTTGAACCGAAACCAATTTGAACCTAACGCCTTTGTCTACGGCACAACGACAACTTGAATCATGAAACAGGTCAGCTATTGCATCACCTACACTCATGGAAACCCTAAAATAGGTTAGGGTTAGGTTTTCTTACCTACGAACGAAGCCAGAATCGCCAGAAAAGTGATTAGATAGCGATGGTTAAACACATATAGCAGGGGGATGGAATATCAGGAAGATGCACCCACTTCTCTCACACTTTCTCTCTCTTTTCTCTCTTCTCTCTCCTAGGTTTTTCTCAAATTCGTATGGGATGAGAGAGTGAGGGTTTAAGGTCCTTATATAGGCCCAAAACTCACCAAATTAGACCCACGACCAAGGTATACTTAGGTTATGTCCAAATACGAATAGTTTCATCTTAACGGAGCACTTCTAGAAGCCTCCCTTAAGCCAAAGGTCGGACATAAGCTCACAAACATTGGATCTAGGTCGAGTTACGTTTTCGGTCCGATTAGATTTACAGATCGCCCATGGCGGACCAGTTTTAATTCAACGGTCACTTAGACTCGATCAGGGCCACAAGTACACTGCCATGTGTATGAAATTTCTCCTGATTCGAGGGTGTATGATCAGGGTCGAATATTGCACATCAGACCCAGTAATTACCTGATTTTACATACATGATAATGTTTAATGCCATATTTTAATTGTATTTTTATTACAGGATGAAATCATGAGTGTGTATTGAAAGATGATGTTAAAAACATGGATTTGGCGCTCCAAAACTACCAGAGCACGGGATGGACTCCAGAAAACCAATAGTGAAGATTTTACACGCCTGGGATTTGAGGAAAGCAAGCCAAAGGGGCCCGAAAAGGGTCCAGAATGCAAGATCACATGGTTCCCGTCATCCAATTGACTCGAAACTTCATACATGTGATGGGGGCCATAAATTAACCGCACATATTAAATTTCAGCCATTGAGGATCTCGGGAAGTGGTCTAACGGCCAGATCAGCCCCTTAATTCATTAAGTGGGGCCCGCTGGATATCTGGATATACATCAATTTTGGTCCTGACGGTGGAAATAATATGAGAAAAAGGATGGACGGTGCAGATTTCTCAAAAACATTACAGTGGGCCCTGTGTATGCAGAGTGTGCATCGTGCACACTTGCACCGGCTGTGCACCGTACCCGTATCTCGGTCAGCGCCAGCGCTGACCCGCGCTCGTCTCCCTCGATTTCAAAACCGTGTCCGCCGTTCTAGCGTCTGCGAAGACGATTGCTGGTCGTCGGTTGTGGGGCCCACTCATTGTCCAAATGGACAATCCAAACCGTCCATCTGCTTCCTGGGGCAGCCATGCCCCACGCCTAGCTGACGAAATGTGAAGACATCAAGTGGTGAGATTTTTAACTGTCCAATAGCAAAACGGACGGTGAGTTTAAAACTCTGTGAGCCACACAAAAATGAAGGAAAAAATGCATGTTTCTGACCGAAATTTCGAGAGCAATTCTGTGAACGGAGTGGATTTTGCCATAAACATCAAGGTGGGACCCACTGATCATCGCAGCCGTCGGATCCGCGTCCGCGTAACGCACGGACGCTGTCCGTTTTGCGGGAGTTTTTGGGCCCCACCCGTCAACCGTATGGTCGATCCGAGCCATCCATCGTGTAGAGGGCGTTGAGAACTACAAAACCATGCTGATATTCCACTCCCATGCGTACACACGTGCGTGATACAGAGGCCAAAAATGGATTGCTTTGTGACGTTCAAAACTGATTTTTTTGAGATTTCTTCTGTGAGCCGCGCTAATGGACCTTCAAAACTACCCATTCTTGACTGAAATTTCGTCTTGAATCCAATGGATGGGGTGGATTTTCCAGAAAATGCCTCTGTGGACCCCACCGATCACAGCTGCAAAAATTTGTACTCTGAGTCCTTCTACGACTCTGCCACCGACCCCAGCCATCCAGCAGCTATAAAAGGGGAGTTTTGGACGTGGGAAAGGTATTCAGAACTAGGGAATTCCAAATCTAGAGCAAGGGAGAGAAGGGAGAGAAGAGAGAGGAGAAAGAGAAGAAAGAAGAGAGAAGATCGATCGGTTTGACGTTTTGTTTTTTTTATGAATTTTATTTCATCTGTTTAATGGATTTTATGGGTCACTAATCTCTCAGCTAGGGCTGAGATGAAACCCCTAATTTGATTAGCTCTTGTATGGGTTGATTCACTTTGAATATTAATTAATTTGTTTCTTTCTCTAAGTGGGTTTGATGGGTTTAAATTCTATACTTCTCCATCTATGAACTTGACTAAAGTATATATATGGATATTGTATGGATACTTATTATAGGTGCTTGGGTCTGATCAAGAACAGGTTTCCTATAGAGGAAGAAACAGGGTGCTTTAATGAACTGTACATTCCATGTGCCCGACCAAGGACATGGAATGTGTTGTTCATGGCATTGCTTAAAAGAATTAGACATTCTGTATGCCCGATTAAGGACACAGATTGTGCTTTCTCTATATAAGTGGTATCAATCTAGATCAAGGTGAATCAACAGACAAAACAAGGGTTAGGATAATTAGGGGTGGATTCGAAAGTCCTAGTGCTCTTTCTCTGATTGAATTTTCTTCCCTGTTCTTAATTGTTTTTTTTTCTAGAATTGTGCTTAGTAGTTCATTCCATTATTTGTTGGATTAGTTAAGGAGAGTCATAGATTTGAATTGTGACGATTAGTCCTCGTGGGAACGATCTCGTAATACGTACCATATCTACATCTGATTCGTATACTTGCGAGTTTAAAAATCATTTAAATCATGTTGGTTTAAATAAAACATCAAGTTTTTGGCGTCGTTGCCGGGGACTGTTTCGTTCCAAATTGAATTTAGGATTCTCTCTTATCATAATTCATAGCTTAGGATTTTACTAACTTAGAGTTCTTTTCTTTATTTTAGAAATTAACCGCTGCTTAGGATTTTTCTATCATTATTTTAGGAAACTTAATTTATTTATTTTTTTTGTTTACAGGAATTGAGGAAGGAAGCTACTAAGTGAAGGAGGAACTTCTTAAATTTTCTAACATCAATCATCTCCTTTCCCGGGTTCTTTCTTCCCATTCTTACTTACACAGTTTAACTTGTTTTAGAATCTCATAGTTTCTAGGTCTAGTTTTAATTCTCTTAGGTTGCTTCTTAGTTTAGTTTTCTTTCTTACATTACAATAACATAGTTTATGCTAGGACGTAGATCTCTAAATATAGAACTAGCACCGTTTGATCCTGAAATAGAAAGAACACTGCGTGAAAGATTGAGAAATAATTCTGTTGAAATGGCGAATGAGACTGAAGTTAAGGCTCTCAAAGATTATTCAGCTCTGTCCAATTTAATGCGCCTTCATGCATAGTGTTGCCAACCACTACGGCAAAAGACACTTTGAACTCAAAACACTGAGTCATACAATTGTTGCCATCCTTTTATGGATTGGACAAGGAGGACCCATATCATCATGTGAAAGAATTCCTAGACATTTGCTCCACCTTTAAGTTCCAAAACTTCTCGGACGATTCGATCCGCCTACGCCTGTTTCCTTTTTTTTTAAGGATAAGGCGAAAGCATGGTTGAATTCTCTAAAAGTTGGATCTATCACTAGATGGGACCAACTATCTAAGAAGTTCTTAAACAAGTTCTTCCTCGTTCACAAAACCAATGCCCTCCGTAGAGAAATTACTAACTTCACACAAAAAGAGGGCGAGCGCTTTCATGAATGTTGGGAAAGATGGAAGGACTTGCTTCTTAAATGTCCTCACCATGGTTTTGAGAAGTGGCAACAAGTTCAATACTTCTATGACGGTCTGACACCCCAGAACCGTCGCATGGTTGATGCCACCAGTGGAGGGTCATTCATGACCAAAAGTGATGTCGAAGCGTGGAACTTCTTTGAAACCTTGTGCGAAAATTCCCAGCAATGGGACTATTCAAATAGAGGTGACAGAAGTCCCCAACCACAAAAGAGAGGTGGTATATATGAGATAGGAGTCGTGCCAGAGCTGTGCGCCAAGCTTGATAACCTGACAAAGAAAGTTGATGCTCTGGTATTAAATAATGGACATCCACAAACAGCTCAAGTGGAGGCATGTGCCACATGTTCTAGTCCTGCCCATCCTATGCATTCTTGTCCATCTGATGCAGCATCCCCAGAACTTCTCTCTGAACAAGTTCATGCTATGAACACTTTTCAAAAACCTGGGAATGATCCTTACTCGAACATATACAACCCAGGGTGGGCTAGGCATCCAAATTTCTCTTGGGCAAAAGGACCACAATAAGGAGGACCATCTGAAAATCCTCCCATGCAACCACACCTCCAAGTTGGCAGTCAACAACTTCAACAGTTTCCACAATATCAACAACTGCCTACACAATCAAGGAAACCATCTCTTGAGGATACACTCCATCTTTTTATGTAGAGTTCTCTCCAATTCCAAAAAGACACCCAACAAACCTTACTGGCCAACCAGCAAAGCTTACATGCAAATGCACAATCCATTGCCAAGCTGGAAGTACAAATGGGTCAACTAGCTGCCACATTGAGTGAGAGAGAGAGAAGGGCAAGTTCCCTAGTCAACCTGAGGCTAATCCTAAGGGACAGTATGAGATTGGGTCTAATTCCAACCAAGGGCAATATCATGAACAGGCCAAATCGATCACTACACTTAGGTCAGGCAAGCAGATTGATAACAAAATAGAGATGCCTGGGGATGAATCAAGTTCTAAAGCAGAAGATCGAGATGAAGCAGAGGGACACACTAATGCATCCAAAGTCCAAAAGCTCTCTGACTCTCCAAGAGCCACTAATGTGCCACCTTACATGCCCAAAGCACCCTTTCCTCAACGTCTGACACCAATAAAGAAAAGAAATAACTTTGATGAAATCTTGGATGTGTTTCAAAAAGTGCAAGTCAACATTCCGTTGCTTGATGCTATCAAACAAGTCCCTGCTTACGCTAAGTTTCTGAAAGATTTATGCACTCAAAAGCGTAAGCAAAATGTTCATAAGAAAGTCTTCCTTGCAGAGCAGCTCAGCTCCATGATTCAACATAACACCCCTCCTAAATTTAGGGATCCAGGAGCTCCCACCATTTCTTGCGGCATAGGAGATCATAAGATCGGGAAGACATTACTTGATTTAGGGGCGAGCGTCAATTTGTTACCATATTCGGTTTATGAGCAGCTAGGACTTGGTGAGTTGAAACCGACTAAGGTAACATTACAACTAGCTGATAGATCTGTCAAGGTGTCCCGGGGTGTTATTGAAGACATGTTAATCCAGGTTGATAAATTTTATTTTCCAATGGATTTCATAGTTATAGATACTCAGCCTGTCCAGAATCTTTATAGTCAGATCCCAGTCATCTTGGGTCGTCCATTTTTTGCCACATTTAATGCTATTATAAATTGCTGGAATGGAGTTATGAAATTGTCCTTTGGTAATATGAATATTAAACTCAATGTTTTTAATGCAGGACAACAATCCGCAGATTTGGATGACATATCTGAAGTGGACATGATCGAGAGTCTAATGCAGGACTCCTTCCGTAAATCTTTTGAAGATCCTCTTGAGACCTGCTTAGCACAATATGGCATGGACTTTGACATCGATAGTCCCATCCACGAAGTCAATGCACTGCTCGACTCTACTCCTATATTGGAGACTGAAAAATGGAGAGCGAAAGTGGAACCTCTTCATCCCTCTGAGACGCCTCGACGGCCGCACGCTTTTAACTCGAGAAGACAAAGGCGAGCAGGCTGCTTAATTTTCTTAGAGCATATAAGGCAGCAATTGAACGGAAGATAGCGGAAATACAGGGAGTATGCCCCACTGTATGTATGGATCATACTGTGGAAATGTCGTGTGAAATGTAAAGGAAGCGTGATCCTAACATGGAAGAAGTCGTGCGAGCAGAAGTCCTTAAATTATTTGACGACAGTGTCAGTTACCTCATTACAGATGGCACAGCTCATGGGAACTCACATCACTTATCTGGGATTGGTTAATTAAGGTGTTGAGGTAATTTCTTTGGCGGACCTTGGTTATAAAGATTAGCTCCTTTATGGTCCGTTCTTGTCTGGCTGAAGACGTTAAACTTAGCGCTCCTGGGAGGCAACCCAGCTTTTCATTCCATTTAATTTTCCTAGTTCGTTAGTTCAATGTTTGTGGGTAACATTACTGCAAACCCTCACGAGACTACAACTCGTCCACTAGGGGTAACCTAGGGGTTTAAAGGCTTGTTGCATGCGCTAAATGCAATCGAGAGCACCTGCGAAAGTGGTATAGGTAGGATCTTCTTTTATTTTTCTTTTTTTTATTTTTGCTTCTGTTGATCTCTCTCTTGTGCTAACTCGCTTTTATGATGAAATTTTTTAAGAAAGCTTCTTGATTCTCCATCCAGGTACTATCTTTCCATCACTCATCTTTTATTCTCGTTGTCCCATGTGCATTGCATGCTTATTTCTTTTACATTGAGGACAATGTAGATTTTAGGTTGGGGGTGGGAGATTAGGTTACTTAATCAGTATTTTCTTGGTCTTGAGCAAAATTTGTGAAAATTTTAAAATTTTTTCTGGAATTTCTATTGAATTCAAAGTGATTTTGAAGGATAATTGTGATTTTAACATTATAAGATATGTGATGTTGGTAACTTATGACTCTTGGATTCGGCCATCTGCTTTATTTCACAGTCAGATTTGAATTGAGCCATGATTAGAAGTTGTAAACATTGATTGAGCCATGATTTCACATATCACATCTCGCTTACACATTAAGTTTTCGATTCGATAACTGAATGATTAACTTGGTAAAAAGAAGAATTAAAAGGCTAAGTCACATAATCTTCACCATAGGTTTGCTCCCTATAGGTGCAGATTTGATTCTCCATAGTTGACATATGAAAAAAAAAGTTAGGCGACAAATTTTCGCCATAGGTTTGCTCCCTATAAGTGAGAATTTGATTCCCCTCATTTGCGTTACTGCTCATAAAGAAAACCAAAGGCTGGTAAAATGAAAAGTTAATCTGTGAAATAAGTGTTGGTTTCAAGCTTGGTTGTCACGAATTACCAATGATATCATGAAATTGACAAATTGGATCTTTTAATGATTGTAAGTCGAGATTACACTTTACATTCATGGAGCTCAATGTTTAGAATTATTCTAATTCATGGTTTAATAGTTTGAAATTAATTATGAAATCTGCCGAGAGCTTGATTCTAAGAGAAAAACTCTACACACCAATCATGAATCTTAGAATTTTCACATCTCAGCTATCTGTTCACAAGTCACTTGAGTTTACAGGAATTGTCTTTTATTTCTAAAATTATTTTTCGCATGTTTTGCTCGGGACTAGCAAAATGCTGGTTGGGGGTTGTGATCAGGGTCGAATATTGCATATCAGACCCAGTAATTACCTGATTTTACATACATGATAATGTTTAATGCCAAATTTTAATTGTATTTTTATTACAGGATGAAATCAGGAGTGTGTATTGAAAGATAATGTTAAAAACATGGATTTGGCGCTCCAAAACTACCAGAGCACGGGATGGACTCCAGAAAACCAATAGTGAAGATTTTACACGCCTGGGATTTGAGGAAAGCAAGCCAAAGGGGCCCGAAAAGGGTCCAGAATGCAAGATCACAGGGTTCTCGCCATCTAATTGACTCGAAACTTCATACATGTGATGGGGGCTATAAATTAACCGCACATATTAAAATTCAGCCATTAAGGATCTCGGGAAGTGGTCTAACGGCCAAATCAGCCCCTTAATTCATTAAGTGGGGCCCGCTGGATATCTGGATATACATCAATTTTGGTCCTGACGGTGGAAATAATATGAGAAAAAGGATGGACGGTGCAGATTTCTCAAAAACATTACAGTGGGCCCTGTGTATGCAGAGTGTGCATCGTGCACACTTGCACCGGCTGTGCACCGTACCCGTATCTCGGTCAGCGCCAGCGCTGACCCGCGCTCGTCTCCCTCGATTTCAAAACCGTGTCCGCCGTTCTAGCGTCTGCGAAGACGATTGCTGGTCGTCGGTTGTGGGGCCCACTCATTGTCCAAATGGACAATCCAAACCGTCCATCCGCTTCCTGGGGCAGCCATGCCCCACGCCTAGCTGATGAAATGTGAAGACATCAAGTGGTGAGATTTTTAACTGTCCAATAGCAAAACGGACGGTGAGTTTAAAACTCTATGGGCCACACAAAAATGGAGGAAAAAATGCATGTTTCTGACCAAAATTTCGAGAGCAATTCTGTGAACGGAGTGGATTTTTCCATAAACATCAAGGTGGGACCCACTGATCATCGCAGCCGTCGGATCCGCGTCCGCGTAACGCACGGACGCTGTCCATTTTGCGGGAGTTTTTGGGCCCCACCCGTCAACCGTACGGCTGATCCGAGCCGTCCATCGTGTAGAGGGCGTTGAGAACTACAAAACCATGCTGATATTCCACTCCCATGCGTACACACGTGCGTGATACAGAGGCCACAAACGGACTGCTTTGTGACATTCAAAATTGATTTTTTTGAGATTTCTTCTGTGAGCCGCGCTAATGGACCTTTAAAACCACCCATTCTTGACTGAAATTTCATCCTGAATCCAATGGACGGGGTGAATTTTCCAGAAAATGCCTCTGTGGACCCCACCGATCAAGGCTGTGAAAATTTGTACTCCGAGTCCTTCTACGACTCTGCCACCGACCCCAGCCATCCAGCAGCTATAAAAGGGGAGTTTTGGACGTGGGAAAGGTATTCAGAACTAGGGAATTCCAAATCTAGAGCAAGGGAGAGAAGGGAGAGAAGAGAGAGGAGAAAGAGAAGAAAGAAGAGAGAAGATCGATCGGTTTGACATTTTGTTTTTTTTATGAATTTTATTTCATCTGTTTAATGGATTTTATTGGTCACTAATCTCTCAGCTAGGGCTGAGATGAAACCCCTAATTTGATTAGCTCTTGTATGGGTTGATTCACTTTGAATATTAATTAATTTGTTTCTTTCTCTAAGTGGGTTTGATGGGTTTAAATTCTATACTTCTCCATCTATGAACTTGACTAAAGTATATATATGAATGTTGTATGGATACTTATTATAGGTGCTTGGGTCTGATCAAGAACAGGTTTCCTATAGAGGAAGAAACAGGGTGCTTTAATGAACTGTACATTCCATGTGCCCGACCAAGGACATGGAATGTGTTGTTCATGGCATTGCTTAAAAGAATTAGACATTCTGTATGCCCGATCAAGGACACAGATTGTGCTTTTCTATATAAGTGGTATCAATCTAGATCAAGGTGAATCAACAGACAAAACAAGGGTTAGGATAATTAGGAGTGGATTCGAAAGTCCTAGTGCTCTTTCTCTGATTGAATTTTCTTCCCTGTTCTTAATTGTTTTTTTTTTCTCTAGAATTGTGCTTAGTAGTTCATTCCATTATTTGTTGGATTAGTTAAGGAGAGTCATAGATATGAATTGTGACGATTAGTCCTCGTGGGAACGATCTCGTAATACGTACCGTATCTACATTTGATTCGTATACTTGCGAGTTTAAAAATCATTTAAATCATGTTGGTTTAAATAAAACATAAGTGTATTTAGGTTAGATTCTGATGGTCTGATTGGTTATATTTGGCCCGCAAGCGACAAGTCTCAGATTTCTTAAATTAGATTTAATTTCTAAAGAAAATCACGTTTTCTCACACTCCTCGCTCCGGGGTCAAGCAAATAGCACTGGGACACTATCTGGATTTGATTTTCGAGATGGTTGTTAAGCCCAGCAAGGCGGTCCTAACCGTTTAACTTCGCGTTAATTAAACTTTCGATGTGCGGTCCAGATCTGATACGGAGTTTCGTTATGCTCCCTAGAGCAGCCGAGTAATGAGATTGATCCTAAATTTTTTCATAATGTGGCGTCAACGGTTCCACAAGTTTTAGGTCTTGCAGATCATATTTAAAGTGGTTCGAGCTAATTTTATTGATTGTTTACTTTAGTACTTAACCAAATTATGCCCTAATTATGACATAATACGATCCTAAGGCAGTTTTACGCCCCTTTCTGGCAATTTTAGGTAGTATATCATTTTAATTATTTTTTTAGTAGTTCATCATCAAGTATAGTTCATCTCTACCAAATTTCATTAGGTTTCGTATTGTAGAAAATTTCTAGAAATTCTAGAAGCGGCAACTGTCCAAACTAATAATTTTTGGATAGTTGTCACAATGACCTATATTTAACTATATTAAAATTTTTATTATATTTTTCTATTATATTTATATCAAACTAAACTTATTAATATTCAATCTGGTTTTTGAATCACCTAATTCAGAGTTATAACGAGGGAGATAAGACTTTTTGAAGTCGGACCAAAATTGTAGAAAATGTGGCCGAAAACGGGCTAGCCGATGAATTGCGGCCCACCCTGGCCCACATTTTGGCGAGGCCTCGCCAACTCGGCGATGCCCTCGCCGATCGCTGACCTGTTTGGGGTGATTTTTCCGTCCGATATGTAAAATGGATGTATTTTACAAACCGGAATGAGTTATTCGACGTGCAATATATATTTTTGGGGTAGGAGAAGCTGATCTATCCATGTAGCCTACTTATTTCATGAGATTCCAAAAGGTTAATGGTTAAAAACCCATTTTATTTATTTATTTACTATTCATAGTAATTTTTAGCTAAAGTATTGATCAATATCACCTAAACTTTAAGATTTGTGTCTAATATGAAAGCACTCAGAAAATTTTGAAGGACGAGATAGTGAAAGGTGAGATTTTGAAGGAAATGTGAGATTTTGAAGAAAATGGTTTGAAAAGAGATTTGAGACTTTTGAATTGAGCATTTGAGAAGTTAATCAGGTGTTAGGATCAACCCATTGCCTGAGGACGTCTATCACCAGGTTGGGAAAAATCTAGGATGTTACAATCTACCCCCCTTAAAAATAATTTTGTCCCCGAAATTGCCTTAGAGGAATAAATAATGATCTGATTATTTCATTTGCCTAAGTTTTATTTATTTCAAGGTTAGAGCGTGGTAGGGTGTATATTGTCCATATTATTCTGGTTCATTTTAGTCTACCCCCCTTAAAAATTATTTTCACTCTCAAGGCTCAAGGATCTGTCCTGATCCGTATGTCAGAATAAGGTATAATTTAGGACCTATACTTGACACAAAAGCGGTACGATCTCCCAATACATTGGTCTTCCTTCCATCGATGATGTGTACTATGGCATTGGTACCTATGTTTACAGAAAGGAGCTAAAAATTATGGGTGTTACGGTTGATTTCAGGGACGAGTGTGAGTTTGTGGTAAGATGCCTAACTATACCAGGGAAGGACCTTTGTCATGGTCCCGACTTACCTTCTTTAATCATATCTAGTTGAATAATGTAAGATAATCTACATGCTCTTAGTACATAAAGAATCTAGACAAATAGGTTAATGGACAGCCTATCCTTCTAAGTCCATAGGCACAATATGCATGCCAGAATGGTCTATGGTTCGAGACCTAATCACAAACTCTTTGTTGCCCATTTGAGAAATTTCTTAGGCCCGAGCAAAGTATCCCTATTGGCTATATGTTCTTATACTTCTCAAAGATGAAGTTATAAACTTTCGGTTGTAAGTGGTTCGGCCAACACGGAAGGAAAGTTGTGTAGTAGGTCTGAGCCGGATACATAGACCTTCTGCCTTACGAAGACAGAAAATCATCGTATCAGTTCTTAATCCTAGTTGATCCCAACCTTCTGCTTAATCAGAGCATAGAGTTCATTGGTAACTACTAGGATTGAGAATTCAATTCAAACCGCGAATACCTCACTTACATATAGTTCTCAACTCCGTGTTCCCGATTGTAGTACGTCTTTGGGAAGGCAATTGAAAGGGGTGTATTGATTTGACCTAACATTAAATCCAAGGGATATATGAGTTTCCTCAGAGCGTGAATAGTTACAAAGCTAACAACCTTCCTAGGAGTTATTAAAGAAGTCTATGAGTACCAAGGGGATTCAACGAAGGAACGGGGTCTCGCTCCAACCTAATCAAGTTAACTAATTAACTTTATCTTTCAATTATCTTAGTATAATGAATCCTTTACATTCCTTAGTCTAACCAGTAGTTTAGTCACAATGTATGAGTAACGGTAATCCAAAGTCTATGTTTATATGCTAGAGGATTTCATACCATTTCTAATACAAGTCAGATTTGTTTACAAAACCTAGGAGTACCAACTCTAGGTCCAAAACTGCAAGGGACTGTTTAGCCAGAGGTATGAAGTTGTATTAAATGGAACTGCATTGCTAATCCCACTTCGGGATTGGGAATGACATGTTTGGTAGGAGGGTGGGGTGGGATAAAATTAATTTTGTAAGCTTTGGAAAATGAACCTTTGTGTTGGAAAGTGTGAGATGGGATTTCCAAATCCCATGATGATGAATTTCTAAGTGTAATTTGAAAGGAAATCTCGGAATTTACTTTTAATTACATACATTCCAAATATGGTGTTGGAAACCATGGGATACACCCAATCTAGGGACAATACCTTACACCTACCTTTATTGTTACTTTGACAATTCCATCCACAGTAAACTCACCTAATGCAGTTGGCCGAACGGGCCTTAAACGTCCTAACATTTGGAGGTTGTGAAGGTTATGGGACACAAATATGTGGGTTTTGTGCTCATATGGGTGTGAAATGGTGAGGCCAAGAGGAGTAATTAGGGGTGGAAGGAGTTCATAACTGTCAAGTACAACTCCAACTTGTCAAGCAGTCTACACCTTTTATAACAAAAGGAGCTTCATGCATTTCATTTAACCCAAAATCGTCACAATACATGGGATGTAGCCTTATGTGGACCATGACAGAAGATGCATGTGAGCTAATACAATGAAGGCGTCAAACACTAGAGCATACTACCAGCGATTACACCACTAGGCCTATCAACATGAAAACACAAAGATCCTAATGCAGCAACAAACAAACCATGAGACAACAGTCATGGATAACTAGGCAGAAATCGAGAAAAAGGTCGTACTAAGCTCGAATAGAGCCATGGAAAAGTGAAGAAAATGGAGGAAAGGACTGGAGTTTCTGGTTCTCCATGAATCTGATCCTCAACAGAGGTTGTAAAGGCCCAAATGACAGGGTTTGAAGAAAGGAAATGAAGAGATGGGAGGTGTTGAGAGTTTACATGATTTTGAGCTTCAAATGAGGTAGTGTAGGAGCTCAAATGAGAGAAAACGGAAAGGGTAGGGGCAGTTGTTATTGTAAACAATGAAGGGGTGTGGGTTTTAACAGGAAATAACGGAATGGGCGATTGGAGGGGAGGTTTAAGAGAGAAAACCAAAATTTTAAAGGAAAGGGAGAGCTTGGATGTAACGACCCGTAAATTTCCGTACTTTGGCTCGAGTACCACCTCGACCAGAAATCAATTAGGATTAAATCCTATGGAAATTTAACAAAGTTAACTAAGTGCAAAACTCGATTAGCCATGAAATCCATTGGGATCGCTTTAAATACGATCTGCAAGACCCAAAACTTGCCAAATCATTGACTCTAGGTTACCCTAAAGTTTAGGATCAAACTCATTTCCCGGCTGCTCTCAGGAATGAAATGAAACTTCGTATTAGGTCTAGACCGCACATCGGAAGTCCGATTCAAATGAAGTTAAGGAACTAGGATCGCCTCACTGGGCTTGACAACAACCTCGGAAATCAGGTCCAGTCGATGTCCCACGGCTATTCGCTTGAGTTCGGAGTGAGGGAGTGTGAAAATCACTCTTTCCTTTACAAAATAAATATCTGGAATAGTGATATGGCACCATTCAGTTGCGGATCAGTATTAAGCAACCAGACCATCGGAATCAGACCAAATTACACCCTCGGATCAGGAAAAATTTCAGGAACATTTACATGTACTTGGAATTTCGGATCGTGGCCCACTGACCGTTGAACTGAAAGTGGTCCGCCCCGTGTGATCTGGGAATCCGATCGAGTCGAAAACGTAATCCCACGTAGATCCATGAGTTGTGAGTTTAAGTCTGACGTTTGGCTCGAGGGGGGCCGCAAAACACTCTTTTGAGCTGGAAAAGTGTCGAAATACCTATAATAGTCGTACCTCTTGAACCGGAGTCTATTCTGGAGAGGTTTTTAGCTATATAAGGGCCTTAGAACAGCCCCTCTCACAGCCATACGAATTTGGGATAAAACCCTAGAGAGAGAGAAAAAAAGGAGAGAAAAGCTTGGGATTTGTAGGAGAATTTTCCTCCTACTGTTGTAGATCATCCAACGGGTTGCACCACCCCTTCCTTGACATTTTTCCGGTGTCACCGACTCCGTTTTAAGGTGAGAAACCCTAACCCTAGATCTGATTTGAGGTGTATAGGCTTTAGGTTGTGAAATAGCTAACCGATTTCACTCCTTAGGCTAGAAAACTCCCGAATACGAAAGCTCATCCAACCTTGCTGATTTGTTGAGATTCCAAGGTGAAAGGTGAGGACTTTAGGTGTATAGGTTGCGGTTTTCAACGCTTTCAATGTCCGATAATGGTAGATTCATGATCTATATGCAATTGCACATGTACAAAGTGATTTCCGTTTTCTGTTTCGATTAGAATTGTAGAATTTGGAATTTCACATACTCTAGGTATTCGTATAAAATACCGTATACGTATTTTTTTATGGAAATGTATTTGACATATTTATTTGTCATATGGATATATGATGTATGGATAAAATACTCATTTGGCGAAAGGGTTCGCCTAAATACATGTTTACTAATATACACCATGTATGTAGAAATACGGTATTGTAAGAAGTACCGTATACGTGTATATTTTAGTGATGTGTTTGTCATGATTAATTGTTGTATAAATATATTATGTGCGTATAAATTAATTTCTTGGCGAAAAAAATCGCCGTAATACATGTTCGCTTGTAAATACTACGTATGTTGAAATTGTGTATTCTAGAAATACCGTATACGTGTAAATTTTGGAAACGCAATTGTCATGATTATTTGCTGTATGATTACGATATACGCGGATAAAATGCTAGCTTAGCGAAAGAATAGCCCTAATACATGTTTTACTAATATACGTCATGTATGTTGAAATAGCGTACTCCAAGTGTTTGTGTAAATGCTTGGATGTTTGCACCATAGGTTGGTGCTGAGATGGAATTCTCGACTACCTTAGAGACATGTAGGATTTCCTCCATGTGGTTGTTTACTACAACCACTGACATATGATGTATATGTATTTGTATCCCTATCTGTATAGTGCTCTATTATATGCTTTATAACATGCTTTATATCATGCTTTATAACATGCTTTATGACATGCCTCCTAGCATGTTTGTGTTACTTTGTTTATCATGCTTAACACCACATGCTATTGATGAGAACTGTTTGAGTTTGGGACTATGCCTATAGTCCAAACATTCGGTACCAAACTTGAGATTGTGGCTGAGATTCATGTCGCTACAATGGATGTGTCTGACAAACCCGAGTCGTACTTCGGTTGGTGATAGTGGTTGGCCACACGGAGTGCTTTTGCGCTTCATATCACCCAACTTATTGTGCGCTCGAGCTAGTCAGGCTCGTCAATTAACCCGATATGTCGAATGTGTGTTCACCATTTCTGGTCATTACTGTTTGAACCTACGATACCAAACTTACCAGTGGCAATCCCGTTAACCATGGTACCTCGATCCGCTAAGACTCATGAGCTGGACATGGTGGTATGGGACACCGTGGCCGAGTGCATTGTTGCCTATCTTTGGGGCCATGTGCCTCCCCGTAGTGACCATTGAGCAACCCAAACTCGTGAGCCGAATACGGTGGTATGGGACATTGTATTCGAGCTGTCGATACTTACAGCGAGAGC
This sequence comes from Magnolia changhungtana, assembly GCA_030180095.1. NCBI lineage: Eukaryota > Viridiplantae > Streptophyta > Magnoliopsida > Magnoliales > Magnoliaceae > Magnolia > Magnolia changhungtana. The sequence goes on along the minus strand of JASAUF010000473.1, from coordinate 2,800,987 downwards.
CGAGTACGGTGAGACCTGTACTCGTGCTAACGGGCGACGAGTCCTTTGTAGTATCTTCGAGTATACTCCAAGGTCTGTGATTGGCGACGAGTCTTTCACAGTAACTAGAGTATGAGTTGAGCCAAGTACGGTGAGACCTGTATTCGAGCTGACGGCTAGTGATTGAGTCGAGTACGGTGAGACCTGTACTCGAGCTGACAGTTAGCAATTGAGCTGCATACGGTGAGATCTGTATCCGTGCTGACGGGTGACGAGCCATTTGTGATGCCTTCGCTACGCCTCTCAAACCATAATATCGTATGAGATTAACTAGGACTGACGACCCTAGAATGGATCATGTTTGGGAATAAGAGAGGTACCTTAGTTTCCCAATACTGTTGTTTGAAATGGACTAATAATAACTCGGTAATCATGCTCATCATCGCACCGCATGTGCCTAGTAGATGTGGAGCACTGAGGGAGGTATGCATTCGCGAACGTAAGATGATGTCGCATGAGGGTAGTTTGGCAAGGGCATACATCAGCATGTCATTTCATTCTTGCATTTATCAAGAGTAGTTAAACTTGTTTGATTTGTACTGCTTTATCATTACTGCTTGATTGAATTGATAATATGTTAACCTATGCTTTATTGTTCCACTGAGTTAGCTACTCACTCCCACGTTACGGGACGGTGTTTGCAACACCAACCAGACTCTGTTACAGGTATAGACGGCACGACGGTTCAGGAGCCGGAGCCCGATTTCGACGAGGACCAGGATGAGTTCTCATTTATGCAGTACTCTGACGGCTATGCTTAGGTCAACTGCATCGCGGAGACTTCAGGACTCATCTTTTAGATTCTATTTTGATTTTTGACTCAGAAATAATACATGTATTTGGGTACTCAGTTAGTGTTCATACTCTGGTGTTTACAAAAAGTTTTGTTTCTTTACATACCTTAAATATACAATTTTAGTCTTCCGCTTGCCCTTATACAACTGAACTGGAGTATGAATTACTATTTTTGGCATAATCTCATTCATGTTTATTGTTTTAACTCAGACAACATTTAACCATCATTATGTATGTTGCATAAGTGATGCATTGGAACTCGGGAGTTGAGTTCATACTCGACCCCCGAATTTCAGGGCGTTACAAGTTGGTATCAAAGCATGATTTTCATTAAAACGGACCTGAGTTATGTTCCCATTACTTACGCTGACGCATTACAACCTAGGAGGGTGCAAGAAAAATTTTAAAAACAATCTTAGGATGTTCGATTTTGCCATTTGACGAAGTTCATCGAAAACGCGCATTTTGATCCAGTCCGTGCTCGATCCTGGTCGCACGAGTCTAGTCCAAATCACTTCTAGACCGTCTATTGACGTGTCTAGATCCCTATCCACCCAATCCAGTAGTTAAGAAAATCAGAAAAAGAATCAGTCAAGATCTGAAATTTCTCGGAAACACCCGATTTGGAACCGAATCGAGTCGGGGGCCTCCCCACTTAAATTCAGAGGGACCCAAGGTCGAACCAGGGTGCAATTGGCACCTTGGGACCATGGGAACATGGCCCCACCGCGGCGGCACGGCTCCGGCCAAGGTGGACCGCGGCGGCGCCGCGGTCACCGCGGCACGCCGCCTTCCCGTGGCTCGGCTGGTGGTGGGCCGGGCCTCGGATTAGTCGGCACGACCGCCCCTACCCCCTGGCACGTGCGGTTTTGGCTGGGGTTTGGGATTTTGGGGGCTGGAGCACCCCTCTCTCTCATTTTACCCCTTCCAAACGCCCAAACCCCCTATTTTCATTTTTTTCCCTCAACCCATTCCCCCAAATCTTGCAAATCCTCCATTTTCTTCCATAAACCACCAACTCCAACCGTCCACGATAGCCCTAGCCTCTTCCTTTTCCTTTTTTCCTCACGTTGGAGCTCTTATATCACCCATTTGGAGCTCAAAATCGGGTAACCTCCTAACCCATTCCATTTTCCTTTTATTCCTTCTCCATTTCCTGCCCCTAGTGTCTCTTCTACACCTATTGGAACTGTTGCTTGTGAAGGATCAAAGAAATCAACCCCTTTTCCCTTATTTCGTCATTTTTCCATGGCCCTCTTTGGTGTTGTGGTGGCTATGTTCTCCATTTCCTCCATCCTATCTCTCATGGGAAAGAGGAAGACCGCAGCTGATGATGATGGCCCAAGTAGGCCACCATTCCCGAAGAAGATCTGACGATGGGGCCGGCACTAGCACCGTTCGAGAGTATAGGTCGAAGCGAGACCTGGATCCCCAACTGCCGCTCAGGGATGCACTACCGATCGGTTTCGAATAAGGTCATTTTGCTAACCGTAAGGTCGTGTTTGAAGCTCACGTGGATGAAGGGATGTTTGGAACACACCCGATGATGGACCATTTGGTGGATGTCATCGGATGAGGTCCTATATTTGAAGGCGAGTCTCCCACATTTGAGAACACGGTTCGCGCCTTCTACGCTCATATCATAGACCCATCGTTGGAGCCGCTTTAGTTCACTGTCTCTGTGAGGGGCATAAGGCGTACGATTACTGTGGCTGAGGTGGCACGACTCCTGAACATCTCGCGTGGTGAAGTGCTTCCAAACGACGACTTCTCCAGGAGTGCGCGAGAAAGGGATCGCCGTACGAGATACCTTTGTGGTCGACGGGTCTCTTGGACGCAAGGAAACTGCCTTCCATCGATGAAGATGACGGATGACTTCCATTTGCTCCACCACATTTTCACATATAATGTGTATCCACGGTTAAGTAACCGTACAGAGTGTACTTGGTTGATGGTGGATTTTTTATACAGGATGGGACATGGAGATAACTTATGCCTACCCACGTTCTTCCTGTATCAGATAGTTCAGGTTGTCCGATCTGTCAGGAGTGACCTCTCACTCCCATTTGGCCGCCTGATATGTAGGATGACTCGTGATGTCGGCTATAGGCTCAACATGGAAGACCTTGTGCCAGTCTGAGTCATAAATGAGACTACACTTAACAACATGAAGATCGGCCCTCGCCAGCGGCAAACACGACTCGACGAGTCTGGAGATGAGTCGGATAGCGCCGGTGAGGAGAGTGTTGACCTTGAGGTAGAAAGTGATGAGGAGGGCGGTGATGACATACAAGAAGAGGAGGAGGCTCAGGATACTGAGGAGAGCTCTCCTCCTGGTGCACCTGAGTTGGAACTGCTCAGGCAGCGAGAGAGGCTCGTATGGATCGCATTGAGGAGAACCAGGCCGCCCTGCGGCAAGAGGTTGGACAAGTTCGGGCTGAGCTTGGTGAGACCCGAGCCAAGCTTCAAAAGACTGAAGCCTACATGAAGAGGAGCTTTAAGAAGGTGTCTAGTACGTTGAAGGCCATTCTGTGCTGTGTGCAGGACCAGAACGCTCCTCCTCCATCGCCTGACTCGGATGCCTAGGCATCCACGTTGTTGTGTGTGGTTGTTTGTTTTGGTTGCCGCGATAGGCGGTTTATGTTTTCATGAAGATGATGTAGTAGATAGTATCATGCTTTAAGTGTTTGATGTTGTGGATGTATTGGCTATCATGTGATTTCTGTCATGATTCATGTAACTCTGTATTCCATGTATTATGACAATTTTGGGTAAATGAAAGGCATGTAGCCTCTTTGTTATGATGATGTGTAGAATGCTTAAAGTGCTTTATGACGCGTGTTATGCTTTATCTCACAAAGGTTGTACCCTATGTTGTATAGGACATGCCGCGACAGTACACGCGTAGCACGGCACATCTCCGTCTGACTGGCTCTATGGACCAGACTCCTTCTGGTAGTGGCGGTCCTGCGGACAGAGGGTTAGGTTCTGATTAGCCTCCTGCTGGTCCTACCGGTGGACTGCCACCTTACATGCCCCCGGTCCGTGAGCAGTACCGGCCATCTTCATCTGCGCAGCATGACTCCCAGGCTGCTCCGCCGACGGATAAGATCGAGTAACTGATGTTGATGATGCACCGGCGGATGCGAGGCCGAGATACGGTGCGCCAGCGGCCCGGCGGCTTATGGCCACTATTGCTGAGGCCTTATCCCAGGGTGGTAGTGCGACTCTACCTACGACATCTGCTCGTCCTGCTAAGCACTCGGAGCCTCCTGCTCAGTGTGAGGATGTGCCTCTGCCCTCACCTGTTGTGCCTCCTACTGGAGATGTTAGTACCCGTGGTTTACTCGAGCGATTTCAGTGCTTGAGACCTCCTTCATTCATGGGCACTCATAGACCCGAGGAGGCAGAGTTTTGGCTTGACCGCATCTCTAAGATGTTTCGGATGCTGCATTGTTCAGAGGCAGAGCAGGTTGAGCTGGCCGCTTTCATGTTTGAGAGGGAGGCCAATTTATGGTGGGATAACATGAAGGCCCACATCGCTGAGTATGTGTCTCGATGTCTGACGTGCCAGCAGGTCAAGGCAGAACATCGTCGACCTCCTGGACTGCTTCAGTCCATGCCCATAGCGGAGTGGAAGTGGGACTTCATCTCCATGGATTTCATATCAGGGCTGCCGAAGACGAGGAAGGGACACGATTCCATTTGGGTGATTGTGGACCAGTTGACTAAATCGGCTCATTTCCTCCCTATCAGAGTTACGAACTCTGCAGACGAGCTGGCTAGATTGTACATCAGAGAGATCGTCCGTCTGCATGGAGTTCCGTTGGAGATCGTGTCGGACAGAGACACTCGGTTCACATCCATCTTCTGAACTCGTATCCAGGAGGCGATGGGTGTGAAGTTGAAGTTCAGTACGACATTCCATCCTCAGACTGATGGGCAGACAGAGCGGGTGAATCAGATTCTGGAGGATATGTTGCGGGCATGTGTGTTGGACTTCAAGGACAGCTGGGATGACTGTCTTTCGTACGTAGAGTTCGCCTACAACAACAGCTTCCAGGCGACTATTGGTATGGCGCCATATGAGGCCCTATATGGTCGTCCTTGTAGAGCACCGCACTGTTGGGCTGAGGTTGGCAAGCGTAGTCTGATTGGCCCAGAGTTGGTACAGGCGACTACAGAGAAGGTCGACATTATCAGGCATCGACTATTTACAGCACAGAGCAGGCAGAAGAGTTACGCCGATACGAGGCGGCGACCACTTAAGTTCGAGGTCGGGGATCATGTGTTCCTTCGAGTTTCCCCTATGAAGGGAGTCCTTCAGTTTGGGAAGAAGGGGAAACTCACACCGAGGTTTATCGGTCCATTTCAGATACTGGATCGAGTGGGTGATGTGGCGTATCGTCTCGCTTTGCCCACGCCATTAGCATCTGTACACAACGTATTTCATGTCTCTATGCTGAAGAAGTACGTTCCTGATCCTTCGCATATCATCAGATGGGAGCAGGTACAGCTGAGCGAGGATGTTACGTATGAGTTGCGTCCGACCTGTATCCTTGACAGGAAGGAGCAGGTACTGCGTAGCAAGGTCATTCCACTTGTGAAGGTACTATGGACACATCATTCCGAGGAGGAAGCTACTTGGGAGACTGAGGCCGAGGTTAGGAAGAACTACCCTCAGATTCTCGAGGAATACGAAAAGGTATAAATTTCGAGGACGAAATTTTTGTTTAAGGGGGTAGATTGTAACAACCCGTAAATTTCCGTACTTTGGCTCGAGTACCACCTCGACCAGAAATCAATTAGGATTAAATCCTATGGAAATTTAACAAAGTTAACTAAGTGCAAAACTCGATTAGCCATGAAATCCGTTGGGATCGCTTTAAATACGATCTGCAAGACCCAAAACTTGCCAACTCATTGACTCTAGGTTACCCTAAAGTTTAGGATCAAACTCATTTCCCAGCTGCTCTCGAGAATGAAATGAAACTTCGTATTAGGTCTAGACCGCACATCGGAAGTCCGATTCAAATGAAGTTAAGGAACTAGGACCGCCTCACTGGGCTTGACAACCACCTCGGAAATCAGGTCCAGTCAATGTCCCACGGCTATTCGCTTGAGTCCGAAGTGAGGGAGTGTGAAAATCACTCTTTCCTTTACAAAATAAATATCTGGAATAGTGATCTGGCACCATTCGGTTGCGGATCAGTATTAAGCAACCAGACCATCGGAATCAGACCAAATTACACCCTCTGATCAGGAAAAATTTCAGGAACATTTACATGTACTTGGAATTTCGGATCGTGGCCCACTGACCGTTGAACTGAAAGTGGTCCGCCCCATGTGATCTGGGAATCCGATCCAGTCGAAAACGTAATCTCATGTAGATCCATGAGTTGTGAGCTTAAGTCTGACGTTTGGCTCGAGGGGGGCCGCCAGAAATACTCTTTTGAGCTGGAAAAGAGTCTATTCCAGGGAGGTTTTTGGCTATAATAGTCGTACCTCTTGAACCGGAGTCTATTCCAGGGAGGTTTTTGGCTATATAAGGGCCTTAGAACAGCCCCTCTTACAGCCATACGAATTTGGGATAAAACTCTAGAGAGAGAGAGAGAAAAAGGAGAGAAAAGCTTGGGATTTGTGGGAGAATTTTCCTCCTACTGTTGTAGATCATCCAACGGGCTGCACCACCCCTTAACGTTTTTCCGGCGTCACCGACTCCGTTTTAAGGTGAGAAACCCTAACCCTAATCTGATTTGAGGTGTATAGGCTTTAGGTTGTGAAATAGCTAAACTTATAACGCCCTAAAATTCGAGGGTCGAGTATGAACTCAACTCCCGAGTTCCAACGAATCACTTATGCAACATACATAATGATGGTTAAATATTGTCTGAGTTAGAACAATAAACATGAATGAGATTATGCCAAAAACAGTAATTCATACTCCAGTTCAGTTGTATAAGGGTAAGCGGAAGACTGAAATTGTATATTTAAGGTATGTAAAGAAACAAAACTTTTTGTGAACACCAGAGTATGAACACTAACTGAGTACCCAAATACATGTACTATTTCTGAGTCAAAAATCAAAATACAATCTAAAAGATGAGTCCTGAAGTCCCCGCGATGCAGTTGACCTAAGCATAGCCGTCAGAGTACTGCATAAATGAGAACTCATCCTGGTCCTCGTCGAAATCGGGCTCCGGCTCCTGAATCGTCGCGCCGTCTATACCTGTAACAGAGTCTGGTTGGTGTTGCAAACACCGTCCCGTAACGTGGGAGTGAGTAGCTAACTCAGTGGAACAATAAAGCACAGGTTAACATATTTCAATTCAATCAAGCAGTAATGATAAAGCGGTACAAATCAAACAAGTTTAACTACTCTTGATAAATGCAAGAATGAAATGACATGCTGATGTATGCCCTTGCCAAACCACCCTCATGCGACATCATCTTACGTTCGCGAATGCATACCTCCCTCAGTTCTCCACATCTACTAGGCACATGCGGTGCGATGATGAGCATGATTACCGAGTTATTATTAGTCCATTTCAAACAGCAGTATTGGGAAACTAAGGTACCTCCCTTGTATCATTCCCAAACATGATACATTCTAGGGTCATCAGTCCTAGTTAATCTCATACGATATTATGGTTTGAGAGACGTAGCGAAGGCATCACAAAGGGCTCGTCACCCGTTAGCACAGATACAGATCTCACCATATGCGGCTCAATTGCTGACCATCAGCTCGAGTACAGGTCTCACCGTACTCGGCTCAATCACTAGCCATCAGCTCGAATACAGGTCTCACCGTACTCGGCTCAACTCATACTCTAGTTACTGTGAAAGACTCGTCGCCAATCACAGACCTTGGAGTATACTCGAAGATACTACAGAGGACTTGTCGCCCGTCAGCACGATACAGGTCTCATCGTACTCGGCTCTCGCCATAAGTATCGACAGCTCGAATACAGTGTCCCATACCACCGTATTCGGCTCACGAGTTTGGGTTGCTCAATGGTCACTACGGGGAGGCACATGGCCCCAGCATAGGCCGACAACTCGGCCACGGTGTCCCATACCACCATGTCCAGCTCATGAGTCTTAGCGGATCGAGGTACCATGGTTAACGGGATTGTCACTGGTAAGTTTGGTACCCTAGGTTCAAACAGTAATGACTAGACATGGTGAACACACATTCGACATATCGGGTTAATTGACGAGCCTGACTAGCTCGAGCGCACAACAAGTTGGGCGATATGAAGCGCAAAAGCACTCCATGTGGCCAACCACTATTGCCAACCGAAGTACGACTCGGGTTCGTCAGACACATCCATTGTGGGGACATGAATCTCAGCCACAATCTCAAGTCTGGTACCGAATGTTTGGACTATAGACATAGTCCCAAACTCAAACAGTTCTCATCAATAACATGTGGAGTTAAGCATGATAAATAAAGTAACACAAACATGCTATGAGGCATGTCATAAAGCATGTTATAAAGCATGATATAAAGCATGTTATAAAGCATGTAATAGAGCACTATACAGATAGGGATACAAATACATATACATCATATGTGATTGTTTGTAGTAAAAAACCACTTGGGGAAATCCTACATGTCTCTAAGGTAGTCGAGAATTCCATCTCAGCACCGACCTACGGTGCAAACATCCAAGCATTTACTCTCACAAGCATTTACACAAACACTTGGAGTACGCTATTTCAACATACATGACGTATATTAGTAAAACATGCATTAGGGCTATTCTTTCGCTAAGCTAGCATTTTATCCTCGTATATCGTAATCATACAGCAAATAATCATGACAATTGCGTTTCCAAAATTTACACGTATACGGTATTTCTAGAATACATAATTTCAACATACGTAGTATTTACAAGCGAACATGTATTACGGCGATTCTTTTCGCCAAGAAATTAATTTATACGCACATAATATATTTATACAACAATTAATCATGACAAACACATCGCTAAAATATACACGTATACGGTACTTCTTACAATACCGTATTTCTACATACATGGTGTATATTAGTAAACATGTATTTAGGCGAACCCTTTCGCCAAATGAGTATTTTATCCATACATCATATATCCATACGACAAATAAACATGTCAAATACATTTCCATAAAAATACGTATACGGTATTTTATACGAATACCTAGAGTATGTGAAATTCCAAATTCTACAATTCTAATCGAAACAGAAAACGGAAAGCACTTTGTACATGTGTAATTGCATACAGATCATGAATCTACCATTATCGGATATTGAAAGCGTTGAAAACCACAACCTATACACCTAAAGTCCTCACCTTTCACCTTGGAATCTCAACGAATCAGCAAGGTTGGATGAGCTTCCGTATTCGGGAGTTTTCTAGCCTAAGGAGTGAAATCGGTTAGCTATTTCACAACCTAAAGCCTATACACCTCAAATCAGATCTAGGGTTAGGGTTTCTCACCTTAAAACGGAGTCGGTGACGCCGGAAAAACGTCAAGGAAGGGGTGGTGCAGCCCGTTGGATGATCTACAACAGTAGGAGGAAAATTCTCCCACAAATCCCAAGCTTTTCTCTCCTTTTTCTCTCTCTCTCTAGGGTTTTATCCCAAATTCGTATGGCTGTGAGAGGGGCTGTTCTAAGGCCCTTATATAGCCAAAAACCTCCCCGGAATAGACTCCGGTTCAAGAGGTACGACTATTATAGGTATTTCGGCACTTTTCCAGCTCAAAAGAGTGTTTCTGGCGGCCCTCCTTGAGCCAAACGTCAGACTTAAGCTCACAACTCATGGATCTACGTGGGATTACGTTTTCGACTCGATCGGATTCCCAGATCACACGGGGCGGACCACTTTCAGTTCAATGGTCAGTGAGCCACGATCCGAAATTCCAAGTACATGTAAATGTTCCTGAAATTTTTCCTGATCCGAGGGTGTAATTTGGTCTGATTCCGATGGTCTGGTTGCTTAATACTGATCCGCAACCGAATGGTGCCAGATCACTATTCCAGATATTTATTTTGTAAAGGAAAGAGTGATTTTCACACTCCCTCACTCCGGACTCAAGCGAATAGCCGTGGGACATCGACTGGACCTGATTTCCGAGGTGGTTGTCAAGCCCAGTGAGGCGGTCCTAGTTCCTTAACTTCGTTTGAATCGGACTTCGATGTGCGGTCTAGACCTAATACGAAGTTTCATTTCATTCCCGAGAGCAGCCGGGAAATGAGTTTGATCCTAAACTTTAGGGTAACCTAGAGTCAATGATTTGGCAAGTTTTGGGTCTTGCAGATCGTATTTAAAGCGATCCCAACGGATTTCATGGCTAATCGAGTTTTGCACTTAGTTAACTTTGTTAAATTTCCATAGGATTTAATCCTAATTGATTTCTGGTCGAGGTGGTACTCGAGCCAAAGTACGAAAATTTACGGGTCGTTACATTGGAGGTGGGTTTTATGAAGGAAGTATGCCTTTGGGGAGGCTTTAAGCCACGGCCCATGTACCAAGGGATCACCCTAGGCCCCAAAGACCGTCGGCCCGACCAGCTCGCCCGGCCGAGTCCGCTGACCAGCGAGGCCTCGCCGACCTGGCGAGGTCGTCGCCACTCCCTGGACTAACCGGTGATGCCTCGCCATTTGGGCAAGGTCCTCATGCCCCCTAGGCCCAAAAATGATGTAGGGTCCACCTTGGGTCCCTCTGGATTTGCATGGGTAGGCCCCTGACCCCGTTTTGAATTGTTTTGGGTAGTTTTGGGATGTTTCTGATACATACCTATATTTACCAATTTCTAACTGCTGGGATGGGGTGAATTGTGATCTAAACCCATCGTTTGACGGTCTAAAAGTGTTTTGGGGTCGACTCGTGCAATCACGGTTGCGTACAGACTCCAACAACACGACCAATTTCAGTGAACTTCGCCAAGTGGCGAAGTCAGGATACCTATGACTGTCTCTACATTTTTTTCATACCCACCTAAGTCGAAGGGCGACAGCATATGTTGTGTGACCATAACCCAGGTCCGGTTTTATCCAAATCATGCTCTGATACCATCTTGTAATGCCCTGAAAATCAGGGGTCGAGCAAAGCTCAGCTCCCGAGTTTCGATGCATCACTTATGCAACACAGATAATGATGATTATGATGAGAGCATTGAAACATGAATGAGATCATACCAAAACAGCATATCATACTCCAGAGATAGTTAAATTGCAAGCGGAAGACTGTGATAGATGTATAAAATATATAAACTATGATAAGTCTCCAGAGTGTGATAATGTTACCAGGTTAATTAATTACAATTATAATTCTAAAATATACCAAATTGTGTAAGGTCATCTAGTTGACATCCCTGTAACCCCGTCGATCAAGACACGACTCACATGAAGCCGTCAGAATACAACATATACGAGCAAACATCATCGTCATCATAAAGGTCCGGCTCCGCCTTATAAGCATCGCCAGCACCTGCAGCTACAACAGGGTCTAGTTGGTGTGTACAATACCGTTCCGTAACGTGGAGTGAGTGATCAACTCAGTGGAACAGTAAATCATAGGTTAATATGTTATCAATTTAGTCAAGCAGTAATGATAAAGCAGTACAATCAAGCAATCTTAACTACTCTTGTTAATGCAAGTATGAAATGCAGTCATGATGTATGCCCTTGCCAAGCCTCCCTCATGCGACACCATCTTACGTCCGCGGCATGCCTTCATCCCTCAGTTCTCCACATCTTCCAGGCATATGCAGTGCTATGTTATGAGCATGATTACTGAGTTGTTATTAGTCCTTTTCATACAGCAGTATTGGGAAACTAAGGTACCTCCCTTATATCATTCCCAAACAATGATTCATTTTAGGGTCCTAGATAATCTCATACGATGATGCAGTTCTAGGTCACTGTAAAAGGCTGTCAGGGCTGTTACACGCACTCGTTGCACCGCTCCCCCATCACCTTATCAATACAGGCCTAGTTTATACTATATTACTGCAGGAAGACTCATTGCCTCAACGCAGATTCAAAGTATGCTCGTGGTCACTACACCGGGCACGGTTAGGGCTGCCAGGGCTATTACACGCACTCGTTACACCACTCCCCCATCACCCATCAAAACAGTGTAGGCCGACAGCTCGAATACAATGTCTCATACCACCATATTCGGGTCACGAGTCTGGGTTGATCACTGGTCACTACAGGGAGGCACATCGCCTAAGCGTAGGCCAACAGTTCGACCACGGTGTCCCATACCACCATGCCCGGCTCATGAGTCTTAGCAGATCGAGGTACCAAGGTTAACGGGATTGCACTGGTAAGTTTGGTACCTTAGGTTCAAGCAGTAGCGTCCAAACAGGTGAACATACATTAGACAGATTGGGTTACTTGATGAGCTCGACTAGCACGAGCGCACAATCCACTGAACGACATGAAGTGCATAAGCACTTCACGTGGCCTAACCACTGCCGCCAACCGAAGTATGACTCGGGTTCGTCAAACACGTCCTTCGTGGCGAATGAATCTCAGCCACGAACTCAAGGCCTGTTACCGATTTCCTGAACTATACAATAGCCCCAATCACATTCAATTACAGATAGTTAAGCAGTAATGGATCAAGATTTCAAATCACATAATCAAAGTCTGATATTATCCGCTTAGGGCTGCAAGGGTTGTTGCACGGAATCGTTACACCACGCCCCCATCACCCATAACGGATTTTATGGAGTATAGCTTAAACATGGATTTAAATATATGTAGTACATAGATAAACAGACATTGTAATATATGGTACATGGAGGAAAGCGTACACATAGGGAAAGGAGTTGAGAATCATATCTCCACACCCTTATACATTACAATTTACTAATTATTACTCATTCAGACATTTCAACAAACACTTTAGACTACATGTATCAATATACATGACTAGGTTGATCACATAGGTATTAGGCCAAATCCTTTCACTAGGGAGCTGCCCCATTCATAACATGCGTGCACCCATGGCGGATAGTCATGGCAAGCATGAATCCAAGTTCCATATTCATTCATTCATTTCCACAAACACTTGGGCTACACATTTTAACATATATAGCGTATAGTGGCCGTGGCGTGATTTAGGGCAAGTCCTTTGGCTAGGGAGTTGCGCATACATACAAGCATATAGTCACGACAAATAATCATGTTAATCACAAATCTATATTTCATACGTATCGGTATTTTCTACAAATACGAGGTATACAGTATATTCGACATAGTTAACGTATAACCAAAAAATGAAACGGACAGCACTTTTTACATGTGCAATAACATCCACGTTAGTAATAAATCATTAACTGACATTGAAAACCTTGAAAACCATAACCTATACATTTAATGTCCGCACCTTTTGTCGGTAAACTTGAACCGAAACCAGTTTGAACCCAACGCCTTTGTCTACGGCACAACGACAACCTGAATCATGAAACAGGTCAGCTATTTCATCACATACACTCTTGGAAACACTAAAACATCTCAAGGTTAGGTTTTCTTACCTACGAACGAAGCCGGAATCACCGAAAAAGCGATTAGATAGCTATGGTTAAACACGTATAGCAGGGGGATGGAGTATCAGGAAGTGCTCCTACTTCTCTCGCACTTTCTCTCTCTTTTCTCTCTTCTCTCTCATAGGTTTTTCTCAAATTCGTATGGGATGAGAGAGTGAGGGTTTAAGGTCCTTATATATGCCTAAAACTCACCAAATTAGACCCAGGGCCAAGGTATACTTAGGTTATGTCCAAATACGGACAGTTCCATCTCAACAGAGCACTTCTGAAAGCTCCCCTTAAGCTAAAGGTTAGACTTAAGCTCACAGACATTGGATCTAGGTCGAGTTACGTTTTCGGTCCAATCGGATTTACAGATTGCCTGTGGCGGACCAGTTTTAGTTCAAAGGTCACTCAGACTCGATCAGGGCCACAACTACACTGCCATGTGTATGAAATTTCTCCTGATCCGAGGGTGTATTTGGGTCAGATTTCGATGGTCTGATTGCTTATATTTGGCCCGCAAGCGACAAGTCTCAGATTTCTTAAATTAGATTTAATTTCTAAAGAAAACCACGTTTTCTCATAGTTCTCACTCCGAGCTCAAGCGAATAGCACTGGGACACTATCTGGATTTGATTTTTGAGATAGTTTTCAAGCCCAGCAAGGCGGTCCTAACCGTTTAACTTCGCATTAATCAGACTTTTGATGTGCGGTCCATATCTGATACAGAGTTTCGTGATGCTCCTGAGAGCAGCCGGGTAATGAGATTGATCCTAGATTTTTGGGTAATGTAGTGACAACGGTTCCACAAGTTTTGGGTCTTGCAGATCGTATTTAAAGTGGTTCGAGCTAATTTTATTGATTGTTTAGTTCATATCATATTTAGGTAGTATATTATTTTAATTATTTTTTCTAGTACTTCATCATCAAGTCTACTTCATCTCTACCAAATTTCATTAGGTTTCGTGTTGTAGAAAAATTCTAGAAATTCTAGAAGCGGCAGTTGTCTAGACTAATGATTTTTGGACAGTTGTCACAATGACCTATATTTAACTATATTAAAATTTTTATTATATTTTTATATGAAACTAGACTTATTAAGCTTCAATCTGATTTTTGAATCACCTAATTCGGAGTTATAACGAGGGAGAAAATGTGGTCGAAAATGGGCTAGCCGATGAACTGCAGCCCGCCCTGGCCCGCATTGTGGCGAAGCCTCGCCAACTCAGCGATGACCTCGCCGGTCATTGACTTGTTTGGGGTGATTTTGCTGTTCGATATGTAAAATAGATGTATTTTACAAATCGGGATGAGTTATTCGACATGCAATATATATTTTTGGGGTAGGAGAAGCTGATCTATCCATGTAGCCTACTTATTTTGTGAGATTCCAAAAGCTTAATTGTTAAAAACCAATTTTATTTATTTATTTACTATTCACAGTAATTTTTAGGTTAAGTATTGATCAATATCACCTGAACTTTAAGATTTGTACCTAATATGAAAGCACTTAGAAAATTTTTAAGGATGAGATAGTGAAAGGTGAGATTTTGAAGGAAATGTGAGATTTTGAAGAAAATGGTTTGAAAAGGGATTTGAGACTTTTAAATTAAGAGTTTGAGAAGTTAATCAGGTGTTAGGATCGACCCATTGCTTGAGGACGTCTATCACCAAGTTGGGAAAAATCTGGGATGTTACACCTCTCCTTCTTCTTCTTTCTTTCCTTTCTTTTCTTCATTTTCCTTTCTTCTTCTTCTCCTTTTGCTGAAATCTCAGCATGGTCTTCACCAGGCAGCAACCCTCGTCATTTGTGCTCGACTCAGACGTGGCCCGAGCTAAGCGAGATTGTGGAAGCGACCCTCTCTCTCTCTCTGTGCTTCCCACTTCTTTTCTCTCCAAACTGACCTGAACTAAGTCTGGATGAGGCTGGACCTAACCAGGGATGAGTCAGGACTCTCCTAGCCCAGGATGAACTCGGTCTGGATCAGCGTGGTCTAACCTGGTGCGACACTGGGCAGACACGATGATCTCTCTTTCTCCCTTCTTTCTCTCCTATTTCCACTCCTATTTTGTCTCTCTTTTCCTGTATTTCTGGCGCAAATGCTGAGGAAAACACGGCCTTTTATAGACCTAGGGCATTCTCACGACCCCCCACTCGTTACTTCCAATGGTAAAGATGGGGTGGCCGCACTTCCCATGTTTTTATTTCATTGGGCCAATCTGTCACATGGGATGAACTCTTGCTTGCATGGCCAACCGAACAAACCTCACTGATTAGAAAATGGGGCCCACTTCATCATGGTGGGTTCCCTGGTTAGACGAAGAAGAAGGTGCAGCCGTCATGGTGGTTTATGATCTAAGGCCTCGTTCTCTAATCTACTGCTTCAGGATGGACTAGATGAGTCCACTGACTGTTGTGGGGTCCACTTTTCGGGTCGATCACCGGCGTTTCAACCATCTCAAGAGAATTTCCGCCGACCACTCTTCACGAGATGAGAATTTCTTTTTAGTAAGAGAGTCGTCGCCCTAGACGGGAAGTTAAGGATTGCTCCACGTGGCGCTATAGAGAGCCTGGATCGTGCCAGTGAGCCTTCCCAAAGTGGGAATGTCTCCTTTGCCATTTCTTGGTGCAAGCAGGTGTCTGCCTGTTTTTGGCAGTGGAAGAACAACGCAGATTCAGGCCTCGATGGACGGCTGGGATGGGAGGAACGAGGCAGACGTGGTTCACCAACGTGGTGATCGTACAGTCCTTTCTCCTTGGAAAAATCTCACCGCATGGTGTCGTTTGGCTTTAACCAGAGCTCGAGCACATTTGGATGGGTCTGATCGGACCTCCAGGGTTTGGTCGTCTGGGGTCCACACGTTTGATGGATGGTTTGGATTGTCCGGACAATGGCCTGAAGTGGGCCACCCTTAGGCCTGGATGTCCGTCCATTTTTTTTAAATGCCCTGGCGGGAGAAAATCTCCCTTTTATTGCATCTAGTCGAGTCAAGGCGAGTTTGACCAGTTGGGCAGTCCGGTGCACTTCATGTATGGTGGTTGAGGTGCACATGCACCCCTGTGTGGGGTTCATTATGATGTTTGTCAGAAATCCACTCCATCCATTCCATTTGGCGGGCCCAATCAGAGCTCCTGACCAAAAACGAGGAGGATGTAAAGCTCAGGTGGGCTGCACTGTGCGTCTGAGTTTTAAATGTCGATTCCCACTGATCCGATTGTCGGATCTACTCTAGATTTGATTGTGAACGGTTCTTAAATGATGGTTTGTCATTTAGAGGGCTATATAATAGTTTTACTTTATTTACTTACTCATTTTATTTTATATACCTAAGTTGTGGAAGTTGCCATAGATTAAAGCCTCTTTCTTAATTAATTTCAGCCTTGATTAGTCATTTATGAGTTATATATTGCTTATATAGGTCTTTGTTCAATTGTGTTTTCAGAAGATCTTTGTTGATGTCATGGTTAGATTGTTTTCAAATCCAATGATTCAAGTATAAAGGCTTAAATCAGGTATAGGGTCCATTATGCTTAATTACAGGTAAAGATTTTTTGCTTGATCAGGTATAGGGTCCAAAGGCTTGATCTTGTGGTCAACTAAGTGAGTTGCCTCACATATGGTTGGATTGAAAAGTTATGTATATTTGCTTCAGACAACCATTTAAGTTTGGTTCATCCTTACAATCGGATGAATTCAAAGTGTATAGATATGATATCGTAAGCCTCAATTGCTAGTTTAGATTGCAGGTCAGAAAGTTGTTCATGACGAGATCTTATTACAAGCAACTAATGGTCCATTCAAAATGGTTTGACTTTATACCTAATGAATGTATTGTGAGTTGTCGAAGTCCAAATCAAATAGTTGAGGTGGACGGATTGTGAATCATGATGATGTGTAGTGTAATCTAAGTGTGTTCTCATACGCTTGTAATGTAAATTAAATTTTTGTGGTAACACCTGAGTACAAAAATATACGGGGTGTTATAGATACAAACTTGGTTCTATGGACAACTTGACACCAAAAACCAATGGTTTATGGCAAGACAACCTTACTAGAACGTGGGTGAGTATCAAAAACTCAAATTGAAGATGATATAAAAGAAATAGAAACTAATTTATTACAACATTCACCACACAATGCTGAAATGTAAAGATTACAATATTCACATCCACAAATATATCCCACAATCTTAAATCATAAAAGATAAAGAATTAAACCACACATCCACCAAACACAAAGAATTATAGTGGTTCGCTTATGTGTACACCAATTGTTAAACAACAACCACATAACTACTCCACTCCTAATATCCTCACACAGTGGATATTAGCGTTCACTATGAAATAGGTTTTTCAAGGTTCACCTAAAACCCTCACATTTGTGTCTTTCAAGTGGGCTTACACAATTTTAAAAAAAAAACCCACACTCTGAGTTTTCTGGATCACCTTAGACAAACCAAAAGAAAGATATTTTTCTGACAAAATCTCAAAGAAACCAAAAGAATAAGATTTACAAAATAGTAAAATACTTATCTGGATATTCTCCTTGGTTGTAGCCCGATAGAACCAATTCGGAGTAGAAGTTCAATCGTAGATGTTCAATGTTCACACTCACTATTGAAATGGTTCTAAGTTCTAAATAGCTAGCTTGATTTGATTTTGATTCCAAGAAATGGGAAAATTTCAATCCCTTCTTTAAATTAGATTGGAATATAGAATACAAAATCAAATGCAAAAAGCTAATTAAAGAGAATATTAAATGAGCACTAAATAGGTAAAGAATAACACAAACTTCTCTCTCAGAGTGGTTTTTTGATTTTGCTTGAATTGGATACAAAACTCTGAAAATCGTGCTCTATTTATAAGTGCAGAAATCATCCACTCGACTGGCCCAGAGGTCGACTCGACTGGCCATAGGACCAACAGACATTTGAAATTTTGAGCGCTATAAGATCAGACCGTTCCACGACTAGTCGAAGGACCTGCTCGATCGGTCGAGTGACCTCCACGATCGGTCGAGTCCTTTCCATGAATGGTCGTGTGGGACTCATTTTAGTTGATAGACTTTGAGTCGAGCATACAGGACTGGTCGAGCACAAGTCGAGCACTGTTCACTTGACCAGTAGTCACCAGGACTGGTCGAGGCTTTAACAAAAAAATTTGAAAATTATTAACAAACTTAGGACTGGTCGAGCCAGTGCTAGGACTAGTCGAACATAGTCTAAGACTAGTCGAAAAACAAACTATGTACTTATAAAGTGACCTAATTAAATTATGTATTCAAAATGACCTATCCTAAGGTCAATCTAGGGTCATTCATACCTTATAAGCGATGTTTGAACATTGAAACATCTTTTGCTTCGGTTGATTGTTGTTCTTTAAAGATTACGAAGCTTGTTATCTTTACATATGATGAAGCTTGAACTTGAGACATTTTGAAGCTTCAACTTGAAGTATTTTGAAACTTGAATTTGTTACCTTAAGAAGCTTGAACTTGAAATATCTTGAATCTTGAGCCTATGGTACTTGAGTTGTATTTCACCATGAGCTTTGAGTACCAAATGTAATGACTATTGAATCTTTGAAAGCTTGAACTATCAGTTGATGTTTACTTGAATTCTGATGCTTGAATCTCAAAATGGAACACATTGTAATGGATCATCTTGAGCTTGTACAAGAATTGTATTTGACATAAAGATGAGCTACACGAGATATAAATTCCAAGAGGTTTTGGCACTACAAAATTTGACGATCATAGGAGCTAGAAAACATAGCACTTACAATCTCCCCCTTTGTCAAATTTGTGACAAAACACACTTCATAATAATAAGATAGGCATAACACGCACAATAAAGAATCATGCACAGTTTTAACATGGTCAAAGAATCATGCACCAGTTATATACAAGTTAAAGAAATATGCATCAATATTCTCCCGACAATACTCCCCCTTACTTCCAACTTCATGCAATGAAAAATTTGACTACATATCCATACAATCGACAATCGCACATTATCATAAACATTATAATAATTTCTCCCCCTTTGTCACAATACGACAAAGGAAAGAGCGATAATGGAAGTAGATCATTAAATAAGCAAATTGAAGAGAAGAATAAGAGAATAATGATCAAGAGAGATTCACAAGTAAGGTAACCAAGTTAACGAAATCCTTAAGAAACCATGTTCAAGCAAGTCCAAGCCAAAAAAAGAAGAAGAGAAATTCAAGTATCTCAAAAGTTATTACAAACCACAAATTCAAATACTAATTTGAACCCGATGAAGGAGTAGGAATGGAAGGGTCAATTTGATGAAGTCCCTTGTTAATGCACTTCAGATACTTGCGCGTATATTTAAATTGCATATCATGGGACACATTCATGTTTTCAACCTTCTCCTCTAGTGAGCGCAACATACATCAAAGTCAGATGGCTGATAGTCAGGATCATTTGCTGAATTGGATTTGATTTCGTCAAAATATCATCCATATTGATGTCATCTGGAGGAAAATCATCCTCCTCTTCATTTGCGGCATCAGCTCCACCAGCACCCACATTAACTTGACTGGAGGCCAACCTCAAATTCATTTTGTTAATATTTGAGTTGTTGAAGGTTAAGTGGTGAATGGGAGCTTCCCCAACAGGTTTAGCCACTAGACTATGTGTGGATAACACAGTCATAAGATAAGCAAAATGAATGTCACTGTCTCCAGGATGGAGACGGAATTAAATGATGCAATGACAAATTAGAGAAGGAAAACATACAGAAGTTCCAGAAATGATGGAATGAATAATACGAACCATGAAAGTAGTGAGTTTGATTTTGTTACCAGATCGAGGATAAACATTAAAAATGAAAATCCTATGAAGGATTCTATATCTGGGTAATAAATACTTTGAGGCAAGCGCATTTCCAGCAGTATTCCATTTCGCATCTATATTGCATAAAGCTCTAGTCAGCATTCGCTTCTCAGTTTCAGATGGTTTTACCACTAGAGTGCTAATGGGAATACCTTCATCATTGATAGGTATATCCATTAATCCATAGATAAGGTGACGATCCACCTCTATTGGACCTTCTCTGGTTAAGATAATGAATGTCAGATTTTCTGTAAAAAATCAGAAATGCAAGCATACATAGCCTGCACAATGGAGCGGTATGCAGGCCCACCCCAATGTATTATGTTATCCCATCCTACAGACTGAAGGAGAGAAAGGATATCAAATTGAGCCAAATGATCAACATTAACAGGCCCTTCTACTATAACATTGCACAACCGAATATCCCGCACATAAGGAGGATCATCTTCGGGCGACCAAAGGTGACACACTGTGATAAGAGTCGAACGGGATGTAGAGGGACCATGAGACCCTTTCTTTTTAGTTCTACCTTCCATTTTCAACAAAGATATCAAGAAAAATGGAGATTGCAAAAGAGGTAAAGTGAGTTTCCAATAGATCATATTTTAGAGAAGAAAACCCCAAAATTTACCATAAATCATGAAATAAACCACATAAATGATGAAAAGGAAGTGCAAAGGACTTGAATCTATAAGAAAAATGAAAACAATGCACTAACTAAGAAGAAATCAAAGATGGGTTCAATCGGTCGACGAAGGAGCCGTTGGAGAAGACAACTCAAATGAGAAAAAAGTGATTTTTCTCCCAAATAAAGCACCAAACCCACGGTTCATGGCTGGTCGAGTACATGCTCGACCGGTCGTGCCACGACTGGTTGAGTATGTACTCGACTGGTCATGCACAACCCAAAATGTGCAATTTTTTAGAAATTTTAACAATTTAAAATAATAAATATATACATTATGATACAAAAAGTCATGAATTATTAATTTACATTGCACATATCAAGATCAAATTTTAATTTTGTAAACCTACTTTTGTCAAGCGATTTAGTGAATATGTCGGCTAGTTGATTCTCAGTAGGAATATAATCCAAGGAAATTGTCTTGTCTTCCACTAATTCATGAATGTACTGATATCTAATGTCAATATGCTTGGTTCGTGAATGTGGATTGGATTTTTGGAGATATTAATTGCGCTTGAATTATCACAATATAAAACCATAAAATCTTACGCAATTCCATATCGCTTAGCATTCTTTTCATCCAAATAAGCTGAGTGCATGCATTGCCTGCTGCAATGTATTCAGCCTCAGCCGTTGAGAGCGATACAAAAATTTATTTCTTACTTAGCCAAGAAACTAAACCACCACTAGTTGATTTTCGATCATCAATGTTACCAGCCCAATTAGCATCTGAGTAACCAACTAATTGCACACTAGTATCATTTGGATACCAGAGAGCAAGATTTACTTAACTAGTGACATATTGTATAATCCACTTAACAACAATTAAAGGTGACTCTTTAAGGTCAGATTGATATCTAGCACAAATTCCTACACTAAACGCAATATCAGGTCTACTCGTAGTTAAATAAAGCAAACTACCTATCATACTGCGATACAATTTAGGATCTACATTCTTACTTGTAGAGTCTTTTGAGAGTTTTAAAGTAGTACGCATTGGAGTATCAAAATTTTTCCCACTCTCAAATCTGAACTTTTTAACTAAATTCAGAGCATATTTGGTTTGAGAGATAAAGAAACCATCAGGTTGCTGTTTAACTTGCAACCCTAGAAAATAATTCAATTCTCCAACCATGCTCATTTCAAATTTAGACTTCATAAGATCTGCAAACTCAATAATCATATTAGCATAGGTAGATCCATAAATAATATCATCAACATATATTTGCACCATTAGAATATGATCATTATGTTTCTTTACAAATAATGTTTTATTAACACTTCCCATTATAAAGTTATGACTTAGTAAAAACTTAGTCAAATTTTCATACCATGCCCTGGGAGCTTGTTTCAAACCATAAAGTGCCTTTTTTAGGCGATAGACATGATTAGCATGCTTAGGGTCTTCAAAACCCGAAGATTGTTCAACATACACTTCTTCATGCAAATCGTCATTCAAGAATGCACTCTTTACATCCATTTGGTAAATCTTGAACTTTTCAAAGCATGCAATGGAAATAAATAATCTGATTGATTCAAGATGAGCTACTGGGCAAAGGTCTCATCATAATCGATACCTTTTATTTGAGTGTACCCTTGTACAACCAGCCTAGCCCTGTTTCTAATGATATTACTAAGTTCATCAGACTTATTTTTAAAAATCCATTTTGTTCCAATAATGTGTTTATCTTTCGGTCTTGAAACTAAAGACCAAACATCATTTCTAACAAATTGATTAAGCTCTTCTTGCATCGCAACAATCCAGTTTTTCTTAGTAAGAGCTTCTTTTACATTAGCCGGTTCTATCTGAGATGTAAAACACATGTAGTTACACATTGTTGAGGCATAAAAAAATGAAGAAGGGGTTGAAGCAAAATAAGATTGAGAAATAGAAAGAAAATAGGAAAAGAAGAAGAGCAAGATGATTTCAGGTTGGTTTGCTGGGTTCGTGCAAACGATATCCGTTGCACGGGACCGCGCAACCGAAATATCAATTGCGCGGGTTCGCTCAACGGACTTCAGGACTGATTCTTTGTAAAAGATCTCAAGCATCGAAAGGTGGGTCTCATGGCACCAAAATTGAGGTGCCACACATGCGAGGGCCTATAAATACCCCCTCCCCCTCTCCATTTGGACCGATTGAAGATTTTGGAGAGGAAGCAGAGCAAGGAGGGAGATTGAAGGTGAGAAAGAGAAGGCTTCAGTGGTCTGCGCAGACCCGCGTAAACCATATCAGTTGCGTGGGTTCGCGCAATCAGACTGCCCTGTAGTCTGTAAAGCTTAAAGGGCTGACATGCTGCTGAAATGGCCAAGTTACCAGATTTCTTCTATTCAAGCTTCAAGAGGAGAAACTAGTAGAAGAGATATTCGAGTCATATTCCTCTTAAAGAGATGATCGAATCGCGAGTCAAAGTGCTGTTGGATTTGATATCTGACTTATATATTCAAACTTTGTCAATTTCTGCATTCTAAATAATTTATCTTAGAATCAAGGGATGTTTGAGGATGTAAATGAACTCAGTACTAATAAAATATGATGATTGTTCTTAATACTCTCTCTCTGTTATGTTTGAATAAGATGATATCCTAAATCGAATGCATTTGTTTATTGTTCGAAATAAAATGGTGACTCTACTGGGGATTTTTATCTTATTTAACATTAACATTGAGATAACTATAGAACTTTCATCATAGGTTTGGCGTCTTTCCGATGCCAAAATGGTGACTCTTGGTGGGAACATCCTCCCCTTAATCTTTAAGATAGATTGTTTGATTATTCAAATACTAACTATAGTTATATTTTATGATGGAAGGTTTCTGAATTCAACTACAAGTTACAACCAATGATAACTTCTGTAAGAAAAGTGAGCTTCCGTTTCACTCTGACGGGATTCGTGATAAAATACGCACCGAATTAACCTTTGGAGTACATGACTTGATTTCCTACGAGCAATGGTAACCTGACTCGAGCAACAGCTGTAGTTGTATCTACTTCGCCTCAACCGCCAGAAGGAGATAAGGGCTGGACCGTCGTAATGTCTCGCAAGACGAGAACACAGAATGTAAGAAGGTCTAAGATGAACCTGCCTTCGCCAAGAGTTAGAGGGTCGATAACGCGTAATGTAGCTATGAAGAATCTTGAACTCGCTCCTCCTGCGATACATCCTAAGCGAGTAGTTCCATAGTTGGCATCGTACGATTTTTGGGCTTTGATCGCCCCAAGGGTCAGATGGACGAGAAAGCAGAAAGGTAAAGCGTTAATGGCAAGTTCACCCGTATCTGTATCGCCCCAGACAAGTTCACCGATGTCTGTATCGCCCCAATCGATCAATAGCACCGAAAGCGTACAGAAGTCGAATGAAACTCCATCCTTTCCTCTCTTCGTAAGCCCTATTATGTCGACGTACTCTCACCCCACCCCAACTACAACTTCGTCAAAGAGTGGAGAAGTTGCAGTACATATGGCCGAGACAAATCAAGACGATATGCTGACTACAGAAGATCGTGTGAATGCAATGGCAGAAGCACAAATAGCACTAATGGAAGAGTGAAAAACCTTAGAGAGGCCTTGACAACCCTTGCACATAATGTAGCCCAGATAGCGGCTCTACCGATGATGGGCACAATGAATGGACAAGAAAACCAGCCTAAAGGCTCTCAATCACAAGGGACGGGATCACGATGGTTTGTTCCAGCCACAAGAACCGTAACACAAGATGAGGTGAGGCAAGTCGTCGAAGAAGTTGTCAGAATAGAAAGGTAGCATGAAAATACTGGCCGTTTCAGATACCAGACGCCATATCCAAGGGAGGTAGAAGATATCCCCTTTCCAGCCAACTTCAAACATCCATATTTTCAGAAGTTTAATGGGGAAGGATCGCTAGAGGAACACTTAATGCACTTCATTACTAACATGGACAATTTTTCTATGAAATCGCAGTATTGCTTGCGATTGTTCGGGTCGTCACTGACACACAAAGCATTCCGATGGTATTACAGCTTGGCCCCAGGGTCGATACATACTTGAGAACAAATGCAGGACGTCTTTCTGTCAAACTTCTTCTCTTTAGAGTGTGATGTTAATATTACGGAATTGGCTTTTGTATTGTAGAGAGAGGGAGAACTGGTAGAAAAGTTTATAGACAGTGGAAAACATTGGGAGCATCATGTAGGTAATTTCCAGAAGAAAGGGAACATGTCAAGATGTGCCTGAACTCTATGGAAACAGGAATCGCGTTTTAGCTCACCAGCGCCGACATCAGAACTTTCCGTGACTTGACTACTAAGGCTCATACTTTGGAATTGATGACTTGTAAGATGCCATCATTTCACTGTGAGACAGCTAGGAGAGCACCTTACAGGATGTCTATAAATACTGTTGATTGTGACAAGAGAAGCAAAGATACAAGGGACTCCAGGGAAAAGAGACCGGAGCGAAAAGAAGAATGAAATTAGCTAAGAAATAGATACAATGGAAAAAGGCCCAGGATGCTCAATTCTCATGAGGGGTTCGCGTTCAATAGGGAAGATGTCATTCCTATGATGAACCAACTACTAAAAGCTTGCACGATAGAGTTACCAGAACCTAAACGCCCTGAAGATGTGACAAGAAACAGAGAGAGATATTTTTGCCACTATCATCGCCTGGTGGGGCATCCAACGGAGAATTGTTATACATTGAAATGTATAATACAACGAATGATAGACAGGGGCGAAATAGTAATTGGTAAAGAAAAAAAAAGGGTACGATGTCGACAGTGAATATGCTCATAATCCGAGAAAAGGCCCGAAAAATAAAAGAGAAAGAGGACCGAAAGATGACAAAGAAAGTAGCAGTGATTACGTTGCGATCAGGAAAGAAGATGACAAGCCCTATGAAACAGAAAGCAAGGATTATAAGAAAAGAAGTCGTTGAAAGGCAGAACGATGATGATAGGAAAGAAAAGAAGAGTGAGGCGGCAAAGGCGACTTATGATGTAGTAAGTCATTTGAAGGGCATACCAGCTCGACTAAACGTCTATGATGCACTTCAGTTGGCAGAGGAATTTTAGTAGAGCTTGGTCCAATCATTGTCCAATCATGATGCCAGAGAAACTTACTGACAGAACTAGAATGCGAAGAGCATGATGAGCAAGAAAACTGCCAACTAGACATTTCCTTCTCCGATGATGATTCGATCTGCAAGGCAGAGCATAACAGGCCGCTAATGATAGAAGGCCACATCCACGGGAAGAAGGTCAAGTGGATTATGATAGATAATGGGTCAATAGTGAACCTTTTGCCACTCTCGATATTGGGTAAACTGGGTTATTGTCATTCTAATCTATGCCCTAGCGGAATGATGATACAAGGTTTCAATCAAGATGGACAACGTGCACTTGGTAAGATCACAGTGACGCTGGAAATAGAAGAGCTGACTACTGATGTTGTGTGCCATGTTATAAATGCATTGACGACATACAATCTTCTCGTAAGAAGGCCGTGAATACATCAGTACAACATTATACTCTCTACTCTGCATCAGTGCTTCAAATACTGTAAAAATATAATACAGTATAAAGTAATGCCTGACGCAAAGCCTTATACAGAGGCCGAGTCCTTCTTTACAGACGTCAGTTATTACAAAGGGTTCGCTAAAGAAGAAAGAAAGAATGATGAAAGCAAAGTCCTAAAGGACGTTCAAGTAAAAGTGATAAAAGAAGAAACAGAAAAGGCGGAATCGTCTGGGACTGCGGAAGCAAAGAAGAAATTCTATTTTGTGCCTAAATATCTGAGACAATCAGGGCAACCACCACTAACTCTATTATCCCCTGAACAGCTGCAAATTTTGCAATCCAATTATATAGTGTCGTTGTCATATGTCGAAAGAAACAAGTCAAGTTAAGGCTAACACAAAATACCTGGAACCAATAGAATTTTACGCCTCAGTGGAAGCAAAGGCAAGAAAAGAGACCGACAATAATGTGTATCGCGGTAGGCTGACACCGCAAGATCTCAAAAATTATAGCCCGGCAAGCAAGAAAATCATGAGAAATATGGGTTTTAATCACGAAGAACCCGTCGGCTTAAATCATGGGAGAGGAATTCAAATTCCTATTGGGGTCGGCCAGGAAAAATGGAGAAAATGTCAAGGATTGGGGTTAGAGTCATCAGTAAACATGGTTACAACTGAGCAATTATTAGAAGAAGATCCTAAAACATTTGAGCATCCTGAAATGGCTCCAAAGCAAATGGAAGACGGGGGGCAGCCAACGATAGATAGTTTGCGAGAGATAAATCTAGGTACAGAGGAAGAACCAAGACACACATTCATCAGCACCGGTCTTTCTGAACAAGAATCCGAGGAATACGTTCGACTTCTCAAAGAAAATAAAGATGTCTTCACTTGGACATATGCAGAGATGTCGTGCTTAGAACCTTCCGTAGCACTGCACCGATTAAATATCTCTAAAGAGAAAAGGCCGATTAAGCAAGCGCATAGGCGATTTCATCTGGACTTGGTTTCCCTAATAGAGGAAGAGGTCAATAAGTTGATAAAAGTTGGGTTTATCAGGGAGGTCAAGTATCCTAAGTGGATATCGAACATTGTCCCCATGAAAAAGAAAAACGGACAAGTCAGGGTGTGTGTTGACTTCAGAGATCTGAATGAAGCCTGTCCGAAAGATGATTTTCCTCTCCCGATCACTGAATTACTAATTGACAGTACAACTCAGTATGCTATTATGTCCTTCATGGATGACTATGCAGGGTATAATCAGATTAGAATGACACCTGAAGATGAAGAAGCAACAGCATTTAGAACGTCACTGGGAATTTATTGTTATAAAGTTATGTCGTTCGGTCTCAAAAATGTCGGGGCGACGTATCAGAGGGCAATGCAGAATATCTTCCAAGACATGATGCATAAACACGTTGAGTGTTACGCGTCGATGACTTGGTGGTCAGGTTAGGAGACCATCAGGAGCATCGAGAACATTTATCATCGATTTTCCATCGACTCAGAAAGAAGCAGTTGAAGATGAATCCAGCAAAATGCGCATTTGGAGAGTCTTCGGGTAAATTTCTCCGTTTTGTCGTCTGACATAGGGACATTGAGATAGACCTAAGAAAAGTTTAAGCCATTCAAAATATGCCATCACCAAAAACATTAAAAGAATTGAAAAGTTTACAAGGAAAGTTGGCATACATTCACCGTTTCATTTCGAATCTGGCAGGGAGGTGTCAGCCATTCTCCCATTTGATGAAGAAAGGTATAGAATTTGTGTGGGGCCAAGCTTGTCGTAATGTGTTTGACTCAATAAAGGAATTATTGAAATAGCCGCCGGTATTGACAGCTCCGATAAAAGGAAAACCGCTTATTTTGTATATATCTACAGCCAAGAATTCTTTAAGAGCTTTGCTGGCTCAAGTGAATGAATTCGGGAAAGAGACTGCTCTTTATTATTTAAGCAGAACGCTGATGGGTGAAGAATACAACTACTCTCTAATCGAGAAAGAATGTTTGGCATTAATATTTGCGGTACAGAAGTTGAGACATTATTGTCTCTCCCATGACATAACTTTGATTTCAAGAGCAGATCCAATAAATTTTTTGATGACAAGACCGATGTTGTCTGGGAGATTGGCCAAATGGATGTTGTTGCTTTCAGAATATACTATTACGTATGAGCCAGCAAAAGTAACAAAAGGACAAGTAGTGGTGGACTTCCTTACAGCGCACCTTGTAGCATAATGTGAAGCCATCAGTGATAATTTTCCAGATGAACAAGTCATGTTGCCTGAGTCACAAAGCCCATGGTAGATGTGTTTTGACGGTGCTTCTCGAGCATCAGGAGCGGGGGCAGGAGTTATTCTCATCACGCCTCACGATGACTTGTTACCTTATTTCTTCACATTGGCAACTGCACGTACAAATAATGAAGTCGAATATAAAGCTCTCATCATCAGAATGGAAATTGCTCGGGAAATGAAGATAAAAATGTTGCATATCTTTGGGGACTCTAAATTGGCCATAAATCAATTGACGACCGAATTCGAAATAAGAAAGCAAGAGCTTTTTCCATATTACCGAAAAGCACAACAATTGCTAGAACAATTCTGTCATGTTGAAATCAAGCACATACCGTGGTCTGAAAATGCAAGAGTCGACGCTTTGGCCCGCTTGCGGCGACCCTGTCTTGCCCAAATCGAAGCCCTCTCCAAGTAACTATAGAAGAAAGAAGATTTTTGCCATCTTCAGAGGTCATTAATGAAATAGTGGATACACTTCCCGTATAATGTTTAGAGGTAACGACAGGTGATTGGCGTTAGCCTTTCACAGATTATCTCAAATATGATATCTTGCCAGAAGATCTGGTGCAGAGACAGCAAATAAAGCAAAGGTCAAGCAAATTCATCTTATGCAGCGAGGTGTTGTACAGAAAATCTCACAACAGAATGCTGCTACGTTGCTTAGACAAACAAGAAGCAAGCAAACATTATGAGAAGCACAATCTGAAGAATGTGGGGCACATCAAGCTGGCCGAAATCTATTTCATAGAATACATCGAATGGGGTATTATTGGCCTACCATGTTTAAAGATGTGATAGATTATGCGAAGCGGTGTCATGAATGTCAAATTCACGGTGAAATTATACACGTTCCTCCAGAAGACTTGCATCAGTCAGTCGCCTCTTGGCCCTTCTCAACCTGGGTACTTGATGTCATTGGTCCTATAAATCTGCCTTCATCCAAAGGAAAGCAATATATCTTAGCTACGACAAATTATTTCTCCAAGTGGATGAGGCAGTGGCATTACGCAATGTTAAGGAAAATGATGTGGTTAATTTCATCCGACACGCAATAATATACCGTCATGGTATTCCAAAGAAAATTGTTATAAATAATGGCACTCCCTTCAAAAACAGAGGTATGGAAAGCTATGTCAGAAATTCAGCATTTGTTATTCATTTTTAACACCTTACTATCCACCGGCCAATGAATTAGCAGAGGCGTTTAACAAAACGATAGTCAAAATATTGAAGAAGACAGTTACAGGGAACAAGCGTGATTGGGATGAAAGGTTGCAAGAAGTATTGTGGGCATACATAACTACTCACTGGACAACAACAAATGCAACACCGTATTCACTAGTCTATGGTGTCGAAGTGGTGATCCCGATTGAAATACAAGTAACGTCACTCAAAGTGGCATTACATCACCGATGATGAAAATGCAAAATTAAGGCTCAAAGAACTGGATTTGCTTGATGAAAAATGTCTGCAGCCCAACTGCGATTGCAATCATATCAAGCAAGAATATCGGCCACCTTTGATAAACGAGTTAAATATCGCTCTTTCAAAAAAGGGGATATGGTGCTAATGTTGAAAAGACTTATAGTGGTCACCCGTCGAATATGAGGCAAATTTGAGCTTAAATGGGACGGGTCGTACATAATCAAAGAAGTGCACTCCAATGGAGCGTACAGAGTCGTGGATCAAGATGGTAAAGGTATCAGTATACTGGTCAATGCTCGCTTCATCAAACGATACCGTCCCTAAAGATACTACTGATTTTGATCCAGAATATCATCAAAATAATGATTCTGTATCAAAAGGGGGTAAGAATAAGCAAGACCACGACTAGGTATCGTCAGACGAATGAATAAAGAAGAATTTGCAAGCATATCAAGGTTATGTACCAACAAGTATTGTGAAGAAAAAGTGAACACCGTCATCATAAAGCAAGCTCTGCAAAATTTTGTTGAAATTGGCATTGTCACCAAGTTGATATATTATGAACAACACAAGCTAATATATTATAAACAACACAGGCGGATACCGTTGAAGAATTAGCATAAGTGGTTACGTATTAATCTCAGTCAGAGATATCTATCATTCTTGTAGCAACGATTATCACACCTACTATTGTCTTTTAAGGCATTTTAAGGTAGCCTAGCCAAGGCCTAAAAGGGCCAACTACGCATAAGGCCTATTATTTTCACCATTTGGGCACCAATGAGAAGCAAGTAGCCCTAAAAAGCCCGTGAAGGCCATCATATGCATACCCATGCGGGCAGCTGACAGAGCCAGTGACTAAAAGCCTAAAAGGCCAAAAAGTCATCAACGGCCAGTCACGCATGAGAATAATGCCGTCTGTATAGCTTTCCAGCAGCATCACGGAGAACAGAGGAAAATACCCTCCTGTGAATGGGCTTGACCTTGCAAACAAAGGAAAAGTGGGCCGCAGTGTAAGCTCTTTGACCATGTCCATAGATAGGCCAACCATGTGTAAGACCCCTCAGTTCTTTGGCTTGATTTCAGTACTAACTCATGAGGAAGGGCTTAAACCTACTCATTGATGGACTGACGGCCCTAGATTTGGTACTCCAAAGGTCGCCTTGTGAGCTCTATGAACTCTAGAGAGTTACCGCGGCCAACCCTGTGCATAATTCCAACCGAGTTCACGGCCCCGGTAGTTTCACTGGGCCCCTCTGATGGATCGCAGTTTGTGAACTCACCAGGCTGTGAGAAGTCCAGTGAACTCTTAAGAGTTATAGAGACCATCATGTGAGACCCAACTCCACCACTTAAGAGCCTAAAAAACTGCGTGGGCTCCACTACTCAAGAGCTTAAACTGTGTGTAACTGACTAGATTGAAATTTAGCACCGCCAATTAAGATAAAAATCATATAGGAAATCCTGCACTAACAATCGTAGTAGGTTAATGCTTTTATTTTAATTCTTCATTCAATATCATGTTAAGATAATTGCACAAATGAATATGTTTGAGATAATCATCTGAAATATGCCAAAATATGTCGATTGTTTGATATAATGACATGAATCACAGAGTTCCATATGCATAATTCATTTTTTCTGAAGTAAATAAAATCACAATTATATCAAGTCAGATCAAAATATCCAATATTTGATATCTTTTGCTCAAAAGTTAAATGTTTCAAAATATATTTATTCTTCTGAAGAGGACAAGTCTTCAATGATAATATGTTTGTCCTTTTGAGGTGGATGACGATATCCTGACATTTCCTGCTTTTCTGACGATGAAGGAGGATTATCTCATAATATCTGCAAAGGCAGAGGAGGATGGAACTGTAAAGAATCGTAATTCTTTGCAAAAATTTCATGAGTGTTCGTCAGAGGCGTGCTGAAAGCTATCCATCCTTCAAGGACATCAGCAAGCTTTGCTTCATAAATAGCATTTTCTAAAGAGATCTTCGTACCAAGTTGATCTGGAAAGGGGGGAGGGCTCGTTTCTTCAAAGTAGAAAATGCCCTGGTCTTTTTTATAATCCCTAAGGCAAGGAGGGGGAATCCACATGACATGATCTATTGGGAGATAATTGTCTACCAAGTAATGTTGGTGAATCCACCATCGCATCCAGCAGTAGGAAGCGCTAACTGGATAGTTATGGCCAGGAATGATGAAATGTGATCCAGTATGAACGATCAGGAGTTGCTTCCATATCAAGGCCCAATTATACAGCCCAATGCCATAACTTCTCATCGCTCTTGTGAAAATGTCACGAGTCTCAGGTACGACTTGATCAAAGCCAAACTGGCGAGCAAACCAACTAGGGTAGTATGGTTCGCGCTATAATACGCTACCTTCTCTTCATGGAAGAGTACTGCATCTGATAGAAACAAGGAAGGAACGCTCACCGAATGAGATAAAATCATCATCAATAACGTCTACATCCTCGGGATTACTAAACAATGGAAATTGGTGAAAATCAATGGGATCATTGCTTTTTATTCTTCTAGAAATCCATCCACTTGACTCCCTAATCATATCTCTCAATTGAAAATGCTGAAGAGGGAGTCAATCGGGGTTCGAGTATGCCCTTCCAGAGTCAGCAAATGTCCACAGAAAGTATACTC